>CM041537.1:5565123-7965123 GCA_023238725.1 Scortum barcoo
ATGTCAAAAGAGAAGCAGATAGTCAAGCCCTTCGATAGCTCAGTTGGTAGAGCGGAGGACTGTAGTGGTTTACATCAGGTATCCTTAGGTCGCTGGTTCAAATCCGGCTCGAAGGACTATCTTTTACTCCAGGAAATCAATAAAGTCATCCGTCTATATAATAATAATACTAAAAACAACAACAATATTAATAAAATGACAAAATTACAACAGCAGAAAACGTTAACATGGCACTTTAAAGATCATTTCGTGTTTCAACACATGACATGTATATAAGAATATACATGCAGCATGTGTGGTCATGTACTTTGTGTACTCACTAACATCATCATCCTGTAAGCAACCACATTTCTCTGCTCTGTTTTTACTGTTTTAGAGTCACTGGTAATATCTTCAGTGGGAGTTTATCCAGATTGCTAATGTACGGAAACAGCCTGTCAGTAAAAGTGTGTGTGAAGGTGTGTATGCGTGTGTCAGTATCAGGATCTGAGAAAGACAACTGTCCTTTGTCCCAGTCCAGATGAACTTTGATCCTTGTGGGTTTCTTCTTCAGAAAGACAGTGGTGGAGTATTCTGGTAGTGAGCGTACCGAGTATTCACCTTTATACAGTCCAATCCTCCACAATCCACGTTGCAGCTCTCTCTTCCGTTGGACAGACTCCGTTAACACGCCAACTTTCCAGTCTGTATTTTCTCCAACCTCGACATCCCAGCTGTGAGTCCCTGAGTTAAAGCCCTCAGAGCCCAGAACAATGGGGAAATGATCAAACCTCTCTGGATTATCAGGAAGGTTTTGTCTCTCTCCACATGCCACACTGGTCAGATCTTCAGACAGGACGAAGTGTGGATGAGCAGTGTTTGGGTCCAGAATCAGAGGAGGAGTGTAGGAGACCATCTCCTTCATCTTGTTCCAGATGTTGAAGGTCAGGTTGCCCAGGTGTTTGGCCTGGTCTATCAGAGCTCCTGAGAGCAGCAGCTGTGGATCCTCCAGCAGGGGGCGCTGCTGGACTCTTTCCACTGCAGCCTTGTAGTTGTGCAGGAATGAGACGTCTTCAGCTCTCAGCTCCTCCTCTGTGGCTCTGACTGTGTCTGAAAGAGCTGCTATCTCTCTGCTCAGAGACTCCATCTTCTCCTTCATCATCTGACTCTTCTGCTCCTCTTCCTCCCTCAGTGCAGCCATCCTGGCCTCCTCTTCCTCTTCTAGAAACTGGTGAAGCTTCTTAAACTGCTCTCCTTAATCTGCCTCTCTGTGTGTCGGGCCTGGACCTTAATGTGTTCTGCTGTTTGATCACAGTTTCCTTTAACTTGTTCAAACACCTTCAGTTTCTCCCGTACAGGCTTCAGGGATTTCTGGAGCTCCTCTTTGTGAATCCTGTGCAGCTTCATCAATGGGTCTGAATCTGTGGTTGTTGTGTGTTCTCGAGTCTCTGACAGATGACACACACTGGCTGCTGATGGTCCAGACAGAAGAGTTTGAGTTTCTCAGAGTGCAGACTGCAGAGAGCCTCAGACTCTGCTGAAGCTTTCTGCTCTCTCTCCAGTAAGAAGGCTTCACACAGGTTCTTTAACACCAGGTTACAGGGTGGATCACATTGTGGAGATATTTTCTTACAAACTGGACACTCCTGTGTTTGTTTGTCTCCCCACCATTTCAGCAGACAGGCTTTACAGAAGCTGTGAGTACATAACAGGAGAACAGGATCTCTAAAGATATCATGGCAGACAGGACAGCACAGATCCTTCTCAGCTCGAAAAGACATTTTCTTTCTTGTGTGAAAACACACCAGATAAAACTGTAAAACAGGAAGTCAGTCAGTGGCAGCTCCTCGTTCTGCACCAGCTCCTAAAACGTTCCGTCAAACTTACTTTCACTTTGAGTTGTGACTTTAATAAAGTTGAAATTCAGTGTCTTGTCAGTCTTTAAGTTTTTCAGTATTCCCTCCTTTAGTTGTCCTTTCTCAGTTGAAGTTGAAATTCAGGTGTCTCTCTCTCTTCTTCTCTCAGAAGAATAATAACAGACTTTGTTTCCTGGTTTGGATGAGTTAGAGAATGGGTGGAGCTTTGTCAGACAGGTGGGTTTTTTCAGCGCAAGGGTGTATTTCATTTGAAACAATTTCTCTCTCATTGCTCATGGGATGTAATAAACTGACCAAATCTACAAAGATCTTTGTGGACCAGTCATCAACTAGGCAGAGCTATACCAAATTACAGAATACAGACAACATTAGAAATCAACTCTGCATGAATCTGAATCTGTGGTTGTTGTGTGTTTTTGAATCTCTGCAGGTGAAACAAACTGGCTTCTGATGGTCCAGACAGAAGAGTTTGAGTTTCCCAGAGTTCAGACTGCAGAAAGCGGCTGAAACTCTCCCCGGTAAGAAAAACTAGCAGGTGGTTCTTTTATCTGATATCTGACAAATTGGTCACTCATATGTTAATTTCTCCCACCACCATCTTTGCAGACAATCTGTACAGAAGCTGTGGTTGCACTACAGAACGACAGGATCTTAAAAGGTGTCATAGCAGACAGGATAGGTGAGATCGATTTCTGATTGGTAAACCATTTTCTCTCTTAATGAAGGTGAAAACACCCAGGCAGAGAGCAGTTGTGACTCTCAGAAGTTCCCTGAAACTTATTTTCACACTTTGAGTTGTGACTGTAGTAAAACTGAAGTTCAGCTTATGGAGTTAGCTTATGGGGACAATGTGGAAGTCTTTTTGTAATGAAGTATTCCCCCTAAATCATTCTCAGTTGAGGTTGTGGTTTTAATCTCAACATAATGTGTCTCCTCTGAGAAGAACAGTAATGGTTTAAGAGAATAACTAATTTGTTTTGGTGAGTCAGAGAAAAGGGGCTAGCTTTTTCAGACCAGCGGTTTTGTTGCATTGTAGTTTCCTTCTCATTTAAGTAGACTAATCAGTAACCAGACAGAAAGAGTCTTATGCAAGTGTAAGTAAAGTTTGTAGAGTAAGTTTTCAGCATAGGAACTAAACTGAGACTTCCAGCCTCCTGTAGTCTGTAAGTTAAACCGGAAATCTTTGCTGAAAGAAATGAGATCCAGGGAATAAAAGGCTGAAGGCAGTCTCTTTAATTCCAGTTGATTTTAATTATCAAATGTACATCATCTCAGGGTTTAGTTTCACATTAAAACACCCATTCCCAAATACAAAATGAGAAGTTCTTTTTTTCCCCCCCGATACAAAACTCCTCTCATCCCTTAAGTATCAAAAGTAGCAATGATTAGGCAACAACATCCAGGTAAGACATAAAGATAGATTCATCCAGATTTCCACAGGATTTCCACACAAACCAAAAATCTGACCTCCAGCTCAGCTTTTAAAGGTTGTATCTTAATATTTTAATGAACTGACTGACAATTTCTGATTTTCACTGCAGAGAGTTTCAAATACTGAAGATGATATAGACTCTGATTAATATCAGTATCAAATCTGAACCTGGTCATCCAGCATCTCTACCAGAGTGTGATTTCCACTCTGTTCAAGTAGACGTGAAGAAGATCAGAACCAGGCCACAAAGATTACAGTCAGATCTGTTCATGTGAAAATACTGAAGGAAAAAAAAAAACACCAATGAACCCAAAACGCTAGCACATAATTAAGTAGTCTGTTGTACAGTGCAGGATCCAGTAGTGTGAAGGCAGCTTCAACAATCATTGATTCGTTATGGCATCATTATGTACTCATGGGATTCTGGGAGCTAAAGTTCGATAGCAAGAAATCAACGATAAACATCAGTAGTCGTGTACAGTTTGATGCTTCCTGCCGGAGTGATTCTGGTCCTTTCACACTTTGGAAAAAAAGCTTCAGACAGAAAAACACAATTCCAGTTTTCTTCTTTTAACCGAGATGTTAAGACATTTGTTTTGCTCACAGCACTTTATAATTTAAGTAAGAAAAGTTCTGCTTAGATTTGGTTGTTATTGGCTGGTTAACTATGTAAGAAAAGTAAAGGATTCAAAAGGACTTAAACTCCGGCCCAAATTACACTACTAAGAAACCTCACATAGCTCCAGGTTAAACGTGTCTCTTGTTCCTAGTGCGGTGTAATCTGAAGCAAAGTGCTATCTAATTCCAGTTATTTCTCAAAATGTAAGCACTTCAAAGTTTGTCTCTACTCATCTCAGTCCAAACTTTTTTCAAATCTAGTTTTAACATTTTGGGAACATGCAGAGACACCAAGCTGCTGAGTTGGGACTTTTTTCACTGACTAACTTAAGCGATTTTTAATTTACCAATAACGTTTAAAAATTCCATCAAGGGCAAAATCTGTCAATTGATCATTCTAGGGTAGCGGAAATCAACAGATGAGATCTCTTATTCCCAATCAGGGCATTTCTTTTCTCAGCTCCCGATTAAAGTATTTATCACTTTTACCATTTTGCCTCCCCGATTCACTGCAGAAAGTGTCCAACAAACAGACTACCGAGGCTCGATTCAAGGAGGTGTTCATTTTCTCTCCCCTTCAACTTCAAAGGTGATTTTAAAATTGGTTTTCAAAATTTGACTTTGTTCCTTTTTGAGGTTCAGTTTGAAAAACATTTCAACGAGTAAATCAGTTGTGTCGGGGCAGAAAAATACTTGAAACATCTCATTTGAACTGAACACATCTGAAAACAATATTAGCACACATAGCTTTGTTAAGCAACTTATACATTGTACAGTTATTTGCAGTGTAACTAATGTGTCCAAACAGGGATGCAAAATGGTGCAGGAGGAGCGACAGCGGGCTACTTCAAGGGACGGTGACTTGGAAGGGGGAGCCCGGGATGTGATCGTCTCCCCACTTGACCACCAGGATGTAGTTTCCTCGCTCCTTCAACACGTAGCTTACGTTGTACTGCAGGTTGCCCAAGTGTTTGACCAGAACCTCCTCACAGGGGACCTGAGGGCCGTGCACACCCACCAGAAGCATGTTTTTACCTGGGAAGAGGAGGGGAAAATAATGAGTGAATAAAGTATTACATTATTAAATACGTTTCTTATTTTCATAATTTCAGCTATCATTCTTGTCACGTCATTTTACTCAACTTAATAGTTGAGATCTGGGGATGCACGTATTATCATTAGAAAGATTTACAGTGTATTCACATAATTCTACAGTAGAAGCTTGTAGGGCTGTATATATTGACAACTATCACCATCTTTAAATAGCAGGTCTGGATATCAAACCTCAAAACTTTGTGCAAACACAGAGTATTATTGTCAAGTGCAGAAAGTTGGCATGTTTTTAGAAAATGTTAATGTTGGTAAATTCTAAGTTTAGATTCTTAACACTTTTGTAACCTAACAAAGAGTGCCTTTGTTTGTAGGTCTAGCCAGAACCTAACCAAGTGCTCAAATGTAAATTGTCAAAACACAAGCAGCGGCACAAAATTTGTATTTGCTGTATTGTAGACGTCGCTAGACAGACTTACAACAGGGTCCATTGGGAAATCAACAAAAGCAGGATTATGATCAGACAAGATGTAAACAAATACCTGATTTAACCGTATTTGACCAGACACTAGAGGCTGACTGAGGCTTAAAAACTGCTGTATGGATGAAAAATAGACTTTTATCCTTTATACAGTCTGTTTAGTATGTTAGTTTATCAGAGTACAAGTGTCTTTAGGATTTATCCTCTGGGGATCATCAGTGTCTGTGGCAAAGTTTACGGCAGTTAATTTAAGTTGGACTCTATTTATCTGTAAACTAGAGGCAAATCTTTCCCTCCTAACAGAAAGTATGCTAGGAGTTTGTACACTTTCATCACAGGTCAACAGTTTAAGATAGAGTCTTCCTTACCGGCCTTGCTGCAGTCGACGGAGAAGCTGCTCCTCTGACCCACGAAGGCCTTGCTGAGGCCGGCACCTCGACTCAGCACCTTGCTGGCGTCTGAGTCGCCCAGTCTGGGCATGGCACTCTGGGTGAAGCTGCTGCTAGACGCCCGTATTGCTGGATCCACCATCAGGGTCGATGTCTCACTGGCGTTGGTCACATTCACCAGCCGTTGACCTAAGGAGGAGGGGAAAAGAATCAGGTATAATCATTTTTAATTAAATGAAATAATACATTTTAATTACCTTTAGAAATGCTTTAGTATTACAGCAAACAATACTAAAAAGGTTGCTATAAAAAAAACAGGACTTTCTATAAAATTAGTCTGCAAGAAAATAAAAGCCTACCTCATCTGTACCTAATATATCCAGTGTTCTCCTACATTTCCCAGAATGCCATTTTGGCAAACCACAATTAAGTTACTTTTATTCCATTCATCCCTTTCTATGTGTTTTTTTTCCATGTACATGGAGGAAAAATAAGATGCAGATCACAAAATAAGTAGCTTTCAACTGTATGTCACAGTCGTTGTCGTCCCATTTGCTGAGAACCATGAAAGCTAAAAACAAAGCTGTGACGTTTACAGTAATGTTTTAGATTATTTTGTCACCCATTTAGTGTCATACTGGCAAATGTTTATGTTTGAGCAGAGTAAGTCCCTCATTAATAGACAGAATTAAATCATTTCTGCTTTAAAACTTCACAGGAGCCAGTAGGAACATGGATGTGATGATACTTGTTGTGTTTAAATAATAATACACCAAATGACTAAATAGCTATGAATGTTACATACATCACTGACACCTAGTTTGTAGTGTTTGGTCATGATTAAACAGTCCAGGTACGTTCAGCTGTGTCACCACTTTACCTGTGACTTTGGCCTTGAAGGGACTGCCAGTGATGTGGTTCGGTCCCCCATATTTGATGCTAATCAGGTAGTTTCCAGGTGCCATGGGAGTGTACTGCACCTTGTAGCCCTCTGGAACCTCCTGGCAGTCCATCTTCACCTTCGACGGACCCTCAATGGTCACAGACAAGGCCCCGGGGCCCGCCTTAGTGTTGTTAATGATGAACTCTGACTGGGTACCTGCAAGATTAAAGCAACAAGCAATGTTTGTAGCAGTGTTGTTATGATTTTCATTCAAATGTTTTATTTAGCCTTTAATAAATATTCAGATTTTGTTTTGCAGCCATGAGTGATGAGTAACTCACCTGTTGTGCCTCTCTCCAGTCCAGCTCCATACGCTGAGACCAGACCAGGCTCGCCGGTCTGTCCTGGCTCACCGACTCGGACCTGGAAAGGGCTTCCTGGGATGTGAGAGCCGTTGAACTTGACATCGATGGTGTGGATGCCATTCTCCCTGGGGATGAACCGGACAGCGTACTTGTCTGGAGGACAGGACAGAAGGATTTGGTTACCAGCAGTCCCAGTAGCAAAGATTTTGGAGATGTTTCTCCCTGACACACAATGTCGCCGTGATTTTGAAGAGCTATATGTGGCGCTGAAAACACTCGTTACATCACATACAGACCTCTTTCTAGCTCGGTGACGACACACTCCTCTCCAGAGCTCCAGAAGGGCTGTGCACTTTGGCCGCCATCTTGCCCTGCGCTCCATTCAGACGTACCGCAAAGGATGCTGGGTGATTCACCTTCAGACCAGACTCCTACCGAGGTTGGACACGTGCACAGTCAGTGTTCAGCAAAGAAAATAAGGTAACAAATGAGCGCACACACACACTTAAGTAGTACAATGAAGTGTTACACACAAAACACCTGTTGAGTTTCTATTCTATTTTATTATTTTCTCTAATCTATTTCTGTGATGTGTTATCATCTATTCTACTGGCTGTCTTCTACTCTTACCTGAGCTCCTGTTGGTGCAGCTCCAGCAGACAGAGGCAGAGTGTTAATAAACTATAAACAGAGTTAGACACACTACAGTCCTACAGTGGTATAGTACAGTTTAAATGTAAATGGACAGAAACATCTCATACATTTGGGATTTTACTTTTGCCCACAACAAAATTGTTGAAGAAATATGAATGAATATTTGAATATATAATGAAGTTCTATTACAGATTTGTAATGGAGTGAAATATAGTGATGTAATAATTAATCATTGTGATGAATTTGTCTAAACAAAATCTGCTATTTTCTGATAAAAGAAAAATCTGACCACACACATCAGACCTTTGGTACTTGACTATTAAATATTCTGTGCATTATGTGATTTTAAATAGCAGTAATATTATACATTGTGCTATAGTAAATGGAAATTAAATTAAGAAACTGTATATAGACAGCTGGTTAAGGTTTGGTTTTAGTTAGTAGATTGAATAAATATTGCCCAATAAAGATACTTAATCACATCTGTCCAGTTTTGCCATAAATCAGATGTGCTCATTAATTATAAACACTGCCCATGGTGGTTACAACAACACTTACGCAGTATGACTGTACTATAAGACCTGAGCAGAGACTACAGCTACAGACAAGAAACAAACTACGGTCTCTAAAAGTACAGAAGGCGGCCTCCGTCTGCTGTAGCTAGGCAACCAGGGAGCTGGTGATGATGCTGATGATGTTGGTGCTGTTAAAAGCCTTTAAATGAAACACAAGAGAAACACCAGCAGTTCCACACCAGACAGAAGAGGGATGACCAGAGCCAGGCAAAACAGTCAAGAGAGGGAAGATCTCCGACCAGATTTAATGTGAATATTTATGAAAATCTGATGACAAATCCTTGTGTTTTTGGTAACCTCCTGACCTTCAGTAAATGTCAGGGAAATCTGTCTATTTGATGAGATATTTTGTTTTTGATGTTGACATTTTGTGCTTCAGGTGATGCTAATGAAAAGTCCAAAATGGAAAAAGTTCATAGTAGTTGGTCGATTAATCTATTAGTTGATTGATAAAATCATTTTTTTTAAGATTCTGATCACTTTTTGGTTCCATCTCTTCAAATGTGAGGATTTCCTGCTTTTATTCTCTTCAATGACATACATTACTAATTATGGGTATTTTTCACATTTAATATAATAAATGGTATCATCAATGAGATGATAATGAAAATAATTGTTAGAGCCTTTGCTCACCTTTAAGAAGAAAAAAAAAAAGGATGAATAATTTCCATTTTTGACTCTTCATGATGTTTCCTCTGTCACCTCTCTCAGGTCAAAGTGTCAATGTAGCAGAGAAACGGTGTGTTTGCCTGACTGTGGTCACATCCATGAGGCCAGTTGCATAAAGTTTTATACTGTCGCCTGACTGCCTTTACAACTGTGAAAGAGTTCGACTGATATGGATTCTTCTTAATCATCTTAACAAATCCAAGTGTCTCTAAAAAGTTCTTTTCTTTTTGTTGCAGCGGAAACAATTCATGTTGAGACTCACATTAATTCACATAAGTCTTAAAAATACACTTCTCCTCCCAGCTCACTGACGAACGGTGTTAAGTTTTAAAACATTACATGGGGGCTAAAATTGGAGCTTGTTTTGAGCAGCAGCAGTTAGAAATTTGTTCCCAACGTTGATAAATGTAAAGAAACGTAAAAAATGAACAAATATTTGTGTTTGTTAAAAAGCCACACCAGTCGAACCATCACGCCCTCTTCACCTACTCTGCATGCTCCTGATATCACATTTTTATGCAACTGTGCCCCAGAGCCCTTTAGCAAGGCAGGGCAGGCTGGGTGTGGAGGTGTCTCCTCATGCCTCACCTGAAGGCCGGTAACAGTGAGGCGCCGGGCGTCGTTCGCTGGAGCAACAACAGGAACAAGGTAGGGACTGTCAGGTATGTGCTGGTCGTTAAACTTCACGGAAATCTCATAATCACCTGGAGAGGAAGAGAGGGAGGTTAAATCAGAGGGTCAAAGACGCAGCAACAAACAATCAGCTGGTTAAACTCTGTGTGTGTTTTCTCTACCGGGCTCCTGAGCGATGTAAGAGACGCCACAGGATCCGTCTTTGCGGTCGTCGAAGGAGATCTCCGCCCTGCTGGGTCCTTCAACGGCGATGGCCAGACCGCCGGCCCCCGCCTCCCTCGTCCAGATACTGAACTCAGCTGGTGAGAGTGAGAGAGAGGATATAAACAAACTCCAAATCCACAGCAGCTAATGTGATATCATGTAGGACAGAGTCATATCTTATGATTTATAAAGAGAGATCATTATTAATCAGCCTCTTTTGACTGTATTTTTATTACCACTGAGTGATTTGCCAAATGTAAGGCTTTTTTTTTTTTTTACTATTCTGATAATCAATTATGTTAAAAAATGATGGTTTTTAATTCTTTAAAGCAAATGTTTATTGTGTGAATTCTCGGAAACAATGTGTGTTGAAAATGTGATTAAAACCGAGTGATCCAATTTTTTTATGTTGATCCTTTTGATGGCAGTATTTATGCTCCAAAAAAGACTTGGTATCAGTCGGGTTAATCAATAATTCATGTACCGATCATCTTAATTTTCAAAGTCAAAGGCCTCAAAGGCCTTTCACCCTTTTTGCAAAGAAAAGACTAATGGCTAAAAGTGAGCCTCAGTCAAAGCTGGTGTTATTCTGCATTTTTTTATTAGCAACAAATCACATGCAAAGATTAAAACCCAATGATGTGTATGTCCATCTCTTATTTTATGACTTCTCTTTGGCTTTCACTTGTAAGATCTGGATACACACAAAATACTAAAATTAATAAATAATTTTAAGAAAGTAGGAGAATTCATTGTTAGTTTTACTCTTTTGTGGGATTTGGTGACAAAGCTAAAGAACCAGACTTATCCTTATAAGTCAAACATGTATCTTTAACATGAAAGTGAAGTTTAGTTACTATACTGTGTGTGTGTGTATACCTGGTTCTCCTGCCTGTGCTCCCTCCAGTCCCGGACCTCCTGCTCTCACCTTGGCGGCCCCGCCCTCTCCCAGCGGCCCCACGGTGAACTGGAAGGGGCTGCCCGGCACGTGCACGCCCCTGTACCTCACACTCACGCTGTGCACGCCCATCTCTGTCGGCACGAAGCGCACGCAGTACGTGTCATTACCCACAGCAACCAGCTCGGCAGGCTTACGGGCTCCGGAGGGGGAAGTGACCTCAGCAGTGACGTCCTGCATGTCGATCGCTGCAAAGAGTATGTTTTATTACTTTTTTCAGTCTGCTTTACAATTAACCTCATCATGTAAGCCCTAGTTTATATTCTGTAGCAGTTCACATCATAAAATACTGCAAACTGAATTAGAGGGGTGGTGAAGAGAGAAAAGGAAGAGGATCTGGTAGAAAAATAAAAGAACGGAAGAGGGAGGAAATGATTAGGAAAGTTCAGATTTTCTGGTAAATCAAATAAAAATAAAATCTCCTGCAGTGCAGCAATTCAAATTGTGCACTGCTGAGCCAAAGAAAAGCTTGACAAAAGTAAAAAAAAAAAGTGGTAGCTCATAGTCAGCATGCTACTTTAGTTTGTCAATACAGTGTTTTTGTCCACGGTGGGGAAATTTGTCTTCATTTCCTCCATCAGTAGAAATGTTGCATACATAAAGAAATTTCAGGTGCAAGACAGCTCCATGATTACTGTTCTGGAGGCTCATGATGGAACAACACCACCACACTTTATCTTGCTTTTCACTACAATTTTGTATGCATTTTTTCTGCATTGTGTTTCTGTGTTGATATCAGGGGAATGTCTTTTGATTACCGTGATATATTTACACTACAAAATCTTAAAACCAAAAATAGAGACTGCAACAGAGGAGGTGGATTCTTTAAAGCTCAAAAAAGCAGCAACTTAATAAAGCATCTTATATTGCAAACCTTGTGCTGCCAACCCCAGCATTTTATTGTTCTAGGGCTCTACAACGCACCCTCCACCCCGACACTGCCCACCGAGCAGCGGGCATCAACAACCCAAACACCCCTCGCTGCCCTCGCCCCTCCTGCCAGCACCAGACCGGAGAGGCCGGATATGAGGCGGACGCGGCCAGGGGAGAGGCTCTGATCACGGGCAACGGTAGAGAAATGGGTCCTGTGACCGCCAGACCTTCCAGACAACCAGAGGGAGCAGTAGGAGCGGCAGCAGGTGTGAGAGACGAGCTGCCGAGACAAGACCAGAAGGAACCAGCTCACTGGAGGAAAAGGAGGAGGAGGACACAGGGAGAGGAGGAAGAGAGAGGAGAAGGAGGAGGAGACAGAAGGCAGAGGAGGAGAAAATAAGGAGCAGCTGAGGGGGAAAAGAGAGAGACAGGATGAAGAGACAGTGGGTCAGGAGGAAAGAAAAGACAAGAAGACAGAAAGATTACGAAAGGAAAAGAAAGAGGGAAAAGGAAAGGAAGAAGAGGGAAAGACAAGATTAAGGAAGGCCAAAAGAGCTGAGACACAGACTTCAGTCAGTACGGAGCAGCAGTAAGAAAAGACAGAAAGAAGAGAAATGTCCAAGTGTCTCCAAGCGAGATTAAGACTGTGTGTGTGTGTGTACCTGGTATCTTCAGACTGAGGTCACACACACTCCCCACGCTGGCGACAGACGGCGCCCTTTGTCGTCGGGTGATGCTCTCCCGGATACGACCCTCCCCTGTCACTCGCACTGTGAACGGACTTCCTGTTGACAAACACACACACCTCAGATTATTTGTCTGAATGATACTTTATTTAAAGCTCCTTCTCCCTCACTGAAATATCCAGAGTCTAAGAATGCTATACGTCTCCAGGTTTGTTAGTCCAGTGGGGCCCTTTTTGAAAGTCAGTCAGGAGTCTGACGGGTTTTAATGAGTTCTTAACATATCACAGAATAGTAACGTTTATTTTATTCTTATAAATACTGCGCTTAAAATACCACATCTGGATCTTCAGAAATATTATTTTGCTTTCAGGGAACTTAGAATAAAGATGTTGTTTTCTAGATGAAGTATTGTGACAAATTGTTATATCCATAATTAGTTTGTTTTTTGTTTTTTTTGTTTACCTGGGACGTGTTCCTCAGCGAAGCGGATTGAGACGATGTAATTTCCTGGTTCAGTTGGACAGTAGGTGACTCCACACGTCCCGTCCTCCATGTCCTCCGTCTGGATGTCCACCTTACTGGGACCTTCGATGGACAGAGCCAGGCCACCATAACCTGCACACACACACGCAGATATATGAAGCTAACACAAAGCAGAAACAGGTTTTTTGTGATACTTTGAGCTCTAATCTCAGACTACAACATAATTACAGAGTAGTAACTGTTTATTCACAACTCTACAGAGTCCTGAAACAGCACGCCGCTTCAGAGTGAGTCTGTTGTGTTAAAAGTCTAAATGTAAATCTCTAAATGTAATGTAAAAGTCTAAAGTAAAGTAAAGTTTAAAGCCTAAATGGACACTGCTTTCTGGAAAGGTCTCAGCTGACATCCAGGTAATAACTCTGCAAATGCTGCAGGCTTTTATCAGTGGACCACAGTCTCAATCACCATTGTGTTACATCATTTGATGACAGTGACTTAAAAGAATTAAAGATTATATCTTTAAGACATTTAAATCTTAACCAGAAAAGTCAGGCACGTGGTGGCACTATTTATCCTCGGGAGAACAACAGGCAGTTAAACACAGCTGTGGTGACTGACCAGCCTCCCGCGTGTCGACCACGAAGCTGGCGTTGTTGAAGGTGGTTCCCTGGACGAGGCCGTCGCCATAAGTTTTGACTTGGCTGGCGTCGCCGATCTCAGACTGGACGACCATGATGGTGATGGGACTGTTTGCGACGTGACGGCCGTTCTTCAGGATGCTGACCTTGTGTTCACCGACCTCCCGGGGGATAAAGGAGATACCTGGAAGGAGGAGAAGGACACTTTATAAGAAATGAAAGGTGGAAGAGGAGGTAAAAGGTAAAAGTATGGAAGTGTGAAGCTTAAAAAACATGAAGAGACATATTGCAATTTCTTTTAAATGACTGTATAGTGTGACGATGTGTTTTTCTGTTTGTGTGTATTTCTGTGTTACCAATGTGGTTGTTGGCCATCCTCTTCAGCAGGCAGGGCTCGTCTCGACCGGAAGGCGCCGTGATGCTGGCGCTCAGCAGGCTTAGGTCCGTCTCATTAATGTCCAGAGAGAAATCTGCCGCTGAGCCCAGTTTGACCTGAGAGCGCCGCTGGTTGTCCTCTGAAATAAACACACACACACACACACGTAAAAGATTTGGTTTAAAACTAACAATGCATAGTCATAAATAAACTATTAATGTCTAATAACAGACTGTAAATGGGAGAAGTCTCTGTCTTTTCAGTCTGTCTTTCAATTATCTCAACAACCAATTATTTGATTGACTTCACATTCGGCGGGTGTATTACTGAGGACTCCAGGAAATGAAGTGTGGAGTATGAAGTTGTTTGGATCAGTGGTTCTCAAAAAAGATGCAGGAAGCAAAACCACAGGGCAAGCAGTCACAGGCATGTTTTGAATGGATACTGCATTAGTAATAATAATTTAATGAAAAAGTCCTTCTGTGCTCAAGTTAGCATTAGTTTGGAGGGATACCAGACCAGATTTAACCTTTTAAACCAATAGAAAATGTTATATTTTATTGTTTTGTTGGGAATTGCTGACTTTAAGTTGTTTTACTTCACTGTTAGTGTACATATATTGATGGGTTTGAAATAAATGATCATTTATTGTGACATCAGTTGCAGTGGTCTTTATTTAAGCTGAGACAGGTCATCTATAAAACACTGAGAACTAATAATCCACACAAACTGACCACAGCGTTTGCTCTCTGAGGCATAAAAGTTATACAGTTTGTCTGATTTTTTTTGGACATAGTATTACCTCTAAGGAAATCAAACCTCAAACTATCATGTTAAATGTTTTGCAATGTGTTCTTTGTCTTGGGAAAAACCTGATAACTGGCCTTTGAGCTGTCCTGCCTCATAAAAGGAAAAAACACTCAAGAAGAGGGCCTGAAAACAAAAAATCTACAAAATTAGAATCGGAAATTACTGTTCAAGGATTTGTTTTCCGGCATTCCAGTAAAGGTTTTGTATCACTGATCACTAGTTATCTGCCTGTTGATGATGTATTGGTGTGTAGGAGACTCACTGGTGATTCTGGCAGTGAACGGGCTCCCGGCGATGTGCTCGTCGTTGTATTTGACCAGGATGTTGTAGTCTCCAGGCAGAGTGGGCAGGTAGCTGACGCTGCATGTCCCGTCCTTGTTGTCCACACAGCTGATCTCTGCTTTGGACGGACCCTCGATGGCCAAGTCCAGACCCCCTGGACAGACAGACAAACTGATTATATCTGAGCACAACAGGATGATATCACCATTTTACTAAAGACACATTCACAAATGATGCCCATGTAACCATGTAAAAGATTTTACTTCAATCCAACTACCAACTAAACCACAGAAATACATCAAATAACTGAAGCTAAAGATTTGCTCTAACTCCTGTTTAACTGACTTTAATGACACATTGAAGACTTAATCAAGAAAAGAATTGATATTCATTTATGAAAATAATCACTAATTGCAGCTTTGATCTATTTTACATCAGATTAAAGAAAACAACTCTAACCGCTTATTTTGCTGGACAAAAGCAAAGAAAACAAAAAATCAGTGCAAACCCTTAAAAAGAATTTTCCAGGACCTTTTTACTTTTGTGCATCATTGCTGCTTTTTCATGACATTTGAATGCATTTTTTAATAAAATGCTTTGTCATTAAGTTTACTGGGATGTTTTATTGTTTCTTAAATACACTTTACAATTTAGGAAGACCAGTTTTCACTGGAGACAATTGTCTTTTCTGATGCAACCACTGAGGTACCAAAGTCAGACATCTTAAACTCCACACAAAGTTGGTTTTATATAATTGATTCTACTGTAGCCATGAATGTGCAGCTTTTACAACAAATATTATAATTACTAAAACACAAGTATTGCAACACAACACCACCACCAGCTCTGCTCCTGCTCCTGAAGCTAACGTACCTTCTGAGGCATCATCTGTGAACACGGTGAACGTGGCCATCTTGTTGGCGACGCCGTAGCTCAGACCGGGACCGTAGGCCGTGACACTGGGACTGCTGGCGTGGTTCACATAGAACTGAAGGGGAGACTCTGCAAGACACAAAATCAACATCAGTACAACAAGAAGGATTAAAACTGCAGGTAAAGTAAAACCATATGATGACAAAGTTAGACTCTCGTGGTTTAGCCGTATCAGGAATCCTCAGTCCACTTTAAATGTACTTTAGTGTCTTTGGTTCATGGTTTCTTCTGGACACCAGGTGTTTCTATTTCACCTTTCTAACCTTGAACATGTCATCTGTGTGTGTGTGTGTGCATGCGCCCTGACCTGGGATGTGTGTGCCGTTGTATTTGATGTGCATCTCATGCAGGCCGGCCTCAGTGGGGGAGTACTGCACTGTGACCGTCCCATCCAGGTTGTCGGAGATCAGCGGCTGAGCTGACTTACCTGAAGGCATCAACACCTCACCTGAGGAAGAGAGACAGATGAGCATGTTTTTCTTATCTCTATTTGACTTTTCTGTTACTGTTCTGTTACTTTTGTTCAATAAACCTTTTGTTTTATGTATATTTTTTCTCATTTTGAGGACTACATGTTGGAAAACAGTCTCTACTACACATTTTACATTTGCCTAATTTTTGCTGCAGAAATCAGGGTCCAGTTTTAATTCCTGGATTGTTAAAGAGTGGCCAGTTTCAGTTTCATTTCTGGTGAAATAAAAAAATATATATATGTCAAGATTTTTTTTTTTTACTTTTAAATTTTTGGTTTCTGGGACCATGTGGCTGAAAAAGAACTTCTGCTGAAATGATTACAAAATCTATCTGTAAGGACATATAACTTCCTCTTGTGGACACTGGGGGGAAACACACTACAAATGAGGTTTTCAGCAATCACCAGTCAGAATCATGTTGATCTCATATTAGAGCTCTTAGTATGATTATATATTCTTATTCTTGTTCTCCTTCTGGCCCACAGGTGGCAGTAAGAAGCTCATTTACACCAGAAATGAGGCCCAGAAGTCTCCAAACTCAAAAACAGACTTGAACAAACCTTACAAAGATGAGCTTTATGCTGTAGAGTAAGTGTTTTATAACGACATGTTTCAGTTTTTGCAGAGAAAACTGATTGATTGTTGGTTAATGTCCCTCTCTCACCGGTGATTTCTCCCTTCCTGAAGGAGAAAGGTATCACCATGTCGAACGGTCTAAAGCCGCTTCCATTAACGCTGCTGCCGATTGGCTGGTAGTTGTCTGATGTCACCTGGAGGAGACAGACACAGACAGAGAGTTTAAAGCGTTTATTCAACAGTAAAGAAAGCTTCCTGTTCCACTCAGCAACCTGCATTAGAAACATGCTGCTGCTGCATCCAAGCCCCGCCCACACAGGGGCATCCTGGGAAGTGTAGGGCGATGGAGCGGGAAGAAAGGAGGAGGAGGAGGAAGAGGAAGGTGATGAGGTGACTCTGTGATGCAGCCACAGCGATGAAGAGTGCACTGAGGAAGAGGAAAGAGAGAGAGACCGCCACAACAAACAAACCAAAATCCTAAAAACACCCGTAACTATAGCAACGCCTCCTGCAACAGATCTCACAGACTCCCGGGTTTTATTTATGTCAGATGTTTGCTGCGACCCCATCGGCTGAGACAAAAAGAGAAGCGATGACATGGAGGAGGCAAAGCGGTCGAGCAAGTACACTTCAGAATAGGGAGAGAGAGAGAGAAGGCTCAAGTTTTAACCAGCAGCCATTCACCTGCAAGAGAGGAGCTGTGTGTGTGTGTGTGTGTGTGTGTGTGTGTGTGTATTTCTGTGTGTGTTTTGTGCATACCATGTGTTATGTTAAAGCAATGACAATTACATAGTATATGGTGTGTTTAAGTTAACACAGCAAATAAGTTTGAGTTTTGTAACTTCTTTGTTCATATATGCCAGTGTGGCAGTATGTGTGTGTGTGTGTGTGTGTGTGTGTGTGTGTGTGTGTGTGTGTGTGTGTGTGTGTGTGTGGGTACCCAGGGCTGGAAGCCAGCTCCGGGCAGCATGGCACTGCCTGTTTCTGTAGAGACGTCTGCTCTTGGATCATGGGTACCTCATCTGTAGCCTGAAGACATGACAGCAAGGGTTAACACATCTGACACACACACACACACACACACAAAAAAAACAAAAACAGACAGACGTCCCGATGCTAACAAACACTCCTGTGGCCTCGTGGGTAAATCCTGGTAAAATAAAGGCTTGAGGTTAAAAAAGTTAATTTGCAGCTGATTTAAAATAAATAAATAAACAAATAAATAAACCTTAATTAACTGATTTTAACAGAAGGCAGAAGAACAACAAGAAACACACTGTAAATATAAAACTGTATAAACAATAAACAAACAACGTAAGTCCTTTAAACACTGAACTCATTCTGGATCTCCAGTCAAACTGTTTTTAACAGTCAGCTCGTCATCACGTTTAGGATGCTTTCCTGTTCAAAGCTGTAGCAACTGACCACCTCAGGTAATATGAACCCATTTTGGATCATTAATTTGAGTATTATAAACCCCTGAATGAGCTAAATTCTGCATCCCTCCCTCACCATGACTTTGAAGGGGCTGCGTGGGATGTTTTCGCCTCCAAAGCGGACGTAGATGACGTAGTTTCCGGGTGCTGGTGCAGTGTAGTAGATGTCGAAGGTGCCATCTTCGTTCTCCACGACCTCGGCCTCCACCTCGCTGCCATCAGGCTGAACCACCACACAGCTCACCTTCCCTTTCCCAGCACCCTTAGCATTCACCACCAGGCCCAGCTCCTCGCCGATGGCCACTGTCGGACCCACACCGCGACCTGGGAGGAGGCGGAGGAGGAGATTTTAATAGGCTGTTTCTCCAGTGTTTTACATTTTAATTGATGTTTCTGTAAAATGTATATATTCATGTTTACTTACCGGTGACGGTGCACTTGCTGGCATCTCCAGTTGCCGTGGCGCGGACTTTATAAGGCGAGGCAGGGATGTCATCACCGCCGTACTTTATGACGATGGTGTACCGTCCTGCACGGTCTGGGATATAAGACACTCGGTATGTACCGTCACCGTTGTCATGGATAGTGGCCTGCTTAGGTTTACCATCCTGGTCCTGAAGTAGAGAGGAAGGAAGACCAAAGGTCAAGTGTGAGAGTGATGTTGTCTTTTATTTGTGTGTACTATTTCAACAGTGTGTGTGGTACTGACGGTGATGAGCACGCTGAGTTGGCCTTGGCCGGCGTCCTTTGCATCGATGTTGAACTCAACGGGGAAGCTGGCAGGGACGCCGTTGGTTAGCCCGGGGCCACTGGCTCGCACTTTACTGGCATCGTGAGTGGGCAGGACCCGAAACTTGAAGGGACTGAAGAGACCACAGACACAGTTAGTACAGACCCTGATCCTCTGATCCACACTGACCTGCTGCTGAGCACAAACACTGCAGCCACTGAACTTCAAAATGTGAATGAATCCCAGGACCAGACCACACTAAATTGATTTTTTGTGTTGCCAAACTATCTAACCTAACCGAGCCACCTTGAAAGAAAAATATCTGACTTCTTTCCTGCAGAAAAAGGAAACAGATGCAATGATTGAAATCATCCTTCTGCTTTTGCAGTTTATATCACAGTTCATGGTTTATATGCATCTATAAACCATGAAACTGTGAAATTAAATAACCATCACAGAGTGAAGATTATACTCCTAAATTATCTGCGCTACAGTTTCAATTTTAATGGGAGCTCAAATCTAAAAGTCCCCAAAAAATTATCTAAATAGAGAGCAGAAACATTATCCTACAAAAACCAAAGAACCACTGAGACCTCTGCTGTCTAAAAGGAGAAAATAAAAATAAAGAAGTTGGTACAAAAGCTAAAACCCATACATACACGTGGATGCCTAAATGACTCTGATGTTAGAATTTCTACACTGCAGTACTGCTGTGTACCTGCGGGGGACATCCTCCTCCGCGTACTTAACGGCCACAGAGTACGGTCCTTCCACAGTCGGGGTGTACGACACCAAGTGAGTCCCGTCTCCGTTGTCTGTCACCTCCACGGGCTGTGCGACGCCTTTAGGACCGGTGACCGCTACGGCCAGCGGGGCCACTCCGGCCTTCCTGCAGTCCACCGTGAAGGATTGTGGGATATTGGCCCTGACGCCTGACCCCACACCGGGACCAGATACTTTGACCTTACTGGAGTCCACCACATCCTTCACTGGGACCTTGAATGGACTTCCTGGAAACAAAGAAAATGAAGATGAATGAAGGGCCGAAACAGGATTAAAAAAAAAAAAAAAAAGAATATATCTACTTTAATTTTTTGCTACCAATATGGAGAATTAGACAAATAATGTTAAATATTTGTAAGAAATACAAATGTAACAAACATTTTTAGGTTTATGATTACAGTTCTTAAAACACGAAAGGGGGAGACCTTTTGGGATGTCACAAAATGAATATTTCTTATTCATATACTTGGAAAAACGAGGTCATATTTACTTTTTTTTTTTTTTTTTACTTTTGATGCATCTTGTAATTTGACAAAAATGGCCATTTATTGTTGTGAAGACAGTTGACAATATTTCTTTAAATCCTGCAATTGTTTCAGGAAATTTGGTAGCTAAGTGTTTTAATATTGCAATCTATAAAGACTTCTATCTAGTTTCATATATTTCAATCATGGCAGGATTGCATCCTGATGAATTTTGCATTTTTGCATGCTTGCTTGAAAAATAATTATTCAGCTGCTCGTGAACGAACACTTTCAGGTTCCTACCTTTGAACTGTCAGGACTTTTGTTTTGTGTTACAGTTAAACACTGCTATAGTTATTATAGGTAAGTTTTAGTAAGAATCAAAGTTTGTGAGTTGGATAAAACAAGCTGTTCGTGCACTACTTGTTCGTCAACTCTTAACCTTACTATAGCAAGTAGCCTAACTTTAGGCTAATTACAACAGCTCTGTAAAGTTTATCCTAGTGTTACACTCTTAATAAGTTTTATCAGTGTCATGTGGTCTCTGGTTAATGTGGTTTCTGCATCCTGAAGCTTTCTGTGCCTCGAGCCGAGCCGTCACACCACAGAGCCACAAACCAACATCTGTCTGTGAAAGGTGTCGAACAAGAGAGCATGCTGAGCTTTTCCCGAACAAAGTCAATTAAACTGAGCTCCAGCTTTTTAAACGTCAAACCGCATCTTTAAAACATTAAACTGAAACACTCCTCGCATCTTTTATCAGCCAATAACATCGGCAACATCTTTTTAACATTAACTGGAAAATGTCGACCACATCTTTTAATGTCAGAGGTCGTTTATAGGCGGAAATGAGAGAAAAGTGAACAAAATGTTTCAGGGAATCGACATCAAAGTGCGGTTTAGAAAAATAAACAGACATGTGAGGGATCAAAGTGGATCTGTGTATGGATCTGCTTAATGAGGAGTCAGGCATTGGATTTTTTTTTTTTCCAGATCTTGCCAGAACTCAAACTGATCAGAATTTATCTTCATGGAGTAAGTTTTCATGACTGTCAGTCTAGATGTAAAAGGGTACAACTGGTCTTATTGTCAATAAATGGCATAAAATGTACTAACAAGTATTATCTGGGCATCCAAAGCCAAAAATATCTACTTCCTTCGTGCCACAGAACTCCACCATTTTCCAAAAACAATTAAAAACATATAAAAATGATTAAAAACATTAATGAGCCACATTGTTACTCTGGATGACTTCATTACCACAAACAAACACTGTAGTTTATTTTGACTCAAACCGACATACATCATCCTGCTGCTGGAAACGCTCAGTAGAGCCCCAGATGAGGATTAATCCACTGCTGAAAATAGTTCCTAAACAAACGCGTTTATTCCTGTCTGCTAAAACCTACAGTGCCCAGCCATTTTAGGAAATTACTGAGCCTTTTTTTAAAATATGAAACTACATATTTGTGAGATGTTTTAAATTAATTATCAATGGGCTGAGAGTCACAGAAATAAAAGTAATAAAAGTATTGAGATATGAACACATTGTTGGTTTTGGTCTTTCTATGGAATTTGTTAAAAATAAGAAATACACAAACACACCAGACTGATGCTTATTTCACTTCATCTTGTTTCACCAACAGAAGAAATAAACAACCAAACAATCCTGCCAATCATTTTTAAAAATTAAAAATAAAATCGAATCTCACCGGGGATGTGCTCTCCTCCGTAGGTGATGTTGACGTCGTAGAGGCCGGCGGTGAAGGGAACGTACTCCACGCTGCAGCTGCCATCTTTGTTGTCTTTGCACGACATCTTCGACTCTGACGGACCCTCAACAGTGATGCCGAGACCGCCGATACCTGCCCCCCTGGTAAAGGATCAATACGCCAACAATTAAAGAAATTCACCTGTAAACATTTAAAACATTTAATCTAAAATAGTCTACCTTCAGATAATCTGTGGCCTTTAGTTACCAACTTTACCTGGTGACGATCTTGAAGTTGTTCGGCTTGTCGGTAAAGGCCTGTTGGAGCCCGGGGCCAGTGGCCACCACCCTGCTGGGGTCACATCCCTCCGACACAGAAACCTTGAACGGGCTTTTAGGAACCGGTGTGTCGTCATAGAGAACCTGAACGCTGTGGACGCCTGAGGTACAGAACAAGGCAAAGCAGCAGCTGATGAATGGAGTGAAACAGTTTGGGAAAGATGAACGGCTTTATGATGGTTTGGTGCAGCAGGCGTGTTACCGTTCTCGAATGGAGTGTACTCCACGTCGTAGGTCCCGTCAGCCTTGTCGGTAACCACACAGTCTGTCAGTGCTCCGGACGGGTTCCTGACCTCCGCCTTCACGTGGTCTCCTCCTCGCCGGGTCAGCGGACGGGCGTCCACCGTGAAAGCTGTGGTGGCTTCTCTGAAAACAGCTGCAGGTCGGAGAAGAGAACATTTGAAAAGGACAATCCACCGTTTTTTTTTTTGGTGCACTCATTGCTCTCTCAGCGACATTTCAGTACCAACATGCAGCTGTTTTCAGAGAAATAAAGCTCTAAAATCCCTCTCTCAACTACTATTCCTTCATGAGTTGGCGGTGACCAGAACTAGAGCTAAAAGAGGGTGAATATTTGACTAACATTCATCAGTTCACATAAACATGACTTCAAATGAATGATAATGCATAAATAAGCAATTCTTTGCTTACAGGTTGATGAGTGACCTGAAGATGATAAGACCCAGAAAATATAATGTATGTATGTAATGAAATGTAGTATTTTATGAAGTGGATATATTATGTAATTTCCATGAACAACCTCAACCTTATCTCAAACCATGCAGAGTTAAATGCTGACTCAGGGGGCCATACTGCACCTTGTCCCTCCACTCCGGGTCCGAACACTTTGACTTTGGAGGTGTCGACGGCAGGATCCACCATCACCTTGGCAGGGAAACCGGGGACGGTCTTTCCTCCGTACTTCAGCAGCAGGGTGTACATGCCGGAGGTCAGGGGGATGTAGGTCACCGTGTAGGTCCCGTCTTTGTTGTTCACCACTTCTGTTTTAGCTTTAATAGAAACAACAATGGACATTATATTCAAAACAAAGATATTTTTAAGTCATTTTGTATAATTTGACTTTAAAGAAATGAATGTTCTCATGGATTTCCACTTCCAGACAGCCATTTGTCTCAGACTTGAGACCTGTAGCAATACAACAAGATCCATCCAGACCTGATTAGACTGAAGATAATTTGAACCTGACTCTGGTTCCAGGTCAGATCTGGCTAACTAGCTACTTAAATGCATATAATACGAGGTCAGAAAATCAGTTCAGCCGTTGACTTCATATCTCAGATGTTGCAGTGTGCTGAAACACACCAACAGTACCTGCTTACGACTGATTGAATGAAAAGTGTTTGTGTTACCAGAGCGCGGTGCAGAGCCAGTAGGACTGGTCGGGGAGGAGTCCAATGCGGCCTCCAGGCTGAGTTCTCCTGGTCCGGCCCGGGAACAGTCCACATTCACCACGCTGGTCTCTCCAACCTGCACAGACACAACCAACCGGATCAGACTTACATTTACACTTCATAAACAGGACAGTTCATATATTCCCTTTATGAAGTTTTCTTTAAATGTTTCAGTGAGACTGAGAGGCTCAAACAAATTCAGAAGCTTTTACAGTTCGAACAAAAACAGATCAACGTAACTGATCCAGAGTCTGACAGCGAACTGACTGTCTATCTTCCTCTTCCAGACCCTCACCTTCGCTCTTTTCAGGCCCGACCCAGATGCCACAACCTTTGAGGGGTCAAAGGGCATCTGGATGTCGGCTTTGAACGGCGAGCCCGGGATGTGGACCTCCTCAAACAGGATGTTAACCAGGTAGTCTCCGGGCTCGGTGGGCAGGTAGGAGACAGAGCAGGTGCCGTCTCCGTTGTCTGAGCACTCGATCTTGGCCTCGGTCGGCCCCTCCACCGTCAGCCCCAGACCTCCGGTGCCGGCACCCTTTGTGTCGATGGTGAACTCCGCTGGGTTTCCCACCAAACCTCCCTTCAGACCCGGGCCGAACGCCTTCACCTGGAGGGGGGACGATTATGTCCATATGTTATTATTTTCATTTATTAAATGTCCAGGTGTGATTCACTGACATTTTTTCGTTCACACTTTTGTTTTTCTGATTATTTCACACAGACACAGAGACATCCTGGACTCACAAACAGTAAACTATGTTGTAGAAATAAAACTGAGAGTCAAGTTTGCACTGCAGGTCTTAATCTGTATCTTTGTCTCCTTTAGATGAGAAGACAAGAAATGACAGATAAACTCAAATTCTTATATATGATGGATGTTTTATTTTTACTTAATTTCTACCTCTTATTCTCCTTGAAAGTATATTTTAGTGTTTTTAGTGAGCATTTTGTCTGCTGGTCTTGATTAATAACTGCTGTAAAGATACAGCGATAAGTACAAGATTTACTTTGATGAGCATTGATGCATAAAAGAAATAAAATACTACTGAGTATAACAATAATAAGGAACTGATTATGATGGAAACATTTCTCTACAGTCATGTTTCCATACCGCTTTAAGGACCACCTTAAAGATCAGATGCTGATGTTACCTTGCTCGGGTCTGGAGGCAGCTGGCAGTCCACAGGGAAGGGGCTCCCGGGGACGGGGTGTCCGTCGTACAACACATTGACGGCGTGGACCCCCTCCTCTGTGGGGGTGTAACGGACCAGACTGACGCCTGCCTTACCGGGCTCCACTTTACAGGGTACGGCCCGCTGGCTGGGGCTCAGCTAGTGACACAAACACACACACACACTAATTTAGTGATCAAAAACCACAGTCTCTTTTAAAGTAAAAAGTAGTGGTAGTTGTCATAGTAGTAGTAGTAGTAGTAGTGTTTTAAGTAGTTCACTGACACTCACCACTGCCACCTCTAGTTGACCTTGGCCTCCTGCACCTTTGGTGTCCACCATAAACTGCTGTTCCTGATCGACCTCCACTCCTGAAAGACATTTATTAATTTATCAATAATGAAGAAATGAGTCCAAAAGAAGCCTCAGTTAATACTTAAAACGTATTTAAACGGTAAAAAAAACTCCTGAAAATGTGTTCAATGAGAGAAATTTCATTTTCCTTTTTTTAAAATCACATTTTAAATGTTTGCTGACAAGTCTCTTTACAGTTGACAAAGACGGATATCTTACTTCCTTCCAGGTTGTCCACGTTGACCTTGCTCAGATCCAGCGGGGCAGCGACCCCGACTGTGAACGGGCTCTTGGCGATGGGATCTCCACCAAACTTTATTATGATCGTCATCTCCCCCTGCAGACACATGCAACATGCAGATCCAACACTTCAGTAGGTACCTCATTTTAAAAGCACTTGGTAAGAGGACAGTGTCTGTTAGAGGAAACACATCGTAACATGAAACGAGCTGGTCTGCTGCTTTGTTTGCTTTTCAGTTTTCATCTGGGCCAGTGCTGCTCTGTAGAGTGACTGCAGACAGAAACATTTGAATGTTTTCTGCTTTTGTCATCGGTCATTATGACTGTAGAGAATATGTGCTTTTGTTCCCAATAGAACAATTATTTATGTTAAAATGTTAGCAGAGGTGTACATTTGATGCACCATTTGTACAGTTTGCTGCGTAGGTGAACATTTGACGTGCCTGTTGTACAACCACAGATTTGTACTGTTATTTATTTGATGGGCAGGTGAGTCTATAACGTACCTATTATGTAGCCGAGTATTAAGCATTGACGTACCTGTTGCACAGGTGTGTATTTGACAGTCTGGGAATAGTCATAGTTGTCTATGATGTCGAAGTCTTTGACGGAGGAGGAGAAGGAAACATCCAGCGGCGCTTTACCAGCTCCTTTAGTCAACACTGTGAAGTGAGTTGGTTTACCGCTCTCTATACCTGCACAGGTGGAAGAAAAGAGAGAGTGCAACAGTCAGATAAGAACACACACGGATCATTGAAATTAGTAAAGTTTAAATAACGTTTTAATGCTTTATATATATATATATATATATATATATATATATATATATATATATATATATATATATATATATATATATATATATATATATATATATATATATATATATATATATATATATATAGGTCATGGAGTTATCTTGATTGTGTGTGTGTGTGTGTGTGTGTATGCGCATGCATGTCTTACCAGTGCTTGAGCCAGCCCAGGGCCCTCTGCTTTAACCTTTGATGCATCATGGGAAGGATCGACTTTAACATGAAAGGGGCTCTGTGGAACTTCCTATGTGGTAAAATTGACACGGAAATTCATCAGAGCAAACATCTTTGCAAATCTAAACAGAGATTAAAACCACCAAACCTTTCAGCTGTATGTGTGTGGTTGTACCTTGTCAGTAAACAGGACTTTAACAGTGAGTCTTCCAGCAGCAGGAGGTATGTATTTAACTGTGAACGTGTCGTTTGCGTTGGGGATGATGTCAAAATCCACGTCAGCCTCTTTGTCACCGACCATGTTGGCGTCACACTTAATGCCCACGCTGACATCACCTGAATAAACACACACACACACAACATTTGAACTGAACAGAACAGCCTGGCAGAGTTGTCACAGATGAACATATATGACAATATCTTTGAGTGTGAAGAGCTGCAGAGCTTCATTCTAACAAATGAATATTTCTTTCAAGTAATGCCACAAGGGGGTGCTAGATTAGATTTTGTGTTCTGCTGTTCATTCATTTCATTAATTAATGTCAGAAACACTTTGCCCCTGGGACACTGCTCTGTCTAATGTAAACAATAAACCAACCATGCAGAACAATCTGCGGTCGCTGTCAATCACATCAGAGGAATTCAAAGTATGAGAGGAATGAAGCGGGAAACAGTGTCAGACAATGGAAACAGGTCACATTCTTCAACAATCTGAAAACTCCTCTGTCATCTCTTTCTGTCTTTTCAGCCCTCCCCTGCTCCCCCCCATAGCTCGTTCACCCATGATGTGAAATGTGACGTTGACAGGTGTGTTAACATCGATGCATTGTCGTACACAATCACCTATTGTGTACATGGCAGAAAAAGACAACAAAAACTTCAGGTGAGGCAGTGTTATTCCATTTAGATTATCAGATTAAAACCCTTCCAGTATCACTCACTGCCTGCAGATTGCTCCAAGTGCTTCATTGAGGAACTATATTATATAACTATATAACAATAATAATTCAGAATAGTTAATCTAACTTTAATAAGTAACTTACAATAAATGATTAATTTATCCATTAGTAACTTTTATATATGATTGAATTTGAGTTCATTACAACACCAAGTCTTTGCTGTTTTCTGGTCCCCTCGTTGATTAGAGGACCCTTGAAGGGAACTGGAGTCTCTCCTTTTTTTTCTTTTTAAGTAGGCAGATGAAAAACATGCTTCTGGTGGAGTAAAACATTATCCACCATGTGTCCAGTATAAAGAGAGTGTTCAAATGAGGGGTTAGTATGTAACTGCAGCTTTATGAATTATGCAAGACCACCAAAATGTCTAGACATTAACACAGCTAAACATGTGTTTGGGTTTTAATATGTGAAGGGGCCATGTTTTAGCTAAAAGAGGTTTGTTAAGTTGCTCCTAAATGTATTTCTGTACTTTGTGCAGGTAGACAATGAAGCGTGTGTGTGTTGCTCTGCCCAGGAAGGTCAGAGTGATGAATTTCCTGTCAGGATGTTTTTACCTTGAGATCATCGCCAGGACATACCAGTGAAAAATGTGTGTGTGTGTGTGTGTGTGTGTGTTCACAGACAATATGAAAGGTTTGTGCAGAGTGTGCTGTTCAGTTTTACTGTGGCTCTTTTTGTGTGTGTTGCTCTGACACAGATTGAAACTCACACTAAATAAAACAGTCTATGGGGATTTCCTGTCTTAATTATTACTATGTGTGTGTGTGTGTGTGTGTGTGCATTACCATCTCCAGCTCCTGAACAGTCCACGGTGAAGTGCGTGGGCTCGTTGGCCTTCAGTCCGGTTCTCTCCACTCCTGGACCGAACACCTTCACCATGTTGGGGTGGCTGCCTTTACCCACATTCACCTACAACAGGAAATGACATTATTTATTTTTATTTTATAAGTATTATCTGAAGAGATCTCCTTTCTCAGATCCTGTGATTTTTAAAAAACAACAATTAAATCAGTAATTGGATTTTTTATCATTACAATGAATAAATACTAAATACGGAGTGCCACAGGGTGCCATCCTGGATCCACTACTTTTCAGTTTTTATAAAATACTTAGCATTTCAACATAATATAAATCTTATTATATATAATTTGGTTTCATTTAGTTACAGACTTGACATGCAGCTGAAGTTGTAATAAAAGAGTAAAGCTGTTGAACTATCATTGTACTCTAATATTTTTATCACCTGCCTTTATTATGTATTTAAAAAGACACAAAGGGCTCATTCCACTGGTCAAAAACCAACAGATTTCTCTTAAGTTACCACTCCTACAAAGAATAATAAGCTGTGTTAGCTCACTTCTGGCTGCAGTTGCAGAGGTTATAATAAAAGAATGATGATTAATTATCAAACTTGTCAATCCTGAGGAAATAGGTGTCTGTGTTTTAAAACTTTGTAGATGTCATTTGGTTTACATATTTAAACACACTCTACCCGTTGACAAGGTTTTAGCCCTAAAATGTTAAGAGTGATCAGTTTATAATAAAACAGTGTTTTTTCCATTGGTAAACACAATAATGCATAATCATCACTTACAGTGATATGTTTTATGTGCACATGTAGTGACATTTATAGTCAGTGAGATGTGTCTTGTTTGTGAGATTCTGATGAATGTTAAAATAACTATTCCTCTTAAAGTCACAAGAATAATTCTGAATAAAAAGTCAGGGCCTAATGCAGATTTCAAATTGTTTCTACTTTAACACTTGAATTTTTGCATTTTTATCTTTTATTTCTGGTTGGTCATGTGTATTAACATATAACATTACACTACAATTTGAAATATGTGAAAAAAAATCAAAAGATTAAAAATATTAATAAAAGAACACCCACTAAAATTAAAATAAAAATACTATCATGGTTATGCAAGTCAGAAAATGAACGAAACAACACAGTAAAACATTTAAATGAAATATCAGAATTTATTTTGAAAAAAATCTAACGTCACTGGTGATTTAAGTGAATATAAATGACATCTGAGGATTAATTAATGTGAGTTTCAGTCAGCATGTTAGTTACACATTCACTGTTAGGATGGATTATGCAGTATGCACGCACAAAAACTGAACGACTAAATGAGCCTTTGGAAAACAAATTCAGGAATAATAAAAAGTATTTCCTCTAAAAGCACTTCCTTTAGGTCGTTCGTTCCAAAACACATGCCAAATACCTTACAAGTTTGTTTATCAGCTGTCTTCAGGTTTATTTTAAAGGTTAAAAAACAAAGACAGACCAAAGTTTTATCTGTCAACTTAACTCCAAATCTTACTTATCTCACTGAGTTAAGACTGTAGAAGATTCAAACATCCCTGAATAAGATTATTTAATGTAGACATGTGGGGCTGCTGAGTAAGATGCCACATGCTTCGACCTCCGTTTGTTGTAGATGTATTTGATTCCTGTCTCACCGCAGACCTCTATTTGAGATGCAGTTTATACTCTTGCAGGTTAACAGCACAGATCCACTTGTCAAAATCACAAAAGTTAAACTCAGCAGAAAACCTTTGGGCAGATTTACTTTACCTCAGTGAGTCGACCCTGTAACTGCGGCAATCCACTGCAATTAACTGATTTTGGTCTGAAACTTCACTGTAATTAAATGCTGGTGTGCCTGTTTGCAGCAAAGAACAATAAACTTGCTTCAGGGTGGTTTGGATGTTTTTTCGTACAGCCAAAACTGATGTTAACTTTAAAATGTCTTGCTAGCAAACAGAACATTAAAATGACATCAAGCCGCATCAGCAAAGCTGTTTAATACTGTTTCTGTTTCTATAATTATTTTTTTCATCACAGCTGTGGATGTTAGTTTCAGGGTCAACTCAGGTTTCCATCTTGAACCTCTCGTCCACACTTCTTTACCTTCCCATGTTTAATGAAAAGGTATCACTGCTGTGTGTTCCCAGCAGAGGTCAGAGCTAAGAGCCGGGCGTGACTGTTTACTTTCTATCCATCTCCTGTATCAACATTAAAGGTGCAGTTGGTGCCAGGCAGCCTGCAGGCTGCTGCAGCTCACAACAAGCCTGCTGATTCATCATGGTGACATCAGCTGGAAACCTCGAATAATACTTTTCAGGCAAGTCCAAACTTCCCTGGACCAGTTGAAATGGTTTGTGGACCAGTATAAATATTTGTGACCCATCAGAGCCATGAAAAACACTTTTGTGCTGCAGAATTTTTTTAAACTATGGATGCTAAGAAATGTTTTGTCCAAACATCTAAACACTTTTCTTATGGTTGCATAATTAAATATGACCTGGCAACGTCTCTGAAAACTCTTCCCAACTGTATCAACTTGTCTTGCTCTTCTATTTTATAACTTTTGGACTTTGTGCCTCTACTGAAGAACAAAGAAAGGAATGTCTCTACCAAGCCTCATGGCATCGTCATAAATTCCTGAACAGCGCACAAACACATATCCAGACGTATCTGGGGAAGTTTCTCATGAGACTTATTTGCCCTGCAGGTGAAACTATAAACACCTTAAAAACAACCAGGAGAAGAGAAGACAGCTGATAAACAAAGTCAGAAACCTCACAGCAATCTACAGACAGAAACACTTTCAAACAAATCTCTCAAAATGAACGGTGGTTACAGTGCAAAGACGACGTTAGTGCAGAACTCAGCTGTAAAATAAAAACCTTTTTATTCTTCTTTATTTTGTTTAGTTATGTAATTTAATTGATTGATTGTACCAGAATAGACTTGAATTAAATAAATTGATGGATCTTAGAGACCTCAGGGGTCAAAGGTCACTGTGTCTGTGACCCAAAAAAGTGAGTGTCCTTTGTCAATAAACATCCATTGTAGTAGATCATATTTTTACTCAACGATTACACACAAAGTGAAAAGGTTTTCATTTTACAGGAACAAAAATTACTTAACATGAATAATACACAAAACATGAATCATAAATAAAGAGCTTCACTTATCTGAACTTCTCCCAGTTTCCAACTGGATATAAATCACTGTTTGTACTCCCAATGTTTCGCCAGCTCCCTTTAACCAGACTTTTGAAATTCAACTCCTCACAAATCAAGTTTTTATTGCGCTCAACACTGGATCTTAAAACACACTCAAACAGAGAAAACGTTGGGTTTGCAGGTGTTTCTGAACCTGAAGCACATTTCTGTTTGTCATGTTTTGTGTCAGTTTTTAAATTTGCATGCACTTCATTCATCTGCAGTGCTTCTTTCTAGATATGACACTTATAAGAGGTGTAGATGTTGTCTTCATTTTGTAATTGTTGTGTGATACTGCACTTCTTCGAGTCCTCAGCAACACATCCTGCAGGTGTGAAGATCGGATGAACGATCGTCATGATAATCAAAGGTCGTCCAGACTTTAAAGTATATAATATGTATTCATAGTTTTAGTGGTATTACTGTTGCCTACTTTCTAAATGTTTAATAATGTTTCCCTCTCGAGGTTGTTGCCACTTGCTGATTTGATTGATTCATAAATGACAAAAGCTCTTCACTGGTTTGTGTTTTGGATCAGAAAGGTTCAGATTAGTGAAGTTCTACTGAAGCTCAACCAAAAAAGCATTCAAAAATACAAAAAGCAAAGTGAGTTACAGTGCATGGACAGTGGTTACAGTGCAGAAAAGACCCGTTAGTGCTTGTGGTGGTTAAATAATCTTCAGTAAAGTAAAGTTGACACCAAAACAACTTCAGTTCAAAATTAAATAAAAAAAAAAAAAAAAAAGTTGATTAGTGAGGTTCAAAGTGACGTAAAAGACAAACCAAAGGTTGTTACAGTGCACAGACAGACGTTACAGTGTTAGTGAGTATGGTGAATAAACTTACTTATAAACATATAAAATGTGAAAATGAGTTAAATACAACAGGCTTCGCTGCACGTTAGTGTCAAGTTTTGATCATATAGGCAGTCATTTCTTTAATCAACAACAAAATGTTTTTAATGTGTTAATGATACCTTTGTGTGAATTTCATATCAGAAAGTGTGTTTGAATTCAAGTATGACAGAATTCAAGTCAAGTTTGAAGTTTAGTGATTTTGGAAAAAAAAAACAAAAAAACATTTGGATGGCACAAAACCAACCACCCGACCTGTGTTCAGTCAAAGTCATGACTTCACACCACGACACCACCCTTCATCAGTGCTGTTCCTCACTGTTTGTAGGCAGAATCAACTTCTTAGCTAACCATAGTCGCTGCTCAGAAAACCTTTCTGACACATCTGATCAGCAAGTAAATTAATCAAAAAAGTAAATTAATTAGCATTTTTATTTTTGTGTTCAAGTAATTTCTCTTTAGGCATTTTACATTTTGGGGTGTTTTCTCACCAGCACCGACTTCTCACTCAGTTTTGTTTTCTTTGTTTTTTAATCAACATGTTTTCTTTAAAGTATCACTTTACTTCTGTGATATATGTGCAGCTGAACTAATAGCTGTACCTCTCCTCAATATATGTAGTGATGATGATCAGAGGCTTCTTACTTTTACTGCTTGAATCTTTACATTTTGACTCTACCGTCTTAAAGCTTTCTGGAACAACCGATTCCGATTGGACGGCTTTGGTGCTTTCTATCTTTACTAAAGGTTCTGCTTGGTCGACGTTAGCACTTTCTGCCTTAACCTGATCCTCAGATTTGGGCTGGATATCACTTCCTGTTTGAACCGGGTACTGTGATTGGCTGCTTACCCTGAAGGGGCTGTTGGGGACGCTGACTCCTCCCCAGGCGACGGCCACGGTGTGTTTGAGAGAGGAGGTGGGTGTGTAGGAGCAGGAGTACAGCCCGTCACCTTTACTCCTCACCTTCACCTCCACAGGAAGTCCCTCTGCTTCCTGACAGGACAGAAAGAGAGTTAAAAAGCAGGTCAAAGCTTCATGAAACAGAAACAACTCCAAACATGTAGCTACATAAAATGTTTGTTTGGTGGTTGCAGTTTCGTGGGAAACAACAGAAACACTGAATTCATCTAATCAACTATTTTGATAATTGATTAATTGCAAAAAACGCCAAACATTATCAGGTTCCAGCTTCTCAAATGCAAAGATCTGGTGCTTTTCTATATTGCAGCCCATGTGGTACCAAATCATACCAGGAACTATCGAGCCTAAACTGTGAGCCCTTTATATATCTTTACGTATACAATATTCCAGGTGTAACACTTAAATAGGTCACTTGGACCATTTAAGGCTATCTCAATACAATCCTAACGTGCCCTTTTGTACACTTCAAGGGTTACTTGTTGTTGTATTTGTTCCCCTAATCAATACTCGCTGCAAAGAGATCACCTTTACAAAGTGATATCAGAGATCTCAAAGTTCAGCCAAAGAGGAGTCTTCAACGATCCCAGTTAAAGAAATGAAGTGAACATAGTTTTGCTTTCTGTTGCGTTATGTTAACAAGAGGACACTGTCTGGAGAAGCACACAAAGGACATTTTAATCAGAAAAAGTAACTGTAACTCAAGTCAAATAACCATTTGACTTGATTAATTCAGGTCTGTGAGTATTTCTTATATGAACCCGTCCTTTGAGTCAAACAAGTCAGATGGAGGCTTCAAAGACGTGTGATATGTACATTCTTTGAATAAAAATAAATCCAAAAAAGCCCCTGACTACTGCAGCTTTGGACCTTTGTGCAGTGTCAGTCAGGAGAGGTGATGAGGGCGGGTACTCACAGATTTTAAGATGACAAAATTTACATCTCATGTGGTCGGACAGAGCAAGACGTATTGATGACGTCAGCTTAGGAACTGAGATTTTTTTAACTTTTTTTTTTTTTTTTACACTAATCAATTTATCATTAAAATAAAGATAACTGATAATGAAAGTAATCTTACTTGTGTAGTTGTTCGTATTATTATCTCTCAGACTCACACACACACACAGAGCTACGAAAAATATGAAATGTGAGTGTCCCCAAGTGTGTGTGTTTGTATCGATTGAGAGGATTTCTGTGTCTTACCTGAGCTGTGATCTTCAGGGGTCCTTTCCCAGCATCCTTTGCGTTGACAGTGAACTCGGCAGGTTGGTTGACGAGGCAGCCAGTCTTCTCGAGCCCGGGCCCATAAGCCTGGACCTGCAACCACAAAACCAGCACTGATTATCAGAGATGTACCGAGCCGGTCACAGCCGATCGGGGTGTATTTTAATGGAGCGTATCAACGTCAATAAAACAGATCAAAGTGCAGTCTGATCATTTGTGAGGGAAGAAACTTCACTTTCATCTCTCGAATCAAAGAGTTTTTTTTTCTTCTAGTTAATCTTTCATATATTTATATACACACACACACATATATAAGATCAATAAGTTTATAAAGTGATCAGGATCAAGTTTTATATCTCACCGACCTTATCTGGGTCACTGGAGTGGTTGTCAGGGACGATGTGGGCCATGAAGGGGCTGTGTTCAATGTCCTCCTCGTCACAGGTCACGTGGACGGCGTACTCTCCGGGCTCCGTCGGCCAATAACGGACATCGCACGAGCCGTCGTTCCTGTCCTCGCACTCGATCCTCGCCTGGGAAGGTCCCTCGATGGCAAAACCTGAAGACACAGCAGGTCAGATTAGACTGGATGTAAAAGTTGGATTTGATAGCATTTAATGTGGACTTATTCCAGTTTCATCATTTCCAGCCCAGCTCAGGTTTGATGAAATCAAAGGTTCACAGGAGGGGAGACCTTTTTGCTAAATTACAGGAGGAGTAATATTTCAGGAAAGTTTGATGAATATTATGATAACGTTTACAGTGATATTTTTGGCCACAGTTATTATAACTGGCCTATCCTTGTTCGCTTTGTTCAGATCCAACCTGAAAATGAGACGAACAGCAGAACATATGAAATGTTCATTAAATAAATAAAGTTCTATCGGTTTCTATCAGAGTCTGATAAAGAAAAGGTCTGATGGTGTGTGAGTCTCCAGCGGATACAACAACAGGTCGAATCTCTCTGATAAACTTTGATAAACCCGAAAACAAACATGGTTTGAAAAGTGACTCACCGAGCACACCGACATCAGTGCCGATGGACTCCACTACGAAGGTGGCAGGTTTACCCACAATGCCTCCCTCCAGGCCAGGACCCCAGGCCCTGATCTGCTGAGGCCCCGCCTCCCGACCCACCGTCACTTCGAACGGGCTGAAAAAGAGAGCAGAACTGTCAAAATGAGTAAATATCCCACAATCCACTGCTGGATTGTGAGACTTTCTGTGTGTGTGTGTGTGTGTGTGTGTGTGTGTGTGTGTGTGTGTGTGTGTAGGGTGGGGTAAGAGACACCACACAGTGGGGTGGGGTAGAGACACCACACAGCATGAGATCACACACACATGCACAAATCAGCGTCCTCAGCGCCTCACACAACTGTAACCCAACCTTCAGCAGCTATTGGTTATAAGTGTGTGTGTGTGTGTGTAATGAAGACAGTAAATCCCAACAGACAGTTTTATTTGGCGTGAAGCTAGTTTCCATCTGAACACACATGAATAGCACATACATGCCGATACACACACACTTTACTTTTTTTTTTTTTAACTTTGCTTTTTCAAAACTTTTCCCCAAAATGCTCATCTTCTTTCTCATCTTCCTCCTCCGACTAGTACAGCTACTACAAATGACATAATGATAACAATTTCACTCTTAAACTCATTTATTTTGTACTTATTTGGTCAAGAAGCAGATTATTCCTGCAGTGACGGCAGCAGTTTTGGTACTAACCGATGACATCTGAACTGTCATTTAATTGGTGCTGAATCTGAGAGGGACATAGCTAAAACTGGTTTGTTAAATCATTTGAACAGGCAGGTTTGAACCAGCTGTGACCTGTTGTTCAGCCACATCTGTGACTTCAGCGCTCTGTAAGTCACTCTGCGTCCTGATTCGAATCATCAGTACGAAGTGCTGAACCGAAGATGGAGACACATCCTCGCCTCCAGAAATCTGTGCAAACACTATTTTATCTTACTCTGAAAAAGTGGAAAAAAATCATAGTTTACGTTTCCTAAAACAAAAACTATGTAGAGCTAACATTCAATTTCAATTTTAAAGAGTAACTTAACACTTCCTGCTTGCTGCCGTGATGCAGAGGTGTACTTGAGGACGTCGTGACATCACTGTTGGTTGTGTTCACAGGTGCGACAGAGCACATTTCTGACCACACCAATCAGTGATGCTGCATGAGGAGAGATTAACTCACACCTGATGTTAATTTACTCTCTTACCCGTTTCTCTGTCCAGCTGAAAAATGTGAAGTGAGCCAAGTGTCAGCGCTTAATGAAATAAAACAGAAACCTGCTCAAGGACAGATTAAAATCTCCCCCCAAAGATTTGAAGACAGCTTTCTGACCCTGAATGACCTGTGATGAAGCCAGCACACGATCCTGTTCTGGATTACGACTGGACCACGTTCAGACATGATTCCCTCTGTTGTTCTGTTTGTTTCATTTAATTTTGTATTCGCAGTCTGGACTTAGTCCCTCAGTTGGCTTCAATTTGGGGAAGTACTTGTGCTGAAACTAATATCAATACTAATATTACACCAATAGTCACAAAACACTCTGCTCTGCAGAGAGGTGACAAACAAGCCCACAAAAACTAAAAGTCTTTATTTCCCTGCGGATAAAACCATTCAGATGAGATGAGGTCATCTGCTGAGGTAATTCTTTGACAAGCACACACACACACACACAGTACAGCTCACCTCTTCGGGATGTGCTGACCCCCCCAGGTGATGGACACGGTGTATTTGCCAGGACTGTTGGGATAATACTCGTAGGAGAACACACCGTCCTGACAGGAGATCTGCTTCACCGGCTCCTCGATGCCCTCTGAACACAGACATGCAACACACACACACACACACACACACGTATCAAACAGAGAGTTATCACATATAAAATCTGAACTAAAAGAACATTCTGACATTTTGGAAAATATTCTCATTTGCTCGCTGGCACTGTGTGTAAACAAAGTGTGATTAACTTTGCTTATTAGCGATAAACACGGAGCTGAGTCATCTGATTGGAATGTCGTTCAAAGTGTTCAAAGTCTACATAGTCTCTGTAATGTGAACTGTACTCACTGGGTCCTTTAATGAGCACCTTCAGGTCTCCACTGCCGGCATTTCTGGTGTCCACCTTGAAGTCACCAACCTGTTTCACCCTCATGCCCGCCGGCTGGAGCCCCCGGCCCGTCGCTCTGCACGCACCCGGCACACAGGCTGGAAAACACACATGTAGGGTGATGAGATGTGTTGATCGGCATGTTTCCATTTGAACGATTCCCTGACGTGGTGACGTTGAAATGACTCACCAGCCCCCACGTCCACGCTGAAGGGGCTCTTGGGGATCCCGACCCCTCCGAAAGGTGACGGTAACTGTGTGCGGGCCGGCCTGGGTGGGCCTGTAGGTGCAGCGATACACGCTGTCGCCCTTATCCTCCATCATCACCTCCACGACGTTCTGCCGGCCCTGAGGGTCTCTGATCATCGCAGTCACATCTCCTGTTCCGGCTCCTGCAGGGAGGACGTAAAGAAGAGGAGGAAACTTTAACAAAACCTCAACATCAGTCGTTGCTTATGGGAACAGAGAAGAGCGAAACTTGAACTTTTGAAATGGTGAATTTAATAAAGGAACTTCCTCCACGTTGGACAGATGCAAGTAAATTGAGTTTCACCGCTTATGGAGCCAACTATTCTGTTGTAAGAGGAGGGCTGACTCTTATTTCTTCTTTTATGATCTGACTTTAAATGTTGATTCCAGCCAAATTCGTTTTTTTAAGAGAACAATTACATGTTCAACTCTCCAATTTACTGTCAGCTTACAGTCACCTTGTTTGAACCAGTTTTCTGTTGGTCAGCTGAAACCCTGAAACCCGCATCCTTGAATGCATCAGTCATGTTTCAGTGCAATCTCCTGAGGTCAGAGTTCATTTTCATTGAACTCCGCCCCGAGAATGTCACTGTTAGACAATAGAAATAGTGATGTCTGGTGCTTGGAAATCTGTCAGAGCAGAACCTGAAACATATAATGTAAACAAATATAGTAGAAAAAGTAGAAAACAGTATTCACTTTAAAGTACAGGCTCATATTTTGGTAGTTAATGTGAAAAAATTACTGTTTTTCTCGAGAGTTGAAGCTGGACATTGGGACCGTAGTGTATCCTGGCCAGTGTTGGACAGTGAGTTAGACAGTGAGGCATTACTTAGTAAGGTGTTACTGTAATGTGATTACTTTTTTCAGGAAAGAGTAATGTAAGGGACATTTGTTGTTTGTCTTGAAGCTTGATATGGGGACTGGTTCAGGATGTATTGGGTTGCGTAGAGTCTGGAGGTGTGAGGAGGTTAGTCTCTCCAAAAGTGGAATAATGTGGCGCCCGGTAAGTTTAAAGTTGTCTTACATCATCTGAGCTGCCTTGCTGACGTTTGCAAATGATGATCCTACAGTAAGAAATCACCCTGAAGTGCAGCTACCAGAGCCAAACTTTAGGCTGTTTATAGTCAGTAAATAACTCCAAACTGCAGGCTGCGAGGATTTAAGGTTGTTTTACGGCACATTTGGCCGAAGCTGGGCTGAGTAATTTCAGTGATGTAATGAGAAAGATAGAAAATTCATTTTGCTGTCGAGTTCTTAATAAATACGTTGATTACTTTTCTTACTTTTCTAATAATACTGACTTAATAAAAGTGACTTTCCCAGCACTGATTCTGACAAGCTGACACATGTTTGGGATGCCTCCGGTGTGTGAAAACAAAGGGTGTGTGTGTGTGTGTTTGGAGGCGGGTCAGAGGCTGAGTTTTTGTTGGACTGAAGGTTAATTCAGTCATGCCTATAAACATATCTGTGATCTGTGTGTGTGTGAGTGTGTGTGAGTGTGTGTGTGTGTGTGTGTGTCCTTTCTGAGGTTGTTAGTAATTTTCTCTGACCTGCAGTGTAGATGTCGAAGTAGGTGGGTTTGTTGGCGACGTTGCCCACAGGTTCGATCCCCGGGCCTTTGACCGTGACCTTGGAGGCGTCGCCCAGTGCTTTGTCCACATTAACCTCAAATGGACTTTTGGGAATCTCCTGGCCAGCAAACAACACCGTCACCTAGGAAAAGAAAACAACAACAATTATCCAGAGACAAAATAAGTGTTTTTATTTATGTTTGTCATTTTTCTTTTTCCTAATGAAACAATAATCCTAAAACTTTAACAAAACCTTTTATTTACCGAAGTGATAAGTAACTGTGGTGTGACTTTGAAACTTTAAACTCTGTAAATGTAAGTATGAGATAAGTGGTGTTCAAAACACAGTGGTTAAAGTTTTATTTGATTAACTTTAAATTACCTTTAAAATCTCTAAAATGTTTTTTATTTCACAAAGTTCAACTAAAGAAAATTTCAATTTCAGAGTCCAGGTCTTAGAGCTTCAAAGGAAAGATATATTATAGTAGTAGTCTATGTAAATATGGAATTTAACTTAATTAATTTAATTTCACCAAATGCATTTCATTATTGCAGTCATTGTTAAATGTTTACAGAACAATAATAAAGCTAACCTTGTGAGGTCCCATGACTTGAGGGATGTAGGTGACACTGAACGTCTTCTTGCCTTCATTCGGCTCGGCCTTCAGCTGATCAACACAAATACACAAAAACGTTCAGGGTTTATTTATTTAAGGACCAGTAATGTGCCAGGTAGAGAAAATGGTTCAAAGTTAATACAAAAACATAAAATTTAAATTAGAGCAGGTCTCGACAGGAGTCTCTAATGAAGACAGAAAAGCAGAGGTTAAGGGGGAGGAGAAGGATTTGGTGCGAACCTCCTCTCTGGTGCCGTCAGGATGATCCAGGTAGACGGTGACCTGACCCTGACCGGCACTGAACGCATCCACCGTGAACACAGCAGGACGCAACACCCGGTTTCCGGTCGGTTCGATCCCTACAGAAGAACAAAATCTTTATTTTACAAACTGATGAAAGAATTTTCATTCATTTTTGTACAGTAATAATTTCAATTGCATGTACTAAATATAATGCATCATTTGTTTTATATTTTATAGTCAAAACTGTCCAGTGGTGAAACACTCTTGAAACATTTCCTGGGTTCAGCAGCTCAAATATAATGATTTGCTGCTGTTCTTTATCATATATGATAGTTAACTGAATATTTTGATCTATTTTGGTATTCAACTGTTGTTCAAACACAAATGACAATGTTAGTCACCCTAAAAAAGTCAACATGAGCTTCACTGATTGAAGTAGATTTAGCCAGTTTCAGTGTTTCTGTGAGACAACATTGTGGCTGGAAGTCTCTGCGACCGACAGCGACCTCACTGAAAGAAATCGGCTCTGCACACGGACTAAAGAGAGCAGAGCTACAAGCTGTTGTCAGTGTGTTTTAGTGTGTGTGTGTGTGTGTGTTTATGTAGTGTCCTGCTGTCTTCCAGGTATTTTCTCTTCAAGGTTATAGTCAAAGTTGGAGGGTAACTGTTGAACTCACCAATCTGTGCATGTGTGCGTGTGTGTGTGTGTGAGATATGAGTGAGGTCCTTTGTTCAGACTAACAGCTGCTCACTTCCTCACATTGTCAGACAGACCAGTGTTTCCAGTGTTCCCATTAGTCAACACACACACACACACACACACACACACACACACACACACACACACACAAGGAGGAACAGCTCACTGACACAGAAGCTCCTGTGTTATTCAACCAACAATCAGATGGCCTTTTTAAAAATAAACTGAACGCTATGCAAAGATGTATGTGGCTAAATGTAATGACACATGAAAAACAGGATGTTAGAAAATGTCTGAGAACATTTTCTGATTGTTTATTTTTGTTTGTTGCTGCTGCAGCAACAGAAACTGATTTCATTTCAAGTTTCTGTTTTGCATTCTTCATTGTACTTTCCCTTTTCAGTGTGTGTTTGTGTGTGTGTGCGTGTACCTGGTCCGTCCATGTATGCGCGGCCTTCTTGGGGTTGAGTTTGGGTTTGAGTGGAGCTCCTGGCTTCAGTTTGGCTTTGGGGAACTGAGACAGGTAGGTCATCACCGACTGTTCGTCCACACTGGGATCAATGATCTCCTCTGGAGCAATCACCTATAAATCCACACACACACAAACACACACAGTTCAGTTTAAATCAATTAGTTTTATACATCAATATGCCTTAAAGCAGATTTGGGCTGCCAGTGTGAACATGGCCTTGGATCCAAGATATCTCTCCCTGTTATATCTATGACTGAATTGATGTAATTGATGTCGTAAATGAGTTGGCAGAGTAGTTTTATGATAAGATTTATATATATATTATATGTAAATTGATCTGGCTTTGTGTCATAATCTGCTTCTCAAACAGCCTCAAACTCTTCTGGTTTCAGGTTTTCCACCAGATGTGGAACCTGCTGCAGGGATTTGCTCCCGTTCAACCATGTTGGTTGATCAGGTCTGCGTCACAGTCTGCGTTCTAGTTCATCCCAAAGCTGTTTGATGGACTAAGGTAAGTCCTTCCACACCAAACTGGGCAAAAAATTCTATATGGAGCTGGCTTTGTGCATTATCACAGTGTTTTCAACAAACTGTTGCCATAAATACCATTTTCCCACCGCATTATCTCCGGTTCTTGAACCGGTTCTGTTCAGGATTCTTGGTGCTATCTAGCAAACCAGCCTCCACCAGTTTTGAGCAGAGTCATTTTAATCAAGGACGCATCAACAGAGAGCGTTGCACAAAAAGTAAACTGTGGTAGCAGGATGGTAAATTGCACTGATTACCTACAAACTTTTGTTCTCTTATTATAAATATTTGTTCAAATCAAACAATTATTCATGATACAGTGTCATCTTCTCCATCCAAACCTTTTTTTAAAGCAGGTAGAAAGGTTGGCTGTGAATTATCATTGGTGAATCCATCAACAGACTGAAGTGACGGAGCTGAACTTTCAGAGCAAAGCAGACGTGTGACGTGAAGGAAGATGAGTGATAATGATGAGCAATGATTTAAGGAGGAAATGTGGCTGGAATGAACTTTGTTCAGTCCACGACAATGTAAAAGACACCAGGCTAACACAGTTCAGTCTTTTCTCTCTGCTCATGTCACGTTCACTAACTCTCACTTGGCCTCACAGGTTTCACACGTTAAAGACACTTTAAACACACACACTATATATCGTCAGACTTTGACCTTTCCAGCAAACAAAGAAGCACTAAATTAACGTCATAGGTGTGACAGTGTAGATTGCAGACTGTGTTTTTTCTGGAGGAGACTTCCTGTGGGTGTTAGCTGAGTGATAGGAAGCAGAGCATAACGTAATGCAAAGAAAGAATAAAATAAAATAAAAAATCAGAACAAAGCAAAGTTTCTTCACAACTACTGCTGATATTGTTCTTTACTGAACAAAAAGTAGAAAAGGTTTTCAGAAGAACAAAAATGAGCTCTGATATCTGCAGAGAGACTCAGAATTTGTTAAAAGATGCTGTCCAAATGAAAGTGTCGTAAATAATTTACTAGTCATTTTCCAAGAACAGTCATTTGTTAAACATGTCATTTTAGAACATTTCCGCTTCAGCTCCTAAACCTGCAGGTTGCATCCTCTCGGCTTCAAACAAAAGTGTATAAAAAACAAACGGAGCTCCAGTGAGTTTCCTCTGCTGTGAACAATCAGGAAACCAAACAGTGTCTGTGTGAGACGCTGCTGGTGACCTTTGACCTCTGTTGGGCTGCTCGATACAGAGAAAATACAGGATGTCTCTCAGATATTTGCATTAAGAAATAAGATGCAAAACAAACATTTAAATGTCACTGCATCTAAATCTATTAAGACATCAGCATTGTTAGAACCAAGGCCACAACAAACACTAAACCTGTACATCGTTCCTGAAGCTGCTTGACAGTAAAAGCCCCCCAGAGACGCCCCCTTCCTCTGCATCCAGAACAGCATGCAAACACATCAGATAAAAGCTGCTATAAATCTATATCCGTTTTGCTTTTTTTTTTTTTTTGCCAAATTGGGCATGGTCAATTTTGAAATAATGAAAATAAAGTTATAGCAGTGCAAAAATAAAAAAAACACAATTAGACAGCAGTAGGTGCAAGCTTTTTAGCATCTACATCTATCTGATATCACAGTTCTTTGAAAAGTGTTTATTTTGAAAAATCAATAATGACTAAATTTCCTCAGTAGAAACATGACAAAGCGTTACTTCGAATCCCGACAAACATAACTTGGATTATTAATGTCAGTAAAGTGTTAAAGAAGAAGTTGAAGTTCAGAGTGAAGAAGCAGAGAGCAGCATGGAGCATCAGAGGGAATCTAACCTGCGGGATGCCCAGCCAGTCGTCAGCCAGCTGCATGGCCTCAGTGGCGTTCTGCGTTGGTTTCACTGGATCCCAGGTCTCCCAGTCCGGACACAGGCCTACAAATGAGACACACACACACACACACAAAACAGTCAACCACATTGACTAACAGACACACAGTTTGAGTTCTTCTGGGAAAATACTGCAGTATCTTTCAGTTATGTACATCTATAAAGACGAACAGGACCAAACTCATTCCATGTTCTTTGTTCTTTTAGTTTGTTAACCAGAAACTAGTTCTTAAGAAAGAGTAAAGTTTCAGGGGGCTTCCTGTCAGATTCATCGTCTCCAGCCTAAAGCTAATTTTTCCTCACTGACGTGTTTAACAAATAGACGATTGATTACATAAACATAATAATGAAGCTTTGTCATCAAGATCGCTATCTGGGGTGTCTTTGTTTCTTAATTTTCTAGTGTAAAAAATATGTTGGCAGTTTATTAGAAATGTCGAGCTAAAGCTAATGACCAGATACAGTTTAAAGACTCTCAGGGACATAAATAAAAATATATAACACCATACATGCAACTATTAAACTTCACACATGCAGTCAGCCCTACAGGCTTAAAACACTCACATACATACACACTGACACAAACACACACACACAGTTGTACCTGGTGCACAACTATCGACCAGTGCTCCCAGCGCCTTGCCGGTCCTCCAGTCCTGGTTGAAGTTGGTGATTGGCAAATCAGGGACTTTGTGTTGGATCCATCCCAGCAAACGCTGCTTAGGTGTCTTTGACTCCGACTGGGAAAAAAAAAAAAAAAAAAAGCACCAAAGTCAGTCAGCTGTTTCTCTTTAATTTCTAAAAACAAGTTTTATCACTAAGCGCCTATTTCTGTCCTGCTAACAGTTGACATGATCAGAAGTTAATACAGCTCGACATCACCTCTTCATCCTCGCCCTCCCAGACTGGCATGGAGATGGAGTAGTGCAGGATCAGAGTCCAGACCAGACCCAGGATCAGCTTCAGGTTCCCATCAACAATGGCTTTCGAGTCTGAAGGAGAGAAATACAAACGTGAGGTCAGATTGGAGATTACAAAATAAGAGCAGTCACCTCTGCTGACTGTTTGTTGTCTGGTGTCGCTGAACATTAATGCTGCTGCTAACACTAACACTAACACACCAACAGCAAAACAGCAACTCAGTTCCCAATCTCAAAAATCTGTGATTGATAACTTTAATGACAACAAACCCAACATGATGTTCACTGTGACGGATGGAGTACATTCAAAGTCTTCCTGACTTGAGGTGAAAAAAAATGATGGGCAAGGTAAGAAAAACAGTTGGTATGGTGTAGTTATCTGAATTAAATCAAATTTAACGGGGGGAGATATTAAACACCTTCATTTTGGTTTCTACAGTCTGTAAGATTTAACTGCTACCAGCTTCAATCTTCTGCCACATCACAGACCTGTAGATTATTTCATATTAGTTCAGAGGGGACGAGTAATTGTGCAACACGAGGTTGACCAGTGAAACACGAGACGGCGAGTCAAACCTGTCGTCAGCTCACAATGAATATAAACGTTTTACCTTTTTTATGTTTTAGCAGAGCTGAACAAAGTGCTGCTGGGTAATGTTTCTCATTAATCAGACCTCACCGTGCACCCGCTGGTACCTCACACCAGCTCTCACACACACACACACACACACACTATTAGCTAATCTTTGGCTGCAGAACATGGAGTTCAGGGTGAAGCAGACAAAACATTCCAGTCATCTTTAATCTCTCCGTCTCCGTTTCTCTCTCCAACAACAACAACTAAGGGAGGCTGTCGGTGTGATATAAGCTTATTTACCGTCTTACACAAATGGCAAAGTTTATGATAATTTAGTTGGCAGAGTCAAGAGGGTGGGGTGAAATCAAGGACACAGACGAACAAAAGAGTATGATATGGTTCATTTTGTTTGATTATATGCCTTTATTTTGAAGTTAAAGAGAAATAAAAATAGAGCACTATATCAGATAACTAAAAGTGACTTAAAAAGAACCAAATCTGAACATCATTGCTCGCTGACGAAACAAAAGGAGTTTGTAATAAAAATACAATAATGAACATCCCCATACATATATATATAGATAAAAGAGATGCACTATATTGGTGACTACATGAGCTTGTCTTTATTTACTTTAATTCTTTCCTCACCAGTTATGCATGAAACAGATTTGCCAACAGATGGTTTATATGGATTAAAAGAATCGATACAAGGACGAGAAATGAGATAATGTTGAGTGACTTTACTCCAATCAGTCTCCTGCATAACGAGCTAAAACACGTTCATCTTTCCTGAACATTAATGGGGAAAAGCCCTGCCATCACTATGCAAATCTACTACAGCTGTGATGGATCTCATTGAACTTTTTTTACGTTCAGCGTCATCTGTGTCAAGTACACGGATCAGTTCAGTCCAGTTGAGCTCCTTAAAGACACACTGCACATACATATTATGAGTGCAGTTCATGTTCATTTTCACACTTTCTGTCCACACTTCCACACGTGGACAGGAGGGGGAAATCAACCTGCCAGCCTTGAGATAGGTGGAACGTTAAAGTGCTTTTGAGACTGCTAACGCGAGATAAAGAAATCAGGCATACGTCAGTCCCAGGTTTCTTTCAGCGCAGGATACTATGGGTAGTTTGAAGCAGGTATGTGATTGGAAAACGCAGTGAGCTGACAGGAGAAGGGCGTGGTCGCACACACCTACACATACCTGTTGGAGGCTCAGGAGTTTTCTGAGGAATATTACTTCATCTTTACGCCTCTACTCTTCCTCCACATTGCAACACACCGCTCTGATTAATTTCTTACAAACGTAAGACGTGATCAATCTGTCAGTCACCTACTGAGCTGAATCAGACAGCTCCGGATGAATCTTCTACCAATAAAGTTACTACAAATCACCTCATTAATTATGCAGCTTTTGTGTGTGTGATGTTGCACCTCTGCTTGTTTTCCCTGAAGGTTATTAAGTCTGATATTACCTTTCATAAAAACATTATGAACTTGATGTTAGAGGCAGCATTCTTTATCTCAGGGCTCATTGTTCTGAGTGTGTGTGTCTATTTAAAAAATGATTAAAAAAAAAGATTATCTACATCAGCATCAACGTCCATCACACACTTCATTGTCCATTACAGCTCTGTAACAGCACTTATCAGTAAACCATCTTGTTTTAGAGCATTCAGACCTTCGGAGTCACACACATACGTTCGCCTCTGCTTGTTTATGCAACTCTGTGACCGCACGCCGACTTTCAACACTTTCTATTTGTGCGTTCAGCAGATACGAGCCGTCGGTCTGATCCACCTGGTGAGTCTGCAGCTCCGTCAGCAGACCAGCTGCGACCCGAACATGTTTCAGCAACTCAGGTTTAGGTGGAGTTCTGGGAGACTACTGCCTCACCCATGGGGTGACACAACAGTGTTAATGACACACACACACACACACACTCACACAAGAGAGGTTGCGACATCCTGCTTTCAACATTCCTGATCTCGATCTCTCTCTCTTTTGCTCAGCTATCTCTTTGTGTTTCTTTTTCTTCATCTATTTTAACTTTTTTAGCTAATTTTTCCTACTCCTCCTCCAACACTTTAACTTTCTCCACCTGTTTGATTTTTGCACGTCTCATTTCTCACTCATGTCTCTGCGGCTTCACCTCCCATATTTCTTCCCTCCTTTCTTTTGTCCTCTGTGGTTGATCTGCCACACCTGTGTGAGACTGTGAATATGTGTGTGAGTGTGTGTGTGTGTGAGTGTGTGTCAGCACCAGCCGCCTCATCAGCAAACATCCTGTCAGTGAGCAGCCATAGTTAACAGCCTTTACCCTCCAGACACACGCACGCATACACGCACACGCATGCCTCCGCCCAGAGCTGAGCTCACTCAGCTTAACACTAATCACTCACACCAAATGGGACACTTTCTTTATTGAAACCAGGTGAAGAACTAACAAACTGTTAAAGTTACGACATCACTGTTTACTTAATGCATGAGAGAGGGATTAAAATTGTACTTTTTTTATCTCTAAATTGTGGCTTTTGTTTCTTTAAGCAGCTTTTTCCCCCATTTACTCATTATTTACGTCATCTGTACAACAATTACAGAAAAGCAGTCGTTTGGCAATGAAAGTCTTAGTTCCCTCCAACTGTGCTCAAACTACATGTTTAAAGAGAATAAAAATCATGAGAGGAGAAGTAAAAATGAGAATCTAAGACATGACGAAAGTTACATAAGTGGTTTTCAGGCCTCAAGAGAAAATCTGAAGGGTCACTTTTAGGGCTGAAATGACTTCAAACATAACCCTTACAGCATAACTAGAGTTTTGTGCAGCACACAAGCTTTTTTAATTTGCTTTCCTCCACTGTCAGCGGTTTCATAACACCTCATATGGTCAGTTGTTGATTGAAGATGTGTGAGTGAAATGTCACAGTTTAGTCAATTATGATTCTTCATTCATTCATTGAACTGAACTTCAGTCACACTGTTGAGAAATCCATACTTGGAACTAAACGCTGTGAGTGAGTGTGTGTGTGTGTCCTTGCCGACACAGTTTTGTGAGTAACGAGGCTATCGCCATGGTAGCCTATTGTTCACAAGAAGGACGAGAGTAAGAGAGAACACAAGAGGGGGAGAGGAGAGAGAGAGAGAGAGAGAGAGAGAGAAGAGGGGGGTTTAAATTCAGCAAAACAACAAAAAAGAAAACATGAGGGGGGAGTATTTGTGGAATTAACAGATTAGAGCTCCCAGGTCAGACGTGTGTGTGTGTGTGAGTGTGAGAGTGTGAGAGTGTGAGAGTGAGTGTGAGTGTGTGTGTGTGTGTGTTACAGAAGGTTTTAGCAGCTCTAATCTGCTGCATTGTTTCCTGCTGATCTCTCCTTCCTCTCTGATTCCCTCGTGTGACTGACCAGCAGCTCCGCGGATCCAAAAATCGCTCCGCGTTCTGCTTGTTTGGGACCCAAACGTGACAACAGTGAGTTATCCTCTAAACAAAGACACAAATCTTCATGTAATCTTTTTACACAGCAAACAAAACTTATGTCATGTTCTGGGTTTGGTCCAAAGAACAACCATAAATACTCAAAGTCAGCAGCATGCCAACTCACACACACCTGGACAGGTAATGCCAAATGATATCAGTCATATCCTTCATGCCCTGAAAAGACTGGCCTTGTTAAACCCGACTGTGCCGATGGGAGAGTAATTAACCCTGCCCAGCCCGAATAAACATCCTCACCTATGAAATCAGTCCTTGGAGCTGTGATTTTCAGAGCCACATGGACCAAAGATGATGGCAGCATTAAAACCAGTTATAAATAACACTTAGAGAACTAAAAATATCCTGAGTATCGGGATGATCTAGGCATATTTTTATTGCTCATCTTCATTCAAATCTGATCCTCTCCTTTACAGCAGGGGGCTCTACATTGTGAGTATTTAACTGTATATAATGGCTGTCCCGAACAGACTAGCCGCTAACAGAGAAAAGTAATGCAGTTTATTTAGGGCCATTATCAATCGCCTGGTGAACATAATATGGAGAAAAGAGCAGAAAAGAGCAGGTGCTGACGTCACTTTCTATGTCTGTATGTATGTCTGTCATATTACTTTTAAATACTTTACTTTATACTTTTTAAATTTGTAAGAAAAATCGCCATCAGAAGATTGATCTTTAACCAATTTGGTCAATCTATATTATAAAAATTGGCTCTAGTATGGAAACATTTAATAATAGGGATCAGGAGTCATTACTGGGAAATATCAGCTGTAACTTTTTCAAAGACTTTCTTTAGCCCTCAAACTTTCTTTTGAGGCGGAGCCGAAGCCCTCAATGTGCTACAACCATAAAAAAGCTCACATAAGAGGTTTTCCACGGCTCCCCCCCTCCTCCCTGTCAGCAATATTAAACACCACAGTCGCCTCTTCTTTCATTCAGAGATTTATCTGTCCACACATCCATTCACAAAAGTTCCCCGGTTTAATTCAGCCCGGATCTGCGTCAGATAAACAGTGTTTGAGCATCTCGTCCAGCCACTATTGTGGCCGATACCTGCCGATTTGTTGACCCGTCGCCATGGAGACACAACAATACTGCGGCAACAAAGACACTAATGGAGAAGTGGGGGCTGGGAGGGTTCAAGTTTGTCTTAGGAGAGACAAACAATGAGTACGAGCAGAAACGGAAAGTGAGGGAGAAAGATAAAGTAAGTGTGTGGAAGTGTGTGAGTGAGTGTGTGTGTGTGAGTGAGTGTGTGAGTGAGTGTGTGAGTGTGTGTATATAAAGGTGAATCAGGCTGGAACAAAATGCCTTTTCTTATCAGCGTGGCACACCCTCCGCTACAGGAAGCTACATAATGAGCCAGCAGCAGACTACAGAAATACCTGCTCAGCGATCCAACCGTCTGCTAATCCAGTCAAACTCAATAAACCACTAACCGAGCTAAAATTACCGCACGCTGACAACTAACCAAACTATCGACTAAACAGTTAGAAAGGAAGACAGAAAAGCAGCTTTGGCCTGGCCTGACACATCAAAACTACAAAGTCAAAACAGGTGAAAATGAGATGAGGCCTATAACGGACCCCTGAGGGCCTCCACAAGTTCGATTCATGTTTCACATTACAGGACTCATGTGGGGGCCAAATCTGGTGCCAATCCTGTCTCAGCCTCCCAGTGTGGGACGTATATCAGGTAATGAGATACGCTCTTGTCTGCTTTGCAGTCAGACAGGTCACCGTTTGCTCTGCGTCGACATTCTTCCCACCTGGTGATGTCTTGTTGCACACATGCAAGTCTGAAGCTGCCAGGGCGCTTCTTGTCTTGTTGCAAACGTCTGTTGGATGTTTGAGTAACAAGCGTACCAAGTAATCCGAAACTCTTCACACAGAGCCTGCCGTAAAATTCGAACCAGTTAATAGAGGTGGGTTAAGTGATGCAAATGTCCTGAAAAAGCTATACCCAACCGCATGCAACACAAATTTCCCCTCTGAGATAAAAAAGGTCAAATTCAAGTTTAATTAAATCCAGTGATGATTATTCTCTTTGAATGGACTTAACGTGACTTTATTGGTGGTAATATACAGGTGAAAATGCCTGACCTGTATCCAGTCCTAGTATCTATGTCCGATCATGAAATGTATCGTGATACTGCATTATAAAACTGAAGGTGCACCACAGATGGCTCTGTTAAGGAGGAACACTGAGATCTCTAGATTTATTCAGCCTTATAGAAAGTTTTGCAAATCAGTGAACAGGACGGCTTTATGACAACATCGGATGTGCAGGAGTTTTGCATTACTTTGCTAGAGTACAATCAGACAATTTATCGGGCATTTAATTCACACGATCAGGCAGAAATGTGCATTTTTATCTGATTATTTTACCAGCACACATTTTAATTGAATTTCCAGCTATGTGGTATCACTATCAGAATATAAACCTATTTATTCATTTCACCCCTCACTTCTTGACCCATGTCCCACTCAGGTTTTAGTGTGAGTAAAAGTTGGTTTTGAGTCAACTTAGCAGTGAATTTCTTTATTGGGTGGTGAATATTGATTCAATTAAAAACAACTACTTTTAAATATGATGAGAGGTATCTGTGTTTTTTGTTTTTTGGACACTTCATATCATTATGAGTCTAGTTAGATTCATTAGAGCTTTGATAAAAATAGGCATAAACCGAATCATAATTACAATTTTGATGATGACCTGAGCACAGACCTGGTAAATATATTAAGCTCTGTATGACATAAACACAGCTTTTGGCAGTAAAGGTCAGCGTAAGAATCGCTCCCACAGTCCGGTCTGGAGTGGTTTAGAAATAGAAAGTGAGCCGACAGCATTTGAGCTGAGAGCTGCAGAGGTAAGGAAACGGAACACGCCACAAGGAGGCTTCACATAAAGCTCCTTCCTGAAGAATCTCCACCACCTTTCTCCTTGTTACTGAAGGCGTGTAACAAGGATCCGTTTGTAAAACTTTATAGCCGGTCGCAATGTTATCCTGCAATCCTGTGTTAAGATGACACAGTAGGAAAAGAAAATTCAACTTTTGGGCTCTGTGAAGGATAATTCAACTGAAAGGGGAAGTCCAAAAGCTTTTCATTCCATAAATTCACTTTAGTTTAAAACATTCAGGAGTCCTTTGCTCAGAAATGTAGTTCTCAATCTAATGCAAATACATAAACAATAATGTGTGAAGTGTAGTCACACCTTGCCCACAGGTGAGATAACTTAAGTAATCTGTCAGATAAAAATTGTATCTTCCTCTCTAAGTTTCCCGCCCTTCAGAAGCACAACAGCTGTTCCTTCACACGATGACTAAATCGCCGGCTCACCAGCACACATGTTCATCTTCCTACCCAACAATGCACAGCTGGCCATGGCCACCTCCCAAAAAAAAAAAAAAACACATCCTGTACCACACATCAGCCATCACTAACTAATCTGTTTTACAATATGACAAGTTTCATGATTCTTGAATTAGCTGGCGTTTTTTCAGTTCATATTCACAGCTTAGCTGAGTAAACCAGTTGAATGTGAATGTGGACAAAGCAAAACTTTGTCACAAATGTATATTAACTAATTGGTTGGGTTCAACAAATGTGAAACAACTGATTTTTTTTTTTTTAACCACTCTTTTAGCTGTTTTTGGCCTCCAACAACCACTAAGGGAAATATGTGGCTCTCTAGATGCTACAGGCTCCATGCTCCACTATGTTCACTGGCACGTCTCCAATTGTGAGTCTGACAGTTATTACACAAAGAGCGTAATTTAATTGTAATCAGGAACTCACTGAGTGGGAACAAAATGTTAAAACTGAAGAGCAACGTGAAAGTCTGGTGGGGAAAGTGAATTTTTGGTGGGAATGCCCTTTAAGAAGAAGGTCAGGAGGTACCTGCAGTGGTAAACAGGATGTGGCGCTACTGTGTGTGTGTGTGTGTGTGTGTGTGTGTGTGTGTGTGTACGTGTACAGAAGGTTTGACCCATAGTATACACACACACACACACACACACACACACACACACACACACACACACACACACACACACACACATTCCTCAACAGTGAGATCATAACCCTGCCTACCCACCCCCCAATTCACCGCAAATGCACCCACACACACACACCTCAACACACCCCTCCCCTCCGAGGACCCAATGGATGATGGCAAATGAACAAAAGCCACACAGACACACCTCTCTCCCTATACTTTACACATTATTTAACAAACACTCAGTTTAAACACACACACACACACACAGCTGTAGGTGTATGACATCACTCCTCTGTGACTGATCTCATGTCAACAATCCAACAATGAAGACCGTCATCATCATCTGAGGACCAAACACTGCTGTTTGATCGTTGTGGTTTTAGGTGTGTGTGCACACACTCTTTTAACTTTGTGTCTCACAGCTATGCAGAAATATAATTTTTATCTGTAGGACAGACAAAAACATATTTGAGCTATCTCAAACTAATAAATAGTTTTTTTGTGTGTGCAGCATGAAGGGGCTGCAGCTTGTATGTGTATAGCTTGTGTAATGATTAATAAATGAACCCTTGAAGAAGGCTTGAAGGAGATGGAGGAGGAGAGAAAAAATGCATAGAAAAAGTAGAAGAAGAAATAATAGTTAAAAGAGAAGTAATAGTAGAAGAAGTAGAAATGGAAAGTTTAACTAGAAGATGAAGAACAAGACGTAGAAGAGGCTGAACAACTGATGGTGCTGCCCAGGAGGTGAACTGGCTCCTCTCCAGTTCCCAAAGACGACGGTGAATAATCATGTTAAATACTTTTTTTTTTTTCCTACCATGAATGTTTTTTTTTTTTTCCAATTTTATACATTTTGTTGCCACCCCATCATAAATCATCATAACTCTTTTCATTTTTATTCATTCAGATTGTTTTTTAATCACGTCACAGTAACGTTCGTCCTTCTGCATTGCTCCAGTTACTTAAAGCTTTTATTTTGGTGGCCCTACATGTTCAAAAAGGAAAGCAAAAGCATAATACAGACTATTCTTGCCTTGGAGGTGAATGGATGAAACTACTTTCTCCTGAAAAAAATAGTTCCTATGAGAACAGTTGACAACATGTTCTGTGAAACATCATTTTTCAATGTTCTGAGTAACAAGGAGTCACCCTTAACCCTTGTATTCAGGGTGGAGGCAGAAATTTCATCACCATTTTACATTATGACTGGAAGTACATAAGAAAATATGTTTCTAATCATTTTGGTGAACTGACCCTTTAGGCCTCCGGTGGGGTTTCACTCGTTTTAAAATGACTGTTCACTTAAAATCTACTTTCAAGGTCGAACGTTTTAAGCGTCTCTAGAGGAGTCAGTGGTCTTCCCTCATAGCATCATGTTGGCACTCCCAAATCAGTGGCACCCACTGATGACATCACTGCATGATGCATTGCTGTAATAATGGCCGCAGCTTAATAAGAGTCACATGAGTCATGCACCAGCAGCTCAGAGGGGGTGATCCCACCAAAAAACCCAGATTACAGACACAGAGAAAGAAGCAAGAGGCTTTTAATGTCTTTGATTTGGTTAATGAGGGCCGAGCGAGATACAGAGCCTTTGTCATTCTGTCTCTCTCTCTTTAATCTGGTCATTGGTTGGACTCAACCAGCTGCAGAGATGAAGAGAGAGAAAGATCAAAGACTGAGAAAAACTCGCTCTCATGTCTTTCAGACTCTTTCACGAGGAATCAAAGAAGTGAACAAACAAAAAAAAAAAAAAGAAAGAAAGAAAAGTCAAACAAGGGAAACTGGAAAGAGTCCAGTGTTGGTTAAAGAGGTGAATCTGTTCAGAGTTTTCTCACCAGCTTCTAGAAACAGCCAGGAGGACCTCAGGCCGATACCTGGCTCATTTGGGGGGTCAGGAGGTCACAGATGTGGTCCAGGGGACAGACCTACTTTAGCCGTGAATGTAAATTTTGAATTTAAAAACACTTAAGATTCTTGTTACCGCAATTTGGATGAACTGCAGTAAAAAAAAAAAAAAAGCAGGAACAAATGGAATAGCCAAAGTCCAAACTTCTTTCAGGGCAGCAGAAGACAAAACACATTTCATTTAGACAGATGTTTTTAAAAAGGTAGCTTCTCGAGTTTTCACCTCAGTAGGACTATAGAGCAATGTTTTTGTTGTATTGTGCACAAGAGCATTATTTCTTCTGCCAATACTCTAAAGCTCTACAGCTGGTGGAAGTAACGAACCAACAACGTTAAAAAAAGGAGGACTGTGCCCTCTTGACAAACAGCAGATAAAACTGTGTCATCAGCATAAAAATGAAAATTATTAAAGAAGTTTAACATGAATAATGTCTCCAAGAAAGGGTAAACTTCTTTTACTCTTTTTTTCCCTCCACTGCCAGTTGATAATACTTTGCAGTCTCGGTCTGCAAAAAAACAGGGTGCATAAATCCATTTCATGCATTAAACTTCAACACAAAAAAAAAAAAAAAAAACTAGTCATTTCAATCTCATTCTCCTCATCACATCTTCTGCATGGATGCAAGAAGCAAGTTTAAACATCCAAACAGTCGAACAACACAACCAAAATAAATATCCCAGAAGAGTAAGTGATATATTTTTATAAACTATTTACAAGTTGTATATTTACTGGAACTGACTTTGTGTACGATCCTCGGAGGAGGTTAACGGGTCACTCTCTGAAGGAACGAACGAGTCCAAAACAGATCAAGAGTTGCACAAACCTCAGCCAGACTAAATAACATGATGCCTGAACAAAAACAGACAAGTAAATGCTCTCCTCCACTGCCAGCCACTTGTAAGTCTCCAGAATATAGACTTTTGAGAGACTGTATTAAAGCAGCTTGATGTGCGATGTTTATATAGAAAACAATAGTGGGCCTAAAATTGAGCTTTGTGGCACACCACATGTGAGATGGGCAGTAGCGTCTAAAGCATTTCCAGGAGCAACATTTTGTTTTAAGTTTAACACAGGGTTTGGATCAGGGAAGGGCGCCATCAGGGACGCCGACAAAACCATTACCCATGATGCTTTGGTCCACTGAGGCAAAAGCAAGAATGAGGTCAAACAGCATCAGAACAAAACATCGCCAACAACCAAGAAAGAAAATACAGTTAAATATAAACATAAAAATTAAAAAGTTACACAAATAATAAACCAGTTTACACTTGGAAGACAGTGAAGTTAGAAGTTTGATACGAATGAAAAGCAGAAGGAACACAAAAACATGAGAACCACAAGAGAGCTGAGCAAACCAGCACAGTGCTGCCCTGTCATTAACACACACACACACACACACATCTGGCATTACGTCTGCATGCATAAACAGGACACACACTGACAAACACACTGCAGCGTTTAGCCTTGTATGACCTCACCCTGCTGGTTCCCAGGCTATGATGTCATCAGAACCAGAAGGGCCATGTGGTGAGAAAGAGGAAGATGAAGACAAGAGAGGGGACAATGATGGGGAACAGATAAGAAGAACATGAGAGAGAGAAAAATAGAGGTAGAGACGGAAGACGACGACGAGACAACAAAGGAAATTAACAATTAGCTAATTTAGCGATAGAGGAGAGAAAATGAAGATGAGCAGGAAAAAAAAGTGTGTTTAAGAAGAATATAAAGCTAATTTTAAAGGCCATGTTTTTGCATACAAAGTTCATATATAAAATGATCATTTTTTCTGACAGGCTTTAACTTCACTTCCTGCATGTATTGAATAGACAAATTTACTAAAGAGGTTTAGAAAATTGCTGCATTTATTCATTTATGTGATTGTAACCTGAACCTGAACACCTTTGGCAACTAATGACGTCACCTGGAGCTTTTGGAAATTATAGAGGGCCTTTTCCATTATTTTCTTTTACTTATATAGAGACGATTCATTGATTAATCAAGAAACTAATCAGTAATGACAGTAGATGTTAGTTGCTGCCTTAATACGGTGTGAAATGGTCAAATGTTTCATTTAAAATCAGGAGCCATCTGATGAAGGAAAAACTAAATGAGATTACAGATTGGACCAGACATTTGTTGATGTGGACATATTGAAAGTATAGGAGTAAAAGAGAAAAAAGAGAAAAGAGAACAAAGAAGAAAAAGAAAGAGAAGAGATGGAACAAGAGTGAGTCAGAGGAGCAGAGTCTGAGATGTTTGTAGGCGAGCCAGGCTGCAGGAGGTTTACCACGGTGATTATCACCCAACAATCCTCAGTAAACCACACACACACACACACACACACACACACACAATGCCACAGTGTGTGTGTGTGTGTGTTGGGAAGCTTGAGTGTGTGGTTTAAATTTTGGGGGTTTCATGTGTGTGTGCATGTAAGAGAAAGAGAGAGAGAACACTTTTAGAAATGTGTCTCTCTCTGTCATCTTCCTCTCAGTCAGATCATCATCATTAACCAAATATTTAGCGTCTGTAGCTCTGCGTCACGTCTGCTGCATCATCACACAACAGAGGTGTGTGTGTGTGTGTGTGTGTGTGTGTTTCCCCACATAAAAGACAGTTCAGTATCAGAACACAAGGACGACAATATTTCATCTTCATAAAGACCTGAACGTCTGCTGCAGGGCGAGAGGACGGCCGGCGGTGACAAGAGAACAAAGAGAGCTGTGGGAGGGTGTTTGTACGTTCTTGTTTTGTCTTCCAGCAGTGCCACAAATCAAATTTCCATGAACCTCCATTGTATTCGTTTGGCTCATCAGCAGACACTGCTCAGCACAACGACTGGACACAGAGGGGAAACAGCGAGTCTGGCTCTGTCTGACAGTAACAAAATCCAACTAACAGCACCTGTAAAGCTCAACAATGAACATATATGATTTATTACATACAAAAACCAAAGTGTAAAAACAATTCACTGTTTTAGAAATCATTATCAGACTATTTCCTGGCCCCGAGCAGTTACCAGGTAACCAAAGAGAGACAGCCATGAAATAGTCCAACACATGACCACCTGTAAAACAGCAATCAGATGTTTTTGAAACTCACTTTAAAGCTTTAGAGGTGCTTTGCAGAGAGCCGGATTGGGTGTTTCCCCTCGTTTCGAGCTGTGGACTGATATTTCATGGACAAATATGAGAGTGGTATCAATAGTCTGAAGTCCTGAAGATAAAGAGATCAATGGTTTGTGTAGATAAGAGTCACAAAAAGGTTGGTTAAAAGGTGTTTTAAGTGCAGTCGTTTCCAGCGTGTTCACCACTGCTATCATGAATAAACATGGAGAAAATAAGACTTCCTTTACATGTTTCTCAAAGTGGATTTCTGTAACATTTGTTCTCTTTAGGTTCACATTGAAAAAACAGCACAAAGCAGCAACATTTAGACCTGAAACCAACAAAGGAGCTTTCTCTGCAGAGAGTGAGTGTGTGTGTGTGTGTGTGTGTGTGTGTGTGTGAGCGTTTGAAAGTCTATATCCTCGCCACTCTCATGTTACCTTTTTCTGTAGGAACACAGAGGCTCTGTGTGTTGTCTCACACACACACTCTGCTGATTTGTAGCGTGGGACGAGAGCTGACAGAGTGAAACGACAAACAACACAAAACTTTATTTCTGAGTTCACATAAAACATCTTCAAGGTTGACATCAAACAGAAATAATCCCGATAAGATGAACTGTCTTTTGTTTTTGTCTCTGGACTTTGAGCTGCAGGTTTAAGAAACACTTTGTTGTCCTGGTTTGAAGCATCGTCGCTGAGTTTAATGTCCAATCAGAGTTCACGCTGGCTGACCTGCCCTGTGCTGCAGACTCAGACTGAACGCTCTTTTACGGTTTAGTCACACCTGAATGAGACTTTTGGCAGAGTCGCTCCAAGATTTCTCAGAAATGGCACCAATTTGCACGCGAGTGCTATTTATACGCGTTCTGGCCAACCTTTGTAATTAACAGTGATTACTGCAGACTGAACTTTCCAGCGATAGCAGCTGTAAAATGGGAAGGGCTGCTTTTCAGGCACCCCTGGGTCCAAGAAGTAAAAAAAACCTTATTAACATTATGTGACTCACGTTTGGAGCACTTCACGTCATGGATGGTCCAGAAAGTTGAATCACGACAAAAGATTAACAACTGCCTCAGAAAATATCTGGTTCATAGGGGGAAAAGAAATGTCTTTGGACTGAAAAACATGGGGAGAAGTTCACTCGCGACGACAACTTTCATTTGAGCTACAAGTGTCAAATCACATAGATTAATATGATGTTACCTGTGCAAATAATGGCGAGTGAAAAGAGTCGAAAAGACTGACAACACATCTATAGCTTAAATTGATCTCCTTTTTGATTCTGGGTCAATTTCATATTAATTCAGTAACTACAACGCCATGTTTTATTCACAAATTCAAATGTTTTAACTATCGCTCTGGTCATGCTTTTGTCTGGCTTCTCTCTCTATAGCAACAGTTGCTAAGGCTCGTGGGTATTTTGAGGCACCCACTGTGCGTATCTGATGGACAAAACATGATTTCTTGGAAACAAAGATGACAAAAAATGAAAACGGTTGCCTCAACATGAACTAACAGGATCGTTACATCATCTGGGAGAGTCCTGTGTTTCCACGTTACGCAACATCGAGGACATACTTAAAGAAAAATGACAAGAATACAGAATAAAACACGACAGGAAGAGAATCTGGTGAACACAACACGTCTGTAAACATGTAAAATACCAGATATTACTATTTGAAAACTGCTCTCCCTCAAATATGGAAGTGACTAATTGCGTCATGCTGTTTGCTTTACGACTGAATAAACAAATAACGTAAAAGTTTTAAATGTTTATATATCTAAAGTAATCCACAATAACTTTTCTGAGCTGCTGGTTTTATAGACCGCCGTGACTCAAACTCTGTAACCTGAAAGCACTTTTGTTCTTCTCCTAAAAATTTGTTTTTCCTTCCAGTACCACAAGTCACGGTTGTTTTATTCTTCCAAAACCATCCTTCGTGGTGGAGGATCAAAACATCGATAGAGAACTGCAGAAGTTATCGAGGCCTGTGTATCACATTTTTCTGGTTCTGCGGGGGAAGAGAGCCGTGATCTGTTTGTCATTATTGATCTGGTTATTATCGTGGTCGATCATCTCAACAGAAGGCGAGCTGAGGATTAGAGTCTGGACTTTGAGACGTCTTTATGTGGACGGCCCGTGTTTATCCCCTACCAGCTGACAATGTTTGGTCGAGTTCCAGTAGCGGCTAGTACGCAGTGAAAACCTAAATACAACAGCAGGAGGGAAACCGAAGAACTGAAACCGTCGAGAGAAAAGAAAGACGGGACAAAACAGTGAGAAGCAAACTGCAAATTTACTGAGAGAGTAAAGGAGCTGTGAGGTGTGTGCGTGTGTGTGTGTGTGAGTGTGTGAGCGTGAACATGGCCAATTCAAACACCCCTGGCAGCGATGACTTATAGACATGGGAGACCTTTGCATGTAAGAGAACATTCAGTCTTTATGGCTCCAATTTCCAAAGGAAATGAAAACGATCAATGAACTTCCTCGTCTCTGCGCTTCAGCTCGCTATTATATTACTGCTGTTTAATTTTTTATGTTTTACATTACTGGAAATCTCTTCCATCATTAAATATAAAGTCTAAAACTGACATATTCTTAAACAGTGTATTTTTAGCACACACAATTTGGTGCAGACTGAAATATCTTAAAAACTATTAGATGGGTTTTAGACGTTCGTGTTCTCGAGAGGATGAATCCTGAAGACTTTGATGAGCCTGACTTTTTCTCTAGCGCCACTATGAGGTTCACATCAGTGGTTTTTCTGAGAAATGTCTGTTGCATGTCAGTCTAAAGATTAACTGTAATAACCTTGATTAAGCTCCTTGTCAAGAACAAAATTTTAATTCATCCAATACTTAATTTTATGCAGCCTCAGTCAGACAAAAAAGGTAAACTAAGAAGGTGAACATGGTAAAAATTTATATCTGTTTAACATCAGCTGTTAGCACACTCAGCTTGTATGCTTTATACCACTGTCAATCAAATGAAGTCACATCTGGGCCAGATCAGTCTGCTATGCGGGATAAAAGCTGGAGGAACAGCTGCACAGTGGGATGATTTTGGGAACAGTTGGGATCACATATGGGTCACATATTATCATTATCATCATCATTTAATAATTATTATCGTTATTATCATCACAATAGCCATGTCAGTGGATTATTTTGGCTCCATTCACGTGTTTGTGGAATAAAAAAAATTACGTCAGCCAGCTCAACCAGAGAAGGAGTCGCCATGTTGGTGTCCACTTCCATTAATACGTCCATGATATTCACAGGTAGCCCACAGACATATACTTCTAAGTCCACAATCTCAACATGTTCACAGTGATATTATTGATGTGTTGACCGTTTTCCAGGCTGCTATATGGGAGGACTCTGCGAATGTCGTAAATATGATATACCAAATAAAAAGATACTCAGATTGTGTCCACATATTTTAACTTCAATACAGAGCTTGGCGTCGAATCACTGGGTAAATAAAGTAATTTTCACACCAAGTCAGACCTCACCTCCTGAGATCTCAGGTGTTCTCTTATCTCTCATCTTTCATCAGGAACCTGAATGCAGCATCACGCAGAAGTTATGCGACACTTCCTCTTCAACGCCACACCCTCCCGTTGAATCCAAACAATCACTGACTTTGTTTACTAGAGGTTACCGAGACAACAGGTGGAATGTGCCCCATCCCACGCCGACCTTGGAAAACTGTCTGCCCGTGTTGTCAGTCACTCCTGTGTGTGTGTGTGTGTGTGCGTGTGTGTGTGTCTTGATACTAACTGCTCTTTCTCGCGATGAAAGTGAAGAACAATGTTATCAGTTTCAGTTGAATTCTTCTCTAAAACTCTGTGTCCGACTGTGTGTTGCAACCAACTGTGAATCACCAGTTTACATAAATAACTTTTTCTTTAGCGTTCTTTATGTTTACGTATAAATATAATCTAAAATACAGTTGTTTTCTTTCTGCTTCATTTATTTTTGCTGCAAATTATGTGTAAAAGCTTCAGCTACTGGTGTGTGAACGTTCCCACGTATTAGTTAGAAATTGATTACCATCTCGTGTTGCCTTGCACGTAGAGAAAAGATCATAATCAGATCAGTTGGTGAAAAATGGAGAACAGGTAATTATCAGTACAATCAGTAAGTATCAGAATTAGTTTTCAGGGAGAAACTTCCCTTGTTCAGGACTATTTGCTTTCTTTATCGACTAGATGAAGGAAGGAGGGTTACTTGTTGAAAGAGACTACAGCAGCACACAGAGTAAAACTCTGAAGAAACAACACACCGAAGGTCTACGACCACAATTCAAGTAACAGTGGAAGTGGAAGGCATCGTTTTATTTACAAAGCCTGCGAGCACATTTTTTGGAAAAACCCTCACCAGTGAGAGAGAGAGAGAGAAACGGAGCGCAGATAGACAATCACAGCTAAGCTTGGTCTTCAAATTGTCAAAAATATAAAACACAGATCCTCTTGAGGTCAAACTTTTGTGCTTTCTTCCTTTTTTATAAGTGTGGCCAATAAAAAGACTATTTAATGTTTGTAGGAGATGTTGAGCTGCTGTGACTGATGTTTGAAAAAACGACCTAGAAACATGTTTTTGGTTCATTTTATGTGACTTTTATACAGATGGATTGAAAAGTCTGTCAACGTACAGAAAAGAGGTCATGGTGAACCTGTTTGAGCGAGTGATAAAATCGGCTCAGTGACAAAACTAGTAAACATTCAGATAAAACCACCATGACACAAAAAAATCAAAACAGAAACAAAAATGTCAGAAACAGAAAGTTCAAGTCAGCTTCAGGAAAACACAGTGAAGCCTGAATATTTAAACACACACACACGTCTGACAGCTGATAGATGTTTGGTTTCAGTCTGAGTTCAACGAGCCGAGTTGGCCTGAAGACTGTTGCCACACAGCACCATGGCAACCAAGTGACCGAAAGAGAAAGAGAGAGTGAGAGGAGAAGTGTGTGTGTGTGTGTGTGTGTGTGTGTGTGTGTGTGTGTGTGTGTGTGTGTGTGTGTGTGTACATGAATGTGTGTGTGTAGTGTGGTTTCTGGTCCAGGACAGGAGTAGCCTGCCAGTCAGTCAGTTAATGTGTAACAGAGACAGAGATTACAGACGCTGATGATTATGTGCACAAAAATAAGTCCAAAAAATATGTACGCTTGTTTTGTCATTTGTCAAAAAGACTTTTCTGCAGCCTTTTTTTTTTATTGACTGAGGGTGGTATCAGAGGAAAAGTCAATGATCTGATAAAATTAATGTCTTCAATCTAACAGTGAACGCTCAATTAAAATTTGAACGAATAGGACAGAATCTTTCTTAAAGGAAAGTGGAGTATAAATGTGTATTAATAAACTGAAAAACCATTAGAAAATTCTCCTGCAGCTGAAATAAAATTACACAACACTGAAATGAAGCGTCTCCTCCAATCGGACATGCAAACAGAAAACCCAAACCAATTTTTCATAGAGGATCCAGACTACGAGGAAATAATGTCAAGTCCACAATTAGAAACAACTTTAGAACAAACAAATAATCTTACAAATTTAGGACAAAAAATGTCAAACATAAGGCATTTTAGTTTGACTGTGAATGAACCAAAAGACAAAGCTTTCTCTGCCGTCAAAACCTGGCTCAGTATGTTCAATTCAATCATCAAACCCACTGCATTATATGGCAACAGGTGTGGGAAACAATAACTTAACAATATTGGACAAAATGGGACCAACATCCCACCTTCTTCGGCAAAAGCATCCTCCAGGTGCAGAGAAGATTTCCAAACTCTACATGCAGCCCTCTACTACTATTAAATACTGAAAAAGAGCCTCTCTGGAATCATTAAAATGAGTGACCCTCCTTTTTTCCTACAAACCCAAAAAAGGAGTCGTGGGCTGTCCGGGTGCAACTTACTTGTGGATTAATTTGTTGATGTTATTTCAGTTAATCATTTACTCTATAAAATGTTGGAACGGTGCATCGAACCCTGATTAAGCAGATCAGGAGTCGGGCCATCCACGTGAAAGAGATACTCCAGCGAGTGTTTACATCGGAGGCGGACGCAGGCAGAGTCACCGCTGCGCGGCGTTGAGCTGTAACAGAGACGGTGAACGGGCGTCGTCCAGGTTAGAAACACCGACTAAAGCTTCACTCACTTTCCTTTTTCTTAAGTTTAAACACGAGTCAGGTGATGGTGCTCTTCAAAAACACAGCCTGAAGGCACTGCAGGTTAACAGTGTGTGTGCGTGTGTGTGTGTGTTATTGTGTCTGATTGAGGCAGCTCAAAGCTACAGACCTTGTTGGGCCTGTTGTCAGTTTTCTCACCTGCTTCCTCTCAGCAGCAGGTAAAACACCTTCGGGCAGCTTTGCATTGGGAAACTAAATTTAGGAATAAAAAAACGAGCTCTGAAGTTTTACGATGGCTCAGCGTTGAGTGTTTTTGACAGTAATGTTGTGGTTTCTTTCTGCGGTGTTTCTCTGGAAGCCTCCAGCGGTCTAATTGCTGGTGCTGGCTCTCTAAACTTGCACTCTGCATGCTTCGTTGCAGCATGTTAAAAATCATAGTCCAGTAAAGGCGATAAAAACTCAAGTTTGTGGTATTTCTGACAGATTTTACAACATAAAACACCAAACTAGTTAGCCTCTTTACTGTAGGTCAACAATACCGCTGCTTCCGTTGAACAAGCTCTGATAAACCCCCTGTACTTGACTACTGAACAGCTAAAGAGGCAGATATTTCCTTCAGCAGGTGGTGGAGACCAAAACAGAGCTGAAAGGAGAGTTTGATTCATCTCGTAGGCACAAACATGACTATGATGCTCACATTAATCACACACAAAATAAAAACTTATGACAATGTTGTTTTTACAATCTGGCCGAAACATTATTTATGGTGTTTCAATGAATTTTGTGGCGCCACTGGTCCTTCTGCCACCACTCGCCTCTGATAATAACTAATAAATGATCAACATGAGCACAAACCCTCCACAAACAGGCTGAAGTCCCTCTTCTACTTAATGCAACACACCTGTCTGCACAAGCGGATGGCCAACACCCTTTTTATACAACACACACACCTGTCAACACCTGCCGCTCAACACTTTGGGTAACATCCAAACAGGCAGCTAAAACAAACAAACACACACACAGGATTTTGCTATCTCAAAACGATCTCTACTACACTACAACACACTCTCTCTCACTACAATCGCTCCATGAATCGCTGCCCTGCACCACTAAAGTTCATTCAGGAATGATTTTACTTTTGCTTCCACTGGTTTTTATTCAATCAACATTTGATTGCATTTTCACTATCCTGATTTCCACTTAAAACTCAACCTTCTGTGAAGCACATAATGGGATTTTGCAGGTTTCAGACCGACACATCGATACTTAATTTTCCTGTAATCAGACTAAACAGCACTGAGGTTTGTTCGGACTAAAAGGTCTCTGAAGCTTTCAACTGTTTTTCTCCTGGTGAAGTCGTCTCATCACAGCAGGCAGTAAAGCGGTGTAACCTAACGTGGGATGAAACACCACCACCTTTGTCCACAGGGACCGCCAAAATCAACACTAAATATAAAAAATTTCACTAAAAAAAATGATAAAAATAATGAAACCACAGTTTTCAGAGAGAAACAGCAGAAAATAACAGATCAGGTCGAACCTCAGCTACAGTTACATCAGGAACAAAACCACAGCTGGTGGATGTGAAGCAGGGTGGAGTCAAAACACACAACCACACACACACACACACACACGTGAACTGTGGCAGCGTGAGAAGCTCCAGATGAAAAGTGCTCTCAGATTATTCCTTCATGAACAAACTCAGATCAGATTTTTTACTTGATCTTTAACAGCTAAAAATATTTCACATTGTTTCATCAAGTTGATAATTAATATTTCCTAATTTTGTTAAAATTGCTTCCTCATATGATTTTGAACTCATCTTTCAGAAGTCTGCAACAAAAAAGCGTCACCACATAACTTCTGTTTGGGCTGTGAGCTGTAAAATATTTAAACACTTTCTATAAAGCTCCACATCTATTGTGCGTTATGAAGGCATCCAGTGAATTACAATGCATTCATAAAGCAATACAAAATATAATGCATAATATAATGCATCTTGCATTATAACATTTCATTGTTGGTTTATTTGCACTGTTGTTAAAATAATCAATACTGCATCATAAGTGATCAGTGCAGTGACGGGCCAATTGAGAGTCTTAATGTGTTATAAGCTCCACGACACATTATCCTATAAAACATTACAGATGTGACTGAATTATGATTGTTGATAAAGAGCATCAAAGAGCATTATGTGTGTTTATGAGCTTCGTCATAAAGCGTTATAATTCACTATGAATGCCCTCATAACGCACTATAGAGGTGGTTTTCATTGAAAGTGGTACCAATATTTTCATCTGATCTGCACCTGTGGTTGGTGTTGACAATATTGAAATCTCAAATATTTATTTAGGTTTATTTTGCTTTGTTTTTTTCTATTCCTGGAGTTTTATAACATTTTTTTTAAATACATATTAAAAGGTCGTTATTCCAAACAAAAGTAACATCGTTTTTTACATATTTCCATATTTTGTCAGCCTGCAGCTTTTCACATCAAATCACACACAAAGAGGCTTTAACAGGTGAGATGTGTGATGTCTAACTAAAATATTCTGTCTCAGTGTGTTAAAGACAAAGCCGGGCGGGGGCCTCTCTGAGGGGCCCCCGGCAAAGCTAACCATTAACAAGCACACACAGAGACGTCGTCCTCTGACAGCAGCAAAGATCTCCTTCCCACGCTCCCTCTCCCTCGGCCTGCCTCGTAACTCTCTTCCTGTCGTGGAGGTGAGGTATCTGACGAACCAACGTTACCTGTGTGTCCAAACTGGATCCGCTCCAGTGAGTCCGCTGTTCACAGATTCTGACTCGCTCACGTTATGTGGACGTTTTATTTCTGTCAGTGTCCAATAAAAAGTCTCGGTAAATAGTCGTAATTCCACAAGAAGCACTGTGCTGCTCTGACATGCACAGCTTCCTGTCTCAGTGTCGAATACACAACAACGCCTCTGACAGCTTGGAATATTAAAGCAAATATTAAAGTTGTAAAGTTGTTGTCTTTCGCAGCATCTTTGGCAATAATCGGTTATTTCAGGTGTGTTTTTTGACATCACTTGTCAAGTTTCATAGTCTGTATTCATCAATCTTTTCTTTATTCCTCCCTTTCCTTCAACACTGTGGACATCGACTTAATGGTTTATAGTGCTCAGTTCAAGATCAGAAATCTGATTTTTCTTTAATAAAAATGCATTATGACAACTAATTTATTGTTTCAGCTCTAATGAATTTTAACAACAATATACAAACAAATATTAACAAGTCCTCTAAACTAAACGCCAACATTTTCCTATTTTCTTCTTCTTTTTTCTAAAAATGAGACACATCAGCGTTTTCTGATCTGACTGAAGCTCTGAGAGCTGAAACATGAACAACATGCAGAGTGTGTGTGTGTGTGTGTGTGTGTGTGTGTGTGTGTGTGTGTGTGTGTGTGTGTGTGTGTGTGTGTGTGTGTGTGTGTGTGTGTGTGTGTGTGTGTGTGTGTGCGCGCGCGCGTGTGTCCCTACCCACCCAGTCATTTCCTTTTCTGCTGTGGAAAATCAAACCTCCACAGTTTTACGTCACCGCACACGCTCCGACCTCGGCTCCGTCCCGTCACCAAACCCCGGCCGGCCTCTGGACAGCCTCACGCTCGAGCCAGAGTTCATCCAGTTTGGCACCTCTGATTCATTTAAAAGCTTCTGCTCAATCTAGAGAAGCAGTTTCGGTCCTCAACACGGCAGTCTGGATTTCAAGTGACCTCTGATTCAGTCTGAGAGTCTCAGCTGTAGAAACAGACTTTTTTTTAGACTTTAGAGGATCTTTGGTGTCTGTTTTTGTTTTAGTCTGACTTTGAATTAAATTATTTTGAATCTGAGGACGAGCTGAAGAGCGTACAGATCCCATGAAAAGACTAAAACCCGAAAGCAGCTGGCTGTGAGGTTTTCGTCACTCCACAAACAGACACACCTGGTCCTGGTCTGACCACAGACCTGAGATGATGTCACTAATACAGGCCGGAGATGTTTCTCAGCAAAACGAAGACGAAGGTGTGAAGCGCTGAAGGAGGGAAGCAAAGAGGCGCCTGATAACGTCTCCGAACACGACGACAAACGACAAGTAAACAAAAAACAAAAATGGGATGATGGGTAGAAAAGATGGCAGCAGCTCGTCACGCCTGAACGCTTGAACTAGTTTAAAGACCACAAAGAGGAAGAGTCACACTGAAGTGAGCGCGACAAAAATCAGACTCGTTTACCACAGAATGAATGAATGAATTTGATGTTAACACACTCGCTAACACAGAGGAAACACAAAACCTTTGAGCATGTATTATTTTTGTATATAAAAAACTATTTTGGCTTCAATAATCACGCATCGTCTTCACATCACATCATACGTATCTGCTGCTGTGACCCACGCCTGCAGAGCAACTCATCAGAAGTCGACATGAAATGATGCAGAATACACAAGCTGATATTTTAAGTAAATATCTGATGATAAGGAACATTTTTTGATTAAGTTAAACAACAAAATGACACCATCTCTCTGATAAAAGCTTCATTTTAGCACATCTGATGGTGTTTCTGCTTTCTACTGCAGCGGTACGACTCATGAGACATCCATCAAACAATCTGACGGCCTAAAAACTGATAATTATCTGAAGATGATCAAACCCTGCTGCAAGACAAGCCAAAGAGACGGGCGAAGCTCCAGTTAAACAAACTGACCAACAGAGTCACGACCGAGCGGGAACTTGAGTTTTTGTGTCAAATACTTTTTAAATCTCACAGCAGAGCGACAAACCAGCAGTGACGAGCGGTGTGGATTTAAAGTTTCTGAGAGAAAAGCTTATTTTGACGTTGAATTTTGACTTATTATGTCTGGACACTTTTTCTTCTTTCATTCTGGAGAATAACTAATTATCTGTCAGTAAAATGCAGCTCTAATTAAAATCAGATGGTATGTTTGGGACACAACAACAAAAAAGCAGCTTGTTAAAGAGAAATGTGAAGCAGAATAACTGAGCAGCAGGTGGATGCGATCACGTTCACTCAAATCATGTTCAGATATTTTCACAGAAACCTGAACCAGAGAGGCTTCAGCTCTCCACAGGAGGCCGGGCTCATTAACACAGGTGTGTGTCCTCTCTGTGGGGGCCTGCTCATTAAAACACACTCTGCTGCTGTCATGTGGAGACTCTGCACCCACAACATGCCAAACCCCATTCAGAAATCTGTCACTTTACCGCTGCTGCTGACAACAGGATGCCTTTTCATCAGCAATTACTGTGGGACTCTGTGAGGAGGTGACTGGTGGTCCCCTCAGTAATGCAGGTTTTTAAGGGAACTGAACATTTTTACATGTGATCCGGTTCCAGGTTTCAGTCATGTCTCACATAAATGTTGCACTGAGGTGAGAGGCAGCAGCAGCAGGGCTGACTTACAAAGTTGAGATTTTCAATAAAGCATTTACTTAACTGTGAGTTATGTACACGCCGATAAGAGCATGAGCTCTTGCTAATTCTATAAACACTCCCAACAACATGATATACAACTATTAAAATGTGAAAAACACTAAAATGTAGGATTCTTGAACGCAGTTTGGTGCACGGTTTTTTTTTCCAAACATGCACGCCTCATGCACGGGACTTAAACGGACTAAAATGGGAATAAATTTAATTAAAACGTGTCTTTAAGCACTTTTATTCTTTCTACCACATGGGGACCTTCCATTTAAAGGCTGATTTGGGCGAAAATGACGGTGGGAAATCTGGGAAACAAATGCATGACAAAGATCCGGACTGAACTTTGGTCCCCGGCAGCCTCCATTATGAAAACAAGACTTCAGCATGGCCCTGAGTCCTTATGTTACTTCAAAATAACAAAAAACACACGCAACAGAGCAAATTTCAGTGAAACATCAACTTTTAAAAGTGTTTTTAACCCACTGAACCCCCGCGCAGTCTGTGCACCGGATGAACACAGCCAGGTGGGCGCCTGCAACTGCGTGAACCACTTCAAAAAAACTACCATTTTATTGTGAACATGTGTTGCTTTGTGTGTTGAATGTAAGCCGAATTGAAGAAGAAGTCAAAACGATTCATTAGATACCTTTTATAATAATATTTGATTTGTAGATATATAAGGGAGAGAGATTATACTTTAAAACGCTGCCTTTTTAAAGGAAGTCCGGGTTTTGTGTGACTTTTTTTTTTAAACTCAAGCATCCTTCACATGTGCACTTTTTTTTCTTTACCAGGTGAGGCAGATCTTTGAGGGGGGGCAGCTCTGGGTGGTTCTGCAGCCTCAGAGGTGTTTAAATAAATGAATGCCCCCCTCACACACACACCTTCCTGGACTCACCTATGGACACCAGCTTGATGTTCTCCTTGTCCAGAAACTCCAGAGCCACCGACACGTTTTCCAGCTTCATCTGCCTGAAGTTGGGCCTCGGGTGGTACTTTCTGAACATCTTCTTGTGGCTCAGGACCTCCAGCAGGGCGATGAGCCGCAGCCCGTCGCCCAGGTCCAGCTGCAGGTCCACGATCCGCTTGTTGACGCACTTGAGGTGCTCGTTGATCCACCTGGTGAAGGTGTTCTGCTGGATCTTCTTCCACGGCGCGTCCTCGGCCAGGTCCTTCTCTGTGGCCGGCATGTCTCGCTCTGTGTGCGGCTTCTTGTCGCTGAAGGGCCGGGGAGTGGTGTGGTGATGGAGGTCCGGGTCTGCGCGTCCTCGATGCGGAGCCAAGCTGGTCTGAAGTGGACTCAAGTGATCTGAAGCGGTTTCTGCGCCGCACCGAGACTCACTGGCTGCTGCTGCGTTCAGGGCCCGCCCAGAAAGCTCGGACATATTCAGGCTGCTTTCTGGTATCCTGAACGCTGCATCACCGCCTCCCTCAGGATTTAACAGGGTGGCAAGTAACTGAGTACTTTTTTGTTTTACTCGAATACTTATATTACATTTAGAAGCCTGCATTGTATATTTACTCCACCACTTTACAAATTTGAATGCACAATATAAATGAACTAAATGTGAACAGGTTTACTCTCATTTAAGTAACTGAGTACTTTTACTTTTTTGTTTTACTCGAGTATTTCCATTTTATTTATACTTCTACTGTATTTTGGAAGCCAGTATTATAAATTAACTCCACCGCATTACACATTTTAATGCACACTATAAATTAACTTAATGTGAACACGGTTACCCTCATTTAAGTAATTAAGTACATTTACTTTTTTGTTTTAAAGAACAATATAAATAAACTAAATGTGAACACACTTACCTTCAGGAGTCCTGGGATATTTAAGTAACTAAGTGCATTTACTCAAGTACATTTTTGAGATTTTGTGTTTTACTTGAGTATTTCCATTTTATTTATAAATCAAATACATTTTAGAAGCCGGTGTTGTACTTTGTACTCCACTACAACACTGGTTACCTCTACAATTAATCGATACACAATATTAATAAACTAATTCATGATTAAGTATTATTACAGGTTAAGCTATCCAGCAGTATGAAGTAATTAACATTATTCAGTCCAAAGTGTGAAACATAAAAAACAAATCACAGTTGTGTTTTTGAATTTTGGAAACAAAAGTTAAAAGTTGAAATTTCCAGCAGCCTTGAATGCAGCATCAGACTCACTTTGTCAAAGATCGTCTCTGCGCGAGAGCACAAAAACAAAAAAAGTGTCCCATTAAAGTTTAAGTTTGGTCAAAATGAGTCTAAAATGAAAAAAAATCTAATAAATGTTTTATAAAGTGAAAGTTTGTTTCTTTTATCTCATGATGAGCAAACTGCAATAAATACGTGAAATAGTTCAAAACAGTTAAAAGTAAAATAAGTTTGTTTCTGCTGCAAGAAAAAAAAAAAGAAAATCTTTCTGAATGAAATGTTGAATTTATAATTTAAATAATTAACAGTTAACACACAACTTTGAGCCTGTTACCGTGATGAACTATTTCTCTGTTTTTCTTGTGATAACTTGACTTTTTAGAGTTACGTGGCTCTCAAACATGATCGTATAGACCATGATGCAGTTCTGCAGATGAAACTAACCAACGGTATATAAAGCATTAAAATGAGCTCAACCTGAAACATGTACAGCAATAAAATGCAACATGCAGATTAAAGCAACAGTAATATTAATTCAGAAACATCAGATAAAAAATAAAACACAGACAGTGAACACTTTAAAGCAGCTCTATAAAACTTTAACTTTTCGCCCCCCTGCGGACAAAGGTGGACGTGTTTCATCTAACATCAGGTTACACGATCGCTCCACTTTACTCCCCGCTGCAAAGAGACGAATTCACTGGAGGAGAGAAGACAAACGCTTTGGAGACAGAACAGAAAAAGAAAAACAAGTTTAAAAGTGAAAAACTGAACTCAAAGTGCTCGTACTTTCTTTGTTCTTCGTTCAGAGCTTTCAGCCACGTCTCATGGTCGTCCACAGTGGATGGAAACGCGATGAAGAAGACTGTAAAATGTGTTTGAAAGCTCCGGAAACAGCCAATCAGCCTGAGAGGACTCAGATCAGATTTAGTTTTTTAGTTTTGTTTGGTTGTGTGAAGTTTTCTGTTCCCGGAAAAAGAATCAGAGTGAAGCATCTTCTTGCTCACAGTAAAAACAGATTCAGACATAAACTCAGAGCCAGGATGGATAATTGATCTTTATCTGTTATTTATTGATCTGCTCTGTTCTTTCCAATCAGTTTGTTTAGTTACCTTCAGAATAATCACTCAGATAAATACTTTGATTGATTGTTAATCAGCTTCACACTTTCAGATTTTAACAGTCTTTTATCTGCTGTTCAGACTGAACAACCCAACCCTGCATGACAAGTCCCAACACACACACACACACACACACACACACACACACACACTCTTTGTGCTGATCCTGTCATTCTGTCTGTTCTGGGTAAACAGAGGGAAGTCACGACATGATTCAACGCAACACATTATTCACAGCTCCTGAAAGAAAACCATCCACAAAAACCAGCTGAATAAAACCGAGAAGAGAAAGAAAATCAGTGACTCTGATTTGTGCATTTTAGACTTTAATGTCTCCCTCAGAAGATCGGATAATTACTGTTTGTTCTTCTGTTTAAACTTCTGCTGTTTTCAGCTGTTTGGGCCTTCATTCAGAAATAATAGAGTAAAAATTCCTCCTCTTATGTCCAATAAAATCTGTTTTTAACTCATTTCATGAGTTTTTCTTTGACTCAAACACACAATAACCAAAAACTGATGGTTGATTATCGTCCATATTTGTTTGTGTGAATGAATAAAATGAAGATCCACCTCATGAAGCAGGTTTAAGGTTAATGAAGAGAGAAGAGGAGGGTTAGGAATCACAGAAAGAAAATTCTTATTGAAAACTACATATTTCAAATACTGATTCAAAATTTGTAATTTTTAACTCCAAATTGTGACTTTAAGTCAAAACTATTAGATACTAAATGAGTGAACACAACCACTGAATGACTTAAAAATCTGAAGAATTAAGTAAATGTTTTAACTAATCAAGAAAAAAATATGAAGAAAAAAGTTTGATTTCAAGTGAAACATGAAACATGTCAACATTTTACCTCATAAATCATCATTTTGACAAAGTCTTTAATGATATTTATTAATCTTGAGTATTGTCATGTTTTTCTTTCTTTCAGGAGAATTTGTACATTTGAGGAACACTCAACAACAAATCTACACACTCCTCTTTCTATTCTATGAAGAGTTATCTAATTATTAGTGATAACATCTCCCCTCATTTTTTACATAAGATGTAAGAATGAAAAGTAAGAAAAATATTTCTGAAACATTTCATGTACTTTATTTTATATTACGTGTTTAATTTCCCGGTTCTCCGATTCGATCTGCAGAATAAAGAGTGTGTTTGTGTCGACGGTAAATTTTTCCTGCATGTTGCAACCAACTCATTGATTGATGATTGATGCGTGTTGATCGTGTGAAGACATCACACACACACACGCTTTTACACACCTACACACGGGTCCAGGCCTGTTTAATGCTTCAGTCTTTACTTCTCTTCATCATTTTGTCTTTATGTCACACACTCCTCCTCTCTGTTTTAAAGTAGTTTGGTATTTGTACTTGTGCTACTTTATATTTCTGCTTCGGAGGGAAATATTTTACTTTCTATTCCTCCACGTTTACTCAACACTTAGTTGCTCTTGATACATCATAAAGTTGGCTCCATATTGATGAACTATAAAATTAAATACTCTAATACTAATACGTGTTATCGGTGATTAAAACTGAATTAAATAATGTTGTATAATAATATAAGACAATGAAAGGAGCCACTCTGCAGAATGAGTACTTTTACTTTAGATACTTTAAGTGCATTTCACTGATTTTACTTCTCTACTTTTACATGAGAAACATTTTGAACTGAGGACTTTTACTTATACGGAGCATTTTTAGACGATTTTACTTTACCATAAAAACTTTACATAAAAATCTGAATACTTCTTCCATCAGTTTGTAATCAGTGACGGAAAGTAACTAAGTAAATTTACTCTATAATGTATTTTACTTGAGTATCTCCATTTCATGCTGGTTCAGAGGAAATATTGTACTTTTCACTTCACTACATTTATGTGACAGTTAAGTTACTTTTGATATTACGAATTTTAAAACAGTAAACTTGGGAAATATAAGATTGTTAAATATAAATCCAGTATTAGTCATATTTTATTTAATGATATTTACAAAAAAGCTAACTTTATTTATGCTTTTTATTATATATGCTGCCCCTTGGCAATATCATCAGGAGGCACTCCATAGATTTCCATTGTTATGCTGATGACACCCAATTATATTTATCAGTGGAGCCACACAAAACTGATCAGCTCCTGAAACTCCAGGCCTGCCTTAAAGATATAAAGGCTTGGATGACCAGAAATTTCCTGCTGTTGAACTCAGATAAAACTGAAGTGATCCTATTAGGTCCGAAACACCTGAGGAACACGCTTTCTCCTATGATAGCCTTGTTGGATGGCATTAACTGGGCCTCCAGGCACCACTGTAAGGAACCTCTGGGTTTTATTTGATCAGGATATGTCCTTCGACACCCATATTAAGCATATTTCAAGGTCTGCTTTTTACCACCTGCGCAACATCGCAAAAATTCGGCACTTTTTGTCCCAAAGCGATGCTGAAAAATTAGTCCATGCATTTGTCTCTTCCAGGCTGGATTATTGTAATTCACTTTTATCAGGCTGCCCAAACAAGTCGTTAAAGACTCTACAGCTGGTCCAGAATGCCGCTGCTCGGGTGCTGACTAAAACCAGGAAAAGAGACCATATTACTCCAGTATTGGCTTCTCTGCATTGGCTCCCTGTAAAATTTAGAGTGGATTTTAAAATCCTCCTCCTCACATATAAGGCTCTACATGGTCTGGCACCATCATATCTTAATGAACTGATAACTCCTTATCATCCGACTAGAGCGCTGCGCTCCCAAAACGCAGGCTTACTTGTAGTTCCCAGGGTTTCCAGAAGTAGTCTAGGGGGCAGAGCCTTCAGCTATCAGGCCCCTGTTCTCTGGAACCAGCTCCCAGTCTGGGTCCGAGAGGCAGACACAGTGTCAGTGTTTAAGAATAGACTTAAAACCTTCCTTTTTGATAAAGCTTATAGTTAGGGTGGGCACAGGCTCGCCCTTAGTTATGCTGCTATAGGTTTAGACTGCCGGGGGGGGGCTCCCATGATGCATCGGGCACCTCTCCCTCTTCCTCTGTCTCTGCTTCCTCTTCCTCTGCTTCCTTTACTCATATTATGGTAGTAGTAAAAACTGGAGTGCAAACTGGAGTCAGCTTATAAACTGGTTAAATTGGTTAAAGTGTCGTAAAGCGGTTAATGTGAATACTCTTATGTCCTGTAAAGTGCATGTTACTGCCGGAGCCCCGGTCCTCTTTGTTCTCTCCAGTCTTGCAGGTTCCTCAGTGATTCTGGTTGTGGTCCATCTGTCTGAGGTTCACTGGTCCTGGTGGGGACATGATCTGTGTCTGTGTTGTGGAGAGAAGGTCGAGTGGCCCAGAGCTCCATATGAGGACATCTAGAGATGCACCTGGACTCACAGACTCAGACTCATTTCCATTACCTGTGATACCTTCACACATGGACTAAACCCATGAACTCAGTTTATCTACAGTTTATTACGACCCATGTTTAACTCCATAATATGATTGATGATGTTCTCTGTACATGTGGCATCTATTGCACGTCTGTCCGTCCCAGGGAGAGGGATCCCTCATCTGTGGCTCTTCCTCAGGTTTCTTCTTTTTCCCATAAAGGGTTTTTTGAAGTTTTTCCTGACTCGGTTCGAGGGTCTAAGGACAGAGGGTGTCACAACTGTACAGATTGTAAAGCTCTCCGAGGCAAACAATGTTTGTGATTTTGGGCTCTAAATAAATAAATTTGAATTTGAAAAGTTCATTTTTTTTTATTATTCATCTCATAACCATAAAGCTTAAATCTTGAAATTATGGGACATTAAATCACACGTTTATTTTTATTAGTTCACATCCAGACAGGTGACATAAAAAGGAAAAACCTGAAACCTGAATTTGTCTCGTCTGAATGTTGTTCACTGTGTTGTCAATAATTTTAAACAGTTTTGACGAAGAAACATTCAAATCTGAATCCAGGTATGAAGAATGTGTATTTATTTGATATTATTAAAGATTCAGCTCTTATTGTGAAATCTGTGAATGAATGAATGAATGAATGAGGCACTGGAAGCTGTTTTGGTGGGTCAGCTTGCTACAACTTTAATCCAAACATTTCTCTGCATATTCAATACATCATCATCATCATACGGTTTCCTCTACATAGCTCCCTCTCATATCTCTAAACAATTTTAACAAAATAAGTCTAGTAGCACGTCATTCAATAACATTTTATTTTACAATTCTCTCTCTGTACTTTAGTGTTTTTCTCTTTAAACATCAGGAATATTTTGTTCGTATTTATTCATTTATTTTTCTTAAACACGGAGACGAGACAGAGTACACGGACGATGACAAACTGCTGCTCAAGAGTCCAGAGTGTGAGCCGACACACACTCCCCCTGTTCACCAACACACACGCACACACACCTCAAATAAATTTAACGGCTGATAAAAACATCTGAGCAGAGGCCTGAAGGGTTTAAAGTTTGTTCGGAGAGAAGCTGGACTTTTTTTTTTGTTTTTAAGACACATTTTAGTGAAACTTCAACAGGCGAGCAGCTCGATGAGGCTCTTTGTTAAACAGGAATGAACATTTTTGAATGAAAACTGGAGAAAAAAAAAGTTTTACGATCTTATATTTGTCCTGATGGTGCCAGAGGAAAGCTCTGTTCTAAATTTAAATACGTTTGGTGTCCATAATAGATCATGCTAACACCAAAATTTGAGCTTTTTGGACGTAGTTGCGTCTCGAAAAAGAAAAACTGCACACTGTTGGTTGAAAAAGGCCATGAGTGGAGTCAAGCATGAAAAAACACTTTGGATGTTCACTGTACAGCTTCTCTCCACACTGACAGACCTCTGACAGTCAAATACTCAAAGTGTGTGTGTGTGTGTGTTTGTGTGTGATAAGCAGAGAAAGTGTGTGTGCGTGTGTGGTTGTGTGCGTTTGTCCGCACCGTACGCACGTACACAAACTGTGGTGTTAGTTACATCAGAGGCACTTTGACCCCCTTTTTCTGTGCCCTGGAAATGAAGAAAAAAAATAAAAAAAAAATAAAAAAAAGAGGAAGAAAATAAATCTGATTTTTATTATTTTTGAATAATTTGGCTTCAAGTTTCAAACCCCGACTCCCAAAACTCCCCTGAAAAAAAGAAAAAAGAACAAAACACAGAGAAAACGGCGTGTTAGACGTCCAACACGGCCGACGACTAAAACCAGAACAGAGCAGAGCAGGACTTCCCGAAACCGCCTCAGTGTGACTTTCCAGCAGAACAAAGCACGCGATCCTCTACAGCACTGATCCAGGTGAGCGTTTTAATGTGGATTTACTTTGTTTTACTGACATTCAGAGTCTTTTTATTGATTTATCATGTTTGTTGTCCTTTACTGTTCACTGCATGTCAGCTAGTTTGTGATAATTTGACTAAAAACACATTTGTTTAAGAACATGCACCATGGAGGCGTAACATGAACTGGAATATTAAAGTTATTATTAAGATCCGGTAAAAAACCCCAAAACATCAGAGCAGTTTTCACTGTGCTTTAGTGGCGCATGTTATCAGACAAGTGAGCATTTAATAAAATTACCTCAAAGTCACACTGACAAAGTCATCTTGTCCAAATTAGTAATTATTTTGTTTATGTAATCAATTGTGTACTTTGATAAGGAAAAAAATGGAAAAATGTTGATGTTTTTTAAATAAAAACAACCAGATTTCAAGATTTTGAGCTTCCTGGCAGCAAATACCAGAAGCTAAATCCAAAAATAATCATAACAGACGACAAAAACTAGAGAGAGATTTTTACGAGGCCTGTCAGAGCATCGAGCTGATTTGAAGAAATTAATGTGTGAAATTAAAACCGAACACAAGACGGTTCAAAGGCAGGACAAGTAGTTTGTAAGTCTTTGCTCGGTGAAGACACTGAAGATAAAAGGTGAAACAGACGGACGAACAGCTGTAAAAACCAGTGACAACCAGTCCTGACAGAGCTGCAGGCTAACAGACTCCAGTAGCCGATGAAATCTATAAAAAAAGTTTGCAGGTGCTGAAGGTGGATCGCGTCGCTCTGACCTTCGCGTGAACGTCACCGATGGCAGGTTTGTTTTTTTGAGTGTGTGTGGAAGTTCGGCCTGCTAGAGAATGCTTTGTTACCCAGAAATCAGCAGAGAGACGAAAACCAAAAAGCCCCCACCACAACTGAGAGAGAGCCGAGAATAAAAACGACAACGAAAACTCCCGCCGCTGAAAAAAAAAAAACAAACACACAAAAACAAAATAAACCAAGAAGCATCTGAGTCCTCTGTAGAAACCACAACCTTTATATTCCCTCTACAATTATGTACAATTAGACTTTATACAAGTAAAGCAGTGATGCTCTCCTCACAGCGCTTACAAAGTGTGTGCGTGTGTTTGTGTGCTTGTGTGTGTGTGTGTGTGTGTGTGTGTGTGTGTGTGTCCTAGGTGGAGCTGCTCTTGGAGAGGTTGGGGTAGAGGACGGCTGCCGTCACGGCGACCATCACTGCGATGACCGGCATCCAGGGGCTCCAGCCGCTCTGAGACGACGACACACACACGAAAGAAAAACAGAGAGAGAGAGAGAGAAAAAAAACAAGTCAGACAGCATCGTCGTGTTCGAACATTTCGACTCAAACTGGATGAAAGAAACCAGAAAGAAAGAAAGAAAGAAAGAAAGAAAGAAAGGAAGACGAAGAGGAGCAGAGAAAAAGTAAAGAGGACTGAGGAACAGAGAAAAAGATTCAAGAAAAGCCAAACCTATGAAGCTCTCAGAGTCCAAAAGATTATATTATTTTATTTTCATACGTTATTTATCTAACCGGGAAAAGCTTCTTTATTTATGGACGACAATGCACATTTATCAACTCTGTCAGTGTAAATATGAGGGAGTAAAAACTGACAAAATACATAAAAATCATCATCAATCAAAATGTTTAATTGATGGCAAAGCTGCTATTCAAATAAAAGGAGAAAAATTTAAAAGATATGGCACAACACTTTTTCCCCAAAATCAATAAAACAAGACTGAAATACTACACATATTAATCTTTAAAAATGTCAGACTGTTCTTATCATATTATTAATGTTTCTTATTTTGACTGGTATCCTTGTAAAAAAAAAAAGCTGATTGGTCTGTTTTTTGTACCAGAATGAGAGAAAACAGTCGCCTCTGACAGCTGCTCTCATCTTCCTGGAGATACTGTAAATATAAAAGTTGCTGTTTGGGATCAACTTTGAAGGTAAAACTGTTGATCAAGTGTCAGATTTGTTTCATGACTGTACTGTTAAAGTTCTGCAGCATCTCGTGGTTGCTACAGTTTAGATGAGGTTTGAGGAAACTTGTTAATTTAATACTTCTGTAAAATGTCCCCAAATAACTTCCTGGTCACCACGTCTTTAGACGTTCAGCACATAAATACACACTAAGAGGTTTTAACTCTCATTAGTTGGTTTGTTTGGTTTCATATAATTTGGTCTTTTATGTAAGTTAAGTCATTTATGTATGAAGAGCTCAAGTTGATTAATGTGACTTTTATTGTTGTATGTTTTCATTTTCATTTTGCATTTCATAAACATAGAAGTCTCTGCATCTTATAAAACTACATTATTGATCACCGACTGATCAGCTAGGCCTGATTTTTGTTGAAATACACAACAACTTTCTTCTGACGTTTGTGTTTTTGAGTGGAAAGAAGTTCATTATAAGATATTCTGAGATATTCTTGTGCATCAAACATGAGCAAATCACGTTAAGGGAGTTCATATGTTTATAGAAAATTATCTTTTTCACACAACTGATGCACAAAAGATAAGATTTACATACTGAATAATAAAAAATATAATCTTTTGGGACTTCAGGAGACATAGAGGAGAGGAGAAAATAAAAAGAAAACAGAAGGTAAAATAAAAAAAGAAGCAGAAGAAGCCGAGGAGGTTACCTGAGTGAAAAAAAACAAACAGAAAAGTTACAGACCAGTTTTCCTTCACAGCAAACGACTGGAAACACTGGTCAGACATTCCCACATAAACAGACGAGCAGCAAACACAAGACGAACACGGTGGACAGGATGATGGATGTTTTACAAATATAGAAAAGAAAACGTATCAGTGAAAAAAAAAAAACCAAAACAAGAATTTAGGACGTAAAGATGGAGTCAGTGTGAAGAAAACACCAAACCTGTAAGCAGGTAAAGTACGACGGAACAAAATGGAAAAAATTAAGCTGCAGACCGGATGCAAGAAATGGAATAAAGAATGAATGATTTAATCACAAATCCTGTCACAAGAGATGGAGAAAGAAAAAAGAAAAGCAGCAACACCCTGAAAGTGAGCTGGAGCTGTGAAGAGACGCTGAGTGAATGAATGAAGGAGAGTTAGTAACTTCATAAAGAGATGGAGCTCGACTCTTTAAAAGGGATACCAAAAATAAACTCAGCTTGATTCATACTAACAGGTTACTGAAAACTCTTCAGCCATCACATCTTCATACCGACGTACTGGTGTTCAGACGGATCAGACCACACAAGGATTTTGCTTTTAATCAATACAAATTAAACAATTCAGCGTCATTTGTTAAACTTTATTTGGGTTTATTTGGAGAAAAAATGATCAATTCAAATTGGAAGAATGGCAGCAAATTTCCCCTTTGAAATGAAATAGTCAAAGGATAAATCAAAATCATACTTTAAATACTAATAATACTTTAAAGAACGACTATAAACTAAAGTTTGTGTTCTCGACCAGAACTTGTGACTTTTCTGTTCACACTGTTTGGATCAATATGCCGACCATGATGTGGAGCTCACACTGAAACACGGAGCCCATGGGGGGGTTTATTCAGCATAATTCCAATAAAGTGTATTCAAACAACACAGTTGTGTCCTCAATGTTGACAAAAAAAAAGAGAAATAGAAACATTATGCTGTGTAATTCTATTTATCTATTTTAGATGATGGTTCAGGTGATTAATTGAACCTCACGATGCCCCTCAAACTGTACATCGAATGAATCTAAAACTAGTTGAGGTCAACGAATGCAGCATTAAAAACTACAGTGTCCAGCTGCTTTAGGACGTGAATGAGCTTTTTATAAACATGAAATATACATTAAAGTATTCATGTGTTCATTGTCTTCAGTGTCACAGGCGGGACAGGGAGGTCAAATTATCGACAAAAGGACTAAAACATTGTTGACAGCAAGAAAAATATAAAATAATATCAGCCTTATCATTTCAGCTTCCTCTGAGGAAAAAAACAAAAAACAAAAACAGATAAACCTCTTTGGTTGGACGGATGTCTTCAGCTTCCTACAGACCGTCAGAGGTTATTGATATCCAAGTAACCTTACATATATACACAGTATGATGTGAACAAAGTCAGAGAGTTTTTCTTTTTTTATATGGGATTCTGAGGACTAAGATTTCCTTGGAGAAAAGCTAAAAACAAAAAAATAAATAAAAATGTGGGCTGAGGTATCCCTTTAAAGGTATCTGGTCCCTTTAAAGAGCTTGGAGTCAGCTACAGCAAAGCAGAAGCAGAAGACGTGTGACTGTCTGACAGACAGACAGACAGACGGACAGACAGACGGACTGACACCCATCCATGCAGTTAGAGCTGCTCAAACCAGAAGACAAACACAGACCGCCACGATCATGATGAAGATAATGACGATGATACTCGCTCTTAAAAGGAAGTTTAGGAGGTGACAGAGCGGCCTGCTGATCAGAATTCAGGGTAACAGCCTGATTTACCTTCACGTAACATCAGTCTGCAGCATATTTAATGCCAAAATAATCAAAATCTACATGTCCTCAAACCATACCCTTTGAGTTGTGAATGTTGTTTTAATTTATTTACTACCTGCCTCCTTGCCTGCCCAAAAGTTAATCTTTAAATCTGTGATATCTGTAAACTTTCCCTTCATGGTAAAGATCAAACTTTACAGCTGGTTATTGAACTTCTGACCAGACACTGAACGTCTGGTCAGATTTGTTGTTATTTTAACTTCTTTATGTTCATATAGTTTATAAACAGTTATAAACATCTCACCTTATTTATAACTGTATCATGAGTCCACATGGATGCCCATTTATTGCCCTATAGATGTGGTAGTCATAGAAAAAGAAAACCGCAGTAAACAACAGCCAACGACTTTTTATAGGAGCACTGAAGGTTAAATGTCATGAACGTGGTTTAGATTTGGCACAAATAATAATAATTAATCAGTTCAGCCATTAAAACTTTACTGTTTCCAGTGTTCGGGTACTTTTTGGTCTTATTCATGGTTGAGAAAAACCCTGAACTCATCACAGAGCAGGACGACATCTTCACCTCCGTCATCTTTCCTTCCACACATGATGGACAGATAGAGGCAACAGAGACAGAAAGAGAGACAGACTGATGTCATGTCGGTGTGTACCTTTCTACCACAACTGGCCGAAACACCAGTAGAGCAGAGCCAGGACAAGGCCAATGAATATGGCTTGGACAGGCTGCAATATGGATGGCTAGAGGGGGGAGGAGGGGGGAGGGGGGAGGAGAGGGATAAGAAAGAAATCAGCCGGCAAATCAACCAAAACCAACATGGAGGATGGAGCAGCTACAGCGAGGGGGGGAGGACAGGGGAGGGAGAGAGAGACAGAGATAAAGAAAGAGAGAGAGAGAGAAGGGGGGTTGTATCGAGTCTTTTCTACAAAGCAACACCACCAACTCTACACGTTCAGCAGCCACATTCACCAAACACCACAGAAGAAGAAGGAGGAGGAAGAGGAGGAGTGCTGCCCGTCACCAGGCTCCTTCAAACAGAAACTTTTTTTTTTCCCTGTTGGATTTCAGCTCATTAACTTTCTGCACCAGGACGTCGTTCACACTCTGATCTCTTCCAGCTGCTGGACGACAGTAAACTGGTTTTTAAAGAGCGGTGTGAGATGTTTGCAATCTGATCTAGTCATTTTATATCTATATAGCTCTTAAAAAAAAAAAGATGGTTCACATTAGGAAAAAAATGTTTCTCTGTGCCAATAAATGACCTGTCGAGCCTGGTGGAGATAAATAATGGACTTATTTAAAGGATAATTCTGTGTTTTTACAACCTGAGTCACATTTTCATAGTCTGGTCCATCATTTCTATGAGCTACTTATGATGTAATTATGATTAAAACAACTTCTGAGATCTGGCAACACGATGAGATTAATTAAAAAAAGAAATCTGAAAAACTGCCTTAATTATGTCAATTTTATCACATTGATAATCCCTCATTGTACAGGAAAACTATCAGACTAATACAGTAAGAAATGCAGCTCAAAGCAGGAAATCGGTCCGTAAACTTTCTCTCATCCTAATAAGTTTGTCTAATTCTTTTAGAAATTGTCTAAAAGAATTAGACAAACTGTCTAACTGCTTCTGTTTCTTCTTTTTAGAGCATAAGGCGAACTTGAAAGAAATAATGGACAACTATGTAAAGTTGTAAAAAACAAAATTATCCTTTAAAACAAACAAAAAAATAAAAAAAACAGTCGATCTGGTGCTGTGAATCTGGATCAGGACTCTTAATTCTTCCTAGACAAAACCTGAAGAATCAGATAAACACATCACATCTACTGTCACGTGAGCAAAAGGCTGAAGAGGAGGACGAGCTGAAGACAGAGAGATGAGAGAGGAGAGGAGGAGAGGAAGAGAGGAAGAGGAGGGGTAAAAGAGGAGGAGGAGGCTGCTCCGCCTCGCTGTCATCTTCTGATTTTCTGATTTTTGTTTCCTGGAGTTTACACAGACAAACTAACAGCTGTTATTCATTAACTCAGGGAAAAAAAGGCAATGATATCACAGGATGTCACTTCATTAATTTGATTCTCGTTACTTATTTTGTTATTTTTCATCACTACTTCTCGGTTTACGTCCATGAAGGTTGTTGTAAATCCTCTGTTAGTTAAGAAGGTCTGATTTAAGACGCATTTCAACATTCAAACAACACTTTTGTGTCCAGAGTTTGCAAGTGGGCAGTGATGCTGTGAAATGGAAGTGCTGGAAAGGTTACGGCTAGCAACCCCAAGACCGCCACAGAGTTCACGGGCAAGTCTGGACCTTCTCCTGCTTTAATCTTTAAGCACAAAACCCAAAACTGTAAAAAAAAAAAAAAAAAACATCAAAACAATGAAAACATCTGGATTTAAAGCTGAGAAAACACAAAAACAACACAAATTACGGCATAAGAAGTCCAAATAGTCTTTGGTCTCATTAAAAAGAAAGTGTGTGTGTGTGTGTGTGTGTGTACTCACAGAGCTGGACTTGTCCTGCAGCAGCTTCAGGTTGTTCCTGCACTGCTCCAGCTCCTGGTGGATGTTCAGCTTCTCCTTCTCTGTTCTCTCATAACGCTGACGGAGGTCCAATAACTGAGACTGTGTGTCTTCATACTGTAAATGCACACACACACACAAAACATGACCATTACATAATTTGAATGAAATGTCAGGTCATCAATATCCATAAAGACCAAGGGGTTTCACACCTCGCTGCAGTGTGTGTGTGTGTGTGTCTACCTCTCTCTGCTGTATGTGTGTGTAACTCTCCCTGCAGTGTGTGTGTGTGTGTGTGTGTATACCTCTCTCTGCTGTCTTTGTGTGTGTGTGTGTACCTCTTTCTGCAGTGTGTGTGTGTGGGCCTGGGCCTGGTCCAGCTGGCTCTTCAGCTTGCTTGCGTCCTGCAGGTGTTGATTCTCTAGAGAACCGAGTTTGTCCTGCAGAACCTCCTTTCTTTTCTCCAGAGACTCCAGACTGCTGCTGAGGACCTGACTCTGCTCCCTGGTGCTGCAAACACGTAGTCAATAACCACAGAAGGACATTTAACCACATTTGCAAAAGCTTTACATTTTCAAATTCGACAATCTGTCTACAAAAATAGTCAAACTTTCTTGAGAGCAAACTCATTTTAGTCCACAATAAAACAAAACGCACTCACTGGACACTGAGATGACTTCAGGTTACTAAGATCAGAGTGTTTATTATTCTTCCTGCTCGAGCTCCATCTGTTCACCTTCACTGACCTCATCTGTCTTAGTAATGTACTCTGATGTAGGAAATTATGTGTTGAATGGATGGATTTCATTTATCGACAGTAAAGACTTGAAGGGACACTTTTCTGGACCAGAGGAAGCCTACCGTCTGTGACTGAGCTCGCAGGGAAATTCCTTCTGACACAGCTTGCAAATACGATTATTTGCTTATGGAAGAATTGAAATATAGAGTTTAACACGTGTTAAAATTTAGGGAAAACCTGGTCTGAAGCAGGTGGACTTTTGAAGGGTACGGTGTGTTTTACATTTTAATTTCACATGACGTGCATGCACACTGTGCTGCCTTGCATATAAAGTTATCTACGAATTAACTAAACATATAAGTGACAACATATCAACTGCATATTAAAAAACCCCACATGCAGCAAACGATAAGTCAAAGAGAGCAAATGTTGCTGAATTTTACTTGAATTTTCCAAAATTAAATGTTTTCAGGACAGGCTGTGATTGGCTGGCTGTCAGAGTCTCACAAAGAAGGTTTTCAATCTCAAGTAGCAATCAATGAATAAACTTAAAACAGATCAGACCTGCTGACCTGACAATACAAGTCCAGCTGATCAATATCTAACTTTAAGCTAACGTCAACTCCACGCAGACGGTAGACCTCTTCTGACTGTGACTCATGGAGCCTACTCCACCCCCCAAAACTTCTAAAAGCTGTGTTTCTTTATTTCTTCAACAGTGTGTCATGCTGCTCTGATTTATTTCTGTATGATGTGATCAATCAATCAATATCATCTTAATCACTGACACATCTCATCATGTGATCCATACAGTTCTTATGTGATGCCATGAACAGTTGTCTCACTCATTACGTGGCATTCGCTGTGTGATAAACAACCCTGAAGGTTGACGTCACATTTCATGATGGGTATAAATATTTCTTTTGTGGCAGGTGGACTTTATTTTAGTTGACTTGCCTCCATAATGACACTCTGTGGAAAATTCTCCTGTTTACTGGACATCATTTTCATTTAGTGCATGTACCTGAATCAGTTACACTGCTGTGCAAAAATGCCTTAAACTGAGACGTTGTTTATCTCTGATTGATCATTTTAAGATGTTCAGGATGTTTCAGGTTGTGCAGCATATCAACAGGGACGAGACTGTGAGCTGCAGCTGACATCTGTAGTTTTACTGGGGCTGTGCGTTTCAGATATTTATGAGGTGGCACCTAGCGTTTATTGGAAACTAGTGAAAACACAGCTGAGGCTCAGATTGAATCCTGCTGAGCTCTCGGCTCTGATGAGAACATGCGGTTATGTTTCCTCTCCGCGGAGAGCAGGCTGAGCGTGGAGCTGCTGACTGCTCGGTCTGCTTCAGTCAGCTGTCAGTCAGCTGTCGTCCCCTCGTCCTGAATCAGCCGGACGTCATGTTTCCTCCTGTCCTTCTCGTCCTCAGTCCTTCTTTTAATGCTGAATCCAAACTCTGAACCTGTCAAGACCCGCAGACTTGGCGGTGTTTTTCCGTCAGCTGTCCTGAGCCAGAATTCATCAGCTCGATCACGGCTGTCACAAAGACTTTCAGGTCTAGTTTTAACGTCCACCCTTGCAGAGTTTGACACGCATTCCCGATACGTTCCAGGGTTGACGCTCAGACTTAAATTCAGTGAAGCGTTTGAGGATTTTCCAATATTGTGCTTTATTTTGAAGTTTTATATAAGCAAATTCAGTTATTGTTATCTACCAAAACACTGCATGTTAAAGCCATTTGCAATATGTTTATAAATCTGTCTGTCAACTGGAGTTTAGCTTACGAGGATTTGAATTTAATTTGTCTTGATTGTGCACAAAATCAAAGCCTTTTTTCTGCATTTGGTTGTTCACAAGCTTTTAAAGTAAGTAATAAATGTTTGAATTAGATTATTTTAAAAGAATGCTCTTCTGAAAATAAGTGTTGCACGTGTGTGCACATCCGCAAATTTATTTATCTAGATTATATAGATATATATATATATATATATATATATATATATATATATATATATATATATATCAATTTTTTATCTACTGTTTCTACATATTTGTCTTACTATTGAGCTGCTGTAAAAAGTGAATGTGTGGAATTAATAAACATCATCGTATCTTATCTTTTTAAGTGTTAAAATCATCAAAGAAATACTGTATTTATTTACAGTTGACTGTGTGATGTTCTTTTAGGCATTCAGACAATGCTCCCAGCCCCCTGAAAACAGAAATTATATTTTGTGGGGTATTTTGGTGTGTGTGTGTGTGTGTGTGTGTGTGTGTATCAGAGGTGTAATGCCAGAATTAATTATCTTATATACCTGGTGTATTTAAAGAAAGTATTTAAAATGTGTGTGTGTACCTGCTCAGCTCAGTCTCCAGGCGGTGCAGTTTCTCCGTAAGAGCTTTGCGTTCAGCTCTCAGGCCGTCACAGTCCTGCTGCAAACACACACACCGCTGCTGCAACGTAACACACTCCGCTGAGACAGACAGAAGGAGAGGAAATGTAGGAGTAATTAATATCCAATAAAATTTCATTCATGCAGATATTTTATTTGCACGTTGAGCGGACAGGAAACCACCAGCAGCCTCACACACACACACACACACACACACACACACACACACACACTCACTCTCCTCACCCTGCAGCTGGTTGGCGGTGTTCTGCTGCTGTTGCTGCTGTGTGTGAAGGCCTCCTGCAGCCGGCCGATCTCCTCCTCATACTTGGCGGCCGTGTTCCTCCAGTGCTCCAGCTCGGACCGCACGCCGCCCAGGTCGGCCTGCAGGACGGCGATCTCACGCTCACGCTCCGCCGTGGCTGCCTCCATGGCGTGCCGCAGGACGAGAATCTGACGGAAGAAACACAATGAAGTCACTGCAAGAGAAATAATAGTCAGGAGATGTAAGAGGAAAGTAAGGAGGAGCTTCTGAGGAGATAAAAGGGAGAACGGGATTTTTGAAGAGTCAGGAGGAGTAAGAGGAGAGACGAAAGAAGTCAGATGGAGTCACAAAGAGAGAAAAAGTCAGAAAGATATCAGGAGTCAGAGGAAAGACATGAGGAATAAGAGGAGAGTGAGAAGGAGCTGGGAGGACTCACAAGGGTGTTGTGTTGTTAGGAAAAGCTGGAGGGCAAATCAGGGGAAAAGGAAAGGAGTCAGTTCAAAGTAGCATCAGAAGGAGTAAGGAGGTGTGAGGAGGAATTGCGAGGAATCAGAGAAGGTTGTGAGGAGTCAGAGGGAAAAAGGCAGGAGTGGTAGTTAGAGTAGTACCTCCTCCTGGGCAGAGTAAAGCTCCTCTCTGGTGGTGCAGATGGTGCTCTCCCTCTGCTCCCTCAGTGCCTCCATGTCAGCCTGCAGCTTCCCGAGCTGAGCTAAACACACACAAAACACAAAGGAGGTGAGATGGTAGCAAGATACATAATGACATGACATGACATAAAATGTGTGTGTGTGTGTGTACTAACTCTGCAGGTACTGGATCTGTTTGGTTGACTCTTCAGTCTGCTGTGAGTTATTCCTCCTCTCGTCCTCCAGCAGAGCTACAAACAGAAACACATGGTTATATTTTTTATTAAATTTACTCAAAAAAATCTTAGAAATTTAAGGAAATTAAGGAAATTTAACACACATTTGACTTTCAGTACATAAAGAGAAATGGGAGTAAGAATTTATGGACCTATTTATGTTAATTGTAGTGGGATTATTTTATACTGTTAGTTACCTTGTAGCTCCAGACATCTCTGCTTGCCGGTGTTGGCTAATTCCTGGGCCTCCAGAAGCTCTCTATGGAGATGGTGGATGACCTGCTCCGTGTCTCCAGGCTCTAGACCGACCCGATGCAACTCAGCTACACACACACACACACACACACACACAAACAGCAAATTAACGTTTTTTAACTTTTGTAATGTCTCACACACACTATAAACAGTGAAAAACACAATCCAAGAGTAAATACAGGAACCTGCAGACTAACATGACTATACAGCTCCCTCTAGTGGACATCTGACTGTATGAATCTGATTTTAACCTCTGTAGTTTGTTGGTGCAGTAGAAATACAAAGCAGAGATAAGCTGCCATGGTTACCTTTGAGCAGAGCTACTCTGTTCTGTGGTTCATTCAGCTCCTGGTCGTCCATGTTACCGTCTGAAACACACACAAATATTTGTTCTTGTGAGGTTTTTGTGAAGTATTGCATTTCTAATACAAAGACACATAACAGCATTTTAACTTCAGCCATGCTGCCTGGTCCTACAAAAGATGATTTATGTACTTTTCAATTCATTTATTTAAAATTAAGTCTAAATGTGTCGTTTAGTTCTTAGTATGTTACTTGCAACTTTTTACATCAACCTTTAAAAAGTAAAGTCAAAGACAGGTAAACTTGAAAACTGTACTTTACTGAGATAAAACCTGAAGGAGGGATAGGCTCACATGAATAAGACTTAAATACTTCAACTGATAAAAAACAAAACACAAACAAACAAAAAACACGACTCCGTGTTTTACTGACCTGACATGTCGTCACTGCTGCGGTCTTTGCTGGGACTCAGAGTGTCGGACATGTCTGACTCTTTAAGGCGTCCATCTGATTCCCTTTGAGAGACACACACACACACACACACACACACACACACACACACAAAGAGGGACAAAATAGGTGTGAAAAAACAAACCAAATGAAGGAAAGGAAAGCCAAATACCAAAATAGAAATGTGCAGAAACACCTCTCTCAGCAGTGTATGTGTCTTGTAAATCTAATAATGGGTTCCAGTCTGAATTTTAGACTTTGGCAGTGAGAACATTTTGTCAAAGTTGGTTTAGACTTTAGATTGAATATTTATTCGAATAGTGAGGGAAGGTTTAGAGATGTGTAGCTGTGCTGGTTCAGGTGAAGGACGTGGTATTCAGACAATTAGTGTCTTCAAAAGTACATAAAAATGTGTGTGCATTCAGAGAATTTAATTTTCAGCACAGCCTCCACACACGCTGTATGGTGAGGTTTGCGTGTCCACAGACAGTCATAACAGCACAGACAGAGGTCAAAGGTCAGAGGTCAGCGTGGCATGTCTCCTCGTCAGCAGTTTTGCTCTTTGTGATTACTACTTAAAAGATACGCGGTACAATACACCTGTGTTGTGTTGAGGTATGAACAGGAGAAATTTGAGGCTCAATTATAAATAAAAACCTGCATCGTCAGGACTCGTAAGATTACTAACTGTTTATGTCAAGTATGAATACGATACTAAGGCTAAAGTCTGCAAAGTCTGCGAGTGTGTGTGTGTGTGTGTGTGTTTTACCTTGTCAGTCGACTGCCAGGACTTGCCTTCTGCCGTCTGGTTGTTCTGTAGTGGGCGATCAGGACAGGACTGGCCAGGATGGTAACCAGGATCTCAATACATATTAACAAAAGTCTTCTGCCGTCTGGTTGTTCTGTAGGTGGGGCATCCATCACTTCTACACACACATATTAACAAAAGAGCTTAATGTTTAGTTCACATTAAAAATTGTGACATTTTTATCTTAAAGCTCATGTACATGTTTATGTAGGAACTTATTTTAAGCTCATCCTTCACAGACTCCAGTTTATGTAGGAACTTATTTTACATCCTTCACAGACTCCAGGACAACAGTGGGAAATTACTGTGTCTTTTGTATACTGTACATACTGTATTTTACTTGAAGTTTAGTTGAGCTTAGTTGAGCTCGTACCATCAAAGTTGACCAGTTTGTTGATTGAAGAACTTACAGTCTCCTTCAGCTGTTTGACCGCTGTGGGGAGAAAAAAGAAAACCAGGAGAATCTGTTAATACAGCGAGTTTCAATCTGACTCAAACTCAGCAAATGTCTCATAGACCAAACAATATTATAATAATACAACATCCAGCAGTCATACAGCTTTTTTACATCGACTCAGGTTGAGTTATCAGCTGGATTAGTGGCTGGTTAGTACAGATCTGAAGTGCAAAATCTCACTAATGTTTCACTTTAGCTTCTGAAGTCATTCAAAAATGGAAGTTGTGCTTGTTTTATAAAACATTGCACATTAAAGTTAGTCGAGAATGTTTTGTGTTAAAAACACTTCAAAAGTAAATGTAAATGTGCATTTTTTTATGCATTAGTACAGCAAGAAATAAGTCGGGATAACCTTTAAAACCTACTGCATGTTAAGATAAAATAAGTCATTGAGCTCTTGACTTAAAACCGCTAAACCAAAATTTAGCACAGTTAATTCAGACGCCTAAATATCTTTTCATCCAATCATCATCTTTCCCTTCAAAACACCACATTGATTTATCTCCATTAAAGCCTCCTGGTCAATCTAAAAACATCTGCTCTGAATGCATGTTTTGCTTCTTAGCTGCAAAGAAGAGAATTCAACTTTGTTTCATCGTTTTCAGTGAAACTTCAGGTCGTTCGAGAGCACAACATAAATCTCAGTAAGAGGACTGGTCGATAATAACATCCACTTTTAAAATCTCAACCAGCAGTGCAGGCAGATGGAGATTTTCTACAACACCTACTGCAAACAGCCACAGCGGCGGCAGGTGGGATTGTCAGTAATGTTGCAGAAACAACATTTTTACACAACTGACAGCTAATAGAAAAATGTCTCTGCAGCCAACGAACAAAGAAAAGAAAGCGATAACAGTTCAACATCAGCTGATGTTTGGCTGGTATCTGAACTGAAGGCAGTCAAGGGACGCTTCCACAGATTCGATACTTGAACTGCTTCAGGTATGAACACATGGTTAGCGTTTGAATTGTTTATTAAAAAACTGCTGAAGAAATTCTTTCCAAGCGAGGTGACCAGAGGAAAAGAAAGAACCAAAAGAGAAGAAGACGATAAAACCAGAGGAGAGAAACAAGGAGGTCAGTGAACTAATCCAGAGAGAAGCTACAAAGGCAGCATGCAGAGAAAAATAATATGCTACAGAAGACGAAAAGAAGCGTGTGTGAGCGATTTTTGAGAAGCTGAGAAACAACCAGTTGGCCGGAGTTACCACAGCACCAGTAAAACTCATTACTACCAGACAAATGTTCACTGAGGTTAGACACACACGTCTCCAAATACATTCTGCGCATATCATACAACTTTAGGACTGTCAGGTTAAAGGGTCAGTACACTCAAATCTCAAAAAAACAGATGACTTACTACACTACAGCAATGTCTTTCCATAAACTGTGTTACTCTCTAACGTGTTATTTACTAAAGTGAGGTCTGCGGATTATTTAGAATAATGGGGACTTTGTTTCTGAGGAGAGATGCAGCTCTAAAGATTTTTAAATGTAATTCTTTGATGGTTTGAGCACCGCAAACAAAATGTCATTTTCTCTGATTGTGTTGAGGTAGAGGAAGAAATGTCAAATAATAAATGATGCACAAATAAAACCCAAACTTACTGCACTGATAGAAACTATTGGAGATATGTTGTGACTAATCTGTAAAACTCAAATTAGAGATTTGCCTCAAAGCTTTCTTTAAATTGTGCAGAAACAAGGTGCACTGACGAAAATGTTACCAACTTTACTTTAAAATGAAAACAGCTAAAAAAAAAAAAAAAGTATTTTTTACAACATCAGGTCTGTCGAAAAATCTTTTTCCTACAAGAAGCTCGTTCTGCCAAAATTTCAAGATGACGTCTTTGTAGAGATTTTTATCTGTATCCAGAAACTTAAAGATCATAAAGAAGCTCTTCGTCAGTCAATCTGGCTGTTGTTTGACAGACAAAAAGCCATTCAATCTGTTAACAGTCTTCTAATACGCACATGATTTTGAGTTATAGTATTCTTCCAACAAAAGAAGTAGATCTAAATTTAACTAAGATCCACAACCTGCTCCATCAAAGAAGTTTCCTCTGGAGAAGACAGATGAAGGATGTGTGAATGTATGGAACCACATTTCCACCAGGAAAAGAATAAAAATACATTAAGAATAAGAAAAGAAAGTAAAAAATAATTATGGTATGTGAAATGATACTGAGATACTAAGTTATTGGATAGTTGGTGAAAGAATGAAGAATTTTGAGAATGTAAAATTGAATTTGATTTTTATTTGTTTGATAGATTTGAAATGAAAAGTAAAACAAATCATTTATTACTTCTTTATGTCAAGAGGTTGATTTATTACTTTATTATTTTGATTTCACTCATTCTTAATTTTCTTTCATCCTTCAGCGAAGGACATCTGTGTGTGTGTCTGTTTATGTGTTTGTGTGTGTGCGCGTGTGTCAGTAAACAGCAGGAATGGGTGTGTGTACTCACGCGGACACTCAATCAACTGTTGGATTCTAGTCGAATCTCCTCCGCTGTTGTTAACATGACAGTTGTCTGACAGAAACACAGAGCACCGACGTTACTCAGAGGACTATCAGGGTGGACCTGGGTATTTATTCTTTATTGATTCTGCTTATCAATGCCACAATCTGATCGGATCTTATATTCAGGAATGTAAACAAAGTAAGTAGAGATATTTGAAGCAGATGAAGGGTGACACATGACTTCCAGACTAAAGGAAATGCTTCATTATATTAGTATGGACTCCCATCTCGCTACTTCACTGTTCATAAACACTCACTTTGGTCTGCTATAAGGTGAAAATATACACATTTTGATGGATGTGTAGCTGGTTATGTACATCGAAAAGCAAAATTTGACTTTGTGGAGTCGATAAACAGAATCAAAATCCTTCTTTATCAATGAACTGGTTCCAGTTCAGGATCAACTGTCAATACCAACCATGTATTAGAGAGGACGAGACAGAAAGAGCCGCAGACAGAAATCATGACGGAGAAAGGACAGACAGATACAAGCTGGCAGAAAGCATGACAGAACTAACAGAGATTGGTAACTACACGGACAGACAGATGCTCCATAAACAAACGGGCAGGGCACAAATCAAAGCCATGGTATTCAGACAAGGAAAAAAAGTATAATAACGAAGTTCAGGCTCGATACCACAACACTGTAACAACAAACAGGAAGTGGACAGTTGGACAGCGGACAGACAGCTGAGGCATAAACTTCCTACCAACAGAATGTGGCATAAACAAACCACAAACAATTAAAACTTCATGAGAGAAATACTAATCATCTCATCATCCTCAACCAGCAGAAGTGTCTGCATCAGTGGACATCTGCTCTACACAAGATGTCACCAAAACAAAGAGTGAAATCCAAAAGTGTCTCCTAAAGAATAAAAAACTGGACTCAACAACACCCGTCACCTCACATCATCTACGCAGAAACAAAGCCTCAAACAACCTTTATCTTTATCATCCCCACAACACGCCTAGAAGTCAAAATCCAGAGTAAAACGACTTCTGAGACAAGATTTTATATCTTTTCTAACAGGCTCATTTAAGCCAAACACACCTTGTAGGTCTAAGAGAATCATTTCTAAAGCGTGATTCAGGACTTCCACATCATATTGATCACCTAATGCACATGAAACTACAGCCACTGTGAATTTTAAATGAGACTAAATCAACTGAAGATATAAAACATATTATTCGAGATGAAAAGTTACTAAAATAAACTTAACTTTTAATATAAATGGAAGACTATAAAGTAAAGAAAGATGAAGCTCAATTAACCATGTCTGGAATCACCCGCAGAAGTTAATAATGTCCGCATTTTGTCTTTTTTAAAATCTACTTTCATAGGTTTGGTTTCCATTATTTTACTAAATATGTCTAATTAATAGGCTTTTATTTTGAAATGTTTTAAAGCGTCAAGATTAGATAATTCTTTCTTAATTGTAGAGTATTAGAAAATGACTGACTTTTATTCTTTAAAGAATTAGACCTGCCATTGAACTGTGCTACAAATAAATCAAACTGTCTGTTATCATGATAATTAAACTAACTACCATGAATATCTCCATCTTCACCAACTGCACCATCATCTGTGTCTGTATCCTCCTCATCCTCGTCTTCCTCCTGGCTCTCAGGTGTCTGCAGGCTCTGTTTGTCCTCGACAGGCTCCTCTACTGGTCCGTGGGAGACAATGTTGACATCTGTCGTGTGACCAGATCAGATATATGTACCATTTTGTCGAAACTTTTTCCAGCAAAACACATGTTGAGAACAGAGTCCAAATGACGGCAGGTTTCTTCACAAAGTGGCTAATGTGGCGAAGTGAGCAGTGAGACAAGTCACCTCCAGCATTCATATTCAGTGTTGTCATTCAATCACCAGAAGTCAATCAGTGACCAGAAGCTCTTTTTCCCCAGAGGAAGAAAAACAAAGCAGTGGACAGTTTGGCAAACGTGGAAACAACCCAGATTACCCAGAAACCCCCAACGAGACCCGTTCAGGCTCGACAGAGTGCCACCATGTCCGTGAGACGACCTGTCTCCTCTGAAACAGCCACACCAAGAGGTCGCACAAACCATCCCGTCATGAGGAGACCTGATGTTTGAATCCTCGTACAGCCTGGTGCACATTTAATATTGAAGGTCACACTTCGGTCACAAAAGATTTTCCACCATACACAACTATTTTAATTGATTGTTTTAACTGTGAAATTATGAAATTTCTCTCTAGGTTACCGTGATCTGACCCATTAGGGTCCAATAAAATAATAAGCCAGACTGAAAACATGCAAGTCTAAGAAATTTTTGCCAGCTTCTGCACTCAGGGAGCAAATTTTATTTGAAAGACTGGGAGGGAGAAGAGTCCAGTTTTCTAAATACATCTGTTCAGCCCGGTGTCCTGTCCAAACATAATTACACACGGATGATTTTACCTTGATCACAGCCAGTGGTGCTCATAGGAGAGCGCGAATAAACAGTAAGATTTTGCATTTCAATGACAACACCCATATGAAATTATCGTAATTTTGTTCATTATCCAAATCATCCACTGCACTGGCTCGATCTCCTCCCATTTCCTGTACTTTTGCAGAGTATAAACATTTTAGTGGAAACACAGATTGCTGCACTGCACTGATCTCTCAACATTTCTGGTATGTTTGCACACTCTGAATAATGCAGTAAATAAAACCTTACATCAACTGTAAATTCACTTTATGGCAATATTTTGGTCAATATATTTTATTAATAATTTGAGGGGTCTTTCTTAAAAATGTCTTTATGTTTTTGTTGAATATCTGATTGTTTTAAACTAAATATCAATGTCGGTTTCAGTCTGAAAAAAGTCTGTTCTGGGCTCTAGTATATATCTTTCTACGTTTATTTATGTATTAGAAGATGATGTTAATATGTATTTATTTTTTTAATCTCCTGTTGCCTATTTTTATTTTTTATCCTTTTATTGCACCTGCTCCAAAGCACATTCTCATATTTATGTGTATAAAGTTCATCATAATAACTCTAGCTCTTTTTCTGAAAATTTCCTAACATTTTCATATCTTTATTTAGGTGGACAGATGATTTATCTTGCCAAGAGTAACAGACTAGTTGTAAATATTAAGCTGTCACTGTGACTGTGCTGAGGTTTCTGAACGTAAAATCAGGAAAAAGTTCAATTTTATTCTCTCTGAGTGTTTAAGACCTTGACAGAAATGTGCTGAGGGCTTTTGTGGACCGTTCAATTCCTGACTCCCTTCAAACTATCAGTGGATGGACACCAAGCCACCATAAAAAAAGACCAAAACAGAAGAAGAAAAGCCAGACTTCCACTGTGACAGACAGAGACAGATGGAAAACGAGATCAAAGAGAGCGGCGAGCAACAGGAAGTTATGTGGACATCATGCAGGAACTTGTCATGCATCATTAGCGCAGGATGAGAAAGTGAAGTTAGCGGCCACAGAGGGACAAACGATGGCGGGGGGAGGACGAGCGTCCCAGAGCAGACCAGAGAAGTGTGAACTCACCCAGGCTGTTGTTCTCTTTAATGCTTTTCTCTTGTAGCTGTTCTAACCGCACTGTAAACAACAACAACAACAGCAGAGAGAGAGAGCATTGACTGACAGGAAGTCCCAGCCGAGCCTCCTGACTGGTCGAAGACATGACCTGGAGGTTAAAGTGATTGGCTTGCAAGGTGCAGTATGACAGCTTGTTAAGAGTTAGTGTGTGTACTTGTACAGCTATCTTTGTGAGTTTTTGAGGACGTTTTTGGAAAGCGAGGACATTCTGGTCGGTCCTACCTTTGTAAAAAAAAAAAAACCTTCAAAGGGTTTTTGAAAGCTTCAGACTTCGATGTTTTAAAGTCCAGGTTAGAATTAGAGTCAGGTCAGATTCGGGGTTATGCATTTAGTTGTGATGGTTAGAGTTAGGGAATGGATTATGTCAGTGAAGGTCCTCACAAGTATAGAGGACAATGGTGTGTGTGTGTGTGTGTGTGTGTGTGTGTGTGTGTGTGTGTGTGTGTCTGTGTGTGTGTACCCTGCAGGGCGGCGAGCCTCTCGTTGGTGAAGTCGTTGTCGGCCTGCAGAGCTTCGATGCGAGCCTGGAGCCTGAGAACCTGCTCCTTCTCCTCCATCTCCTCGATCCGCAGCAGCTCCAACTCCCTTTTCTCCGTCGCTCCCCGCTGGGTCAGCTCCTCCTGCCGGCCCTCCGCCGCCTGGAGGAGGAGGACAGTGGGAAAGGGAGGGAGAAGAATAAGGAGGAAGACAAACCAGAGAAGAACAATAAAGCAGAGGGGGAGAAGGAGGAGAGAAGTAAAAAGGAAAAGATGGATTAGAGGAGGCAAGAGGTGAAAGCAGGAGACAAGAGGGTGAGGAGAGGGTAGAGAGGAAGGAAATTCAAAGTCAGAAAGAAAGAAAGGGGAAACGGAAAAGCAGAGGAGCAAAAGAGAGCAACATGAGAAATAGTAGACAGACACAAAGATAAAAAAGTAACAAAAATAAAACTAAGTATTATAAAAAGTAATCAAACACTATAAGGTACATAAAATATATTTTGCCTCGAACAATCTCTAAAATTGATAATATTCAGAATAAATGTCGACATTTAATTTATTCAAATCTAATTCAAATTTAGATAAAAGAGTACTGCAGGGAAATCAAATCCTGGGTCGTTCAGAGTAACATCACACACCACATCCCAGAGTCCGTAGAGGTACCTTAATTTTGTCTGTGAGTTCTTTGATCTCGTTGACGGCGGCGTTGTACTTGTTGGCGAGCTCCCTCAGCTCCTCCTGGCCCCTCTCAGACATCTCCTTCAGGTGGGTGCACTCGTCCTCGGTGTTACTGAGAGAGCGCTGCAGGATGGAAGAAACAGAAAACGTTTTGGTTTCACCGACACAGGGGAGCATCCATACAGCAACAGATACACAGATACTATAAAAATAAGCATCCTACCTCCACCTCCGACAGCTTCCTGACCACCTCGATTTTCTCCTGCAGGACTCTCCTCAGAGACTCCTTTGCCGTCGTCTCGTAGTTGTGTTTGTCTTCTTGAAGGGCCAAGAGCTCCTTACGGATCCCTTCCTCCGTCTGGGACTGTGAGAGAGGAGGAGAGGATAATTTAGAGGATCCATTTACTCCATGAGAAGCTGTTAAAATATTCTGACAGAGCTGCATGAGTGTGCGTTACCTTGGAGTAAGCCTGCAGCTGACTGCCCATCACCTCCAGCCTGGAGAGCAGGCGGTCTTCATCAATCAGAGCCTGGTGAAGACAAACACTCAGTTTACAGCCAGTTTGACTTATTTCTTCATCTCATATCGGATAAAAGGTAACAATGGTAAAACCTCCCACAAAGAGGCGGTAACGTGGGCGGCAAATTACAGTGTGAATGATCAAAATGACATTAAATGATAGATTCACACTGAACTGAGGCATATTTATTTGCTCTACAGTCACTTTATCACTGAAAACAAATTCCCAGACGTAATGACCACTTTGACTTTGAGATTAATGTTATTTACCAGTTTTAACATTGTCATTTCCACATGATGTGGTCCAATCCAGTAAACATGTGTACAATAAATTAAAGTGTAGTCTACTTCGGAGGGATGTGTCAGAGATGGGAAATCTGAATATGCTGCTTGAAACGTAGATGATGGGATCAGTATATAGGCCAATTATGTGATATGCAATATAATGCCTCTGAGATATATCATGTTACGTGTGACAAAAGGAAATACAACCCCAAAACAGTAAAATGTACTTTCAGTGGAAATTCATCATACGTATGTTCAGTTATTAATAGAAAGAGTCTGAGCACAAACAGCAACATGTGTCATTACGGTACTAAACAGAGAAACTAAACTGCCTGAGAGAGTGAGAACAGCTGGAGGATGTCTGATGACATTTGTACCTCGCTGTGTTACAGTACGATGATGGTATTTCCTACCTGCCAGCTGCTCTCCGAGGCCTCCTGAGTGTTGGCTAACAGACGCTGCAGAGTGGCGAGCTTCTGCTCCAACATCTGCTCTCTGTGTAAGGCCTCCTGGTAGAGAGAGGCAGGAGGAGAGGACGGTAATCAATTACTCACATCAAAGAAAAATAAAGAAATCACATAGAACAAAAGCAAGATTCCAGATTTTATTTGTCATGTATACAAACAGTCACAGGCAATCAAATTCATAATGTAAAATAAAAAATAAAAATAAATTAATAAAATAAAATGCAAACCTATATATAAAATATAAAACTAAAAATATATAACCAAACAGATAAAATATAAAATACGAAATAGATAATACTGGAAGGTAATTTAAGGTACAATTAAAAGGAGTTTAAAACGTCTTATGGCCCGATGTGGATGAACTGAATCACTTATAGTGAAGAGAACAACTTAAGTTTTATTTTAAATATGCTCTTCTTTCATTTGATTGGGCTTTAATTTCCAATAAACCTGATCACCTTTCCTAAATCTGATGAAAAATGACTGCATTATTTCATTTAAATTAGTTATATCAGTTACACATCAAAACAGACACATCACATTAGGAAATGACATTATTTTGGCTGTGAAGTCTGTCTCAAATCACAGAACTCTTCAGGAAAGACTCCCCCGACACTTTGGAAATAATTTCAAGCTATTCAACCTTCAACTACTTTAACTAATCAGCTTTAGATCTTTTGTACTTCACTGATCAGAGATAATTATTTCTTTCTTAACAGGTAGTTTTGTGTCATCTCTTCTCCTGTATTATATCTATGTTGCTGATGTTTTTATATTCATATTAATATCATTTTGGGTTGTGTTTAATGGAGCAGATCACTGCTAAGTTTCAGCTGAGGCTGTATGACTTTCCAATCTGACATTAAAACAAGTTATAACATGTCTGATGACTAATGAGAAACCAACGTGTGTGTCTGACTCAGCTGGACTGCCTTGTTGTTATGGGGCAGCTCCACAGAGTGACCAGTAGGTGTCAGTGTGTTACCTGGAGATACTGGGAGAGCTGGAACAGTTCCTGAGAATACATACTGGGAGTGTTGGCGGCAACCTAGAAAACATAATGGGAACACATTGACAGTTGAAATTGAAAGTGGACAAACACATGAAACACAGGGGTCAAAAGCATATACTGAAAACACACGAACACAGAGAAGACAGGGGCACCAAGTGTAACACAGACAAGGGAATAAATACATGGACACGTTTCTTTAAACACACACACACACACACACACACACACACACACACACACACACACACACACAGCATTAAAGTATTCTGACTATAAACCTCAGTAGCATTGTGGATAAGTGCTGAATCTCCTGAATTAAAGTGAGCGGCTTTAAAACTTTCATTACAAGTCACAGATACACTTGTACATGACAACGCAGCAGTCATACGTCCAAAGCACATGTCCATCTGAAATAAATAAACAAAAGTAGTTCAAGCCTCACAACTGTTAGTGAGATTTAGAGGTGTTTGTAGTTGTATTTTCTAACTTAAAACAAATCGAGGATAAAATTTTCCCTCCCGCCTACGGACTTTAAGCTAACTAAGTCCTGACTCCAGTTATGTGCTGCAGACATGAAACTGAGGGGTTATTTTCTAATTATTACTCACCTGATAGTGTTGCACCTGCACGTTAAAAAAACCTGATGGTGGTGGCAGCAGGTGTGTGGTAACCATTTTCAGAAACTGAACCTGAGCCCACCGCCGTAAAGCCACAACTGAAACCACTGTGACACGTGGTCTTGTCCAAAACCCAGAATCTGTCTGTTCATTCAGCACATTTCCGCCTTTAATCAATCAATGTGGCAGCCTGTGTGTGTGTGTGTGTGTCTCTTTTGAGAGCTGGGAGGTGCACGGATCCTGCTTAAGGACACTTAATTATGTTAGAGAAGTGGTTCACATCTAATTACACACTTTCTCTCACATACACACACACACACACACACACACACACACACACACACACACACACACACACACTCCCATTCATTACATTCCTCAGACAGGTTACACTGAGGCCCTGTTGTTCTGACTGTTGGAGGGAAACACAGAACAGGGCGAGGCAGCAGAGAAAGCTCACATGGCTCAGTGTGACAGAGCGAGTATGGACTTTATCAATTAACCTGGCAATCTGACATACATGACAAGATATACAAGATATATTTATTGAAATTTATATTCTCAGGCATATCCTCTGTGTACTATGTACAGGTGTAATTATTTATATTTTATTTTTATGTTGATATTTTTTATTTTATGTTCTGTTTCTTATATATTTTTTTACTGTTACTCCTACTGTGTCTTGGTGCTATAACAATGTAAATTTCCCCTCTTTGGGACTAATGAAGGGTTATTTTAATCTTATCTTATAAAATGATATAGTACTCCCCCGAACACATCATACTCATCTTATAAAATGTGTCTGTATGAAAACAATATGGAAAACAATTTTCCACTAACGTCTTATTTTGGTAAATATAAATATAAATAAATATCTCTCCCAAATACTAAATTTTGCAGCCATTTATGGCGATAAATGATCAAAATGTCAAACATAATTATAAATCTGTTGTAACCAAAAAAAAATCTGCATTCAGGACCCAACATATAAAGTCCAACTGAAATCACATTTAGTCTAAAATGATGTTAGCATGTTTTTTAATGTATTCTTAATAGTTTATTTTATCATAAAAAGGAATAACGAAGGTCTGGAGGGACATTTCAGAACAGCTCCTTTTCATTTCAGCCAGCTGTCAGAGAGCCGGTGATTCTCCGTAGAGACAAAGTAAACAAACTTGTGCTGTTTCATATCATGAGCAGACAGCGTGGTTAGATTTTACTGTAGAGTAAAGAACCACACCTGCAGCTGCATTTACACGCTGTTATAACGTTGAATATTTTCATTTCGTTCTCTAACGTGGCAACTATAGCGATAATCTGTAATTGCCAAGTGTTTTTGGACCTCACGTCTGTAGTAATCAATCTTTTGTTTGTTTGTTTTGTTCGGCCACAATAATAACAGTTTACTCACAACGCTCAGAGACCACAAAAAACAACACACCCCTTCATATACATGTAAGCGAGTGTGTTGCATTAACCTTCATGTTGTGTTCATTTCATGTTATGTTAAACAATTTTGTGTTCTCGGTCAAAAATTACCGTTCCATTAAGACTCATCATCATAAAAGCTATAATAATACATATATTATCACTATTTGTTGTGTTAGATTTTTTTTATCAACTTAAATTCTTGTGAACACTTACAAGTTTTGAATTTCTATTTGTTATTCATGGCCTGTATGCCTCATTGATCTGAGCTTATACATCTTGAATTCAAGCTCTAAAAAATATAATCTATGGATTATTTGGACTTTAAGAAATAATCAGATGAAACATAGAATACTGTTTATCACAGACTACTTTGGGTCAAAGTTACCAACGACATTTGTTTTGAAACCATTTAAAATGTTTAAACAGTCACATAAAGTAACACCTTTTGTGTTCCTGGTGGCTGTAAAGATTTTATTTGTGTACAAAGGAAATTATCCAACAACACTACACTTAACAATTTCACAACTACAACAACAACTGTTGTATATGAGTACTATAAAATGGTTTCAATACGTTATACTCCGCTAGAGGGTAGCTGTTTGTAAGAGATGCTTTTCCCGATTTTTTTCTGATAACAGAAAAAAATTGAAAACTGATATAAAATCAGGCTTCTAAACTTGGTGGAGTGGGTTAACTCAAACTTCAATGGTGTTTTTTCTCATGCACATGTTGGACAATATGTGCAGATTGTTGCATGCACCTTGCACCTTGAATGCAAATATATGCATTTGCATTTATGGCACGTTAGTTATGTTTGTTTTCACATCAGTTATTACTTGCTCTGGATTATATTCTGTCATCTTCAGCTTCTGACCTCCGATCTAATCCATCCTCACTCCTCACTGCCAGTTTCCTGGCCTCTCTCCTCCTCACCAGTGTGGTGATCAAATATATAATCAAGAGCCTCACTTACGGTATATATCGGCCTGCCATGGTGCTGCCACATAATGAATCCGTTGAGCAAGGCCTCATAAAAGCATTAAATACCAAAGCTACGAGGAAGGTTCAAGTTCAGTTATTATTGAAACTACGTTGCAGCTGTCTGTGTGAGAGCTGCCAACAGGTGTTGAAACTCTCCTGGGCAAAGGTTCGCGTAGTGGTTGCCAGGGAACCCAAAGTGTGTGTGTGTGTGTGCAAAAGTGTGTTCATCTGACTAATGAGGATGGATGTACCTGAGCTCACTTTTATACACTAATTGTCGCCTCCCCATTCATTTCTAATGACAGGTCAAAGAACATAATTTTTGACCGGGAACACCAAGAGTGTACAAAAGTTGAATAAAACACACAAAATTGCATTTAAATCAATACAATTTATTTGTGTGTTGAAATCCTCTTTGTGGACAAAGTCATGGAATCTAAGGTCAAATTAAGTACATTTTTCAGAGATAAAACTTTTAAATTGGGCAAATTGGGCAAATTTGACCGGAACACAACATAAGGGTTAAAAGTCTTGTTAAAGGCCAAACCGTGCTTGTGATTTTCCAGAGAAAGTTGCAACTGATACCCGGGTCGTAATACTGCAAATGCTGCAGGGTTCATGAGCAGGGCTATAAGGCTCAGTCACCATTGTGTTGCATCAATTGGTAATAGATCTATAATATAATATAATAATAGATTTATTTAAATAAAACTCTTTCACGTTTTATCTTTAAATGTGCTGCAGCTGAGGATACAGTTAGGCTAAAATATCCTGCAAACTGACGGTAAGTGGACGATTGTTCGGTGGCTCGTTCAACAAGCTGATGTGCGAACAAGAAGTACGTTCATGTTTGTAAGTTTGATAAGATCTTTCAGTCTAAGGTGTGATGGTCTGCTCCACCTATGACCCAAAATACTCTTTGATTGGCTGTCTCATAATAAGGTCTCCATCTACAGAGAGAGATTGCAGAATATTATTCAGGAAAATGAATGCAAAACTAGAGGACGCCTTCATGAAACCAGGAAATACTCATTTCCCTGTTTTGGTTTCAGATTTTTCCTCAAAGAACACTGGACAAGTGGCTTACAGATCAGATGTGTATGATGTCGCAGTCAAAATAAACAACATGTTAGTTTCAGTTGGAATTTAAGTAGTGTTGTAGGCACCTAAAGATGCAAATCCCTCTGAGAGAACGGTGGGAAAAATAACTTTGTCCCCTAATCCACAAGAAAGACTTCTGGCAGCAATCCCTGCATTCCTCTATCAGCTGACTACTCCACTCAAGAGTGTGTGTGTGTATAAAGACTATTTATGTGTGTGTGTGTGTGTGTGTGTGTGTGTGTGTGTGTGTGTGTGTGTGTGTGCAAAGACTATTTATGTGTGTGCAAACTACCCAACACGAACACACACACAAACTCAGTTCGGCCCCTGAGGAGCATGCATACATGTAAATCTGAGACAGAGGCGCACAACTTGCACACGGGACGGGACAACAAACCACACACACATTTCTGGTCTTACCTTGTCTACAGGTAGTGGTAACGGAGCCTGGATGACACTGAAAGAAGAAGAGAGAGAGCAGAAAACAGTTTATCACCATGGAAACAGCAGGGAGGGAAGACACATGGAGTAACCACGGCGACAGGAGGAGGAGGAGGAGAAAGAGGAAAAAAAAAAAACGTTCTTGAAGGTCTTGTGACACTCGTTTTTCACCTCCTCGTTAAACAAAAACCACATCTCAGCACATCGAAGCCGCTGATGTGAGAAATTAAATCTCTACTTCCTCAGCTCCGTGTTGCTACGAGGGTTTTTAAATATCCGTGAAGCTTTCTTTTGATTTAAATTGACTATTTTTCATAAGTCATTGATTTTCTTCCTTGTAATGAACTGAATAATCAGCAAGTGTAATTCCCAGACACATTAAATCACACACACACACACACACAAGGGAGGATCTAATTTACAGTTAAACTAAGGCCTCCAAAAGAATCATCAAGTTCAAACAGCACCTGTAATGGTCACAACAAACCAAACATTACAAGCTTCACTCGACTCTTCTTTACTTTGTTAATTATTTTTGCTGTTTTCGTCCCTTCTATCGTTTTAAACAGAGACGCTATGGTGATCACACAGAGGAACTGCTGACTGAAAAGGCTTCAGGCTAAAGGGCTCAATCCGGCAGATAAACACTTGTTAAGTGTGTTAAATCAGTGTGTCATGGCTGTTGTGTGGATGCGGCTGAACATCAAAACAATTTTAAGGTGAGCAATTTGAAAAAACAAAAGAACGGTCCCGGCCCAAAGCTCCTGACCGCAGGTGAAGTTTGGAGCGCAGGTCAAAAGGTAAAAGAAAGTTTTGGCTTCTGGTTCAGCTCGCTGTTCGCCACAACAACTCGGCATGGCGTCTGCTTTAGTGCCGACATCGCAACAATCCAAGACTCAAACTCACTCGTTAACAAGACCCCGGGATGCTTGAACTCCCTGGGTCTTTTAAACTTTTAAAATCATATGAAAAGTTTTAAATAATAAAATCAATCACTTCATTCACATTCACTTCATTGTTTAAGTAATTTTTTTGGACAACTCGGACAAAACAAGACATTTCATGATGTCACCTCGTGCTCTAAGATATTGTGACTGGTATTTTTTATGGTTTTCTAATGTTTTACAGACAATGCAAATGACTGATTAATCTAGAAAATAACTAGAAGATTAATTTATGATGAAAATAATCTGCAGTGTTCATATGGTGTGTGATGCACAAGTGTTTTCAATGCATATTATTCTTTCAATTTTAAATTATATAGTTATGTTATGTCCCACCCACAATATTTGCCCATGAGCCGGTCCAACAGTCCTCATGGGTTGAATAAGGTGTGTAACATTAACACATTAAATACGACAAGGCGTTCTTATTCAGCCATCCAATAAACAAACTGCTGAGTGTGTTGATTTATTATCGAGTTAGGAGTTAACTGTCATGCACGCCTAACACAAGCACTGTCCTGAGGACGAAGAGGCGGGCTAAAGGTCTGCTGGTCTGTCTGCATGATGAAATGACAACTGTGCTTCTTGTCTGGAAAAAAACTGGGTCTCCTAAAGAGAGCCTAATCTTACCTAGTAACTCAAGGCTAAACAATTTATCACATAAAACATTGAACAGGACACAAGTTTAGCTTTTTTTCTGTCTCGCACACAAAAAAAAATATTAAAAAGTTTGTGAAGTGCTCCATCGCCTGCACTATTCAAGGGATAAATTGTCCAAACTTTTTCCCACTGCAGATCCTGGTTGTCCGAGGTGCAGCTATGTACCCGCCACAATAGGACACATGTTCTGGTCATGCACCTCTCTCAATGACTATTGGAGACAGATATTTTATGTATTTTCCAAAATCTGTGGTCAGACTATAGCACCTGACTATCACACAGCTATTTTCGGCATACCACCCCCAGGCTGCAAAGTCTCAAATTTACAAACAAATGCTTTGGCGTTTGCTTCCCTGCTTGCACGCAGACTTATACTTTTTAATTGGAAATCAAATTCAACCCCGTCATTTCTGCAGCAGTTGAGAGATGTACTGTCGTTTCTACCTTTAGAGAAACTGAGATACAAGATATGTAAAGCCTGCAGAAACTTCACCCTGACCTGTAGTCCCTTTATAGAATTTGTAGAAGGTTTTCCCTTTCAATGATGCATCTCAGCGCTGGTTGTATTGGATAGTTGCAACTGCTTGTGGCATGGTCGGGACATCGGTCCACCCGGCATGCATGTGATGAGGGGTTCCTGTCTGACTACATTTGTACTTGCTTTTGTATTTTTCTGTTTGTTTAGTTTCGTTATTGTTTGGGAGCCTTGGGGGTGGGGGGATACATTTCTTTTTGTGTCTCCGTTTGTATGTTGTTTGCCTGTCGATTAAATCTGCTAAATAAAGTTAAAAAAAAAGGCTTGTGAATAATACAAAATAAAATTAATGCTAGAGTAACCAAAGGCTACAAAATGTACAGTGGACTGGGGAGGAGTAAATTCAGTATCCCCTTTAAATCACAGATGTGAAACAAATTCAGGGAGAAATTCATCCCAAATAAACACAAGTTTTAAAAAACAAAAGCTCAGATTGTAATCCATATGAGGTTTTTGTTCACACAGTGCGCTTCTGCCCTGCATGAACATGACGTCTGCTGAGTGGTGGAGGTATTTGTCCAACATACTGTATCTCACAGCGATGCAGGGTCACACGGGTTTGATTCAGTGGAGGTGAAGATAATGCAGAATTTACCTGGAAACAGTCAGAGTTCAGGAATGAAGGCAAATATGACTCTGGGAAAAATATAACCCGACTCTGTTAATGTTTAACTACCAACCAGCGGCGGAGGTGGAAGCTGCAGCAGCTCCAACAACGGCCATGAGGAAATAACACCGCCGTCTATCAGCGGACTCACAATACAACATATCCATATTCAAATATCTGAAATGCTTGTGCACAGATTTAATAACATTATAATACTACTTACCATACGATACAATACCTGTTTCTCTTTTGCAAGGTCAAACCCTAACCCAGTTTGGAGGAAACCAGAGCAAACGCTTTACCCATAATCTCATGAAATTACTTAATTAGTTACAGGCAGCACAAACACACATATTAGCTGTTAATAAATATTTACCAATCGAATGTTGATCAAAATGCTGTTTAACAGTGATGTTAATTGGTATAGGAGTTACAACAATAACCTTATTTCTCTAATATGCTGAAGTTGTTACTAAGAGATGCCTATAAACTCTTGAATACAATTTACTACAATTCATAAAAGAACACAAAATGTATGAAAATTCAATAATATAGACCATAAATCAAATAAGACTGCTAGTTCTGACACCTGTTAGTCCACGTATGCAGGCCAATAAAGTTATGTTCACAGTTGCTTTTGAAATTTATATTACTGATTTGCATCATACATTCATTAGTTTGATCTGTACTTCATGTTGTACTTCATGTTCATGTTGTGTTTTATACAATTTAATTTAATTTAAATTTTTCTTTTTTTATCCTTTCATTATTTAGCCAACACATTTTCACTTTTCATGTGTGAAAGCGTGAAGCAGCTATAGTAGTTCATACAGAGCCTGTATGAGCAGGCAGTCGAGAGACAAGCAACAAAAATCACTCAAGACTCTTAACATCTCCTCTTTTCTGAATAAAAACCTTTGCCATCATGAAGAAGAGTCCATGAGCTAAACATAAATCAAAGAGTTTGATATGACCGTTCATATTTTCTTAAATATAAACGTTGCACCGTGTCAAATGCTTCTCATGATTGTGATATTTTTATGTGAATGTGAAGGTTTACTCCTCTACTCACACTTATAATCTCCTATAATGTTTCGACTTAAGGGAACAAACAACAGAAGCCAAGATAAAGGCAGACCAACACCGCCAAGGTTAAATAAACTAAAGGTGAAGTGATGTTTGCCAGTAATAAAACGCCAGCAGTTTTTATGAATCTAAAATGGGTCATAGGCACAGTGTAAAGAGGTTGGGAGTGGAGAGTACTTTCATTAATGACTGCTGCTCTTTAATCCAAAGCTTCAGTAAGTGAACTGGATAACAAAACAAAAACCACTTCAAAAGGATCAGCCAATAATTTAAAGGGACTTTTGTCCGTTCAGCACCGACACCGCAGGCTGTCTGCTGCTGCTGTTCTCCTTCGGTGTGACAAACAGCTTCCACAGAGCAGCGTCATCCATCACAGGAAACACCGGAGACTTTCTGTGATTTCACTATGCTGAGTTCAGTGTTTTTACATCAGGGCTGCATTACACTGGAGCTCTGCCGCCAGCTGATCACCTGACAGTCCTGAAAATAATCCACTTTAACCAAACTTTACCATCTATTATAGTTCAAGACCTTTTATCTTTTATCAGTGCTTGTAGCAGCAGGTAATTTAAGTACAATTCAACTAAAATGGAGAGTTAGGTTAGTTTTATTGTCATTTCAGGAATTCTCTTCGAACAAATGTCAGGCAAATTCAACCACGATCGAAAAAGACATTACAATGAAATCGGGACAACTCGAGACTCACAAAGCAGCATCATACTGTGCTGTTGGCTCACAATCTTTCCAGACATATTCACAATGTTATTTAGTCTGTTCTAATTAACAACAGACGGAGAAACACTAAGCAATAAAGCAGACAGAATATTCCCCGCAAATGAACGATAAAATGTTCTCCTGTAAATGACTCCTGTGTTTAAATACCATAATTATTTTCTCATCAAAGCTGTCTCTAGATATTCATATTCATTCCCAACTTCAGTGCAGTCACCATTAACAGTCACTTATTTGTGTGGCCTTGCTCGCTCTGAAATCAAAAGATCATTTTCTTTGCTTTCTTTGTATTTAGCTGAAGTGATTGTGATCGACAAACTGATCCACATAACCACAATTCTTTGAATCATACTTTGATTAAGCGACCACACACAAATCTTCACTGTATCGTCTGCAGATTTAACACACGCGAAGAGTAAACTTACATTCATTTGTATAAAAGAGCAGCAGAAATTTCAGATAACAAAATACGGGGTAAGAAATGTTCCCTTTTCATGTTAAATTGGATTTTAAGTGGCTCTTTTGGTCTTTCCCAAGGCCAATCTAAATAAATAAAACATTTATGCTGCACACCAGCAATTATGTGCTTATTTGTCAGCACTTCTTCTTTCTGATTAATAGATGCTGGTGGTGGGACTTCATGAAGAGGACTCTTGTCCTTAATGACTCCATCTTACTGTGTGGTTTAAACCATTTGTTTCTGCTCCATTCATTCAGTCACAGCGGCCTGCAATGCTTTAATTTTCATCTCCACGGCAATCACTGTGCGTAATGTTGTTTTATTTATCACCACTGCCGGCAGCTGCTCTGTCACTCAAACAGCATCATCACGGCAAGAGGTCCTTCGCTCATTATTAGATTTTCTTTTTTGCCAGTTCATGAATCGAATAGCTTTTTTCCACAGTAGGAATGTGAAAATCTGCAACCTCAAGCTTTACACTATTTTAAATTGCAAGATTTTTACTTGTGTCCTTCTATTTTACAAACGTTTGTGGTTTTTAGAGAAAAAATGCTTCGACAACTATTGGGTGGATTGTCTATTATGTTCCCCTTAGAATGAATTGTAATAACTTTGATGATCATCCAGCACCACCGTCAGGTCAGAACACTTGACAATTGATAAGGATTGAACGGGGCATCCTGATGGCCTTCGGGATTAGGACCTTTACTACAACATCTTTTGTTCTTGACTGACTGCATACATTTGCTGCATGGAGGGTAAAACTTCAGGGTGTCCTGAAAACTGAGCAGTAAAGCAGGTGTTAGCAGCAGGTTCTGTCTAAGTCAAACCAAATCAAACGCTGACTGCAAAGAGCAGAGCAGCACCGCTCCAAGATAACAGATTTTAAAAAGATGGAAAAAATCCACAGCATAACATGACCTAAATTCACAGCTCTTCAACTATGGCTCACAAGAACATCAAGTCCACATACCACATCACACACACACACACACATACAGTGCAGCTGGTCCACAGGAATCAGTCATCCACATCACATCGAGCTGACTGTGTTTTGCGAGCGGTCCAGCAGAAACTGATGATGGAAAACACTGGCTGTAGTTTCCATCTGTGCCCTGCTCAGACATTTCTAACACTAATCACACAATCACATCTCAGACCTGTCGTGGAGAACATGGTTTGATCTGCCCCACATGTGGCTCGGCATCAAACCTCAAAGCTTATTTGGCACTGCCCGAGGTATGTCTGTAGCACCGCTTAACCAAAACTATTAAAGTACCAAAAGTTGGCATCAACTGTCTCGTCAGATTCATTCCCGTCTCATTACTTGGCCTTTTTTTTCTTTTCCATTTATACAGAGATTTTATGTTTTGTTGACATTTTTTGGGTATCATTATTGCTGCTGAAACCATCGGTGGATCAATCAATTAGTCAATGGACAAAGCTAATCATTTTTGCCTTTTCAACTCAATTTTGATAATGGAATCAAACTACTAACTCATCAAGAAAAAATTGGAAACATTTGCGATTTACAGCTTCTCAGTATGTGAGGTTGTGGTGCTTTTCTCTGTTTTATATCATAGTAAACTGAATATCTCTGGATCTTGTTCACTGATTGCAAAAAGAGTTTTCTTTTAGAAGATGGCCAAAGTTCATTTGATTTAAGAACAGTCAATAACTCTTTAAAGAACTCCTGAAATCATCAATCAATCAAATATTTGGGGTCCTTTTATACAATAAATGGAGAATATACATTTAAGTAAAGTGATGAATATGGTGGTTGTGGTATAAATATAAGTGCTCCTGAACTATCTGGACTCTATCATTTGATTGTTCAGTTTGATGTGAAACTTTGGATTTAACATTGATGTGCCGCAAACAGCAAGAATACCCTTGTGGAGAAACTTTTTTCCTCTTTGAGTTGATTCCATTTATGTTTATTTATCCTTGTCAGTTTGTTTTTGTCATTTAAATGTTTGACATGTAAGTACATATGTATGTTGATGTTATTAATATTTATATTACATTATCCTTTGTATTCAGACATTTGGGTTTTCCGAACTTTTTTAGATGCAACAATGGGCTGATTCATCCTAGAAAAAGCTGACAAATAATGAAATTGATTAAAAATTGTTAGTTGCAGCTAATCGATACCAAAACCTACGAACACAAGTACGTGTATGTATATATAAAAAATCAAACAATTCCTCGCTTTCTGGAGGACTTCCATATGTTGATTTGTACAGAAAGACCGGCCTTTTTTAAAAACAAATGACAAAAGCTTAAGGATGCTTTCCACACAGCTGATGCTTTAGGTTTGCTTCATCAACATGAATAACAAACCGAGCAGTCATTGTAAGAAGAATCTAGCTCTGTGTTGTTCTTTGGAAACTGTCCGCCACTTTAGACTCTGTTTCATTTTATGAGAGGACGAGATGTGCCCTTTTAACAGATGCAATTAACTGTCAAGATTCGCAACATGTTGTAGTGCAAACCAAGCGTGGCATGGCCTGATCGGGACCGTCTGAGCCTCGAAATCTGGACAGCAGAGACGTTACCTGTCAAGTCTTCTTCCTGTGTGTCTCAGCCGGTGATTTGTCATGGGACAAAGTTCACTCTTCGGCCTCTGTCTCAGCCTGACTCAGCTACTCCTGTGAGAAAATGGACCCTTTCCTTGTTGCTTCATTTTCTCTTCCAGTTGCAGGCCGAGCAGCTGATTCCTCTCTACTTTTCCACAGCGTGAGTGAAGTCATCCCATAACACAAACTTTCTTTCTGTCTACTCTTTGCTCCTCCTCTCCTCTGAGCAAAACAGCTGATTTTTTTCCTTCAACTCGTGCTGTTGTTACTGTAGCTCCTCCCCTCCTGGCACTCACTGTGAGGCAATCGACTCTCCGCTGCAGCTCTTTACTGCCTTTAATGTCTGTGGGAGGCTAAAGGTGTGCTGGATAACGAACCTGCCATGGCATGAGAGGGCGGAGTTATCATTTCTCTCAGTCTCACTTAATCATAAGTTGACACTGACAAGCTCCACTTGGAAGAGCTTTGAAAATGAAACTTCCTAACCACCGGACCACAAGTGTGTGTCAGCATTATAAGGAAATACGGCAGGTGATAATGGACTGATAAGGGAAATAAAGGGGAGCTATTATCCTGAACAAAACAGTGATGGGAGATAAATAAAGGTAGTTAAACCTGAGACACTTTAGAGGAGTTATCATCAACAGCCATGAATTCATTACTTCAGAGTCATATTTTTACCTGGCTGGGTTATTTTTCACCAGATAAGACAAATAAAACAGAGTTAGAGTTGAGCATCTTCAAACTTTTTGTGTTGTTTTCCTCTCTGTGTCACTGCATTAATAATAATAATGTGAAAAACTCCACAGTGAATCACACAGTCAGAAAGTTTTCTAACTGGCCACTCCCCGATCAGTGACGTCACAGCAGGTGTTTTGCATTAAATGTAAAACACCACAATATGGGTGTGTTCAGTTAAAAAAGCTGTAACCAATCTTTACATAAAACCCAATGTCGGTGGCTGCAAGGAGCTCAGACTGCAGATATTGAAAAAGACACTGCATCCCACAGGTGCTCTTTTTTTGGCAGAGCAGAAGTTATAAAGTTAATTTTTTTCAGAAGTGTGACTGTAGTGTAAATCGAATGTAGAAATACAGATGCTTTCCCCACACACAGAGGGCGACTGTACAGAACTGTATCTGGCAGACTTCCAGATGCTGATGATAACATGGGGGAGCAGAAACGTTCCTCAGCTATTAATAAATGTGTCTGAGTTAACTCCACATCACTCTCTCTCCAGCTGCACTTCACACAGACAGAGCTGCACAGATTTACATATAATTATAAATAACATTAAAGGAAATGCTATGAAGACATACAGTAGATTTACTATAAATTCAGCCGGGTTATATTCGTGCTTTCCTGAGACATCAGTGGCAAGTGTGCACGTGTGGTCTTTGAATTTCCATTTGGATAAACTGTGAGTGTACACATTACTGTCAGAGTAAAAGGTGCTGTTTACTTTGATGTGTTGAGTTCATCTAAGCTGGGACAAGTAGCAACAAGTCTTCATCTAACAAGCTCTCTGCTGCTGCTGCATATCTGACAATTTGCCCCCTCAACACCAAACATGCCCAAAACTGATGTGCTAAATCTTTATTAACGAGTTTTTGCATTCTCCTCAGCACTGATCATGTATATATGCGTGGTCTTAAAGTGGATGTAATCAGGATACATGTTTTATTTGTGACAGTGTGAAAGGGGTCGGTCATAATAATGAACTCAGAAAGAAGGATCACCTGAATCATCTGCTTCACTCGGCTTTACAGAGCTTTATAGTAAGTTTCAGAGTTTGGGCAAAAAGGCTCTAAAAACTCACCGTACAGTACCTGCTGTCAGAGACTAGCTGGTGAACATAGAGGATCAGCAGCAAAGGAGCCGCTGATTTCCCTCAGGAGGTGGTAGAGACCAAACACGGAGCTAAAAAAAGACGAGTTCCGAAAACATGTTTTGGAAATCAACTCTTCTTTTGCCAAAACAGACAGCAGGACCGGAGCAGACCCAAAACTCTTTTTTAATTTTTTTATTTCAGTCTGAATACGTGCAGGTCAGGATGCTCGTCTGTGTTTTCCAGACTGAAAGCTGGACAGCAGGACAGCAGATGGCACTGCCCGCCATGGCACCGTGCCCCAGCATCACACACACACACACACACACACACACACTTTCTATGGTAGGTAGCCAATTACAAACTCACAGAGACACATAGGTGGGACTCCCAGTACAGTAGGAAGCTCCATACTGGGTCAGCTGCTGGTCTACTACACCAACTGTATACACACACACACACGTTTGTGAACCTACAAACACTAACCGAATATTCCCCAAACCTCTGCATGAATTAACTTAAACATCAAATGACCATCTGACCGATAATAATTTTCAAATGGTTACCATGAAGATCAAAACATGAACAGACACAATTTCCCTCACAGGTGCAGTCATCGACAACTAGACTGACACTAATCGCATCACTACACAAGCAGAAATTTAGTGTGTGTGTGTATGTGTGTGACTGTGTGTATGTAAAAGCAGCCAGCAGACAGGCAGTAACAGCATCATTTACAGTAACCATGTTACTATTAATACCACCACTAACCGCCTCATTCTCTCCAATGATAACGCTGCCTTTCACTCAAGTCGTCTAATTCCTGAAGTAGGTTTAGTTACAGTCTGTGCTAACCGCAGTGAGCAACCAGTATGAAAGACACAGCGGTCAGTGTTAACCAATGAGAGTGCTTACTCGCTTCGTCGCCGTGCCTCCATCCCATCAGGTAGGAAGAGTTTGATTGTTGACACGATGCAGCCATGGGTGACTGGAAAGAGAAACAGACAACCAGCGTGTTAATGTGCAAACGTCAGTACAAAGTCAGTATCACGTCGTGAGAAACAGCGATAAAGTTCCCCCTCTAAGTTCAGTGAACATGGAGGCTGTGGAGAGAAGTCCTGAGTGATGCTATCATCTCATCACCGAGATGTTTTTTGTTTTGTTTTTTGGTCCCAGACTGCTTTCATGTTCATGTGGGGGTTCAAAACCTACAAAACTGAGGTACTGATTTCAAGATTATTCCAGTGACGGTAACATTCAACAGAAAAACAAGGAGTCACTTTGTGGGTCTGCAACCAAACTTTCCTGTTTTCCTGTTTATGTTACATTCATTTTAAAGATGCTTTTGTCCACACACACACACACACACACAAAAATGATCTTGGTTAAGTATCTTGTTCAAGGACACTTCGACAAGTGGACAAGAGAAATTTGAGATTTCATACCTACACCTCTATGAATACAGTCTGACTTTCATCGTACATAAGCTGAAATCAGTTCTATATTCACAGACAGATACACACATGCACCTTTCTAACACAAACCTAACACATTTCAGGTACATCACAATTTTCCGTCTTCGGCCAGTCTCTTACGTGCCTTTTGGCTGAGATAAAATCATGCATGTCTGAAAACTGTCTGGGACAGTTAACAAAAGAAAGCCCATCGTGAACGGCACGAGCAAAACACAGGTGCAGAGTCTGAGTCATGCCAAAAGTTGTATTTAATCTACGCTAAACTTAAATGAACCATAAATAGTTCTGCAAGCTTTAGTCCATTTATTACAAATCACTTAATTGTTACATCACAGATAACATTTGTATGCTCTCTTTTTTTTCCAACTATCTGTTTGCATATATTTATATATCATGAAAATCTATTAGCGTCAGTAGAAACCTGCATGAGTTGTGCAATTTCAAAGTTACTTTATCATCTTCTGGTGATGCAGTTTAGGCGCAGACTTCAACAAAAATAATTGGATAACAAAACCCGAGCTTGTTTCAACATTTTCATAGTCAATGAGTGGAAACCAGTGGCTGCCCAGAACGGTAGGAAAAATGCATCTAAAAGTATCATACTGTACAGCCTGCATTCATTATAAATATAAAAACAATTACTGTTGAAGACTTAAACCCTGCCAACACACAAGCCTCCATTATACTCTTCCTGACAAAATGAACTACAATTTAAATATATTTGGGTCTTATTTTATCTGATGTAATTCTGTATCATGTTAAGGACTGTACGCTGGAGCAATTGTGAAACTGTGACGTTCACAGTTTAACCTATAATAGTACTCTTATTTGAATGAGAGCAGGCTAATGCAGGTTAAATGCACACTGGGTCTTCAGAATGAAAGTGCTGTTAGTGGAGCTGAAAATTTGACCTCGATATCTGCTCTGCACAACATGTAGTCTGTGACCTAAGCAAAACGTGCCCTCAGGTACCCTTGAGGCTTAATCAAGTGTAATTATTTCACCTACAAAGCTGGTAGAGGAAGGAAAAACCTTTCTCTGTTCGACCTCACGTAACCATCTTTCTTTTATTCCTTCCATTCTGCAGCTGTCCAAACATACCATTAAATTTTAATATAAACTGTGTCTGTATGCACTAAATTACTAGAATTTACCTCGTTACTGGGTGGAAATGTGTTAAATAAGTGCATGTACCTTTGCGTGTGTTCTCAGTGACGTCGACGCCAAACTGGATGATATCGCCCGACAGAACCTCGCAGGGCGGACTCTCCTCCGAGCCGCGACTCAACCTCTGGCTGTTGATGAAGGTCCCATTGCTGCTTTTGGTGTCCTGCAGGTAAAACTGAGACACAAATAAACACAGCAGGTGAGAGCCATGAAAACCCAGCGATAAAACAATGGCACAAAAACAACAGACATGGACAGTCCAGTTAAAATCAATGAGGATGCTGAGAGAGCGGAGAGAGAAATTATGATACAGGATGACAGTAAACATTCAGCTGCAGCTCATAATGAAATTTCACAACCGTCAATAGTAATTTTCAAACTCTCATATTGGTGCTTATGACAAATGACAGCAGCCGAGAGCGGCCATGCTCAGAATGACACCATCAGCCAGCAGGAAGGAGAAGCATCACTCAATAATACAATAATAATACGGTTAATATACCAAGCACTATAGACTCTAATGGATGTAATTAGGGCAATACAACAATATCAAAACAAGTTGAATGAATGAATTTATGTCAATAACGATAAACTTTGGACACTCTTACTCGATATGGATAAATCTAACAGCCAAAGCAGCAGAAATAAAGGTGACAACAACTCGTCGGTTTGCATTTGTTAGGGTCACGTCTATTTTCCTTCCATAAAATACTGTTTGAGCTAACGGAGAAAAGTGGATGTGAAAGTGGGTGTCCTCTGGGAAAGAGGGGAAAAATGAGCAGAACCAGCGGGGCACAAAAGCGCAGATAAAAGTGAACGCGTGTTACCCCAAAATTGAGGAAACCTTTGATAAAAAGGTAACAAGACGTTAATTATATGGAAGTAGTTTGAAAATATAGAAAGCAACTAAATGCAGATAAAGAGTCTGCAAAATTTGCTGGCATTTGGTGCGAATCAAGACAGGAAACACAAATCTTTCTGAAAATGTACCATCCCAACGAGCACAGAGTATGAAAATGTTAGCTTTCGTTTTGTCAGCGTCCTCGTGGTTCTTCTGCTGTTGGCAGCCTAACAGGCTGTACCAAAACAACAATCAAACGTGCCCGACAAATCTGATGTGACAGTCACAACTTTTAGATTTATGGATAATATTTCAGTAAGTTACAAGGCCAGCTAACTTGTATTACTAACTTATGTTTAAGTTAAGTAAGTAAACATATTCTTTATCACAATATATTCTAAACCAAGCCATGTTTAAAGAATTAAATATTTACATCATGTTACTGTTTCTTATGTTACTAAGCTAAAGTTTACTTATTGACCATCTACTCTTCAAATCGATTTACTGATCACTCAAAATAATGTATTGCTAATATTTTTACCATATCTTTCAGCTCCAGGTGTAATGCAGTCAAGTTGTATAAAGGTGAACTGGTTATCTTTAATCACTTTTCAAAGCTGCTGTAGGTAAACACATAGTGGAAGCTGTTTCCTGTACTGCTAACATGCTACAGTTTATCAGAGTTTAGGACAAACTGTAAATGTGACCTAATAATGGTGCAAAATTAAAGTATGAGCTAAGTAAGAATCCTCTGATGAAATAAGAATCCTCTCATTTCATGGAGGTCCATCTGATAACCCAACAGTTTGGCCGGGACTGAAATAACTCAGATGTGACGTAGCTATAAACAGCACCGACACATATTCACGTCCTACAGGTCTGACACCAAAGATCTTTTATCACCAAGCACATACTACAACATATTTTCCTCTTCCTGGTTTACCTCCTTACTGTGCCACACAAAAAACATGTCTATCTCTGAATCCCTGGGCTTGTTCTCAGAGGTCTTAAAAACTGTCTCTCTGAAAGATAAAATCTTTGCGACCTAAAAAAGAACAATAATGGTCTCATCTGTCTTTTTAAGTATCCTTTCAAAACACATCTTTAATAATTGCAAGCTGTTTGCAACACAAAGCTCCATTAATTTATCTTATGAATATACAACAGATAAAGAAGTTATTTGTTTTTGTTGTTGATTTAGATTTTTTTAATGCATTTCTTCCTCAATTCACAACATACTCATCTCTACTCTCCTCCCGCCACTACTTATGTGACTAGTTGTTCATGATCTAATCCTGAAGTGACGCTGTAGATTCAGAGCCAAGAAACATACAACGGCAACATTTCATTTAAACACTTCATTTGTAAGTACTCAGTCACACGGCACGAAGCGACAAGGACGACAAACATAAACAAACAGCAAGAACCACACATCGTTCGGACAACACACACACGCTGAAATCAATGACGTATGCACAGACAGAGTACACACACACACACAAACATATCAGACAAAACACTGCACATGTACAAACATTCAGACACAAACCCAACATACAAACATAAACCTGGTGCAAGAGCACACAGACACAGCAAGGTATAAATTACTGCACGCACACACACACACACACAGAGTTAGCAATCTGATCTGGATGCCTGAGGCCTGTCTGTCTGTCGTTCCAGGAGTTTCATTCATCAGCTCTCAGCTCTCCGTCATGACTGAAAACCATTGTCGATCTCCCAGAGAGAGAGAGAGAGAGAGAACTGAAGAGAGGAGGAGGGAAAAGCAAGAACAAAACAGAGAGAGGCGACTGTTGACTATCCGACTGCAGTGTGCTAAAAAGCAACCAATTCAGATCATGATAGCCACACACACACACACACACACACACACACACACACACACACACACACACACACACACACACACACACACACACACACACACACACACACACACACACACAGAGTTACCTCCTGTCCCCATGGTAACCTAGAGACAGGGAGGGAGGGACCTAACTATAGAGTTTTTCACCCAGCAACAACACACACACACACACACACACACACACACACACACACACACACACACACACACTATGCGTCACATACCTCACATATGGCTTTCACACACTTATACCTAGTATGTCTCACACACACACACACAAAACATGACGTCATGGTGAGGAGCTGACTGCTGGTTCAGTCTCAGCTCAGTGGAAATCGTCCGTCTGTGTCATTTGTCTTTAACACATCATTTCACAATCAGAATCAGCTTTATTGGCCAGGTATGTGTGCACATACAAGGAATTTGACTCAGTTTTTTGTGGTACCCTCTCGTACTTAAAAGGTCAAGAAAATAGAAAAGAGATAAATAAACATAACTTACATAACATAACATAACTTAAAGTGTGACTATGGAGTGCCAATAGAGAGTGCAATAATGTATTTGTATGGCTTATGTACAGATAGCTTATTTGCAGAAAATCTTATGTACAGAAGTTGTTATATACAGCATATACTGTATGTATACAGTATATACACAATGTATTCAAATATATATTTATTGTTTATAGAAATGGTATATTGGTGAGGTCAATGGATGTTTATGATTCAGGGATTTGTTCCTGACACTCTGTGACTGGTGTTAAATGTTCATCAGAGTGACAGCCTGAGGAAAGAAACTGTTCCTGTGTCTGGTTGTTTTGGCGTACAGAGCTCTGTAGTACGCCTGCCGGAGGGGAGGAGGTGAAACAGGTTATGTCCAGGGTGTGATGGATCTGCAGTGATGTTACCTGCCCGTTTCCTGACTCTGGACATCTACAAGTCCTGAATGGAGGGCAGGCTGGCACCAATGATTTTCTCTGCAGTCCTGACTGTCCGTTGTAGTCTGTTCCTGTCCTGTTTGGTGGCTGATCCAAACCAAACACTGATGGATGTGCAGAGGACAGACTGAATAATGGCGGTGTAAAACTGGATCAGCAGCTCCTGAGGCTGAACTTCCTGCCTCAGGAGCTGGGCCTTCTTCCTGACAGCGTTGATGTTGGACTCCCACTTCAGGTCCTGGGAGATTGAGGAACCCAGGAACCTGAAAGTTTCCACTTCTTCCTTCTGAAGTCCCCTGTCATCTCCACAGTTTTGAGCATATTCAGCTCCAGGTTGTTCTGACCGCACCGGTGGGCCAGCTGTTCCACTTCCTATCTGTACGCAGACTCATCACCGTCCCGGATGATGCCGATGACAGTTGTGTCGTCTGCAAACTTTAAGAGTTTAACATTTGGGTCTCCTGAGGTGCAGTCGTTGGTGTAGAGGGAGAAGAGCAGTGGAGGAGAGCACACACTCCTGGGGGGCTCCAGTGCTGATTGTTCGGGTGCTGGATGTGATGCTCCCCAACCTCACCTGCTGCCTTCTGTCGGTCAGCAAGATTGAGATCCACTGACAGGTGGGGGTTGGCACAGTGAGCTGGGAGAGTTTGGAGTGGAGGACGTCTGGGATGATGGTATTGAACGTCAAACTGAAGTCCACAAACAGGATCTTTGCATAAGTCCCTGGGGAGTCTCTGAGAGAGATGGCATATCAAACCTACAATAAAACCCATTCAGCTCTTCAGCAAGGTGATGGCTCCCTGCAGTGGGGGGGTCTCTTGTAGTTGGCAATGGTCTTCAGGCTCCTCCACAATGACGCTGGATTGCTTGCTGAAAAGTTGTTTTTCAGCTTCTCAGTGTGGCTCCTCTTAGCTACTGATCTTCTTAGTCAACGTGTTCCTGGCCTGGTTGTACAGGATCCTGTCCCCACTTCTGTAGGCCTCCTCCTTGGCCTGACGAAGCTGTCTGAGCTTTGGTGAAAACCAGTTTGGCAGTTTGTGGCTGAGGTTTGCTCTGTTGAAGTCCCCCAGTACAATGAGCAGGGAGTCTGGATGTTGTTGCTCCACGTTCCTTATCTGGTCAGCCAGGTGTTGTAAGGCCTCAGTAACACAGGCCTGGGGATGGATGTAGACTCCCACCAGAATGAACGAGGAGAAACTCCCGCGACGAATAAAAAGGTTTACAGTTTATAAAGAGTTTCTAAGTGAGGGCTGCAGGGAGATGGAGTGAACTGTCTGGTATGTCCTCGCCAAGCCAGGTCTCCATTCTATTAAAGCCACCGATGATGACGTTTATTAGCAACAAGTCACACTGTCAATACGTAATAGTCAAATAATGGAGCAATGAAGTTTAAATTAAAACAAAGCTGTAGCCAAGTTCAGACAGATAACTAAGCGCCCCTTCGTTTGACAGTGCAGAGTCAAAATTACACGAAATGAAAAGTCATCAGGCAAGGCACTCAATTCAAACAAGAGCATTTACATGAAAACTACTGTAAAAATGGGAAAAAAAAGTGACAGTCGCTGGTTAATTGTGAATTCTGTCCAATAAAATTTAATAAGCTGCTTGTCAGTGAGACTCTGAACACTCATAATTCTTATTTACTACAGAAACTACTACACCATCTCATAATTTTTCATACTTAAATTAAAATACCATGTTCACTCAAATAGTGGCTGCATTTGAATCTATTTGAAGCAGGCTTATATTAGAGACATTTTTTTATTTCTAATTCCATTTGTTTATCTAGTAAATTAGACTATATCCTTGTTCTCTGATCAGCTGATTAATACAAAATTCCTGTATCTGTTTCAAAATAAAAGCTTTCTAGCATTTCCGTGGACAGAATCTCTTGAAATCTTAACAGCTTTTATTGTGAAATATCTGCAGCAACATGTTGAGGTAAATTCAGCCATTTGTGCAGTTTTTATGATACTTCAAATGTAGCTACTAAATACAGTTTGACAGAGACTTTAACAAACATCTGCATGAACTGAAAGGCGATAACACTTGAGTAATCCAGAACAACAAAGTGTCGAAAATCACGATTTTTAAATTTATCAAACTAAAGCAATGGAAACGTACATTATGTGTAGTTGGCATGCAAATTATATCCCCCAGCCTGTATTACAGGGAAGCCTTTGTTTGTTTGTGTCAACCACATCCTCCTGCTTTTATCTAACAACCCACTTTTATTTGAGGAAACACGGTCAATGCTTATTTTCCTTTCACTATCACTTCAGAGGAGTTCCCAGTTTCTCTCTCTCGGTTACAGGTCGTTGTCTGATCCCAGTCAGCGTTAGATCTCTCAAACTAATTTTAAACACCTGAACCTTACGAATCACACAGGAAGTCCTTTTTTCATTTCAGAGCTGCTTCATTTCCTCATTCATCAGAGTGGGAGGGCTGACTGAAAATGAACTTTGAGACGACTCTGTCCATCAGAGTCACTTTCTCAGCGGTAATCCCAGATGACTGGTCACACTGGAAGTCCACCAATGGTTCGGAATAAGTCCTTTAGGTGATTGGATAACTGTTTGATCGATAGCTAATCAATCTGTCCTTCATTATTTTGAGTCTGCAGGCACCTCAGGTGAACTCACAGACCAGCAGACTGTCTTTTAAAGGCCAAACACTGGTTTGATTGGTTGACTTACTGACAGACTAATCATGGATGTTAGCGGAGATTTCCTCTTTGTGTGTTTTTGCGCGTGTGTGTGTTTGACGGAGGGAAAAATTCCTTCCCGGTTCAGTCAGCGGGTAAACTCAGCAGCCTCATACCAACATCTCACAGTTAGCTACTGTCTCCATCTCTTCCTTTTCAGTTCTTCCAGTCTCTCTTTAAGAGAATAATTCTGGTTTGTTACAAGTTGAGTTGTCTTTTGGCCTTTTTCTCCATCAATTCTACTGCACAACAACACTGTGTGCACCAACAAAGCTGAAGAGGGAAGTGAACCTGTAAACTGTGATGGATGATTACAACAGACGGTTAATCATTTGATGTTGGCCTTTGTTTCCTCTTCCAAATAAGTCTAACCTCAACGTTTGTCTGATGACTCCTGATAACCATTTCTTTAATATTCTTTAAAATGAGTTTATACCTGTGTCTTAGGCTGTTATGATATCCCATATTATATGTATTTAAACCTACACTGACCTGTTTAAAACAAGAGTTAAACAAACATTAATTTTCAAAAAGAAAACCCAAAAGGCACCACATATTAAGACAGCACTGTGGGAGAGACCTAATGCTAAAAATATGAAGAGCATAACATTAAGTTTTTAGGGCTGTAACCAAATGATTTTTTTCATTATTGATAAATCTACCGAATATTTTTTCAATAAGTTATTTGGTCAATAAAATGCCACTAAATATCAAACAATCTCCATCACATATTCAAAATTTTGAGAGGCTGGAACAATAAAATGTTCAGCGTTTTTATTCAGTTATTAAAACAGGTGCCCATTTATTTTCTGTTAATCAACTAATCATGTTCTCATAGCAGCTTTGCACGCATTTACTGGTCTGTCTGTCCGCTGCCATCTCTATCCATCTTTTTCACCTTTCTTCTGCCCATATGACTCTACTACATTAGAAATTAATCTCCATCCCCATTAAAAATTACATAACAACAATAATCCCACCATCCTGACAACCACCGGTGTCTGTTAATTTCAGGACTATACGAAATCCACACATGAAAATGTGCATTAATTTAAGTCTGCTGGTGGGTTTGCTGTCAAGACCATCAAACATTTAGAAAAGAATGAGGGATTTTGTATTTGTAATAAAGGAGAAACTGTGCATAATTTGATGTTGATCATATTTTTTGGAAATGTCAAAAAAGAAATGGTGTATAAACAAATACTAGATATAAGGTCTCTAAGCTCCCTTCGTTTGGTAATTTAACTCTGGAATGCAATACATATCTGGTAAAAAACAAAAAAATAAGCTGCAAGACTAAAAGCTATAACAAGGATCTGGGATACGTTAGCAACACCGACAAAGGATCACCCGCTAATAATAACAGTTGAAGAAATCATTTAATAGGAAACACAGACACAGAGACATATGTTGATACTATGAGAAGCACATCTGGAAGAACAACTTGGAAAATGCACATTAGACAAAACTCAACATGGAGACACTGGTATGGAGCTGTAAATAAATCCATTTACAGCACTGTATAGATGAAATTTCTCAAATTGTTTTTGCTGTTACTGCCACTGTTCAGTGTTTCAAATGTTTTGCCAATAAAGATCTAAGTGGCAAAAAAAGAAAGTTCTTAAAGTAATCGACTAGGGAGATCATCACTCCATGATCCATATAATATCACACAAATGTACCACTATTCAAACCGATGCACACTTTGGACTGACTTTCAGCACCACTGACATTCCTGCACCACTTCCACCCACTGACAGAACATTTCTCAGAGAAAACACTGCCTCCCTTTATCCCTCTCTGTCCTCCTCCTGCCGTTTTCTCTATCCATCCCTCCTCCCTCATTAGTGTCAGCTAAATGAATGCCATGTAATTGTGTTTGGATTTTAATTTGCTCTCAGCCTCCAAAAAACAGTGCAAACCATCAGCTGGCAGCCAACAGGCACAGCAACCACTTAACCAGTCAGCAGGTCGACACATGACACCAGTTTGTTCGGACACACACACACTCGCACTCACACACACACAGATGGGTTAATAAACAGATAGTTGCACTCAGCAGACAGATAAACTCTGTATTTATCAGGTGGCTCAGAACTGTAATGAAAGTCTGGCACCAAATAATCGGGACAGGTACAGAGAACCGGACTAAATTGGTACTGCTTTAATTTGATTCATAACATAACTATCCTTTTCAAAGTCCTTAAAAAAATGACAGGGGATGATTAAAAGTCGATTTGGGGTGGAAGGTAGACTGGATAAGGCCTAAAAACAACAGAGCTACAATTAAATGATTAATCTCTGACAAAGCTGTCAGTGCAGAATTGACTCTTTACCTCTCTGTCATTTGCTCTCTCAAAGTGAGGGGTGTCAGAAGTGTGAATTAAAAATTATTATAATAAAGGTTCATAACCCCAGAGGATGCCAGACAGGTGGCCTTCTCACACTTAGAGTTTACAAATAGTACAACATTAAAGGTCTCAAAAATCTTTATGAATTAAATGAAATATGATGTATATAAATTAATATGTATATGTAACACATGTTCATTTATAATTTTATAATTTCTACAGTGTTTCATTCATGCCACACATCACTTTTAACAATAATAATAAATGACATTAATAATGATTTTAATGTAAAGAAATAGCCAGCATTTACTTTTATTTACTTGTATTTCAGTACAATAATATCAATAAGAGTATCAATAAGCATTATCAGTATCAATAAAATCCCAACAATACCCATCCCGAACAACTAAAAATACTTCCTCCTCAGAATAGGACGTGAGATTTATTTTCTCCAGCATCCTACATTGAGTGTCTGAGAGAAAAAGGTCCCCTTTGAGAGAGAAAATCCTATTTTACTACACTGAGAAAAAACTAAAAGACTTCATTCATTCTTTCACTTCATTTTATTCTGAGTACTTGTGACACAAATTCAACACATTCATGAGACTTACGGGCTGATAGACAATTCGATGACTTATTTAAAAGGACTCAAGCTGAATCCTACGTTGTATATTTAGCTGTTTAGCCAGTAGCCTGTTTATCCATGCTGTTAATGTGCGTCCACCACTTTGGTCTGAAATACCTCAAAAAACCTTTGGATGGAGAGCCATGGAATTTAGTGCAGATAATATTATAAGGACGCCACAAGATGAATCCTACAGACTTTGGTGAGCTCCTCACCTTTGACAACTATTGGATGGACTGTTACACACATTCATGTCTCCCAGTGTGAACTGTAACATCAGTTTTGTAGGGGTGTAACAGCAAATAAAATTACAGTTTGGTATGTTCCTCAGTTTTGGGGTGATGGACTTGCATGTTTTTGGTACATTTTCATCCAGCGCCTTTTCCTGTGTGCAGTGTTGTTATAGTGCTACCTATAATATATAGAATAAAATAAACAAATGGATGTGACTAGTGTCAAAGTGTTTCAGTGTAAATATGGGAATGAAAGTATTGTTTTAAGACAGTCCTGAACATGAAATAATCCTTTTATCAATTCAAAATCTTGGAGGAAGAGTGGAAAAAAAATAAAATAAACATCCTGTATTTCCTCATCAACTTTAAAGTATGCAGGTCATTGCCCAGTCATTTACAGCTTATTTACCACCCACTGGTGAGTCCCAACAGGTCAGAGCTCTGCAGCTATCTCACATATAAAAATAGGATGATTTTGCTTAATTAAGAAAGATTACAAAATGTGATTTACTACGAGGCGGACCAAACATTAGTCACACTGACATTCTTGGGCCAGTCATGACAGATTTCCTTTTCTTATCAGCTCGATAAAAATGTTCCCTGTACTCTCACAGCCCACCAGAAAACAGTAAAGCAAAGCAGGAATACTTTACTTCAGAAATAGTGGCAGATAATGCAGAGTAACATCAGTTTAATTCATTACTGTACAGGTCAAAGAGCAACTGAGGGTCAACGTCAGAAGTCACAGACAGAGCCGTCAAGTGGCAGGTCGACAAAGAAGAAGCCATGAAATCTGTGTTAGTAATTACTGACAGTAAAAACATGAAGAGGGTCTTTTGTGGGGCTGGATGTCAAAGGATCCGTCACACCACCGAACTGAAAGTGAAGCGTGAGATTTTCTCTGTACTCCTTTAATGAATGAATTGGTCACGCTGAAGGAAGCGGGTCATGACTGGTACGATTATTCTGTTATATTAACACTGTTGTTAAGCAGAGAAAAGAGGGAGAAGGCTTGTTAAAAAGAGAGAGAAGGACAAAGAGCAATGACTGACTGTTGCTTTTCTCACTTGAAAACTAGGAAGGGTTTTTTGGGGGGTACCTAGTTCTTTAATATTGAGTATTCGCCTATAGTTTGTTCAGATACTTATTTTATTCAAAATTAAATACTTAAACATTGAAATAACAGCTGTAGCCTATTCACTCTGACATTTGCTTTTATTCATAAGTAACTTGCTCCAAATCCAGAATTCTGGTTAAAAACTATGACATTTCTAAACTTTATAAACGTTTATCTGTTCAGTATAAATAAAAGATTAAGGAATGCGACTCCTGAAACTGATGAACAGTGGTGCAACAGCAGGCTGAGGTGGACGCAAAAGGGATTTTAATGGGCTTCATTTCCATTAAAACATGTCCAGATCAGCATCGATACAGATTCTTAGGATCGGCTCGGGACTTTCAAACATAACGGGACCTTTTCGGACAGCGCTGCCGTGCTCATGGGATATTTGGCGGCTTCCACATGAGCCGAGCCAGAGCAAGAGGTCACGTGTAACGTAGGTGGCGAAAGATTTCTCAGTGCCGTTAAGTCGTCGCATCATCTCGTCCTCTGCGTGGTCTCTGATTTGTCCTCAAAGTTAACTTGTCAAACACGATGCCGGCATGTAAAAGCGGCGTTTCTGAAGGAGGCTGCAGACGGGGAGAGAGGGAGAGAGAGCGAGCGAGCAGCAGAGTTTGTTGATCCCGGTGTGTGTCGATGCAGAGAGCCAGCTGACTGAAGCCTGGACTCCTGCCACCATTTCCAAAGGAGGCGGTTTGCTGCTACTGGCAAACAGAAAGAGGGTTTTATCAGTCAGCATGTGAGCATATTCCTGCAGCACCGTGTGTGTGTTTCCTTGAAAGGTGAGTGTCGGTGTGCGTGCATTTTTTCAGCTACAGATTTCAGCCGCCTATTTTCAGCCGCCTATTTTCAGCTCCGTCACTTTAGTGGTCTATGTGGAAGACAGGATGGAAGAGATAGTGGGAGAAAGAGCACAACGCCCAGTAACGCTCGCCTTCCAGTATCTATTATCTGTTCAAACAAGCCGCTCACGAGACAAACTCACTAAAAAATATATATCAGATTTTAGTGTCAAATGTGTGATAATTAGAGCTAGAAAAACATCTGATTAACTGGTTAGTCGATAAAAAGAACACTTTCCATGTTGTAATTAATGGATAAACGATTAATGACAACGCAAATATCTGCTTCCAGCTCCTCAAATATGGGGATTTTGTGAGTTTTATATCATTATAACGTGAGTACGTTGGGTTTTGGATTGTTGGTTGGAAATAACAGGACATGTAAAAGATGTTACCACAAGCTCTTTAAACTTCTCGTGGCTTTTTTTGACACCATACATTATGTATTCTATGTTAATTAATAATTATTACATCCATCTATTATATTTAAATTTTTCACAAAAAATAACTATTCAACACAGGCTGAATGTTTCTTTTCATTCTGAATAAAACATATCCAACAAAAGCAAAAGCCCATAAAATGTGCACAAAGTTTGACAATCATCTGATATTATTACAGGTAAGTAGCTACGCAGATAGTTTCTTATGTTGCAGAGCGGAGGCTTATATGTAGTGTTTTCAAGTTCAGCCTAGGTTTTATTAAATGTATTCTTAAAAAAGAAACTGTATTCATTAAATGACCTGTGGTGTCCTCACGTGGAACTGCTCAGCAACAAACGTGTTTCACAAGAACTTTTTGTGTGACACTCTTTATACCATTATGTCCATTTAACAGCAGGAGTCCTGAATCCAGAAACATTAATCAATCACTTAATACACTGCACAGACATAAATACTTGATCACGTATTATCAAATGATGCAGAGGTCTTTGAATCTTTGAAAATGCCTTTTGAAATGCTCTCTGTAGTTCTACTGACAGAACTGAAGTATTTCTTAAGAGCAGCTTTGCTGTAATTCATTGAGTTAACCTTAACTTATAAGCCACTTGCCAGGATTTTGCATCATGTGTTCTGGTGGCGCCTGTTAAATATAAGCTCATGAAGGCAGATTGTGTCGACAGCATCCTCCTTCCTGTCCGAGGAAGTGTTGAAAAGCTGAAGACTCAGGATGAGTTGCTTCAGCAGACAGTAGAGCAGACCGGTTCACCTGTCGACTGGAGTTTATTCTGGTCACCTTGAACGGCTAATGTTAATTAGATCTTCTAGCTTTTTGACGACAGGCTAAATAACATTCAGCCGTGGTTGGCATGTTAATCTTTTAAGGTTCAGAGGATATTTTCACTTACTTAGCAGCCAACAACAAATGTGCAAATAAAACTCAAAATAATTCTTGATGTAGAAGTTATGTAACAGACGTACAAATAGTAAATTGGCTTTAACCCCCATGCAATAAAAAAAAAAGAGGAATAGAAAAAAAACAGCCTCTTTCGGCTTGCATCATGTATGAACAAGTTATGAAACCTGCCACTAGCTCAGCACGTCTGAGTATCAAGTTCAAGATAGTAAAAGCTTGCGTCACATGTCAAACACTCACCTCTAACAGAAAGAGAAGACAGAAAATGGAAGAAAAACATAAAGACTTTCCCAATTTTATGGTGAACAAAGGGAGTAACAAACCAAGCAAGAAGACCGTGTATTTCATTATATTGTATGGGTTTTGATGTGTAAGAAAACTACATTCTTATAATTTATATCAACTTATATCATCATATCAAAAATCCAGAATTAAACCTGCTCTAATTCTTTCCATTGTGTCATCTATCAGGCTGGTTATTGATCCTCACTACTACAAAATAACAGAAATACCTCCATCTCCAAATATTATGTATGTGACCTCTGACCCTCAACATCCTCCACCACCACCATTTTTGTAATAATATTAGTAAATAACATGCTGCTAGAACAAAAAAAAGTGGAATCTCATTTACACAGTGCAGCGCCTGGATGGTGTTGGATGCATTTTGATTAGCTTTCCTCTGTAGTCGCTGTGCAGCAGAGAGGCTGTTCTCCACTGTTGGAGACATGACATTAACAACACAGCTGTGCCTCACCTTTTTTAATCTTCACCCACACCTCCCCAGTACACCAGAAAACAGACAGCAACTTCTGTTTTTACATAACCACATTTAACCAGTCATGTTGGTTAAGTAAATTACAAATTCATTTCATTATTCTCATGCAAGCAGAAGGCTTGAAGTTCTTTTTTCACTTTTCTCTACTTTTTTCTGTTTATCAGACAGCGACCTTCATCAACACCTGTAAGCTTAACTGTGAATTATATTTATATTGGAGTTCATGTCCAAAAACATCCACCTGTGTCTGTTTTCACAGGAGTTGGGACATAAAAATAGCACCTCCATTTTTATTGACTAAATTGATTTGAGAGATTCCCAACGATTCTTTCCCCTCCCTCCAATGCTCCATCGTGATGTCCTGCTGCCCTATCTGGATGTGGTATTCCTATCACCAAACACACACATGCACAATGCCAGAGCTGAGTTTGCCAGGGTGCGTTTTCTGCCAACAGTGTCTTATTCCTGCACACACACACACTTTTAAAGAGTTACAGAGCCATGTCCCGTCGACGTTCCTGTGCCATGTTGGTATTCAGATTGAAGCCATTACCATGCCGTGGACTACTGATAGCACACAACAGCTCTGCTGTCAGCGCTGCTGTCCACCAGCTGCCTGGTCGACCCGCCTGATTAGCTCTCTTCATCACGAACAGACTCCTGTGCAAAAACAGGCCAAAGAGGCTGAGTGATGCTGTATTAAAACCCCGCGCTGAGGTACTGATAAACTGGCTGCCACCCTAAATGTGGCCCGTGTCTGCTGAAGATTTATGTTTTTGCAGTTTTGCAGCTTGGGAAGGCAGCGCTTTTAACTGTCTGAGCTTTTATGTACGGCGAGATTTTGAAACTGAATCAGTCCCAAAAAAGAGGGCAACACCCAGATCCGATAGTCGAACCATTCACACTCGGTGTCAGTAAGTGTGTGCTCAGTGACGCTGACTGTCGGAGGGTGCTCGTAGTCCGGCGGTAACGCTAAAGGTACGGGGAGTGGAGAGTCTGTTCTCCATTTCAGAGTATATCTGGCCCCACCTGAGGCCTACACCAGTCTAATGACTCATCTACTGTAGGGAGTGTGTGTTCTCATTCTAACCTGACAACTAGACCGGCAATAACACAGTCTTTCACCCAGCACAAACAAATCCGGATCTACACGATGAAGCATCCTGGAAGACTGGTGGTTGTTGGTGTTGTGACAAGACCGTAACACTCAGTCCTTAAATCTATTTATTGACCTTAACTCAGCAGCACCTGATTACATAGCAATGTTACCGGATAAGTGAGGCTGTGAAGTGTGTTACACATCAAGAAAATGAAACACACAATATTTAAGTTCACAGATACCAAAACCAGAAGGGTTTATCCTCCAAAACTCATATGTTAATGCACTAATTTTAGCCTGTAAAGCTTGCAGACTAACAAACCGACCAACATTTCCAATCACAGAGCATATTAAAAATTAAAACCAAAGGAGGGAGAAAAAAGAACAGCTAAAATGTCTGTTTGCTAAAGATTAAACCATGCCAAACAACAGCCAATGAAGAGCCGACCCTGTACACACCCGCCCTACTGAGCCACAGCCCAAAACGCAACCCACGTAATCCTAACTTACATCGTGTAATTGATTTTGCTCCATTAATTTGTGCCACCTTCGCTGTTTACGTGCTTCACAAATAAGATGACACTTCATATTTGTTGTTGTGATTACCTTACTGTAAATCATTTGCATGTCTCAAGGCAACAAAGCACGCAACAGATAGGAGTGACATTTTCCCAACACGCCCAGCTGGAGTACACGTCACGGCCTGTTGCTCAATGAATTTTAAGTTAAGACAGATCAAATAGTAGTAAGACTTGATATGCTTTAGTCAACACATGCTAGCATCGCTGATGTAGGGAAGACTAACTTACTTACATTTCCATCACAGAGGAATCACATCTTCTGCAATGGATGTCTTTAGAGGCTCAGTAGAGGCAGACAGAAGCCACATTTTGTAAAATCAGATTCAAACACGTTCAAAATGAGAAATAAATAAATACAGAACATCGCCAACCGTGGCTCCATTATAAAGTATAAAAAACATTAAGTATAAAATGACGAGGTTTGTTTCCACCTGGCAGGGGGATATCACAGCACAGGCTCCGACTTGTCGACTGGTATTTACACCTGTTTAAAACCACGAGGCTTCAAGCTGATAAGGCTCTTAAACCATCCATTCATACTATAATTAAAAGTCTGGATTTCCCCCCCTGCATTCTTTTCACTTCTCGACTCCAAATCCTCCACGGAGAAATGACCAAACGTGACAACGGCCTGCAAAAGAAACTGCTGAAATGCTGCAGATCCTGATGTGAGGTGTTGCACTGGCCATACAGGCTGCCGACGGGGAAACAAGCAGGACAAGAGAAGACAAATTTAGCTCCAGCGTCGAGTCACACAGAGCTGCAGCACTGATGCAGCAGTATGAACGCTTGCTTAGCAGACTGTTAATGAAGGAGGAAGCCGGACAATTCAACACTTTACCTTCCAAACTAACCTGCCAGTGTGAACACGCTCATCAGCCACCAACACAAAAATCTGACAGCTTGAATGAGGTCATTTTCAATTTACTAAAACTCAGCTGTAGCTTGGTGCTTTCACAGATCAGCGTCTCCATAGGTGGAGTTACCAAACGCGGCTCTGGCGTGTTGCGCGGCCTCCAGAAGGATGAACCCAGTCTGATCCTGTCAGCTGGTACATGTTAAGGTTCGGTGTCACTGGATGAATGAGCAGCTGGCTGGAAACCTCTAAGTGATACAGCTGCATTACAGAGATCTCTGCTCAGAGTCCTAAATCTGGTTTAATCTGCTACGTATCTGCCTGAGCACTCCACCGACTGACTGACGGGCTGTTTAGAGGTCTCTGATTGGCTTACTGACAGGCTTGTTGGTTTAATGACAGCTATATAACTGCCTTGCCTCAAGTATGAGGAGGCACGTTAGTTAGCATGTCGCGTTGTTTTCGCAACACAAATATCGACTGGTCATTACAGGAAAAGCACAGGTGTAACATAAGTGATGGCTCAGCTCCATAAAGTGTCCCAATGAGTCACGTCAGTCGGTGTTTGGAGCAGGTAACCCTACATGTAATGCAGCTCTATTGCTGTTATTAAATCTACCTGTTGTTCTCACACTATTTCATGACAGATTCAAAAAGGTCTTGCAGGACTGTGTATTTCTGGAAATATTTCAAGACTACTGTTGTTACTTTTATCCAAGACAACCACAGCTCTAAAATGTCATTGAATATTTTTATAATCTATGAATCCCTGAAATCATCAGAAATAATGTGTTAGCTCTCAATACTGTCTCAATACTTTCTGACTTTTCTACGCTGTCTGTGTTCAGAGCTAATTGGTTCCTACTGAAGAGCCGAATCTTTAATAATAATCAAATTTATTCATACATGTCATTTCTAATGATGGGTAATACACTTTTAAAGCTGAAGAACTTTGCATTCAGTGTCTCCATGTTGAGAGCTTATCCGAAACAGACTTAGGAGCTTGGAAAAACAACTTACATCAGACATTTACAATGTTTAGGCCCAATGGCACGGTTGTATAGTTTTTGTTCTGGAATGTAAACAAACTTCAGCTCGGCCAAACGTATGGTCGCTGCAGCGGTAAGGACAAAAAGAACGAACTATAAATGGAAAATATGTGCTGATGGCATGATTCCAGGACTATTTTATATATACCATGTAATCACTTTAATCTGTAATCATATTTCAATCGGGGGACTGTTTTTCAAAGATACAGAGGAGGGAAATACACGACACAGGACTCTGAGCTCCTCCAGCACACAAACTGAAGTCCCAGGACCTCCAGGGTTAAGAGAGAGGCAGCTGGGTCTGATCTGACCTTCTCATGACGGGCTGCTGCTCAAATAAGAACACTCTTCAGTATTTCCTCTAAGAGCCCTTCAGATATCCATCCCACCAGCTGTGCTCATGTCAATTAGTTCATCCTTCCTTCACGGTAGTCAGCGTCAAGGCAACGGCCCCGGCGGGAAGCCCTGACATCAGCGAGATACAGTACATCGTGTAATCACAGGTCGCTATCCTCAATCGTATTTCAGTCTGGCTGCAAAACAATAAAACTGACCAAACATAAAAGACTGTGTCGTCATGCTGCGATTTTGAGAACATGTCTGAGAACATGTTTCAGAGATCTAAAACATTTGCTGTCTCAGAAGATTGAGGGATTTTTGCAAAAGCCCTTCCGGTCTTTTGAAGGGAGGACACCCTGCTCGGATGTACAGAACGACAACATCAATAATAGAGCAATCTGCTGGATCACTGGGCCGACTGATTGGTTCATCAATCACAGGATGCGACCGGTCACACCTGTTTCTCTCCATTGCACAGTTATCACACACAGACAAGATGGAGGTAACCTCTACCGAGCACAAAAATCAGGGAAGACAAAGCATTGATATGTGCAGTAGAAACAAACTCTTCATTGACATTTACCTTATTCTGCTTTTGGCTCCCAAGTGGTTTTCCTCATCACCGCGCTCTCTCAGTCTCAATGCAGAACAACACAGGTGAAAGCAACAAACTCTGCCTCAACGCGACAACATAGTAAAGTGAAACCCGCGGCTGGTTTTTGAACTAACCTAAACTGCAGACTCGTGATGAACAATGTTCTTACTGCACTTAAGAGGAACCTACACTTATGAGGTATTGGTTGGGCAAGCCAGGTCTGTTAGCTTAATTCCTCTGTGAGATTAAGTCCTCTGTGAGCGTTTGCAAGAAATAGAAAGAACGAGTCCTTTGACAGTTCCCATAATTAGAATTAATTTTTGAATTTGAATGCAGTGTAGTTTGTATTTTGTTATTTGTGTGCACCTGTGTCCTAACTGTAGACTGAACACAAGTCCTGACCACATTCACGTATGTGTTGCGTTCACACTGTGAAAATGAAACAGATGTAAATAAGGCCTGAAACACACTGAATATATTGACTTACAAAGACCAATGACAATACATGAAGAAATAGATAACTGTTAATGTTCCATTTTTAAATAAATATACAATACTTACACTAGTATACACACTGTACATAACTTTATATACACACAATGATGCCAGTCCACCTGCATTTAACCAATATCAACCAATCAGATCAGCCAGCATCTGTGGAGTTTCACTTAAAAACGACAGCATTTGTTTTAAAAATCCTGCCATCTTTCAGAGAAGCATTGATGGACATTACCGTCCTAAAATGTCAATACATTAAAAACCACTCTACCTAACATTTTTACAATAAAAAAGTAATAAATAACAAACAGAGTGATGATGTGAAAGTTTGCTTGTCGTTATGAAATTGCAGTTATGTCTTGAATCTGCCGCTCACTTCGACGGTTTAATCTCATCGCTTATCCGTACAGTCAGTCATTTTATTTTTTTGGTTAACTTTCGCCCGTCTCTTAGCGTTGTTTTCAGCCACAACAGGTATTCCAATGAATTCAAAAGACTTTAAACATGGCCTAATGTGGTCACGACCTTGTAAAGTGTTTCACATCTTAAGAGAAGTGTTTATCAAAAAGGGGGTTGTCCTGTACTTTGGCCAATAGAGCGTCTATTACACATTCATTTAACACTGGAGAAGCCTTTCTTACACGATCAGGCTTCCTCAGAACTGCAGATTACATAAAGCCAGTCACTGACCAGGCTCATTATACTGAGAGTTGACTGACTGTTTATCGGCTCGACAAAAGACCCAGCACAGCCCCTTTCTGAGCCATAACAAACCTCTGGTGATGATAACAAAAACAACTGATCCTCCGTTTGATCCAATTCAATGCAGGATATCTCGGTGAATCGCAAGTACCAATAAATCAGTGTGCATGCTGGTCAATCCCTGTGTGTGTGTATTTATCCCTGAAGAGAGGAAAGGATGACGCTACTGGTGTCATTATAAATAGCTTATGCTGCGCGCACACGAACACACACACACACAGAGGGTATTTCAAAGTCTCTGCAAGCCACATAGCTGGGTAATCCCGTGGCTGTCTCAGCCTGTTCAACCTGTTCAACAGAAAAACTCCACACACACTGAAGCCACAACGACAGATGCTACAAAACACAGACTTGATCCATATGCTTCAGATCTGTGGATTTTAAAGAAATTACAGGTCGGTTTTCCAGACAAGGATTAAGTTTAGTCTCAGTCTGGACTAAGTACATTCCTCAAAGGATCTCTGTATTGAGTTTTGTTAAATCCAGGTCTATATTTAACCCGTCTGAAAAATGAGCCGGTTTTACTCTCATTAATTCATATACATAAAACATAACACAAAAAGTGTTTGAATTCAACAGTCAAACTTTTCCTAATGACAGAAATTACTTAATACAGAGACAAACTGTATTGTAACTAACTGTATACATAGATTATTTTCATGATTAGTTATTCATTTCAGCCACTCAATCAAAAATGGCAAACATGAACTGGTTTCAGCTTCTAACCTGTGATCTGCCACTTTTTTCTGTTTCATATATTTTGATTTTGTCATTTTAGCTTATTGATTCATCACACCGCGGCGAAGCTGTGGAGCTTAAATTTTTCTTTTTTCTTCAGTGTTTCCAAAACTTACAACTTTGCTTTCAGGTTATTTGTGAAATAAAAAAAGACATGTTTTACAACAGACACTGGGTCTTTGTGTTTAAAATTGTGACAATGTCCCCGACGGGCAATACTTGCTTAAATAGCTCACATTTATTATGACATACATCCTAACCTTCACGGTTGTTTAAGTAGAGTTGAAACAGAAAACAACAGTCAGGATCATAATCTAAACAGGCTCCAAAAGCCTCCAGGTACAGAGGGTTTCACTTTAGCTTGTCATGGTGGAAAAGGAAAAGTATCTATTATGAATTATTATATATTGCACAATTACAGGTCTGGTTTGCACACAGAAGTCTCCCAGGTAGATTAGTCAAATCTACAGAATTCCTGTATCTGGTCTTCAAGAAGGACTGATATTTCTGCAGAGGGTGGAACATAAACCCAGAATCGATCCAGACTTTATTTTGGGTCTGCTGTTTTTGAGCTTTTCACAGCAGGAGGAGCAGCATCTGTGTCTTTCTACCAATAATCCCTCGAGTTTTGGAAACATTTCCTGTGCTCAATTGGGATTATGTATTACCCTCCAAGTTCACCATTGGATACGTCTGCGGGAGGAACCACTCGGGAGTTTGACGTTTCCCTCCAAACACATCTGATGTGAACGCACCCTTAAACAAACTGAATCTATTCAGGTCTGAGCAGAGTCAAGCTCCAGGGTGATCCCATGTAAAAGAGTATGTGTGTGTTGGATTGCCCATCTCAACTACTCAATTACTACTTTTGAATCGAAACAAAGTGTGTGTCATCTGAAATCCTGAGATAAAGTCAACCCTGTGGGGGAAAAACACAATAATAAACTGTCAGCTTGTCATCATCTTCTCTTACCTTGCCGGTCTTGTGGTCGAACCACACCAGGGCATGATTCCTGGACAGCACCTTGCAGTCGAAGGTGGCGTTGTTCTGTGCCGGGCGACAGCGGGCCACCGACCTGCCGATCTTGACCGGCTCATCCAGGTAAACATGGCGCTCCTGGAATGGGTGCGAGTTGGGTCGGCAGGCGAACACGGCCAGCGCTGAAGGCATTGATTTTGGCTTGAGTGTGTTACTCCAACCAGACACGAGGGACAAGTTTTCTTGATCCAGAGTGGCAGGCTTCTGTTGCAATCCCCAGTGAATAATCTATAATATCCGTTGGCCTTTTCTGTGTAGGCCGAACTGCGAGTCCTCTAAGCTTCTTCTTCACTAACTAATAAACATCGTCCACTGTGCGCCGCTTTCCCACTTCGCTTGAACGAGACTCTCCTGTGTTTGAGGGAGAAAATGGAAGTAAAAAACAAACCAAGAGGTGTAAAAAAAAAAAAAAAGAAAAAAAAAAAGACATTCCCTTCACTGGCTGTGCACCAGGAACCTACATACCGACACTTAACATCAGGCACTATGTACAGACCAGGGTGCCATGTGTCAAGACATACATGACTGATTATAGCTCTGACAGCCTGGAAAACACACTCCCACGTCCATCAAACTCCTCCAGCACTGAGCCACACTTGATCTGAGTCCTCCAAAGATAGCCCACACCTGAAGATTGTGACTCCCCGATCAATGACTTATCAATACAGGAAACTATCTATCTCACCTCTAATCAGGGTGCAAGCTAGCCAAATTTAACGCTCGCTTTCTAGTCGGGGTTAACTCCTGTCTGTGTCCATGTGCAGCACCGCAGTCTGGCTGCACACACTGAGCGTTTATTAACCTGCAGATTTATCAGTAATTTATGTTCTATTTGAGCCCTGGTGTTTTAAAAAAAGAGTGGCGAAGGAGGGGTGACTTTAGCGCCACCACTCCCTCCAAAGAGCACCTTTCCGCCCGATAAAGACACCGGACGAGAGGTGAAAAACCTCCCGAGTAATGGTGCAGATCAGCCCCGGCTCTCCCTCTGTAATTAGCCGGCGCAGAGGCTTCCCTCGCCGGGATAAGCGGGTCTTCTTGCGCCGCTGGGAGATGCTAATCGGCTAGGCTAGGCTAGGCTAGGCTAACAAACTTATCGCCCCGCTCCCGAAATGTTTTCTCCCCGCCCGTCTCAACCAGGTCGCTTACCGAGAGGAGGCGAACTGCCATCCCCGTGTCTGTCTCCCCGGAGCGGGTGAAAGCAGCGAGCGGGCCGGCCCTCCCCCGCACGTTTGGCCGCTACGGAGCCCCGCAAGCGAGCGTTAGCATGGAGGCAGCTAGCCGGCTAACTGACAGTCGGCGGCGGCAACGGACGCGGAAAAATCGGGGGAGTTTCTTGACTGCGGGTCCGCCTCACGCATCACACCGGCCCGATCTTCCAGGAAAACACACAAAAATAAACAACAACAACGAAAAAGCAACGAGCGGCGCTGTCGTCGTCGTGTGTCTGAGCCCCGGTGGTATCAGAGGAGGCGGGGGGAGAGTTACAGCCGCCGCCGTCCGACAGTTTTCTGGGAGGAATCTGGAAGAAGTTGTCCTCCTCCGCAAGTCCGAGCCGCCATGCTGTAACCAGAGAGCGGACAGGCGGGGCGCTGTTGTCGGCCACGCTCACTGCGACCCTCCGCTCTGCTCCCTCCACTGTGGAAGAAGAAGAAGAAAGAATAATTTTAATGTGTGCAGGTAGTTTGGGGAAGAAGAAACTGAAAAAGAGGGAACGTTTTAAATTAAAAAAAAAAAAAAAAAAACGAATAAAATAAATCAATAAAAATAGTTATTTTTTCTATTCTGTATTCATAATCACCGAATCAAGATTTCAGAATCAATCAGAATCAGCCATAAGGACCAGGTGACAAATACAAGTTTGAATCTTGAGTTTAAAACAAGGTCAACAGCTGGAAAAGGTAAACATACACATAAAACTACTGTGTACAAGCATGAACATAAATCTAAAACCATATATTTATTCATTTATATAAATAACAACAGTAACATGTAGACAGTAAGACAATAGTGCAATAGTGGAGAGTGCAAAGGATGCTGAAAAAAATAGATAACTGCAGCAGGTAGCCTTATTACATTAGGCAGGTGGATATGACAGTACTTTATTAAGTAAGTACTTTGTACAGTAAACTTTATTTAAATTATTAGGCATGTTACAAATGTCAAAGCAATACTTTAATGTTACAGGAATATTATATTGTTTTTTCAGATTTTTTTCTTGGCAGTAAAACAAGGTTTTTCTTCTTAAATTTCATATAATTTTATTCCAAACACATTTACAGGAAAAGAGAGAGAGAGAGATGCAGCATCACCATTCTTTGATATCAATTATAGCTCGGTTTTAAAACAAAGGCCATTTGGGGAGTTGAATTGGCTGCTTCAAGAAACTCAGATAGCTTTGAACTGCTTTTCTGTCTTTAGTACCTGTTGATCATATTTGTAATACCTCTTCTTTAACTTAGTACCACCAACAGTAACACCAACAGGGTATTAAATAATAACACTAAATTTCACAGCTGCAACATAAAGTTTTATTCAGGTGACTTGATTTATGGACTGGAACAGCAGGTTGGGGTGGAGTAACGTGGAAGGAGATCAAATTCTGCTTAAGCCTCCAGAAACGTCCCTGCTGTGTTCTGGTGAACCGACAGCTGAGACCAAATCAATGCTGGATGAGACAGTGGAGCAGTTAAGTATGGGAGGATAAAACACCACAGTGCATCACTGCTGCTCATTTGGGTTTAATTTCCTCATCAGTTAACAGCAGAAATAACAAAAAACATCCATAATTTATTGTTAATGTTTCCATTTTCCTCCATTAAAACCAGTTCTTAACCCTTCTCTGCCTGTTGCGCTGCATGTAGAGTCATGCACAGGTGAACCAAAGTTCATAGTGAGTTTCTCTTGTTCTGCTCCACAGCTCATAATCATGTGGTAAAATAAGAATATAAATCAAGTGTTATAAGTATAGGAGCTGCATGCAACTGAACTTTGGATGCAGTCTTTCAAATCATATTTTCAGTCAATATTTTTGCAGTTTTGTTCAGAATTGACAGTGACAGATGGTTATATTTGAAACAATTCATCCTCACAAGTTTTACGGTTTCCATAGTGTCACCTTTGGAAAATTGTTCCCACAATTTTGTTTAGCAATGTTTAGTGTTTTTCCTATTCAGGGTATGACACAGTTGTCTGCAAAATTAGCTGAATATTGGTTTGAAAATAAATAAAGTCATTTTTAGTAGTATTTACAAATGTAAGTTTTTCAAAAATGCTCAGGTTTCATCAGGTTTCATTTCAGTAAAATTATATTTTTGTTTAAGTTTTAAATATAGAACATGGGGTGGTTAATTACCAGATCAAGCATAGCAATAATTTATCCAGGTCTTTGGAAAATATACAGATATTTATTTGAAATCTGAACAGTGGTAGAAGTACAAACATATACAGAACCCATCTTAAGAATAGATTCTTTAATACTGATCTGGACTGCCCTGCAAAATCTAGTGAGTTTTGTGCTGAACTATTTCCTGCAACCCAACAGTAAAGATAAGACTTCAGGAAGTGACTGCGTATGAAGTGCTGCTTGGCAGGTTTATGTTAATTTGGACTCCTGTCTTTGTGGAGGCTGCCTGTAGCTTCCTATTATCAGAAACACATGAGAGTGCTATAAGGCCTCTCATCAAGGAAACAAATAAGTCTAAATATAAGTGAAATAAATTTGCCAAAATGTTGAACTAATCCTATTTTGCTCTACTGTATTCTTCTTTCTGTGTCCTTTCTACTTTTTGTCATTCACAACCCGCTGGTTTTTGGTATAATATAATCACTATTTATATGCCAACTTCCTTAACACAAGAGCTAAGGTTGTTCATATGAGCACAGAGTCCTCCTGGAGGTCTTGGAAAGGTCTAACCTGAGGGTTGATGTAGGGTTCACTTCAGGATCAGACTGATTATCACTCTTCCAAATATATCAAAGTGAAGGACAAGACGAGGACTGAAGGACTAACATAGACTTTCAAGATCATCTAGAGTTCTAAGTAAACTATTGCAGACCTTCACAGACTCAGAGTTTTAGGTGGTTTTCTTTCAGAATCACAAGTCTTGTAGTTTTACTGTAACCTGGCCCTGGTCCTGGTCTCTGTCATGTTCATGGTATAGATCCTAATCAGAGTCCCTGCAGTCCTGCCTTTCCCTCCCACAGAGTGAGCAGAGGACCAGCTGTCACTGTGCAAACACTCTATTATTTGAGATTTAACAGCATCTTATTGTGTTTAGCTTCTTAGCCCAGTTTGACACCACAGACTTCAGTTACACAGAGGCTGTGAGTCGCTAACAAGCACATCACTAAAAGATCAACTTACTTTTATCAAAGCACATTTTCATTAATGCTGTTGTTTGTTTTATAATCTCACTCTTGTTCCTTGATTATCTGCTTCAATGTTGAGTGCATTATAGTTATAAGTTCAGCAGTAAGAAGATTTTGAGAATAAGAATTACATTTTATTTAATATTTATTTAGGTCTTTGTATTTGCAACTTATCACATTTGAGTCAACATGCTTAAAAAATCCTTAGACAATAAGTTGATGTATGTACAACTTATTTTTGCATGTGTGTCCAGAGTTTTTTGTCATTAACCCATAAATGAAATACTGTTTCTCTTAGGACCAGAATATAGAAACCAAAAAATAAAATAATAAAAAACAACAAAACTCTACACAATGTACAGATAATGTGCAGAATTAGTTGAGTATTTTATTCAGTTTAATACAAAAGTAATTTAGCAAATATATTAGATGTCAGGAAATTAATCTGATTGATTTAGTACTTCTATCTACTTACCTATAATAAGGTGGATTTGTGCCACAACTTGGATCAACAGAGGTTGTACCCCTTACCTCTGTGAGCACCCCCACTCTGTTTCATCCATCTGCTTGTTCAGTGATGGAGCTATTAAAGGATTTAAATAAAGCTGATTTACACCCTTGTTCCTGACTGAGACTGGGAGTCAGGCCGTAATTCAAAAAGTAATTCATTCAGTGATGCGAGTTACACTGTGGAAGGGCAGAATGCAGATTCAGCAGAATTAATGCAAATACTAAATTTCTTTAAATGCTTATTTGGGCCCAAAGGGTCAGAGAGAAAACACATGGTACAGCAATATGTATTTTAAAATGACAACATCACTGATAAAGTGCAGCACAATTTCTGATCAATTCTAGTTTCTAGCTCTAATCTAATGTAGTTGGACAAAAGGCCCTTATGGCCCCTTAGGTCTTACTGCTTGGGGGATGAAGCTGTCCCTGAACCTGCTGTTGCAAGCTTAAATGCTGCAGTACCGTTGGCCAGATGGCAGCAGGCAAAACAGTCTGTGGCTGGGGTGACTTGGGGTCTTTGATGATCCTGTTGGCCTTCTTCCTACACCACTGGATGTAGAGGTCCTCCATTGGATGGCAGCTCTGTCCTGGTGATGTGCTGAGCAGCTTTCACCACCCTTTGTAGAGCCTTACGGTTGAGGGCGGTGCAGCTGCCATGCCAGGCAGCATATCATGGTCTTACTACAGTTGAAGCTGAGCAAAGTCCATCTGAATATGTTTGTTGGGTAAAATATGACATTTTCTAAGCAAGTAAATTCTTATTAATGTTTTATTTTTGTTTTAATTTTGAACAGTATCTCAAAATTAGCAGTACATACAAAATTGAGATTTGTAACTCAAAATGATGATTATTTGTCTCATAATTTTGATTTAAAAGTTACGGTTTCTTAGTTTTGAGTTAAAAGACAAAACACTTGACTTTTTATGATCTCACAGTATTACTATTACTATTATAGTAGTACTCAAGTATTGTACTTGAGTCTCCTTGTTTTAAACTGTATGTCTACATGTTACTATTTCTATGTATGTATATATTTAAAGTATATATGTATAGATATTTATAGTATATAAAAAGTGTATATATATATATACACATACACACACTTTTATATACATGTATACTTGTACATAGTGGTATAATGTTTATGTTTACCTTATCTAGCTGCTGTCCTTGGTTTAAACTGTACATACCTCTATTTCTGTGTATGAACAGTGAGAGTTGAGAGCGTTGTAAGAAGCGGAGACAGATTCCTTGAATGTGTTCACACACCTGATTCATCACTTGATCAATAAACCTGATTCTAAATTGATCTGAACAGAACCCAGTCAGGGACGTGTACGCGCTGACGTGGAGCGTTTCGTCATCACGTCTCACGCTCTTTCCTCTCCGGTGCGGCGTTAGCTTAACGGCTACTCTCCGCGCCGCTACCCGCCTCCTGTTGTTGTCACCCGGGGGAACCGTCACTGTAAACACCGGCAAAACTTCTCCAGGAAACCGCTAACAGTCTCCAGAGCGTCGGCCGGAGAGTTCTGTGTGGGGCCGTCATGGCTCTGCGAGGCCCGGAGGAGCTCGGGGAGCCGGTGGAGGAGCCGGAGGATCTGGACGACCAGGACGCCAGCAGCATCTCCCCGGCCGAGGAGATCACTCTGCCCCCCGGGCCCGGAGGCGACGAGGAGCCGGAGGAGGCTCTGCTGCTGCCCTGGGACCGCTTCTCTGCCTGGCTGCACTGCATCTGCGTGGTGGGCTTCGACCTGGAGCTGGGGCAGGCGGTGGAGGTGAGGCAGCCCGGGTCTTTGTTACAACTCCTCCACACCGGAGCTGGGAAAATAAAGCCGAAGTATTTCCTGGGCCGCAGCTACACAGACCTCTGCCTGAAGCTGCGTTTACTCATTATATAACTTTGCTGACATGGTCGAACACCAAAAGCCTCTCAAAAAGAGCAGAATATATTTAAAAGATGTCATCATCTGATGTTGTTTATTGCAATTAAGCTGGATTGTGAGTGTTTTTGTTCCAGGAGTTAGTCTGCTCCAACAGCATCAGCTGTTGTGTTTCACATGGAGGCTGCAGCTCTTCACCAGTCAGACTCATTAAACTATCTCAGGTCTTTAACTTGGGCAGCTGAGCAAGGCATGTCTGACATGGAGGGTTTGAATCCACAGGAGTCAGCGAGGCTGACAGAGCAAACACCTGTTGGCCTCACTGGATCAATAAACTGATCAACTGTTATGATATATATTATAAATACAATATACTGCATCAGAGCTGCAACGATTAGTCAGTTCATCGATTTGGTGGCAACTATTAAATGAACCCCCCACTATTTTGATGATTGATTAATCGTTTTGAGTAATTTTTGAAGAAAATATGTAAGTAAAAGTGATTTTCTTACATCTACAGACAAAACAACTAATTGACAACTAATTAATTGAGAAAATTATCAACAGAATAACCGATCATGAAGGTGTTTACTGTGTGTTAATAAGATTCTATGCAGTCATCTAAGGTCAGACTTTCTGTTTCACTTTCTTTAATTGACTGAGCAACACAAACTTGATTTGTGTGTGTGTGTGTGTGTTAGATTACATGATTTAAATATTCATCAGATGTCAAAATGAACAGTGCAGCAATCACTTAAAATCAGGTTTATGGGCCAGCTATGTGTACACAAACCAGGAATAAAAAAACTATACAAACCCTACGTACGCGTACAAATCACTTTATGTCATAGATTACATCCCTTGTAAACTTACGAAAATAACAAAATAACTCATCATAGAGTTAGACAAATACAATACATGTGTAATATAGTGACTGCTGACTAACAAAATAAAGTGCAGGAGACAAGCACATATAAGTTTTAGAAAGTAACAGATATTAGACAGACAAAGTTTGAAAAGCTGCTGACGTTTTATTTTGTAGAAGTTGAACGCGGTTTTGGCTTGTAACTCTGTTTATCTTTCTTCCAGGTTATTTATCCTCATCATTCCAAACTGTCAGAGAAAGAGGTGAGTCCGAATGACTAGGTTTGATTTTAAATTTAAAAAAATTGTTTGCTTTTAAGGTACGTAACATTTCTTTTCCAAATTAAGCTTTCTAATATACATTAAACCATTATAGATCCTAGGGGTGGGGTACAGTTTGGTAGATTATTTGTAATATTTTGCATGTTTATTTATTGAATGGTGATCATTGATCTACTGTTTGCCATTTCTCATGTGTCATATGTGTTTTGTGTTTAAATCCCTGAATCAACCTGAGATGACACAATAAAGAGGCCAAAAACAAACCAAATCTTTTTTGACTTTCAGAAAACGAGCATCTGCTATCTTTCCTTTCCTGACTCCAACTCAGGTGAGTTCCTGTTTCAGCCTTTTAAACTTTTGTTTAATGTCTCTGAACGCAGCAGAACAATCAGATGGTTGTGGAGACCTTTGGCTTGATTTTATGGTTATCAGATAAATTGCTTGGTTATAAAATAATTAGTTCCTGCGACATGTTGTCCAATCATTTTGAAAAGTGTTTAGTGTTTTTAGTGTTTATAGCGGCTCAGAATAGTCACGTTCAAAGGTGGAGTGAAAAGCTGGCTGTCCTTGAGAAGGTGGAAGTACTAATTGTTTAAGCATGGGAGGATGGTGCGCATCTTCAGACAGTCTCTCCTGAAAGACATTCATTCATAATAATGCTTCAGTCGGCTGTGTGCAAAAAAGGTTGTGTAACGAACAGAAAAGAGATCAACATTTGAGACGTTCAAACCCTGTTTAGTTTCTCAGCTCCTCACAGCTGGTCAAACACTTTCATGAAGGTAGGCTTTGTTCCAGGGCTGTTGCATAATCTCCTAACTAACAAGTTTGTATGATGTGTTGTCTGAACGCGTCTGAAAGCAAAAGTCTCTCCACCTGTCCTAAATGAGCACACAGATGTGAACATCTCGCTATAAAACTTTTTTTCTCTCCTCAAAGACTTACGGGATGTTGCACTCCATTGTACATATAAACAGTCACAGAGTTAGTTAGTGGGATTGTGTAGAATGAAAAAAGGGAGCTGGAAAAAGTTCAAACTCTGTCTTATTTCACACCTCAACACACCTGAATAATTACTGTGTGAAGTGGTTGAGTTGTCAGTTTTGGAAGGTCATGAAAAATGATGGGATGTACCTTCTCCAACATCAGAGAGGGGGTTTCAGGCTGTTCTGCTGGTGACCTTTAACCCTTGATGGTCTCTGGCTTTGTGGTAAATAATGTTCATAAAAGGCAGCAAAGACCTTTGAACAAACAGCAATATTACTTATTTAAGGAAAATGTCCCTGTCCAGTCAAATACAGTGAACCACACAACAAACTGTTGACTAAGATTATGTTGTTGGGCTAGACTTCTAGTAATTTTCAATATTACAAATGTCATTGTGATTCTGAATGAGATTGTCTCTGGTTTCTGTAACTGAAACTGGAAGCTCCGATTTCACTGGTTGCCTTTTAATTTAAATAATAGTTTGGCCCTGCAGCTTCAGCCAGAGACCATTTGGATAATTATTTACATTGTCCTAAAAAAAAAAAAAGCCCATTAAACACTTTCATTAGTGTAACACAAGACTGAAGATAAAGTTGGACATGGATTGATTTATATACACACACACACGTTTAAACACATCTGTGGAATGGTGTGTGTTTGTCTGCAGGTGTTTTTGTTAACTTTGAGTCAGCAGGCGGTGCAGCTGACAAACCTGCTGCCCTCAGGATGACGACAGGATTAGGACAAAATGCTTACAGAGCTTCTATATATATACTGTAGTTGTCAGAGAGAGAGACACTGTAGATCTGCAGCTCACTCTCTCTCTCATTATTTGCATTTAATTTACTTTGACTCTTATTAAGGATTAAGACAATTCATTTTATTAAAAAAAGAGTCGTGGCACATGATTTGTTTTGTTGTCTTTGTACTCCAGCACACGGGTTGAATTGAAACAGGTGAAAGTGCTGACTCTTTAATCTGAGGTTGTTTACACCCATCAGATGGAGAGTAGAGCAACTATAGTGCCTCTGCTAGAGGTAGGAAAAGGTCCAAAGTAGTGTCAGAATAAGAATAATAAAGTAAAGATTCAGTTTCAATGAGCTCTTTAAATTGGGCGCAAAACCAGCAGACATGAAACACCTTCAACCCAGTCTCAACCATCACAGCAATTAGTCAGAGTCAGATTATGGTCTGAATTTATCATATTTGACATATACACTGTTATAACATAGAGCTGTCTGTCTTTTTATGTTTACTGTAGGTCTACATAATTATAGCTAAAAACAATCTTCATTGTTTAATACAGTATTGATATCAGGTATTTTTTAAAGAATCCCAAATATGAAAATACAATAATTATATTTAATCTGCATTACATGTACAAATTTAAAAGCACAAATTTGTATTTTGTATGTTAAAAAGTCATCAAATGCCTGTAATATGTCAAAGATGTTGCATATAGTGCTGAACCCACAGAGTGTTCTCATCAACATTTTACTTCTGAAGAGCCTTTTAGTCTCTTTTAGCTTCCTAGGTTTGGTGGTACAACACTTTTACTGTTTGGCTCAGTCTTGGTGTCTCAGTGAATCCTCTGTAGCAAAAAACAGCAGGTGGACCCAGCGAGAGACCAGCTGCTGAGGGGAGTAAAACATTGAGCAGATATTTTTATCAGGAGTTGGTGAAGACCAAAGCAGAGCTTAAAAGAGTGATAATATTGGATGTACATTCATCAGGAGGACACAGACAGTCAAAAATGATGGTAATGTTTTTCTGTGACTCCTGGATAAGGAAGTACGCCACGTTAGCCCCCAAAACTTACATACACAGCTTGTGTCACAGCTCAAAATCAAACAACTCGGTTTTAAATGAGTCCGAACACTGGTATTTGCTTAGCGTTTTAAAAACACAATCTTAGCATTTTACTTGAAGCTTAAAGAAATGGTCAATTAATCAATAGTTACTAGATCAAAATATTAAAATAAACCATTTAATCCATTTTCCTGCATAAATTCTCCAGTTTCCAGTTGTAAACATTTGCTGCTATCATTAACTTACATGGTAGTACATTGAATATTGTGTTAAATTGTGATTTTTTTTTTTTTTTTTCATTTTGCCAAACCAGTAAACCAATTGGTATATTGATGGGCCCTTGTTTACGAACATCATTTATCAATATGAACGTGAGCGGAGGGTACGATCAGATCTCAGGTCAAGTCTCAACTCGTGTACGAGTTTTTGAGTTGGAGAATTGTTGTAAAACGAGGCCTATAAACTGAGAATATAAAGGGACGTGATATTTAAATGCTAACTTTCTTTGCCACTTTTCGAGCTGCGAAATGAAACTGAACTTGTGACGTCAGTGTTTCTCTCTCAAGATCAGAGAAGTTCATCTTCTTGTCTGGATTATTTGTCATAAACGAGGCTGAGGTGAGGCCTCTAAATTGAGATTATAAAGGGGCGTGATATAATACAGATTTTTTTTTTCAGATGCTACATTTATCAATATCCCATGCGTCTGCGCTGGTTTCTACGTTAATTTGATTGAGTGTCCTTGTGTTTATGGAAAAAAAGGCCGCATGGCTTCCAAACTTTAATCCAAACTTTACTCTTCTTCTTTACTCATTATGAAATAAACTTTTCTTCTTCTGCATGATAGACAACTCTGGTCACAGGATCAAATAATGTCTCGCACGCTCTGATCGTGGTGAATGGAAACACGCGAATGAACTGAAGAGAATTTGGAGTCTGTTAAGTGCATTCAGACGGAGAGTTGGAGCTGCTGATGGCCTGTTTCACGCTGGGTGGTCTCAAACGCAACCCGACTGCATGATGTCATGGAGTCTTGGCTGAGCTATGGGAAGTGTGTTTGTGTGTGTGTGTGTGTGTTATGCCTTATTTGAAGAGTGTGAGCTGAGGTGTGTGTGTGTCTGTGTGTTGTTTTTAGAGTATCTTCATTGTTATCTCTTGTCCTCTCTCAAACACTTCTGGTGTGTCTGCTGAGGGGGATGTGTGGAGGTCGTGTTGAGGTTAAAGGCTGGTCGGTGATTCATGATGCACTTCCTATTTCCTTTTTTTTTCCTGTTTCCTCTTCCTGTTTGTCTAAAAATCAGGAGGAAACCTGGAAGACATAGAAAAACTGACCGGTGCTTTATCTGGTGAAATCACATTTTCTGCTGTTGTAGTGTAGAGGAGCTTGGATTGATTCAGAAGCAGAACTTAAGTTTGTTTTATTGCTGATCGGTTATCTTGATGTATTTTACAGAGATTTAGTTGTTATACTGCAAATGCATCATAAAAACAAATGTATATTTATATCGGTTAGCTTATAAAACGTTTAGAAAAGGTTAAATTATGAAAACCTACAACAGAACGTTCCTGATTTGTAATGTAAGAGACTGTCTGTTTGCTTCATATTTAAGCTTTTAAGATTTCAGAGTGTTGACATTCAAGGTAATTTCTGTTTGTTTAAGCAGATGACGTAGCAGTTCTTCAGAAAACAGATCTCTTAAGTGAAGCTGATCAAAACCCAAGATACTCCGGCTCATTGCAGCGATTAGGAGATTAGAGCTGATAAGACAAAAAAAATTATCATTTGTGCCAAGCGGGATTTATAACGGGATGTGTTGTACTCGATGGCCAACTTGTTGTACTTGGTTCACTGCTGTCTGAGCTCGAATCAGAATACAAACTGTATTTTTAAGAAATGCAGTAAACGGCGTCATCTTGTTCGGACACCCAACACTTCTAGTTTGAGCTGATTTAAAATTTTGGAAATGGTTTGGTATTGCAGTTTGAGATGGCTGGCAACCAAAATAAGTCTTTTATCCCAAATCAGCATTAAAAAACTTAGGCCACAGATTTTACTCCTTATTAATTAATTAGCTTAATTAAATGTTTAAGCTTTGTGTGATTTATTTTAATCATAATTTTTATGAGTGTACAGTGTTTTATTAGCATTTTACTGCTGTTAGTGTTTTTATTCGATGCTGACCTAAAACATGCAGAGTCCAGCAGAAGTGCTGTATTGTTTTTTTCTTAAGTGACTGAATGTGAAATCTGCACGAGCTGATTTAGTCATTTACATGCTGATGATGAAGAGTCAGCAAATAAAGTCCAGCTTCCATAACTTCTGCTTTTTTTTAATTCTTTCTACATCAAGGACCGCAGTCGAAATAAGAAATAAGTCTCTGAATGTAGTAGAGTGTAATTTCATGCTTTCTTCCTTCCAATGCCAAATACACAAAGCTACAACAATCCTGAACCAAAGAGATTATAGAAATTTAACAAATCATTTAACACAACTAAACTAAAAAAAAAGAAAGAAATGTAATGTTCAGGCTCAAATAAATAATAATGTATAAAGATGTTAAAATGCATGCAAAACGAAACAAAAGGTTGATAATCCTAAGATAAAACAGTCATCGTGTTCCCATGGTAACATGACATCACTCTGCTGTGTTCCCAGGTTGCCTTGGTGACACCCAGTTCTGTTTCCGCTTCCGTCAGGGCTCCAACAGGAAGTCGTCACTGGGCTGCTTCTTGGAAACCACCGACCGAGATGCACCACCCTGTCTGAAGGTTGGCATGCACACACACACACATGCATAAGCTCTACAGACCCACTTAATAGATAAACATTCTTTAATGTATATATCTGAATAGTGTAGTTTGGTGATATAAAACTCTCTCCGTGTGTGTGTCGCAGAGGGAACAGGGTCATTACTACGGTTACGTGTACTTCCGTCAGGTGCGAGACAAATCCCTGAAGAGAGGATACTTCCAGAAGGTCAGTGTCAACCTGCAGTCCATCAGTGTACAATAACACAAAACTCAGAGCTGCAATCTGCTCATCTGAGTTGCCACTTTGTAAAGTAGTACAAGATATAGAGTAGAATAAAACTTATTGTCCCCATGGGGAAATTAGTAAAGGTGTCAAGTTAGGCAACAGCTTCAATTGAGAACAATATTCATCATCATTTAAGTAATTGATCAGGTAAAAATGACAAACATTTCCTGATTCCTGCTCTTCAAATGTGACGTTTTGCTGCTTTTCTCAAAACAAAACATTTCATGACGTCCGTCCACTTTGGCTCATTTGTTACTATTATCTGACATTTTATAGACTACTTCGTTAATTGAAAAGGTAACAGAAATGTTCAGTGGACACGGGATTAACAGGAAACAGTGATATATTAAATTATGAAGTTTTAAAAGCTGTCTGTTTGTGTCTATCAGTCTCTTGTCCTGATCAGTAAGCTGCCCTACGTGACCTTCTTCCACTCCCTGTTGAAGATCATGGCTCCAGAATACTTCGAGAAACAGGAGCCCTGTCTGGAGGCCGGTCAGTCGGATTACCTGCCTACGTGTTTGTCTGTCTGTCAGTAGCTGCCTCCATTATGATTTTTTTTATTTTTTATTTAATTTTGACCCACAACCCATCACATTTTCAAGCTGTTTTGTAATGAAAATGACATCTGATCCCTCTGACCACTCACAGGAGCGTCAGGTTTTCAGAACAAAGACTGTTCTAAGCTCATGGCAGGAATCAAAAGTCTCACAGGAGCAAAATCAGTGCCAGAGCATTTTAATGGGCCAGTTCACCCACATTACAAAACATAAATTCTCTCAGGTCCATGCACACAGTTTTACTCCCGTCTGTCCTCTCTGATTTCTGCCTGTGCTGCAGTACAGTGGAGGTGAAAGGAATTCACTTAATGTTGCTCATGGCCTCAATCAAATCAAATCAACAGTAATACATCTTTTCAGAAACAGTCCTTGTAACTGCGGCTCATCCTCAAAACTCACTGTGGATATTTTTCATTGGAAAATACTTCCTACTGAAGAAATAGCGGAAGAAATAATGTGGATCATCTGGAGATACAAGGACACTATTTATGGAAAAATGTATTGTTTCTTTCAGGTGACCTTTTTTATACTGTGACCAGCACAAACAAAATTTATTTCACCTCCATTGTGTTGGAAAGAGGCTAAAATCTCAGCGAAAGATTTCTCAAACTTTGTCAAATAAAACTAATTTTTCATTTGGATGAGCTCACCCTGTAAAATTCAGTTTACTTTGGATTTATCTTGCTCTCCTGACATGACTTTATAGTTTGTGGTTTGCAGCATTTGTGTTCATGTTTTTGATATATGGACGTCTCACTCAACACCTCTATGAAAGTGTTTCAGCAAAACCTGATTCTGTATTGACCCAGTTAAATAAACATAACTTAATGAAAATAGGATTTATAGCAGGGCAGTTTTATCAGACTGCATTACCGTCAGCTAGGTGTGCCTAATAAACTAGCAGCCGAGTGTAAATAAAGTTTATTAACTTTCTTACTCTGAGTGAAACTCTGTGTGGCAACAGGGTGAAATCTTTGAAGTGTACGAGGTGGATTCTGATTCAGATCATTGTCGATTGTGCTTTTAATTGACAGCTTGTAATGACATCGACCGCTGGCCGACGCCCCATCCTGGACGAATCCTCACGCTGCCGATTATTATGGGCGTGGTCATCAAGGTATATATACACACACACACACACACACACTTACACTTACTTATACTTCAAGGACATTTGTTGCACATTATTAATTCCCCAGCCTCTCACTCTAACCATCACAACTAAATGCGTAACCTTAAGCTAAACCTAATTCTAACCTAGACTAACCCTTTGATGATTAAGGAAAATGTCCTCACTCCGAATGTATAAGTACACACACACACACACACACAGACTCAATGGGTGGAGACCGGTAGACCTTTCACTCTGACTTGTCGCAGCAGGTAGAGCACAGGTGCAACTCATGACATTAACGTTGGCTCGTGCACTCAGCAGGGACCTGCACCTGGAGCACTTAAATGGGAGGAAGCCATCATTAATGTAGTTAGTTACATCTCTGTTTGGCAAATCAGAAAGTCCTTTACTCACTAAAGCTTCAGTTCTGCATGAAGTGTGAACTGTTATAATTGGCACCACTGGTGAACTGTGACCATTGGACTACGTGCCCCCGCACATATCTCAGAACACACCACACACAGTACAATTTACTGTGCCCACTACATTTTTATCATATGATGCCCAAAATACTTTGACTGAGTTACTGAAAGACATTTTGTCCGTGTGCAAACATCTGGACAAAACCAACAGTGACATTGTCATCTGATCTCTGAACTAAGCAGTGAAGAGTTGATATTCTGAGTAATAATGTGTGATTAGTTGGTTTCTGATGAGCGATCAAATGGTGACTGTTTAATCTGTATGCTGCTGCAGGTTCGCATCCCCACCAGTTATGACAAACCAGGAACTTCACAGCTGGTCCAGTCCGCCCAGGTGATCTCACACACACGCATAGAAAATTCTTTTCTAAATGAGTTGTTACTTCAGCATTTGGTATTTTATATTCATTTCTGCAGTAAATTAATAAACATTCATGAGCACTTGATAATTTCAGCTGAAAGATGGTGTGTCTGTTTTGCAGAGCGACAGTCAGGTGTCCATTGTGCTCCCAACCATCCATGAAGTCGACCTCTTCAGGTGAGAGCTGCAGGTTGATCTGTTTTATTTCTCCAGTGTGGGCCACACTCACCGCCTGCTGTTCAGTGGTGGTACTGCAACAGTTTCACACGCAAACACCTGGTGGGAAAAAAAACCCATCTCCCTAAGAGATAAGCTGACAGAGATATTTTTTATGGGACTAAATAAAGACTGATGTCTCCTAGAAAGTTGTAACTGCAATATTCACTTTGTGTTTTTAAAACTTAGTGCCCTTTTTCACAGAACTCACCCACAGGGTTGGTGTGACCAGCATGAATAGTCATGTTAATTATAAAAAGGTCAAATTCACAGCTTTTGCTGCAGCATTGTCACCCTGTTGTGTTAATTTACATATTCAAAGGACTTGTAAGAGAAGAATTAGAACAGATGAAAATAGATGCAACAAATATAAACTGGAGCAGAGTAAAGTAACTTATTAGAGCTGTTTGACCTTCAGTAGAGTATTTGGAAAGAAAAAAAACAGATGTTTCTCAGTCTAGAAAGATATTCAACAAAGACAGAAAATACATTTTCTGTCAGTATCATTTCTGCTGGGAAATCAGTGAGAACAACAACACTGTAGTATGTATGATTTTTATGCTGTATCTGTAAAAATCTCTTTTGTCTTCATTTTCTTAAAAGATCGAATTATGATTTTTCCAGACCTACAGATCTAAGATCATTTACATTACAGCCAAATATTTCCAAAGCATACAGTAATGATGTGGACTGACGATAATATGGTCCAAGAAATCATTTATTTCAGGGAATTTCTGTGCTTCAGTGCTCTTTCTCTCTCTCTCCAGGTGTTTCTACCCCGTCTTCTTCCACATCCAGATGCTGTGGGAGTTAGTGTTGCTGGGGGAGGCGCTCGTTGTCATGGCGCCGTCACCAGCGGAGTCGTCGGATACCGTGCTGGCATTGGTCAGGTGAGCAGGAGAGGGTTGGGGGCCAGTTGATGTGCCAGCAGGTACAGAAGCTTGGCATTTTATGGCAAAGTTTAAGTTAAGTTTGATCAGATTCGATGTGTATTCTGAATTTGTGTCTTCATAAATCTTTATAATTGTGTCTTTATTACAGTTAAATGCAGGATTTCACATCTTATATTCAGTTTTAAAGAAAAGTCTTTTAGTTTTTGATGAAGTTTTTGATGAAGTGTTTGCTAGAAAATTACCAAGATACAGTCTGGCTACATGTCATATTTTATTTACTTTTCTATCAGTGATGGCGACATTAGTTGTGTTTAGTTAAGGTGGAGCTTTCTGCCCACGTGGAAGTTATTTGTACTAATATTCATGTCTTTGTCTCTCTCTCTTTGCAGCTGTATCTCTCCTCTGCGTTACTGCAGTGACTTCCGGCCGTACTTTACCATCCATGATAGCGAGTTTAAGGAGTACACGACCAGGACGCAGGCGCCGTGAGTAAAGATGAAGCAGCACCGCAGTGACCATGTCGCCCTTGAACAAGTCACTGACATCCCATCTGCTGAACTTTCAGTAGTTTTGTCTCAGCTTCCCAACAGTGACTCACTTAGCAGCACTTCAGTGGTGGTCAAGAGAGGGGGAGTGTGTCTTCAGGCACTTTGACATATAGAGTTTAACTAGAGGTATGTTTAAGTCTAAAGAGAGCAACACACCTGTAGCACAGACTAGATTCTGCTGTGCCATCAGTTGTTGTGTTGTTTTTAAAGCAATGCACTCTGGGGCTTGTATTTGAATTTCGCCTAACACAATCATGTACCTTTAATTTATTTTGAAGCAGATTTTCCTTGTGTTTGCTGATGATTCAACCGGAAGAGTTTTGTCTTCATCAGTGTTGAAATCCACAGTTAGATCCAAGTCCACAGTTAGAAATTAGACTTCTACTTCCAGAAAATCACACAACAATAATTTGCTCACTTTCTGCAGTTATACTTGTTGGGAATTCAGCATCTTGCTCAGAAGAACTTTGTGAGGTTTGCTGTATGAATCCTTGTGATATTTGCCTGAATTAATAATTAAAGAGTCATGTGTGATCTGTTCTCTCTCTTTCTGCAGCCCGTCTGTCATTCTGGGAGTGACCAATCCCTTCTTTGCTAAAACCCTGCAGCACTGGCCGCACATCATCCGCATCGGAGACATGAGGCAAGCAGGTAGATGATGCTGCTCCTGTCCACCTCAGTCAAATGTGATGTTTGTCTCTCATTAATAAAACACAAACTTAATAACCTTTGCAGCGCAGTCCACTGCAAACAGCATCTTCAGCCCTAGAAAATGTTGCTGAAAGTGTGAGGAAACTCGTGTCCATAGTCTGTAGCGTACTTGTGCTGCATTACAGTGTTCTCTGGTTTCCACTCTGTCTATAAACCGTAATCATACACACCTATATACACACACGCACACAAACATGTAGTTTTGGAATTTAACTGGGTACATTTACTCAAGTACTGTACTTAAGTACACATTTTAAGTACTTGTACTTTTAATTGACTATTTCCATTTTTTGCCACTTTACACTTCCCAGTGAAATCCATGTTGTGTTGAATGTTTGCGATAAACTGAAGGATGAAATGTTTCTTTATGTGCTGAGAAAATTCTTCCCCTTCTTAAGCTAAATAAACTGTTTAAATTCTCCTGTTGGTAAATGCATCATCACAAAGCTGCACTATGAGTATTTTTACTTTTGATAATTTTGCTGAAAATACTTACACAATTTAACATGCATACAAGGTTTTGAAAGCAGGACTTTTGACTTGTGTTGTGGTACTTTAAGTGAAGTAAAGCATCTTGTATATGATATAAATTTCAGCCCAGTGTTGATTTGCAGCTGTAAGTCAGATGTCAGGTGACATGCAGGAGAAACTCTTGACCGTCTGTTTGAACTTTCCTCTTTCCGTCTGTTCCTCTCAGGAGAAATGGCCAAGCAGATGAAGGTCAAGAAACTGAAAAACCTCAAAACTCTGGACTCTAAACCAGGTAAATGCAGCATATTCTTAATTTTTTTATGTTTATTTTTTTGTTTTTTCTGATTAATTTACCAGAGGGAAAGTTTCAATCGCTGTTAAACCAGAAGACTTAGCTTCCTTTTCTTTGTATTTGTGTGTGTGTGTGTGTGTGTCTTGCAGGTGTGTACACTGCATATAAGCCGTATCTGAACAAAGATGAAGAGATCATCAAACAGCTTCAGAAGGTAAAACTGTGTCTCATACGTGCACTTCAACACACTTGGCTTTAAATGACACCCTATTTGTTTGTTTTTTCATTATCTTTATTCTTCCTTCACCATTTACAATAGTTTTAGCCACTCTGAGTCACCATTTTTCCAGGCTACAACCCTCAGACCTCATATCAGCCTCATGTAGAGCTGGATTTATAGATGTATGTTACGACATACCTACAGAGCCACCGTAGGATCCTCAGCTGAAGTGCTTAACAATATTACTACATATCAGGGCTACAGCAGCTATCAAAGATATCATGTGGAGTCCAGCTATTTTTTAAATTATGAATTGATCCACACATTATGTTCTTCATTAATCATATAAAATGTCATAAAACCATAAAAGTAGTCCACACATTCCTCGGGTTCCTGGTGACAACTTCAATTGTCTTGTTTTGACTGACCAACAGCTGGAAACTCAAAGATTTTTAGTTTACTGTCACATAACCCTGAAATCTTCCTATTTGAGTGGCTGGAAGTGGTGAAAATTTGTGTGTGGTCTGCTGATGGTGAAGACAACATGAAGCAAGCTGAAGAAAGACACCTCCGCACATCTAGCAAAGCCGTCACCACTGCAAAACCTCCTGCTGTGACCTCCACTTGTAAAGCAGCAGTATCTTATTCAATAATGAGAGGAGGTGAAATAAAAGTTACCTGGATGGTAAAACGTCTCTATAACGACGCACATTTGCCACCGTCTCTCAATAATGACGTGAATGACTTAATGTGGAGAATGTAGTTAAAACAGGACATGGCCAGATCACGTGACACATTACATCAATACCTATAGAACAAGAGGAGATTTGTTCCTCAGAGCTGAAGAGAAAGTCTCAAACTAAATCATTCTTGTAACAGTTTTAGTAATTTCTGAATTCTTTAGGGAAAAAGACCAGATTTTGAAAATAGCTCCCCAAAATGAGACTTATACTTAGACTTGCAGCATCACTGCTCCTAATAATGCATTTCACCCACTAATGTGAGAGCAGCCTGATGTTTGATATTTCTGTCAAACCATCTTTTTGTCTGTTTGTTTTTCAGGGTGTTCAACAGAAGAGACCCTCTGCGGCCCAAAACGCGATTCTTCGACGCTACTTCTTAGAGCTGACACAGAGCTTCATCATTCCCCTGGTAACAGATGTTTTGTTATTTTATCTCCACATATCTCACAGTGACGACGTGGAGCTGTTTAGTTTTTGTCTGTTTGTGTGTCTCATTGTCTCCTGTATGATCAACTATGAAAGGTCCAGCATCGTGTCGTGTTTTTAATACAATGTCATACGGACAGATGAGAGCTAGATGCTTATTAGTTATCTGGTGGCCCCTCTGGTGGATCCCATGCTGAGAATCATGACTCCGAATCAACATTCATTTTCATGTTTTCAGTCACTGTTTCCACAGGTTTGAAATAATTAGCTGGTGTGTGTGTGATTGTGTGTTACAGGAGCGTTACGTGGCGAGTCTGATGCCTCTCCAGAAGTCCATCAGTCCCTGGAAGAGTCCTCCTCAGCTCCGACCGTTCATCCAGCAGGACTTCATGAAGACGCTGGAGAAAGCTGGACCGCAGCTCACGTCCAGGCTGAAAGGAGACTGGATAGGACTGTACAGGTACACACACACACACACACACACACACACACACACACACACACACACCTCTGATCTTCATGAGTAGCTGAAAACTGGTGAAACCTTGTCTCTCTGGATGCATTATAGAGAGACAGAGAACCCTGTGTTTATAAAAGCTTTACCCCTCTAATTATATTTGATCATAATTTAGTAAATCACTTAAGCAGAGGCTCGAATGGTAAATTTCCTGGTGTGAAGGTACAACAAAGTAGAAACTATCGGAGTTTATCAGTGTTGTGGAGATGCCCATTATCCTGAGCATCATGTGGACTCCTGTGTGTGTTTTTTCCTCTGCGTCTGAAGGCATTTCCTCAAGTCTCCCAACTTCGACGGCTGGTTCCGCAACAGGAGGAGAGAGATGACCCAGAAACTGGAGGCCCTGCACCTCGAGGCCCTGTGTGAGGAGGTGAGGAGGGAGGGAGGGAAGGGAGATCAGCTTCAGAGTGACTCTGTAAACCTCAAATACCAACTAATGCTGGGCTTACACCAAACGATTTTCACAGTCCCAGACTAAAAACTGGAAAGTCGTGACTCCAGTAAATCTTTGGAGTTTTACTGGAGTCACAGCATGCTCCCGTCATCTCGATGGTTAAGTTTAAGGTGGTAATCTGCGCTGTTTCATATCAGTCTTTTCCTAGTCTTTCTCAAGTCGCACTGACACAATCAACAACCAATAGATGAGCTCTGACAAAAGCGGAAACAGGAAACCTGACAGTCAGAACAAGAACAACAACTGCACACACGAGAGTAGCTGTAGCCAAAAGCTGCTTCTCCTCCATTTTAGTTTCTACTAAGAGCATGATGGGGAAAAAAAAGCTAAGAATCTAGTTGTAGTCTTGTAAATAGTGACCCTGCAGGATTCACAGTCTTTGTAAAATCTCAGTCTGAGACTAGGCTGTGCCTAAAAACTCTGAACACTTTAGATGTCAGCAGGTGTGAGCTGATAGTTTTCCAAGAGTCTTTTCCAAATCTTTTCAAAGTCTTCTGATGTATGGGTAGCATAATATATTCAGATTTTTCAGCCATTCACACAACTTGAAACTAAATCAGCTGTGCATGTTTGTCCTAAATCATACTGTGTGACAGCAGGTGCGTTTCTACCACCTGCATGTTCGCACATTTTCAGGACGTGTGTCAAAAATTCCCCTAAAATCTAGAACAAAATGATTTGTAGATCAATGCGAAATAAACTCATCAACACACTTTTTTAAACATTATTATAAGTCCACCAAGGAGATGAAAAAACATCAGATGTGTGTGGAGCGATGAGGAGGCTGTAACCTTTCTCACAATAATACATTAGACAGACAGAAATATCATATTTCCATCATGTTTTCTATATTTTTCTTACGATGATGTCATCTTGTTGTGGCCTCTTCCTCTGCAGTAATTTAATGGCACCTGACCAGAGATTTGGCACCACCTACTGTTTATCTAGTTAAACCAGCTTCTTATAGTAACACTTGTGGATGGAAGAAAATATTAATTTGCATTTTCTTTTACTGATTTCCTTTCACTATGTTTGCATAGAAAAATGTTTTTTGTTACAGATGATTACTTTGTGTAGTGTTTGAGTGGAAAAAAGAAAAAAAAACCTCCCTCCAGTGCCATCAAACAGGTCGAGTTTACTGTCAGACTGAATGTCAGGGAGTTTATGATTTCATAAGGTTTGTAAGTCTCTCATCCTTGGTTTGTGTATTTTTGTGTGACTGTTTCTGTAGGATCTGCAGCAGAGAGTCCAGAAACACTCTGAAGTGGAGACGGTTGATCTGGTTCTGAAGCTGAAAGATAAACTGGTCAGTACAAACTCATCCCAGATTCAAAAATTGCATCAGTGCTAAAATATTACTGCTACTACTGCTGCCTTCTCTACAACTCTTAATGTTGATGTGTGTGTTCATGTATAAGTCTGATGAATGCTCTCTGGTGCTTTCTGTTGCAGAGTCAGGCGGAGAGGGAGCAGCTCCCAGTGCGTCCGGGGACTGTGGCTAAACTGAGGGCCCACATTGAGGCCGTCATCCTGGCCTTACCAGAGGACCTGCAGGGCATCCTTCACAAGCCCTCCACGCCCTGACCTTTAACCCCTCAGTCTGCAACTCTAACCCCGGTTTGAGCTTGTTTTAAAGTTTAGGGGGTAGTGGGTCTCCTCCGCTGTAGGCTCCGAGGTGGAGGGACCCGGGTGTACCTCAGACTGGGTCCCAGTTTGAGGGCCTCTCCTGGTCTAACATGGAAAGCACACAGCACGTTTTTGTTTCCTAAAATATACATCCAGCTTCAGTCATATTTACTTTTTTTCTTCTCCAAATCGATACTGTGGAAGTCAGACCAAACATATTCCTCACATCTCGGTGATCCTGTGGTATTAAAACGACCAGCCGGACCAGTCCGCAGCTGCCCGACTTTAACTTCTCTGAATGTTTTTTTTTTTTTTTTTCAAAAGGTGGAAGAGCATTTTAAAGTCATGAGGGGTTTTTCATCTTCTTCATTATTTAGTAAAGGAACGAACACTTGATGTCTCTCTCCTTCATCACAGCTTTGCCCTGTCAGCTCGGCACCAAAGCTTCCTCTGAGCCTTCGGTGGTCCGAGCGCTGAACAGTTTGTCGTCACCTTGGATTTAAGAGCAGGAGGATGAGCCCAGCTGACCTTTGACCCTCAGCATTTTTACCTTTTGAGGTTTTTAATTTTTACTTTTTTAACTTGGACTGTTGCATGTCCGGCGGAACTGACTTTGGAGTTTTTCATCCATTTTTAAAAGTTGTTTTTAAAAGAAGTGCACTTCATCACTAACTAGACCAGTGTGCCCTTCACACACAGACATACACACACACACTTTTATGCAAACAAACTGAACCGAGCAGAGCCAAGCAGTGCTTTATGAATCAGTTTTACTAAAATGTTGTAGATTCAAACATACAGAGCATTAAGCACCAGCGACCCTGTAATAACTGTCGATGCAGTAGACAGCTCATGTGGTCAGGAGCCAATCACATCCTTGTATTTGTGTCACATGATCTTTGTGCAGCCCATCATAACAGTCTGAGGAAATATTCAAAATTGTCCTGAAGCATTCAGAAGTCTTGTCGTGGGTTGTCGTTATATTTGTTTTGTTTCTGAAGACTGACTCCAAAACTTGAGTGTCCTTTTGGTTTTTTATGATTTCAACTGATTGATTCTGAGCTCGTCTGAGGGGAGAGGACAGACTTTGACCTGCTGGACTGTGAAACTGTGGAGAACCATGTTTGGCAAAGAAGAAAAAAAAAAGAAGAGAGAAATAATAAAGAACCTTAATGGAGAATTAAAATTAGACACTAGGTCAAAACTATAAGACACTAACTTAAAGTTCTGTCTTTTAAAGGTAAAACTGTACGACACAAAGTCAGATTTACTTTAGATTTAAAGATCCCAAGTTAAAATTTAGAATTAAGTCAAAGATATGATATTGTAAATCATTATGAGATAAAGAGTCCAAATTTAACTTCTCGTTACATTTGTGAGATATTAAAACAATATTTGGACTAAGTATGATTTTTTTGACTTCTTAATTATTTTGACCTACCGTAAATATTTTTGGTTTTGTTTTTTATTTTCCTGGTAGCTTTAATAGTGAAACTTCTGCTCTCTTGTTGTGGAGATTCACTGGACAGCAGTAACAAAATGCATTTTGAAAGTATCTGTACTTCTTTATTTCAATTTCTTCGTTGAAATCACCAAATCTGGTGACGCCACAGTGCGAAACCCTTCTGAGTTAATTACAGTCTTGAGTCATTTAGTATTTTTTTAAAGTTCCTTTCAAAGAGTAGAATTTCTTTTGTGCTGTGCATCAGTTTGGAAGAGCAGGTTTTTAATTCAGATGGAGGATTTTTGAAAGAAAACGGATGATAAAATGTCTTGTGCTGGTATTTATTCCTTTGAATGTAAAAAAATGCTGTCAATAAGGTCAAGTTGCTATAGTAACAGTGTGTACTATTGCTGACAAAAATGGTATTTAGCAACTTTACTGGAGTCTTAAAGTCTTTCAAAAGCTAACAAACCCAGATCAATACAAATAGATTTATCAGAGATCAATCATATAATCGTGACAAAACCTGCCGCAGTGATCAGTTTAGATTTGAACTGTGATCAAAATAAGGAAATGTTTAATATGTTGTATAGTACATTCCTGACACTGGTATATTTATAGTGGCAATACACTGCAAACCCAAGTATGGAGTTTAGTATGGAAGCCCATTTCTGCCAAAGAAAAAAAATAGGAATAATAAAAAAAAACAAAACATACTAAGTCAAAATTTATTGAAACTATTTCATAAATTGGGTTTTAGTCAATGAAAATTGTATTTGGATTTTGAATAAAAAGCTCATAATTTAAAGTAAGTATCTCTCTATTACTATTTTGATATTTGATATTGATATTATTTTGATGGACTTGGTTCATGATCTTGACTAAAACAACCACAATTTTGAATTGGTATCTTTTGATTTTATTTTAAGTAAATCTTAGTACAATAGCAGAAATAAAAAGGCTTAAAGGAGTTACAATGATTTGTCTAATTATGACTTGGTTACATTTCACACACTTTCTCTCTGGTAGAAATGTGTCTCCATTGTTAAGTATAAGTCTGATCCTGCAACAAACTCTCAAAGACTCAAAGGTTTTCACCAGCGTGCTTTTAGGAGATGACTTTATGATGTTTGTTTGCACCGGCTGGCAGTGTTTGTTGGCTTGTGTGCATTTCAGAGAAACTAAAAATATCCCAACACTACAGCTAGCATCGTTTTAACTGATCTTTCACAGACGGAGCAGCTTTTTGATTCGGGTTAAAACGATGCTGGTGCCTTACAGGAGTGAGAGCAGAACCAAAGATTCGATGAGTTCCTGTGAAGATGAAAACATGAGCGTTTCTTTAACTGCAGCTCAAGACTCAACGTTTGTTCTTACACTAAATTAAATTTACTGTGCTGAAGAGCCTCTTTTGACAAAAACTAAACTCCCATCATCTGCTCAGGATCCTCCGTGCTGCTGTCGGACAAAAGAAAATTATCAGAAGTCTGTTTTAATTGTTTTATGATGAGCAAGAAAGCCACATATTTACTGTCAAATGAGGGTCGTGTAAAATAAAAGAAACCAAGCAAACTTGCTCAGTCCTCATAAAAGGATGATTGGCACTGTTGCATCTGTAAAAGCATCATTTAGCTGCCTTTTTTTATCACATTAACTACAAATAGAAACATTCATTACTACATCCATTTTAGACTTTTTTGAGTGATTTTCTCTTCTCCATGCAGCCATTTCAGCCAAAAAATCAAATCCTTTAAAAAATAAAAACAACAACTAATCATGGGGGGAAAAAAAGTGACATTTATTTAAATAGTAATAAAATATTCTGTCCCAGCAGCTGGCTGAACCTTAGGTTAAAGAGCCAAAACATGCACATTCATCTGTATGGTGCTTGAAATGAAAAACATTGATCTCAAAGCTTCTTTTGGCCTGATTTAAACGAATTCATGAACATTCCTGATGACAATGTAAAAAAAAACGTATATAATGACAGCAATAACATCTTAACTGGTCATTTAATTTATTATGGTAATTTGTATTTTCAGAGTGTGAATTACTACGACTTATTTGGACAAGATTAATATTTTCTACACATTAACTGCACATATGGTTATCTGATGTTTGCATTTTTCTAAATATCACTTGTTTGAAAATGTTAAACTGATTTATGGAGAACTTGTTTGGCATTTTTGTTCTTTTTGGTCATTTTCCTTTAAGCCATCATGTAACACATGTATAAATGCTTTGAAATTTGCCTTTTTTTTTTTTTTTTTGGTCAAGCAGATAATTGTAAAGAAAAATAACAAAGGTATGTGCTGGTTCAAAAAACCTGTGACATCTGGTTGTTGGGCAACCAAGTTTTATATTTGTAAAGCAAAAAACAAAAAAAAACAAGAACTTATTTTAATAACTTTTAATTTTTTATGGAGGGTTATTCTCATATTCCACTCTGTAGAGAATGAAGGGTTTTGTACATAATGGTGTAAAGAGAAACGGTGGCCCAGATATGATGTATAAAAATTATTTTGCTATTAAAACAGATGTCTTACTAAATACAGAGATATAAATAAGAATTCCTCCATATAATGTTCATTTACTTTTCTTATATTGATTACAATGTTGTTGAGACACCTTGACATTTTGAATTTGTAGTTTATTTGCTAACAGACACAGGTCTTAAAGGTTTTTGCATTTACTGATCCTGAAAACATCTCTAATGTTGGCACAGTTTGTCAATCACAGTGGTCCATCTATTGATTGGTATCAATAATCATCATCATAATATCATTAAGAGACCCTGTTGACAAATATTGGACAATTAACACAAAAACTCCAGATTACATTAAAATAAGGTTTTTAAAAATATTTCTACAATTAATTTAGATATTCTGCCTCTGTGAAAAAGTACTCAGATCTTGAGTACAAAACTCAAACTACCAAAACTAATAGTACTCATTATGCAGGTTTAATACTGTTTTATTATTATTGATTCATGAATATATACAAGAATTAATTGTTGCAACTGGTAAAGGTGAATCTAATTTGAATGACTTTATAGCTATATAGCTATAATAATGTGCTAATTTTTAATTATATATTATTAATCTAAGTCTGCAAAGAAAATACAGTTCTTAGAAGTATAAAGTTAAAATGTATAAAATGGAAATACTCAAGTACAAATACCTCAGAATTGTATTTAAGTACAATACTTGAGCAAATATATTTAGTTACTTTCCACCTCTTCCAGAGTGAATAATCCCTGACAAATAAGGGACAAAATTGGTAGCATTAATGCATTTTTAGGTTTCTTTACTTGTGGTCTTAACAGGCCACATGTTTGTGCACATGTGTAAAGTTCATCTTGTTAACTTGTTGGTTTCCTTTGAGAAAAGTCAGTTGGTAGTTTGTTAGTTTTGACTGCTTCTTGGTGTCGGTGAGTAAACGTTACCATCCGGCTGATGTTTACAGAGAGCTGTCTGCTTAAGTTAGCTTGTGGCTAATGCTAACACTAATACTTTCAAGGCAGTCAGGCCAAAATATTTGACCCTTCATCACATTAAGTAGCATAATAAATTCAAATTCAAAATGTCAACAAGCACATAAAGCCATTATGTTGCATAGCTACTCATATTTGGCTCCACTGACACTGTTTTTGAAGTCGTATAAGCATACGGAGTCTCTGAGTGGTCACATCAATTTTTTTCTCTTGTTTTACTAAATCACGTGCACATGTTGTGTTCACGTTAAGATCGTCTGACTAATAACAACACCTTTACAAGAAAGGTTCGACTATACATTTCCATAACACATCTACACTGAAATAAAACTTAATTGTTGAATCCCTATTAATAAAAAATGTGAACAAAATAATTCAGTGAAGTCTTTTATTAACAGGTTTTATCAAATGAGTACTATCTGCATGTGATTTAGTAAAACGAGCGCAAAGACTAGAAAATACAAAATTCTTTTACCTCTCTGAGACTCCATATAACCACGTCACTAAATCTCTCTGACGGTCTGATGGACTGTAGTTTAATTAAAATATTGATAAGAAGCGCTAATGAAGAAAATTGCTCTCTATTGTTTCACACGAAGGCCTATAGTTGGTTCATTTTGTAAGTGTTATGTTAACTTTATTTTAACTTTAATTTTAAATCACACAGCAGCTGATTTGGACATTTGTGAAGAACTAACTGTTTTGTTGTGTTTTGTATTTTTAGTTTCTCAAATTTTCATGAAGGCTGCTGTATGACGGGATTGTTCATGCTACATTTCAGGTTTTTGGTGAGGTTGCTGTCCTCGATTGTATTTTTTTTTTTTAAAAGAACATTTTCTGTTTTTCTGCACTGATTGTAATAACATCACTTCAACCACGGTGGATATTCTGGTCATTAAACAGACGGCATTAATTTTACTGGATTCTCCTGTCTGTTTTCTGTAGATTATTTTATGTAATCTGTGCAAACTGATTGTTAAACTGAACAGATTTATAATCATCTTAAACTTGCAATAACTGATTTTTTTTTTCATTTGAGGCAGCAGAAATACATTTGAAGACAAAGATTGATATAGCATAGCAAAGATATTAACAAAAAGTTATTTATTTCCATCCAGCAGTTATGAAGCAACATTATCTTTATTAATTTGGAGTCATATTTGTGTTGACCAGATGAATATAAATCCAATATTCACTCTTTTAGCTCTGTTTTTGATCTACACCACTTCCTGAGTGAAATATGTTTCTTTAGCTGTTAAATGCTCCAGTTTGTTCACCAGAAAGTCTGTAACTGTGTCTGCTGTTTGGTGCTGAGCAGGTCGAGTACAGTGAGTTTTTGTGACTTTTCAAAAACAGGAAAGTAGTTGTTCACACAGATAAACGATGAGCTGAAACTCATTATGAAGCTGCACAAAGCTGCAGATTCAGATAATTCTCTGTAGGTTCAGATTGTCTTTATAGGAAACATCTAAAAATATATATAGATTATAGTCGCATTAAAATGTGAGGGAACATTTTGAAGTAAAGCCTCCATATATTCATCAGGCAATGAAAGAAAAATCAGGGTACAAGTACATTCAGCTTTTAAGAAACGCAATGCAGAAATTTAGCGTAATATCAGCTAAATGAGAAAAATCCAGACAAATAACTGGTTTCAGAAAACGTAACAGTAAATAATTGTACTGAACCAGAGTCAGTGACTGCAAGTCTTTCAACTGAGCTAAAGGAAAGAAGTTCATTTAAATCCACCTCCTCATCTCAGTCTCAGAAGAGTACAAATGAGGCAAATTTCCCAAAATGTTGAGCTTTTCCTTTAAGGTATGATGCGGTCTGACCTCCAAGCTGCACGTTATATAAAATAATCAATAACATCAATCAATAACAATATCCAGTTATTTCTTTATTGTTTCTTAATAATCTTCAAAATTAAGCACAAAAAACAATATAACATCAAAAATGTTAGTAAAAATTAAAATAATTAGCTCATAGGTTTTTATTCTGTAAATGAGCTTGTCACCTTTGTTAGTTAATCACAAACTTTAATCAAATCATGTTTGAATTTCACTTATGATTAATTCATAATCGTTGATTGATTACTGTGATCTTTTTATCATTAAAGAGTCATTCACGTGCTTCTCTACGTTTTATTAAAGCAGCTGTCTCTTTCTCGCTTTCCTTTCCTTCACGAACTCTGGGGACTTCTTCTCTCCCTTTAGGCGACGCCCTCTCCCTCTCGCCTTGCTGATGACTGGCTGATCTTCCTGCCACTCGTAGGCGTCCTCCAATAGTGTGTTTCCTCTGGGGGTGTATCTGACGTAGGACCAGGTGAGGACGGAGCCAGAGAACGGCCTAAAAACACAAACACACATTTCAGTTCTGGAGATGGTTGAGTTCACCCCCCAACAAACAAACATATTACTAAAATATTATACATGTAGTGATGAAAATACTGTAATAATGATACAGTCAGACTAATTCTACTCATTATATGAAAGGATGTTTCATTGTAAAATAACACTGTAGTTCATAGTGTCAAAAAGAATCAAAAAAACAAAAAATCATTATATGACGTATGTAAATCATCTAAAAGAAAAACACAGTCAGCTTGTAGCTCATGTTGACGTACCCTCACGGCAGGTCAGACGTTTACAGTCCTACTTTTAACTCAGTAAATGCACAGTAAATACTCTGTGTGTTTACTGGAAATTTGTGGGAGAGTTTACAGTTTAAAAACATGTTTTTTTACAGGCTCATTAAAGAATCAGACTTGATGCACTTTGATTTGGACTTTTAGACCAACAAAAAAATGTTTTAAATATATATCTGTATAAATATATAGTGCCTACTGCTGTGTCTCCAAACTGCTCGAGTATGCATCCGTTTTACATAAAAAACTTTATATTTATTGATGAAATGATTTTAAGATTTTACTGCTACTTTACTTGTTATACTCACTTAATGTGGGTACTTGGTTTCTGTCTGTTGTTTTTAGTAATGTTGGGTAGATTTACTTTAAATATACGATGATATGCAGCAGAGACTGACCTTGTTTGAGGATGAAAAACAGTTAAAACTATAACACACACACACACACATACCCGTAGAGGGCGCTGTTCATGTAGTAGAAGATCTCTCTGTGGTGGAGAGGATAATCCCAAATCTGGACGTCCGTCAGCTGACCATCGAAACCTGAAAAATCAATCGCTGGCTCACCTGACCAGAAATACTACACACACACACACACACACACACACACACAGAGTAAGCTTGATGATATTAAAAACAAGGATGAAGATTAAATATTTTAGATGTCAAATTTGGGTCTTTCCAACTTACATAATCAGGAATCAGGAAAATCACAAGTTACTGATCTGTGACTTGTAAATTTCTAGTCAAAACAGTCAGAAACATTCTTAATTCAGCAACGATTATTTTACATGAATATGTGTTGCACGAGGGTTTGTTAGATGTTCAGCACAAATTCCAACCTAATACGGTGAAAAATCAACAAGAAAATACACAAAGAATGACGAAGGGATGAAACTTCAGAAATTCATTACTAAAAAGGTTTTTGCAGTAGATCTTTAGGATTTTGCAGAGTTCTGTGAATTTCAGGACATGAAGTGGGAAAAATTCTGAATTCTGGATGAGCTGCCTCAAATAATCAAAACTTTAAAGTGTTAAAGCTCTTTTCAGACATGTAGTATGTCACACTGGAGGCCTCGTTTATCACTTAAGAGAGATTTTCTCATTTTCTTGGCTGTTCAAATTTCATTCTGATTATCAGCTTACAAAAATGTAAAATTTTGCCTCAGTGGGTTTTTCCTTTGTCCTCACCTGAGTGGGTAGCCTCTTCCTGATGCTCATTCTCGGCCCGCTGAACACCTGGGCCACGTTCCTCGTGGTGTCCACTGTGAGGCAGACCCTGGTCCAGATGTCCAATCCGACGTCTGACCAGATTCGTATGTAAGGGCTGAAGGACAAGGTGTTGTATCTGTACCTGTCAATGCTCAGGGCGTACTGATTCAGGATTCCGACTCCCAGACTCAGGGGGTATCTGCTGGATGGACTGAGCGTGAATATCGTGGGGACGCGTTCTTGCTGATCGATCATGTAACGCAGACACACGGACACACCTGCAGGGGGCGGTGTTCACATGGTGAGTGCTGATTTACAAACCGAATGGACAAAGTTAAGAAAAAGACAAACACGTGAACAATTGTTTTGTTGTTCTGGTGCACAACTTAAAAAAAAGGGTAATCATCTTTCATTCTTTAAGTCAGTATTTAACCAGTCTTTCTGTAACCTTAAACAAGTGCTTTACTTGTCTAAATACTGTGACCCTGTAAACCTTCATCATGATTCACTTGCTAAGAGCAGATAAATGTGTTCTGACAATGACAATCTGCGCACTGTCCTGCCTTCATGCTCACAGCAGAAGCGAATCCAAGCTATACGCTGCCTGCCAAACATTAAAAACAACATGGTGGAGTTTAGCTGAGCATTTAGAGAGAGTTAAAGACACATATATGTCTCTCAAAGGATGGTTGAAGCATGACTGAATGACTGAACTCTCAAAACAAGAACAATCACCATAAAAAGACACTAAATAACAACACAGAGACATGAAACAATCACAAAAAGATGCAATGCAATATTAAGACACAAAATGACAAAAATAAAAAAATAAATAACAACAAAACACCAAATGACTACACAGAGATGCAAATCTACCACAACCAACCTGAGTGAGAGTGCAGACTTCCTTTTTTTGCACAAAAATTAAAATCATGAATTACTGTGCACACGACTGAAAATTTTGAATTTTTGGCAGTCTTATATTTCACAGGTTTTTTGTGGGTCTAAAGAACAAAATTAACCGATTTTCTCTGGAGAAAAAGGCAAACCACTGTTATAGTGGTGAGAAATCACATAATGCAGCTTTGATTTTAAAAACATGATGAAGAACATGATTCAGGCCTTTTGACTGAGGAGATTTCACAAACAAACGAACAAATTATTAACGTAATTTGGGCTCTTTCCCACACAAGGATCAAACCTCGATCATGTAATCAACAAAAATCCAGAAAAAATCCCTTTAAAAACACATGAACAAATCTGCATACAGTGTTGGGGATGCTACTTTGAAAGCAACCAATGACTTCACACGGCTTTCCGTAAACAATATAAATCAATCAGAAATAAGAGACTTCAAGAACAACAAAGTATAAGTACACACTTAAAATAGTGTATAAAAAAGTGTATGGAGCATATATATATATATATATATATATATATATATATATATATATATATATATATATATATGAAATGTGTGAAGTCATGATAAATACTGAATGTACTTGAGCTACCAGCAAACAAAATTTTGGTAAACTACCAGTTGAATTAGATTGTTGTTCACGCCTCCTGACACCGTCTGATACGTTTTATGTTATGTAGTTTGTGAATTAGTGCTCAGTGTACCTCTAGTAGGAGGTGTTGTGGTCCAGTAAGGGTAGGTCCTGGTGGTCCAAGGACTATAGCGGGTGGTGGTCCAAGGTCTATAGCGGGTGGTGGTCCAAGGTTTGGTGGTGGTCGGAGGTTTGGTGGTGGTGGTCTTAGGTTTGGTGGTGGTCCAAGGTGTTGTGGTGGTCGGAGGTTTGGTGGTGGTCCAAGGTGCTGTGGTGGTCTTAGGTTTGGTTGTGTATCTATGGCCTGGATTGGGAGGACTAGGAGAATAAGGAGACATGTAGTAGGGGGAATAGAAGGATATTCCTCCTCTGTTGTTAGACAAAGTGAACATCTTCCCGTTTAAATTTTGTCCAGGAGATGCTGGAGAAAGAAAAAGGAAGAGAGAAACAAGATGTCAGCATAATATAAAATCTTTGTTTTGTCACTGTTTTACTTCATGTTCTTATTTTTGATTCTCACATTTACTGTATGTTTACTGTAGTGTTAATTAGATTATTTCATCTTGTAGCACTATTGAAGGATGAGTTTAACGGTTCAAGATTTTTTTTATTATTATTATTTGTTATTATACAGTGCAGGATTGCACAATAAAATCCAGTTAGAGCTCCTTCATGCTACACACACAGAACATGTGATACCCAAATATTTAAATCAGAATAGAACGTAAAGAAAGACAAAACAAAAGCATCAAGGATATAGCATGCATATACACACACACACACACACACACACACTTTCATATTTTCATGGGACTCACAAGCAAACATCACTTGAATTATTCTTTAAAGTAAAGCATCATTATTAATTGTAGGCTTTGATAATCTATCCTAAAGTGTGATAAATTTCTCTTAATGATACGTGATACGATACATAATGTGTGTGTGTGTGTGTGTGAGAGAGAGAGCGAGAGAGAGTTTTAGGAAGTAGGACAGATCAGAATGTGAAGACGTTCATGGTTTGTTTGTTCACTGTTAGTCAAATGCGATCAAACCACACCGACAGTCTCAATGACGTCGATTAAATTAAGATTTTCTGTCAAACTCTTAATAGATAGTGAATAAATAACACCAACATATGCTTTTGATTATTGCTAATTAACATGAATATAATAATACTTGTTTGTGCAGAGGCTTTAAGTACTTTGGTTGGTATTTTCTGTAATTATAAGTGTGCTTTTGGACCTCACTTCAGTTTCAAGTCTGTAGTCATCAATCTTTTCTTTGTTTGTTCAGCCATAGTAACAACACTAAGAGACTGAAAAACTATATCGCTTCAGAGTGAGTCTGTCGTGTAAAAAGTCTTTTTAAAAGTTGAACTGTGCACCACATTTTTAATTTCCAGGGTTGCATTTCATATTTGTTGCCTGTTGTTTTTGGTCCTGTGCATCACTTATGATCAGCTTTTTCTTCATTAACTGATCAGGTGTGTTAAATATATTGTTTTCTTTTTATTCAGGGGCTGGTTTCTCTTGCAACATGTGTGATTATATATTGAGATTATATGTTGTGTGATTATATGTATATGTTGGCTGGCAAATTATTTTTTCCTCTTGGGTTTAATAAAGAAATCTGGAGCAGCTTCGGTCTCACCAAGACAAAAAGAATAAGGAAGTTTGTTCTCTGACATGCGACTGCACTGATTCCTCTGAACTCTTACGTGAACCAGCGTTTGTTTGCATGAAGTGTGAATTATGCATGACTTAGTTTGTTTATATAACCTGCATTTAAACAGGAAGATATTTAAAAATGTCTTATGAAATCTATTCTGGGTGTGTGTGTTCACCTGTTGTCCATTGCATTTGTTCCTGCAGGAGAAGTAGTTGGTTGAAAAGCTGCTGTGAGTCCAAAATTCATCACGACCAGCATTGACATCACTGCCATCACTATGGAAATGCCAAGCAGCTTCATCTTCATGCGGCTGATTGGAGGCTCTAAGGTGAATCATCCACGCCGTGTGGAAGTGTTAATCTGTCTGCTGTCCCTCTGAGCAGGCTGCAGCTCGACTGCTCCACTTTCACTTCCTGCTTCAGCACTTTAAGTTTCATTTATGGGCACAGAACCTCCTCCACATTTCTGCAGCCAAACTCTCCTTTTCCCTCCCACCACTCCTCCCACATTTCAGACCACAAAGCTCCATCACAGCCTTCAACCTGCCCAGAAAAACGGTTTTTCCTTCATTAAACTCTCCAGCAGCATGTAAAGTAGCTGAAATGTGCTGCTCCTTTACACGCTGCAACATTAGTCATTGTTATGCATGAATACATCAATAAATACAATTGATTACAATACAACAGTCCATTGATTGATCAGGTTTATAGCCAAGCGGGTTTTCAATGAATTTGGCTGAATATATTGTGCAAAAATATAAATATGATAAGTAGAGAACTATAAGGATGAAAGAAAGTATAAATGAAATATAGACAATATTATAAAATAGGCAGTCATATATAAATATATTATAACATAAAGAAAATATATATATTATTCTGAAATACTTACTTTTGGTACTTTAAGCATATTTTAATGCAGATACTTGAATGCAAGATTTTTACTCCCATGAGTATTTGTATTGCTACACTTACTTCTACTACTTAAATTTGAGTATTTTTTCTCACACTTCATGTAGGAGAGAGTTTTTGTCTGTCATATGTGTGTATGAGGAAGCTGTTTCTTTCCCCCACATTTAGACTACAGGAAACCAACATCATTTAACCTGCTTATCCGTATCGGCTGACCTTGTTCGGTGGTGCTGGGAAGGAATTTGGCCCTTCAGACCATCTGTGGCTGTAAACAAGCGAGAGAGGAAACCAGCTGCTATTAAAGAGTTTCCTCAACCAAAAACTAAACACTGAGCATCACTGGAGGACTCTGATACAACAAAAACTACACGACAGTAATAGAATATGAAATCATAAACTACAAAAAGTATAAGAAATGTGTTGGGGTGTCATGAAAATCAATACTATATGAAAAACTGAGCTCATAAGACGGTTGGGGTGGAGGAGCTGTGGCAGGAAATATAATGAGAGTAATAATGAGATGTGTTTTGTTATAACGGCCGTGCTGGATACCTACAGGAGTATGACAGACACAGTGGGAGACAACATGAAGGTCAAATAAGATAATTTAATGTAAAAACTCAAAAGGTGACAGGACTTGGCAGAAGCAAAAACACCAGGCAGGTCCAGAGGTACCGGCAAAAATCATCATCTGAAAAACAGAGCAAAGAGTCTAAAACAGTTCACAAAACAAGGTTTGAATTCCTGCTTTGACAGCTTGGTAAAACACTGGTAACAGTGACAAGTGGTAACACTTGGTAAGACAATCTGGGAAAGGCTGGAAGGGGAACGAGGCTTAAAAAGTGGCTGGCTAGATGGGCCTGATTACAGGACTGTGTTTCGTGTGTTTCGACGGTTGTGATCATTCTGGCGGGGAGCAGCTCAGGAAAGGCAGTAGAATCACCAAGGTGAAGGTGACAGGACGTTATGAATGAATGAGCCACTGAAGGTGAAGCATGAGTGAAGCGGCTGATGCAAACTTGATTTCAGGGCCTGATCTAAAGCTCTTGCAAAAATGCCTCAAACTGAACCACGTCTTCAGCTGTTTTCATGGTTTTCATTATTTATGATTCATCAATGATCCAGAGTGCGTTTTGAAAGAGACGAACAGTTTACGTATAGTTCACAGAGGATCGTACAGTCACTTCTGACAGTGTTGTAAAAGCGTACGTGGAGGAAACCAGCTCAACCTGGGTGGAGCAAGAGGAGCATGTGATGTCTCACTCTGCTGTGATTTCCCTGAACCACAAACGTGACACAGTCTGTGACGGGAAGCACAGGACTCCACTAAGGTCAAAAACTACAAATAACATATTCAACAGATTACTGTGGTATGGAGATTGCTTTTAAAATTTCAGGAAAATATAACTTAATGATTAAAATTCAAATGTTAAAAAGAAGTAGAGACTTTGCTGTTGGGGTTTGGTTTTTGGCCTTTATGTGAACTTCTCTTTTCACAGTGACAAACCTCTGCAAACCAGAACTAAAAATTAACAACTGTCTGTGTGAATAAGGTTCATATTTCAGTTCCTAAAACCTGCTGGATTTCAAAGGTTGAGCATTTTATCAACCGCTTATCGAGTCAAACACAACACAAAGCCGCTCAATAAGACGAGATGTTCGAAAATCAACTTAAACAACAAAATATGTTTTAACTGCCCTCCAAAACCACACATACTGATTATTTTCTGATCTGAACAACAACATCATTTGTCAGCGCCATTTAAAAACCAAATTAAGGGAAAATCAGGACACCAAAGTTTACATTTTGTCCAACAGGCTCATTTGTTTTCTTGCTGAGAGTGAGAAGAGAAAGTCGATACTGCTCTCGTATCTGTGTCGGACTATTTCCTGGCCAAGAACAGTTACAGGACATTTGTTTTGCACATTTTTCCCGAGAGATTTCAAGACATATGAGAGACAGATATGAGAGTGGTATCATCGTGTGATATCTGCAAGAAAGAAAATATGCATATTTGACCTGATGGGCCTGATGTGTAAGTTTGGGCAGATCTCCTCACACACCTCTGCCTTGTTGCATTTTGATTTTAAACATCATTAAACATGTTTAAAATCACATCAACATCAACATCTATGCAGCACATTTCTACTCTCCCACTCTTCTGATTTACAGATTTCTCTCATTGATTTGTTTTTTTATTGACTTTGGATTATTTAGTTGTAAACAAACTACTCTGTTATCTTTCTCCCAGTCTCACTGACTGTCAGTGTGAAACAAACAGTAGTGAAATCCACCCCGCCCCGTCCCTCTGTGGACTTTGAGGCTTTACAACAACATCACACTACTTCTACAGATGGACAGGAGTCACAAACATACCGACCACTAGACGGTGCTGTCACATGAACATGCTGTTTTTGGTGACTTTTTTTCAATGACTGATCAGGTAAAACATGAGGTAGAAATAAAAGAAACATCTCTGGGCTCATTAATATTTAATATCAATCACTACCAAGAAAACCTTCAGTGTCCCAGCAGGAGTATGTATTATTACTGAGTGTTGTGGTATTGTAGTTGTAATAGTTTTATCTTGTCAACAGCTCATCTTTCTTATTTCTTCTTTTACTGTTACTTATTAACCCTGTATTCTCCCTTTTTTTCGTTAATCTCTTCCCATTTTCTTCTTTTCATTATGATTTTTCTATTTTTTATTTTATGTAATATGTAATATGTAATATCCTTATATAATTCTATATGATCATAACATGTTATTTTAACCTCCTATTTAACATTTATACTCAATGAATCAACACCTAATGAATCATTTATAGCACACAATATTGTGACTGTAAGAAAATTAAAGATATTTTGTAGGTATTTGTCAACACTTTGGTTTCCTTATGAAGCATCAATAATTGTGTCTGCCTCTATAAATAGTTATATCAGTATTATAAGCTACATCCTGTCTGTGTGATATAACATTTTTTTATATTTATTTAGAAAACCATGTGTTTATAAATGTGTTCAAATCTCATAAAGACAAACTGAACTGAAGATCCATTCGTGGTCTTATTAGATTTCTTCTGGAGCTCTTTGTCATCAGATGAAAAATACATTATAAAAATATTATTACTAAATATAATGTGAGTCACATTTAATATTCAAATAAAATATAAAGATATATTACATATATGTTTTCAATATCTTATCATCTGTTTATACACCAGTTATGGAAACAGGAAGAGTGATAGTTGTGAACAAATGAAACTCTGATTATTTGGTGTCTGTGAGCAGAAACTCAATATGAAAATGCTCCTTTAACACAAACCTGGCAACGCAGCGTAAACAGACTGTGTCACTTCTGCCAGCAGAGACAAACAGTCACTTCCTGCCTCACCTGCAGTCTGACACAGGAAACAAAGTGTCTGCAAAAATAAAACTCAAACTCCAAGAGTTCAACAAGAGTTCAACACAAGCTCAGAAACTCCTCTTTAGTTTTGTTGTTCTGTTTTTTTATTAGACTTACATCACATAGTTCAAAATGTATCTCATATTAATACCATATGTGTTGTTTTATTTACTAGTCTTAATCTGATATAAATTGTGAATTACATGTTTTTCATGTTTATGTATCAGTCACAATAACTTCTACTGCAAACAAGATATATATTTTTATAAAGATTACTACTTATTATTACTTATACTTCAGTAACAGATCTGAGTACTTCCTCCTCCTATTACTTCAGGCTTCAGTAAAAGTGAATGGGGGACAGAGCAAAATAAACTGATAAAAATAATGTGACCATTCCTGAATTATTCAGTCATGGTCGTGTCAATAAAGCTAATTTGATTTAAAAAAAAAAAGAAAAAAAGGGGGAAGGTTGCTTTTATTTTGAAGGCTTATTATCTTCCGCCTGCGCCTCCTCCTCCACCGTGTACAGAGATGACAGCATGGATAACACACACACACACACACACACACACGGCTGCTGCTCTATAAAAGCACACACACTCACACACCGACACACCGAGCAGGAGCTTCAAGAGGAACCAAACCAAACCAAATCATGGGAGTGATCATCTCACAACTTTTCTCCAGATTCACCTCCAAGAGACCAGTCAGGATCCTAATGGGTGACTATTATTATTATTATTAGTAGTAGTAGTATTATTGTTATTATTATTATTATTATTATTATTATTATTGTTATTATTATTATTGTTATTATTATTATTGTTGTTATTGTTGTTGTTGTTGTTATGTTGTTGTTATAGTATTGTAGTAAGTTGTAGAAGTACTTTTAGAGGTATTAATAGTAGTTTCCAGTGGTGGAAGAAGTATTCAGATACCACACTGTGAAAATACTCTGTTACAAGTAAAAGTCGTGCATTGAAACTGTTACTGAAGTAAAGTATAATCAGGAAAATCTACTTCAAGTATTAAAAGTACTCAAAGCGTAGTATTTTTATATTTACTTTTATTTAAAAAACTCTGTTGTAAACTGAATATCTTTGAATTTAGGACTGTTTGTCGGTTAAAACATTTTAAAACTACACCTTCAGCTCTGACATTTTAATGGATGATTTTAAAGCACTCTTTTTTGCAGCTCAGCTAATAACACTATTAACAGTATAGTAACTGTGTGTGTGTAAAAATTGTGTGTGTGTGCGTGTGTGTGTGGGCTGCAGTCGGGCTGGATGCAGCAGGTAAAACCACACTGCTCTACAGACTGAAGCTGGCAGAGGTCGTCACCACCATCCCAACTATCGGTCAGTCATCAGTTTGATCTGTTTATACCGACATTTAACATTTATGGGAAACATAAAATAACAACATATCATAAAGTAAACTGCTGTGTGTGTGTGTGTGTGTGTGCAGGTTTTAATGTGGAGACAGTGGAGTACAAGAACATCAGTTTCACAGTTTGGGATGTTGGAGGTCAGACTATCATCAGACCTCTGTGGAGACATTACTACACAAATACACAGGTAAACTACTGCTGTTACAACCACCGCTACAACCACTACTATAATAACTACAGTAACTATAATAACTACAGTAACTATAATAACTACAGTAACTAAATAACACAGTAACTATAATAACTATAATAACTACAGTAACTATAATAACTATAATAACAATAACTACAGTAACTATAATAACTACAGTAACTATAATAACAGTAACTATAATAACTACAGTAACTATAATAACTACAGTAACTATAATAACTACAGTAATAACTACAATAAATAACTAAGTAACTACACTACAGTAACTATAATAACTACAGTAACTATAATAACTACAGTAACTATAATAACTATAATAACTACAGTAACTATAATAACTATAATAACAGTAACTATAATAACTACAGTAACTACAATAACTATAATAACTACAGTAACTATAATAACTACAATAACTACAGTAACTACAGTAATAACTACAGTAACTATAATAACTACAGTAACTATAATAACTATAATAACTACAGTAACTATAATAACTACAGTAACTATAATAACTACAATAACTACAGTAACTACAATAGCTACAGCTACAACTACACTACATCATGACAGACTGCACTGAAATAAACATGTCTGTCTGTCTGTCTGTCTGTCTGTCTCTGTGTTCAGGGCCTGATATTTGTGGTCGACACAACTTAGCAACGACCCCGAGAGGATTAAAGAAGCTGCTGACGAGGCTGCACATGATGGTAAACACACACACACAACACACACACACACACACACATACACACAAACACACACACACACACCTGAGTTGTTTTGAAGTGCTGAGACGTGACAACAAACATTTATTCACATGAATTATTACACAGCTGTCTGATTAAAGCAGCTGCTCCTTTCATAATAATGTGAACACATACGACTCCAGTTTTCAGATGTTTTTATTTTATAGACAGAACAATTTACAGGTAGATAGAAATGAACAAGCAGCAAAAACAAGGACAACAAAACTAAACAAAGTATAACTACTACTAAACATATAGAAAAAAATAGGTGTGTATAAATAAATATAAGTAAAAAGCAGTGGTTGAAGAAGTATTCTCTTTTAAAAAGTTAAACTATAGAAGTCTTACCAACAAAATGTACTTACATATGTTAAAAGTTAAAGTACTCATTATGCAGAATGGCCTCTGGCACAAGTTATATTTTTATTGTAGTGGATCATTATTATTGGTGAATAAACGGTTCTTTCGTGGTTGAGGTTGAACTAAATTTTACTATGTGAGACTTCATTCATGTACTGTTGGGTAGTTACTTCATTCCTCATTTCATATACTGTACTTTAATAGATAACAATGCATATTCTATTAACTACACACTTACACTAACTTTACAAGTAAATGTTTCCCTCTGAAATGTGCTGAAGTAGAAATATGAAGAATCATAAAATGAAAACTCAAGTAAAGTAATACTTTGTTAATTTCCACCACTGATAAAAAACAACAGTGACCAACAACATATAATGTTTACATATAATGTTATAATACATGTAGTAGTTTACAGTTTTATAGTCCTGTAGCTGCTGCAGTAGTACAGGCTACAAAAAAACTGATTGATTGATTGATCACCTGAGAGGAGCAGGTCACTGATTGGCTGATACCTGTCTGTGTTTGTTGCAGTTGGAGGAGGAGGAGTTGAGGGGCGTGGCCGTGCTGGTGTTTGCCAATAAACAGGATTTGCCCAGAGCCATGTCCGCCAGTGACATCACAGAGAGTCTCAGCCTATCAAGAGTCTCACAGCCGGTGAGTCTGAACCCAATTTTTTTCCCACAATGCAACACATACAATTAATTCATCAATGTGTGAAATCAAAGGAGTGTTTAATATAGACAGAGTCATGATTGATGTTGCAGTTATTCTACTTCTGTCTCCCAACTTTATTGTTGGCACAATTTGTACAAAGTGCTGCAGGATTTTATGTATTTTTGGAAACCAACCCGGAAGTTAGCATCGTCCTTGTCCCTTCAACGGAAGGATTTTTTTCATTAGAGTTTGGATTATTTATTATTTATTAACCGGAGTTTGTCATACTTACACGTTTTGTTCGGCTACATAAGTTTTTACAAAGGAACACCTATTTTAGAGGTTTTGAAACTTAAATGTGCTTGCCATAAGCAAAAAGCTAACGTTGAGCTATAAAAACTACGCTAGGGTTGCATGACTTTAACATCACTGCGAGTTTGAGGCTGAAGGACGAACTAATTTCTGTGTTCAGCGTGATGATGTTTGATGTCATGGACAACCTCTGTAGTCTCATTTAGCCACATTTTTAAAAACACAGAAAAGTTTAAAAGTTCACAAGTGGGGTATTTTTTGCTGTGTTTTGGCTTCTCTTATACAGCGACCTCTGGTGGCAGGAGTTGTGAATTAAACTGCAGGATGCAGTGATCAAGTTTAAGTGATTTTATCCAGTTAATCCAGGTTTATTTTAAACTCTTCGTCCCTCTGTGTGTCTGTGCAGTGGTTTGTCCAGGCGTCCTGTGCTGTCAGTGGGTCAGGTCTGGTCGAGGGTCTGGACTGGCTCTCCGACCAGATCCTCAAACGGTAGAAGCTGATGTGATGCTCCGACGGTCTGAATCTTCAGACACGTCAAGAACTGAGTGGAGCCTGAGATACCCAGGAAAAACATCAAGGATCCCTCGTAGCTTTGACTTGTCTTGTAGATCCCAGCTTAAAACACATCACTTTTCAAAGTCTGTACCTGTACATTTATATAATTTTAGAAATATTAAAAAAGATGAGATGAAACAATCAAAGTAATGAACCAAATGAATCAAAATTTACCTGCAGCAGGTATTTTTAACTTTCAGTTTTGAAAATCAGTCTTTGTTCGTATGTAACGAGTTTGAATTTAATCACATTAAACTGAAGTTACTCTGCAAAATTATGAATTGGAATCACATGGCAGACATTAATGTGTATTTATTGTTATTTATTGTTTCTCATATTCATGATAAAACTGATGTGCTGTGAACAGGTCGATAAATGTGAAATGAAATAAGCATCATGATAATTCATTCAGTACAATTTATAAAATGACACTGCTGCACTGAAGTCAAATGTTTAATTGCCAAATATCAAAGCATTAAAATGCTGGAGTAACCAAAAATCAAACTAATATACATTATTTTGTGCAACGCAGCCGGTGATCACTACAAAACCACCACAACAGGCGAATTATTTTTATGGGAAACTAATTTAACTGCACTGATTTACTTCATGTTTTCATCTGTTTTTTCAAATTAAAACAAACTTAAATATTCTTCTATACTTTAATAGGTTAGCTACATGTTTCCAGTTTGTCTTGTTGGTTATGTTTGTAGGTATTTCTGTAAAATTGGGGCTTACCCTATTTTTTCACATGTACTAGATAATAAGTCAAAGTGAAATTGTATATTTTTGTATGTATATTCTTTTTGTTTGTACTTATTTAATAATAAATAATCAAATAAAATGGTCACAGTGGCCAATAAATGTGTGTTTTTTTATTATAATCATTGCCTTCATATTAAGAGAAAGGAAAGAAGAAGATTCCCTTGTTGTAAGACAAATATACTCAAAACAAACCCGAGTCGGATGAACTGTGTCTCACTGTTGAAAGGTGACTGGGAACGTTTGGGGTCGTGGGTTTGATCCAGACCAGAGCTGTTGTCTTTCTGTAGATAAACACTCGATTCACTTGATGTTTCAAATGGAAGATATCGCACAAAAACATTTTTGTAATCAGTTTCAACAACATGGAATATTTCTCAGAGTCATATAAAGCTGGAGACAGATAGACGGTTTAGTCTCTAGTTATCTAACTACAAAAATGTTCTTTGCATCTGCAGTTCTCTTTTATTAAAGCAAAGATTTCATCATAAAATATAATTTCCTTTGTGAGCAGCAAAGTGGGTTTAGAATTAATTGGAATATTTCTCTGACACTAATTGAATCTGTGGAGGAGACACAGTGGGATATTCCTGTGTGTTAAATAAGGTTTTAATACTCTCAACAATGACTTACTACTGAAGAAACTAAAAACATATGAAATACAGTTGTCAGCACACTCATTAAATAATATCTTAAAATATGTTCAAATAAATGATTTAAACTTTTGAAATGACTGCATGTTACTTGTGGGGTTCATCAAGGCTCAGTGTTAGGTCCATTATTATTTTATGTTGTACACAAATAAAATATGTAAGATTTCCAAACTAAACTGTATTTGGAGCTGAAATGCATTTATTTTTTAAGTAATAATAATAAGGACATTGCATTCACTTAAAATAGATCAAATAAATAAACTTTAGGCCTTATTATGACTTTCGAAGCATAATTATTACTCATTATCTTAAATCAGGAGAAAAATATCTCAAAGTTAGTAGTTATGAGATCAAGGTCTCCAAGAGTCATTTACATAGAAATCAATTTATCTACAGGATGTTACAGGCAATTGAGAAAGTTGGGGAAGGTCAAAGGTCAAATTAAAGTATTTGTAGTCTCCCCTCCTCAGTTACATTCATGGGCACAAAGATTGGAAAAAGGAGGAAGTATCATGTATGATAATACAGTACACAGTCACTCCTGTAATCTAAACAAATTTTAATGAAAAACTATTTGAGATTTCTTCTTGCTTGTGAATCTTTTTTATACGTTTTTTAACATTACACTATGCAAACATTAAAATTAATTAATAACCTGTTAATTCTTTCCTGAAGCTCTCACAGCTCGTGGAGGTTTGTTTGATTGGAGGACATCAGCAGACCGACTCGGGCAAGTGGAGTTAGTGCTTTATTTATCAAGCCTTTTATTATTCATTATTCATGACACTAAAACAATTATCACTGAAAGATATTTACAGTTCAACATCATGGATCCTGTCGTGTTTTCCTGCATCAATAAAGTGCAGCTTCATCAACACAAGTAGTTCACCGGGTTATAGCAAGAAAACATCCTCCCAAAACACCCACAAAAATAATATCGTCATAAGTAACTGCTGATTTAGGTTTTCAGAAACCTCTTCACCTTCACTTCCCCACAGCTGACCTCTGACCTTTAACATGTAAAGTCTATGATGCTGGAACTGAAGCTTATTCGGTTGCTCCTCTACAGATAATCACTGTGATAATCACTCTGGATAAAGGCAAATTAATTAATGAAACCTATGAAAAACATAAAAAAGGCCCCAAACAATGATCCAGATAAACATTTGTGAAAGCACAGATAAATATTCTGACATCAGGAGAAACATTCAGCCAAAGAAGTAGGGAGGACTGTCTGCCTGTTTTCATCAAACCTGGTCCTTACCAACATCAGTTTCTTTCAAGCTTACTGAATGAACAAAATGCACCAGATTATCAAAAAAGACTAAATCTGAGCCCACATTTAGTTTTTTAAATGTCAACAAATATGTTTAAAGCAAAGAGATCATTTGATCAGATTTGTGCTTTTGTTGACAACTCTCCCACTTTTCCAAATGTGAAACGGGGAATAAATAATTATAATGATTGAGCCAAACGTTCATTCAAATATTCATTTAGTAAGGACGTCCCATTGTGGAATAGAAAAATCGCATGTGTAGTTTCTCCTGCTGTGTTTTCATTGACAGTTTCTCCGTGCTGACAACATGCTAATACACACGGCACACAAACAGTGTCAACTGCTGGGATGCAGGATGAAGCACAGCTAATGATATGTTGTTGTTTTTTTTCCTACAGTTACCTCAACAAATACAGAAAAGGGTAAATTCTGAAATGTTAAAAAAAAAAAAAAAAGTTCCTATGGCACTGAAGGTCGGATCAAAAAGGGCCAAAATATTTTCGACTTAGAAGAAGAGCTGATCTTTGACCTCCAAAGTTCCCAGTGCATCAGGTGTTTTATTCTTAAAAAACGAAAATGTGGTGTTGAAATTTTAGTGGTCAGTATTTTAAATTGCACATAACTTTGTCTTCAGTAACAGTGTTTTTGCATTAAATATCAGCGATTACTGCCAACAGCGCCTGTTTCAAAGGCAGCACTTCTGCAGGTCAACAAGTCTCATGTGATAAAAACTGGGTTGAATTTTGGCTGAAAGGTTTAAAAAATTATGACACATGCATCATGTTTTTTGCTGTGGAACAGATCGTAACAGATGACTTTGCGAGACCTTAACTAGGCAGTCATGCTAATATGAGGTGTTTTTGAAAGCAATGACAACCGACATGTTTTGTTTTTTAGCTGGTAGAACATGTCAGCAGCTACACATATAAAAAATGTTTCTTTTCAAGCCAAATTCAGTGCAATTTAACCAAAAACATCTAAAATATCTTTTAAAATCACCAAATCTGTGCTGACCGGATGATGTTGACCTCTGAATATGTCTCTCTTCACCTTCCACGCAGTCGCTGACTTCACTTCATCTTAGGAAACTATGACGATCATCTTGCAGACATTTGGGACTTTTATGATGTGACACAATGTGGCAACACAAGACTTTTCCAGTCATGCTGCTTTAAAATGAGCCATGATGCTCACTGTGATGTAGAGCTGCAACTTACAGCTTAAATTATTTTTATTATTGATTTATCCGCCCATTATTTGATTTTGATGAATTGAATGGTCTAAACAACATCCAAAAACAGTAAACCCGCCAACAACTTACTCTCACATTTAAGAGTCTAGAACCATTCAAATCGAGCATTCATCTTTTTTGTTGATGAACTAATCCGTTAATCGCTGTAAAAGCTGTATTTTGATGATTCAGAAAGTTTCAAGACTTTGAAAGCTGTTTTTCATTTGGCTGTGAAATGAATGAAAACCAGCGACTGCCTGGATGGAAAAAAAGATGATAAAAAAATCCCCAAAATGTTGTACTGATTAACAAATCACAACAGGAAGGATTCTTCAAAGTAAGACTTTCTCTCTTTTTCTCTTTCATCACATTGTATCTCACACTTTTTACCATTTTGCCCATCACCTCCTCCTAAAGAGCCTTTGAGCAACAACCAACACTGAAGCTGTAAAAATCTTCCTTCTGTGTTTTCTCCTGCATCTCCTTTAGATCCTGGTTCATTACTCAGCACGTTTAGCTTTAAATCCTCTGTCATTGCTGTTAGCTTTTTTTTATATATAAAATTAACATTAAAAAAACGGAAACTTACAGATTAATCTAGATTTGTGGAGCCTGTATAAAAAGCAGCGTTTGTACACACAGAATAAAACACGAGTCTGCGACGAGACGTTTCCACTCCGACTCTCCTCCTCCTTCTATAGTGAGGGTGCGTTAAGTTTATCCTCCGTTTTCAGAGACAGGCTCCACCACGAACTTCAAACAGAGTCCAGCAGAGGGAGCACATGTTGTTCAATCCCAGGCAGCCCAGGCGGGCGGGTGTTGTTCCCCTCTTCTGATTCCTGAGCTGTTGCTTTGACAGTACCAGCTGGGACTCGCCTGGCTGGTAAAACATGCGTCCTCTGTTAGCTTTGTTAGGCTTCAGACTCACCCCTCTTCTTCCCCTCCTCCCCGGCATCGCTGTCCTCTGATTGGCTGTTGCTAAGCACCAGGAATTGTCCGTCAGGGGCAGGCGGGTTAGCGGGGCGACTCGAGGCGGCGATCAAACGGCTCTGCTCCTCCAGATCCTGGAGGCAAAAGGAGGAAATACAGAAAAAGACACTCAGCTTTAATAATCTGTACAGATCTACCTTCATCCACATTTACCACATGGTTTTTAAATAATTCACTTGTATGTTTGTTTGTTTGCTCAAAACTCATTTCTTGGTTTTGGGACTCTTCTGCAGCACTCCAAGAAGAAATAAACAACAATGTGTGTAGTTAAAAGGTCAAAAGGTCACCTTCTCTATCTGCCTCTGTTTGCTGAGTTCTTCCTGCTGTTTCTCTTTGGCCTTGTCCTGCTCCTTTCTCTTTTCCACAGGCTTTACGGTCCTACACAACACAAACAACAAGACGACAAAATAATTAACCTCCATGAGAGCGCCTGAAGGTGTCGTTTACCATCATCAGTAGGCGTTAGCTTCACACCAGTCTCACCATCTCAGAGTGGAAGGCTATCTGCTTGGCCAGGCCGATGCTGTCACAGATCTGAAACACGTGAAGAAGACAAACAGGTCAGACAAACAGAGTGTTGGACGGCGAGACGAACAGATGAAAACACACACGACCTTCTCTCCGTCGTTGTTGGACTCGAAGATGTAACAGACTGCGCGACTGTCGCCCCGGCCGCCCGCCGTCTGCAGAACGAAACCAAACAGCCTCTTGTTGTCCTGATGGGACGAACACTGAAGCACACTGGACAGAGGGAACTACAGGAGGAGGAAAGAGATGATGAATCATTAGAAACATGAGAGAGAGAACTGAGACTAAAACCATCGAGGCAGAGAAACGGAGATCATCTCACCCTGAGTCGAGTGACTTGTGTCTGAGGATCAATGAGCCTGAAAGAAACAATAAAAACATCCATATCAAAGACTTTTTCATGCACAGAAAGAAGTAAACAATTAAGACAAAACACCTACTATCCTCTCTGCATCTGTGTAATGGTGAGCCCTTGTCTACTTGATGAAAAAGTAACTTTAAGAGAAGTTTACAAGTACTTACTTTTCTTTTGTTTACAAAAATGTCAGACTGATGCTAGAAAACAGTCAGTCTTTATATTTTAGCTCCACTACAAGTAAGGCCTCAAAAATCAGGATGTTTCTTTGTTCATATTGGGGCTGTGTTGTGAACACTGAAGCCTCTAGAGGGCGCTCCCGTACACCAGGTTTCTGTCTCATGAAGCCCGATGAGCTAAAATATCTTCACTGGATTCAAACGTTGTCAAGATTTCGTTTCATAAATCACACTGTGTTTCATACTTGAGGCAGTCGCAGGTGACCAGCAGGTGAGACTCGGTCATCCTGAAGATGTTGTGGATGGCTCTGGCTGCCAAGATCTGCCTCATGGTCTCTGAGATGACGTCAGGTGACTCGGCAGCCCTCACCTCCATGGAGCCCAGGAAACGAACGATGAAGAGCTGATGCAGGATCGAGTCTGGACAACAGACATCAGAAAAATATATTCTATATAAAAATTGTTATTCCAGATTTCTAAATATAATTATAATGATTAATATAGGTGTATTATTATAAATGGTATTTATAATTACCATACTTCAAACAGTAGACTGTTCTGAAATCCTAAAATAAAGTAGTTTTAAGCTACCAGAGCAAAGATACTCTGCATCTTTACCTGACCTTACATCCACATTGTTTCTGCTGAGGCTAAACTACCGTTGCTGGCCCTACTGCTTTGATAATGTCAATAAAATGTTCACAAAAGAGAACAATATAAAATAATAGAAGAATATAGAAAGTGAACAATGACTAGCTGGTAATATAAAATATCAGTTACATGAAGAAAACAGCATGAGACGGACAGACGGTACCTTCACTGTCTTCTGATGTGCTGTCACCTGATTCTCCAAATGGATTACTCCTTCTGTGGACACACACAAATCACACACACACACACACACACACACACACACACACACACACACACACACACACACACACTATTAAAACACAATCCAGTAGCTGATACATTATTAGAAACAGACTTCCTCTCTCACACATTCACACTAATTACTTTCACCTATCAGGTGAAATCTGCCAATATTCATCATATTATGATCATGATGTGAATAGTTTCTGTCAGTTTTCATGGAGATGTTTCCTTTGGTATCTAAATGAAACTGTCCGCACTTTGTTCTGTGAATTATCCAGACAAGGGGACTCCCTCGTTCACTCGTTCACTAGTCATAAAACAGGCAAACAACAGTGAGCAGGAAGGTCAGATTTCTGACACTTACTCATCAACACTCAACTGTCATTTTTGCATTTGTAAAATGTGTGGGAGTTATAATAGAGCACAACTCTTTTGCTCAATTGTAGAATATGAGATGCATGACGTTTACACACCCAGAATTAAGACACCTAAATAAAATGTTAGACAGTAAATATTGTGCACTGTAAATGTAAATAGGAGATGTTTTCCTACACAGCCACACAAAAATATAAATTTTCCAAAGCTGTGAGTGTCAAAAACTAAATTCAATCTACTGTTAGTTTCAATCTAGTTTCAATCTGCTGTTGTTTACTGCAGGTGTGAGACAGAGATCTCAATGTCAAAAACAATGAAAACAGAAAACCTTTTTGTCATGATTTGGGTGATATGACTCTTCAAAATCAATATTGAAAATAAAGGAAACAGGCACAAGTAGCTTTAGCAGGGTTACAACACACACACACACACACACACACACACACACACACAGACCTACCTGCCGGACTGTGCTGCCGTCTTGCCCTGTCCCGAGCTGTCCTCGCTGACGGGGGAAATGAAATGATCAAACTGGATGGGTGTTTCCGGGGCAACCAGGGCATCCAATGAGAGCACAGACAGAGCAGGCGAAGGCTCTGAGCCCACAGAGCTAATGCTGCTCGCTCGGCCCACACGGCCTTTACTGGAACGGAGAGAGAGATACTGGTCTTACTAGTGGAAGTCTGACTCAGCCAGCTTCATCTCAGAGATCTGACTGGCCACCAAGGCTCCATAATCATAACACACATCTGTCAGGTGAGAGGTTGTGAGGCTCTCAACTCAAAGCTTTGTCATTGTTGTTTGAAGGGTTTTCGCTTTTCACATGAAAACAAGACACACACACACCTGCTGGGTCTCATGCTCTCATGTCTCTGCTGAAAGGACGGCGATGGCGTCACAGCTTCAAGAGCTGATTGGTTCACTCTTGCTGCCAGCTCCTGCCAATAAGATGACAGTGCTGTCAGTGTCAACCGATAGGAGAAGGTTTTAAGGACCTATGATTTTTTTTTGCAGAGTGTCTTGCTTCTCTTATCCATACTTATGTACACACCTGAATAATCCAGCCATATAACATGATATTCCAAAACAATTAGTTTCAATCTGCTGTTGAGGGGTTAAGGCACCAATTACAATGTGAAACATCATTTGAATCGTTGTTCCCTTTCTCTCACTCTCCTCTCATTGCATGCTCTGGACTGTCAGCACAAAATGCTGAAAAAATACTTAAAAAATAAAGACTTTTGTCTGTTTGGGAACGTGTTGTATTTTGTAAGTCACCTGCTGCTCATGAACACCACATTTTAACAATATTTGAGCAGTTTTACAAAATAAAGCGTTAAAGGTGTTACTGGTTACATTTTTATGCAGATTTTTTTTTTAATACTACAGTTACAGAGCATTTTGAAAGGTGTAGACTGAAAGTTTTACCTAAAGAAAATAATGATTTTGAATTAAATATTGTATAAATGATGAATGAATGTTTTGTTTGTCTCTGCGTAACATATCTCACATTTGGTTGCCATTTCTAACAAGGCTTGTGGGCCAATGGTGTAACGTTGTTGGTATCATGTGGTATCTCTGTGTCGTCTTTTCCAACACAGTGTCAGGATGAGCTCATCATCGTTAAAGTTTTGGTGACTAGTGGATCTGCGCTGGCTGTGGAAGTGCCAGACCATACAACGTCCTCATAAATGTGGACTGGTATGTTGCTGAGTAGTCGTCAATTTATCGTCTAGTGGAAACGGTCAATAATCACAGAAAGAAAGGTATGACTCAAAGGACTAATCATAGATCTGAAAACAGGCTTGACTACACCTAAAAATAGCTGCCAAAACATTCACTGTGACCCGGTAAAGAAGATTTAATGAGGTAAGTCAGACAGACCTCTGCGTTCTCACTCAGGTAGATCCTTTTGGAGATGTTGTTGATGGTGGCGATCCACTGGTGGAGGAAGCAGCAGAGAGATGGCGTGAGGAGACAACAGACCAGCTGACAGTCAGTACAGAGCAGGTCACATGACAGAAAAACATTTTACCTCCTCGCAGTCCTTCCTGCTCTCCGACTGCAGCGTCACCACTCTGACAGAACATGAAACAAGAAAAAAGCACCAAGTTCAATCTCCAAGCTCAAATCATTTTATGAGTCTTATTTATACTCTGTGGTGTTTTCATGAAAGAGTAGCCCTCTCACTTCTTGCCATCGAAGGAAGTGACCTGGAAGCAGAAGCGGCGGTCGTCACAGTCCACTGCCATGACGGAGCAGTTGTCAAGGTCTGTGACCAGCCCGCCCGCCACCTCGCCTCGGCCCTGCTGCATCAGATTACCGCCCTGCGTGAAGAAGTACTGCCGCTCCCAGGATGACGACACCAGCCCCGTCTTACTGTGAGACGGACGAAGTGTAAAGATTATTATATTATTATTATTATTATTATAAACCAGCAGTCCAAACACATCAAACAAACGACTGCTATTCAACCCTTTTCTGAACTGTGTACAGAACTTACAAGCTTACAAGCTGCTTTAAAAGCCTAAAAACATAACATACTATTTAAACATTGTATTAATGTGTGTGTGTGCATCCTACTTGCGGATATACAGGTAGCCCTGTTTCCTGGTCAGGCTGCGACACACAGGTGAGTGGGTGGGGTCAGGATCACATGGTGCGTACAGCGGGTCACATGATCTCTCCATCTCCTGGATAGTCTGCTGCATCTGCCCAACCTCCTCCTCCATCTCCCGACGCACACTGCAAACAAACAAACACACACACACACTTCATATTGCTATCATGTTTCCATCCATTTTGGAAACTGATCTTTGAAACTTTAAAACTGAGTTAAGTAAATTAAGTATTTTAAGGCCGTTAAAGTAAAAACACTGTTCTTACTTCTGGACGCTTGTTCCTATAGTTCCCAGGAAGTCCTCCCACTGCTGAGTGAGATTTTCTGAACCCAGCTTAAAGAAACTGATCTGCACAGAACAAACAGACAAAAATAAAAACACATCAGAGTTCACATCGTGTTTTATACCGTTTTCGACTAATGACGAGTTAACTGATGGTCAAAACCAATAACAGATCCTAAGGATTGATGAAAGAATTAAGGCCCCAACACACACTTCTTATGGGTTTATTGCATAGTATATAGTCAGAGACCAAATTTCCCCCCAGGTTTAAATAAAGTATTCTGATTCTGATGGGTCTAATAAAATTGTATTTTGAGGCTGTGCACTGGTCTACTGAATAGGAAAAAAATAATTATGCCGGTAAAAAAGTCACTTCATCTTTCTCACTTTCAGTTTTGAAAATGAAGCAAAAAGTAGCTTTAGCCATCGGGCAAACAGTGGGTTTTTTGACAATTTAAAATGATGTTTACAGCATCTCTTAGGTCAGTGTTACTTTCTGCTGTATTGGTGTGTTTGTAGTTATGAGTTATACCAGCAGAAACATTGTAAAAATTTATACCTTCTCTTCGATCTGCTCTTAATCATCTGTTCGTCTCACAGCGAGATCTCAGGCCATGTTTTAAAATGATGACCAAAGATTTCAGCACAAAACAGTCAACTTTCATCTGGGGTAACCAAAAACATATTGCTCAGTCCTGAAACCTGTGTGTATGTGTGTGTGTGTACCTGGGCCTGCATGTAGCCCAGCAGCGGCTCCAGCAGAGCCATCTTCTTCTTGTACTGTAGTGTGTTCAGCGAGCAGAAGTAATGCATCATGGTCTGGTGTTGTTTCTTGCGGGAGGTGTAAACGTCTTCTACCGCCTCCGCCCGCAACTGCAACACACAAGAGTTTAAATGAGTATGAATGTAATAATCTTATACTTATGACCAAGATAACTGTATTGTGAAATTTACAATTGCATTGTAGTACTGAGGTACTGAGTGATAAATCTAATGTGACGAGTGCTTCCGTCACTAAAGTCATTACCTTGTCGTTGTCTCTCCTCTTGGACAGGCGGCTGTATCTGTTAATGGCTGTATCATGATCTGCAGAGAGAAACAGAAAGGTAAAAGGTGGTAAAATATATTTCCTTTATCTTTTCTTTTTCAACACTTAAACAGGTTAGAAAAGAGCATAAAGCAGAAACTCAAATTAAAACAAAAATACTAAAAATAATGATAAATATTCTTCCTTCTGAGTTAGAAGCTGTAAATTTTCAACTTCAGACTGCACTTGAGTCAAACAAATACAACACACAACAAAATGTAGATAAATAATATGTTTAGAACAACATTAATTTATAAATTTTTAACTAAATTATTGATTAAAAATGCCAAAAATCTCTATGTTCAGGCTTCTCTAATGTGAGAAAATCTCTTTTTATTACAAGCTGAGACCTTTTGGGGGTTTTAATTGTTGCTTGTGATGAACAGGAAATTACACAGCCCTTAGCTTTAGTAGTTATCCAGAGACAAAAAAATTTGCATCAACTGTCAAAGGAACACAAAGGACCAACTTGTAAAGGAACAGATAGGTTGTTTGCAGATAAAATCTTATTCTGGGATTTGGCACACTACTTTGACTATTTTATCTCAGTTTCAAACGAGTCTACCTGAGCTACTAGTGGAGGGCAGGTCGACATTATCTGATGCAGCATATTAATTGCAGTATTAAGCAGCAGTACTAACTTACCATCACTAGATATTTGGAAGACTTCTTTCAGAGTGAGGATCTCTGGAGAGAAAGAGAAAAAGAAAAAAACAAGTGCAAGTTAATGAGCTGTTCCTATTTATATTTATTATCTATTTATTTATCATCTATCTGGGACTGATTTCCCAGTTTGGGCTCTTTAGTTCTACTGAAATCTTATATTTTAGAGGGCATTGGCTTCTAATTTTGTGGGAACAGTCTAACTGAGGACTACCCTTCTCCCATTTCAACATGACAACAACAAGCCATTAAGGTCCAGTTTAGACATGGCTTTCCCAGTTTGATGAGGGAGAGCTCGACCACGTCCAACACCTCTGGGGTGAACTGAATCACCAACTACATGCAGGGCTTTATCTTCCAACATCAGTAGGCGAACTCACTAAAGCTCTTGTGGCTACGGCTTTTTCTCATTAATGTATGTACTTTGTCAACAACAAAAACAAAAATCCTCACATCAGTTACTAATTCAGTTACTAATTTGACAAATACGTCAGTATGCTCCAGTGTGTGTGTGTGTGTGTGTGTGTGTTTCCTACCCTTCAGGTCTCTCTCCTTAAACTGAGTGATGGGAAACATCATGGCGTCTGCAAGCTGGGTGGACAAGACAGCATGACAGGAACTCAACTGGAAAAAGAGAGAGAGAGTGGTGATGAGAGGAAATTGAGGATGAATCAGCTGAACGACCTCAGATGAGTCATGAGGATGAACACAGCGTTTGCTACTCTCCTTCTCGAAAATATTAATAGAAAGTTGATTGTGACATTATGACAGGAAACATCTGCCTGAGATGTTTTTGTATTTTCTCTCACCTCGTCAATGACTTTTGCAAACTGCTGCAGGGTGGAGCTCATCACCTCATCATCGCCACCTAGAGGAAAACGCTGCAGACAAAAGCAACAGCATGAAAGAGTGCACTAGATTGATTCCTGTGAGGAAAATATGTCACTGCCACAGCAAATAAGCTTAAAACACAGAGCGGAGGAATCTGAATCCCTGGCAGTTACCAAGACATCTCGTCACAGAACAAATTCAAATGTTAAATGTTGACCTGGGTTTGTCTCTAAAGAAAAGATCAGGGGTAATTAAAATAATTATAAAGAAGTCCAGATGTTGTTTAGTGTTGGGCAGACAAAATATCAAAACTAGCTGGCAAATAAGGAGAGGTGTAGTGAAGGTCTGTGTGAAGGAACAGATAAGGCTGCTTTCATTTGTTCATAATGGCTTCTGTTTGGGGACGGGTGGCTCTTGCATGACCAGCGGGTAGTTTTCTAAGACTAATGGCTTGTATAATTAGGCTGTGTCTAGTGTGATAAAACACTGGCTATTGTTTTATGACTCGTCTAGTGTGATAAGGCTGTAGCTGAAGTTTTAAGGCTAAGGGACATAAGACTGATGGCTCGTGTTTAAATGTTGGTGGCTGCTGTGAAAAGGGTCAATAAGTTATACTAGAAGGTTGATAGGCTGGTAGATGATGCCTTGTTTTTACCTGTTTGTCGTACTCCTTCAGCAGTCTGGAGGTCAGGTGTGTCGCAGCACTCAGCTCATTCTTAAAGAGAAAACAGCAAACAGCACTGAGCAGATGAAGACACACTTTTCAATCATCTGCCACGTCTTAACGTTCCTGCGGGCTCTGCCCATACCTGCAAAGCCAGGACACCTGTAAATTATGAGTAAGTGTGTGTACCTGTGCATCATAGATCCTGTGCATGGCCTGATACAGCTGTGTGCAGTAGTTGGAGATGGCTGCAGTGTCCTCCTCGAACACTCCCAGCAAAGAGCGCGTCTGAGAACACAAAATAAAACCGGTGTTGACCATCTGAACATACCATAAAATCTCAGCAGGTTATGGCCCCAAGTGATCTCTTGTGTAACTGCCAAAAACCAAACCCACGCCTATCTATGAAAATCCACAATGGATACCTGTTCTCTCAGCACTATACTGTTCTCAAGGTGTGTCGCACAACCAAGCCAGCAAACTCACCTTTTGTTGGCAGTCTTGCATCACCGTGAAAGATAAAATAAATACGATTTCAGATGGGTGTGACTGTCCAACCCTATCAATTTATAATAGGACAGGTGGTGGCAGTATTTGTAATAATTACAAAGGCATCACCTTCTGGGGCCTGTGTTACAAAAGTACCTCCTTTATTACATTTTTGTTGTTGATCATGTTGTATTTTTTCACTTTGAATGTGGCACATTTCAACCAAAATTTCCCTACAGGTCTCACTGTTTCATGTTACATCACTCTACTCATAGTTCTGATGTTGTTGGTTGAGATTACAAAGTATTCAGGCTCATATCTGAGTGGGCAACCCCTGAATTAACTGAGTCTATTGAATCTTTTAATGTAATACCAGTAACGCAGACTAACCAGGTACACATATTATTTTGTTTACATTTTTTTTAAATGTGCAAAGATACAGTAACAGTTACAATAATATAACAACAATAATAATATTGTAAAGTAAAGGTGCCTCAAAACTATACTTTAGTAAACTACTTGAGTGCATGTGCAAAAAATCACATTATGTAGTTTAGAGAATATTTGAAATGTACAAAGATACAGTCCAAAAGATGTGCGTTAATGTAATAATATGACAATAAAAATATCGTAGATTGTGTGTAAAGTACAAGTACTTCAAAAGCTGCATTATTTGAGTAAATGTACTTCATTAATTTCCACCTCTGATCAATAATCTCATTTCGATACTGATTTAACCTCTCAGCTGTGTCACGGTCTGGTCACGCCCCCAACAATGACGTCACGACAGGTGTAGTTCCCTGCAGGTGACCAATATCAATGAACAGCTGCAGCTTTCTGCCCCTCTGCGTGGCTTTAACGAGTAAAAACAACAAAAAACAAACGCACAAACACGCAAACAAACAGCCGAAGGACACAGGGCTGCTCGACCGACAGATTAACAACACCTAACCCAGAGAGGCTAGGGAAGTGCCCGGCTAACTGCTCTTTAAACGAGCTAACCAACACTCAATAATGTAACATTATTTATCTCTCATGTTCACTGAAAACCTCCACCAGCTGGTCGTCAAACACACACATCCTGTTTAAACTGTCCGCTAATGTTAGCTGGCTATTAGCGAAAATACTTAGCCTAGCCTAGCTTAGTCTAGCTAACGTTAGCATAGCTTTGGAGAAGAGCGCCGTTTACTTGCGGACTGTCCTCCAGCGTCTCCTCTATCGGCAGCTTCTCTATCCCGGGCATGGCTGCGGCGGGTGGTCGGTGCGACTCGACAGACAACACGCACAGAAAGCCGAGTCCGGCCGCTCTGGGTCCGGGTCTTTGACAGTCAGTAGTCCGGGCGAGTTCACAACAACACACGAACGATCCTCCTCCTAACGGGGCCCAGCAAGTCCCGCCCACAACGCGGACTCTGATTGGACAGGAAAAACTTTCACCGATTTCGATTCGTTACTTGTTTAAAGGGGGAAAGGCGTCATTTTGGCTCCGAGCAGGCTCGCCCTTTAACTGTCTTCGTGTTCAACCTAGAGCCGTAATGGCGTCCTCCCTGTTTAGTTTACAGAAGACAGACAAACCCATTTATCTAACTTATTGCTCGGATTTATCAAAATTTTATCATACCATCGACTTTATAAGTTGTTTGCAGTTCTAACCATTTTCCTGTTAAAGTTTTTTTTTTTTTGTGGGATACTGAATATAGACAGATTGTAAATAAATTTGAAAGTATTTGTTATGCAGCAACAGTTTTGTCCCTATTCATTACTTTAAAACATGTAAAATATATGAAATAAATGGCTTAAGAATAATATACATTAAAATGACTTTTTTTTGGTTATTGCCTTCAATTTAATCATGTGTGCAAAGTAATCAACTTCCATGAGAATTACAAGTCATTAACTTATAAAATACCCTTCGAATTATATTATAGATCATAGACAATATTAGACTATCTCTGTTAGACTTGTGTTTAAAATAATTATTTGAAGCAATTACAGGACTTAACAGCACCCTTTTTTTTCCATTCAGCTGAATGAGCTACTCTTTGCAGGGTGTTTGCAAGTGTTGTTCTCCTACCAGCAGTGATGTTCAGCATGCGCTTGATGGTGCAGGAGTAAGAAATTCCTCATTATTTAAGGGGATACCCAGAACTTGTGTTTAAATGCTGAACTGTAGTCAATGATCAGCATCTTCACATTGCCCCATATGGCCCCTGATGCTACTGTGGCAGTAAGAGAGGACTCACTGTCCAAGATGTTAGACAGCCAAGTTTGTGCTAAAATACTGAAGCAAACCCACTCAGAGTAACTGGAAATGCGTCACTGTGACAGTTTGAAAGCTGTGGAAAAGACTGCTCAGCTATCAGTAAAATACTGTTTAATATAGGATGGTTTCAATCCATCAACCACTGCACTACTCTTCTGTCAGTCACACTAGATGGGACTCAAACCCACAATACTTGGAGGCCAGTGCCTTATCAATTAAGCAAAACGAAGAAGAATGAATAGGGCTCCAGCAGCAATCGTCGCTGCTGCTTGGACCTCTAAATATCTATTCATGTAATAGAATAATAACAACATCTCTTCTCTTAGAATGCAGTTAAATTTATTTTATTCATTTAATAATGGCTCTTAATATCAGTTGTCATGCCGCGATGGTTGACATGAGTCATGACTGGGCTGAGGGGTCAGATGGTCTTCCTGTAGCATCAGGGAGCATCAGGAGATCACGTGAGAACAAGTTCTCTGCCACGCTGTGGAGTCCATACAGCACACAGCAGCTCAGCCCAGTTTGCGGCACTGCTGTGTCAGAGGCACTGTACCACATCCCAGCCTCATCATCATAGCGCTCCACTGACGACATAGTGGTGGAACCATTGTATCCTCCGACCACAAAGATCTGGTCATCCACCACCTCAATGCCAAAGTAGCTGCGTGTGTTGTGCATGGATGGCATGATGTTCCACCTGTTGGTCTGGGGGTTGTAGGCCTCAGCACTGCGAAGGTAAGAGGTCCCAATAGCTGTTCCACCAACCTATGAGAGAGAGTAGAATGAGAGTCCAGTATTTCAAGTAGAGTAAACAAACACCTGGAGGTCAGGAGGGCACCTTGAACAAGTATCACACGATAACTACAAAGCTAAAGAGTAAGTATACCCAGGCTAAAACTCTTAGATACTGCTTATGATCAAAAGTGGATGGCACTAAATACAAGTGTAAATGACCACCGAGATGCATTGTGATCCAATCAATCAAATGACTTGTAGAGGTGTTTTGAACACATTTGACCACATATCTTTTGTGTTAATGCTAATACGTCCTGAGATTAGGCCAAGTTGAAATAATTGTAAATGTACTGTGTATTTGTTTTTTTTTCTTTTCTTAGCTAGAGCTTGCAAACAAACTCATCATACCTTTAAATAAGCACTGACTGTGCTCACACCTAACATGGTACAACCAACCTCTGAATTATATATGTTAATGCAACACACATACTGCATAGATGTGATCTTTGTAGGCAATGACCCCAAGGCCGCTTCTGCAGCTCCTCATTGGGGCAATCATGGTCCACTGGTTGATATCTGGGTTGTAGCATTCAGCTATGGAGAGGACGCGACGCCCATTGAAACCCCCACAAATGTACACCTAAAGACAGTAGGACAGTCACATTTAATTTGGTTTCTACTGCAGATACAGGCAAAATAATTCTTGAAAATTCAATATGTACTTTTGAGTCTGTGGCAACATTCCACTGTAAATTTGTTTTAACTTAGAATAGTGTCTAGGATCTGAGAAGCCAAATTTTTCTCTTTACAGTGGACTGTAGATGTAGATTTCAGACCCCCTGTCTGAAAAGGCCTGAAATAGGCTCAATTGTGTTATCTTATTCTGCAACAGATAATGACTTAACAGACATTAACTTAAATGAAAATCTTAAGAATCTTAATCTTAAAACATCTTAAATCTAATCTGAAGGTTATACCTTTGAATGTTATTTTTACAACCACTATGTTTATATTTTCTATTTTCATTATGACATATACATCATAATACATACATACAATTATTTAAATATATACAATTATACATCATAATCAGCCAATCCTGGGAAATTAACACAGGTTATGTGTTGCTTTCAGTCAGTTAATTATTCTTTCAAATTTTCAACAAATTCTACACAGAGTGGGGAACAGCGACCATGGTGGCCACAAGTGGTAATTACAAGATATTGAATTGAAAACGTGTAATTTATTTTAATTTAATTTTATTTACCAAATAAACTTAAGTTTGGTTCATCCAGCTTTCTTTTAGTCACCTTAAACTACTGGTTATACCAGACCATCATCTCTCAAGTGCATTAAATTGAGCAAGTGTGCGATCCAGTTTGCATGTCAAAAGACATTGACAGCACATAAACATCACTCACTTATGACTGGGTTGGAAAAAACAAAACATATTCAGTCTGATTATCAGACTAGTTTGGCAGTTCAATTAACAACACCCCCCCTCTCAGTCATTGCTTGTTTCAGTCATTTCTGCTTCACCCACCTTGCCATTTAGAGTTGTGGCACTGGCTCCACATCTCTTTGCATGCATGGGTGCTATCATGATCCACTTGTCAGTCTCAGGTTTGTAGCACTCAGCAGTGTTGTAGTAAGTTCGTCCATCGAAGCCTCCCATGGCATAGATGCACCCATTCTGCACAGTAACGCTGACAAAGCAACGGCAGGTGTTCATGGGTGCCACCTGGTGCCACGTGGTGGTGACGAGATCAAACCTTTGCACAGTGTTCAAGTAACCTTCATGGTTGCTGCCGCCAATTAAGTACACAAAGTTGTTGAGGACAGCAGCACCGTGGTCAGTACGATAAACAACCTCAGTGCTTACAGTGACCCAGCAGTCAGCTCGGGAATCATAAACCTCTGGCCTGGTTGCAGAATTGTTGCCATCTTTGCCTCCTGTGATCAATAAAATAGCGGGAGGCAGGCGTGGGCGGTTCAGCAGGTTACCTCTGGCAGCTTCTGAGTGTCTGTTGGACCTAAAATCAATAAATGCTGTGACTGCATCATTGATTATAGGTATGCACTCAATGCTGTCCTTTATCAAGGCATTGTTAATCACGTTGTTTTGGAGGTAAATAGCAGTCATCAAGCCTAGCCGCACCTGGAAAATAAGAGCATGGCAGTTAGAAACAGTCTAATTAGATCTAGAGAGAGGGGTTAATTGTTATTTTGGTCCTTTACAAAATTCAAATGTTGCAAACATAGTTTGTCTAAAGTTCAATACATCCAACTATCCACTCTGACCTATGCTCTAAAAGATTTGTGGCAGTGTAATAACATCTCACAGTTTTGAATTTGCTCGTCAGGAAAACATAATCAGAAGTTGCTGTAAAAATTTCTAGAGACCACTAATGCATGTCAAGCTCACTACAGCTACAGTACAGTTACAGTTGACTCTTGGTTTTTTACCCTGGGCAACAGCACAGGGAGGTGACCTCGTCTTTGGTCAGGCAGGTGGTTAATCCAGTGGAGGATGGTCTCAAACACTGTGTCTTCATGTTTCACATTGAGGTGGTCGTTCTCAATGATAGTTACTAGCTGCTGCACCGGGAGCTCCAGCAACTCCTGTGAGACACCAACTAGCTTCTCAAAGTGATGGAGGATGTAGAGGAGGACCTTGTCCCTCATCTCAGGGCAGTGATAAAAGTCCACCAGCCTCCAGATGCCGATGCAGTTCTTCAGGCAGAGCTGATCCTCCAGGAACAGGCAGCAGGTCTGAGTGATTCCCGGGACCAAGAACTGGTCTGCAGCTGCTAAAACCTCCACAACATTACCCTCTGTCACAGGAACAGTGTGGGTGTAGGCATAATTGATGATGATTTGCATCATGTGGGGCAACACCCCAGGGATGGTGTACATCTGCTTCTTTGAGGTGGCCCAGGCACCGGTGAAGAGAGTGCTGTAGGATCAGAGTCAATTTAATCTGATTATTGATCGTTTGACACAAGCTTGGATATTTTTCAGTTCTTCAAACCTGGCTTACAATTAGTCAATAAAGGCAAACCTCAGTGCTGCTTGTTCACACCTAATTCATGATAAATACTTTTCAAACCCCATAAACCAACAGCAAAGTGTTGATGATTATAGAAGTATATGCTGTGATCAAGGCTGAGGCTGCTCTCTGGCTAAATGTTCTATTTGTATTCTATAAATCTGAAATTTGCTGAGACCATTCAAGCACCAATGAGGATAATCTCAGTTGCATCACAGAACTTGATATTTTTATCAGAAAAATATGCTGGTAAGAAATTTGTTTCCTTCAATGGTCAGACTCCAAATAAATCTTGAGTTGTACTAGATGGTTGTACAGTAATGCTCATAACATTTTTTTTTATTCTTCCAATGTTAGTTTTTTTTCTCTTCTTTTTATTAGTGGATTATTTTACATCCACAGGCCTCTAAATATTCTTCAGATCAACCAGTGACAATGAGTCAAAAATGGACTCAGGTTTTTTTTAAATTGGTGACAAGCCAAAAACACTGGGAACTACCTGTAGCAAGTAGGAGAAAACCAAGTAGAAAACCACAGTAAAAAAAATAGCGAGTTGACATGAATTGCGGTAATTGAGTAAAGGAAACCACAGAGTTATTTGTGTATTTGTGTACAGTGTAGAAGAAGCGACTTTGAAAGCTTTGCAAGCTACCAATTCCTTCACACTGTAAGAGGTTGAACTACTACTGAGTCAGACTCCCGCCCTTCAGAAATTAGAGTCCAGATGGGGGCATTACACCAAATACAATTACTCCATTTGCCAGGTAGTACTGCTAAAACAGCATGCAGCTATTTCTCTGAACATTTGTTAATAAATAGCAATAATCAATACTTCTACTGACTATATGACACCTAATTTGTTCAAGTTTAGTTTCACAAATTCAAATTCAAAACAAAGACTCTTGCCAAATATTTTCCACAGGAAAGCTGTCAACCTCGCTTCATGAAGAACCTCTGAGACATAAATCTGTCCAAAACTAAACAGTCCCATCTAGACAGAGGAGAAGCAATTGCAAAATAAACAGTAAAAATAATTTTTCTTTTATGGCGCAAAAATGTTTGTAGTTTTAGTAGTTAGTAACACAGAAAATGGCAAAAAAAGTAACTTAATGACTTAAACAACTATGCAAATATGAATGTAGTTTACCTACTGTAAGCTACTGTAAAGTGTAGTTAAATTATTAGTTTATCTCTGCTGAGATAACTTACTCACCGAAAGTATGAGCTGCAGCTGCAGAGGATGACCTTGTGGGCATCGAACTCAATATCTCCCACCCTTGATCACCACATCACACAGTTTTCTCTCCAGGCAGAGTTCAGTTAAGACTGTAGATACCATGTCAGTCATCTTTTTCTCCATTTCACTTCTTTGTAAAAAAAATGTGGCTTGTTGATCCATTTTCGTTTGACACGCTAGTGAGTATTTTTTATCTCCTGTCTGTGGGTATTTGTAGACAGTTGTCAGAATTCTGACTGTGCTGACACAACATGACCAGACTCCAGAAACCTTATGATGTCATAAAATCTGGAACTGACGGAACAACTGATTTGCATAAAAAACTTTCAGGAGCCAGTTTATTGGGTACATCTTGCTAAAATCAATGCAGTCTAATACAACAGACCTGCAATACACCAAGTAATGGAATATAAGTACATTTACCAAAGTATGTATCTTAAATGTAAGTACTGTCAATGTAAGAGGGGCTTTTACTCCTTTATTTCTGAACACAAACCACTTCCTTTGCCCCTGCACAAACCACTACCTACCTAATTTAGTGTTAGTTGTACCTCAAGTACAACTAACATTAAACTAGTTCACTATAATAAATATTATTGTACTAATTTAGGTGAAATAGACTCTCCTTTACAAGCTGCAACATTAAAGTTATGTGTGCATTAACGCATTACTAATTATAATCCTATCATACAATTTTCATTAAATGAAATTAAACTAAAATAGGTGATTCTACATGCATACTGAAATTATACTTCAGTAAACTTTAAATGTAGGACTTTTACAGTAAAAGGACTTCTTAGACCACTGACGGAGACATTGACATTGAGTTGGGAAAGCGTTGTTAATATCTTTTTCCACAAGAGGGTGTGCAGTGCTTTGTTTGAGCATCTGTCAGCATTAGTGGGTAACTAAAACCAGTGGGTGGTGCCAACCTTTAAATTCAAATTCAAAGACTTGACAAATATTTTCCACAGGAAAGCTGACAACCTCGCTTTATGAAGAACCTCTGAGACATAAATCTGTCCAAAACTAAACAGTCCCATCTAGACAGAGGAGAAGCAACGGCAAAATAAACAGGTAAAAATAAATTTTCTTTTATGGCGCAAAAATATTTGTAGTTTTAGTAGTTATCAACACAGAAAACGGCAAAAAAAGTAACTTAACGACTTAAACAACTATGCAAATATGAATGTAGTTTACCTACTGTAAGCTACTGTAAAGTGTAGTTAAATTATTAGTTTATCTCTGCTGAGATAACTTACTCACCGAAAGTATGAGCTGCAGCTGCAGAGGATGACCTTGTGGGCATCGAACTCAATATCTCCCACCTTGATCACCACATCACACAGTTTTCTCTCCAGGCAGAGTTCAGTTAAGACTGTAGATACCATGTCAGTCATCTTTTTCTCCATTTCACTTCTTTGTAAAATAAGTGTGGCTTGTTGATCCATTTTCGTTTGACACGCTAGTGAGTGTTTTTTATCTCCTGTCTGTGGGTATTTGTAGACAGTTGACTGTGCTGACACAACACTCCAGAAACCTTATGATGTCATGTCAGTGTGGAATTGGAAGAACAACTGATTTGCATAAAAAACTTTCAGCAGCCAGCCAGTTTATTGGGTACACCTTGCTAAAATCAATGCAGTCTAATACAACAGATCCTGCAATACACCAAGTAATGGAATATAAGTACATTTACCAAAGTATGTATCTTAAATGTAAGTACTGTCAATGTAAGAGGGGCTTTTACTCCTTTAATTTCTGAACACAAACCACTTCCTTTGCCCCTGCACAAACCATTACCTACCTAATTTAGTGTTAGTTGTACCTCAAGTACAACTAACATTAAACTAGTTCACTATAATAAATATTATTGTACTAATTTAGGTGAAATAGACTCTCCTTTACAAGCTGCAACATTAAAGTTATGTGTGCATTAACGCATTACTAATTATAATCCTATCATACAATTTTCATTAAATGAAATTAAACTAAAATAGGTGATTCTACATGCATACTGAAATTATACTTCAGTAAACTTTAAATGTAGGACTTTTACAGTAAAAGGACTTCTTAGACCACTGACAGGAGACATTGACATTGAGTTGGGAAAGCGTTGTTAATATCTTTTTCCACAAGAGGGTGTGCAGTGCTTTGTTTGAGCATCTGTCAGCATTAGTGGGTAACTAAAACCAATGGGTGGTGCCAACCTTTAAATTCAAATTCAAAGACTCTTGACAAATATTTTCCACAGGAAAGCTGACAACCTCGCTTCATGAAGCTCTGAGACATAAATCTGTCCAAAACTAAACAGTCCCATCTAGACAGAGGAGAAGCAACGGCAAAATAAACAGTAAAAATAATTTTTCTTTTATGGCGCAAAAATATTTGTAGTTTTAGTAGTTATCAACACAGAAAATGGCAAAAAAAGTAACTTAACGACTTAAACAACTATGCAAATATGAATGTAGTTTACCTACTGTAAGCTACTGTAAAGTGTAGTTAAATTATTAGTTTATCTCTGCTGAGATAACTTACTCACCGAAAGTATGAGCTGCAGCTGCAGAGGATGACCTTGTGGGCATCGAACTCAATATCTCCCACCTTGATCACCACATCACACAGTTTTCTCTCCAGGCAGAGTTCAGTTAAGACTGCAAATACCATGTCAGTCATCTTTTTCTCCATTTCACTTCTTTGTAAAATAAGTGTGGCTTGTTGATCCATTTTCGTTTGACACGCTAGTGAGTGTTTTTTATCTCCTGTCTGTGGGTATTTGTAGACAGTTGACTGTGCTGACACAACACTCCAGAAACCTTATGATGTCATGTCAGTGTGGAATTGGAAGAACAACTGATTTGCATAAAAAACTTTCAGCAGCCAGTTTATTGGGTACACCTTGCTAAAATCAATGCAGTCTAATACAACAGACCTGCAATACACCAAGTAATGGAATATAAGTACATTTACCAAAGTATGTATCTTAAATGTAAGTACTGTCAATGTAAGAGGGGCTTTTACTCCTTTAATTTCTGAACACAAACCACTTCCTTTGCCCCTGCACAAACCACTACCTACCTAATTTAGTGTTAGTTGTACCTCAAGTACAACTAACATTAAACTAGTTCACTATAATAAATATTATTGTACTAATTTAGGTGAAATAGACTCTCCTTTACAAGCTGCAACATTAAAGTTATGTGTGCATTAACTTAACGCATTACTAATTATAATCCTATCATACAATTTTCATTAAATGAAATTAAACTAAAATAGGTGATTCTACATACTGAGTACTTTTACTTTAGGTACTTTTGAGAACTTCAACTTCAGTAAAATTTAAATGTAGGACTTTTACAGTAAAAGGACTTCTTAGAACACTGACAGAGACATTGACATTGAGTTGGGAAAGCGTTGTTAATATCTTTTGCCACAAAAGGGTGTGCAGTACTTTGTTTGAGCATCTGTCAGCATTAGTGGGTAACTAAAACCAATGGGTGGTGCCAACCTTTGCTATGGTGTCTACCTTTACAATCAACACACTGAAGAACAGTCCTGAGACTGAAAAGCTGAACAGAAAATATTTTGGACAATAATTTATTTATATGATGCACATTAAAAAGACACAAATCATAATCTAGTTAATAGTATTCAAATGTGCTGCATTTTCTGTCTTGTTTTGTCTGTCTTTACATGTAATGTTTTGTTGTATTTGTCTGACAACTGACATGATGAATGAATTAATTTCTGACAGGGCGATAGATCAAACAGAGTAAAACTTTAAAAATATGGGAGCTACTTCAAGATTACTTTAAAAAATAAATGATGTACAACTATTTGCTTATATACAGGTTTAATTACATTAAATACAGGCATTAACATTTAAGTATATTTTTGATCATATCCATATAACATACACACAATATAACATTAAGTGCAGCCATCCATCCATATAAAATAGAATATAAAGGAGTGTGATGTTTAAGTGTCCATTGTTTTCATATTTATCATTTAGCATTTATTATTTAGCACCTGATTTACTCTTACTCTGCGATCAGTGAGATACGAATGTGGACAATCTATCATGCTCACTAGACATGAACATTTAACTACTATGTATGGATATAAATATATGTATTCCATATATATAGTAAATACTATAGAGACTGTACATAAAGTGTATAAAAAATAACAACAACAATAACATCAATAAGTCAATACAGATCAATAAGTCATTTTGCAGTGGTGCAAAGGCTGAAATAAATATGATTTATGTGTGACGTTTGCATGTCTTCCCTGTTTCTCCAGGTAGCTATTGTATCATTTTCTTCTTTGATCACTTCTGTGCAGACTGACTGCAAATGATGTCACCAGCACAAGATGGTGGCACCCATATCTGAAATATTTTGGCTTCAAGTGGAGCTGTGTCATCCATCTTTATATATACAGTCTGTGGGTGTACCCTGCCAGCTGGGACTGGCTCCACCCTATGGGAAGATAAGCAATATAGATAATGGATGTACCACTGTCAGGACATTGTGACAGTTTTAGCAAATAGTACCTACTAAAAGTCATTTTTAAATAAGTTACCTACTTCTGCTTTAACGAGCGTTAGTAAAAAGCGATGCATGGAAGCAGAGAAGAGCTAGCCTTAGTTAGTCTTTTAATGCTGTTGTCTCGTAATCTTGAAAAAACGTGCTTTGTTATCTTGAGATAATCAGATAATTATCACAAGAAGCCTGAAGGTTGTTTCTTATTACTTATAATGTTGATATGTTTATTCCCAACTAGTTTCCAGCCAACAGGTGTCTGTAGGCAATGTGGAGATGCTGTGGGGGTCATTATGTACAGTGGGATGGCAAACAGGATGAGCTTAATAATGTCTTCATTATTTCTATATAATAACTGCAGCAAACCAAACTCCACATTTAGGCCTCCACAATCATCTCCTTATCAGAAAACAAGCTTTGTTATCTTGAGATGAAGACATAACTAGCTTATGATCTCAATATAATGGCATTAAAAAATAATCGCAAGGGTTAGGGTTATTTCAAAATTCAAGATTTTATTGTCATGTGCACATCAGTTTCATGGAGCAGTCGCTGGCAATGAAATTCCTGAATCTCTGCTTGGCTCCCTGTAAAGCCTGAACCATGAAATAATTGCCAGATTTTTTTTTTTTTTTAAACTGGAGTGTTTATTGAACCAACTGACAGAAAAATTAAATAGCAATTTAATTTGCATAAATAATTTTTAATTTGTATCATTTTTGCTACATCCAACATTTTTATTTATTTTTTGGCATTTTGATTGTATACATCAGGTTTTTCAGGAAAAAAAATATCACACTGATGATGTAGAGGTCTCAAAAACACATATATTAAAAAGGTTAAGGCGTTAAAAGGTTAAACAATGTTCAAAAATATTTCGCAAAAAGAAAAACAGCTAGAACTGGAATAAATATTGATAAATGCAGCAATAAAATAGTGAAATTATGTGGACTTTACAGGGTTTTTTTTTGTATTTGATATTTTTCCCCTCCCTCTTTCATGCAGATGTGGTCTTCTATACACTCTCACGCTCAAACAGGCCTGTGAAGAAGTGAGGACCCACCTTAAATCTCCAGGTCCCCACATAGTCGGTGAGCACACTCTCACACACCTCAGAGCTGTTCAGACTTGAGGGAGGAATGGCGGCTCCTCCGACTTTCTTCATCTCTCTCTCCGCTTTATTCCTGCTTTTATATCTCTCTTGTGGATCTACAACCTCGGGCGGCAAAAGAGGAAACCAGGAGCGATGCGGGTTCAAGGTAAAACACAAAAATATCACGTTTAAGAAGCTGTTTTTAGCGATATTTAGTCGGAGCCGCTGCGTCTCCCCCAGAAAAGTTTTCTAACTTTGCTCCGTCCATCTTCTGACATACACGTTTTGTGGATGTTTAACCAGTTTGTTTAACCAAGCAGAGAGATTAAATTAATTTAAATTTAAAGGCACAGTTTTGTTTTTAATCTGTGTGGGTTCGCGCAGTGTTTTAACGCCAGGTTGTGTCTACCTTTCTTACCTGTGCGGCGGAGCTGCGGCTGCCCCTTTTTATTTTACGTTACGTCAGAAACCAAACTCTCATTTAAAAAGCGCACGTTTAAGGATTACTCGCTTTACTGTAAATCTGCAAAGGGCAGAAAACTTGGATTTTAACATTTTACGAATAAGTCAGGTGTCTAACTAAATTCGGCTTATATGTTACCTACAATAGAGGACTTTAATCTAGTAAAATCTCAATTAACACTAGTCCCTGTGTCTCAAAACAACAAATACAGCATGCAAAAATCAGGAAAATGTGTTTTGTATTAAATACTGGGTCCATGCTGTGCTGAAAGCTCACGTTTGTCTGATGGATTGGCTTTGGAAACCTCGGTACATGTTGAAATACGAACTTCTTTAAACTGGATTAAGACAAAAACCCTCACTTATCCCATGAAAAGTGAATTTAAAGTATTTAACAATGTCTTTTAAAGTCAGACTTGTCCTACAGACCTGTCAAATCTGTGGAGAGAGACGTGCAGTTTTCAAACTCCTTTTAAAGAAAATGATCATTAAAAGTCACCTCCCTTTGCAGCAAATGATAATATCTGCAAAGTATTATTTGCATATCTGGTACATCTGGTATATAATAAGTTAAATAGCACATAATTTCTTTCTTTCTTTTTCTGAACAAAACCGAGAATCAATGTCTAAAGCAGATATGATGGAGAAATATCTTCTGAGGGATGAAACGCGGCCTCCACCTCTTTCCATTTGGCTTTTTTTGTGGTTTGGGGGGAATTGCAGGTAGTAAAGCTGATTTCCTGCCTTCTGTGTGCTCTGTTAAAAACATTTGATGTGGAAAAGGGGAATATGTGAAGTGATGCACCGCCTCCACACCGCTGCTCTGCTTTTGCACTTCACAGCAGCTTTGTTCCCCGGCCATGAATGAACCACCATTTATCCACTGCCCCATCGTTTGACTTAAAAATATGTGCACTTTGAAGGATGTTTAACCTGAAAAAAGCCTAAAAAAAGAAAAGTTTTTTGGTGGCAAAACATCTTCAAAACTTTAACGTGATACCTTTAAGGTCTTTCTCCCATACAAACGTGATATTTTTCAGATTTGCATTCAGTTTTTCTCAAATATAAAGAACAATTATTGATCTTTTCATACAGGATTTCTGTAAAATATCAACTTTTTCACTCCCAAACATGATGGGACTCCTCATTGTACAACTTGCTGAACTTTTCATGTTAAGTTGTCATTGATAAAAGTTGATGTACTTCCTGCCGTAGGGTTTCTGGTTGTCATAGTAACAAGAAAGTGATTTTTATAGTCACCATAGTAACAAGTTTTTACGCTTTTTCGTACCAAAGTGCATTGAGTCACCTGTGAGTAGATTAATTATTTCCACTGATGCTCCACCTGCAGATTATTTTCTAGTTTAATTGATAATGTGAGTATTTATTTGATTAACTGCTCATCAGTTTTCTTAGAGACGAAGCAGACTTCATCCTCTTTCGACTGATCAGTCCAAAGACGTTCAGTTTACTGTTACAAGTACGACAAAGGAGACAAACTCTCACGCTATTAAAATGACTGAAACGATGAACCAATATTTAGAAAAGTTGCCGATCAATATTCTGTCGATTTTTAAGCAAAAGTGAGTTTTTTTCTTTTTTATGTTTCTGATCTGAAGAGTGGATTTATCTGATTGTGTGTGTGCGTGTGTGTTCTACAGGTTTTAATTTTCCTGTGTTGATAGATGACTCCTACCTGCCTTTGATGGTGTGTGTGTGTGTATTATTCTGGTTTCCTCTCTGAGGCTTTGAAGTGTTTTCTACAGGAAGCTTCACACTGTTTACTCTGCTGAAACATTCCTTCCTGCAGCCCCACCCCCTCAACCCCCCCAAACACACACACACACACACACACACACACTCTCTGCCTCTCTCTCTCTCTACCACCTCCCCCCTCTCTTTTCAGAAACACACACTTCAAAGGTGGCTGTATGGGGGTGTGAGGACCTGCTATTCTACAGGTGTGAGGTTATTAGAGCTGTATGTGTGTGAGTGTGTGAGAACTGTAAGTGCTCGGTTAGTTATGTGTCAGCATTATTTTTGAAAAGGACCCTGAGTGTAGCAGGCAATGTTGTGATGTAGCTGAAATAAATACACGATTAACCAATAAATCAAGAAGCTAATTTGATCATTTTGATGTTAACGTATTTAGTAGCTGATGAGTTTCCCAGTTATAGTAAACGATTATACCTTTGTTATTGGTGCAACAAAAAAAGATGGTTGAAGACTTTAAGAATTTGTGACATTTTTCACTGTTTTCTGACAGTTTTGTAGCTTATTATCAAGTATTTCACATTTAAACACTTCAATATCTTATTTCATCTTCCTGTTTCTTCTTATTCTGCACCTTTTTTTTTTTGCTGCTACAAGCAAATGGTTTGCTCTCTGTATCTGTCTCTTCCTCCCCAATACTCTGCAAGTCCATGCACAGGACAGTTGTTTGGCATGTGTTTTTATAAGTTTATTTACATTTTATTTTCCCCAGGAAAGCATTAGGTCAACAAAACACAAGTCTAGTTCGCCTCCAAGCCACCACAGAGACTTCAGTCAGCAGTATGTGATTGATCTGGGGTGTAATCACTCAATCAATCAACTTTATTTTTCACATTTCATACAGCAGGCGTAGACTCAATGTGCATCAAAATAAAAGCAAATAACATAAGCAGCATCAAACATGACAAAAACACAAGATATAAGATAAGAAGGCATTTCATGTATGAAAACATGAGGTGTAGAGGTTATGAAGAACTGAGTCACACTCTGATAGCACTTTGTTACACACATTTTAAATCATTTTTATGTTTGATTCCCAAATGTTTTAATAAGATTAATTCTATTTTTGTGTTTTGTTCCCCTCTTGCTCAGCGAGGTAATGAGCTTGGAGGCTGCAGAGGTCTGGTAACCTCACGTTTGTCAAGCAGAGTTTTGTCATTTTCAAACTTGTCTCAAAAAGTCTTTCACTTGATCACTTTGTCAGATTTCATTCACCTCCGTCAGATCTGATGTGTTTGTCAGCTTTCTCCTAAAGAAATGCAGATGTGTCAAAAACCTGAAGCTGATGAAAGATGCAGGTTTCTTTCTTTCTTTTTTTTTCCCCCTGATGTTTCAGTAATCAGGTTACTGCAGAAGTCCAGAATGAGAGATGATTTAGGTTCTTGTAAACTTTCTCTCTCACATCTGCTGAAGCCATCACATCTGTCTCAGCGGAGGAAGACACACCAGGAAATCATTCAGCTTCCTCCTCTCTTTGTCCCACTCTGGATTCCTCATCCTTCCTTCCTTCTCACATCATTTGAAAGCAGGTTTCCCCTCTCTGTAGCCGTGTCACGTATCCCATCGTCCTCCTCGGCTTCGGTGTGTTTTTGGCATCAGGGAGCCTCGCAGGGCGTCATGGCTGGGTGGGCGTCCGATGCGAAACATGTGTGTTTTCTGGCGACTAAAGCAGGTAGAAGGTGAATGATCGATGCTGCAACTTCACCTCTTACATAAATCATCTCAGGGAAATAATTATTCATCATCAAATATCCTAAAAATGACTGTAAAAAATATTCACGGAAATTCATTTTTGTCCAAATTGGTTGCTTCAAGTGAGCGTTTATATAAAAAAAATCTCCTTTGTAACTTTGGATTTGGCTCTTGATAGTTTGATTCACTGCAGTTACTTTTACAAAGGCAGACTCTCTGTTGTCGCTCACGAGCCTGAAACTTTGCAGCGTGTTTGGCTTTGAGTGTTATTTACATATTCAGCACTGATTGGGTGGGTATTTTCTCACGCTGCGTGAAACTGGTGCATGATGAGGCAATTAGTTTGCTGTTAAAGATCTGTCATGTTGAATTGAAGCAGTTAACCGCAACAATCAGCTTTTTTTTTTTCGTTTTTGTTTGAAATTCTTGTATGTGGGTGAGTTAAGAGGAAAACAACATGTGCTTTGTTTTCACTTTTTAGCAAGTTAAATGTTTCTCAGTGTCCTCATGTTGCAGCTTCAGCATGTTTTATCCACAACGAATCTCATCCTGTTGCTTCACCAGTGTCTGACCAGAGTCTGGACAAGTGAAGGGGTGTTAGAGTCGTGGCAAAAAAAGGTTTTTAACAGTGCAGAACGAGAGGTGTTGGACCTCTACTTTTTTGATACAGGCTGAAATGTGTCTGTAAGACAGGCTGTGAAAATGTGTCATGGCCTCAAATATCAGATCAAGTTGATGATTTTGGTCACTTATTCTTTGATCAGTTTCTAATTTTAGTCTTATATATTTTTTTATATTTTATTTAGACAAAGTTCTTGTTCAGTTGCCTGAGTTCATGTGACATTTGAGAGTTTTTTTTGCTTCTTTTGGTCATGTTTCTATGTTGTTATACTTTCTCAAAGTTATTTAGTAGTGTTATAGTTATTAGTTAGTTATTAAAAAAATAACTTTGATCTCATCACTAAAACACAGTCATTGTAAAAATAGCATCACAAAATTTCAAACAGTGCTCATCCATAGAAGAGACTTTCTTTATTTCTCTTTTCCTTTTCTGTTTTTTAATGTCAGTAATAGATCGATATTGCAGATATTACTTTCTGTGCGTTTAGGCCGTCACGCTCTCTTCCGTCGCTCTCTTCGGTGGCTCAGCTGGAGGTCACGTTATCACATTCTTCGTTTTCTGAGATTTGGATGCTTAAACGTCGACTCTTTACTGTCGGTGGTGACGACGTTGGTTCTTGTCTTTTCAGAGAAAGTCAGGGTTTGTCCCGTCTCTGTAACGAGAGAGAGAGTCTTTTAAAAGACAGACTGTCCCAGCAGGAGGGCAGCAGCTCCTCCTGGGCGAGGAGGAGCTGCGATGAGGAAGAGGGGTGGGGGGGTTATTGAGGGGCAGTCATGCAGGAGGAGGAAGCTGCAGGTTTTGTTCCTGCGGTGGGAAATCTCTGGTTGGCTGCCTCTGAACACACACACACACACACACACACACACACAGAGGTTTTCCCAGAGTTTGCATTGTTACACCTCATCTTTGTTTCCAGCTTTTTCTTTCTGGACTTGTTCCTCCTCTGGAGCTGCAGAGCTGAGATCAGATGTGGTTTTTCTTTTCTTTTTTTCTTTTTTTGTTCAGCAGATCAATTGACAGTTCAAATCAAAACACAGAAACAAAGCTGATCACATCCCGCCAAACCGGCTGGGCGGTGTTCTCCATTTTTAATTAAATCTGTTTTCAGATTATATGAAAATGTTATTTTGTGTGAGAAAATTGTTCTTACTGGATGAAACAAAGAGATCCTGTATGTTAATGTTAATGCATGTTTATAACAAGTCTGACTGAAAATTAAATGTAATTTTCAGATACTTAAATTGTGAATAATTGGGAAAGACACTGTAGGTCTCATATGATCTATTGATTGATGTGTTTACACTCTTCACTGTGTGTCCATCTAACACAATCTGTTTTTTTCATCTGTGTGCATCTCAGATGATTTACAGATCTATTAACATTGCCTTGTGCTCAGTTTTGTCTCAGCAGGATGAAAATGTGTCTCATGGTTTATATTTCAGTGCAGCCCATCAGATACAGTTCATGTGTTCATATTTACTGACACAACTGAAAAAAAGTTTAATGGAGGAAAAATCCACATAACAGTGAAAGTGATTGATGAATGATTTTCCTACTCTCTGAATCGAGGGTCTAAGAATCCCAGTCAGATTTATTGCCAAGTCACATACTGATGTTTTATGTTATGCCCCAAAGGAAAACTCCTTGTAAGTAGAAAATATAAAGGGAAGGGCAGAGGTTTTAAGCTGTAGAGACTGTAAAGCTCCTTAAGGCATGTTTGTGATTTGTGATATTGGGATATTTAAATACAATTTACTCAACTAAAACTGATTATTGATGCTTGCAGACCTGCAACAACGACAAAAACCCCACCAGGAATAGACTGAATATAACTGACCTGTTAGTACCAGCCGATTGGAGCACCCACCCCCAAATACACACGCACACACGCCGTCCCATATGGTAGTGTTTGAAGTGTGTTTGTGTGTGTGTGTGTCTAAGAGACAGGAAGACATTAAGAGGAACAGGACTGAGCTTTGAGCCCTGAGGCCTTTTCATGAACAAGACCCTCATCAACTTCACACACCACACACACACACTGTTTTAAGTTCTTTGTGGCTAATGAACTAAATTATTATGATTTTGAGCATGCTGATAATTTAAGTCAGTTTGTTAAGCAGCTGTCTGTCTGTGAGTTTACATTTGTTCATCCTCAGGAAGCAGGATTTGTTGGAAACTCGGTCGTTCAGGGATTATTGGCAAACTATTGCAGCTGGCGAGGAAAGAAGTAGTTCATAGGAAGATGTGAATGTCTGATTGTACAGAAAGCTATCGATCTCCAGCTCTAATCCTGGTACCTTTTTTCTGTCTGTTTGTAGTTTTGCTCGGACGCAGTGTGTTGATTAAAGGTCATCTGTGAGTGTGTCCCATGTTCTCTGTCCCACATCTGGAACCGGTCTGGTCGCCCCAAACAAAATGAGTGGAGGAGAAGTCTGCTACATGAACCTTGAAAGCTGTAATTGAAGGAGTTCCTGTTTAATCAGATTCCTCCTTCTCTTCTTCCTTACTTCCTTCCTCTTCTGCAGGGTTTGTGATTAAGTCTCCCATCATCCTTCGCTCCCTCCTCTAAATCTGAATCCTCATTTTCTACTTCTTTTCAGCGTCCCTTTTCTTTTTCCTTGTATCCTCTCCTTCTTCCGTCTTTCCTTCCCTCCAGCACTGTGATGAATTGCTCTGGATGTTCAGCAAACTGAGCCTGCAATTAGCTGTCTGATTACAACAGGAACTGATTGTGTGCGTGTGTTCAGTGACTCCCGAGGGAGAGTCTGCTCTCTTTTAGGGTTCAAGTTTGTGTTTATAGATTTGCGGTTAACTTCTGCTCTTGGTTGTCATTTTAAAAAGTTAACTACAGCATTGAAGTTGAACTTGAAGCTTTTCAGTTCTCAGTCACCTCACGATTTGATTCGATTACGATTCAGAGCGTAACGATTCAAGCCCTCTTTGTTTCCTTTTTGTCTGCGTCTTTTATTCAGCTATTTACTGACGTGACCCAGTCTGTTCAGGCCTCTGTGTGTGTGTGTGTGTGTGTGTGATGTGTGTGTGATGATGATGATTATTACTCGTGAGAAACACCTGGCAACAGGAAGGAAGAAAAGTGTCTGTCTGTTTGAAAAATTGTAAGTTGTAAAGTTCGAGGGTTTGGCTCGTGGCGATGGGTGGGGTCACCGACTGATCTAAATATGTAGAAAGTAAAAAGCCTGATTGTTTTCACACTGCTGTCTCATCGTGCCGACAGTCTACTCATCGGATTCAGGTTTCAGTCTGCAGCACTCGACCTGTCCGTTAGACGAGCGTGAAGTGCTTATTGATTCAGTGTGAAATGAGTGTTAGTAAAAGATGGAGCTGTTTTTGTGTGGTAGAAGGTTTTAGACACAGCCCTGTGTTGCCGTTACTGTTATTAGTCTGCTTTAGTTTTGCCTTCAAGTTTCAGGTGAGTTTTATTTTATACTGAAGACATTATGAAGGTCAGTAATCTGCTCTTTTTTAGTAACACCAGACGTATACTGAACACAGCAGCAAACGTTCAGCAGGAAGTAGGTCATACGATGTGTTGTTCGACCACATCGGAAAACAAACGTGTTCATAGCTTTTCCAAATTGACACCTACAAATGATGAGTGAAAAGCTGCGAGAGAGGAGGGATGGGCCATAGTTTAAATATTGGGAAACCAGCACTCAGTTGGAGAAACTTTGTTCCCATGAAAAGTGACAGAAGTAGTGAAGCATAAAGAGAGAGAGCTTTAGAGGCTGCAGGAAGTGGACCTGGTTGTCAGAAATGTGTGGGGGGGGCTTCTGTTGGAGCATGCTGATGCCCAAAGGCGACGTTAAGACAAACGACAGCAGTACATGAAAAATGACCAACCCTGTAAAACCCATCTTTCAAAAAACGTGGAACCTGGCTCAGATTTTGTCGCAACGCAATGTTGCGTCAGATTAAGTCAAACTAATTTTTACTGTTTACCTCACGATTTACATAACCATGATAAAATGATCAGCATTGTGATAACGTTCCTGAAATGTTTACTCATTTTGTAAACTGTTGTGCCATGTGTTGATAGACCTGGATAGACTCGAAGATCAGTTACTCTATCTGGACTTCATGGATCGTGTTTTGAGCGTGATGGTCTTCTGTTTTAACCCAGAGCTGTGAGGTTTCGGCCTTTCTTTGGGGTTTCATGTTCTCTCTGTCTCGTGTGGATTTCCTTCAGGTGCTTTGATTTTCTCCCAAAAACACCCAGTGAGAGGTGGGAATTGATCCAGATCCACCCCCTGTGATGCTGCATAGCTACAAGGAACAAAAGTTACCTGGTTATTAATATCTGCACACTTTCTTCTAACATCCCTCAGGCCTGTGCAGATAATTTCATGTCTCTGACACATTCAGTCTTTCATCGAACTTTTACTGCAGAAAAGGTTGTGTTAGAGCCGACTCTTTTTGGAAGGGGGGTTGCGAGGTTGTGTCTCGAGGAAACCAATCAAGAAGTCTGCTTTTTTTTGTGCTGTCGGTGAGAACCTTGCCTTGATTTTAATTAGCCTCTATTTCATGCTGCCAGCAGGACATGTGTGCACACAGCAGCATGTAAACCTTTAAAGGTCAAAGGTCAGCAGCAGAGGCAAACTGGAGCCTATACAATATAATTAAATAGAAATCACAGGATCTGACTGTGTGTGTTTCTGAATTTCTGAAGAAGAATTTGGGGACTTTTTTTTGGGATGAAGACATTTGTTCCTGTTGTCACTTCTTCAAAGGCTTTTTATGGTTTAAACCTGGTTCAGGCTCCATGTTTGGTTTAAAGGTCTCGGAAATGTATTCTGGCAATGAGGGTCTTCACAAGTATGTAATTACAAACGTGTGTGTGTGTGGATGGGTTGTTGAGGTACAGTGACTGCTAATAAGCATGGCACACTTTCTATAACACACACACATACACGCACACACAGTAGGGGGTCTGTCTGATTGGTTTCAGGTGTGGTTGTTGTGTGTGACCACAGTCTCACACCTCTGTAACAAGCCTGTGTGTGTGTGTAGCAGGGCGACATGAAAACAAGATCAAATTTGTAAAACTGCTGAAACCTCATGAGAGTTGGTGTCTTTGTGTAGGGACACAAAAAAAAAGGTATTCTGGGTAACCGGAGTCGTTATTCACACCTCAGTTTATCTCACCGCTCATCGCGTGTCACTGTATCCGCTGTGCTTTGTCTTAAATGGAGCTGCTGGGTGGAGCTCTGGAAGACATCCAGGTCCTTTTCAGTGAAATGAATGTAGATCCAGACAACTGCTGGCTTTCCTCCATCAACAACTCTTACTGAAGAAACATCAAATCCAGTTTGTTCTTCTTCCTGTTAGAGACAAACACACCGAATGTCCGCAACAGGTTGGCAGCTGTGATTTGGTTCTGAGGTGCTTATAAATACTGAATTAAGTTTTTTAATAAATAATTAATTCTTTCAGAGCTCCAACTCCAAATAATGATCGTTTTCATTATCAGTCAATGTGTCGATCATTTTGTACTATTCTACTTTTTTTATACTTATTCTACTTTTTATACTTATTCTTATTTGGGCTTGCACCGGGACCAGGGTAGCTAATCTCGTTCCATCCCATGTTTAACTTGTGTTGGAATGACAACAATCCTTGAATCCTTGAATCCTTGAATCCTTGAATTTTGTTGGCTGAAAATGGTGATAAATGAGGTGACGTCCTCAGATGTGCTGTTTTGTCCACAACACAAAGATATTCAATTTAATATCATAGAGGACTAAAAATATTCACATTTTCAAAGCTGAAATCAGAGGATTTGACTTTTAAAAAAAAAAAAAGATTAATCAAAATAGCAACCAGTAGCAATAACCAGTCAGCAGTGACTAAGATATCTGTCCCATCGTTTTCTGTTGACACAGAAGTTGTGGTAGTTTTTGTTTGGAGCAGTTAATCAAACACAGATCAAACAAATATTTCAATTTAAGAGTTGTTATCTTGACTGACAACAAGTGAAAGAATCAAAGATGTTGGTGATGATTCAGAGATCTGGAACCAGGTTACCTACCAGTCAATGTAAATATAAATATATATTCTTATCTCTGAATGGGAATGGTAGCAAACATGTTATTTAAATTATTTTTAGTAGCCAACAGTACAAACAGGGAATGATAAGAGTTGTGTGTTGGATGCTTATTTTTAATGTCATGTGGTTTTCTCTCTCTCTCAGGTGCAGTCTGGTTCAGATGGAGGTCGCAGGTTGGCCGTCACCTTCAGAGCTGACAGTGAGTTCCTCTGTAATTAAAAAATGTATATAATGACTTTTTTGATTCTTAGCTGTTTTGAGCCCTGTTTACTTTAGGTCTTTGCCCAGATGTGGCACTGTTCCCAGCAACCCCATTATTTGGCACTTAGACTTAGACTTACTTAGACTTCACTTTATTGATCCCCTTTGGGATGACTCCCTCAGGGAAATTTACTTTCCAGCAGCATACATTATTTGAATCAAACCTCATAACTGATGACTCCCTAGTATTTTAAAAGAAAAACACTCTTTTTAAAGTTCAAATCAGTTTGATCAGTTTAGCAGTTACCCATTATTTGGCATCAAACTCATAACATAACTGTGAAACCCAGAGTCTGATTTTAAAAGAAAAACACTCTTTTTAAAGTTCAAATCAGTTTGATCAGTTTAATCATGTTACCCAGAGTGAAGATCTGAAGCCCCGTCACCCCCCACATCTCCATCTCCCCAACCCTCTTCTTCCTCCTCTTCGTCTTTTGTTCTTTTCTCTCTAAAAGTCAAGTTCCTGAGCCGTAGCTTTTGTCCAGCTTCTTAAGCGACCCCCCACATCCCTCTCCCCAACCCTCTTCTTCCTCCTCTTCGCCTCCTTCCTTTGTCCGTGACCATGGTTTCTCTCTAAAAGCGAGAAGCACTTTCAGATTAGTCTTTGTGTGTGTGTGTGTGTGTGTGTGTGTGTGTGTGTGGAATGGAGATGGAGAGTGTGTCTGTTTGCAGTTTTCAAGCAATTCTCATATCAAACTGTTTAAAGGAGTTTTCTTGCTAAAAACAACAGAAAATCTGAGCAAAAGTATTTGTAAAAACATGATAATCATAATAAGTTCACTTGATTTTAGGAATAAAACATTCAGCAATTCTCATATCAAACTGTTTAAAGGAGTTTTCTTGCTAAAAACAACAGAAAATTCTGAGCAAAAGTATTTGTAAAAACATGATAATCATAATAAGTTCACTTGATTTTAGGAATAAAACATTCAGCACTATGACAGCTGTCTTGGTTGTCTATAATATAATTTGGATTATGACTCCAGGTCTCTTAATCAGTGGGGTGATTTCTTCAGATGTTCCCAAAGTCCAAAACCAAAAGATGTTCAGTTTACTGTCCGATATGACAAAGGAAAGCTGCAGGTTGTCACATTGCACAGCCTGAAACCAGAGACAGTGTTGTATTAATTTGATCAGAATAGTGGCACATCAACTTTCTGATTATTGATGAATTGACCAATCACTTCAGCCTTCATCACATTTCTTGTGTGCCACGATACTGAGCTGATGTACATATTCTAAAAATCCATTTTTGTATGTCATTAATAACACTCAACACACTGCTGACTGACTGGGAGAGTCGGACACAGTCTGAATCGAATCTGCATCAAGAATTAGACTCAAACCCAGTCATGAAAATCCCAAAGAATCCTACTCCTCCCTCTGGACAGAAGCATGCTAGCTGTTTCTATTGCTTTTCAGTCTTCATGCTAAGCTAAGCTAACCATCTCCCAGCTTCATATTTATGCACATAGATATGATGTGATACGATCTTGAAAATGAAACTCTTGGCAAAAAAAAAAACGAATAACCGCAAGTCCAACAAGGGTTCAGCTGCTCCCACGACTCCTTTTCTCAAGAAAAGCGATTCCTATTCATTTAATCTGATCTCAGTATATATCAGGTCACCAGTAATGCGGAGGTCAGGGGTCAGGAGGTCATGTGACATTGAAACGATGATGCATCCTGTTCCTGAGAACAGATGAGATGAAAAAAGTGTTGAGACCAACACAGTTTAGGCCAAAGTAAAGCACTGAGGTGTTTTAGCATGACAATCAGAACCAGCTCATTGTGTGTGTGTGTGTGTGTGTGTGTGTGTGTGTGTGTTTTGAAGGAGTGATACACCTCACTGCCTACTTCCTTTCCGCTTCTTCATCCTCAGCTTTTGGAGGAGGATGTTGGAGAGTCGGAGGCTTCCTCTCTCTCTGTCTGTTTACATCAATGCCATTGAGAAGGCAAAGTGACCTTTGACCTCCTGTAGGTCATTAAAGGAAGGTGGTGAGATCAGCAGATCTGAACACATAAATCTTACCTAAATTCTATGTTCTTCTTATTGTCAATAAATGTCTCTAAAGCTTTGTATCTTCTTCCTTTGTGCTGCAGAGCTCCAAAAAGGATTAAAAACACACCAGAGAGCGGACACACACACACACACTGTGGTTTATTTTGACTCAAACTATTTTAGAAAATTCATAAAAATGTGCAAAAGCCACAACCTGATGAAACATTCAGCAGTTTAATTCATTTCACCTTCAGATTCTGGATCAGGTTTTGTCCCAAACCACAACAACAAAACATTTTTAATTTATAAAATAATATTTAGAGCTGTTTCGAAATACTGCTCTGACAAAAACAGATGTCTCAGAAATAAGCTTGAAATAATCAAATGATGAGGGTGAGGAGGAGGAGGTCTTCATCCACAAAGACTCAAATTGTGAAAGGAGATGAAAGTACATGAGGAAGAGGAGCAGGCAGCTGAGTCTCCTTTAACCCCTTTTGCTTCCCTGATTCATCTTTTGAGAGTTTCGAAGAGGAGCAGGAGGACGAGGATGAAGGGCGTGTGAAATCTCCATCTCGTCCTTTTTGTTTCTTAAACTGGAATGAAAACAGGAGGAAGAGGAGGTGAGGACCAAAGATGAAGGTTGTCCTCTTCTACCAGCAGTGAACTTCTCCTTCAGCCCTCCTCCTTTCATCCTCCTCTTCCTTGTCTCTAAAAGAAACTCTGAACACAGAAAGAAATGAGGAAGAGGAGGCACAGGCTGCTAACGTCCCCTCCTCCTCACCTCGTATAGAGAAGCTTTATGATGGAGAAAGAGGAGGAGGAGAGGAGAAAGAGGAGCGGAGCGACCAGCCGTGACCTTCTCCTTTCGCCCTGAACATGACCCCGCTTTGAAAGAGGCAAGAGGAAGAGGAGCAGTGACTCGTGTCGTATCCCATGCTCTCCTAACCTCCTCTCGGTCATCGCCGTCCTTTTTAAGCTCCTCTCCTCTGTCCCATCTTCCTCCTCCTCCTCTTCCTCGCCTCAGTCCTCTCCGTCAATAGGAGGAAAGAGGAGCAGTCAGTCGTGTCTGAGCTCACGCCCCCTTTTCTTTCTCCATCCTAAGTCCACCTTTTCTCCTCCGATCTCTCTCAGTTCATGTCTGGCTGCTCCTTCTCCATGATCTTCGTCCATCACGAGATAAAATAACGGGACAAGAGGAGGAGAAAATATAAAGATCAGATGAGTGAAGGTGTGATGTATAAAAATATGAAGAATGTGAGAATCTCAAAGGGGGTCTGTTCATGTTTAAGTGTGTTGGAAGTGTCTTTATATAAAAATTGTTTATTAGAAAAATCTAGAATATTTCCTTTTAATCAAAGAAACAGGAATTTATCTCTGATTTTTCAGCATTATTACCTAAAATTTACTTCAAATCCAGCAGCTGTGTAAGCCTGAAAAAGTAAAAGTACTTTTCAAATTCCTTCCTCACTGCGTTTACGAATAAACTCAACTTTTACAGCTTTTTGTTTGTGCTGATGATTCAGCAAGAGTTTAATTTCCAACACAGTGTTGAAAAGCTCAATGTCAATGAGTGTCAATGAGGTTCAACTATAAAGCTTCTCTATAAAAGTATTTAACAGAGGTGAAAGTGACTAACAGCATTTACAGAGTATAACTTTGAGATACTTGTACATCTATGTTCTGGTTCTTTGTTCAGATTAATTATACAAAGTACAATCAACGAATACATTTTGATGTATTATGGATAAAGACAAAACTTTACTTTTACTTAGCAATATAAATAGTAAAAAATATGCTCCACATTTACCATCTGTATCATTTAAGTGTATCATTACACAATAATGCATCCGATAGTATGTACTTCTACTCTTCTACTCTACTTTGTTCCTACTTCAATAAGAGATTGGAGTACGGTTTCCAGCACTGTTGGTTGATGTTGTCACAATGTGCACTGAAGGCTCATATTGTAGAGCCGTTTTCAAGCAATATAGTTATAGGTGTTAAAATATGTAATAGTTTGTCAATAATTTGTCAGTAATTTATAGTTGTGTGTGCTGTTGTTGATCTCTCTCTCTCTGTCTCTCGCCCTGCAGACTGTTCATTAAACTACCCGTTAGGGAAACACGTGATCCACGAGGTTGCCAACGTCTCCTTCAGCCATCTGGCCTGCGATGATCAGGCTGCCGTGGTCGTCCACTGGGCAGCCAGTCCGCTAGGTAACAGTCTATCTGTCTGTTTACCTGTCTGTCTGTTTACCTGTCTCTCTGTCCATCATCTGTTTACATGCTTCTCATTTTGGTGAGATTTAGAGAAAGGAGGAAATGTGAGGGAGGAGGAACGGAAAAGTAAAACCTTCAAAGTGCTCAAATCCGTAAGATTACCCAGCTCTGTGTCTGAGTGTGTCCCTTTGATCAGGCCCGGAGAATAAGAGAGAGGATCACATCTCACACTACAATACCACGATTTGACCGTGAAGGAATGTGTGCGTGTGCAAAAGTGTGTGTGCGTGTGTACACTCAGTGTAAGGTGAAGCTCTCTCTCTCTCTCGCTCTCTCTCTCTCTCTCTCTCTCTCTCTCGTGACAATACAGCCTGTTGTTTTCTCACAGATTCAGAAATCTTCATGTCACAGTTGAATGTGAACAGCGGCTAAGTTCTGTCCGATTTTAGAGCTGAAAGTTTAAAAGCAAAAAGAAAACTAGAAAAGATTTTCTGTCCTTTTCTTTTCTCAAAGTGGTTCCTTCAGCTGCCCAACATGCTTTCTGCTGCAGCCTGAACAGAATCTGTAGATTGTAAAAACTGGATGTTAAGGGGTTTAATTTTTAATTTTTTCAGTGTGATTGGTGTTTGAGTTCATACTTTTCTCATGCAGATCTTTCTAAAATCTATATACTTTTATCAAAATTAAATATATTGAAAAGCTCAGTAACAATAAGTATGTCTTATAAATGTGACACAGTCCTGTCTGTAAGCGGTAAAGGACTGCAGCAGGTGGAGACACTCATATTACATAACCGTTTCATTTTGGTTTCATTATGAATCAGTTGAACTTTATGAATCAGGGTGAGGAATTCATCGCAGTCCTCTGAATATGTTTTAGAAAGGAGGACGAGGAGAGACACATTTCCATACGAGGCCTTCAGCAGTTACTACATGCAGTACTCTTGTATTTAGTCTTTCCTGTTGTACTAGTTTAAACACAGTTTGGAAATCACATGACGTGACACGTGTATTTTAATGTAATGCTGTATAGACGTGGACTTTCAACAGGTGGATGAAAACTAAAGGTGGGCAGCACCCTCGGGAATAATAACTCCTCATAGAGTTTGATGAACTGCGTCTTGTCTGATGTAATTATGTTTTCTGGGTTTAGAGGAGACGTGAAATGATAGCTTTGTTGTGATTGTTGCATATTTCAGTCTGCTGTGGACTGTCCAAATAAAAAAAACATCCTGAATCGAAGCTTTGAGAGAGCAGCAGAAATTATACTGAAGGGACGGGGAAAACAAAATCTGAGCACAAACTTGCCGTCACGCTGCAGCTGTCGTTAAAATGCAAAAACATCCTCGTCTGTCGTCGACTCTACCGGAGAGAGGGAGGGAGAGAGAGATCAGGAATCTGCCTCAAGACAAAAAAAACCTTTTCTTCTGCTGCTCGCTCACTCTCTCTCTTCTCTCTCTCTCTCGCTCCACTCCCCCAGCAGCAAATAGAAAAACAACATCTCCTGTGGATGTAAAGGTGTAATTACAAGACAGGCAGAGAGGAGGAGGAGGAGGAGGGAGAGGATGAGGAGAGAGAGAGGAGTGGAAGGAAGGGAACAAGCAGGGAAGGGGAGGAGATAAAAGGAAACAATACAGGAGAGAGAATAGGAAGTGTAAAAGGAAGCAAGGAGAAGAGACGAGTGGAGGAATAAAACAAGAAGAGGAAAGAAAAAAATTGAGAAGGAAAGGGAACAAGTAGAGGTCAGGTGGAGGTCAGAGGTGATGAGGAGAGGAGGAGAAAGAAATAAAGGAGAGGAAATAGAGAGGAGATGAGAGGAGTAGGGACCAAGGGGAAGTGGGTGGGCAAAGAGAGGAGAACAGGTAAGGAAAGGTAATTAAGAGAGAAGAAGAGGAAAGGTAAGAAGGAGACGAGAGAGAAAACAGTAGAACAGGAGGAAAGGGAACAAGGAGACGAGAACGGGAGAGGAAAGTAAATTAAGAGAGAAAAAGTGGAAAGGAAACAAAGAGGAGAACAGAAGGAAAAGGACAAGAAACAAACAGATGACAACAGGGGAGGAAAGGAAATTTAGCGACGAGACAGGAGAAGAGGAAAGGAAACTAGGAAGCAGAAGGGGACGGAAAGGGAGCAAAGAGAAAAGGAAAGGAAACATGAAGAGGAGAGAGGGAAAGAAAATGAAAGGGAAGGAAACTAAGAACAAGAAGGAAGGAGAGGAAGCAAGGAGACAAGGACAAAAGATTTGGTCAACAAGATAGCAGAATGAGGTGATGCGAAGGGAGGAGAAAAGGAAAGGAAACAAGGAGAGAAGGATGGATGTGGATCATTGAACGTGTCGTTGTGTCTCTGCAGGAATCGAACACATTAAAGGCTTCAGAGTTTATCTGGAGGACAAAAACCCGGAGGGGAAACAGTGTCAACATCTCATCCTCAAAGACCCTCGACAGCTCAACTTCTCCTACAAGAACACGGTAAGACCGAAAATAATGACCAGAGATTCACAAACCAACCAATCACAGGGAAGGAGGAAGTTATCTGCAGTATGTTTTTATATTCACGTGTTTCCCCACAGTTGCTGCTTTTTAGTGCCCCCGGCTGTTTTTTCAAGCACTTTCCCTCTTTGTGCTCCCAAACAGTGTTTCTTTTCTGAGCTGTGACAGAGAGAGACATCCTGATATTCATATGTAGATTTGTTTCGGGAATAAACAAAGGCAATAAATTTATACGTGACAAGATAAATGTTCAGTTTTTTTTTTTAACAAAAACATGGGCTTGTTTGTGAGTGTTAGATTAAGGCTGAATCTGACCTTTTAATATCTGTATCTCCAGACTTTGTAATGATTCTCAAACAGTGTCAGAACAACTGAATCTGGAGCCTTATAAGTCATTATTGTATTTATTAGGTCCTGCTATATTTGCTTCCTAACTTCAACCTGCCCAGGAAATGAAAATCAGCCATTTGGCCAAATCTTGCACATTACATCATAATGATCTGAATTAAAGTTCATTGTTCCTGGTGAATAAATAAGGCAAATATGTTTTAGAGCAGATAAATTTCTCTCTGTGTAGCACTTTGTAAACTGTGTTTTTTAAAGTTGCTTTAAGAAGACAAATACCTCTTATTGTCATACTAATGTATGACAATAAGAGGTATTTGTCTTAAGTATTGGTACTTACTAAGACTATTTATACACAGTATTGTATTTATTCCTCTGAATGATCCACAGTGTCATGCCTTCATTTTACTCTTTGTGTTATTTATTGTGTATGTATTGTTGTTTTACTCCCACAGAAGCTGAGCAGTCAGGCGTTCAGTGGTTTGACCTTTGACACTGACTACATGGTCCGTGTGGTTCCTTTCCCAACTCTGATGAATGAGAGCTTCTTCCCTCCATCCTTCCTCAGGACCAACTGTGAGTTCAGAGATCTCTGCATCCAAACAGGATCGATTTAGTTGATTGATTCATTAATAAATGTTCATTTACTGTCTCGCCCACAGTCAGATGAGAGTATCTTGCACATGTTTAGCTTAGCTTAGCGCAAACATGGGAAGCAGGAGAAACTACTAGCTCATAAAGTAGAAATTAAGCAAACCCAAAGATACAAGTTTTACTGAAGTAATGGGACTGCACACTGAAAACACAGAGATCAAACTAAAGTGAAGATGAGGCCGCACAAAAAGACCAAAGACAGACCGGGACAAGCTGTCTAACATTTTCTCTTTTCTCTTTGTTCGTCTTACAGCGTGTGAAGTCCTCCTGGGATCGGACAACCTGGTGTGCAAACCACGTAAGTTCCTCAGTGTCGTCGTCATAACCAGAGCCATATGTAGAAAGAGTTAGTCCAAGTTTTTATTGTTTTATTCTTTAAGTGGCTAAATGTAAGTAAGAAATCTACACAAACTAATTTTAAGCCTAAAAGAGTTGAGTCTGTTGGAGCAAATACAAAAAGTTTTAATTCAACCAGTACCATTTAAAAGCTTGTTGAGATATAAAGTTGTATATTCTAAATTTCTACACCCACCTGAATTAAAAAAGGCTGATGCAGATGTTTCACATTAGGAAGGACAGGGATTATGTTTTGTCTTTGAGGGAAGTCTCTTAACTCCGATCGATACACAAAACAGGTAATTAGTTACAGAAAGCCGTGTTAGTGTCGGTGCAGTCGTTCTCATCTGTTGTTGTGCTGATGGAATTAGTTTGGTGGAAATATGGCACATACATCATACTGAATTTATAAAGACGGAAACATGGACGAAGTTCTGAATTTGTATTAACAATAAATTAAAGCAAAGAAGAGGGAGGCTTCTTACTGATATACAATCAAATATACTTACAAAATGGGATGTTTATGAAGAAAGCTCACTGCTGTTGAGTTAAATGAGAATTTCTGGTAATTGGGAAATTTGATTAATGCTTTTGAACATTACATGTATAAGACAGTGGAGGTTAAGTTTTGTTTGTCTTTGCAGTCTGGAAGCCAAAGACCCTGAACGTGTCTCAGCTGGGGTCAAACCTCCACGTGGCGTTCGATCAGGCTCCGGCCTCCTTCGGCTTCCACTTCTACTACCTGTACTACAAACTACGGCAGGACGGACCTTTCAAACTGCAGCGCTGCAAACCAGTAAGTATAGTCAGAGTTGAAAAGTCACAAAACTCATACCGATTCTTTGACGTGTGGGCAGGAGGAGCTGGTGATCAAACACCAACCCTCGATCACAGCGATAAGTGGAGGAGACCGCAAGTTCAGGTTTTCAGGTTGTTGCTCATTAATTAAAAGGAAGATGGGCTTCATTGCTGCTCTGAAGAACATTATGACTGTTGGTCACTCCGATTTTGCAACCACTGTTATTTTTAAATTGCGGGGATTAATTTCTCACTTATACTTAAAATATTTTCAATTAATTTAGTCACTTTTATTAATAATTTTACTTTGCAGGACCTGAATCAGGCCAGAACGACATGCATCCTACAGGACGTCACTCCAGGGACCTACACTATAGAGGTACATATAACCCGACTGATGATCGCAACTTTGCTAAACTGGCTTCTACTGGATCCTCCTCTTCATCTTCTCTATGTTTCAGAATGCAAAACACTTAAATTATGTGAAAATTAAACGTCTCACTTATAAATTCACATCTTACTGTTCATACGTTTAATTAATTAATTTTTTTCTCCTCTGTTTCATCTCTTTCTTTCACTACATTTGTTCTTTCTCTCAGTTAAGAGACGACAGCAACACGAGCAGAAGGCAAACACAGTACCATGTCAGCCAGGGTGAGACACACACACACACAGCTACTGGTGATCATATTCATTATCAGTTAATTGTGAATAACCATCACAATCTGCCAGGAGTGATGTCTTCAAATGCTTTTTTTTTTTTTTGTCAATCAACCAATTAATTAATCAGCTATATGTTTAGATGCGTTAGATGTTTAAATGCACATTGATCCTGGCAGACAGATGATCAATAAAGCTTTTGAGAGGTTTATATTTTCTCATACTTCATTGAAATGCTTTGAAAAGTCGCTCTTTAAGTTATGATCCTCCTTTAACAACAACAGTCTGATTATTTGTTTACTCTGGCTCTGAGGGTGGTGTACATGTGACTTGTTTGAGCTGGGAGAGGTTGTTTATGTTGTTACAGTGGGAGGGTCAGTTGTTTATGTCAGTGCTTCAAGTGTGTCTGTGGGCACAGAGCTGCATAGTGTTCAGGACCGGCAGTATTAGCTCTCCCTTCAATGCAGGACAACAGGAAGTTATCTGATTTGATTAAAAGAAAAAATGACATATTCCTCCTCTTAAAGTTGAATTCATAAGTGACAAAATGCACCGTCACACATTTCACTACAGTCGGGTTTTTGGCAGCTGAAATCTTAATTGGTCTGATATGATCAGTAACAGAGGATGGTCAATGTTAACAAACTTCAGTATAATAAACATTACTGAGCCATTACTTCTCTGCTTGTGCTTCTGTTGCTGTTTTAGCTCTATCCCATAATAGTCAGATAGTTGTCACATATTTGTATAGTTACATAGTGTTACTTTAATGGATTTCTTATGTGTCCTGTCGGATGTGTTTGTTTTTGTCTCCAGTCCACTCCCCTTGGGCGGGGCCGATCCGTGCCATGGCCATCACTGTGCCTCTGGTCATCATGTCCGCCTTCGCCACTCTCTTTACTGTCATGTGTCGCAAGAAACAGCAAGGTGAGGAACTACTTGTTGGCCATGTTGCTGGTTGTGGTTCACTGGCTGTGAATCTCCTGCTGTTTAATGAACATTACAGCCTCGTGGGGCGTCTAGTTTTGGTAACACTCTGTTTATAAAACTCTCACTGCTGGTGAGTTTAAGGAACAGATGTTGGTCTCAGTACCTTAACCCATCTCATTCATTTGCCTCCTCTCTTAGAAAACATCTACAGCCAGCTGGACGAGGAGAGCAGTGAGTCGTCCAATCACAGCGCAGCATTGAACGCAGAGCGGCCGTGGCCCCGCCCCAAAGTCTTCATCTGTTACTCCAGCAGAGACTGTCCCAAACACACCACCGTCATCCAGAGCTTCGCCTACTTCCTGCAGGACTTCTGCAACTGTGAGGTGAGACAGTGATAAACAAACCAGATAAATGGATGAGGAGGAGGAAAAATTTAATTTATAAAAAAAAATTTTTAAATCAAATGACCAATTTAAAGTCAAGGTTTCTCTCTGATTGTCGGGGTTGTTAAATCTCTGTTCATTCCTGTTCAGGTTGTGTTGGACCTGTGGGAACACCTGGAGATGTGCAAAGAGGGTCAGATGTCGTGGCTGAGCAGACAGCTGGACGAAGCCAACTTCATCATCACCGTCTGCTGCTCTAAAGGCCTTCGGTAATTTGTCTACTGTCCACTGTGTTTGTGATAAAGCTACCAGTGATGTTATGAGGTGTCCTCAGCTGCACTTCCTCATACGGCCACTAGATGCTGCTAAAAGACAAATATTCTAGTTATAGTTAAGTTTTACTCAGTAGTTATTTTGTGTCTTGGTAGATATTGTTTCATTAACATAAATTGAGGCTCTAAGTTGGGCATTTCTTTGCTTGACTGACACACCTGACTGTCACAACCTATCAAATTTTCCCTTCTTATCTTCACTCCTTTGTTCAGATCACATCCTTCCTTCATGCTTTCTTAAGAGATTGAAGAAAGTCAACTGAAGTTCTCAAAGACATTTCACATCTCATCCAAGAGGCTTATTCAGCTCTGATGCCTCCCTCCTTTACATAACCCTCTGTCCATCTTTCTTTGTGGTTACGCCTCAATATTGTCTTCTTTTCTAACTGTTTTGGTTCTCTTCCTGCAGCTACTACGTGGAGAAGAAGAGCCGCAGAGGGAAGACGCCAGTCAGTCGCCGTAGCAACAGTAGCAGCAGCAACAGCAGTAGCACCCCCCCGACTGGTGGATCAGGCGGTGACCTGTTCATTGTGACCGTGGCCATGATCGCCGAGAAGCTGCGTATGGCGAAGCAGACCGAAGGGGGTGGACCTCAGGAGCTGAACCGCTTCATGACGGTTTACTTCGACTACTCAACAGAAAACGACATCCCCACAATGCTGAGTCTGGCTTCCAGGTAAATACAACGCTACACAAAATAACAGAAACATCTTCAAAAGCAACAACAGACTGAGATGTTCTATGTGATCATTTTTACAGCAGGTAATTTATTGAGAAAGTAATTGAAAGATAAAGTTTAATTACCTGCAGCCACAGGGTGTGAGCCAAGTATATATTTCGCTTGTATAAAAATTATAAGGCATCTGTGTTCACTTTTTGCACTCGTCAACATAATTTAGCAGTCAGAGTCTGAACGGTGTAAGAAAAATTGGGGATCATTAAATAGTGTGTCACACAGGTGTTGATCCCTATCTCAGCCTCTCAGGGGCTCATGGAGGCTTCATGAAGTTGCTACACAGAGAAAGCACTTTATTCAACACGACTCAACAAATGTATTATACCTTACACATTTTTTACATTGTGGAGGCCTACTGTAGCAGAAAAACTGTAATATAATTTTGTCATTTTATTTCCTGCTTTCAGGTTTAAGCTGATGGACCAGCTGCCTCAGCTCTACAGCCGGCTTCACTCCAGTCAGACCAGTATAGCTGATCGCGAGTCGCAGCCTCTCAATGTCTCCAGGAGGAACTACTTCAGGAGCAAGTCCGGACGCTCGCTCTATGTTTCCATCTGCAACATGCACCAGCACATCAGCCAGAACCCCGACTGGTTTGAGAAGCAGCTGGCTCCTTCAGGAGGCTCCTCAGCATCCTCCGGCTCCTCCTCAAATCCCCCTCCTCTCTCCACTGACTCGGCTCCGAGTCCTCCACCGAAGCCTCACTGCTCTTCCTGCTCCTCTCAACCTGACCAGAGGTTTGACTCCGGTCTGGTGCTGAATGAGGTGGTGATGAAGATGCCGTCGCTAGATGATGGAAAGGGAGAGCCAAGAAGGAACATGCTCCTGCTGGCCCCCGGCTCCAGTCCCAGCCTAAACCAAGGCCCTAGCCACAGTCCCAGCCCCAGTCCGGGTCCCTGTCCCAGTCCTGGACTATGTCCCAGCCCAGGCCTGCCTTGCTCTCTGTCCATGTTGGGGCCCACTTCAAGGTAAAGCAAGGGAGTAATACCACTGTAGTTTCTTCCTGTAAGCATTAAGTCTACATTTCAGTTCTTACTATCTGGGTCGTACAGGTTCAGATTTATAGAGATTTCAGATTCAGAATTATATAGATGCAATACTCACATGCCTGTTAGTACATTGGCCTAATTATTCATCTACTTGCTGGACATAAAGTAAAATCGCTGCTGCTGTTGATGAACGTCTTTTAAGTCACCATGAAACCCCCACTTCTAGACCTCTGTTGTTGTTTTTGTTTGGTGTCCTAAATACACTGAATACATTAAAGTTCCATCACTAGTTGTAATCAATAGTTTTCTAATATTATTATCTAATATTTTAGATAATATGAGACTCATCCTTCTGCATCTTTAGGTCCACCTCTGGATTATCTGGACTGGAACCAGAAGAGTCCTCCTCCTTCTCTGCTCCCTCCATCCTCCAGGAGGGGGTGTGCCCTGTCCCCACCCAGGAAGAAGAAGGCAGTCCTTCCTCTCCAGAGCTCCCCCCTCCTCGTGATTCGGGCATCTATGATTCGTCTGTTCCTTCCTCAGAGCTTTCCATTCCCCTGATGGAGGGCCTGTCACATGACCAGGCTGACTCCTCCTCTCTGGCTGACAGCGAATCATCTTCTTCTGGGCTGGGTAAGGCTGGCTGGCTGGCTTCTACGTTATTAGAATGAATAATTTCTTACGCATTTCCATTTAATTGTTGAACAAGCTAAATGGCTGTGTGTCTTTCAGGTGATGAGGAGCCGCCTGCTGTCACATCACTCCACTGCGGCGCCGCCACAGTTTGTAAAGCGGAGCTGCACCACCATCACTGCCTGGAGCACAGTGATGGACTCGCACCTGTGGCGTCGTTGTAGGGCACACCTCCTGTCAGAAGATCAAAAAGAGGAGCAGACCAGTGGGGCCAGAAATGTTCTGGTCTCGGACCCTGAACATTTTCCTTAAAGTGCTGTCATCCCATTGTCATGGAAACAAAACCAGAACTACTTAAAAGGCACGGAATTGATTCACCTGTGGAAATGTTCTAGAATGCTGCTACCTAGTAACTATGGTAACCACTGAGTTGGAGAACACTGACACAGTTACTTCGAGTTCTAGAACACTAGTTGTTGGTAACTATGGTAACCAGTGTGTTCTAGAACACTAGTTCCACATTCTCCAACACTGGGTTGAAGAACACTGTTCCCTAGTAACCATGGTAACCACCGCATTCTAGAACAGTAGTCTGACTAATGTTAACCACCGAGACCAAGAACACTTCGTCCTGGTAACTGTGGTGCTTCGTCGGCCCCACCGGTCGCTCTGTCGGAATGATTTTTGAAGGACTGGATCTTCAGATGCCGCAGAGCGAACAGTTCAGACCAAAGACCGCTTCAGCACTGCGTCTTGATTGATTGATAAGCAGATGACTGAGTAGATGTTCGGTACCAAAACCTGACGGTGAAACAAACTGCTTGTTCAGCACTTTTTGATGCAGAAATGCAGGAAGGTACAACACCATTAACATGTTTAAATGTTCTTCAGCAACAACATCTAACAGCATCAAAGCAGCTTCTGAAGATTTTTTTACCAAGCGGCTGAATGTGCCAACACCTTAAGGATGTCGATAATGTGGAAACATTCAACTCAGAGGACTGTTTTTTACATATTTCTCAGCATTTATGACTAAAGCTAAGGAAACACTAAATACTTTGGGGAAAACCACATATTCATCTATGAAAGTATCTTTTAAAAAGTGCCATCTATTTTGTTAAATGTGCTTTTTTTATTTTAGGAGGATAATTTTTCATCATTAAGGGTGATACATCTCCCAAAACATATAGTAAAAGAACATTTTATCAATATTCATTGGATTTTAATTAGTGCCTCGCACATGTTTTAACATCATACCTTATTTTAAAATGTTTTCCACATAGAAATGTCTTCTAAATGCTTGTGGACAATAACTCACTGTTAGAGCAGCAGTAACATGATAACCACTGCCTAATCTTAAATCATTCAACTGTCAGAATTTTGAACAAAGTGAAAAGATGTACTTAAACCTGCTAATGTGATATATGGTGGACGAGCTGTGTGAATTTTGTGGTAAATGGAAAATGAGTTTTATTGAATTTTATTTTCTCTGCATATTGATTTACATATTCAGTTTTCAAATTTGGCACCACTCCTGCACCATAACGTATTCAATACTGTGGTTAAATTTTTATGTTTGTGGTTACACACTTTAAAGTATTGAATGTTAATGTTTCATTTAAAGTTATGTATTTCTAAATACTTTGTAATCCTTTTCTAACATTATTTCAGGAGGCAGCGATGATGAGGGCATTATGAAAAGTGACACTTTTGTTTTAAAATATAACCACTTTAAAGATGCCACTGTGGAAGCCCATTTCTCCCAGAATTAGAAATAGATACGTGAAATGTTATGTTAAGTTAAGTTATGTCACATTTCTGTTTTTCTAATTAATATATATGAGATAATATGTCAGTCCCCTGAAAGCAAGTCAAAGTTCTGAATTTTGATTCTAAAATTATCAGAAAGTTTGTCAGAATTTTTACTTTACTTTTCTTTTGGTATTTGGCTTAAAACAGAAAAACCTTGAATTATCTCATAATTTTGAATAAGTAAATACTGTGACTTTGCTTGAAAATTCTTATTTTGATCATTCTTTATTATTTGAATAAAACTTCAGCCTTTTCTTTTTTCTTTTTTGGTGCAAATGGGCTTCCGTACACTTCTCAGTTATTAATCTCATGAACATATTTCATATCTGACATGTAGAAAGACACTAATACTGTCAGTTATTGATTTCTTTCTTGAACTGCAGTCATTTTGTTCTCTTTAGATCAAACCATGTTCTCTGTATTTAAGGTTTTATAAAGTCTTTATTTTCTGACTCATGTTTGAGTTTCTGATGATGTTTGAGTGAAAACTCCTGGTTCAAAGTTTGTTGGAAGGGAAGATTTCCTACATGTAAATATTATTTTATTTTTCTTCCTGGAAATGTCTGTCCTGCCTCAGTTTTGTATAGTTAGACCTCTTAACTATTTTGTAGGAATGTACTGTTTTATAGTACTTTAATGTAGGAAATGTATAAATCCATCTAATAAAATGTTTCTTTCATCTTTTGTTCAATCTTTGACTGTTAAAGCTTTATGATTATAATGATAAGAACAGTTTTACTTAAACCAGACTACTAAAATATATAAACCACAATGTTTTTTTTTTTAAAAAAAAGCTACAAAACTGTTTCACAAAGTAGTCCATCTGGTTACCAGAAGAATAAACACTTCACAAATTCTCGAAGAAATACTCCAGCACAGTATACACATGTATTTATATTTCTTCATGACTGGTAATCATCTTTCATTTGTTTGAAGCTGACCAACAAGTTTTAGTTTCTTACAGTAAAACACACACACACACACACATAGCTGACATAAAAACCAGCAGACAGCTGTATAGTTTGTGAGCTGTGAAGCATCAGTGCTTGAAACAACAGAAGCCTCTAAAACCAACAGTCAGCCAACCCGTATACCTTCAAAATAAAAGCACAGGTCTTGTCATTGTTTGTCGGGCTTTGATTGTTAACTTTGTGCAGTGACTGCTCAGCTTTGATTCAGTTTGACGTGAGCTGAAACGTGTCCACACATCTGATACTAAAAACTTGATTAGTGAAGGGAGATTCATACATTCATTTATATTGTACTTCATAAATAGTTTATTTTCTCTGTGATCAGGTAGCAGATAGTCTTTTGTCTATTTGCTTTTTTCCATAGATTGTATTTAATTTATTCAGATTTTTATTGCTGCCTGAGAGCGGACAGCTGAATTTCTCATTGTACTGTTTCTCATTGAACTGAATCTAAACGATTAATTGAGTAATCGCTTCATCACTGGTTGGAAGACTTAATATTTCTTCTCAGCTGTCTCCTGTTTCCACTGCAACACAAATTTTAAGTTAAGTCTGTGATTTAATGGATATTTATATTTATTAACTGGCCATTTTCAGTGATAGAAACTAACAAAAAAAAAGAACTCTTCCTCAAGTACTGTTCAATTTTAAGATACTTGTACTTAACTTGAGTAATCACATTTTATGCTACTTTATATCTTCACTCCACGACATCTCAGACGAACATGTTGACACAAGATTGGTTTTAGTCACTTTTCAGATTAAGATTTTACACACAGATCCTATAAGTCATTTTAGAGACTTATAGGATAGCCAGATAAGGGTTGGACCACTACATTGGAACATATGGCAGTAATTAGAGACAAATTGAATAGTAATGTCATAATAATAATGACTGAATGATATCATACAATGACACGGGTCATTCTGCTGCCTCGCAAGTACTTTTACTTTAAATACTTTTTGTTGTTAATACTTTTATACTTTTAGGAATGTACTATTTTAAATGCAGGACTTTTACTTGTGACAGAATATTTTTTTAGTGTGATATTGCCCCTTTTTTTCCCAAGTAAAAGATCTGAGTACTTCTTCTCACTTCTAGTTATTTTCACCCAAAAAGTGACAATCAAGTGAACGGCTCTTATTTTGAAGGTGCCACCGGAGGACAGATGTGTGTGTGTTGCTAAAACTTCACCTGAGGAGGATTTTCTTTACAATCACAGCGACCCACAGTTTGTTGATCAGCTCAAACTTCGCACTCAAGTTTGATTTGTGAAGAATAAAAGTTTATTTTTACTCACTGGAGGCTTCACAGAGGTCAGAAACTTTTGGACTGTGTTGAAAGTGTTGAGACCTTTTTTTAAAAAACAGCTGATCGTGGATCTGCTGTTTGGATCTTTGGGAGGAGCTGCAGCCCGATGCAGGCAGGTGATGGATGTCAGAGGGGTCCGAGGTGAGGAGCTGCCCTGCGAGAGCTCAAACACTCAGTTTTCTCAAGATTTTACCAAGAAAATGAAGAAATGAAGCGACAGTAATGTCTGTTAGTGTGAGAGAAAGGAGAGAGAGAGAGACAGGGAGTTAACCCCTCCACCGCCTGTCTGTCTGCCTGTCTTTGTTACATTAAACAAGCTGTGTGAAGTAGTTAAAATAAATGATCAGTGGTGGAGAGAGCCTGAAACATATTGTGAACTAGAGAGAGAGAGAGAGAGAGAGAGACAGAAAGAGGTTTTATTGCAGCCCTGTGAGTCACAAGTTTGCCTGAGAGTGACTTATAGTCTGCAAGTACACACACACACACACACACACTCACACACACACTCAGTCCTCTGTAAACAGTTTACCATCTTGGCAGTTTGGTGTTGAATGTTGTTTATTTGTTGTTTGGTTTAAAACCCGTTGATGCTACCAGAACTTCCTCTACTTTAGTAAGAGTAGAAACACCAAAGTATAATAATACTAAATATGCACAAGTATTAAGTAAAAGTACAGAAGTATCATCAGCAAAATGCACTAAAAGTATCAAAAATACTCATTGTGCAGAAAGGCTTCTTTAACAGTGTTATATTATCATAAAATAACATATCATTCTGTTTTTATCACCACTGAATAGATATAAGAAGTGAACATTTGCTTAAGTAGGTACTACTACTACTTTACTGAGGTACTTTACTTTACTTGATATATTATTATTATATAAAATATTGATATAAATACTTGTAAGAGTATTTTAATGTTGTAGTTCAACTATGTGGAGCCACTTACAGATAATTTGTCTAGTATCTAGTAGTATTTGTAGTACAGTGTAGTACAGTACTACAGTACAGTACATCATATTGTGTTTTTTTTAGTAGTATAAAGTATCATGAGTAAATGTACTCAATTACATTCACCACTGGACGCCGTGGTATCTGGAGATTGTAGATCTGTAATATAAATACTATAAATCTTCATATCATCAGCACCAGTAAAAACATGTTTAAAGCTGCAGAGCTGCTCAACGACCAGCTGCCAGGAGGCAATCAGAAAGAATCCAGACACAAGTTTTTACCTGCGATGTGTTAATTACCCAAACTCACAGTTTTCTGAAAGACACGTGTGGAGGATATCATAAAATATAATTTACAGGACTCTTCACAGATAACCAGACTGAGGATAACCAGACCTTTGTCCACATGGACCGACAAAATCAACCTGAATGAAAAGTTCCACTGAGCTGCTTTAAAGTAAACATCATCCATTCATCTGGTAAATAAAAGTATAAAAGTAAAAGTACTAATTTTGCACTTTAATATTGCAGCTGATAAAGATGAATAATCTTAATATGCAAAGTTACTAATAACTAATGTTGTCAAATAAGTGCATAAAATATTTTATTCTGTAATGTAGTGTAGTAGAAGTAATAAGTAGCATACAATGGAAAAACTAAACTACTGTATTAAAGTAAAGTAATTAAGTAAATGTATTTAGTTACATATAAAAACAATTATGTGCAATGTAACTCCACAACACCAAAGATCTGCCGGCCACCTGTTGAGTTATCTTACGTTCTATCAGTTGATTTAGTGTTAATATAAAATATTGATTGGTAGTGATTGGATTTACAGTGAAAGATATGTGGCCAACATGTGTAGTAAACGCCGGATCAAAGCGTCCTCCGTGTGAGTGTGAACGTCATAACAGCCGATGAGGAGACTCGAAGCTTTGGAGGAATGTGGTTCTGCTGCTGTCGCGGCACAATGAAGATGTTTGTTCTGCTGCTTTGTTCTGTCACTAATCATCATGTTTCTGGCTGCAGTATGCTGCCCTGCTGGTTCCTGGAGGTGTGTGTCTGTGTGTGTGTGTGTGTATTGTACTTTTAATTCCACTGCACTGTGTGTGTGTGTGTGTGTGTGTGTGTGATTTACAGTTTTGATCAGTTCAACTATCAGCAGCAGTCCTTTACAAGAAAAAGTTCTCTAAGTTTGGTATCAAAGAGAAAACTTTTTTTTGGTGTTGGTTATGAAACTTTATGAAACAGTGTTGAAAAAGCACCACATTTGCTGGAAGCAGAGTGCATTTAGCATTTTTGCTTGATGAATGATTTAAATGACAACATTTTTAAAATAGTTGTCAGGTCATTTTCTGTCAGTCGTCTAACTGAATACTTGACTGCTCAAAAAATTTTGTTAGAAAACATTGATTAAAAAATTCAAGTAAAAAACTTTGTGAAAACGAAAATGGAGTTTATTGGAGCAGCTTCAGTTCTGAGTGTTGTGAGTTTCGTAGGTCTTATCTGGGATCAGCTGGTCAGAGTCAAACAAGGGCAGCGTTTCCTGAACGACGTCCTCACATCATGTTCAGCTTTTTCCACAGCAGGAAACGTCGTCATCCCACCTACCTGTAAGACGGAGATGATATGTGGCCGCTCCGAAGGTCACGTCGATCACATCCACGTTTGTTTCTTGTTGTTATTTTATCAGAATCACAGAAATTCTGAGAAGCTTTGAGGGTTTCTTTTTCATAATCAAAGAATAATCAAGCTTGATAGTTCACCTTTGACCTTGGAAACAGCAGATCTCAAAACTAAATCCACTTACTCTTACTTGTTTTGGAGCTTTTGATCAAATCACACAGACTTCTTCTGCAGATAGTTTGCTCACTGATTGTGGAACAGTCGTCGTTCAAACTTTCCATTTTCTGACCATTTTAATGACCAGTCTGTTGTCATTCAACCAAAGACTAAAAACAACAGTGTGTTTCCACCTCTTCATACTTTATGACTTCCTGTCAGTCTGTGTCTTCCTCACTGAAGAATATAGTTAAAAAAAAATCCTCAAACAGGAAAAAGTGCATTTGTTGGGGACTATTTTCAGCAGCGGATTAATCCACGTTGGGTGCTCTAATGTGTCAGTCAAAATAAACTATATTGAGATGTGAAACTATAGATTTTCTATTTTTAATAGTTTTAGACAACAATGGAGCACTTTGGCACAGAGGGAGAAGTTAAATGAGGCATTGACACAAATATTTCTTATTTGGATCAGTTCATTTTTGCTTTTGGTTTTATGGGATTTGCTGTAACACCACACTTTTAAAACTAAAGGGGGGGTCAACTTGTAAAACTTCGCAATGTCTCTGAGATTCAGAGTTTTTGTAGCAGTGTGTTATTTTTAAAACTAAAGTTAAGCTCTCTACAAGAACTTCTGTACTCGTTCTGAACACCGAACAGCGAGTGTGAGTCTGAAAAGTGTTTACCGACAGAGAGAGAGAGATTAAAAACAGATGGGGGGGGGTAAAAGATTCAACAAGAGAGAAGAGAAAGAAGCAGGAGCCTGCAGCCAAACACACCTCTGATCTGGATTATAAGTGTGTGTGTACTCATACAGCTATATTTATGAGGACCGATTTGAGTTGTCGTCCTTTGCAGTGAGGACATTTTTGGAAAAGAAGAACATTTTGGCCGGACGGAGCTTCAAAGAGCCGTTTAAAGGTTCAGACTTGGTTTTGAGGTTAGAATAAGTTAAGGTTAGGATGAGGGCATGCATGATGTCAGTGAGTCCTCACAAGCGTAGAAGTACAAACGTGTGTGGGCGTGTGTGTGTGTGGGCGTGTGTGTGTGTGTGTGTGTCTGTGCATCCGGGGTGGGATGATTTGTGCTATTGGAAGAAGTTCTGCAACTCCCAGGAATGAATGAGTCACACACTTAAACACACACACACACGCATATATTTAAACACTTGTAATGTACACACACACACACACACACACACACCTCACACTCACAGCTCTGATCAGACAGAGTTTCTGTTTGGTTCGATGTTTGTCTCTGTTAGCATGTGTTAGCATCTGGAAACTTTTGTGTGTCTCACAAGTTGTCGTGTGATGACAAAGTGGATTCAGATGACTCAGTGCAGTACAGTTTGTGTGTGTGTGTGTGTTTCCTGATGTAGGTAAGGTGACTGAGGGCAGGAAACAGATCAGTCCTGGGTTGCTCCAGCTCTTCGTAAATCCTTCACTGTGGATTCACTGAATGCACCAGTGAAACTTCAGGAATGCCCTCCATAGTTTATTCTTAGACTTTATGTGTACTTTGGTTGCTAGGAAACATCTGCAGCATTCCAATCAAATGTCATGAAATGTGCAAACAGCTGTAATGTAAACACACACAGGTGTTTCGCCCAATCACAGCTCTTCTCAGGACAGTCTGTGCAGGTCTGTCATAAACTACGGTGCGTGATTAACATCTTTCTCATGCGTCTGTACATTTTTTTTACCTGTTGAGGCAGAACATCTTGTTCCCATTCTTATTGGTACATTATGTAATTCACGGCTCCATTCAACGTACATCTAATCAGAGCAGATGTGCCGATGAGCAGAGACTTTGATCTGCAGAGTAACTACAGATGTCAGATAAATGTACTTATTTATGTTCTTTGCCTCCCTTTAGAGTATCAGACATCGATAATGTTCCTCTGGCCTTTATCTGCTAGTTGTTGTTCGCCAGGTGATATTTGATCGGCCTTGTTTTCTTTTTAGGTGGCGTCCATTTAAGAGTTTAACAGTTGGGGGCTTGTCAGAGACAGTGTTTAATCTCTGAGCTCAACCTTTAAGATAAGATAAGATAAGATAAGACAAAACTTTATTAATCCCACATTGGTGAAATTCCCAAATCAGTGAAAGGAAATTATGAAGAAGATATGAAGATTTACAAAAAATAGATGTACAATAGAGAAGGCAAACATGGCATAAATACACTATAAACATAAGTACACTTTATACGTCCTCCATGTATACAGATTGATATTGCATTGGAAAATACAAATTGCACATGATATGAGTAAAGTGATTGAAGACTCCTATAGACTCTCGATAGCGGCGCCCACAGTCTCATACGGGGGGAGAGGTGTTGTCCATGATTGACGTCGGCTCAGCCAACATCCTCCTCTCACCCACATCCTCTACAGAGTCCGGAGGGCGCCCACCACTGAGCTCACCCTCTTTAGCAGTTCACTGAGTCTGTTCCTCTTCCTCTCTGCACATCCTCCCCCCAACAGACCACTGCACAGAAGATAGCAGAGGACACCAGTCTGTCGTAAAATGTCGTAAAAACAGTGTCCTGCACACTCCTCAGCAGACAGGAAGGACCAGCTCTATGCAGAGTAGAGTTTCTCGGTTTGTAGGCTGTAGGTGTTGGACCTCCAGTTGTTGTGGAGTCTTGTTTAGGGTGAGATAATTAAAAGTAGTTGATTAAAGGTGCTTGTTTCCCCCACTTCTCTTTTACTCCTGAGTGTAAAGGGGCCATTTATTGACTGATTTGACTTTATCAGGTGTAAATATGTACTAAGAACGTATCCCTTAAACTTATCTCTTAAATGAACATTTTCCTCATCAGCCAAGTCTGAATTAAGGAACATCTCTCTCTGTAGCATCTGTTCTCTCCTGCCTCAATCACTCTCTTTCTCTCTCTCTCTCACTCTCACACACACACACACATACGTTCGTTCGTGGACTTGTGTGTATTGTCCCCAAAAAGAGGGCGAGTCCCCATTACATTGTGACTCATGTGTGTCTGGTCATTTCAGGGTGTGTGTGCGATGATGTAACAAGGCTTCATCCTCTGCTGTTTTTGATCGTCTGCTTTGCTCTCTGCTGTGATGTCCAAAAATTAAATAAACTTTGAGGTCACATACGGCCGACTCTGCAGACCTCAGTTTGTTTACATGCACTGAGCGACAGATACCACCAGGGGGCGATGTGGTCAAGCTGAACCACACCGCCCTCAATATGAAACAGATTGGTTTGCATCCTCACTGCAGATGCACAGAGGAACCTTCTTCTCTCTGATTTATTTTCTTTAAAAGATCTTTTTGAGAGCATTTTCATGTAATATTCAATGTGCATATATACAGTAGAACCATTATTGATCGCTCCAATCATTTCTACCATCCACCACCATACTTTTCTGTGTAAAATGACTTCAGATCAGGTAATGAAATTTTTCAGCAGTCTGAGTTAACAAAGATGTGAAAGTCAAAATCATAAAGGCATGATTATAATTAATGCATTTCTTACATATTATTTGGACACATCATTAACAAGAAAATATTAATAACCTTTGTAATGTGAGAATATTAAAACCTATTTTTTAAAAGGCTGGAAATACTGATTGTTTTCATAAATCAACAATCAACCTGCTGATTATTTTCTCATTTGATAATTGTTCGGTCTATAATTTGTCCTAAAACAGCATGTCATCAAAACAACGTTCACATGATAATTATTTTAATAGAAGTCTGATCTAATGTCTTTATGTTGTGTGTGTGTTAAGGAAGAGTGATGAATTAATCTTCTTTCCTTTCCTCCATCCTTCCATCAGGTCGAAGCTGCAGAAAAAAACTTCCTCCTTCTCCCTTCTCTCTCCTGACGGCTGGTCCCTCAGAGGGGTAAGGACACATCTGATCAGATTTATTATATTATTCACTGAATCATAACAGCTTCATTAATACATTTCCGATGATAAATGATGAGATGGAAATGACCAACTCTCATCCCTCTACTCCCCATATCACACACCAGAAGAGAAATGAGAGAATAATCAGATTTTGTTTGTCATCGGTTTAATTCATGTTTACTTTAGTTTCACCAGTGAGAGTTTACTAAGAGAACAAACAAGTGAATTTCTCAAACAAACAAACCTTTCTCAAACCAGAAAAGAGCATTTTGCTGTGGAGGTAAACAAGTGGGTTTGGTGAATAATCTTAATTTCTTTCTTTCTGAGCGTGAGACCATCAGAAATATAACGACCACAGTTTGTGGTTTCAGGGGAGTTTTGTGCTGTGCCTATTTCTGTGTGATTAATCCTCTGAGAGTTATGAATATTTGGACAAAATGTCATGGTAATCCATCCTGTCCAAGCTAAGATATTTAAATCTGGACCAAAGTGCTGGACAGACTGACTGACATGCAGCTAACACGGCTAAATAAATGAACTAAATGTGTGAATATTTTACAGATTCAGTATAAACATTTCCTCACAGTGTTAAGAAAAGATGTCATTTGGGAGCATTAAGACTAAGAGGACTTGAGCTTTATCTTCATTCACTGTGCATGTTTGATGTTATTGTGCTCCCTGTAATACAGTTGGGCTGAAGACAAAGGGACTACAGTGCAACAAGCTGTAATGATACTGTAGATTTGTTGATTCTGCAGCAAAAGTCATCAAATTGCTGCTTTGCTGAAGCATAAATGTTGTGACACGTTGGGAATTTATGATTTGTGCATTAAACAAAATACTTCATGCTACTTTCTTCTTCTACTCCACTTAATTTTTTTGTCTTGCAGCTTTAGGTAGTTAATAAATTAAAATTTTAGCATAGACGCATATGAAGAGCTTATAAAATATCATTTTATTTTTATTATGAATTAAACGACGAATGGGGTGATTTGAAGTATGTTAATAATTTGAATGCATTTTAATAATGTTGAGTTTTGGACACAAGAGGCATTGTGAAGGTGTCACTTTGGGGCGGCAATTCTCACTATTATCAGAACTTTTTACAAAGTAAACAATAAATCAATTCAAGGAGAAAATAATCATCAGATTAATTGATAATGAAAATGATCATGAGTTGCAGTCTAATGCAGCTAATCCTTAATGAACTATACCAAACTATACTGAACTGTAAAACCCTGTTTTTACATGAATGCAAGAGATAATAATCGAATCATATAAGAGAGAATAACACAACAGTTATAAAGGACATTTCACTGTATTAAGTACTTTTAACTTTTAATACTTAAATACATTTTCCTGATTAGACTTACATACTTTCACTTAAGTAACAATACAAGGCTTTTAATTATAACAGAGTATTTTTACAGTGTGGTATTAGTACTTTAACTTAAATTTGGATATGAATGCTGTCCATCACTGATATTGATATTTCTGTGAAATGAGACAGGTTGTAAAAAATGTATCTGACAAATTCTTGTCACTTTTTGTCAGACGTTGATTTATTTTTTTTGGATGATTTTTTATAAACCAGAGTTTATGTTCTTTGTGTCGGTGTCTCTGCTGCTGGTGTCTCCGTGTCTCCTGTAACTCCTAATTATAGACGGCCTGTTTCCCCCGACGACCGTCACTCACTCCTGTTTGTCCAATGGGAACTGACTGGACACACACACACACACACACACACACATTGTGAGGGGTTCCTGTTCCTGAGGGTCTGTAGATCCACTCAGAGGTGGTGAAGCTGAGAGAGGAGCCGCTGAGGAGGCTTAGACTGTGACTGAGGAGGTGAAAGAGGAGAGGAGAGCAGGGGACAAGAAGGAGGTAGAAAAGTAGAAAACAGGAGGTGAAGAGAAGGAGGCTTTCAAAAGTCTCTCTGAGCAGGAGAAAAGAGAGGAGGAGGAGGAGAAGTGGCTCTTGGAGAGACAAGCTGGAGAAGGAGAAAGAGGAGCAATGTGACTGTAAAGGAGGCGATTCAAGGGAGGAGAGAGGAATCAGGCAACAAAAAGAAGGACACAGGAGATCACAGACGCCACGTGAGGAGGAGAAAAGAAAGAACAGCTGATGTGACTTTGGGGTATAAATAAAAAAGAAAGTGACCTGGAGGAAGAGGAGGAGGAGAAGAAGAAAGGAGAAAGAAGAGCAACAGATAGAGTTAAACTGACACCTGAGCTGTGTTTGAGGAGCAGATCCAGTCTTGATGATGGGCTGCTGTCTGTTTGTTTACTATCGGGTGAGTCTCTGCGTCTCTGTGGGTGATTTTCTAATAAATCCCAGAATGCACCTCAGCAATAACCTGAAGGGTTTCTGAGGTTTATTAACACGCTGCAGGTCGATCACATAAGAGCACGAACCCTGCAGAGGCACCGGGTCATGTCTGCACAGACACCATGTCTCAGTGCTGTTTTCAAGGCAGACACGTTCTTGCCGATGTCATTTTTTTTTTGCAAAAGTCACGCTCCAAGCAGCGTCTGCATGCAGGACTATCTGTTTACACATTTCATACTGCAAATCTGTGCAATTTATGGTGTAATTTGTAACTTTGGATGTTCTCCATCTCCATCGACACTGAACACCTTAAATGTTGATACTGTGCAGTGAGAATGAGATGATAGATAGATAGATAGATAGATAGATAGATAGATAGATAGATAGATAGATAGATAGATAGATAGATAGATAGATAGAAAAAACATTGGAATAGAAATTGTACAATGAATAATAGTGCAAAAGTAAATGTCAAATGCAAATACTGACTTACAAGTATGAGTATTTGCTTTAAAGCATACAAGTGTCTAAACTGCAGTAAGGTGAATGTCATTTTAAGTGATGTAATTAAAAGGTTACGAAGATGTATTGCACGTTGTCTTAAGTTTGGAAAATGTCCATTAGTTCAGCTGCAGGTGCAAATAAAACATTTGTTTTTTATCAATAAGCATTACAGTGTTGTATGACACAATTACAGTAGAGCAGCACAGTGTGAAAATGCTTATTTAATTTCTTATGTTGATGATATTATTTCCATTAAAATAATATATACACTACAGGCCAAAAGTTTGAAAGCAACTTCAAGTTTCTGTTCACAATGCGTTTTTTGGGATGTATTTACTGCATGATTAGACTTTGCTTTCATTGATATGCACCATTTTCCTCAATTTACCTTTAGGTATACATTGATGTTACCAGACCATTGCTGAATAAATGTCAACTAAAAGAAAAGAAGAAGACGGGCTTAGTTTTAGGGTCGAGAAGATTTGCAAGAGTCACAACTTCAGTGCAAAAGTAAAAAAACAAATCACAGCATTATGCACTTTTCACTTTAACTCTTTGGCTTTTGAGAGTCTGCATACAAAAATCCCAATAAATCTCAACTGCGTTCAAATCTCTGACAAACTACCACAGAAATGGCTAGAAAGAAGCAACTGAGTAAAGAAACAAGAGAAAAGAAAGCAAAGTCTAAGCAAGGAAAAACTCAAATACCTGATAATTATAGTAAAAATGTCTTCTGATAAGTTACTATTTATATAATAATAATAATGATTATTTTGTTGCAAAGTATACCAATGACAAACTATGATCTTTTTTTGTACAAATTTGATCTTGCTTCCAAACTTTTGGCCTGTAGTGTATGTAGTACATAGTAGTAATAGTATTAAAATATGTGTTTTACAGTCCATGAAGGGAACGTGTGGAGGGGAAATGCTGATACTGATGTGACTGTAGGGCGAGTGAATGTTGTAGCAACATGACAGTTTTCATTTTATTAAATTATTTATTTAAATTAAATTAATTCATTTTAAATGAATTATTTTTATTATTATTTATTAATTGTCATGACAGAAGTCTCAGGAGTGATATTGAAGCACACATCTCTGAACTTTAATCCTCTGTGAAACAGCAAGTTGTTGTTTTTACTCTATAAGCTGTTCATCGTTGAGCTTTAGAGATGTTGGTAGACAGATTTAGTTGTGTTAGACAGAGCCAGGCTAAGACATTTCCCTCTACTTCCACTGTTTATGCTAAGCTAAGCTAACCTAACCGCTTGCTGGCTGTAGCTTCATATTTATCACACAGACATGAAGATTAATATTCTCATTTATCTCTCTGCAAGAAAACAAAGTGTGTTTCCTAAGGTGTCAAACTAACTCTCAACAAAATAAAAATCTTTGAGTTTGGGGGCAGTACCAGGAAGTTCAAGGACAATAACATTCAAAGGCTCCATCAGTAAACAGGTAATAGATTTAGAGGACAGACCTTATATGGGCAGGAGGCGCAGACTCCTCCTCCTCTTTGGTCTCCATAGCGATGGTGAGTTAAAGGTAAAGTCTGCCAGGTTATATAACGTCCGGCCAACAACAAAATCTCAACACAATACTGAACAAACAGCAGACTTCCTGCTATTGTTGCGCTCCGCTACACTGATCCCAACATCCTCCTCCTCCTCCTCCTCACCTCCTCTCTTGTCCTCCTCCTGAACCTCCCCTTGCTCCCTTTATACTTTTCTCACACCCTCCTTTTTCCTCTCCTCCTTTCCCTTCCTTTTCGCTCTCCTCCCTCATCTCTTTGAACCACTCTTTTTTTACGTTGTTCCTTTTGCTCTCCTCCTCCCCTCCTTTTCTCTTCTTGTCGTTCTTTTCCTCATTTCCACTCGTTCACTCATCTTTGTCTCCTCTCCTTGTGGCCTCTCCTTTTCTTGTCTCCTTTCCTCTCACCTTTTCCTTCCTTAATCCTTCTCTCTTCCCCTGCTTGTATCTTTACTCCTTCTCCTTCCTCCTCTTCCTCCTCTTCCTCCTCCTCCTCTGTTTGCCCTCGGTGACCTCGGTTCATCAGGTGTTTGTGCGATTTCTTCCTGTTTTTGTTGTCACGGCAGCGTACAGGAAGTGTTTGGATCAGTCTCTGCACCTGCGCAGCTTCCCACCAGATGAGTGGTGGTTGCCATGGTTACCACAGATGTTACCGGGCCTGATCAGATTAATGCTTGGTGATGATGATTAGGTTGTAAACGGAAACACCTACCGTTCAATTCTCGGCTGCTTTGACGTCTTTATGTTCTTTTTTTTTCATGTTGTAGGTATATAATATAATATAATATAATATAATATAATATAATATATAATATAATATAATATAATATAATATAATATAATATAATATAATATAATATAACACAATATAATATAATGTTAAACGTAAAGAAACAATGCAAACCTTCATAACTAAAGAGCAATGTTTCGCCTTATATATTGACAAAAGTTTTCTTATTTAAGTCCTGAAGTGGTATAGCAGTTAGTTATCTAGTCATACATAATTAAGAAACAAAGATTAGAGAAAAAAAAACCCACCTTTAACCCACTTTTGTTGGGGTACAGACCGTCATGTTTATCACCACTGTCCTGAAGATACCAGGAGAAACAAAGTTAACGAACCTCAGAGAAAGAAATTAAAACACGCTCAAGATTTCAGGTTCTGGTACTTTAAACAGCCTTTTTCCATCTTGTTCATTTGAGTCTTTCCCCTACATTAATCTGATGGCCACAGTTACTGAATGTGAGATAAGATTAGATTAAATATTGCCTCAGATGTCAACTGTCCAACTTTAAAAACAGCTTTAATGAAATGATTATATATAAAGGTAAGAATCATCTCAGTCTGTTAAATCATTTCTTTTCTTTTTTTTACTTTCCTTCCTCCTCCTGTGCATCCTTGTTTTGCTCTGCACACAGACCAATCTGTAACCAACACAGTGAGCTAAAGGCTGCATAGAGCTGCTGTTAGTTGTCATTACATACAGATGACTTTATACATGAGTAATTAGATTCAGTGTGAATTTAAAACATAAATTAACATTAACATTTGAGGCTCTACAAAGACACTAACTGGACCAAATGAATCTGAGTTTGTTTCTATTGATTGAGCTTCTCTGTCTCACATCACGTCTGCTGTCTTTTGTGTGTTGCAGAAGAAGAGGAAGCAGACCAGCAGAGATGCAGACTCCCTCAGTCTCTGCAGTTTGGACATCAATGTAAGTGCAGCTCCTCCAAACAAACCTTTTAGACTCTTTTTTTCCATAAAAAAAAGTGTTGAAATGTGTCAGAAAAGCTTCAGAGTCCTAAAGAGCTGTTGACCTTTACTCTGAAAGGGCTGAATGTTTCCTGATTCGTCTGTGTACGTTGTGTACAGGAAGAGATGCTGCTCCGTTATTTTTCATCTGTTGTCATCTAAACTATAAATGCAAACAGCAGCTGTGAAATGTCACAGAAGTTTTTAGATAGAGCTTTAAAGAGAAACTTTACTTACTTTTCAATAACTTTCAACTTACATACTTTTTATCATATTATTATTAGAAGTATTTCTGGTCTATATTCAGTCATTATAGGTGACTTAAACTGCAGTTCTTTTCTTACATGTTGTGTTTTGATTGTAACTTAAAGGCGTACTGTGAAGTTTTCTTTTAAACAAACAAAAGTGTTACTCCCCATTACTGATTGTGAGGACATGTAAGGTCTAATGAATATGTTGGAAGTAGATTTTTAAAAAGTTTAAAACCAGCATTGTTTACATGCTTGTTTACTGGCTTGCTTGCATTACTGCCACCTGTAGGTCAACATCATCATGTGAAACCACAGGCAGAATGTAGATTTGTCATCAGTTTAGTGTAAGTTATCATTGATCTTTGAATTGTATGCATGAAATGAAATCAATTAAATGTAGCTTACAAAATACTACAGCAACACATTTAAAATATAAAATATGAAACCACAGGAATATAAAAAAGAAATGACTAATAAAAAACAATATGTCATAGAAATGAATTCATGTTAATGACCAGCAAAAAAAGACCACTATTAGCCAAGTTTTGACGATTAAAATTTTTCCTCTAATGTTTTTAATTAAACTCAACATATTTCACCCACGTGGTATGACAAAGTAGTTTGTGATTTTCCAATGAAATAGGACAAAACAGCATTATATGTGATATAATATTAACATGACTGTAAGTATTTGTAGACGAGGCCGTTACTGTGACTTATTGACATTGTACTTTGTTATCTCCAGCTCTGACTGTGGGTTATTGTTTATCTGGACCCTCGGGGACCCCCGGCCCTCGTGTTGGGCCCCTCCTCATGTATTTTTAGCACTCTGCCAGCAGCCCGTTCCTTCCCGGGCGTCTCCCTCCCTGCTCAGTCTAACACAGGATGTCCACCCTGTTCAATACGCCCCGGTGTGTCAAACAGGCGCAAACACACCATCAGTCTTACTTTGTTACGAAGAAGTGCCGGCAGGTAATGAACCTTGAATAAATTACACCCCATTGTTTCTCTCACTCCCCGAACCTCAGTGAGTCACACACAGTCGTATTGTGTTCGCCCTGAAACTTCAGGACCTGGAGACCACTGCAATAATTTAAAGGTTAAAGGTCACAACAGGAGTTTTCTATAGACAATTTTTAATTCTGGAGCTGCACTCCCTTTGTCTGGACTTGGAATCAAATTGAAGGTTTTATTTTATGAGCCGATCAAGGTCATAAGACATTTCTGCAAAGAACTCTGTAATTTAGTAATAAAATAAATATTACTGTATCATAAACATAATAATATTATAATATGAATAGTTAAGAACGTCATTATCCATATCTGTTCAGTCGCCACTTTATTAGGTATGTTTGCAGAATCCAGTTCAAACTAGTCCAACAGTTCTGCCATAATGTTGACATTATGATGTTTGTAATGTGAAGTTTATTTTTCAGGTCATAGTTAGTGATGTTTCTGTACTGAGCTGCATTACATTCAGAGAAGGATCTAATATTATGAAGTATGTAAATATGTAGAATAAGAAATATCAGAAACAACTCTCAGTGTAATGTAGTTCAGTACATCACCTCCATCACTTTAAATGTGACCTCAATAATAAACACAACATTGTATTTACACTTTTTCAAAAATGTCAGCACAAACTGAACAAACATTGTCATTTATAGCAGAGCTGTTGGACTGAGTTGCAAGAGATTTCACATTTCTACATGTTCAGCCGACCTAATTTACAAACCCTCCACTTTGGGTTACAGAAACAGTTAGATCCTGACAATCAATAGTTATTTTTAGTCATCAAATCAAACAGTTCAATGATATTACTCTTAAAAGAAGTTTAAAATGTTTTCTCTAATTTTAGAGCGGTGCCTCATTTGCTGTGAAGGTTTCTGTTTGAAACCAGGGTGGTTATAGATGTTTTCGCTGGTTAATTAATATCTGCTGAGCCCATGTTGATTAACAGTTATCGATGTGGTTTAGTGAAGTGAGGGCGGGTAAACTGAAAGTGTTTCCTTCTGGCATTTGTTCCTTTTAACAATAAAAGCAGGCTATTTTATTTTCTTACATAATTTTAAAATTATGGGATTTTCTTTTTTAAGGAAGCTCTCTCTCTCTTTCTTGATCATGATAGGAAGTTGTGCATCATGAGTGAGAAAATAAAGTATTTTATAATCACCTTGATCAGAGCCACAGGTAAGATGAATTCTGCTTCACTTTGTTGTTTTCTCACCTCCAGCTCTCCCCACAGTTCACGTCCTTGTCGTCCTCATTTCTCCGTCCATCACCTCACCTAGATTTAGTGTTTTTCCACATTTGTCTCCCTTTTCTGATAAATTTACATGATAAACTAGCAACTCTAATCTCAGTTTACCTTTGTGTGTTAATAGACTACACGTGGAGTTTCATGAGATGTGAAGTCCTAGTAGCGATTTTATTGTTTTATGCGTTGTTTCTTTGATTATTTATCTTGGGCAAACTGTGAATGAGCTCATTTGGCGATATGAAAGAGGAAATATACTGTCATACTGTTTATTGCCGTCCATATGAGCCCTCTGTTCAGCTCAGAGACGCCTCTTTAGGGTGATGCCGATGTGTCACAGTACAGAAGAAATAAGGCGGATTTGTTTGAGTCAGTAGCGATGACTGAATCTGCTCTGGGATCAGCCAGCGATTCTTGTTCCTCTCAGACAATGGAGCTGAGTCAGAAATGGACAGCTTTTGTTAGCTGGACATGAGGTTTGTTTCATGTCATGTCAGAGGTCAACGATGATGCTCTGACTCTTATTCCAGTCACTGTGCTCAAAGGAAACCATGGAAACGTTTCTAAAAGTGACACAATGATCAATGTTGTTCTGAAGCTTTGTTAACTACAGCTGATCAAGGGTGTGTGTGTGTTTGTGGACATTGCCTCCAAGGCGATGTCTTCATTTGTCTATTTTTGTTGACCAACGACACACAAAAAAAAAATCCAGTTTGGAATCCATCAGAGAAGCTGGAACCAGAATATTCACAAAAAAATTACCAATTTTTTGTAACCACCATGTTAAACTTAACCATAATCTAAACCAACAACCAGGTTTTACTGTCTCTGTAAACAAATAATTACCACAACTACTACGAGTACGCATACAAATACACACAGTAATTAACTTAAAAACTACTAGAGAACCAGGGCAGAGCTCCGGCTGCCTGCAGGCTTCTCTCTTCACTAATTACAGTTCAGATTGACATTGACGGATGTTGAACCGAACGGTCCCAGCACCACCAGTAGCTCCAGTATCACTGAGCATTGTGTCTATTTGATATATTTAAACTTTATCTGAGTTTTGTTTTTTTTGTACTTTAGTACATTTTACAGCTAAAATACCAAACTGAGAAAAATTATGAGTTATTGCCTATGATCACAATATATAACTATGACATAATTAAGGTACTAAAAACTTTGTAAAGGTTTCATAAAGTTCAATCATCACAGGAAGTCAAACATTGTGGCTGGGAAATGTAGTATTTATAATGAAGTAATGAGTGTTTGAGTTTTCAGTAATCTATTCTGTGCGGTGATGAATGCTGGACTTTCCATAATAAAACAAAATGGGTCCGATGTGTTGACCTTGTCGGATCCTCTTCGTTTTTCCCGCACACTCTGCCCATGTTTTTGCATGCCACTTACGAAAAGTGATGATGTTGGTGTGGTGTCTCAGAGTGCTGTAGAGGCAGAGCGGAGATTTCTGGCAAAACTCAAAGAGGAAAGAGGGAAAAAAAAACAAACTCCAGCAGCACTTCAGTCTGACAATAAAGTTTATTCTAGAAGTGTTTTGACGACTTCATGAGCCTGAGATAGAGCCATGGATTTTTATTAGCTTCTACTTTAGAAGAAACATGACTTTTTTTCATTGTAAATAAATCTTACGTCTCTTAAAACTTTCTGACTTCCCTTCACTGTCTGTGGCTCTCAGAATCAAACCCAATGGTAAAATCTATAGAGTTGGGACACTAACATAAAGGCTCATTAATTTCCTAAAACTGAAGGTCACTGTAGGTTTTAACAAACGTTACTCAATCATGATAAAATGGTGTATTTGTTGTGGACTATTTTCATCGGTAAATTGATACATATTTGGTGCTCTAGTGAGTATTTGGGGCAGCGGGACGGTGTGTGTGAGACTGAGCTGAAATAAACTGCAGTGTGTGTGTTCGTGGTGATGAATGTTACTGAAAGCGAGTGTGTGACTCACTGATGTGTTTTAATAGTTTTGAACAACAATGGAGCTCTGTGGCACAGAGGGTAGAGATAAATCATCAGTATATCAGAAAAAAAAGGGAGAGAACATGAAAAAATAGATCAATAAATAGATAGGAATCGGGAAAAGGGAAATATACAGGAAGGAGGTAAAGTGAGAGAGTGGGCGAGCGAGCAGTGAGTAAGTGAGTCAGAGAGAGAGAGTGTGTGTTAACGAGCTGTGTGTTCAGACTGAGAGTGAGGAGGGGGATGAGTGAACGACCTTCACTGAGGAGGAGAAAGCTTTCACAGCTCTTTAATACCGAAGTCGGACAGAAATCTGGAATAAGAGATCCAGAACTCCAGACCGGGTCTAAATTTAAAACCTGTCTGAAGTCTGATGGGAACAAACTTCTCTGGACTCTTTCATTTGAGCTCTGATCACTGAACTCGACCTGAATCTGGAAGAACTTGTTGAAGCCTTTCTGGACCTTCTGCCGGTACCAAGCTGGATCTGGACACTCTGCTCCTGTCGATCCTCTGAAGGCACCGGGCGCGTCGTGTTGTCAGGAGTCTCCTCCTGAACCAAACTCTTTTTGGATACTGTGAAGGTACTGTCGACCTATACCAGACATAGACACAAAACCAGACCCTTTCTAGACTCTCTGTAGTCCTTTTGGATTCTTGACTAGTATTTCTGACCAGCACTAAACCTCCTTTGGACCCTTGGTTTCTCCTGAACTCTCCGCTGGTACCACAGTCACTCTCAACTCTTTGTCAGTATCACACGTTCTGTAGTCGCTTCACAATTTCTTCAGACTCTTTCTGGATGGTCTGCTGTTTCCAGACTCCTTCTGGACCCTGTACCAATACCAGACTCTTTCTCGAGCCTTTCTTTGTATCAGGCTCTTTACCAGCGTTAAACCTCTTCTTAACATCCACACCTGGATGCTCGACTAGCACCAAACTCTTCCTGGACGCTTTACCAGTTTGACAATATTTCTGGACGCTCTCTTGGTGCTGGGAAGGGTCCAGATCCGATGCTGGGTTTAGGGGTCAGCAGTATGGTGGTGGGGCCGAGCCCAGTCTGCCTGCTGGTGCCCCAGTTCAAGTCTGGATGCTCTGTGGAGTTCAGTAAAGGGAACAACAACAAGAACATGGGGAAGCAGGTGGAGGTAAGATGGAGGAAATATCGTCTAATTGATGAAATTATCATTATCATAAATTATGAATTATTATGTGGTGATTTACTGACTTCTCATCTGATCTAATCTAATGTAATCTGATGATCTCATGTACCTGAGTGTTTCCACTCAGCACAACACCTGCCCTCATGTAGTGTTCAGGGGGCATTACCTATGTGGATAACAAACAATTGTCCACACACCTCCAATCCAAGATCAAATGGGATTCATCTTTCAGAACATCTGGGTAAGAGCAGATTTGGATGGTTAAGATCATTTGGCACATCTGGGGTTGACTTCTCTTATTTTTTATCTTAAGAAAAAAATAATAGAAAATATAAGAGAAATGTAATTGTGTTATTTTTGGATTTTGTGCAGTTAGAATTTAGTATCTTTGAATTTACCGAAGGACTTCTGTCGTGATTGTTGTTTGTTTTTTCCACGTAAATCATTGTTGGATGGCTGTAATCTCACAATGCTTTATTTTAATATGTAAATGTAATTCATATAAATAATATATTAATTTAATTTATGATATACTGTGGAAGTTGTGCCCAAAGTTTTACCCAAATCACGGCACCCTTCTTGGCAGCTAAACATGCAAATAGTTTGGTTTTATCTGCTGAGATTTCTGCACCAAAAGTCGAAGTTATCAGAATTAGTTTGTGGTGCTTAAATCTTTGAAACTTTGCATCTGAAAAGTGGTAGTGTTTGTTTGTTGTTTCAGTATTTAGAGCAGCATGTTCCTGATAATGCTGATGGTTTTTAATTGTCATTACTAAAGATTGTATGATATTAATTGACTTCTTTCATAAGTTTCTCTGTAGTTTTTTTGTTGATACAGAAGATCACTTGACTGGTGTTTGTACAAACAGAATGCTTTTTGTCCCCGAGGATTTTCCCTCTTGAAGAAAAACAACAGCGAAGAGGCAAACTTCGCACAGATATGAAAGATTAACTGAGGTGACGAAATGTTGTTTTTTTCCACCTCGGGCTTCAACTGCCCTCTGTTTTTCACTCTCTCGAGAAGTCCTACGCTGTCCAACCCTGTTCAGGTGTCACGTCATCGTCCAACGAGTCCTCCAGATCAAACATCAAAATATGTAACTAACTCCAGAAGCGTTTTCTGACCTGATGCCACCGTTGATAAGACGACGCTGGCATTTCAACGGTCAAACCGTTTTTCTTCTCGTGGTTCAGGCTTAGTTGGGTTTAAGAAAAGGCACCATCATTTGGGTTCATTTTACTTGTTTTAGATTAGCGGACCTTCGTCGTTATGGTTACAATAATCACGTCTCGGTTACAGTTAAGAAACAGTCGGTGGGAAACAGGAAACAAACATGTTGAAGTCCAACGTTTTCTTGAAACATCCGGCCATACCGACCTCTGACCTCTGCAGACTTATAACGACACGCTACTTCCCCCTTTGCTTTCATCATACAACAGTCAGGAATACTGCAGCCGCTCGTGTTACTTGAACTTAAACGTGTATTTTTTATTTGCGCTAGCTCTCATTTCTCTAGATTGACAGCTGTTTTCTCCAGTTAGAAAAACAACTGAGCCAATCAGATCTTTGGAGGTTAGGAGCAGAAGCATCAGCAACCTGTGCAGAACCAAAAAAGTTGGGGCAGAAAAAAAATGGCCACGAAAAAGATGAGAAGTATTGCTTTACCTAACTAGCACACTACATCTCAGCCTCATACTGTGCTGTCATCCTGTGTTGTAGTACGTTACATAAACGAGTGCAGTGATTCGGCCTCTTGACTGATGATTCGCATCATCAGTGTTTAGGGAGCAGTCCTGTAGGACACACACTTTATTTATTAGAAACTGTGGAGTTGACCATCATGTTCGATTAACCATAAAGGAAAGTTTTAAAGGCAAAATATGAGACACGTCGGCTGTTACAGAAGTTTTTCTGGGGCGGGTCTAGTGCTTTTGACCTGATAGTTAGCCAGTCTGCTGTAAACCTGCTGTAATTAGATAACCAGTGTATCGATCTCTGTCAGATTAAATCAACTGAAGTGCTATCACACAAATAAACCAATCACAACATGTCCAATGGAAACTTCTTAAATGTGAAGGAAATGAACTGACTATTTATTGTTGCTGAACCCCAAAACCTTTTAGAAACAAGTTTTTCTTTAGATAAATACAACAGTGTCATCTACTAAATGAGAGACCACACACTGAATTTGATGACATAGTTTAACTAGTGTTTGCATTTTATATTTTAGAGATCATCACACCTCCAACAGCAGCTGTACAGGTACCAAGTTACAGCTTTAAATTATCAGTCTTGTCTTCACTGGCAGCTCCAAGAGATGAGAAAAAACTCGTAGAAGAAAAAGAGAAGTATATGTGATGTGAACTTTGTGAAAGTTGAAGATGAAAATATTTCTGTACCTCTGGAGCGATTGAGGACGACAAAACAAAAACCGTCTGCCAGAGGTTGATTTATTTTTGGTCGACTTGTTCCCGACTGTGAGCGCTGATGGAAACAGAGTTTGATGGTTCCTGTGTTCCAGTAGGTCAGCTGACTTTGGGCCGCAGGGAAGAGCTGAACACACACACACACACACACACACACACACACACACACACACACACATATTGATTTACTGTAAGTCCATATTCAGGACAAACTGGCTGGTGGCATTTTCACACTGACTTCACCTTTCAACAATATGGTGGCCTGAGTTGTGTCTGCGAGAGAGTCTGGCAAAGAGGGAAACACTTTGAGTCACACTATTGTTTAACATGGAGTATATTTACAATACAGGACACACTTACCCGCAAACTACTTGACCAGTCTCCACTCATACAGCTGTTCAGACTGGACGAGATCCAATATTTTGGAGTCAGTAAACGCACCTTAGAAATGGTTTATGTGCCAGCAATGTGGTTCCATGTTGTTAGTGTGTTGGCTGGTTGGTCCACCACTTTGGCTAAGTTAACCACAAAACATACCTGTGATGTGCACAAAGTCCATGGTCTGATTCTAGATTTGGATGCTTCTTGCATATTATCTCCATACATTTTTTTTTCAAATGCAAAAGTGACCTAAAGATTTTTTTTAAAAAATCAAAAAAAGTAAAAAAGAAAACTCATAACTTCGATGGATTTTGGCTCTTCAGCTTGCTGATTGTGTTGCATGAAGAAATTAAAGCCCGTATCGGATTGTAGGAGAAGTGCCTTACTGCTACTGGGTCAAAGTATACATTTTGGGCATAAAAACTTCAATAAAGTGTGTCCATAAATTATTTCATAATATTGCCTCCTTTGTTGTATTATGTTATTGTAGCCTGCAGGTCTGTGTGGAGGCCAGTTGAGCAGGATTCCCGGGACTTGTTTTTGTATGATTATATGAACATATTTTTCTTCTTTCCTCCAGGAGCCCAGCACCAAGCGCAGTAAACTTGTGTCCAGGGTGACGTCTCTGGCCAGCCTGCTGCCTCCCGTAAAGACCGCACCGCTGAAGAGGATTGGCCAGACGCTCCAGGTGAACATTTAGATGTCTTCATCAGTTTGTTGTGGCAGTGGCCAATGGTTCAGGAAGTGTTTTTTCCTAATCGGTATTCCCATTTCAGTTTTCTCTTTCAATGATATCCTCACTGTTATTGAACATGGAAACACAAGACTTCTCCAAATACCATTATTATCCCACAGACTAATGCAATGACCTCCAGATTTAGTGATCATCAGCTCTAAATACTGCAGTATCCATGAGTCTTAGTCAGTCAGAGGTGTGAAAGTTTCTGAATTCATCCAAAATTGACCCAGAATTCAAAAGATAATTCAAAAGTGGACAGTTTAAAGCAGAAAATGTCCACTTGCCATTAGCAGTGCACCTTGGGAGTTGTAGTTAACCTCTCCCCTGAAGCTTTTATGCCTTCAATATTTTAACTAAATATCCAAATATATTTTAACATAGTTGTTTGTTTTTTGAACAAATGATCCAACCAGAAGAGTTTTAAGTTGTAGAAGTACTCAAGTTGTGAGTCACCTTATGTTTATGAGAAAAAATTAAGAGAACTTCTACCTCTGGAAACAGTGGTGCCCCAAACTAACTCTACCCACTTCACAATATTTATGCTATAAATGCTGAAAATAAGATATTTTGTTGCTCTGACAACCAGAAGGAAAAAAGAAAGTATATCTGAGATAAATATTTCTTTTATTCTTTGACATTTCTGTATTTTTTGACTAGTTTGTCTCTCTTCTCTGCAGCGCTCCATCAGTTTTCGTAATGAGACTCAGATAGAGAGATCTGCTCATCCTCCTCCCTCGTCCTCCTCGTCGACGATGAAGACTCGTGTTATCTCAGCTACAGTCTCCAACCCTTCCTCCTCGATGACCGCGACACGGGTCTCCACGGGAACGGCCCCGGCCGCCAAGCGCCGTGATAGCAAGCTTTGGAGTGAGACATTCGACGTCCGACTGGGAGCGACGCAACCTCTGAGCCCAAAAGAGATAAAAAGACAGGAGGTGAGAGACATCCCGCTCCTGGACCGAAGGATTTCTATTTATATCCATCCATCCATTTTCATCCGCTTGGTCCGGGACCAGGGTCGCGGAGGCAGCAGTCTGAGCAGAGATGCCCAGACCTCCCTCACCCCAGACACTTCCTCCAGCTCTTCCGGGGGGATCCCCGAGGCGTTCCCAGGCCAGCCGAGAGACATAGTCTCTCCAGCGTGTCCTGGGTCTTCCCCGAGGCCTCCTCCCGGTGGGACACGCCTGGAACACCTCCCTAGGGAGGCGTCCAGGGGGCATCCGAAACAGATGCCCAAGCCACCTCAGCTGACTCCTCTCGATGCGAAGGAGCAGCGGCTCTACTCCGAGCTCCTCCCGAATGACCGAGCTTCTCACCCCATCTATCTCTAAGGGAGCGCCCAGCCACCCTGCGGAGGAAACTCATTTCGGCCGCTTGTATCCGCGATCTTGTCCTTTCGGTCATTACCCAAAGTTCATGACCATAGGTGAGGGTGGGAACGTAGATTGACCGGTAAATCGAGAGCTTCGCCTTTCGACTCAGCTCCTTCTTCACCACGACGGTCCGGTACACCGACCGCATAACTGCGGACGCTGCACCAAATCCGCCTGTCAATCTCACGCTCCATCTTTCCCTCACTCGTGAACAAGACCCCGAGATACTTGAACTCCTCCACTTGAGGCAGGACCTCTCCACTCACCCGGAGAGGGCACACCACCCTTTTCCGGTCGAGTAACCATGGCCTCGGATTTGGAGGTGCTGATTCTCATCCCAGCCGCTTCACACTCGGCTGCAAACCGCTCCAGCACATGCTGAAGGTCCTGGCTTGAAGAAGCCAACAGGACAACATCATCTGCAAAAAGCAGAGATGAAATCCTGTGGTTCCCAAACCTGACTCCCTCCGGCCCCTGGCTACGCCTAGAAATCCTGTCCATAAAGATTATGAACAGGACCGGTGACAAAGGGCAGCCCTGCCGGAGTCCAACATGTACTGGGAACAGGTCTGACTTACTGCCGGCAATGCGAACCAAGCTCCTGCTCCGGTCGTACAGAGACCGAACAGCCCTTAGCAAAGGCCCCCGGACCCCATACTCACGGAGCACTCCCCACAGAATACCACGAGGGACACGGTCGAATGCCTTCTCCAGATCCACAAAGCACATGTGGACTGGTTGGGCAAACTCCCATAAACCCTCTAAGCACCCTGCGGAGGGTATAGAGCTGGTCCACTGTTCCACGACCAGGACGAAAACCGCATTGTTCATTGTTCTCCTGAATCCGAGGGTCGACTATCGGCCGAATTCTCCTCTCAGTACCCTGGCGTAGACCTTCCCGGGGAGGCTGAGAAGTGTGATCCCTCTGTAGTTGGAACACACTCTCCGGTCCCCCTTTTTAAAAAGAGGGACCACCACCCCAGTTTGCCACTCCAGAGGTACTGTCCCCAACCTCCATGCAATGTTGCAATGTTGCAGAGGCGTGTCAGCCAAGACAGCCCCACAACATCCAGAGATTTGAGGTACTCAGGGCGGATCTCATCCACCCCGGCGCCTTGCCACCGAGGAGCTTACGAACTACCTCAGTGACTTCGGCTTGGGTGATGGACGAGTCCACCTCAGAGTCCCCATCCTCTGCTTCCTCATTGGAAGGCAAGTCGGTGGGATTGAGGAGATCCTCGAAGTATTTCTTCCACCGTCCGACAATGTCCTCAGTTGAGGTCAACAGCTCCCCACCCGCACTGTAAACAGTGTTGGCAGAGTACTGCTTCCCCCTTCTGAGGCGCCGGACGGTTTGCCAGAATCTCTTCGAGGCCGACCGATAGTCCTCCTCCATGGCCTCACCAAACTCCTCCCAGACCCGAGTTTTTGCCTCCAGGACCGTCCTGGGCTGTGGCTTGCTTGGCCTGCCGGTACCTGTTTGACAACTGCGTCAGGAGTCCCACAGGCCAACATGGTCTGATAGGACTCCTTCTTCAGTCTGACAGCATCCCTTACTTCCGGTGTCCACCACCGGGTTCGGGGATTGCCACCACGACAGGCACCAGAGACCTTGCGTCCACAACTTCGAACTGCCGCGTCGACAATGGAGGCAGAGAACATGGTCCACTCGGACTCAATGTCTCCAGCCTCCCTCGGAATCTGTGAGAAGCTCTTCCGGAGGTGGGAGTTGAAGACCTCCCTGACAGAGGGCTCGGCCAGACGTTCCCAACAGACCCTCACAATACGTTTGGGTCTGCCAGGTCTGTCCAACTTCCTCCTCTGCCAGCGGATCCAACTCACCACCAGGTGGTGATCAGGTTGACAGCTCAGCCCCTCTCTTTACCCGAGTGTCCAAGACATACGGCCGGAGATCAGATGAAACGACAACAAAGTCGATCATCGACCTCCGGCCTAGGGTGTCCTGGTGCCATGTGCACTGATGGACACCCTTATGCTCAAACATGGTGTTCATGTTATGGACAAACTGTGACTAGCACAGAAGTCCAATAACAGAACACCGCTTTCAGGGTTCAGATCGGGGAGGCCGTTCCTCCCGATCACGCCCCTCCAGGTATCACTGTTGCTTGCCCACGTGAGCGTTGAAGTCCCCCAGTAGAACAATGGAGTCCCCAGCCGGAGCACTATCAAGTACCCCTCCCAGGGACTCCAAGAAGGCCATGGGTACTCTCTGTACTGCTGTTCGGCCCATGTAGGCACAAACAACAGCAAGAGACCTATCCCCAACCCGAAGGCGCAGGGAAGCGACCCTCTCGTTCACCGGGGTGAACTCCAACACGTGGCGGCTGAGCTGGGGAGCTATGAGCAAGCCCACACCAGCTCGCCGCCGCTCACCCTGGGCAACTCCAGAGTAGTGGAGGGTCCAGCCCCTCTCAAGGAGCTGGGTTCCAGAGCCCAAGCTATGCGTGGAGGTGAGCCCAACTATCTCTAGCCGGTACCTCTCAACCTCCCGCACGAGCTCAGGCTCCTTCCCCCCCAGTGAGGTGACATTCCATGTCCCTATTGCCAGAGTTTTGTTCCAGGGATTGGGTCGTCGAGGCTCCCCTGCCACGACTGCTACCCAAACCACATTGCACCGGCCCCTCATGGACCTTCCTGCGGGTGCAGAGCCTACTGGAAGGCGGGCCCACGTCGCCATTTCGGGCTGAGCCCGGCCGGGTCCCGTGGGCAAAGACCCGGCCACCAGGCGCTCGCCTGCGAGCCCCAACCCCAGGCCTGGCTCCAGGGTGGGGCCCCGGTAACGCCAATCCGGGCGACGTAACGGTCCTTGATATTCTTCTTTTCATGATGGGCTTCTGAACCGCTCTTAGTCTGGCCGTCGTCACCTAGGACCTGTTTGCCATGGGAGACCCTACCAGGGGCGTCAGGGGCGTAATGCCCCCGCCCCTCGACAACATAGCTCCTAGGATCATTCGGGCACACTTTGAAACCCCTCCACCACAGTAAGGTGGCGGTTCAAGGAGGGGTTCTATTTATATGTTACAACAATTTATTTTTCATCAAGTAATACCATGCAACACCATAATCTATCAGTCAGTGAAAAGGTCAACTCTACATTTTACACCACAAAACAGCAAATTCTATATTCTTCCAACTTCATCAAACTCATTTTTAAAAACCCAGCACAGTCAAATCTCATCTATCTTTAAGCACTTACAGATCTTTTTTCTCAAACTCTCTCTCTCCCCCTCCAGGCTATTTTTGAGTTGGCTCAGGGAGAGCAAGACCTGGTGGAAGATCTCAAGTTGGCTAAGAAGGTAAAAAAAAAAACAACTTTGTTTTTCATTGAAGAACTGACTTTCCTCCAACATTTATTCTACAGTACATGAGAGTATTCTTATATGTGTGTGTGTGTGTGTGTGTGTGTATGTGTGCTGCAGGCCTACCATGACCCGATGCTGAAGCTGTCAATCATGACTGAGCAGGAACTGAACCAGATCTTTGGTACTCTGGACTCACTGATCCCCCTGCATGAAGGTATGAAGGAGCATCTGAGCCTCTGTCAGACCTGAACCACTTTAATCATTAATTATTAATCTGATGGCAGTTTGAAATGTTAAATGAATAAACTTGTCACAAGTCTGAATTAAATGCTGCCAGATAAACTACAGAGAGACATTAAATGTTAGATATCGTTTTGCACCTTCTAAGATCACTGCATTTTCAAAGCAGCCGTGTGGGTGAATAAATAATAATCTAGCAAAATGCTTCACAGACAGAATTTAAGTTTATAGGAAAGAGTTGAGTCCCGACTTGGCATCCTGTCATTCAGTGTTTGTATTCTAAATCAGGCATCAGAGGTTGTTCTCTCATAACATTATGTGATTAAATTCAATGGAAAATATATCGATGGATTCACTATGAGAAGTAATTAAGCCTTTAATAGCTAAATAAATTTTAAAAATCATCTTTCTTGAAGTTTCAACCTCAAGAGATCTATATATGAAAGTCAAAAAGTTGTGTGTGTGAAATTGGCTTAAAGCTGCAGTTCCTCTGTTTGCCACCAGATGGTGACTGTGTAGAAGTGAGACACCTCCAACATCTCTACACAAATCAAAACTGCAGTGGTGGAGCAGTATAGGAGACTGAACAACAACTGAACTTTAACCTCAGAGATAGTGAGCATCAATTCGTTGTTCATCTGTGGCTAAAAGTTCCAAAATCCAAAATAAAATAAAAATGTTGTCATTTGATGTGGAAGTGAAGCAGACAAAAACTGAGCTGTCAGGTTGGAGTTTGACTGAAATTAGTTTGTGGAATCAGGAATTGTCAAGTATTATCAGCTGACATCAAATATGTCATCAGAAGTTTTAGACTGTATTGTATTCAAACAAATTTCTTGTATGGCTGCTTGTGTTTAGACAACTTTTAACATTTGAGGACTTGGACTATTTTTTTTTAAACAAAAGAAAAGCCCATGAATAAAAACTGTATAAAGTGTAAACAGTATAAAGTATATTTTATAAAATCTTTATTAAACTTGTCCTGTTTGGTTGTTTTTTAATTTCCAAACTGTCTGTTTCTCCTCAGACATGCTGAGTCGCCTCCGAAATGCCAGAAAACCTGATGGCTCCACAGAACATGTGGGACCCATCCTGACTGACTGGGTGAGGAAACATACTGAACAGAGTGGAAATAATTACAGTCTGTAGAGTTAATTTGGTCTAAACTTCAACCATCAAAGACTTGTTTTTCATGTTTCTCGGCACTCTGCAGTAACCAGGCCTCTCTGTTTGTGTCCCTTCAGCTTCCCTGCCTCTCCTCCTACACGCCGTACTGCAGTAACCAGGTGAAGGCCAAGGCCTTGCTGGACCAGAAGAAGCAGGATCGGCGGGTCCAGGACTTCTTGCAGCGTTGTCTACAGTCGCCCTTTAGTAGGAAGTTGGACCTGTGGAACTTCCTGGACATCCCGCGCAGCCGGCTGGTGAAATACCCGCTGCTGCTCAGGGAGATCCTGAAGCACACGCCCAACGACCACCCAGACCGCCAGCACCTGGACGAGGCGGTGAGGAAAACCGACATTAAGACTCAGTGAACAACACGTGTGACAATAAATGATGAAAAAACAGGTCAAGTCATGTAAAATGTGTCTGGATGAGGGTTAAATTTTATCCATTTCCTTTGCAGATGCTGGTGGTTCAAAGTGTGGTGGCGGACATCAACAGGCAGACGGGGGAGTCGGAGTGTCAGTACTACAAGGATCGCCTGTTGTACACGGAGGACGGACAGAGAAACGAACTCATCAACCGGTCCAAGACTCTCAGCTGCCACGGAGAACTGAAGAACAACAGAGGACTCGTTAGTAGATTTCTATATTTTTAGACCCACCACCCCCAAACCTCTTTTATCTGTACATTTTCAACTCTCTTTCCTCTGGATCTGTATCTTTTGGTGCTTTATAATGTTACTGTGGATCCATATAAAGATAACATATAACTATATTTCAGTATTTTTTAAAAAGTACACCTGTGTAATAGTGATAGCTTATTTTCAGGTTTATCTTTGCCAACAGAGAGTCATTTCTGTTTTCATTATTTTGTCAATGTTATGAGCAGAGTGACAGGTAAACAGGATCCAAATATTCTGTGCGTGATTTGTGGAAATAAAAGTGCACAAATGTTCATAAAAACACAGAACAGAGGAGTCACCAAGTGAAGAAAAAATAACATCTCTTTCTCTCTCTCTCTCTTTGCAGAAACTCCATGTGTTTCTGTTCCAGGACGTCCTGGTCATCACCAGATCCATTTCTCTGAACGACCAGCCAGTCAGCTACCAGCTCTGCCGCCAGCCAATCCCCATCCGGCAGCTGGACCTGGAGGACCTGTCAGACGGAGAGATGAGAGTGGGCGGGTCCATCAGAGGAGCCTTCAGCAACAACGAGCGGAGTCAGTACACCACAAATACCAAAAATACCACAAATACCACAAATACTACAAATACTACAAACAGGTTCTTCTCATTTTGTTGTTACACGGAGGACCTTGACTGGCACTTAAAGATGTAGTGAATTAAGAATCCATACTCACAGCTTTCAGTGTTCATTAACTTCCTCATGTTTTCCCCAACTGAACTTAGTATGTGTTATGGGATTACACAGCTAATGTAATGACCTGTCAATTAGTGTTATATCACAAGCTATCCCTATTTTTGAAATATTTTCTAAATGATCAGTACTCTCTGTGGATGCAGAGGTTTGAAACAAATTGATGCCAAAGACAGTTTTTGATATTTGATGTCATTTATTATGATAGTAGTGTCTTCATTACATAGTTTGTTAGCCAGACAGCCAACACTTTTGTACATATTTTGGTCCAGTTCTTTAAGAACTAAATTTAAAGGACCCTTTTCAAAATAATCTGTTTATGTTCAGAAATGGTTCTGGCTAATATATTTCTATCAGATTTTTAAACTTTCAAATGTTAATGAAAAATCAGTATTGACCTGCCAATACCTAAAATACATTTTATCACTGAAAATGGAGAAAATATTCAGTTTAATAGAACTCATTGCAAGAACTTGAAATTACAAAATACGAATTCAGAACCTTGTGGCACAGATACTAGTTATTATGACCATAATAACCCCCCATGTCTCCTGCTGTCTCTCTCCTCCTCACAGCGAAGAACTTCTTTCGGGTTTCGTACCGTTCTGGAGGTCAGCTGCAGAGCCACTACTTCCAGGCCAGCGACGCCTTCAACAAACAGCAGTGGATCAACTGCATCAGACAAGCAAAGGAAGCAGCAGCGCTGACGGGAGACCAGCCAGCAGAGACGGGAGGATGTCTGGAGACAGGGCTGGGGGGACAGATAGGGCTGCTCGGTGAGACAGGTCTGACTTTGTGCTGTGATTCAGGGATTGAAGAAGACAAAAGAATGTGGGGGGGCATGGAAACAGGACTGGGTTTAGGAGGAGAGTTAGGTCTGAGCGTAGAGAAAGGTCTGGGTTTGGGTGAAGAAGCCAGGGTGGGTTCGACTCAGGAGACCGTGACGGGTAGGGAGGTGGAGACAGGTTTGGGTGTGGGTGGTGAGACAGGTTTGGAATTAGATGGAGAAATGGGGATGGGTGGTGAGACAAGACTGAAGGTCAGTGAGGCGGAGATGGGTGAGGTGGAGACAGGGCAGGACGTCGGTGGGGAGACGGGGGCAGATCCAGGAGCCAGAGCAGACTGGATGGATGGAGGAGGTGGAGGAGGAGGAGAAACTCTCAGCAGAGGTGCTAAGGATGTTCTCACCACCGTTCTCTCCTCGGCTCCTCCCTGCAAAGAGGAGGAGAGGGAGGTGATGGAGGAGGACCGGAGCGGCGTTGAGGAGGAAGGGGAGGAGGTCGGCATGGACACCGGTGAGACTGACTCGCTTCGGTGCGAGGAGCTGAGCCTCAGGTGCTGATGTTGGGACAAAATAAAAAAACAGGATGACTCACTGAGGGGACAGGCGCTGCGGGCAATCAGATCGAAAACTTAATGATGAATATATTAAAAAAATATATCAACGATCAGACAAACTGCAAACAAACAAAAATAAAAAAATATATAAAATATAAACATTAACCAACGTGTTCTGGAAACACTGTGACTGCTGTATCCTGACTGCTGGTAACCATGGTAACCCCCCCCCCATGTGCCCTTGACACTGTACTAAATGTTTGGATGTACCAAGAGGACCAGCTGCCATATTCAGAGATGGTGAATCCAGTGAAAAATGCTCAGCAGGGACATATTACAAAAATGTTTTCCAAGGTTCCTCAGGCTCCTCTTGTTTTTTTTTTCCTGGGCTCATAGAGCAACTTCCTGCTGACTCCCCACACACACTAAAGCACAAAAAATGTGTTTTTATGGTTTTACTGCCCTTTGAAATGATGTATGTGTATGGGGGGGAAATTTTGGGCCGGGGGCTGTCATGTGACCTGTATTTCCAACTGTGATACTGTTATCACAGTTCACCACATTAGAGGGAGACATGCAACAGTGAGAATTTTTCCTAGATTGTTTTATCCCAGTTTACTTTATCCTGAATTTATTTCTTTGAAACAATAGGCTACTATTGTTTTACACTTGAGCTGCCTTTGGGCGCTCTGGTTTGCTGCCAATAGTCGTGGACTTTGCACCTCTTAATTACATCACAACTATTAACTGCTAAAGTTCATCCTGTGGAGTTTGTGACGAACGCTGTGAGTGAACTGTGTGTCTGTGAGTGTCTTGTGCTTTTTCAGAATGCACACAGGAGCAGTACAACTGTCATGCAATATACTGTCACGCTGATGGTTTAGAGGTCGAAGACAGGAATGTGCTAGTAAAAGAAAGAGAAGAAGAATGCTGTTAGCTAACATATAAGCATGGACGTAAATAATGCAGGTTTTGAAATATTGGCCAATATTTGCTTTGTGAATATTTTTAGGGCAAGGGAATGCATTCAACACATTTGTTGGGGCTCTCATCGGTTAGAAAACACCAAATGTAAACATAACTTGTTTGTTTGCAAGTAAATCCCACAAGACACCTTAAGAAAACGTTTCTTTTAGACTGACAAGCTAAACATTGTGCATGAACTTCTGCAATGTCCAAGTTCAGGACGGTATAATTTTGAGGAAAAACTGTGCACATAGTTCTGTTATAAACAATATCAACTGCCTTCTTAGGTAATAAACGCAAAAAGTTGTGACATGAACACAAAATGAGACAATGAACTATGAACTATGTTAATTGGAGTCAGCAGTGCAAGCTTTCTATAGTTTTCCAAAACTAATTAGACCGTAATCACCTCTAACTTTTATCTTGTATCTACAATTTATGGTATTTTCATTCCTCCAGATCATTCGAAGGATTCTCCATCTTCTCAGCAATTCTCCAAACTTGTTCTTTTTCCAAAAAGTCCATGAATAATGTCCTAAAATCAGTTGTAATGTCTAAACACACTGGAGAAAACAGAGATGTGGACTCTGATTCTGACTCTAGTTCTGATGGGCATCAAAGTCCCATATTAGTTCTTAGCCTATCAGTCTAGATTTACAATAAGTTATGAATGTGTGGATGTCGGTGTGAAGTGTACACTCACCAATAATTTACCAAAAACTGTTAATGCCAAAAACAATGATTTGCAATGATTACAGTAAATGTGATGGCAGTGCTCAGTGAATGTCAGCACAGGCAGGAGTGATGTTCATACAGTGAAGTGAGATAAAGTTGTGGTGGTGGGGTGTATAGGACACAGCATCCTGTCCTATTTTTTATTTGTAACCAACAGTCAATATTTTATTTATCCATGTTTTTTTTATCTTAAAAGTGCTTCCAAAAACTGCCTCTTGTCTCAAACCTGCATGGATCAATATTCTTAATATTAACATAAACTAAAATGTGTAATGTGAATCACTGTGACATCTTAGTTTCAAACACTCTGAGCTTTTTAGCTTCTTTTAGGTCCTAGTTTTGGCAGCTGAGCAAACAGGCTCTGATAAACTGACTGTCCTGCCATCTCAAGACAGCAGACAGATAAAGTCAGGGACTAACTGGTGAAGGTGAACACAAACACGACTCCAATGGGATGATGTCGCTCAGAGTCAACACATTAGTGATAACAACCTGATAGAGTGAGATGGTTTCAGCTGTGTGTCTCCATCTAGTTGCCTGAAATGAAGTGATGCAGTGTTTACGGTAGTTGGTATTTACACAGGAATATTGCTGAAAAATGTTGTCGATGAACATTTTGCAGACATTTACTACAGTATGTGAAGAAAAGATATCCATGTTGCATGACTGCTCCTCAAAACATAATTTCCTAATCTTGAATAGTTGTGTATGAATGGGATTAATGGGTGACATGTTACCGATACAGTATTGTAATTTTAGCACAAAGTCTACTTAAAGCATTCCAGATGGATTAAATGTAAGTTAGGTGGGTTTTTCAGTTTTGACAGTCTCTCCCTGCAGTTTTGCCACAATATCCCTTACAAACTGACACAGCTTTGAGGTGCTGTAGGTGTTACTACAAAGACGCTGCAAAGTGAAATGTTTAGTGTCCTGATGGAGGAGCCTGTTGTGTATGTACTGTATGTATGTAAAGAATGTATATTAAGTCTATCTGTATATGAATGTAGGAACAAAGCCAAGCATGTGTGTTTACAGATTAGGTGTGAAATATGACTTTCAGTGTCAAGACAATCAGTTTGATGTTATAAATGACCATTTTCTGGATAGTTGTGATGCTGAAGTAGGTAAAAATGATGATGATGATGGTGATGATAATGATGATGATTATTGTGGTTTAAGGCTACCACAGTGTTATGCCTAGGAGACAGTTACCATATTTTTAAAGGCAGGTCCCAGACAGAACCTGTGCTCACTGTCAGTTGCTCTTTATTCTGTTAAAAAAGTGATATTTAGTTGAGTTAAAGACTACAAAATGGATTGTCACAAGGCCAAAGCATCAATAAATTGTTTTAAAGAAAGCCTGTCACTGAATGGGTGATTACTGGTGGATGCAATGTAAATGCCATGTTTAAATGAAGAAAAATAAATATTTTAAGGGTTTGTGCAACTGAAAGCTGAAGACATACAGCCCTTGTATTTTTATGTGGAAAAGGAGAGGACCTATGATTGAGCCCTGAGGAACACCTCTATTGTCAAACACACCAGAATTCACACCTCCTTCATGACACATTGTCATGATCACATCACACAAATCTGTTTTGCAGGTAATTTCTTGTCCAGCCACAGGTACTGTCATATTGCGTTTCTCTAAAGAATGTAAGTCCTAATGTAAGACTATATTATCTATGCTATATCCTTGGATACATAATGAAGTATTAGCTTGTTTTCTGAAGCTAGAGTGTGGTCATAAAACTGAGTAAAATCATAAATCACAGTTTGCCTTAAGGGATTTTAAAATCATACAAGAAACTCTGTCCTTACTAACTCCCCCTAAATCCCCCCAAAAAAACGCTTTACAGAATAAATCAACAATAAAATCATATTGTTACAATCTGATGAGAAAGATATAGATTGTGAAGAAATCCAAAAAGTCATATACTTTACTTTCTGAGTCAACATAAAATCACAGTGCCTCAATATGCAATATTATTTCATATATGGTGTCTATGATTTAGAGATTAGAATATGTACTTTAGAGACTAAAACGTGCTTTAGAAATAGAATATATAGAAAATATAGAGAAAATACATAAATGTTTACTTACTTACTATTTTTGACTTATATTTTAACTATCTGACACACTTCCCCCTGATCATTACTGTCATCTGTGCACAAAAGATTGATAAAATAATACAATTAAAAAAATACTGAAAGTAAGTCAAGAATAGTCTAAATCCAAAATGTCAGATAACTTTCTATTTTCTGAGTCAAAATGATTACTATGACTATGTTATTTATTCTTTAAATTAGTCTGTATGCCAGATATAAGCCAAGATTTTTTTCTTCTTCTTTCTGAGTCAAAATGAAGTTGCTATTTTTATTTTTATTTCTGCCATACCTGACATTTGATCTATTTATTCTACTTTCCTGGAATAAAACCCTCCTCCATATTAATCCTGAAACTGATCATGAAGGATGATCTTTGTTTCCAGGAGATGGCAGTAAAGCAGCATTTAGTGAACCAGCTGCAGGTGAATCTCAGTGAAGAAGTCCCCGGCTCGCAGGAGGCATGGCCCGGGTTGTGTTTTGGTTCGGCCCGCTGCGCTGCTGGACTCGGAGGTAACGGTAGCGGCACCGCGGGGGGACTCTCGCCGAGAAACAGCGACGGAGCGACGGCCGGCCGGGAACAGACGCGTCGGTCCCGCACACAACACGACTATGGATGACAGCCTTGCTCGGAGGGAGGCAGCCCGTCCGAGGAGGGCGTCCGCTGCTGCTGCTGCTGCCGAGCTCGGAGCTAAGCTTAGCCCGCAAGATGGCGAGGCGATCGAGGTGAACCCAGCCCGAGAAGCTCACCCGAGCCCGGGCAGAGTGAGCGCTGCTGCCGCGGGGATGGAGCGGAGGAACTCGGTGCCCCCGGGCGTCCACCAAAGGCATATGCCGATGGAGCCCCTCAAGTTCCACATACCGAGGAAAACCAAGGAAAAGAGAGGTGGGCTGCCCCTTATTTTGGTACAGTTCAGTAAAATTATAATATGAGTTTTCTGCCAAAAGTTGAATTTATTGATTTTCCATTAAACTTTATTCTTTAACGTCCCTTTAACTGAAAAAAAATGGCTCTTCAACGGTCAGGTAGCTTAAACAAAGTCCGTTTCTGGCTCGTTTCTGGATGTTGGATTTATCACAGAGCACGGCATTAAACTTAATAATCATTTGTTAGTGTCATATGTTTGATTTGTTGACATTTATTTTAATTAAATGAAAATTACACCAGTGTTTGTACAAGCTGTGTTTGAGGAGGCGGCTAACGGAAGTCAGAGCTGCTAGCTAGCAGTTAGCTAGCAGATGTTTACGAGCTCCGAGCTGATGAGTGATTGTTTTTCTTTGATTATGTATTTTAAAGTTTTGTTTGAAAGTGACAGTAAATGTCCCGGGACTCAAGTGTGTGTTTAAGTTTGATTTCAGCTTGATGTTACGGTAGTTTGAGCTAAGTGAAGTCAATGCCTCCTCGGTGTGTTGACGTATCAGTAGTTAAAGAGTCTGCACCTGTACTGACTGACTGCACCTCTCTGTTGTTTTTATCTGTCATCTCTGTTTTGTTGTTAAAGAGTGTGAGTCTGCACCTGAACTGTGTGCAATCAGCTTTCTGTTGTTATAGTTTGATTTATCATCGTTATTTATTATTTCATCCATGTTTTGTTGGTTTTTTTTTGTTAAGGAGTGTGAGCCTGTATGCGCCTTTCTGCTATTTTTATGTGTTCGTCATCAGGTCTGCATGAGATGGGTTTGCCACCTTTAATTTGGAAAAATAAGCTTATTGCCTTTTGGTCACTGTTTAAATCTCTCACACATATAAACACACACATCGCATATGGTAAATGGACTTGCACTTATATGTACAGCTTTTTATTTTAGTCTTAGTGACCCCGTTCAGTCAGGTATTCACACACTGATGGCAGAGGCGTCCATGCATCAGGATGTAGTCTAATCATTCACACACGCAAACACAAAATCTGGGGTTTAGTAGACCACTGGAGGGGACCTCCCACTCTGCCTCCTCGCCCCTCTTCTGCTCACATCCTGGTCTAAGCTGCCTTTCTTATGATGACGCATTAACACAGTCCTGTCTAACCACAGCAGTACAGAAAACGGCAACTGTTCTGCCTTCACGAGAAGTCGGGCGTATCATGACTGGAGCATCTGAGTCTCCAGGACGTTGAGTGTTGGACAACTTACCTGTTAGTCTCTTCGTATAACTTCTTTGTTGTTTGTCTGAAACTTTGTTGGTTTTATTTTTCCTTGTGTCATTCCAAGCATGTGAAAACAGTGAATACGTGAGGCTTGGGCAGTGCCTATTTCTCGATCCGTCATACGTTTCTGACATTTAACAGGGGTGTACCGTTTATAACAGTATTTGTGTTTTAAACAATGAAAACGTGAAAGCTGAGCTGCTGGTGATAGAAGTCACTGTAGCATGTATGACATTGTATGTTTGACACAGTTTGCTCTGTGTCTAAATACACAAATAGCCTTCTTTGACAAGTCTTGCCGTGTTTAAATCCTCATGGCCCGCAGAAAAATGAGGAGATGGGAAATTGGTGCCCTTCCTCTTTAGGTTTAGCAGTCTTGTGATGAGACCTTCTAGGGCCAAACAAAAATGCTAAATCTTAATGCAATTATTTTTGACAGAAGTATAATTTGTATTCAGCGAAATCTGAATTTAATGTGAAAGTGTTGAAATTTGCTTGTGGTTACTCTTTGTTGTTTTTTTTATTCAGCTCTGGGAGGAAATGTATGATGTGATTTTGCATGTTTGATGAATTGCAGAGATATTTAAAACAGCTTGCATGGTGAACACATGAAATTATTTTGAAGCAGCCTTTGCATTTTGCTGTATTGTGCTGTAAGCACTAGCTTGGATCTGCTGTATTGTAAACACTATATTTGTGTGTTGCTTTACGTGTGACCTGCAGTGTAGATGGAAAAGTTGCTTTTGCTGACAAATTGAAACAAAAACAAATGACAGGTGCTTAAAACGTGGCAGCAGCTCTTGATGCCCAGTGTTGTTTTAGTGGCTGTAAAACAGCCCTTCAATGCTTTTGTTAAATTTTTAAGTGAATAAGTGAATAAATAAGTGAATGTGTTTGGCCACCGACATCACCTCTCTCAGGTGTTTGGCGCTGCAGCTGAGCCCTCTCCTCCACACTGAAGGAGGCAGCTGCTGCAGGTTGTTTAGTCTCCTGAGAGTCTGGCACAAAAAAGGATGTAATTGTCCTGTTATAATTGGGGGTGGGGGGGTGGGATAACACCTATTTTTGTGGGCTCCCCAGATGCCACACCTTCTGTTTGGGTGTGGGCGAGGCTCACCTAAAATGCCCTGAAAGCTGAAAAGAGGATTATCAGTATTTGGACATTTATCGCACATTTATTTCTCACTTATGATTTGTATTAAATACATATTTAATAAATATTATAAATGAGCCCTGACTTCAACCCCATCCAAAAAGAACATAACATAAACATAATTAGAACATAAATGCTGTCTAGGTCAGCCAGTGAATCACTAGACCTACTGCTAACCTGCGCAGTTTTAATGGTTAGGTTGTCTACACAAGCAAACACCTCACTGGAAAAGAATTGTTTCTAATTAACAATAATCATGAATGAGAAAATAGTAAAGGATTATTAATGAGTTGGGGGGGTGTAAACACACACTGACGTTTGCACCAACTCTCCTGTCTTTCTTTCAGCTCTGTTCCTGCATGTGTCCGTTGAGTCCAGAGAGTATGAAGACATGATGACCATCCTGACCTCCAGCTACATCGACACCGCCTCTGCTGGCTGCTTCACCTACAGCAAACCCCGACTTGTCCAAAGTGAACTGCTGGAGAAAGAGGTGAGAAATTAAAAATGCGTCCTGTTGCTTTGGCACTACCCATACGTAAAATGTCTTTACATTTTGTAGAATCACAAGAGCTGATATGCTGCAGTTGCACAATGTGTACATGAGTTTTTGTGGGATAGAATGGGAAAAGCTTGTTGATGGATTGATTTTGTATGTGTGTGTGTTTGTGCGTGTTTCAGTTCGTGGAGAAGCGGCGGGAGATGAAGGCAGATGGGAGGACAGATAAGGAGCTGGAGGAGAGCTACTGTTTCCTGTTGGCTGATACTGTAAAGGTGAGATGAACACTGAGCTGTGATGTTAACCGTTGGTGTCCAACAGAAGAGGTAGTGGTCTTAGATGAACACAATACAGGCAGTCACTGTATTACCTTATATTGTCTGACATGTGACTTTGCCTTGTGCTTTACGGACGTGGGGGGAATTTTATGCTTTAATATTGATATTCCCAAATTAATTATCTATTTTTTTTCATCATTATGCTAATTATTTTAGCTGCCCTGGCTCAGTGAGAAAGGGCTGTTGGTCGGTCAGAGCAGGCTCACTGTGCTGGGAAACCCTCATAAAGGTAGGAGTGAACAGATAAAATACATGTGGACATATGCATGCAAAATAACACAACATCCTGTTTTTTTTTTCTATTGTTCATAGTGAGCTTTTGTGTGCTGAAAAGACATATAAGAAAGTGCTGAATGTGTTATTTCCTGTGTTGACTCAAAGATCAAAAGCCATGCAACATGTGTGAGTTCACTAAATTCACCTTAGTCTCTCGAATCAGCCTTCTCTTCGCACACAAAATTGGTGTTGGGTGGAGAGGAAATGACCAGCAATGTAAATTTAGTGCTGTCGTTTAGTTGATTGTGTGTGTGTGTGTGTGTGTGTGTGTGTGTGTGTCCAGGAGTGTATCTCTCAAGGTACTCAGACCTGCTCCAGATTAACTCCATAACCCCTGGAACCACAGGGGAGATCCTCATCTTCAAAGTGATGAAGGTAATATAACTGGTTGGTGGTCATCATCATCATCTTTTCTGTTAGGAAAGATGTGATGTAACCAGAGTTTTTGCTTCCTCCTCTGCTGTAGTGTAGATAAGTGCCTTTCTGCCACACTGAGGCAAGGTTATTTTTAACTGTCAACAGGCCACAAAAGTCCTCTTTCTGATGATTGTAGACTATCAAATTTATTTCCCCTTTCTCCTACTCTGGCTTAAGATGACTCTTTGTCACAAGACAATCACAAGATTGTTACACCACACAAATCAGTGGCTTGACCCTAACGTCTATCATTCTGTCATTTCTTATTTTTTATGACTTTACCAATACTATTTCATTGACATTTCATAAAAATCATAAAATCATGTTTCTAATCACATTTCAGTCATTATCACATTCATTTAATCATCGCTTATAACAAAGTTAATCATTGTCATTATCAATTAATATACTGCCCATGGCTTTATATGGTTTTTGTGTTAGTCTGCTAAGGTGGAAAGTACCTCAGTGACCACTTCTGCCTAGATGGAAGTAAATTGCTACCCTCTTATGCTGATGGCAGATAGGGATTTTCAACCTTACTTGACAATAGACATGATAATAATCACTCTTTGACACTGGGCATTTATTATTGTTTCAGGGAAAAGTGAAGAGCATCTATGATAACATGAAGAACGTTCTAGATCCAACACCTCGCTTCGACAGCCACATCTCCAAGAATGCCAGCAAAGTCACCTCAGTCACCTCATACCGCGCCTTCGAACTCACACAGGTAAACACACACACACACACAGTAATTTAGTAATCAACAGCTCTTGTTTCATTTTCATTATATTACGGGGAAGGTCAGGATCAAGTCGTGGCAGAAACAGCACTGTTGGTTAATTTAAATGAAAATCACAAATTAAATCTCAGAAGAGTTCAGATATAAACATGTCTGCATCAGGGAATCAAGGTAACATCCTATTTATGACATAAAGCAGCTGAGTCCTGAACACCCTGACCAGGCCACACCTTTCACATGACACTGTTGGTCATTGGTTGACTTCATGCATTTGGGTTTCAAAAGCCTAATGAAAGTGAGTGGTTTATTGTTTTGTTAAGATGTTCAAAGCATGGCTCTGACCGCTATCATTGTGTTGTTTTTTACAGCAATACTTCTATGAGTACTCATTTGACGAGCTACGACAGCGGCCTAGGCAGGTTTGTCCCTACGCTGTCATCTCCTTCCAGTTCAAAGGAAAAGACACTCTACTTCCCAGCAAGCCTCTGGCCCCCATCAGGTATGGAGATCTGAGAAATTAAAATTCAGCTCTGTGTTGCAGTGAGCCATCCTGTCTATTGAACACTAAATAAGCAAGAACTGTTGATTAACCAGGGAAATTAGATGGTCTTTGGATGAATATTGAGGTGCTCCTTTTTAATCTTTTGTGTTTTTAATTTATTGAAATCGTTTGTACTTTGTAGTTACAACCTGAACTGAGAGTTTGTTTTTGTGTTTGATGGACAGGTCGAACAGCCAATCAGCAGAGGGAAGTAAAGGTGAGCGCTCACCCCTGTTTTGTGTCTGTGAAGACTCTCAGTCATCCAGGTCATCGTAATTTCTAAAAGTATGAAGAAAGTTAGCTGGACTTGCTTGAGGTGAAATGTCAAGAACTCCAAGCAAGTCGAGGCGACTTTCTTAGGAATCTTAGGAATTGTCCTTGTTTTTCCATTTAACACCAGACCTTGAATACTGAATCACTGTCTCTATCTCTCTCTCTCTTCATTAACTCTTTCTTTTCCTCTCTCAGAGCGTGCTCAGTTCACAGTGTGGACTGGAGATTTGGTGAAAGATGACAAGCTTCTCTTCCAGATCTCCCTTCAGTCCTTCTCTCCGCCATTCCTCCCCCACAGACTGTGAGTATTGAGCTGACCTCTCTGACTGTTTAAGCTCATTTTTAACACGGTTAATATGTGCCTGTTCGCTGTGGTGGGTGGGTAGAGCTCTGTGTTGAGACCATTATCAGCAGATTTTATTATTGCTTTTTGAAAACTTATTAAAGTTTGTTCAGTCAGCCTTTCTTGGCATTTAGTCCTTCTTTAGTTTTGCTTGGTGTATATGGATCTCAACAGTTAAAATGTAAATAGATGTGTAGGTTTGACCACCAGATCACAAACCTTTACGGTTAGACACAACAACTGCTACCAGAATTGCCACCATAATTCATAAAGCTGTGGTTGAAATGGTGCATAATTGTCAGACGGATAAAAGATGATCTGTTGTCCCTGCCTTGATTTCTTAATGGGTCAGAGCCAAACTAACCATTAGAACAATCTAGAAGTTAGTTATTAGTGACTTAATCAAGTGCATCCTCACAATTTTAAATGATTTGTTCTGTGCCTCGTGTCTCCTTCAGACCAGAGAAGTTGGAAATTGGTTGGTTGATGAGGTTTGAGCAGGTGACAAAGATCCTCCCCTCCGACCTGTTCTCCTACAACCTCTACAACAACAGCCAAGAAGGTGAAGTCAAATTAACCTTCACAGCGGTTGTACAGAGCACGATGGGCCCCTTGAAGGCTGATACTTTTGGTTATTTTATGTATCTTATTCTTGTAGTGTGAAATTAAATAATATGTAGAAGAATATGCGTTCCTTCGCAGCCTGTATTTTATCATTATTGTTGAGTTGTGTAAAAATCAATAACATCAATCTAAAACATGAATTGAATAGTACTGTGTGTGTTTTTGGTTTTGTAGTTGTGAAGAGTGGACATTGCTGCAGTCTTCTGGAGGTGACTGACAGAAGTCGATCTACGACCAGCATCACAAGACTGCTGCAGGAGCTGGAGATAAAGAGAGTGGTGGGTTTGGCTTACTTGAATGTTGTAAATCAGTTTATTTTACTGAATGCATCAGGCCCTGATACATTACAGGACAGCTGCATTACAGACATAATGGCGGAGAAATCCTTTTGGATTTACAACAACCCTGCTTTTATTTGAAACAGACTTATATTACTCCCTTATTTCTTGTGTTGGCTGGTTAATTCAAACTCATGATATAATATATTACATTACATACATTTCAATAGAACTAATTCCATCATTTTAACAAATACATGTCACAATCACCACTCTGCTGCTCTCTTTCTCTTTTTAATACTAATACAACTTTCATTCACTAATTATTTTCAATTGCTTCTACTTTGCTGGGTTAAAAAAACACTGTTAAGATAGAAGCTCAGTGAAGCCCAACACCTCTACACAGGTATTTCATATTAATGTTGTTTCAGCTGCTAAGTGTACATATCATAATACCTTTCTTTACTTTTTTGCAAAAAATCTGCAGAAATGTTTCTCTGAGAGCAGCTGAATAGAGATTTAAATACAGCAATCTAAAACTATAATTACCTGTACTATAATTCATTATAGTACAGGTAATTTCACTCCTGCTGGATGTATTTTATCTCTCCTTTCTACTGGGGACCAGCCTTCATTTGTTTGTGCTGGCCTTATTTGAATATCAGTTGTTATTTAAAGTAGTCACATTCATCATTGTGTCAGAGTTTGTCTGAAAGAGATTAATATTTTTATATATCTTCCACTTTACACTTTCTCTTCCATTTTCTTCGAAATTAGACAATGTAGAAAGCTGCATTTTCTGAAGTGTGCAACTGATGAAAGCTAAAAGTTCAGTCTTGCTAAGCTATAACAGGAGGACAATGAACTGTATGAGAAGTGTTATGAAAGAGGGACAGTGAAGGAAGGAAAGAAAAGGAACAGAGCCAAAAATAGAAAGCCAGAGAAGACTGTTGGAAAACTGAGGAATAATCTTGCAGTTACAGTCGTCTGTTCTCCCTTCAGGTTCTGGTGACTCCACTTATGGAGAGAGGATTTCTCTTTCTGCTATCCAGTGTTCAGATGGCCACACCTACTGGTATGACACCAGTTTTCAAAAGAGTGAAATTATTGTCAAGTTGTGATTTCAAATGTAGACCATTCAACTATTTAAAAGTACAGTTTGTGGTGTTGTGTGGAATAAATGTCACTTCACATGTATTTTCAGAGAGAGGAGAGAACTGGAAAAGGTGTCTTCAGGCCTTATTTGTCTTCCCAGAGTCCAGAGATGTGGCCAAATCCAGTAAGTAACTTACAATGGGGAAACTTACATTTACATACATGTTAATTAAATATGTATCTGACACATTCAAACAAACACCTTATTATTTACTGCAGTCCAAATACTGGATACTGGTCATGGTTCAGAAATATTTCATAGTTTATTAGCTTCAGTTATAGATATGAAATGAATGAAAGATTTAAGATGAGTGTGACTCCAGAATTTGACATGACACAAGCAGTTGAAGAGAAGATGCATCACTGTAAAAAATAAAAATAACTCACACAATTAACATTACCTTCAGCCACAGCTGTCATTTTAAAAAATGAAAGTGATGGACAGTATCAATATGAGTTTTGTACAATGATATTTTCAAATGATAATTAGTGTTGGAGATAAGCAAATCCATGTATTTCACCACATTCAGTGTCTGAAATTATGTTTCACATTCACACACTGTTATTTCACTCTCATTTGTAGCAAAGTGCTGTAGTTTAGGCATAAAGGAGAGACTCACTGTACCACCAGCAGACCGAAAAGGATTAAACAGGAGTTCACTTGAGAAAGGATCAGAGTTTGATTGGATTTATTTTAGCTGATACGATTCATAGCATCAACTTGGGACATCTCTGTTACCCAGTGTTTTGTTAGACTAAAGGAACTAATTGAAAAGAATGAAGTAAAAGATGCTTTAAGTTGATCCACTGTTGATTTAAATCATATTTATTTGTGCAGCTTGAACAAGCACAAATGAGGCGACACAACACCAACAATGCAAACTAAGATTTGACCTGAAAATCATCACTACGATGTAAATATTGATGCTGTTTCCTTTTTCCTTCTTTCTTGTAGCATTAAGGTGTGCATCTTCTTCCCATGATGCCTCACAGTCGTTGATGTCTGGTGGCTCGGTGATGCCGCGGCTGAACCAGTTTATCCCAGCATTGCACCACGCTTTGGTCAAGGCCCGCGCCAACCCCCCTCCTGAGCTGTCTGCCGGTGTGGAGCACCAGGCACGGGAATACCTCATCGGCCTGAACGATGGCAAGGTTTGCATTTTATTATTTTCCATGGGACTGTGACGTGATCTTCGCTGGCTTTTCTGTGTTTGTCTTTTCTTTGTTTGTTGAGATACGGTGGCTGTACTCGCCCATGCTGCTGAACGACAGTCATTGATTGGTAAACACTGTGGGCCAATAAATTTAATATACTTGGTTAGTATTTCTTAAACCATTAAGATGACATGTTTTTCACTTAGCAACAGGTGCCGTGTCCTAATCATAAGAGGTGCATCCGCATACTGTTGGTGTGTATTTAGTCCATATGTGTTTCATATTTGTTCCTTCCTCATAACACTGAATTGTGTATTTGTGTTTGTGCTCCTCAGGTTCGACAGTACCCTATGGGCGAGTATGATTCCAAGTCGAATGAGCAAGGACAGCTGTTTCCTGCTCCCAAACACCACAGAGTGAACATGGATGGATATCTGCGCTCCTACCTCTACAACCCTGCCCTCTACCTGCTGTCAGTGGCCCGAGCCAAGCTGATGGTGGAGACGCACTGTGGCCCCGAGGAGCCACAGGAAGCGAGGCTCAGGAAGGGCTGTGGAGGCCAGAGAGAGGCAACTGGGAGGGAGACGACCAGCAAGACCAACACTCAAAAGGTGAAAACTGATATTTTGGCCACAATGACAACACTGGAAAAACTTACTTTATGGACAAAGATGATTCTTTACCAAAATAGTGTCAGTTTGTTGTGAGTTATTTATGTTTGTCAATGAACGTGTTTTCTTTTACACAGATGCAGCAGCTGATAGACCTGGTTTTGACTTGTAAGAGGAATGCAGAGAACGAGGTGATCAAGGAGGAAGGAGGAGGAGAGGCGAAGGCACCAGGAAGGAAGAGGAGGCTGGAACAGGAGACGGCAGAGAGGGCTCTTAAATTCCTGAAGGCATCACAGGAACCTGGAAGACACAGTAAAATTCCAGGTGAGGAGATGAGAGAATACACGGCGGTTACATTAGCAGCTTCTTCTTCACCTGCCAGCAGCATGCCTCATTGAAGGGTCCATGCCTGTGTTGTGACCACATTTTAAAAGACACAATTAAACCGCTTTCCGTTTGTCTCATGTGGCAGGTGATGTCAGGGGACATTGGTGGACTGATGTGTAGCTTTTGGGACCTAAAATGTAGATAATAATCCATTAGCTGTTAACTATTCAATAAATCAACAACTATTTCGATAGTTAGTTTTTTTGAAATTTTTTTGTATATCAGGTTGTTTTTTTGTTTTAAAGAAAAATACTGTCATTCAAGTCATTATTCAAGAAGTAGCTGAATTTTTAGGGTTTGTCTTGATTTTTGTCTGAGTGAGAAATTACTCATTTCTGATTGTATAGATATACAGTCTAACCACAAGTATAGCTAACTTCCTAGATGACGTGGGAAAGGAGTCTGCTTGTGACTCTCAAGAGTGTATGTATGAGAATGTATTCAAAATTTACTTGAACCTTTGGTTTAGGAGTGAATGTTTTTCTTCTTTCTTTTCTTTCAGCTTTCTCTTTCTTTCAGACTCTTTACCACCATTTTTCGGCTTGTTTTGGTCAATTCTCTTTTGTTCGTTGGTTTTTGCCTCACCTTTGTTTTGCATTCAGTCTGAGTACATGCTAACAGATCCTTTATTGTTCATATTTTTATATTTTTGTCTTGTAATCAGTGGGTGATGTGTTGTTTATTGACCTTTTCTCTCTGCTTTTGGCTCCTAGTTGAGGGAAACCAAGTCTCTGCCTCTCCTGGCTCTCTTGCGTCTGTGGTTAACTCAATGGGTTTGAAGGACATTGATCTAAGGGAGGATGGATCTGAACTAGCTGCCAAACTTCTCAGTTTGCTAACAGGTGACTGGTCCTGGGGTTTTCTGCTAGACTACAGACACTAACTAACTACTACATCACATGTATAGCCTTCTTATTGTTCTATTGTCTTTGCTCTCTTCTATTCATTTCTTGTTCAAACATTTGATTTTGTTGTTATTCTTTTCTCTCGAGCAATTTATTAATGTGATTTTATTTCAGTTAGTCGTGTTGCATCAAAACAGTCGGAGGATATTGCATATTGCATCATCAAAATTGAAATCACTGGTTATGATGATGATTGGTTATGATTTGGAAATCTGTGTGTCTCTGCCGACTGACAGCCCTCAACCAGGCCGCGGGGGGAACAACCAATCAGAGCTTTTGTGAACTCCCAGATGAGGAGCAGAGGGAATCCTGTCCATTTGACGGCTTGGCCACCAAACTGGGTTTGCCCACCAACTGTGACATTGACCTGAGGAAGCAGGAGGACCTGGAGGTAACCAAAGTTTTAAGTAAATATTTGTTCCAGGTAGATGTTTGAGCTTTATTGTGTCTTTTCCGCAAATCATTGCATAGGCGTAAAGTGTTAGGAGGGGACCAAGGTCGAGAGTGCTCCCATCCTGAGCAAGCAAAAGGGGAACAAAACCTAAGAGCCTGACTAGCTAAAAATAACAAGTTATTGCTTTGCTTAAAAAAACAGGAACTGTGCCTTGCTTAAGTAAGTCAAGCATGCCACTCTGTAACTAATGAGGAGCTTTGTATTCAGTTTTAAACATAGATAGGGAAAAACACCTTGTTATACAGCAGGCATTGAAACACCTTCATACTACTGTATAAAGGAAGAAGAAAGACTGAGAGGGGAGGAAGAACACGGAAGTTTGTCTCAGTACAATATTTACATATAACACTTAATGTAAACAAAATCATTTTCTCTCTTTAAATAATTAGAATCACTCAGTATCAAAATGTCTACAGCGTACGCTCATCATCCATGAACCTTGTGAGAACTGCAGGGTCAGTGGTTCGACTCTCAACTGTTCTGCAGTGCATTTGGGCTTTTCTTTTTTTCGGGGAATTTATTTCACATTTCACTGCTATAAAATGTATTTCAGCTTCCAGCATTCACACTTCACACTTCTTTTCACAGGATCTTTTTAATATTATTTTATTCTTTTGTCACAGAGCGGATATTGTGTTGTTGTCTTGCAAAAGTACAAGTACTGGTATACATAACTAAAGGAATTATTGCATTACCTGTTACTTATAATCTGCAGTTGAGCATAATTCATTTGGCACTTCTTATTCAATAAGTTCCTCTGCTAGCAGAGACTTCACTTTCCTGTACTAGACATAAATAGTTAAATGCAGCAGGTGAGGTTAACAGTGTGCGTGTAAAGTGTGTGTGTGTGTGTAGGAGCAGACGGCGGGCAGTGTTAGTAGTTTGGAGGGATTCAGTCCCAGCTCCCACAGCGGGGAGATGAATCATCATGGACCAGCAGGTAGAGGAGGAGGAGGGCTGGGGAGGAGAGCAGGAGCATACGAAGAGGAGGAGGAAGAGGGAGAGATCCCGTGGGTCCTCATCCCCATCACAGGTCTGCCTGCCTGCCCAGTCAGGTTGTGTTTATATAAAATGCCAAAATAATGATCACAAGTACTAAAATATTATTATTGAGTTTCTGCAGTATCAATAGGCAAGCAAACCATTCTCTTAGATTCATGTAACACATTTAAAAACAGTATCTCAAGCATACATCCATTCCATACCCATATTCAATACATTGATAATATCACAGGAAAATTAAAAAAGACAGAGAAAAGAAAGTGATAAAAGTCCTTGTTCATGAATTTTTCCTGCGCTGGTTATATACTATCAGCTATATACAGTCTTTAAATGATACCTACATGTTGGCCTCTTTTTTATGTTCAATATTTTATTTCTCCTTTAAACTAACTTACTACTAGATGTTTCAAAGTGAAGCCACAACACAACATATCAGCACATATTTTTCTACCCCCCAGAGCTTAGTGCTTTGCTCAGCACTCAAATATTAGATCACAGTAACGGTATGATATGAAATACAGGGTAATGTTAATTGTCTGGCAAAATTAATTATTTTTTATTTCTATCTTTATAATTTATTTAATTACTACTGCTAGTGGCTTGTAATGCTGGTTTTGATGGAGCAGTGCTGACCAGACTACGGAGTTACCGAGTGAAAGTTAAGTCTGATTTGTGTCTGCAGGTCTGTGTTCAGAGAGGTACACCCATAGAGACAAAAACATCCCTCTGGACCCTCGATTCCAGCACCTCACCACGGCAACAAACATCACCACGACAACCGAAACTCCCAGGAAGAGCCCCACCCCATCTCCTGAACCCAGCCCTCCTTCCTCCCCCTTCCAGTGGCCATCCCCCGAGCCCAGCCCCCCTCACCCCCCTTCCCAATGCCCATCACCCGACCCCAGCCCACCCCCTTCACCCTCCCAATGCCCGCCGTCTCCAGAGCCAAGTCCTCCCCCTTTCCCATCTCAGTGCCCGTCCCCGGAGCCCAGCCCAGCCCTCCCCCCTCTCCCTCCCATTGCCTTTCGCCACAACCCGGCTCTCCCCCATCTCCTTCCCAATGCCCGTCTCCTCAGCTTAGCCGGCCCCCTGAGCCCAGTGAGCTCAGCTCGCTTAACAAGGACCAAAGTGGTGCTAACGAGAAGCAGTTAGCCCCCACATTCTCCAGGGAGTTTGCAGGTAACCTCAGCTGCACTTGGGGTCTACTTGTTGCATCTGTTGAAGTTTTAAACTGTCATATCAACCATAGTTTTGACTACCCTTTCATAGATACTGGCCATTTCACAGTTTGATTTCAAGATTTATGTCTTGCTACAGTATTTGGCTTTTTTCTTTTTTTTCTAAACTGATTTTCATAATATAAAATTGGGTTTAAGTGATGATTTCTCATCTCATAAGTTGTTGTGGAATGGTTAGATTTTTTTGTTTCCTGTTGACAAGTGACTTTACATAGATATAATATATAGTAGTAAAATATATAGTTATAGAGAAAAGCCAACAATAAAGTGTATTAGTAACGTGTCTGTAGAACATCTTCAAATGTCACTAACTCTCCAGACCCGAGGAACAAGAATGAAGCACCATTGTTCAACAAAATAATTCCTCATTTGGAGGTTTGCTTTCTAACACATCTCTCATACAGTCAGTGTCCAGTCCAAAGTCCAAAGCAGAGGATATTGCTTAAAATGAACTTCACCCTATACCCACTTTCCAACACTACTCTGTAGTTCTCTACTCAGTTATTCAGGTTGTCTTTAATTCATCAGCTGTCTGTATGTATTTTAACAGAAAGTCCTTTACACTTAACACACTAAGCTTTTTATTTAAATTAAGTCAGGACCTATGTTTTTATTCTCGTGTTTTTACTCGTCTATTGTGTTTCAAGTGTAAAATAATCTTTCTCTTGCAGGAGTGATGAAGGACAGAGAAGAGAAACCTCAGGGGAAAGAAAAGAAGAATGAAGAGGCATTCATCTCTGCATGCATCAAGCCACCTACAGCTTCAGAGAGGATGACAAACCCTTCACCACCACCAACCGAGCAACAGAAGGAAGAGGAAAAGGTTAAGGAGGTACAGACAGAGAAGGAAAAAGAAACTCAGCCAGCTGAACAAGTGCAACGGGGAGGGCGAGAAGAGGCCAGTGGGGGTAAGCGAGATGAAGAGGAGGTGGAGGAAACGAAACATGTGGGAGGTATTGATAAGGACAAAAATGGGGAAGCGAAGGAATTGGTCAATGGCTCTTTGGTTTCTCCGTCCATCTCCTCATCTCCCTCACGTCTTCTCAAAGATATTGACAACATTGTGGACAAACATCTGGGTGACCTCTCCTCTGAGATACAGGTCCTCCTGCAGCAGCAGCGCATTAATTACAGCTTCCAGCAGCCCCCACACACCACCTCAAACACAGAAACCACAACACCTCAACACACACTTCCATACACCCCCATATCTCAGTTTTCACAGTATGTGTCTTTTTACAACCCCTCCCCCCCTGTGCAGGACTATCTTAGCTCACTACAGGACAGCATTAAGAGCATGCTAAAAGAGTTTGACGACAGCTGGCCGAGCCAAAAGCCTGTTTCCAGCCGGACTAATGCTGATACAGCGCTGGCTAACAAAATTAGTGCTTTTGTGTCCGGCATCCGAGCAGCTAATACTAAAACAGGCAGAGATGGTGACGATCTTTGTGGTGAAGTGTCAGCTGACGCCGGTGCTTCAGGCAGTCAAACTCTCTCCAGAGGAGGTGAGGTGTGGCAGCCACATGCAGTCAACAGACAGTTTTCTGATGCTGCAAACAGGGACCCCCCAACTTCTCATGTCACTTTATCTGTTACTACCTCTGCCCCCGGATCTGTCTACAAGCCTACCAACACTGCTGCCCTCCATCCTTCTGCAAACAAGTCCTTACAGTCCCTCTGGACGCCACAACAAAGTTACACTTCAGAGATTGACAAAACAGTCGCTCATAACATCAGACAAACACAAGACAGCAGCACTACCAGGACTGTACACTGTACTACTGGTGTAGAAAGTGGGACTAGTCTTACAGGTACAAACTGTGAGGTGACGTCAGGGTTCAGCAGTGTCTCTGAGCCCTCAACTGAACCATCACAGCCCACTGAGCCCATCTCCGGTCCTGCCTCTGGGTCTGTCCCCGGGCCCACAGCTCTGAGCTCCCTGATCAGCCAGCTGCAGCCAGAGATGTTCAGCAGCCTGGTGGAGATCATCAAAGACGTCAAAAGAAACTCCCTACAGTTCTACATTCACAGCATCGAGCCCAAGGACCAGGTCTATGAAGACGTCAAGGTAACATCATGGGCAGCACGGTTCACAGCGTATGAATATAAATCATTAAAAAGATTAGCATGGGTGCCTGAATACGAACAAACAAGTTTCTACAGTTAGGCAACCCTTCATCAATGAATGTGAATGATCAATGACTTTAATTTAGGGGATTCTGATTATAATTATGAAAAAGTACATAAAGTGATAGAAAAGTTAGAAATGTAATGAATATGAAAACCTCAATAAACAAACACTAATAGATCAAAGGTCAAAGCAGACATCGGTGATCTGGTTCCAGAGAGAAGTGAGGGGATTATTCATAACGTGGAACAGAGGTAGAGATTAAGGAAAACTATTGGACATCTAAAGATGAGGGACAAAACAAGCAAAAACCACCAGTATCTCAGTAAGCTGTTGGTCCACCACGCGCTGCCAGAACAGCTTCAGTGTTTGTTGCCATTTGTTCTCCAAGTTTCTGAACTCTCCTGGAGGGAAGAACACCGTTCCTCTAAAAGATATTGCCTCATTTGGTGTTTTGATGATGGTGATGCGTTTGCAAATGCATGCCAGCAAATTTTCCCCTAGAGTACAAAAGAGCCACCAGATCCCTTCACATTCACATCCCCTAAACATTCAGGTTTGTACTTTTCTCTTGTTGTCACTAACTCGCCCACTTGTGGAGAATGTGGTGACTCATCTGAACAGATCACTTTTTTCCACATCTCTGTAGGCAGTACCTGATGGGTTTTTGCACCACTGAACTCTCAAATTTGCATTCATCTTTGTTATAAGGGGTTTATTTTATACAGGCCACAGAGCATGGCTGGATGTTAGTTAACTGTACCATGCAGAGCATCTGTGTGGAAGTATCTGTATGTTTATTCAGGTCTTTAATTAGTCACATTCTTCAGTTCTTGAAAAATAAGGTAAAAGTCCAACATCAATGATGAATAATTATTGTGGCTACTGTTCATGTTGCAGGAACACCTGTTGAAGCAGGGTAATGTGGAGCAGAGTCCTGTGGCCTTTCTGAATGAAGAAAACTCTGACAACAGACTGCTGGTCATCATTAAAAACAAAGACATAGCTGGACACATACACAAGGTACTGCTGAATTAGCACTTTAATAACTACTCCCGTTTCTTTCTGTCCTTATATTACATGAGGTTACAGAGGATTCAACCAGAATACACACCTGACAGCACGTCATCATTATCACCTGCTGTGAGAGGGTCGACGCCCTGCTCCTCTGAGCAGTGAGGATGCCTCTAGAGGAAACCCCCTCAGAGCAAATCTGCTGATATTTGTGACGTGCATTCGGCTGTACATGAAATCTACTTTTTAACCTGTATTTTTATTCATTTGTTAGATAACAGCAATGAAATACAGTCCAAGTAAAGCCCACTTGCAGTCAGAACACCACACATTACCTGGAACATGAGACTTTGTTCAAATAAGATCATGCTCTGTTTGCAGTGAGGAGTCACATCTACTTTGTATACTTCCACTGAAACAACAGCAGCTGATTAACTGGATGTTTAACAGCCAAACTATAAAAAGGACTGTTTGTGTTCCTATCAGATCCCTGGCCTGGTGTCTCTGAAGCGTCACCCCTCTGTGATGTTTGTGGGAATCGACACACTGGACGACATCAGGAACAACAGCTACAACGAGCTGTTCGTCTCTGGAGGCTGCATCGTTTCCGATGAGTTAATCCTCAGTCCAGACTTCATCACTCATGGTAGGTCAGGGTTTACAATCCGACTGCGGTATCCTACAAAATACATCATTAGGTCATTATAATGGAACTTTTTTTCTGCATATCTTATTAGTCCTATACACTAAAGACATGATACTGAGAATCCTTTTTCAGGAATACATGTGATCTTTCTTTGGCCATAGTGAAGAATAATATATTGTGTATAATATATACATATATTTTTTAGTAAATTAAGACACAATAACTGTTGATTAATGAGACGTTGTCCTGCAGATCGACTGGCTGCACTGCTGATGTTCCTGGAGCAGCAGAGTTCTCCAGAGAGCGTTTGGAGGTGGAAGGTTCACTGCAAAACCCACAAAAAATTAAAAGAACAATCCAGGTACTGATTCTGTCTTTTTTCTAATAGTGCAGAATGCGCAGACAGAAATGAAGTCTTTCAACATGTGCCCATGTTCGTTTGGTTGTCAGGTTCAGGAGAGATGCCGCCAACCTTCTGGACTTGCTGTCAGCCTATCAGAAGCGGCAGATCGTTGAGTTCCTCCCATATCACCACTGTGACATGATGAACCATCAGTCTCCTGACCTGGACTGCCTTCTGGACCTCCAGGCCCGTTACACACAGTACCGACGCACAGTCTTCCTGACAGGTACGGGAGTGTTCATTAATGATTGTGATCATCTGATTAGCTGCTGAGATTTAAAAACTTCAGACTGAACTATACAACTGATGTGACTTTTCTATTTCTTACTCAGAGAATAACTTTGAGAAGTTCCCTGCCTACTCCAGCAGCGGCATCATCGTGACCAATAGTGAAGAGATTCTCCACAACTTCAACAGACTGGTTGGTTACAATGACGTCAAGGACAAGCAGCCAATCATAGATGATATTCTGCCTCCCAAAGGTCAGTCGTGGTAGAAACAACCCAGCCTGATGTGCTTTAAGATAGTCCATCCATCCATTTTCTGTACCTGCTTATCCTGACACACAGGGTCACAGGGTGCTTTAAGATAATGAATTAGAAAAAAGTAAGTTGACTCGTTTAACTGTGACGCAGTGTCAGTGGATCTGCCAGCCACCGACAGCAAGCAGCTGAATAAGATAAGATAATCTTGAAGTGAATGTGAACAATACCAAGAGTTGTGGTTGTAGCAAGAGAAGATTATCTTCTTAGTCACGTACTTTCAAGTTGGATTTATTGCATCAATCAAAGTAGCAGTCCAGGCTGGATGCAACAGATAAGATGTGACACCACCCAGCCAAAAAGACTTGTGACATTACCTGAGGCGATTTATCGGACTTCACGCAGCCTCCTCTGGATACCCAAAAGGCTTTATATGACTGTTTTTAAAAATATGCAAATATTCTTTCAGAATTATTTATTAAAGTCCCTGTAAGTTATTTGAAAAGTATGCAAAGGTCTGAATTCTAAATAGCTGGGTTATAAAAGAAAAACAAAAAAAAACACTTAAATGGGGGGGGGGGGGATCCTAGGCCAAAATATCTGGGAACATCCAGGCTAGATTCTCCTGCTGTGTCCTCCTGTCTCTCCTTTTGTTCTATTCAGTGCTCTCCTCTGTTTTCAGGTCTGGGCAGGCGTCTGAGTCACAGTGACTCTGTGTCAGGCTCTGAACTCTCTCCGTCTATCTTCCCAGAACACATCCATCCCCTCTCATCCCCCCGCAACCAACCCCAACATCTCCTCCAGCAGTCCGGCTCCAGCCTCCCCCCTCTCTCTCATCTCTCTGACCAGCTCGTCCCAGACGCCTCCTGTAAGGAAAGTTTGCCGCAGCATTCAGGCACAGACTTTGAGGCTCTCCGACAGGCCATCTCACAGTTACGAGCTGAGCGTCAGGCGCAGCAGCAGCAGGCGGAGTTGAGCATCAACCCCCTCAAAAGCTTTGTTCCCAATCCTGTTAGTACAAGCAGCCATCTTTTAGGTCAAGGAGGTCCTTCTGAGTCGGTCCGGAAGGTCCGGAAGCAAAATCCAGGAAGGAAAGCCGTGGAAGCCACTCTGGACTTAATTCACTCAGAGCTACAGCCGGAGGAGGAGAGGAAGGAGGTCGGAGCAGAGGGACGGAGGAGAGGAGGAAGTCAAGGAGTAAGACAGCCTGTAGATGAGACATTGTTGGGCTTACTGGGAGGAGACCGAGGGCCCAGTAATGGTGACACGTTCACCCCTTTGTCCAATCAAAACACAGCTGCAGTGACACAAACAAGTAGCCACAAAGACTCAACCAGTGACAGCAGACAGAAATCAGATCAACGCGGAGAACCTGCATTTCCCGAAGCTCAGTATGGAGGAGCCTCCCCCACAGCGGGTCCTGCAGAGGGCGACAGGTCGAGGTCAGTGAATAGGAACTCTGCTTTTTCTCCACAGCTTTAACATACGATTGAATGTGTAACATTTAAAATGATCAGTGAGTCCCTTTGCTGGTCTGTGAAACACAATTTAAAGTGCTGTGAGAGGCACTGTAAGAAACTTCTCAGTCAGTGTGACCGACCCTGAAGTGGGCTACAGACCACCTAACAGGTTCATATGAGCAGCCGGGGAGAATTCTCATTGGATTGTGTTGTAAATTTTATTCCATAAAACAGGCCGTTGCAGATGTGTCATGGATCTGACTGTGTTTTTGCGTGCGCACTGCTGAACATTTCTACACACACGAGTGAATGAGGACTGATGACTTTCATGGTGTTTCTGCAGTTTGCCTGAATGTTGCTGCTGAACCTCCTCTTCTGTTCTTCCTGTAGAGAGACACAGTCAGAGCAGGAACAGCCAATAAGAGCGAAGGGAGCACCACCTGGCAGCGGCACTGTGGGAATTCCCATTGACACCAAGGTAACGGGAAGCATCACCATGGTAACAGACCAGGAGGGTAAGCCCGCTCTGCCTCATCTACAGCCGCTCCAACAGCCCCAACAACAACATCAGCTGCCACACCAGCAGAGTCCGTCCCTCCTACAACAGGCACCTCATAACCAGCAGCAGGGCCTCCTGCACCTCCCCCACCTGCCTCCACTCCCCAACCAGCCCTTCACCCGCAGCCCCCTGCTGGGGCCCCTGACTCCCCTGGGAGGAGGCCTCCTGGGGCCCACGCCTGTCTGGCCAGGGAGCCTCAGCCACGCAGGTGCTGCTACCCTGGTCTGGGGCTTCCAACAGACCGGCAGGGACTTCACCAGTCAGAGACTGCTGGGAGGGTACCACACCCCTGCAGGTCAGGGCGGCAACAGGTACAGAGGGGGGCAAAGAGGAGGGGGCTTTAACGGGATGTAGAGAGCCAGTTTAATTACACCAGCTCAATAAGACGGGTAACAAGACCCCCTGACTTCCACATACCCTCCAGGTTTAAGAGGGGGTGGCAAAAAAAGGAGGAGGATGAAATGCACATCTCACATACTCGCAGGTACTAAACTGAAGGAGTGATCACGCTCTGTATGCAGCTCCCACACTTCATTATTTATTATAACAAAGTCAGAGTGATCAGGTCTAACCCTGATCCGTTATAGGACACATCAAGGTCTCCAAGAGTCAGACACGGGTTCATAAAATTTGTTACAGAAGGAATGTTGAAAATACAGACTGATCTGGGAGGATATTTTCAAATGTCTTATTTGATACCACCATCAGTCCTAAACAATTATACTAGTTTACAGGCAAACACAATAAATAAAAGCACTGAATGTTCATTTAATTAAGCACTTTTGCTGATGTTAGCTTGTCACTCAGCGAGGCAGCAAAGATATTTGGAATGAAGTGACCAGCGTTCATCCTGAAACAATGATCAGACTTTATTGTTTTTTTTTTTTTTTTGTTTTGAAGGCGACAGTCCTAATTTGTATTGAACTGAAGAGATCTTTCTGAGCTCTGGTAAAATTTTAGTTTGTCACCTTTTCACCTTGAATCTGCATTTCATTATTCTTCCTGTAACCACTTTTATGAGCCTCTGAGTGACCGAGATGTTCAGATCCAGGACCGTCATATGTAGCGTGACAGTCCTTATTGATGTTCACGTCCCCTTCACCAGACAACCATTGAAACACTGTGAAACTCTCCAATTAAATTCTGTCTGTAACACCTGTGGAGGTGTCTTCATTTAATGCCAATGAAAAAGTGTAGAGTTTGGACTAAAAGAAGTTGATGCTCAGTTTAGCTCAAAGAAACCTGCAGCCTGCTGAAACCTGCTGAAACCTGCTGACCTGACTGTACTGAAGAAATCAGAAGACCCCTGAAGGGAAAAGGCTGTCTTTCCTCCTTGTTTACAGAAGATTTTAAAAAGAGAAAAGTAGAAGAAATGACACGTTTTTCTTCCATATTTTCACAAGTTTTATGTAATTCCACTGAGATTAGACCTGGTGTGTTTGTAAGTCAGTTTCTTTCCTATCAGTTCGAGAGCCTGAAGTGTGATTTATCTGTTTCTGTACGCTGCTCTGAGCACAGAAATCTTTCTTAAATCTGCTGCCTGTTTCTGACTGACTGTTTCCACACTCTGGAAAATAAAAGGTAGATAGTTGTTTTTTTCTGGAGCAGGGGAACTCTAAAATGTTTCTAGAAGGAATCCTGATAGTTATTCCAGAACCCCTACAAATTCATTTTTAAAAGGAACCTTTTAAGGATGTTTTCTCCAGCGTGGAAACATGAGCTGCTCAGACATGCTGAGTTTCAGCCTGGTTCTTAAAAAGGAAACTGAAACTATGGAGGGACTTAAAAAACACAAACCTGTAAAGAAATAAGATGGACAGACTGCCTTACACGTCTTCCAGCGGACTCTATATGTCTTGTAAAAAAATTTTTTTTGTACTGAATGTTTGGTTTGTAACCCTGGAAGCTGTTTGTGTTTATTGTGTCTACAGTAGGAAGTGACTCTGTATCGGACTGGTTTTAACTTAAGTCATTTTTTATGTTTGTTTTTTTTTTTTTACATCTGAGGTTTTTTGTATTAAAACTCGCCTGCATAAACCAGAGAGTTTGCCTCGAGGTTTTCTTGAGCGTCTTCATGAGCAGACAGTGTTCGAGTCTCCATCTGATCTGTTTAATGTAAATTGATGTGTGCTGGACTTGTTAAGGGTTTTTACCTCAATATACATTTTAATTTCATCATTCACCATCATCCCAAATACACCCACAGCCCACAGAGTCCTGAAAGATCATTATTATTTTTATCCTCTTCACACAACATATCAACTTGTTTGCTCAAGATAGTGTGTTGTGTGAACAAGATAAAAACATTACTGAAGGTTTTTGTTTCATGACATTCAGTTAAAGTAGATTTATTTTAAACAGGGAAGAAAAACCTTCAGTGTCAAAATGAAAACAGATAAAAGTAATCAAAATGAATTACAAGCATATAATCCAAAATACTTGTTTGTTGGACATTGACATCATGACTTGCTAAAAAACGAAACTTTGCCCAAGTTGCAATTTAACTTATTTTATTTTTTGCAGATTGTCCATCTCAGATGTTTGAAACATACTGAAGAGGAATTTCTCACATTTGATCCTTTAGTGTGAATTAAAGAGTCGTCGTTCGTAAAGATTATTCTCTGAGGCTCTCTGTCACAAAAAGACGACGTTTGTTCCTCAGGAAGTTGCCCAGTAGGACACCAGGCCTACGTGAAGACTTTCATGAGGAGGTTGTAGGTTTTATTTGTATTTTTATATGTACTGTGTCTGCAAACACCTGAAGCCAGAAGTTAAGATTTTCTACATGTGGAAATCCAGGTCAGTCAATATATTTATGCTTATACAGTAATACATGTATTTTGTAGTATTGACTAATCTTCTGATGTGTTTCATTGTTTGATCGATACAATGTCAGAAAACAGAGAAACAGACAGGAAACTCAGTGCTTCCTGTCTGTTTCACGGGAAAAGCCTCACAGCAGTTCAGGGGGAAGAGCCGAGTCTCAACCCAGATCCGAACTGTTTAGGAGGTCAGTAAATAGATATTATTATTACAACTGAAATGATGGTTAAAACAATTAAAACCACACCTGGTTCAGAAGCCTGTTGTGGTTCAGTATGAAACTGACAGCTGTGACGTAGAAACCTGAAACCTGAAACTTTCAGGTCACAGAAGATTGAAAACAGATTTTATTGTGACGTTTGTGTGGTTATCGTATATGTATGAATAATTTTAAGAAGGTAAGTGAACTTTCTGTGGAAATATCACGGCAGACAAATTATTATTCAAAGTTTGAGGTTTGTTATGTCTTAAAACATGTCTGGAGAATGTTCATGATCCCTTGAGATTGGAGCAGTTTCTTCTATTAAATATTAATGTAATCAATTATATTAATAATAGCCTCTAAAACTTGCTTAATTTCTGCCGCAGTTACAGAACATACTATGGCTTTAAGCTGTGTTCACATCAGTCAAAATGTATTTAAGCATCAACTCTTAAATCAAGTTGAGTTGATGAAAATCGTTTCACATGAGATTTGTGGAATCAGTGTGATGGCAAAATAGAACAGATCCAAAGTGCAGCTGAAAGAAATGTTAAAGGGTTTAAGCACACTTTACATTTATTACATTTGCAATAAATAAAAAACACACCAATACAATAAAACCAGAGAACTTACACAACACAGAAGCTTGAAGAGAAACCTGGAGCTCCTCTGCCAGCAGGAAGCTGAAGAAACAAACATCCATCATTCATAATTTAAATAAGTCGCCTACGTCGCTCCTCTGCAGGAAGGATGTCCCACAGAAAAGAACATCTCCAATCCCTCCGAAGAAGAAAGAAAAAGGTAAAACTCAACACCTGTTTGGTACAGTGTCATTCAAATGGAAAGTGCATTAAAAACAAAATTAGAAAATAAAATGATCTTAACATTAAATGTTGCTCGTCCACATAAATTCAGTTACTGTCTGTACCCGATAAAAGAAACCAGGAGCATTAATGAAATAAAGAAATAAGTGTTGATGTGAGGTAGAACTGATGGAGCAGATTTAAAGAAAACACTCAAGTGTTTGAAGTGAAGTTAAAAAGCTCAGTTAAGTGCTCGTGTTGAACCTGCAACTCACTTTTATCAGAACTAAAAACTAAGAATTTCTGTTTCTGCATTTTAAAATTCAAATCGTCTGTTCAGTACTTCAGATTTGGGAAACAGTCTTGTGTTAATGAGCTGCTGGCAGGAAAAAAAACAATAATTTCTTCCTCCTGCTGGTGATTAGAAACAGAACAGGTGATCGGTGAGTAAAGATAATCTGCTGAATTCACTCTGATTCAATCAGCTTTACTTTGAGAAAGAGCTGCTGCCGTCTGTTGGTGTTCAGGTGAATCCAGAGACGTGAACTCTTCATGTGGCACATTGAACATCCAGTTTCCAAAAGCTGGACGACCGAACGAGCTCCTGTGATCCTCAGAAAACACTGAAGGTGGAACACAACGACCGCTGACCAACACACACACACACACACACACACACATTCACAGTTGTGTTTCCGTCACTTTAGAGGACATTACATTGACTTATATTCATTTCCTGGAGCTACTTGCCTAACCCTAACCCATTAACCTAATACACACCCACTCTCTCTCTCACACACACACACACACACACACACAGAGGTCAGAGGTCAGAGGTCACTGGTGCTAGTTGTCATGGCGCTTCAGTAAAGGATTCAGATCCGTCTCCAGCTCCCTCTGCTTCTGCAGTAAACCCTGAAAACACACAAACATTACACATTAGTGTTCTTTCACTGAGCTTTTGCATATCGATTTATCAATTAATCAATCATTTCAGTGTTCACATGCACATTAGTATCTTATGTATGATCAGGTTTTAAGAGCATCCTGGTGAATATTAAGATCCTGGTTCCAGTTCAGTTTCTATTTCCAGTTTAGTTTAAGGTTATCTCGGCTTTAGAGCTGACAGAGCAGTTTTTCTTCAGTTATAACCTGCAGATTTGGAGTTTGAAAGCCATGAGTGTTAACCCACCCACAGTTGCATTGTGGGAAATGTAGAATCCAGTGTTTCTGGATCTAAAACTGAGGATTTCTCTGCTGCTTCTATTTCTTATTTGTTTTTTTAATATATCTCCCCAAACTTTACGAAGAAGTGATACTAAGCCATCAAGATTTTCCGGTTAAAAATGTTGAAATCTGAAGATGGATAACTAATAATTCTAAATCAAAACCTAAAGGTGTGTGTGTGCGTTACCTGTCGCAGCTGGGCCAGGCCTCTCAGGATCTCCTGCTGTCGGTGTGTGTGTGTGTTGCGTCTCAGCTCAGGGTGAAGTAGAGGATCCCGATGTGAAGGAGCAGGAGGAGACGCTGAGCTCTGAGTGGGACCTCCTGACGACGAGGAGAGAGTTCAGTTTGAGAGACACTCTGTTTTTTATAAACTTTTTTTTAAAGCAAAGCAGCAAATACTCACATACGAAGGAATATTTTCTGCTGATTGACTAATCAACTGTTGCAGCTCTCCACACAAAACTGATCACTTTCATAGATTTATGTGTTGAATTTGTAGGAAAAAAAAACCAAACACTACAAGTCAAAATCCTTCAACTGCAACTCCATTACGTGTTATCAGTAAAGTGTGTGTGTGTGTCTAACCTGTGTGTGTGTGGGGTGGGGGTGTGTCAGCAGGCTCCAGTGGGTCCAGGTTGAAGACTTCATCAGTCCGGACGTAAGGAATGAACTCCAGGACCGGAGGAGGAGGCGTGGAGGAGGGCGGGGCCGGCTGAACTCTGTGTCTGACCATGGGGACAGAAGGAGAGCGCCCCCTGGAGGAGACAACAACACATTTGTCTAAGAAGCTGCTGTGAGTTTCCAATAAATCAATGACATTTTTTTACTTGGATTGGAATTGAGCAGTTATTTCAGACTTTGTTTTGTTGTCCCTGCAATTACAACCAAAACTTTTTATGATTATATAACAGAAATATAAAATTATGTATTTCATTTTCTCCCATTAAAGGCGAAGAGATCTTTGTGAAATTTTAACCGGTTTATAAGTTAATAAACTGGTTAAAGTTTGATAAACAAGCCATGTAGTTCGGCTCCTGAACTTTTCTTGCTTTCAAGATGTCAACCTATTTACTTTGAGAGAAACAGCTTTATATTTTGGCTGTAACGAGGTCAACAAGGCTGGCTGAAGCTCCTCTGTCAGTTTTAAGGTGTTTTTTAGGAGTCAGGGTTTAACAGTAAGACACCTTCAGTCAGAGCTGCTCACCTTTCAGTGTTGATGGCTGTAGAGTTGCCGTGTCCTCTTGAAACACTCTCCATCTGCAACAATAACGTCATTAACACACATCCAAACACAGAAATGATCACCAGCAGATAAAAACAAACTCAGTTTGCAGAAGAAAAATATGAGAATCCACAATAATGAACATTCAGTAAAGTGTTAGAATGAAAACAAACTGAGACTAAGTCAGCTGTTTCAGGATTCAGTATGAAGATCTAAAGTGTGAAACCTCCTACCCTCCTGGTGGGGCTGCTTCTGGTCTGTCTGGAGCAGAGACGATGTTCCTGGTGCTGAGGAGCAGGAGCAGGAGGAGGGTCGTTCCTGGACACACAGGTCCTCTCCTGCAGGGCGAGGAGCTCGGCCTGCCTCTTCAGTCGACTCTCCTGTCTGTTCCTCTGCAGAGAGGCTGGGTAACGCTCCGAGGCCGGAACGAACCGCCGGCTGGGCCTGAAGGAGCCGAGGACAAAGATGAAGATCAGAGTGAAAACTGAGTCGATATTACAGAGAATAATATAAATTTAATTTAACAGAGCAAAACAAATTAATTGAGGCATCCATATCCATTAACAATACATCTTGTTGAATTTTTTTCTTGTCCGAATCAAAGGTCTAAGGACCGAGGGTGTAGTTTGCTGTATAGGCAAGTTTCTAAGGCAAGTTTGTGATTTACTATACTAGGCTGTAAATATAAATTTGACCTGACTAGACTATAAAATAAAGCCCTGACTTCTCTAACAATATGCAGGAGGATCCCGTCTGTCTGAACGTGGTCGACTATAGCTGCCAGTCAGAATATAAAACAGGTTCAATGATCATCTGAACGAGAGACGAGTGTGTTTCTACCGCTGTGTGTTCCACTCCGGCCTCCTCCTGTCTTTCCTGCTCCTCTCCGTCCTGGCGAACGCCTCATACGGGTCTCCTGCTCCTCCTTTTGGCACACAGATGTTCTCCTTGCCTGTTCTCACCGCTTGGTTCCTGCTGTTTGCAGGAGCAGCAGACAGAGAAGGAGGCAGCTGGTACTGTGCAGAGACGTCAGGAGTCTGAACTCTGTTGGCGGTGAGCGGGAGAGATGGAGCTGCTTCTACACACACACACACACACACCATAAGCCATCGACTATTAAACCACATCTCTATCTGTGACACGAGGAAAAAGTTTGTCTCACCCAAGATTTATCCAGAGTGAATGAACGAATGAAAGTTAAAACACCAGGCATTTTAGCACATTGAGGGAAAACAGGGCTTTTACAAAGTGATGACGTAAACATGCCCAGTCATGATCAGTGTGTGTGTCACAGTAGAGTTACATTTTTTTTAGCTTTCTCTGTGATTGATCAAATGGTAGTATCACACAACACAGCTGTTGTTATTAATTTACACTGACTGTGTCAACGATGTTGAATGAAATGAGTCATAAAATTAAAAATTAATTCGTCAGAGCCGCAGCAAAGCAGCTCAGGAAAATATACGAGCTGCGATCAAACCACTATTTCATGTTGTCTGACACAGAAAGTGTAAAAACTGAAAATTCAGCTGCACACAAATATTGTGAAGATGATCTGTTCAGACATTTCTTTGTAGGTGGACATTTTTAACTTTAACGCCAATCTGGACACACATTATCCACATGAAAACAGCTTTAGAAAAATAGATGTCTTAGTGTCAATGTAGTCTACATTTCACGCAGCAGCAGCAGTAGTTGTAGTAGCTGTAAGAGTTGCAGTGGTGGTTACAGGTGAGTTACCTGTCTGTACAGCAGTGTCTTTGTATGGGGAGGCTGAACTGCTCTCCTTCTCCTCCTCCTCCTCCTCCTCCTCCAAACGCTCGCTCTGTCTGGTAACTGTTGAACACACAAACACAGGAAGGTTTTAAGGTCTCTTTCCCAACTGCTCCTAAAAGAAATGACTGTTGCCTTTTAGTTCTGGTCCGTTTCATGTTTACACCAATTATTATTATTACCAATGAAAAAAAAAGTAATAAAGATGAAGTGATTTAGACCGATGGGTAACTCATCCTGCTTCATCGGCGCTACATGGACCCACAACATCTAACTTTGGTGAGTGACAGCAGGTCATTTGACACTTTATTGAACCTGTTAATTTATCTTCTCTGGTATCACACACATTCAGATGTCTATGACTTGTTTTAGCTTTCACAAAGGGACATTAGGGCACACCAATAATTCCCCAAAAAGCAAGGATTAAAAATAAATAAATAAATAATTTTTTGTCTAGCAGGACATTTATCTTCTTTCCTCTTCCATTAATCATCTCATATTCCTTCAGATTTATCTTGTGTCCCTTTGAAGGGGCTCAAACCCAGCTCCACCGATAGTTACATATTGATGTATTGGTATTATCAATCATGTTCATGATGCCATATATAATAATACACCAGTCAAACATTAATAAATACTTTTACTGATGATGCTTTCAGTAATTCTGCTGACAACACTTCTGTACTTTAACTTTGGTTTTATTTTGTAATGCAGTACACTGACTTGCAATGGAATATTTTTACATTGTTCTTGTGGTACTTTCACTTAAATAAAGGATCTGTGTATTTCTGTGTAATTGTTTGGGTCTGTATTGCAGTAGTATTGCAGTGATATTATCAAAGCTCTGCTCACCGCTGGGCTCCTGAAGTCCTCCGTCATCGCGGCCTTTCTTTGGCTGCTCTGTCTCATGGCTCGCCTGCTCCTGGAGACAAAAGGTGACCAGAAAATAGTTTGAATAAGAAGAATATAATAATAATAATAATTGTGCACTCGGTGTGTGTGTGTGTGTGTGTCCTGACCTTCTGCCTCTCCCTCTGTGTGTCCAGCTCGTATCGTCTCTCCAGCATCTCTCTTTCCAGCGCCACCCTCCTCTCTTCCTCCTCCTCCTCCTCCTTCCTCTTCGCCTCCTCTTGCTCCCTCTGCTGTCGCCGCTCCTCCACCTGGGCCTCAATCGCTCGCTGGGGCAGGAGAGACAGTTTTTATCGTTTAGCTTTATTAAATATTTTAGCGTCCTTCTCCTTCCTTGCCGTCTCCCTCCACCTCTCCTCCTCCTTCTCTCCCCATCGTACCTGCTGCTCCAGCTGTTTGAGCCTCCTCCTCTCTCTCTCCTCGATCTGGGCTGGATCCAACAGGGCAGTCATTGTCCTCAGATAACTGTAGGAAACACGGGACAAACATTAACTTATATACATCAGGACATCTTCTGGTTCCAGACCTTTGATTCACCGCCACATCTTCATTTTGTTCAACAACTCAAATACAGTTTTCAGATGATGAGCAAATTAAAGGCCCTTATTGGAAGAACAATCGATTAAGAGAAGAATATTGGTCTTTGTTTTGGATATGAAATCCAGAGTCAGGTCTCAAGTCCTAAACAAGTCATCATGAGCCCTTTACAAAAGTTTAAGGCATTTTAAAGCAGATATAATCAATATTTTTTATAATAAAATTGTGTCAAATGATAATATGAAAAAAATCTGCAGCTCCTCTCAACTTTACTGAGATTTATAGTGATTTTCAGCCCAGTGTTTAGCTGTCTGACCCATAGCTTTACTATTTTGGTGCACTCATTGCTCTCAAAGTGCACTTTTTAGAGAAAAAACTGTAAAAACCATCTGTACTCTACCTGCTCAGCACCAAACAGCAGACAGACAGCTAAAGAGCCAGATATTTCTCTCAGGAGGTGAAAAAGCTAAAAGAGAGATTCATTATAGGAAGCTAACTTGCAATGTTATCAGGTCCTTTAATTTTTGCTGATATTAGTATATTAACACAGTTCCAGTTAGAAGCGGAAACCATGACCTGTTTGCGACGATCTATCTTATGTCATTATGAGAGCTTTTCAAGAGTTGTTTAAACATTCATTGATCCACTTTCCTCCCTCCTTCCCTCCCACCTACTTGGCTCTGATCGGGTATCCGCTGGTTGTATCCACGCTGGCTCCGCCGACACTCTCTGCTCCACAGCTGCTCATGGCCTCCCAGACCAGGGACAGGCTGGACGAGGGCTCCCATTCCCCTCGCTCAGAGCCACTGGACGGGGCCGGAGGAGGCGCTGACAGAGCTGCAGGCTGAACTGGAGGTCTCCTCTGCAGCGAGTCGAAGTGTGCGGCCCAGAGCTCGTGGTTCTCCGTCTGCAGAGACACGATGAAGGAGTCAGGAACGGAAGAACAATCAGCCTGGCTCTGGTCTCTACTGTGTCTCTACTGTACCTGGCTCTGCAGGAGTTTCTCTTGTCTCTTGCGTTCAGTCGTCTCCTCTCTCTGTCGGTCCAGCTCCTCCAGCCAGCGTCTCCTCTGCTCCTCTTTCCTCTCGACACTCAGCACCTCCTCCATCGGGGCGACTTCCTACAAATGCAACACATTTCAGGATTGTAATAGCAAAATTATCTTAGTCCTAAATAATTCTGTTCAAACCAGTTTTAAAAGGCAAGATGAGCAACAAACTACAGCTGAAGGATGAGCTTGGCATTATTTTGTAGTTCCCTTACTGTTAACAACTAATATTTGTCCCGCAGATATTACTCTAACAGGAGGAAATTGTGCATTTGTTGGGGACTATTTTCAGCTGTGGATTAATCCACATTTGCTGCTCAAGTGTTTGTTTCCAGCAGCAGGACGGTGTGTGTGGGGTTGAGTCAAAATAAACTACAGTGTGTGTGTTCATGGTAACAAAGGAAAATGTCACCCAGAGCAACAGTGTGGCTCATTGTTTTTAATAGTTTTTGGACAACAATTGAGCTCTATTGTACAGAGGAATGAGATATAACAGGTTTTATACACAGATAATACTTGCTAGTAGGATCATGACAAATATAAAATATCTCAAGACTTATCTCATGAAATAGAGGTGTTTTCTTGCGCTGCACAATTTGAAAACTGTCCGACTTTTCTTAGCATCAGCCTGCATCTACTCAACAGTGTCTTTAAATGCATTTGGTAACCTGGTTATTGTCCGCTTTCTGCAGTAATCTGACTTCCTAAATATTGTGTGAATAAGAAACTTTATTGTAGTTTATGCTTTTAAAAAAAGTGAACTAATTTCCACTTGTATTGAAAAATGTGAATCCTTTATCTTTATGTTTCTAACAGGGTTTTAAAATGTGAGTATGTGCAGGAAATGACGTCAGACCGGGAAAGCAGCAACATGGAGGGATAAAAGAAAAGGTCTAGTGTGTCCTGGTGCCATTAATGATTGAACAGTTTTGTGTTCACCCGGATGAAGAATCAAACAAGTGGAGGGGGAAACCGTAGTGTTGCTCAGTGTGACAGAAACTGTAACTTCACAGGTCAGATTTACCCCGATTCTGAAGCTGGATCTGATGGCTGCAGGCTGATCTCTGTGGCGTGTGGAGCTCTGAACTGATATCACGCTCTCTTTGTCCTCCTCAGCCTGAAACACACACGCACACAGAGATTGAGAAATAATCAAATTTGTATTAACGTTGAATCCAATCTGATAAAATGTCAGTCTGGTCTTCTTGTGTTGACACTGAACATCATGTGTCTCACGGTTTTGGTTTCCAACCTTTAGTTAAAATGACAACCTGATATATTTATTATTATATATTTAAATGTAACATAATCAACATAACTAAATGTATTTCATACATCGTGGACATGTTTTGTTGTTGTTTTAATTGTTATTGATGTAAAATGTTCCACACAACCTCCAGAAATGTTCCACTGTTGTTTCTCCCACATAAAAAGTACCTGTTGGGCCTTTATAACTGTTAGCAGGAAAAACTGATTATGAAAAGGTGACTTACTTTGTTTTGTTTTTTACTTTAGATACAACATGACCATGCCTGTCGTAAAAGCATTATAAACAAATTAAATTTGCACAACTTTGATTTAATACTTCTTCTGACTACTTCTTACAAGTTATGTACAAAAAACTGTTGAACCAAATTCAGAGGAACAAACATAATACAAACTTTATTTTTTGCTTTTCCAACATTTTGTGCAGAATCTGCCTGGGGAACATTTTGCTGTTCGTGGGTGTAAACAGAGCTGCAGCCATCTTGTTCCTACAGCGAGGGAAACAACCAGCAAAGTGAAACTCTGGAGATCAAAAGGTGAAATATCCGCTCTACCTGTAATCTGCCATGGGCCGAACGCTGCTGCTGCTGCTTCTGCTTCAGTGCCACTTGTTCATCTAAAACACACACACACACACACATATTATGATAAAGTAAAGAACTCAAACATTATTTTTATCATTAATTGCACCTTTTACTTCTAGATTAATGATTAAGGTCTGTCAAAAGAGACAGCAGCGGGATAGTGGATAGATTATGTCTCTGCCCATGTTTTGGTGAGGCTCCAGTGAATAGATCTGGATGATTTCTTCTTAAAATAAAAAAAAAAAGATCAGAGCATCTGTAGGTGTTCAACACAAACACCAAAAACCTCAGACCCTTTAGCGACTAGATTTTCCAATTTCTTCATCAGCTTGCCTCTGACTGGTGTACTGTGGGTTTATCACAGCTTGCTTGCTGCCTGCAGCTCATGGAAACACTGTAAATGTGCCAAACAATAAATGTGCTGTAAAACCAACACTATAGGCTAAACACTTTTTAATACTGGTAATAATTCGGTGGGTTTGTCACTATAATAAAAAAAAAAGTTTAAAGCTTGTGTGTGTGTGTATACCTAGTTCTTTCCTCCACTGAGCCTTCTTGGCGTCGATGGCCGCTCTGCTGTCTGACTGATGCTCCTCCAGCCAGCTGAACAGACATCCAGACAACCTGAACAGCAGCAGCAACATTCTACTTTAAAGCACCATTTTAGAAATACAGATTACTAAAAACACATCAGCACACTATGGGAGGACGGTGGACTGAAACTGCATTAACACATGTCTTCAATAGTAGAACCAAATAGGAAAATTGTGAAACTAAAAAATCTCCTAACCAGCAAACAAATCAAAATATTTCTTGTATTTTTTTGTTGGCCCAAGGGAAAAACAAAGTTTGGTTTTATCCCGATGCAATTCCTCTAGAGAGCAGAATCAGAACGCAGCAGCAAAATATATCTAATGCATCTGTAAATTACACTGAACAACATCAATCTTTCTGTGTGCTCATTAAACAGTGAGGACATAAAAAAGTGGAATATATAGTGATTTCTGTCCCTTTCCACAATCTGACTGTGTTTATGGTGATCTAAGAAGAGAAACTAGACCTAACTGACTGGAAGTTGAACATCTTGTTGTTTGGGCTTTCCGCTCACCTGTTGTCTTGTGAGCTTCCAGGTGTATCAGTCTTTTCTCCTCCTCCTTTATTTATTTCTTCACCTCCTCCTCTGTCTTCCTCCTTCATCTCTCCTCCTCCTCCTCCATTCACCGATGAGCCAGGTTTTGAGCCTGTTTGATCGTAACAGAAAAAAAGACATGAAGTTGTACATTATACTGACAGGAGTGGAAAGTCTAGTGTTCATTATCTCTGTTAACTGTTGTTAATAAAACCATCACTCCCACTACCCTGCATCCTGTGGTCCTCTGGTGGGTTTTGGCCACTGCTAGAGGTCTGGACTGCACTGAGGATCTGCTGCAGCTGCTCATTGGTCAGACACACCACGTTGTCCTTCAGTCCTGCTTCCCCACTGGCCAGCAAGTCTTTCAGTCCCGCCTTTCCACTGGCTCGTGTCCCACTGCTCCGAGGCTGTCCTGTTTTCCCAGTGGCCCTCACGGAACCAACAGCAGTGCTGTGTTTATGCCTGTCAGACTTCACCTTCCGTACACACACATCAGATAATAAATCAGAAGATGAAGGGTCAAGACTAAAATAAAAAAAAAAAGAAGTGGATGCAGCAAGTCACTTACTTTGGCCACAGCTTTGCCTCCTTTGTGATGCTCATGTGTCTTGGATGATGTCAGGGCGGTGTTCCTCCCTCCAGTGGTGGTGGTGTTGGGGGTGAAGGAGGCGGCTGTTCCTCCTGCCTTGTTCTTGGTTTCTCTGTGTCTTCCTCCTTGCTGTCGGCCTGGACGCTCGTCTCCCTGCACCTCCTCCACACAGGACGGCTGCCTGGAGCTCAGGATGTTTGCCACTCTGGGCCTGATGGACAGCGTCTGGTATAGTTAAATTAAATCAGATCAAACCAAAGTATAAAGATAACACCAGGATAGTTTTTTTCTATCAGCATTACTGTCTATTAGAAACATAAATCTGCACTGTGCGCTGCAACATGTGACCACAAATATGTGGACACCCAGGTGCTTTTAAGTGTAGAAATGTAAAGGCCGAGGTATGATCCCTACCTTTACTGGATTCTTCTCAACGCCTGCAGTGGAAACCAGAAGACAGAAGTGAGCAGCCAGGAATGTTACACCACACATACATTTTTTTTTTACAGTTCTCAACTACAGTTTCATAATACTTTTTAATGACGCGCAAGGACATGATTGTGAATGTCATCCAAATTAACTGAAGACAAGGTATACACTTATAAGAAAGCACATAAGTGGATGAATTTCTCTGAAAACTAAAGATCATAAAAGTTAAGTGGTCTCACCATGACTGAGTAAAATCAACTTGGGTTTTCCATTTTCAAGCTCGAACAGCAGGCCGTCTCTGTTCAGAAAAAGAAGAAATAACAGAGAAAACAACTGAACACGAACATAAAACTAGTTAACAGACTGAAAATGTAATTGTATTGTGCATTATATGTAAAGCTCTGGCATTATTAATAAAGTCTTATTGTGCTTTTATTGTGTTCATGTTGTGGGACAATGATGAACTAAACTGAATAGACTGAGTTAGTGCGTTCAGTCTATTCAACCTTCATCTGGTACCAAAACATTGTAAATGAATAAATATCACAGCAGTAAATAAGAGAGTGTGAAAGATTTGTTATTTTTATTTAAATTGTGCTTCTCTTCGAGGCTCCTGTCACATGTTCAGGCTTGAGGAGACTTTTTGAATCTTTCAGCGGCTGAACCGTGTCATTACAGAAAAAACACACTTCAACCTTCGCGTGTGTGCTTTTCATTTAGTCATTTAGGCACACATCAGTTTTCAGACTTTTGTGAAATTGACATTATTTCACTGAGCCTCCCCTAGTAGTAGTGTTTTTAAAAATAATGTATTTCTTGTTTGCAGGATGTTCGGTTATATTATTAATGTTTACAGCTCATTATTCTTTGATTTAATTTCTTTTGGGTTAAAAACTGAACCACAGCGACATATGTTTGATTCAATTACCTGCTCTGATCAGTAATGTCGTGTTTATAAGAAGTATTTGTAGTGTATTTACAGTTTGGTCTCACAGTGTAAAATAACAATAACACCGGCGTTTTCACTGCGACAATAACTGTTAGCTTAGCTTTAGAGCTAAATGCTGGTAATTTAATAAAGAACGACTCACCCGAGGTTCATGCCGTTACAGAATAAATACAGCAGGAGCAGACAGGCTTAGAAAAGAGAGACAAGCGGTCAGTAAATAAATTCTAAGTCAATAAAAGTCCTCTGTGCTGCAGCTCTGCTCCGACAGTCGCACCACACTTCCTGATTCTTACACTGTGTACGTCGGTTGCTGTAAACGACCAAGAACGGCTTCAGCGATTGGCTGATTCTTTTTTTTACCGTAAAAATAACAGCCAATCAAGTCTCTTCATTTGGGACTTTACGTTAGAATGGTGCATTCACTGCGGCTGGGAATTTATTTAAAAAACAGGAGCTGAAATAAACTTCCGTTACTGCTATTCCTACACTACTACTATTACCGGCACTACTATTACTTACTACTACTACTACTTACTACTACTAGAACATTTACTACTACTAGTATTAGTATTAATTCTACTTACTACTACTACTATTACTACCAATACCTTAACTGCTACCACATGTTACTACTACTAAAACAGTATAAATTTATAAATGTAAAAGTACTTGAAATTAAATATTTGTATATTGCTATATGTTTTTATTTGTACTTTTACTCGAGTAAAGCGACTGAAAGGTGCAGCATCTGTAGCCTGAAGACCGGGCGGCGGGCGGCAGGTGGCGCCACCGGGCCGCCGCGTCGCTAACAGGCTAAAAGGCTCTGTTAGCTCCGCTGTAATGACGTTAGCCTCCTAGATGCTTTCCCCGCCGTTAATGATTTTGGATACTGGGCACCGACATCCATGAAGCTCTCCGGTCTCTGAAAGCATAGCCACCGTGACCCCCGAGGAGCCAGCCGAGCGCCCACCGGCCGACCCTGATCCGGTAGGTTGCGATTGTGACAGTCGGTGCTTCAAACCGGAGAGACTGCGTAATGGCAAAACCGCTATGTTAGCCGCGAAGCTAGCGTTAGCATGCTCGTTAAACGGCAGTTAGTGTCGAAGAAACGTCGGAGTTTCTCTCCGGAGTCCGAAACATTCAGCAGCCTTCAGGGGAGACATTTAACGGGAGGTGACACGAAGCGGCGACGAGTTTTAATTTAATTTATTCTCATTTGAGATGTGTCCGGATGACTTAGCGAGCTAGCGTGCTGTCAGGCTAAGGTCAATAGCTGGCCGGTCTGACAGCTAACTAATAATATACTAATATATCAATACTAACTAATAATCAGGTTTTTATAAAGGGGTTGTGTCTGCTGTACTGACACATGCTCATCTTATGGTCAGTCTGACGTTGGAAACGATGTAAAAGCTGAGTAAGTAAAAGTTTCATTAGCCTGCAGCTCTTCGGTGTAAATATAATTAAGATGTTCATGGAGGCTTCACATGTCTTTGGTTAATGTAGTGTTACAGTTATCAGTAGTAACTATAGTTTTATTCGTGCATTGCATGTTGTCAGTGGAGGTTTGGTGGTTTGCGCTGCACCGGCTGTGATGGTGAGCATGATGATGATGATGGTGTTGATTTGTTGTCATTCAGCTGCTGCATCATGCTGCTCTGCAAGTCACCAAAATGTCACCACATAAATGATAATGATAACTTTATTTGTGGAGCACTTGTAAATACAGGTAACAAAGTGCTTCACAACAGTCTCTATTTAGAGCATCCAGAGCAACAACAACAACAACAACAACAAACACAAACGATGGTGAAGTACAGAAAAAAAACAAATAAAAACATTTTCCAAGAAAAGCTTTTTTTATATGAAAATGTGTTTTAAGAAGTGAAATAAAAGTACTACGACTACTATTATTCCTACTACTTACAACTCGTACTACTGCAGCCTATTTAAAGCGTACAGAGCTACAACAACAAAGGAGTGAAGGGCAGGAAAAAAACAAAACAAATATTTTCCAATAAAAGCTTCTTTTATAAAAACTGCATAAGAAGTTAATAAAACTAGTACTACTGCTTACTACTAGTACTACTAAATGCTACTATTATGACTTACTAATAGTACTACTACTAGCTGTTACTACTACTTCCTACTAGTACTATTACAGTCAGTTTAAAAAACTGGAGCAGTAACAACAACAAACAAGAGTGTGTCTTAAAAGGTGAAATAAAACTATGGCCACAACTGCTACTTGCTACTACTACTACCAATACCTATAATACTATTACAGTCAGTTTAAAGCATTACAGAGCAACAACAAAAGCAAATGAGGAAAGATTTTCAAATAAAAATGAAGCAGTGAAATAAAACGGGGGACTGAGTCTGCTTGATCTTCTTGGCGCTCTGACAGGCTGTTTAAGTCCTTTTCTATCATTCATCAGCTAAGTACCTCTCTGGACACCTAGTTGATGAATAGCTAGGTGCCCAGAGAGGTGTTTTTTACAGATTCAGACCTGTCAGAGGATATGATTTATTATTTTTTTTTTTTGGTTTTGGCCTATTTTCACAAAGCTAAATATGCGGCTGTAAACGTCTTGTCCTTTCTTTGCCATACACCTGTGATCAATGGTGATTGTAAAAAAGTTGGGTCAATGTTGGGAAGGAAAAGAAAAAGGTTGCTTCCTCTCTGTCTGCCTGGTTTCTCTCATCATCAGTTGACGTAAAGGCCAAGTGTCCAGACCTCCAAACTCAAAAAGTTGGGAATGTAATCGCTAAAGTTTCTAAAGAAATACAGCTTGCTTATTAACAATACTCTATTATGGTTTTGCTACAGAATTATTACATGTTTGCATCGCTCTCTTTTTCTAATACTCAAAAAAAGTTGTGTTATCAGTTATATTTGTTTAAATCAATGTATCTGTCTTTTATTGACAAGCTTATTTTGTGCACACAATATAGTCACACTTAAGAAATTATCTGAAATTCTTCTTTACCATGCAGATTAACGATGTACCTTCAGACCAGAAGTAAGTGTTGTTTAACAACCTACTCAGTCAAAGATAACCAAGCATTAGTTATTCAAAGCAGACGCAAATCTCTGTAACACAAATGTGACCACAAAACATAGAAGGCACAAATCAGGGCGAGGCATATACGAACTCAAAAAGTAGCTATAGCTTTAAATTCAACCACTCAAACATGCCTTTAGATGCAAAGACATTTGGTGGCAAAAAAATGCGTAAACACTCAAATGATCAGATTTAATAAACTGAAAGTCACCAAATATTTCAGCATTAAGTCTGGTTTAATGATGAGTTTGGTAAGGACTGTGTGTGCAGAGATTTATTTACTGATCTGGTTTGTGTGGTCTGTGGTGAATGTGTGAAAGGAGGGTTTAACTTGAGCTCAGTATTTCAGGTCAACAGATCTGGTGTTTGTGTGTGAAAGTTTCACCAAGCTTAGTTTCTGCTTCTGCTTGTCTGACACGTTTTGAGGAATAAATGATGCACATGAGACAGTTTTGACGTCAGCAATCGGCAGCGCTTGTTGTGCGTGTTTTTGTTTTGTTTTGTTTTTTATAGACACCATCATAAAAGTGAGCTGTGAGTAGATGAGCGGTTCTGAGAAGAACCTGATGGAAACATGGAGGCCTTGATCAGTGTTGTGGTGATTGTTGATGGATTAGAGATGCTCCAGTTACACTTGTTCTCTCCTGATGCTGAATCAACAACCAGCCAGAGCCTGACCAATAAAGGTCAGCAGGCCGATGTTATCACATCATTATTTTAACAGATAAACAATTATTTCAGCTGAAAAAGGTATTATAAGCTGCACAGATGGGACTCTTATTTTTATAATCTCTTTAATTCATGTTTGAAGTATGTTTGTTGCCATTTTCCAGCGATGTTGTTTATTGTTTGTTGTTATTTATAATTTGCTGTCATTGTATATTTACTGTTACTGTCAGTAATTGTATTCAAGGAATGATGTTAAAATGTTAGCTTGTCACATCGGTCAGACTTGACTCTTATTCTCTTTTCTCATTTTCAGTTTAAATGTTGTTGCAGTTTTACGTTGATAGTGAAAAAAATCAGCAGTGATTTGACACATCTGGCTGATACCTGATCGATTTTAATAAAGTCAGTATTTGTCCCAGTAATGTTCCAGTGTATTTGTTTTGTGCCATGGATAAAATCGAAACTGATGGCTGACATTTTGAATTTAAATTTGTCTTGTATACCCATTTTCTGTTCAAGCGACAGACCTCAGCAGCTCCTATCGCTTTTGTCATCTCAGCAAAGTGGAGATGGAGAAAAAAACGTTCTATTTCAAGCTTGACTTTTTCCTCCTCCTGTGCTGCTTCGCTCTCTTTTACAGAATGTAAACAAATGTCAGCCCGGCTTGGCGTCTGTACCTATAAGATCAGTGAGTATAATTTGGACTTTAGTCTATAATTTGATAATTTAGCCTTTTCCGGGCAACGAACCAACATCTGGAGCGCTTCTTCTTAAACACTGAGAGCTCCACTCAGTCTGGAGGAGTGACTTACATGTACTTTTGGTTTGGTTAGTTATGTCAGCAGTCATGAATACAACATCGTGCTGCATGTATAATCAGATGAAATAGTTTGATAAGAGAACTCTGTTATACTCCATCAGTTCAACCCTGAGCATGAACACAAAGTGACTTGATAAATAGAAATCAGAAGACAGTATCACATAAATAAGTATAAGTATCACCACCAGGAAGTATTGACAGGTGGTAATCAGCTTTTTAATTGGGGAAAAAAGGTAGATCTGCTTGTCAAAAAGCCCCAGTAATTTATTTATCCAGACCTTTCATTAGTTTCTTCACATTATCAGGTGAAATTCTGCCTCATTTAGTTTCTTTCCCCAGCTGCTTGAGCTTATTAACATGTTAAACTTGTCTACTTTTTATAAATCTTATCCAGACCTTTACAGATATAATACTGTTGAGTTAGAGAGGTATTAATGTAACTGTATGTTTATTATTACGGTGTTGGACTCGACTGTAGCACATTGAGAGCTGTTTCTAATATTTTGCTTTCCGCATTTCCAAACATCTACTAATACGTTCGTTTTAACTTGTTTGAACTTGAGTATATATCTGTCCTTATTGTCACGAAAGTCTCGTCACCTCACTGACATGTCGTGAGTTTGAGTTGCTGCAGTAACACTATGAGTTTCGTTGTCCAGATCGCAGACGCGTGTGTGGTCTCCGTGGTTGTTTTGACTGATTTGATCTGAGCTTTTGTCTCACCCACACAGTTGTTGATAGGACGGATTGTACCCCTCGTCTTTGTGTGTGTATGTGCACGTGCATGTGTGTGTGTGCGTACATGTGTGCGCGTGTGGCGGCAGCTGTTGGGTCCTGTCAGGGGACATGGGCAGCAGCTGTGTGTTTGTTTGTGTGTTTTTCCCAGTCGTAGTTTGTGATGTTTGAGACTGACAGATGTGTTTGGGGTTTCTCTCCCACTGGGCTGCGTGACACAGAGCTGGATCTCTTCTCCTTCACTGCTTCCTTACTTCCTTCCCTTGCTCCTCATATCTATCACAATCTCATGTTTTAATGGCTCTCTCTGTCCTTCAGTAGCTTCTCCTTTCCTCCACTAGTCATTTTTTTCTCTCACTTCATCTCTTTCTTTCCTTTTATCACCTCCTGCCCTTCCTTCCTTTCCTCCTTCCTTCATCACTTGCAGTGGCATCAATGACACCACAGTTATATTGCCTAATTATGATTATCTCTTACACTTGAACCCAGGCCTTTTGTGTGTGTGTGTGTGTGTCAGCTGTAGCTACCTCCAGCCCTTATTTAACATTATTTAGCCTGGTTACGCTACACTTCACTGGTGCAAACACTCAGCAATAACACACATATAAGCTGCTGAGGTAAGTGAAGATTAAGATGAAGATGATGATTATGATTACGTCTCAGCTCTTGACCCTGTGTGTTGAATTCAGTGTGCGAGGATTTTAGATTTTGAACAATAACACAAAAAACTTGGACTGGAATAAAACTGCGACCAAAAAAGTGACACAAGATGACTTTTGAAGTTAGTTATTGTAATAATTATTGTTATAATTATGATGTAATTAGTTATGTACTATATCCACAAAGTATTTTGTCAGTTAAAATATTAAAATGCATTGCATGTTACACAGTTATTTATTTCAGCAGACGTATCTTTCATTTAGGGCTGCAAATAACAATGATTTTCATTACTGATTAATCTGATGAGTATTTTCTCAATCAGTCAACCAATCAGTAAGTCTAAGAGTAAAAATTTGAAATGTAAAAATGACTTAAGTTCACGATGTAGAAATATAAATACAAAACTAAGTAAATATTAAATAGAATATTGATTGATAGAAATGTAACACTGTTGAGGCAGCAGGGCGCAAATATTAATAAGGTGATTAAATAAATGTTAATTGACAGATTTTTGTAGCGCTGCTTTAGCAAATCTGATCATGTCTGTATTGTCTGTGGAATAAATCCAGTTGGTGTTCAGCTTCTGTGTGCCTCCTGATTGTTCTTGTAAAAACGCAGTAATGGTGCATTATAACAGGCAGAAATCAGTTCGTGTCGCTCATGTCCATCATGTTGAGCCTGGTCCTTGTGGTTTATGTTTGGATCCATCCATCCATTTTCTGCTGCTTATCTGGGTCTGGGCTAAGCTATCAGGAGGCTCAACAAAGTGACCCAGACCTCCCTCTCCTGCTCAGCCTCGTCCTCCAGGTCCTCCTGGACTATCCCAAGGTCTTCTCAGGCCAGGTGGGACATATTAGTTCTCCAGAGTGTCTATTAGGCTAGTGTAGCATCTGCATTACACCGATATGCACGTTGACCTCCCACTCCATCCTACCATCCCTCATGAAAAAGACCCCCAGATACCAGCATGTTTTCACTTTAGACCCACATGAAGTAATTAGTTTATACCAGCAACATAACTACACACAGCTTTGACGCTTTAATTATCTCAGCGTCATTGATGAAGCAGCAGCCGCTGACCCCTCTGATGTAAATATGGTTCATCTATGTAAGATTGACTAACAAGGATGAGTCTTAGAGTTAGCTGGTGTGCTGCCTAAAGGGGAGGTTACATCAATCATTCTTGATGCCAGATGAGGATGGCGAAAATAATCCACAAGTGAAAAGAACCACGAGAGGATCAAATAATGAGACTGAACTGTTTTCACCTCATTATTCAGTTTGACATTGTGTTCGTGCTATTTTATTTTTGGAGGGGGGATTATACTACTCGAAGTAGTATGACTGATGTATTCACCCCTTTTGGATAATTAGCAGTCCGTCCAGAAGATGTGGTAACACTCACTGGGAACCCTATCTGTCATGTGAGTTGAAGAAATGTATTAATTTAATGTTATTTCTTTAAGTTGACTTAACAACAAGCTGTACAGCTACATCCAGAACATCCACACTTGTCACCTTTTTCTTGTTGTGGCCCGAGATTATGTCACCTTTCTTAATCCAGTGTGCTGGACTCAGATTGTTTTTTCCTTTCTTAAATCATTGAACAGACGTAAATATATAGATTCAGTGCCGTTCATGACTGCGGTCATCACTACCCAGCACTCCCTGTCTGTATTTGTTGCGTGTTCAACATGTCTATTGTTGTGTCTTGAGCTGTGCCTCTATGACAACGTGGTTGATCTCTGACAGATTATAATCTGATTACCTCATATAATTCAAATGCAGGTGGAACAGGTGTCTGTGTTGATTGTAAGCATGTTTCATCAACTGTCCGCTAAAAGTTGTTCACCAGGTGAAAAACACCTTTTGCAACCAGCCGTGTTGCAGTTAGTGGAGCAGAGTAGTGCTGAAAGAGTGAGCTGATTATCAGTAATTGATTAATTAATTTAGGTAAGTAACCTTCAAGTAAACAAACATGAGCTGGTCACTGCTTCTTACATGTGAGTCGCCACTACAGACTTCTGTCAGTGAGATTAAATTAACAAATCTCAATGAGGTTTGAACTTTTTTGATTATTGTGAGGTATTTACCAAGACAAAGTAGATGGAAGGGATGCTAATGCATGACTATACACATCCCTTATACTGAATGCAAATAAACGCAAAAAAGGCCCACAGCAGTGTGGCCTGCTTTGTTTGGAAAAACTAATCAAAGAAACAACTAAGAAACTTGTTTCCTTGCAGTTAAATAATGTTGGACGACTGACGACGTCTCTTAGAAGTGATAAATGTTCTGCGTATCTTCGGTAACTCTTGAAATTTAACACAGACGCAACTCTCTGCCAAACTGCGCACTTCTTCTCTTAGATATTTCTGGAAGTCCTTAATTGGCTCTACCTCTGACTTACTGAAGGACAGGAGGATTCCACACACACACACACACACACACACACACTCGGACACACTGGACCTTCAGTCAGAAATAGCATCTTAATCAGTCTGACCGTGTCGTAGAGCTGTAGTGAGCCCACAGCTTTGTCCCAGTGATGGCTGATGATGCAGGCTATGCTCACACAGATCCTCTTAGCTGATTGGCTGGCCGCTCAGGTCATTCACCACACCTGGCAGGACACAGGGGGCCGATTAGAGGTTGGGCTATTTGTTTGTTTGGACCGCAAGCTCCCGCGCTGCCTCCTGCAGTGTCAGTCAGACAGACGGCGTACTCTGCTTGACGCACAGCAGAAATTATGTAAGCGAGGCTGCCGAGCTTGAGTTATCCATTACGTGAAGTTATCTGTCGAGTTGTTTTCGCACTGGCGGGAGGCTAAGGAGGGGGAGAGGAGATGTGCAGGAGATGTTCTTACTTGTCAGACGACATCTTTTGTGAACCGTCATCGCTCGGACCGGCACGAGTTCACAGCCTGGTCGCTCACACACAATCATTTTTACATAGCGCACAAAGTGAAATCATATGAAAGCAGCCATCATACATATAAACTAAATGTGCATTGTTTTATGTTACGTGTTATTGACAGAAAGAGCAGGACAATGGTACACACATTTAAATCTACAGATCTACCTTTCACCTGAGGATTGGAGATGATTTAATGTAATGGTTGATTATCAGTTTTTAGATAGAAAGTTAATAATATAAAACATATTTTAGCACTAACAGAAGTATTCTGGGAAAACTGATTATTGTGATTTTACTTAGTTTTCTGTGATATTTCTGTCCACAATAATCATTCATGAAAATATAAATCTGGCACATCCCTGATTGAAATGACTGAGGGTTTTCCTGTGTGTAAATATCTTTATGAAATCACCAAATTCTCATAACAGTGTATCAATATATATATATATATATATATCAGCACCGAGGTCAAATATTGTTTTTACAGTGTGATTGAATATAAAGCAGCCCCAGGAGACAGAGGGATTGCGAAGAGATATAAAGAGGGGATGGTAGGTGAGGGGATTTGGGAGAGGGATGAAGGGAACAGGAGGAGGAGGAGGAGGAGGAGAGTGTATACAGGAGGGAGGGGGGGAAGCAGGTCGTCCTTGACTTTGCCCTCCACCAGCCTATTCCCAGCCCTCTGCATCACACCGCATACAGGACGCTGCCTGCTGGAAACACACACCTGTTGTCTGTGTGCCAGGAATTCACCAGAGACACATATAGACCCACTAACAGAGACGAGACCACCGCACAACACGGGGTGGAGGGCTTGGGGGGGTCTCCGAACACCAGCTGTTCCCTGAATACCCCAATACCTCTATGTGACCAGATGCTTTTTTATCTATGCCAGGGATAAAAAGGCATTCTTTTTCATTGTTAACCTGTTAACCCTTCAGTAGACAAGGGCAGTGTGACGTTGTTCGCGGTGAGATTATTGAAACTGGTCAGTGGATTTTGGTGGACTGTTGATACCACAATGTTTGTGACAGTATTTTACAATTTACAAGACTCACAGCAAATAAATCACACAGTTAACATGTTTAAAAAATGTTTTTTCCTGTTTATTACTGTTGAAATGCTGCAGTGGTGTCAGTGTAACAGCAGTCTAAACTGTGGTCAATGCTTTATGCTTTAGTGCATAACAATATCACTGCAGCTCACTGTGTAATAGATTATTAAACTTTAAAGTGCTGTACATATTTGAGGTTTGGTGTCTATAAAAATGCAAACTTAAATACAAAACAGAAAAAGGTAAAGTGATGCAGTGTCACAGTTGTCATTCTGCTTTGTAGTAATGAGGAATTTACTGCAGTGTAAAGACTCAAGACTTCATTATCTGTTCTCGCAAAATGAATTTAATGAATAAAATCAAAGCCTTGCAAAGTAATCCTTCCTCTTTAGCATTTTAAATGCTTATTTCTTAATGTTTTTTTTCCCATTTTGATAGTATTGTTTGATACGATACAGGAAGTGATTAAAATGTAGTGATGGACAAAATTAGGAGTCGGGTGTAACAATACACAAAAGTCACAGTCCATTACGTACCTCGGTTTTAAGGTCACAGATTAGTATGTTTCTGTTTTTTTTCTTGTCCACCAAATGTTAAAGCTCTGGTGATGCTGATCAGGTGCTGATGTGCTACCAGCTACATACTCACGAGCTCAGTGAGCAGTCGTGATCGGAGCCTGTGATGTGGGCCCAGCATGAGTGTGTTTTTGTACAGCAGGATCAGAGGAGTCAGAGGCGTCTCTTACCTTGATGACATGTTGGAGGTTTGAGGTTTTTGAGGTTTTCAGAGAACGTCTGGTGCCTGTAGCTCCTCGTTCAACCTAGTCACAAGAAAAGAGTTCCAGAAAATTGAGACTGAACTCAAACAGGAGTTAAACCTGTTGTTTATGGCTGACATTTTCATCGTGGTGGTCATAAACAAGGTCTTGTTTTTGAAGCTTTGTAGGGCACTTCCCCCCTTTCTTGTGGATAGTTGCCATTCAAATATAAAGTATTTGCATGATGTAATTACCTCTGGTGTGGTAGTTTTTAGTGTTACTGGCGACGTCCATGTTTCCCTTGCAAGAGAGTACATCATGTTCAGTACCGTATTTACACCAGGGCAACTAATGATTGTTTTCAGTTAATCTGATTTTTTTTTTTTCCATTTAGTTGTTTAGAAAAGAAAAGTAGTGTGATCAACCTCCCATAGACCCTATGTATAATTGTCAAGAAAAACCCAGCAAATCGCCACATTTGAGAGGCTGTAACCAGTCAGTATTTGGTATTTTGGTTTTAAGAATGGCAGAAATTATTTACCAGTTATCAAAGTAAGTGCAGATTCATTTCCTGTCTATTGATTGCTTAATTAAAAACTAATCCTGTCAGCTTTTATATACACACAAGAGGATCTGCAGGAAGTAAAGTACACAAGCACTATATACAATGCTGTAAGTAAAAACCGTAATGGGGAACACAACACTGGATCACAATCAAGTGTCGGACAACACTGTTTTACTAAAACAACATGAGGTTCAGTTTGTTTGCTGTAAACAGATCCACCAGGCTTTCTTTCTGGCTGATATGTGTGTCAGTTTGAAGGTTTTTAAAAGCATGTGCAGTATTTTTGCCTGAAATAAACCACTCCTATGCTAATGGTAGAAGAAATATAATATTGGGCTCATTAACCTTCAGGAAAAACAAGCAGATGTGATGCATCACGGAGCAAAGACCACATATTTAATAAGCGAGGAGACTGTTTAAAGGTCATGTAGTTGGTACACCAATAATGAGATGAGATGCATCAGGATGTGTCTGATTCAGCTCAGCAGGTGATTGATTGATCAATGACATGTTCTCTCTGTGGTCATTAATCAGAGCAGCGAGTCGGGATGTCAGGAAAAAAACCTTTAGGGGGATTTTTACAATTTGTTATAAGTGCAGACAAACATTTTAATCGGTCACAATCAATCAGGTGGGAACGTGGGAGAAAAACAACCAGCAGATGATTAAGAAATGAATGTTGTTATAATAATCAGATGAATTTGATGTAACCTGCATTTTACATCTGAGCAGAATTTAAAAAGAACAGTCAATATTGTAATAAACACTTCACAGAGGAGCAGAGCTGCTGTCTGGTGTCTGAAAAGAGACAAAAGTTTGTTTTTAAAATGTCTCAGCGAGTCTGACCTGTTGCAATGGAGGCTGTTTGGTGTTAACTCAATTATTTAGAGCCCACATCGAGATATCATCAGTGAGCGTAACGCTTCACTGCAGCCTCAACACTGACCAGATGATGCCTCCAAAAACGCACACACACACACACAGGCCCATCAATGACATCAGTAATGGGCGTGCTTCTCTCTTCCAATCCTCTTCATCCTCTTTGTTCCCTTGTTTCTTCCTTTCTTCTCATGTCATTATGCAGACGATGATGAGTCTTTTTTGGGGCGGGGAGATGAGAAATCAGAAAAATATGGCCAAAAGTATGTGGACACCTGTACATTTCACCCACATGTGATAGTTGAACTTTATTAAAAAACAGTGGGTGTTAATCTGCTTCTCTAACAGCCTCCACTCGGCTGGGAAAGTTTGTCCACCAGATGTTGAAACTGCTGCAGAGCTTTGCTCCCATTCATCCACAAGAGCATCGGGGAGGTCCAGCAGTTCTGGCTCACAGTTTGTGATCCAGTTCATCCCAAAGGTGGTGGATGGTGTTTAGGTCACATGAAGCTGGAGAAAAAAATCACTTCTTTACTGAGCTGGCTTCGTATATGGGAACATTCTCATCAAACTGTTGACACACAGTTAAAATAACACAGTATAAAATATCATTATATGTTTTAACACTAAGATTTATGTATGTTGTGTCTGGACCACATATTTCTGCTTTTGTGAGAGATGTCTCTGCATTACATCACTGTTCATGCAAAAGCAGCTACAGCTTTTAGGAGGTTAGTGATGAGTAAAACCACATTTTAATGCTGACCTGTCCTAGTTTGCATTATAACGTTGCTTCTGGGGCTTCTTTCAGATAGCAATACAAAATGAGTTATAAAATGGACAAAGCATTGAACCTGATCATATATTTTTTTCAGGGAGCTTTAGTTGACTAATTAGGATATTTTTAAAGACTGAACCATCTCGTATTGTGTAGGCTGAATGATTAATGTCAAATAGAAATTTACATGGTTTTAGAAACAAGTGATATTACGTTTCTGTGGTGTCTTTAGCTGTTTGATGTGGTAATTGAACACAATTGTGGTGTCCATATTGTTGTTGTCTCCATTGTCATTGTTTCACATGCTAATCATTTTAATAGTTTTTTTTTTTATTATTTCAGGTGTTACTCAGCAATAGATAGGCTTTGATTTCATTCTGTTGCTCGTCTTCTTCCTGACAGTGCGTGAGGCTTATTGGAGAATAAATCTCGAATCACAAAATATCCTCTCAGATTACTGATGATGATTTTTAAAATTCAAAACATTTGAGTGTCAAATAATCAGCAGAGAGCGGGGAGGACATCTGAGAGACCTTCAACAAAATCATGATCGGTATCTTGTGTTTGTTCCAGGGAGTTGAAGGTCCTGTTTGATGTATTAAATCTGTCCATATTTAAATAGGTAATACCTTCCGTCGTTTCAGCGTGACTCTCCACACACAGAGTTTAGTTAAAGGTAAAATTATTCAGCTCTTTTTGTGAACAGTCGAGCAAAAATCGTGTGCAGTGGGACGTCTTTTCTCACCCCGGCAGTGCAGCACCCAACTGATCGAGCTACGGGAGTCAAAACGGAGTCAAAACGTGTGTGTCTGTGTGTTGTGTATCCCCTGTGTGTGTGTGTGTGTGTGTGTGTTTGTGTGACAGTCTGGTCGAAGCCAAGGTGCTAAAACATTTGATGTCAACTGTTTGTGGCTACATGCCCAGAAAAATCTGTGTGTGTGTTATTTTTATAAGCTGCCTGGTTCAGACTTAGTTCTGCTTTCTAAATGAGAACGTGCTGAAGGATAACATAATGCAACGGAGGTGTTTTCCCCAAAAAAATGTGAAGTTGTTACTCCCACGTTTTTCTGTATATTTCTCCCCAACAAGCTCCACCTTTTATATCACACAGATTTTCAGGAAAAAGTCAACATATACAGTTTGTTTCTGAACGTTGGAGTGTCTTAGCGTCTTTCAGCTCACCGTTTTTGTGTAACAGGATGTTCACTTCTCTCCAAGTGGCCAAAAAGTCAGTTAACACAGCTTTCAACACACAATAAACAACTGAACTTAACATTGTGTTTCTTTCTCTCGCCACAGGAAGTCGTGACCCGGTCTAAGTGCCACCCTGCTCCCCCTGCCCCCCTCCCAGCCCGGCCCCCGCACCCCCTGTCCTGATTGGGTCTCGGTGCTGCCGGCGGTGGATTGGAGCACTCTGATTGAAGGCTTTGCAAGGTGGTTTTTCGGTCTGGCGCCGCCTCCCCCCGGGGCCGGCGTGCGCTCCCAGCAGCCCGTGGTGCCCTGTGCCCCCCCCTCCCCGTCACTGCACACCAGACCCCATGCCCAGGGTAAGACCAAGACCAGCACCACCCTGATGCATTACGGTGGAAATGTCAGTTGAAGGTCATAGCATTATTTTTGTCTTCAGAGTTCATACCCATAGTTTGGTTTCCTTTAGACTGATCGAAAATTGCTTCCTTTCTTTTTTAAACCAAGATTTGTGAAGATGAAGTCACGAGAACACTGAAGAAGGTTTTACATAATTTTCTTTGATTTATATTAGACCAACAAAATGCGACTAATTCAAAAGACAGTATTTTTCCCACTTTCAAAACTATTCAGATTATGTCCATTTAATTTTATTTTTTTTATTTATTACATTAAACCACAAATTTGAACAACAAAATATCTGATCATGATTTTAAATGGCTGTTAGATTCAGATTCAGGTACAACCGGAGATGACGATGGTTGACTGAACTTCATATAAATTAGTTGGAACCATACTTCAGAAAATGAAACAGGAGCTAATTTTAGTCGTGTGTGAGTTCACTGAGCTAAAAACAGATTATTCAACAAATCCATCTGCCAAACAAATGATGTTAATCATATTAGTTATGCTAGTTACTGCTATGCTGAGCTGCATAATATGACTTGTGTGTAACACTGCTCATCATTTTCTCCATTTTTAGCTACATCTGTGTTAAGAAATTAGGCTACTTTATGTAAGTAGAGTAGATCGATAGCAGCAACCTGTAGTATGTGGTATAGGTGTCCAGTAGCTGCTGCTGCCACCCAATCAAAATATACAATACAATACAACTGGTGCACTGAGTGCCAGAGGCTGACATCAGATGTGTGGTCAGATTTGTAATCTTGTTATTTTACTTTTTTTTCCTGATTAAAGTCATTTAAGTCAATTTAAAACCAGTTTGACAGTTTTAGACCAAATGTTTTTAGAAAAAAAGATTTGTTTACAATTAAGTACTATTTAAAGATATACTGAGAAGGATTTGCTAAAAAAAACAAACAAAAACACAACAGAACAAAACAATGTAAAGACTCAGAAATAAGAAATAGAAAAATCATCACCTATGATCCATAGGTGGTGGTGTCTCTATATGCCCTGTGTCTGCCCTTTTCCTGTTTTCCTGGATTTTCTTATTTTTCACCATTCTGGAAATTTCTGTGTGTTAAAATTGAGCATTTTATCATCAAAGGGAAAGTGATTTGCTGTATCATTACAGAAACTGAGTTATCAAACTGATACCAGCATCAAAACATTTTAAATCAGCCTCAGTGAGAGCAGCTATAGTTATAGCAGAACTGTGCAGCAGGCCTGAAGGCCGCGATATACAAGAAAACAAAGTGTTTTCTGTCATTAAAGTTTGGGGGGGAGGTTTTCTAAGGTTATTCACCCTTCCAGTGGGATGAATGAGCAAACTGGCAGATTTGCAGACAGAAATTCTCTCTGTCACCCTCTTTGATAAATCCTTCTCTCCTCGGCAGGAGGAGTCGCGGTGCGTCCGCCAGGAGCCATGTGCCTCCCTCACACCAACAACATGGACAGCAAGCTACAGGGGGCGGGGCCAGGGGGAGGGGCTTCACTTCGACCACGGGCAGGAGGCGTTCCACTGGAGCCCTTCATACACCAGGTGGGTGCCACTTAGACAAAAATTTGAATATCTGAAGTATATCAGAGTCACAGCGTCCTGGTAGTGTTTAAGCAGATATTTATGTCACCTGTTTTCATCTGTGTGTTTGCAGGTGGGGGGTCACACCAGTATGATGCGTTATGATGACCACACGGTGTGTAAGCCTCTTATCAGCAGAGAGCAGCGCTTCTACGAGTCTCTGCCTCCAGAGATGAAGGAGTTTACTCCAGAGTATAAAGGTCAGTCACAACTCACTGATGTTTAGGATTCATGACTTAGACTTAGACAGACTTTGTCATTCAGATATACACATGTATACAGAACGAAATGTCATTGCACTTTGCTCGCTATAGTATAAAAAAATCAGTATAAAACATAGAATAAAGACAGTGCAAATGGCAGAATTGCAAAAGTCAAAAAACTGTGCAAAATGCAATAAAAACAGTGCAAAATGCACTAAGTACGGTTTAAAAAAGTGTCAAGCCATGAGGGCAAGCTGGATTTGTTAGTAAACTCTTCTACCAGTTCTTTTTTTGTCAGAAATATTTGTACAGTCTTATTGTCAGATGGACCCCCTCATCAGTTTTGTTCCGTAGTACTTCACCCAGAAAATACAAGCAATTTTTTTGGACCTGTAGCTGCACGTGTGTCTCTGTACAAGACATTTTGATCTTGGGATGTTTTGGTCTTTTTGGGTTCGGGGGTTTTGTCTCAACTGTGCATTTTGACATTTCTGCTCATTTGCAAACTAGTTTGCACTCTCCCCCAGTTTCAACACTTTATTAAGGTGTTAAACTGACTCCAGTCCTGTTCTTTCAGTATGCTGTAGTTTGAACGGTTGGTGTTTTTTGCGGAAATGATTATACAAAACTTAATTGTAGCCACTACATTGTACACTGTACATTGTGAGCAGACTTCTCTTGTTGTGGCCACTTCACCACAGTCACGACACAAGATTACAAATGCATCCATCCATCCATCTTCTTCCACTTATCCGGGACCGGGTCAATGCGGAGGCAGCAGCAATCCGAGCAGAGATGCCCAGGCTTCCCTCACCCCAGACACTTCCTGCCAGCTCTTCCAGGGGGACTCCGAGGCGTTCCCAGCGGCTCTACTCCGAGCTTCTCCCGAGTGACTAAGCTTCTCACCCTATCTCTAGGGAGGCGCCCAGCCACCCTGCGGGAGGAAACTCATTTCGCCGCTTGTATCCATCCGCGATCTTGTCCTTTTGGTCATTACCCCAAGTTCATGACCATAGGTGAGGGTGGGAACGTAGATTGACCGGTAAATCGAGAGCTTACGCCTTTCTTTCGACTTAGCTCGTTCTTCACCACGACAGTCCAGTACACCGACCGCGCATAACTTAACTGACAGGCTGCACCAATCCGCCTGTCAATCTCACGCTCCATCTTTCCCTCACACTTTCGTGAACAAGACCCCGAGATACTTGAGACTCTGAACTCCACTTGAGGCAGGACTTCTCCACCCACTTTCGGAGAGGGCGCCACGCCACCCTTTTCCAGTCGAGAATCATGGCCTCGGATTTGGAGGTGCTGATTCTCATCCCAGCCGCTTCACACTCGGCTGCAAACCGCCCAGTACAGTACATGCTGAAGGTCCTGGTTTGATGAAGCCAACAGGACAACATCATCTGCAAAAAGCAGAGATGAAATCCTGTGGTTCCCAAACTGGACTCCCTCCGGCCCCTGGCTACGCCTAGAAATCCTGTCCATAAAGATTATGAACAGAACCGGTGACAAAGGGCAGCCCTGCCGGAGTCCAACATGCACTGGGAACAGGTCTGACTTACTGCCGGCAATGCGAACCAAGCTCCTGCTCCACCACCACCGTGTTCGGGGGTTGCCGCCACGGCACAGGCACCAGAGACCTTGCGTTCCACAACTTCGAACTGCCCCCCATGTCGACAATGGAGGCAGAGAACATGCGGTCCACTCGGACTCAATGTCCCCAGCCTCCCTCGGAATCTGTGAGAAGCTTCTTCCGGAGGTGGGAGTTGAAGAACCTCCCTGACAGAGGGCTCGGCCAGACATTCCCAACAGACCCTCACAATACGTTTGGGTCTGCCAGGTCTGTCCAACTTCCTCCTCCTGCCAGCCAGCAGATCCAACTCACCACCAGGTGGTGATCAGTTGACAGCTCCTCCTCAGCCCCTCTCTTTACCCGAGTGTCCAAGACATATGGCCGGAGATCAGATGAAACGACAACAGAGTCGATCATCGACCTCCGGCCTAGGGTGTCCTGGTGCCACATGCACTGATGGACACCCTTATGCTCGAACATGGTGTTCAGTTATGGACAAACTGTGACTAGCACAGAAGTCCAATAACAGAACACCGCTCGGGTTCAGATCGGGGAGGCCGTTCCTCCCAGTCACGCCCCTCCAGGTATCACTGTCATTGCCCACGTGAGCGTTGAAGTCCTCTAGTAGAACAATGGAGTCCCCAGTCGGAGCACTATCAAGTACCCCTCCCAGGGACTCCAAGAAGGCTGGGGTACTCTGTACTGCTGTTCGGCCTGTTAACACAAACAACAACATGAGACCTATCCCCGACCCGAAGGCACAGGGAAGCGACCCTCTCGTTCACCGGGGTGAACTCCAACACATGGCAGCTGAGCTAGGGAGCTATAAGCAAGCCCACACCAGCTCGCCACCGCTCACCCTGGGCGCGACTCCAGAGTAGTGGAGGGTCCAGCCCCTCTCAAGGAGCTGGGTTCCAGAGCCCAAGCTATCATGCGTGGAGGTGAGCCACTATCTCTAGCCGGTACCTCTCAACCTCCCGCACATTTAAGCTCAGGCTCCTTACCCCCCAGCACCCCCAGCGAGGTGACATTTCCATGTCCCTATTGCCAGAGTTTTGGTCCAAGGTTTTGGGTCCAGGGATTGAGGCCCCGTGCCACGACTGCTACCCAAACCACATAGCACCAGCCCCTCAGCATGGGACCTTCCTGCAGGTGGGTGGTGAGCCTACTGGAACGCGGGCCCATGTCACAGTTTCGGGCTGAGCCCGGCCACCAGGCACTCGCCTGCAAGCCCCAACCCCAGGCCTGGCTCCAGGGTGGGGACCCGGTAACGCCAATCCGGGCGACGTAACGGTCCTTGATGATCTTGAATCCATGGTGGGCTTGTGAACCGCTCTTGCTCTTAGTCTGGCCCATCACCTAGGACCTGTTTGCCATGGGAGACCCTACCAGGGGCGTAATGCCCCTCGACAACATAGCTCCTAGGATTCATTCGGGCACACAAACCCCTCCACCTCTGTAAGGTGGCGGTTCAAGGAGGGGAGATTATAAATGACTTTACATAAATATAGAGTTGCAGCGATTAGTCAATTAATCAATTAGTTGTCAACTGTTAAATTAATCATCAGCTATTTTGATAATCGATTAATTGTTTTTCTGGTTCCTTCATTCCTCTATGACAGTACACAAAATATATCTTTGGGTCCTGACAGTGACAAAACAAGACATTTGAGGCTGTCAGCTTTGGTTTTGGGAGACGGTGATCAATATTTTTTACTGTCTTCTGACATTTTACAGACCAAACTAATCGATTAATCGAGAATTTGATAGTCAGGTTAATCAATAATGTAAACAGTCATTAAATTAAGCCTTAAATAAATCCATCTGATCTCACACCAGATACAATACACAGTGCTTACATTTAGTACTTGCTGCACAAAGCAATACAATATGAAAGCAGCCCTCAGTCATAATCCATAAAAATACACCATCTATCACGTCCGCATCAATTTTGTTATCGACAAAAGATAAAGACCAGTTCAAGCACATTTTAAACTAATACACTTAGGGGCGATATGATCTTTACTTGATTTATTTTTATTTGTCATGTCTTTCATTGTAGGAGTACGTTTGAATAGAAATGAAAAAACAGCGCACACTATGTTGCCAGACTGAATGATTTTGACTGAAATCAAATATGAAATAAGTCGGCAATAAGAGAGACGCTGTGTGGGAGTTTTATTCAACTTTTACTGCCCTGCGATGACATTCAGATGCCTTGTCTTTATTATGATGACATTATGCCATAATGTAATGGCTGACATGAACTTTTGTTGCTTTCAGAGGAGCACAGGTCTCTTTTAGGAGAGCTCAGTCGCCCCTCTGGCTACCCCATAATTCAAAGTTACGTAATTTAATCATTTTACTCCTCCGGGGTCGGTGGCGGATGGGCAGGCAGGCAGACGGAGGAGAAAGGACGGAAGTACGGATGTTTACTGGCAGTGAAGTGGTTTAGCTGCTCTGCTCTTCATCACCAGGCACATACTGTTGCTGATTCCACTTGCTTTTGCTGTAGTAACAGACCCAAACACACTCTGACAGCCAGCGAAGACACACACACACACACACACACAGACCCCTTTGTCCCACATGTGTGTGACCTATTTATCATTTTAGCAAACTATGTAAGAGAAGAGGCAGTGACAAAAGTGGAGGTGTGGTGTGCAGGAATAAAGGGAGGTTGGCAGGAATGAAGACAGACTTTGACGGTGGATGCAGCAGGTGTGGCGAATAACATTAATGATGGCTCTGTTCCATTTCGTTGTGCTTCCAAGTCACAACAGCGAGCCAGCAAACAGAACACCAGGGCCCCGACACAGAAACACTTACATGGAGTCGTTATTATGATGCATGAGTTTCATCCCTCTGTGACAGAGAAATGTTTGGCAGGAAAACAAGACACGAACTCTGTCCCAGGCCAACGCCACGTACTGACTCTGAACAGATTTGGAGAATGTTATGTGAATTTTCAGTGTGCTGTTGATGGACACTCTTGTCTCATAATGCATTGCACAACAGAAATCAAACTCTCACTCACACTTGCAAAAAAAAGTAAATTGCAGAGTTTGGTCAGAAAAGATCGTGAAAGATTGTGGAAGACAAAAAAGTAAATAAATAAATCTCTCGCAGAAACACAGTGCTCCTACACAGGTTGTTTTTCACTTATTGTGCTTGATTAGACTTCTTGTAATGACAGTGTATGTTTTCATACAGTGTGCTTGATTAATTGTGTTTCCATCCACCTGTTTATTTGTGCATTTTTAATTTGCACTTAAATAAAAGAGTAGAAATGTCATCATTCTAAAAAAAAGGAATAAGTCCATGTATTGCAATATTGCAAAACGTTATGTGGACTCTGGGAAGTTACCAGGAATGGCCATATTTACTATTTAGTGACTTTTTATAGATGAAACAATTAATGGATTGGTGAGGAGAACAAAAACTGGATTTTAACGAGCATACTTATATTTTTATTTAAATATTGCGGCTTATTACCTGAACTACTTCCCACCTTTATCCTGCCTCAGTGTCTCTCACACACGGAGCTACTTTACATGAGACCCGGTGGATGTTTTCTCAGTACACTGACCTGCAGTTACTAGTATCTCTGTATTCCTACCAGTCCACGCTGCTGGTATTAGGGTCCCAGTGCCATGACAACAGCGGCCCATAAGGGGCCTATATTTAGCCTTGGATCTCTGCCTACTACCATTGTCCTGCTGATTAAATAACAGCAGACAGACAGACAGCTGCCCAGGGACGACTTTCTCAATCTGTCAAGGTTGTTTCATCCAGAAACTGTTTGACATTATCAGATTAAAGTTCTCCTTGTGTTTGGGGGGATGTGGGCTTTGGTGAAAAAGTTCAGTTTTCTGTAGGCGCATGTTGTGCTGTTCAGGTGAATATTTGACTCCTCAGTTTGAACTTAATGTTTAGCGTTGATTTCCCACCAGTGAGCAAACTGACAGCTGAATTCAATTTGGACGGGGAGGGAGGATGTCCACTGTCTAACCTCACAGGGATGAGACGCTCCTCTCTATTTTCAGAGCAAAAAAATAACATCTTTAAATATATATATATAAAAATATAAAAGTATATATTTAATCTGTAAACAGTTTCTTAATTACATTTTAAAACATTTACCCTGTCTTGATATACAGATGGATAACAAACAACAGTAAGACCCCAACATTTAGTGTGTTAGTAAAGAACAGCTTTAGTTCTGGAGGCTTTTACTGTAAGAGATATTCCCTCATTTGGTGGAGAGCGCTGACTAACCCCATGAAATCTCTCATGAGTGCTCATTTAGGTTGAGATCCGGTGACTGTGAAGGCCGTCTTTTAAAGGTGGAGTCTGTGATTCTGCAGAGCCCTGATCGATCCAGACTCCATTCAGAAAACAAGCATTTTATAAGCTGTTTAATAGTCATCTCTTGGACAAACCTGACAAAACATGAATTCAGACTTTTTTACAAATCGGCATCATGATGTAGTTATTCTAGACACACCAGTTATTTAACTGCCACTCAGTGGAGACATATTGAGAGGGGATCTGTTTTTTTACTGTGGAACCATTAAGAGCTTTTTACACCAGCAGGAGGATCCTGATAGATCAGGTTGATAGTGGAGGTCAGATTTTTATCCCCTGGTTAAAATATACAGCTGAATTCTAAATAAGCTGCAGTCTGTAACTTACTGCAGGCCCATTATTCAGGCTTCTATTCAGGCTTCTGAAAACCTGATCCAAAATGGACCCATAAAAAATTGTGAATCAGACTTGCATGAATGAGTTGGCTGTCTTTTACAAAAGAAACCTGAACTGAAAAGCACCCAGGAACACCTGGTCACACCTGGACTGAATACCCTGAGGATTATCAGATGGGGACCTGAACCAAAAACGGGTGGCCTCAAACAGTATGTTCTTCACCAAGTAAAGAGTGAGTCACATTGTTATAACCAAGTTGTCACTTTACTAAACTCTGCTGGTTCTAAGCTTCAGAGAGGACAAACATTATGTTCGAAAAGTATTTGACAGGGTGGGTTATATTTCTCTGTGTTTCTGTCTTACTGAAATAAATATGTGTGTCATTTCTAAACATGCTGCCTGTGTTTGCTCCGTCCTGTCAGGTATGGTGCTAGTTTGTTTTGAAGGCGACTCTGACGGTTACATCAACCTGGTGGCTTACCCCTACGTGGAGAGCAACATGGAGGGAGGGACCGCGGAGCACGAGGAGCGTGACACTCCAGAGAGAGAGCAGCCGAGGAGGAAACACTCCCGGCGGAGCCTGCATCGCTCTTCCTCCTCCTCCGAACACAAGGAGGAGCGGCCCGACAGAAGGGAGGCACACGACACCGACACCTCTGATAAGTAAGATCATATTAGAAGAGAAGATGATTAAAAAAATTAACAGCTGGCGAAACAGTCTGTCAATTTATTTCTTAGTTAATTAACAGAAAATTAATCACAAACTATTTTCATAGTGCTAATTTTTCACTTGAACATTCTTTGGTTTCACCTTTTCAAATATTAGGATATGGAAATAGGATTGGCTGTTTATATCACACATATTTGGGTTTAGGACTGTTGGACTAAAGAGACACCACATTTGGCTCTGGGAAATTGTGATGAGCATTTTTCACTATTTTCTGACACTTTGTACACATTTATTCACCCCTCAAAAATATAATTGATAGATTAATTAATAATATATATTAATAAATAATCATTAGTTGGCAGCTGTTAGCTGTTACTCCCAGGCATTATGGGAAATGTAGTTCTCCCAGAACTCATCTCTAGCTGCCCAGGGCCGACCAAACACCCAGAACACCTGGCAGCCACAACCCAGCTTCTTGTATCTGCAAAACAAAGTACTTTCTAAGTGTACAGTTTTAATTGTGATTATTTTCCATAATATTTAGCCAAACTATCAGTGTCTATTAGTTCATACTTTGTTCCAGATGAAATTGTTTCAACAACTATTGGATGGGTTACCATGACATTTGGAGCACACATTCCTGTATTTGTTGATCCCCTGATATTTTATCTATTCCTCCAATACTTTGGTTTAGGACCAACTACCTGTAAAATGTTCACATCAACCTCAGCTGTATTTTTGTTTACAGTTAATTAGCAAATGTTAGCCTGATAACACGATAAACTCAGATGCTGAAAGTGGTAAACATCATACCTGCTAAATAACAGCATTGTCACTGTGAGCATGTTAGCAGAGAATGAACTGTAACTCAGATTTTGTGTGGAAAAAGGCAAACATTTAAATCCATCACAGAGGGAACAGTTTGAACAGAGGTTCACCAGCAGTCATTTTTGCTGTGTTTCTTATCCTCTCTCCTCCTCCCTGCAGTCTCACAGAGCTGAAGAGTCCCCGGCTCGACCCAAAGATCCACTCAGACGTTCCCTTCCAGATGTTGGACTGGAACAGTGGTTTGAGTTCAGAGAAGATCAGTTACAATCCCTGGAGCCTCCGCTGCCACAAACAGCAGCTCAGCCGCATGAGGTCTGAGTCCAAGGACCGCAAACTCTTCAGTATCCTTCCTCAGCCAATCACGACCACTGACTGACAAGAACATTTGAATCAGCGTCCACTTAAGAGCTTTTTTCCACAGCTTTTAAAACTCCATCTGCTGAGGGAGGCAGTGAGGTGCAGTTTGACTATCTGTCACAAAAGAAACAACTAATAATGGACGTTTAACTCAGATTTTTTCCATCAAACAGCTGTTTCTAAGGTTAAGAATATACTTGACTTGGTAAATAGTGAATGAATGTACTTTTAGAGATTATATAAATATTTGTGAAGAAGCACTAATGATGTGATTGTCCACGAGATATACACATGCCTACAACTCCAGCAGTCGACCATTAGTGTAGTAGTGGAGTAGAGTACAGTCAGTGTCACTGAATGTAAATCTCAGTGAGCCAGTGAGGAATAAAGTGATGGGTGGTAGGTTATCAGGTCAAAGGTCATGTTTTGATCTTCAGCTTCAAAGAGAGCAGGCTGCTGCAGCTGCCTTGAAAATACATCAACACACACTCAGCGATGATCTGTCCTCAGTCAAAGCAGATTCAATAGGGCTGCTGTCAGAGAAGGTTCTCTGTGTAGTTTATTAAAATTATAAGCAGTCACTGATTGATCATCTCTGTTTGATTTTCTTGTTCAGAGCTTTTTAGGGGTCAGGTCTTTAGTCAAGTCAAGATGCAACCGTAATATAACATTTGTCTGTAAATGTGTTTAATGTGATCTTCAGGGATATTCTCTTTCAGTAAAAAACGTGTTTGCAGATGCTCATACGTAAGTTCTGAACCATCAAGTCACCAAAGGAAATTTTTATCACGATGTAGTTTTTTTCAACATCCTTTTGATCCGTTCACTGCAATTAAATCGCAGCTGAATCTGTTTGTTTTGGGATCATGCCACTGTAGTTAGTGGAGTCCTCTCACATCATCAAACTGGCACCCACCACAGCACAGACTCACCACTCGACACAGGCAACTTCACTACTTCACTCGCCACAAGTGTCTTCGTCCAGCTAATGTAGCTCTGCTGATGTTGCTGAGCCTCCTGGTGAAAACTGATAAACAGTGATTGCTAAAGCTGGTTAGCAAACTATCAACAACTTTACTGAAAAGCAAGTTATCTAAATGATGCCTGTCAGTCACATTCAGTCTTGTGTGTGTCTCGTCACTGTTCTGGCCGCTGCTGGCTCGATCATCAGGTGACTGCAGATGACTTAAAGGCCACAGATGTAATTGTTAACAAGCATTTTCTGAATGTTACACACTGAACCTTTAAATTTACTTTAAAATATTCTAAGCTGTTTTGTGTATCCACCCCCTAAGACAAATCTCTAGATTCTCTCTCGATATGGTTTCACTTGTCATGCAGAAATTTTCTCCTTAACTGCAGCGTTTGAACCAGAGTTCCTGTTGTTGGAGAACGTGGTTCACCACTTCTCTTACCCCTGCATCCTGGACCTGAAGATGGGCACCAGGCAGCACGGAGACGACGCCTCCGAGGAGAAGGCGGCCAGGCAGATGAAGAAATGTGAACAGAGCACCTCAGCGACGCTGGGAGTCAGAGTGTGTGGCATGCAGGTACAATGACTGTGACCACGGCTCAGAAAGCATTGTCGAATACATCGCAGCATCAGTTCATCAAAGTCCTGATAACAGGATGATCAGCTGAGCCTCATTTGTCTTCACAACGTCAGTTTGTCACAGTTCACTCTGATGAATGATGTAGAGTTACATGGCAATATCAGATGCACATTTTGGAAAAAATGGTGTGCACTCAAAGAACAGTAGAAATACACTCTTTATTCCATTTATATAGATTTTATTTTCCATCCATCATCTATACTGCTGATCCTTAAAGGGTCGTGGCAAGATTTTACTTTATTTTCTAGTTTTATCTCTGGGATGGTGGAAGATCAGATGACATATTGATACTTGAGCATCAAATCATCAAATTGGCAGTCCTGTGGATTCACATGCACACAAATATTGTAAAGTCTAGAAGATTATTGGTCTACGTAAAATTGATGTATTAAAAATTGTTTTTCTGTAGTCTGATTTTATTTTGAAAATCTTACCGTATGTGCAGCATAATACAATGTAAAACAATGAAATCGCTCTGCATTGAACAGGTACGTCAAAAAGATAATCTTGAATGTGACCAGTTGCAGTGTTTTTGTCCGTGAGATGTTTGAGTGGTTTCCCGCCTCTCTCTGCAGGTGTACCAGCTGAACACCGGCCACTACCTCTGCAGGAACAAGTACTACGGCCGCGGCCTGTCGATCGAAGGCTTTCGCCAGGCCCTCTACCAGTACTTGCACAACGGAAAAAGTCTAAGGCAGGACCTCTTTGAACCAATCCTGAATAAGCTTCGCAGCCTGAAGACGGTGCTGGAGAGGCAGGCGTCCTATCGCTTCTACTCGTCTTCACTGCTCATCATCTATGAGGGACAGGTGAGGCAGGCTTTAATGACTCTGAAGGTTTCAGATGTGTGTTTTGGTGCTCCGTGATGGTGTGCTCTTCAGTTAAACTAAGATTTATTAATTGGGCTAATTGAACACACAAAGCACAAAGTGAACCCCAGATGAGGTCTCTAGTTAGAGAGTTAATCCTGCCTGACAGCGGCACATTGAGATGTTTGATACCCCATCATATAAACACCCTACTAACAAGTCTCTGAGATTCCTGATGTGATTCCTCACTGCCTTCCCACCAACAAACACTTACAGTTGTGTTATTTCGCAAAACAAAATGTTTTCTCAGTTTTTCTCATGAAATAAACCATCTTGGATATCACAGCTGTGTGACACATGACGTCATTTTTTACCTCAAACCTGCAGTGACTGATTTGTTTTTGGTCACTTGGGGGGCTGCAGGAACAAGCTGTGAACACGACATTTACATAATATCACAGTATGTGATATGTTAATATGTTGACATGTTGAACTTGGCAGCAACAGCTGCTGATTTATACATCCAGCAGTTATGGAGGAATATTAAGATTAATTTGGAGTCGTGTTTCTGTCATCTGATGAATTTAATATTCTCTCTTTTAGCTCTGTTTTTGGTCTCTACCAGCTCCCAGAGGGAAATATTAGTCTCTTTAGCTGCTAAATGCTCCACTTTGTTCAGCAGCTGGTTTCTAACTGTCTCTGTCGACCGCTTGGTGCTCAGCAGGTGGAGTTCAGTACGTTTTTAGAGCTTTTTCTCTGAAAACATCTGTCAGCAAAAATGACACTAAGAGGGTGGTGAGAGTGAACCACAACAGTGAAGTTGTGATGGATAAACAGTGACCTTAAACACACTGTAAAGCTCCATAAAGCTGAGAGGAACTGCAGATTCAGGAGATAATTCTCTGTAGGTTCATCACTACAAGAGACCCCTTTCACAATGTTTAAAGGTTTAAAGAAAAACTGAATTTCTCTGAAGGTAAAAATGAGAAATCGTTTCCTCCTCAGACAGTTTGAAGTGACCTGGGCTGATGTTTTGTGTTCATCAGGTCGATTTTGATCTCTGCTGTGTCTGATTGTAGAACCCTGAGGAACCTTCAGTCGTCAGCTCTGGGCAGCATGCACCCTTCCAACAGAAGACCCCCATGGCCCCTGCAGAGACCCACTTAGGCCCCGGGCCCAACGCACCTCCAGCCCCCGACGCTCCCTGTGAAACGGACATGAGCCAGAACCCAGACCCGGGCTCGCTGTCCTCTCAGGGACCTGGACTGACGGCTCAGCCCTCCCCTGCCCCTCATCCTCCCCCACAGGCCCCGCCCACCAAGTCAGACTGCCACTCCTCCCTCTCCTCTCTCTCCTCGCCTCACCCCCGTCCAGACTCCTCCTCCCCTTCTCCCAGCTTAACGGCCTTCCCCCCTCCTCCCGCCCCCCAGCCCAAGCAGCCCCCTCTGGTGGACGTTCGTATGTGATCGACTTCACGCCCACTCCACCTTCAAGGGTTTCCGCGGTGACACCGCGGTGCACTGACGGCCCAGACCGGGGCTACGTGTTCGGACTGGAGAGCCTGGTCCAGATCCTGGAGAGCCTGCGGGACGATAACCTGCTGTAGCTCTGAACATACGCACACACCTACACACACTCACAAACACATTCTCTCACACAGACACACACAGCTTGTCGTGAGTTAGTTCAGGTCGTACAGTCGCCGCCGGTCGTTCTCAAGAACTGAGACGGGTTGACTGTAAATATGGAACAGGGTTCTTCAGGACGTCACCATGGCAACATGGGCATTCTACAGTCGAGTAGTTACTATAGCAACGGCCAGGAGGTGGGACAGCGAAGCTTAAATGGCTGCAACTTCGAGCTGATATGGAGAACCTCTGTCTGTCTGAGGCTCTGCACGACACCCACACACACATTTGTACTTCTATACTTGTGAGGACCCCTCATTGACATAATTCATTTCCTAACCCCTGATCCCTAAACCTGAACCGTCACAACCCAACTGATTTATAACCCTTTACCACTCAAAAATGTGTTTAAATGTGTTGTGAAATGCTTATCCTTACGTCACCTAAATGTAATGTAGTTATGTGTAGAATCACCTCATCAGACACAAGTTCTTATTCAGAGCAGGGAGTTTAAACATGACTGGAGGGGGTCTTTAAACTCGGAGTTACAGTGAGCACAGAGAAACAAACAAACAGGAGATAAATCAAACCCTGCACGGACGTCATTCTGCACAGTGAAGCTCGAATATCCAAGTAAACAATAATAAACAATAATCAAAACACACTTGCGAGCGGGGAAGGTCTTTAACCTCAAAGTCAAACTTTGAAGGATGTGAGAATCAGCCAGAAACATCTTCATACACAAGGTTTAAAGGCTCAAACTGGTCCTCACAAGGATAGACGAACAAAAGCACACACACACACACAAACACACATCCTGGGAACAGTTGTCTGTGGAGCTGTTTGACAACACAGTTGGACAGAGCGTCCTCTCTGAACGACCAATCAGCTGGATCCCAGGAGCCGCCCACTGAAGGCCAACACTCACTTTAACCCCTCCACACTACCCCGCCTCACTCCCTGACTCCCCCCCTCACACCTTCACCCCTCTTCACTCCTCTTTCTCAACAGAAACCAAACCAGGACAGGTGAACAGACTCTTTTCGCGTTACATTGAAGACGCACTCAGAAACACATCCAAGCATCTGTCAAAGCAATAGATGGCGATGATAGACGGCAACTTTTTTTCTTCAGCAGTGCAGAGGGCAGCGTCGCCCGCAGGGAGAACGGTGGTAAAGTGCAACAGAGATTTGCATCATAGAAGTAGGCTTTAAGGAGAGAATATAGATCATTTCTAAAACGCTGTATGTCCGTTTTTGGGGCTTAATTCCAAAATGTTAGTAGTCGGTGTCCTGTAAAATCATCCTCTGGGTTATTGTGTAATATCGCAAGCATAAGTGTCACTCTCCCAAATCTGGTCAGGTGATATTTTTCTTAAAGTCAACAAATCCCATTAAACACAAAAACCACCAGTGAAGTGATCTACTAACAAATAATATCAATTTATCCAGAGCCTGATCTATCTTCTTCCACTGTGCCATAAAACTATTAAAAACACGTCAGTGAGCGACACTGCTGCACTGATATGTTGCTTTGTTACCATGAAAACACACACTGTAGTTTACTTTGCTTTGTCTCAACCACACACACACACACACCGTCCTGCTGCACCAAATACGCAGTAGAGCACCAAATGTGTATTAATCCGCCACTGAAAATAGTCCCCAAGCAAATGAACTATTTCCTCCTGTTTGAGTAACTTCTGCTAACATCTGTTTTGGGGATATTTTACGCCTTTTTTTGATAACCGACAGTAGAGAGAAGACAGGAAATGAATCTGTCTGGGGACGTTGTGGTTCGTAGTCTGCGCCTTAACCTAGACTAACCCCCCTGAAAGTTTATTTTTGACTTTGGGGACAGCAGCTGACAAAACAATCCTCCCACAAAGTCCATTTAGTATCTGTTCTGGAGCTTTCAATCTTCCTTCAGAAGGCGACTCTCTCGTTTTGAACCTGTAGATTTTAAAAGCTTTGAAGGCTTTTAGTCCATGTTGGATTTTAAAGATCAAAAGCTCCAGAACAGCAGCTAATTGGTGTTTCCTGTTGATGTTTCCGATGTCTTTTTTTTAGGGAACGTGGATGAGAAGTCCCTAAAGTGCTTAGAAAAATTAATGGATAAGTAATGGATTGTGTGATATGACCAACAGTTTCATAAACAGCTATGTTATAGACCTTGTGTTGGGACTGTTTGTTAGACATGTATTTGTGAGACAGTTTAAAGATTTAGATCATCAGTAGGAACAAATGTAGTCGGGCCACAGACTGATGGTTTTGGTCTTTTCATGGGATTTGTTGACGGTAAAAGAAAAGGGAATAATATCAGCCTTATTCTTTCAGTCAGGGCTGGGTGAAGTGGCTGAATGACAAAAATATTTAATAAGAAGAATATTTTTCTTACATATATTATATACATATATATATATATCACAATATGGGAAATCTGCGCAAAATAACATAAATTCATGTTCATTGCAATGAACTTCCACTGTTTAAATTAGAAAACTTCAATTTGACTAAATTTGCCAGGTTTTTGGACGAAATCATTAATTTGGAAACAGGTTTGTGCAACATGATGTATTTAAATTGTCATGATCAATTTTACTGGAAGCTTTTGAATAATAATGTCAAATTATTGGCCACAAAAACACAATTCATCATCCCGTAATTGCAGAAGCAGAATTGGCCTCAGTGTCTCATTTAAAGACGTCATTGTTTATCTCATCTGATTGGTCCTGATGAGACTGTTAGCCAATCATATTTGTCCATTTATGCTTCCTTTAACAAGTTCCAGAGGCTGGCAGTGACGCAGCACCGCCCCCTGCTGGACAGCAACAAGAAACTCAACCCCAGGAGCTGGAAAAGAGCAAATATGAATATTTTATTTTTGGTTTATCGAGGTGATAATTTATTTTTTTATTGTACCTTTACCCGTGTGTGGGTAAATGTTTTGTCTTTTACATGTCTCCCCCCCCCCCAAATGTATAAAATGTAAAGAAATTAGGTGCATCAGAGACACAATGTGTGAAATGTCAAAGAAAAAGCAGTATTATTCGAGCTAACTCAAGTCTGTTGCATCTGCTGCCGACTCTCTTTGTCGCAGCAAATCCAGACTTCAGTCCGCTCAGTGAGCCCAACACTTGTGCCTGCTGTGGAGTCGATGCTCAGGTGGGAAGCTCTGTTGAACGTGTGCGTGTGTGTTAGAGCAGTGGTAGACGCCATCTTTAGTCTTTGGTTTGTTTCACTTCACATTTAAGGAGTTGGTAAAGAACTGCATGCACATTAACGTCCCTCTTTTTGGGTCAGTTTCCACCACAGCGTCAAACATTCTAGTTACAGTCATCACAAAGTCTGAAGCAGCAGCGGTGGTGTCCTCTCAGATCATGATACTTCATCATGGATATTAGCCTCAATGATTGATCAGTTATTTAGCAGCATTTTCTGCATCTGACATCATCCTGACTGTTTGTTAGAACAGTGAAAGTAAGTGAGATTAAATCTTTCCAGAAGCTTTTGGGCTCGTGTTGTAATTACTGACCGGACGGACTCATCCAGCGCTCACCGACCGGTGAGTGACGGCTCCAGATTGAGTGAAATGTTTCTAATACAACACTGCTGGTTCTCCACAGTCACTGGTGAGGAGACTCATGTGAGTCAATATCACAGAGTTCAGGGATCTGTGGGATCAATTAATGAGGGTTTAGAAAATCTCAATACAAAGTCAGTAATGGGCCTTTTTGACCTCAGGAACTAAATCAGGACCTGAAACCTGCAATAATGTTTTTTGTTTATTGTTTTTTTTTTCCCACTTGGGGGCAACAGAAGCAAGTTTTGAACATTAACTGATCATCACTTTTTAAGTTGTGAACAACAGTAAACACCTTATTTACACAACAAGATTGTAATTTTGGACTGGTTGCAAAAAAAACAAGGAAGTCATCTTTGGCTCGGGGAACTATGATGAGCCTTTTTTACCATTTTCTGACATTTTATGGACTAAACAGTTTATCGGTTATTCAAGAAGAAGCTAGTCAACAGATTGATTGATAATGAAATCGTGATGTACCGAAAATCACTCTGTGGAAGTCTTTTTTTTTTTTCTGCCAGGAAGCTCAGAGGAAGCACTCAAGTCAGAGTAAAGAGATACTTAGGGAGGAGCGCTGCATTCACACAAATGCAAAGGGACCTTGTAATGATGGGATCTCCTGTTTTTTTTTCTTTGATGAATACAGTGCTCTTCTGTAGATACTTAAATACATAATAGATTTTATTAAAGTATGACTATTGTAGTTAATATTTTGACTAGTTTTACATTGACTAGCTTTTTCATTAGAATTTTGACAGCCTAATCTTTTACATATTTAATCTTTTTTAAATATATTTTTGGAGCATTTTATGGCCCAGCAGTAAAAAGGTGACTCCTACAACAATGTCTGGCTCATATTGAACAGTGTGGGGGGAGAAGAAAGGGTAAAAATTAATGAGCCAGAACTTTTTTGATTCCTTGCATTATTCTTCTTTGTAAAAGCCTGGTGCCTACGTTACCCACAATGCAACTTGACCACAAGCAGTTCAGTCTGAGATTTGTAGCTAATGTAGTCTGCAGCAGAGACCTGAAGTCATCGTGTATCTCAGCATTTTGACTGAGCAGCTCAATTACCATCAATATGTATTTTTTTCATTCCTAAATTTTCATTTGTTTTAGGGGTTTTTTTTCACCAGAAATGTGCTTCTACTGAGACAGAGAGGCAGAGAGAGAAAACAGACACTGAACTGGCAAACACATGCTGTGGTTCATGCTGACAGGGTAAGCAGAGTCATCAGCAGCAGTCAGTCACATGCATGAACCTCTCCTGCACAAAGTGAGATCTTGATGAACTTCTTGATGCTTTATAATAAAACACATCAGCAGGTGGAGAAGTTTCTATCTTAAAAAAGTCTTGAGGATAAAAGTTGGAGACGATGAGCTCTGATTTTCCACGTCGAGGCTTGTCAGAAGGGTCCAGCCCAGCAGGTGGAGGGGTTGAACCCGGGTCATCTGGTTATTGATCGCGGTCTTCGTGGCCTCCGGGGCTTCCTGCTGTGTGTTTTCCACATCTGCTGTTGTGTACAGACTCACAGCAGAGATCAGATCAGTGTGTGACATGGAAAAAAAAACATTCATTCCTTCATTCTGAATAGTTTAGTCTTGTATTTAATCTTCTTCCTGCAGAAGTCAAAGTAAAATCTGTGACTTAAGAGTGACTTTGTTCATTTAATCAATGATAAGTTTATTTTATGTAGAAATACTTTAATAAATACACACATACAGTGGTATTTTCCGCTGCTGCTGACTCTTCATTGAAATTAAATCCATTCGTTTTTGTGAATTGAAACAATAAATTCAACCAGTACATTCACAAAGTGCAGAAACAATCAAATCTTGTAGATTTGAGCAGGTGAGTGTAGGTTTGGTGTCAGTTTATTATTTAAGTAAATTTTCACATACAAGGAATTTGTCTTGATAATTATTCTCAGGAAGGATCATTACTTTTGTCATTTATAACACACAAATAAGAAATAAGAGTTGTATCCCCTTCATGCTGCACACACAGAACATATATACAAATATTTTAAATTAGAATAGAATAAAAAATCAATAAAATTAAATTAATGTTATTTCCTGTGTATATCTGTTTGCATAAATAGGGTATATATTTTCTAACATGTATATGGTCATTAAGCTTTCCTAACTAGAATCACTCTGTGATGAAAACATTTGGGTTGTCATTTTACTTTTTATTTTTTTAATGGTTTTATGAAAAATTGGAATTGGATCATCCAATCCAATGCATTTTATTTTCAAATATTTCTTTTACTGTTTTGTTTGTTTGTTTGTTTGTTTTTTTAATCAGATATGGACTATGACAGACAATAAAAAGACACTGCCTGTAATTTTTTTATAAAAAAAGATACAATGAAATAAAAATAATCAAAGTCTTTGGCACGTATTGGATGTGTATGATGCAGAAAATGAGTTAACAAACAGGAAAAGTGACTTTCAATTCATTTTTGATGTTGATACTTGATTACTTCCTTTGAATTGTGTCTGTCTCCTCGCTCCTGCATCATCCCGGCGTGCTACTCTGCCGGTCGTACAGGTCGTACTCCCGGTACAGGACGTAGTCCTTCAGTCGCCCTGGCAATGGCAGGAACCTCATGAAGATGGGAGACCTGAGACGAAGACGCCCAAAACAGCGACGGATTCTCAGACGACAGAGATGCTGCAGACAGCGAGGGCTCTCTGAGGAGGAAACGTGAGAGGAAAGATGAAGATCTCTGCTGTTTGTGCTGTCAGGGGTTGATAAAGTTCATTCACCTTGCAGCCTGCAGATGTCGGACCACTGCTGCTGCTCCAGCAGAGCCGCCTTCAGCTGGGAGCACAAGGCAACGTGATCCACGTAGTCCAACAGGACGCGGACCACCTGACCCGAGAGGTGCCTCAGCCAGGAGACGGTGATCACCTCACAGAACTGCACTGACGAACACACAGACGAGATTTACATCCTAAGGTCACCAGAGGTCAAACTGAGCTTTAGGAGAATCACCAGCTGCTCACACATTTAATGAAATGACCTGATGATGAGTCATGAATGAATGTGTAAAAATAAAATGTGACATCAACCAACAGTAATAGCAGCTGATCGCTATGTGATTTCAGATTTCAGATCATGGTGGACAACTTGGTTTAACAGCAGTGTGACATACATTTCTTTACAGAGTGTTATTAGATAAATATAATATTTATATTGTTTGTCTTAACTTTTGCTATAGACATTAATGTTTTCCAGAGGATGAATCTTAATGACCTTGGTGATCTTCCGACTTCTCCAGCAGCTCAAAACTTCAGTTCATGACACCTTTAAAACTAAATATACTACAAAATCACAGCTGATACAGACAAACACTCAAAAACAAAATGTTCTGTTATTTTTGGGAAATTTAGGGAGAGTGAATAAATTATCTGTAGAAGTGGTTTAAGAGACTCAAAGCTACACCATCAGGTATTTTTAATTTTAACACGGAATTTAAAGACAGCCTGTAATGTGAGCTTCTTTTTGCTCCTTGTTTTGGTTTTGTGATACATATGAGCTGCGTTTCTACCAAACACTTTGTGTATGGCACCCTCCTAAATGGAGGCGAGTTTGTCAACCATGCAAGTATCATGACATGATATCTAACATGAGACAGTAAACAAAGGAACAGCTGAACACAGTGGAGGACATTGACTGTTTTGTGCTCTTTCCTCTTTGTACGTGGCTGTTTATTACAATTACAATATTATTATTGTTTGAGTCTTTTGTCACATGAGAGGTGATGATTTTTTCTAGCTCCACTTTTAAGGCCCGGGTATCACAACAGCGGTGTAACGAATAAACAGGACAGTATGGACTCGTTCTGTTGGTACCATCCACAACTTTTTCCAGTGGAAACATGAAAATAACTGTTCTAATGTGCAACGAACTGGACTGAACTGGACTGCTCGGTGGCTTTTGGCTTTGTTCAGACCGGCAGTCACGCCACCAGAGAAAACGCAGCCATCACATTCATTTGGATTCAGACCTTCAGCACACCAGGGGGCAAAAAGTTGAACCAGGCTCAACTTTTTGCTGCAACGTGATGCAGCTGGCAAGGCACTGTGTTGGCCTGTGATATAAACACAAGGGCACATTCTCAGAGGATTAGGTAGTGAAACTAAACTGGTGTGTTGGTTACCAAGGTGTCTTTGATCACAGTGTTGCTCCATCCCTCGTAGCCTTCAGGGATGTGGGGCTTGTTGCCATAGGGACAGTCGAAGCAGCGCCTCACATCGTAACCATAGTTACACAGCATCCTGAGGACCACCTAACACACACACACACAACACACACACACAACAGGCCGCAGCTAATTTGCTGTTTCCTGTAACATCTGTGAATTTAAACAAATGTTTCAGCAACATCAGTAAGAGCTTTACCTCGTCTTTGAGAGCGTACTGCAGGGCGGAGGGGAAGTGTGTGGTGTTCACTCTGCAGTAATAGTTGACGTTGGCTCCAAACCTCAGCAGCAGGTTGATCAACTCATAGTTGCCCAGACGCAGTGCAACCTTAAAGACACAGTCACCGGATCAGCGACAGGGTTTTCTGTCTGTTTTATGGTGGACTGACTCAATTACTGGTGTTACTATTTATTGACTAACAACAGTGTAACCATCCACCCAGCAGGGTTAAATATAGACTCATTTCCACTGCATGGTTCAGCTCATGACTAAACCTTCTTTGGAACCAGATACTTGGAGATAGTCTCAGCTGACAGTCACGCCGATACTGTGAAACTGCTGCAAAATCATCTTTAATGTGACACGAACAGAAGAACATTTGCACTTTTTCAGTTGACCAGGGAGTGGTTTTGGAGTGGAAGGAAGGAGTGGAAAATGCAAGCGAAATCTGGGTTATGTGCATGAAATATTGCTGCCACTATTAAAGGTTTGTGCAGGGTGTCCAGTCTGAGCCCAAGTGACGATTATCTCCGGTCAGTCAGGGGTCTGCAATATTTTTACTCTAGCTTTTAGTGTTGTCTCAGCTCGCTCTGAATCTCTACCAAGATTATAAAAAAAAGTAACAAGAACTACCCACAACTTTTGCCAACAGAAAAAGAACGGGTCAAAGCAAGTCCAGCCGTGCCGTCCAGTACCTTGCAGCGAAAATATGATCGATGTTTATGTTTTTTGGTTTCTACACATAGGGTCCCAAACTTGGCAGTGTGACTGTGATGACTTCAGAAAGTTACTGGTCTTTGTCAAAATAATTGTAGTATGTGACTCTCCATTGTTTGTGTACCAGCTAAACAAACGAGATACAGTGGGTGAGTTGGTGGATGTATTTTTACCTGTAGACAGAGTCAGGCTAACAATTCCCCCTGTTTGCAGTCTTTATGCTAAGCTAAGCTAACTACATCCTGCCTCCAGGTGCATACACACACACAAGATTGACATTCATCTTCTCATTTCACTCTCACACAGAAAGTGAATTATTGTGGGTTTTTTTTGTTTTTATGATAATTTACAATTATTTTTCATCAATAAAATCATAATCACAATAAATGGTGGAAGGTTTTATATCATGTGTAGAAAAAGGTGTTTTCCTTTCCATGTATTGATACTGTAACACACACACACACACACACACACACAGGTACCTGCAGACATTTGATTGGGTCTTGGTTGGCCATGGCTCCGTTCTCCAGCAGCAGTCTGGCCGATGGCACGTCGTTATTGGAGACAGTGAAGAAGAGCGCAGACTTCCTCTCGTCGTCATAGCTACGGCGGACCCAGGGATGGAGCATGTAGTTGGGGTCATAACCTGCATCCAGCAAGACCTGATGGGAGTTAAACAGAGGGGACATTCAGTTTATAAAGACAAAGGTGTTAATATAGTAAGTGATAAGTGTGACTTGGTATTGCACAATTCAGAGTGTGCGCTGATTATAATAAGTGATGCATCGAATATCAAGATAAGTGTAAGTAGTTAAGTACAGTACTTGAGAAAAAGTATGGAGTAACCTCCCACTACTGATCATGGCTTCTAACACACACACACACACACCTTGAGGCAGTCTGTGTGCCCTCCTGCAGCAGCGGAGTGCAGAGGACTCATCCCACTGTCATTTACCTCTCCCATAGACGTGACTGGAATGAGCATCTTCAGAGCTCTGGGGAAGGGGAACACACACACACACACACATACAGAGACAAAACTCCACCACATTTATCTAATGCTGCACTTTTTGTATGTTACTTTTAAATGTGATGTAATCTTATCACTTAAACAGACATTACTGTTTTTGCTTCACAGGAGAGGAAATAACATTTACTGCAGGTGTCCTCGGTGTGCGACGCGGTGGATCGGCATGTGTCCTGTGTGTTTGGCAATGTTGGCGTCAGCGCCGTATTCCAGCAACAGCCTGATGACAGATGGATCTCCAGACGAAGACGCCTCGTACAAGATGGACGCCTCATCCTGTGCCTGGGACAGGACGTCCGCCCCTGCAGGACAAACAACAAGAGAGACACTGGTACAAATGAGACTGCACGTCAGGAAAATACCCACCTGATCTATCTGTTTCTACACGGGACTAGATCTGAAAGTATAAAAAGTAAAAGTACTCATTAGGACACGTAACTGGCCCCTGTCAGAGTATGTTTATTATTACTGATGCATTCATGTCTCTGAAACTGAGAAGCTATAATATACTGTTAAATTGTTTAACCTTTACAGATGTGTCATATTTTATCAGCTGATTATATATATTCTCTGTACATGTGGCATCTATTGCACGTCTGTCCGTCCCAGGGAGAGGGATCCCTCATCTGTGGCTCTTCCTCAGGTTTCTTCTTTTTCCCATAAAGGGTTTTTTGAAGTTTTTCCTGACTCCGGTTCGAGGGTCTAAGGACAGAGGGTGTCACAACTGTACAGATTGTAAAGCCCTCCGAGGCAAACAATGTTTGTGATTTTGGGCTCTAAATAAATACATTTGAATTTTGAATTTGAATATGTGTTATGTTTTCCAAATGTAGTGGGGTAAAAAGTACAACTTTTGCCACTGAAATGTAGTGGAGTAGACATGTAAAGTACCAGAAAATGGAAATATATGAGTACTTAAATTGTACTTAAGGACAATACTTGAATAGATGTACTTTCCACCACTGTAGAGTTGGAGTTGAAATAATAAAAGCGAGTGAAGTGTTTAATAAGAATCTGTATAATTTACAGTTATTTTTTAACACCTATTGATGCTGTTTCCTGTCTCACCTACGTTCCCTGCTACTCAGCACTGGAGAAAATACTCCTCTGCATGACATTGAATCTATATTAATATTTTCAGCCAGTGTCCTCTGACAAGGCTATAAAGTACGCAATATTTATTTATCATACACACGAAGCCTATATTAAAAACTAAATATTGTTTTTAGTGGCTATAATATGTTAAAAATATTGCCAATTTGCAGTTTATTAGACCAGTTTATTAGATTAGATAATTTCATAATAAAGTCTTAAGTCATAAGAAAGACTTTTTTTCAGGGTTTCTTTTTTAGTTGAATAACCTCTGACTTAATGTGCCCACCCCACCTCTAAACTAAAACCAGACAAGTTGCACCGGATCAATATTATTATGCTATTTTTAAATTATTAGGAGAGTGTTGAGTGAGCGAGTGAGAGTGACCTGTTGACAGCATCAGATAGAGGGCTTCTGTCTGTACTTGTCCTGTTAGACCTTAGTGCTGCCTTTGATACAGTTGACCATCACATCCTGTTGCTGAGAATGGAAAAACTGCTTGGTATTAAAGGGTCTGCATTAAACTGGTTCAGATCATACTTATCAGATCGGTCTCAGTTTGTCCATATTAATAATGAATCCTCTGTGCATACTAAAGTCTGTCATGGAGTTCCACAAGGTTCAGTGCTTGGTCCAATTCTGTTTATTTTGTATATGCTGCCCCTTGGCAATATCATCAGGAGGCACTCCATAGATTTCCATTGTTATGCTGATGACACCCAATTATATTTATCAGTGGAGCCAGACAAAACTGATCAGCTCCTGAAACTCCAGGCCTGCCTTAAAGATATAAAGGCTTGGATGACCAGAAATTTCCTGTTGTTGAACTCAGATAAAACTGAAGTGATCCTATTAGGTCCGAAACACCTGAGGAACACGCTTTCTCCTATGATAGCCTTGTTGGATGGCATTAACTGGGCCTCCGGCACCACTGTAAGGAACCTCGGGGTTTTATTTGATCAGGATATGTCCTTTGACACCCATATTAAGCATATTTCAAGGTCTGCTTTTTACCACCTGCGCAACATCGCAAAAATTCGGCACTTTTTGTCCCAAAGCGATGCTGAAAAATTAGTCCATGCATTTGTCTCTTCCAGGCTGGATTATTGTAATTCACTTTTATCAGGCTGCCCAAACAAGTTGTTAAAGACTCTACAGCTGGTCCAGAATGCCGCTGCTCGGGTGCTGACTAAAACCAGGAAAAGAGACCATATTACTCCAGTATTGGCTTCTCTGCATTGGCTCCCTGTAAAATTTAGAGTGGATTTTAAAATCCTTCTCCTCACATATAAGGCTCTGCATGGTCTGGCACCATCATATCTTAATGAATTGATAACTGATAACTCCTTATCAACCGACTAGAGCGCTGCGCTCCCAAAACGCAGGCTTACTTGTAGTTCCCAGGGTTTCCAGAAGTAGTAGTCTAGGGGGCAGAGCCTTCAGCTATCAGGCCCCTGTTCTCTGGAACCAGCTCCCAGTCTGGGTCCGAGAGGCAGACACAGTGTCAGTGTTTAAGAATAGACTTAAAACCTTCCTTTTTGATAAAGCTTATAGTTAGGGTGGGCACAGGCTCGCCCTTAGTTATGCTGCTATAGGTTTAGACTGCCGGGGGGCTCCCATGATGCATCATCGGGCACCTCTCCCTCTTCCTCTGCTTCCTTTACTCATATTATGGTAGTAGTGCAAACTGGAGTCACTTTTAGAAACTGGTTAAAGTGGCTAAACTGGTTAAAGTAGTTAAATTGGCTAAAGTGTCAAAGCACGGTTAATGTGAATACTCTTATGTCCTGTAAAGTGCATGTTACTGCCGGAGCCCCGGTCCTCTTTGTTCTCTCCAGTCTTGCAGGTTCCTCACTGATTCTGGTTGTGGTCCATCTGTCTGAGGTTCACTGGCCTGGTGGGGACATGATCTGTGTCTGTGTTGTGGAGAGAAGGTCGAGTGGCCCAGAGCTCCATATGAGGACATCTAGAGATGCACCTGGACTCACAGACTCATTTCCATTACCTGTGATACCTTCACACATGGACTAAACCAATGAACTCAGTATAGCTACAGCTTATTACGACTCATGTATAATTCCATAATATGATTGATGATGTTCTCTGTACATGTGGCATCTATTGCACGTCTGTCCGTCCCAGGGAGAGGGATCCCTCATCTGTGGCTCTTCCTCAGGTTTCTTCTTTTTCCCATAAAGGGTTTTTTGAAGTTTTTCCTGACTCGGTTCGAGGGTCTAAGGACAGAGGGTGTCACAACTGTGCAGATTGTAAAGCCCTCCGAGGCAAACAATGTTTGTGATTTTGGGCTCTAAATAAATAAATTTGAAATTTGAATTTGAATTTGTTCAAGAAAACATTGTTAATGCTGCAGGAGGAAGTTTGAAAAGTTTCAACCCCTCTCAAGTCATTTTCATAAAGTCCTTAAATCAGATCCATCTGCAACTAACTTCTCAAATTCTCTCTTTCTGGTTAATTAAATATGTATGAATCGTTACAGTAGTACTAAATATATATTTATAGTTAGATAGAGAAATACTGTAGAGACATCTTGCTCTCCCACCTTTCCTCAGTAGAGTCTCCACCACCTCCAGGTGTCCTCCCTGAGCAGCCAGGGCCAGAGGCGTGAGGCCGTAGTGGCTGCGGGGGTCCGGTTGAGCTCCGGCCCCCAGCAGCAGGGTCACCAGCGCTGCGTTGCCCAGACGTGAGGCCTCGTGGAGCGGACGGCGGCCGTGGCAGCCCTCCTGGTTCACCCCGGAGCCCTGATGGAGGAGCAGCTTCACCAGGTCAGAGCGGCCTGAGCGGATCGCTGCAGAGGGAAGGAGGAAGAAGAAACTCACATCTGTTTTATTTTGTTCGCAAAACTAAACAGCATCCAGTTTGCAGCCACAGCACATTTACTCAGGTACTGATCAGATCTGAGGTATTTGTTTTCATACACCTTGATATCTCTACCCCACCACATTTCAGAGAACTGTATTGTACTTTTACTTTTTTTTTTAGTCACCTCTTACTTTATAGATGAAACTTTAGCTTTAGTTTTATAAAATATGATGTTTTGTTATGACTTAAACTACACAACAGTTTATACAAATTGATCAATTGCCAATTAAGTATTATCTGATAGATTGAAATGATCTGTCTATTAGATAATATTTAATTGGCATTTTTTTTTATTATTTTAATGTTATTTTAATGTACTTTAAATGATTATGAGGTTTGAGCTGTATGTTGGAGGTGACAGTTTGGAGTTATGAGTTATGGTTTTACAAACCACACAATCAATTGATTAATGGAGAAAATAATCAGCAGATTGAGCCATAATAAAAAATAATCATTAGTTTTAGTCCAATAGAAAATAGTTTTAAATGAACTCCACCTCAACCAACTCCAACAGTAAAATCCTGCTTTTACTTTAATGCATGAAGAATAATAATCTAACTACATAATATTTAATCCTCACAGGGGACATGTACCCTGTTCTTTGCCCTCCACAGCTCTGAGGTGGTGAAACATCGGTCGTACCTACAAACAGCGGTGAGTCCTGGTCTTTGTCCTGGCTGTCTGGCTGGGCTCCATGTTGGAGGAGAAAGGAGGCGTTTTCTATCAGACCTCGTTCCACTGCCAGGAAGAGAGGCGTCTGACCGAGAAGAGTCCGACTCTCCACACAGTCTGAGCCTGAAACTGGAGAACAGGATGCTTTGATGAACCTCTTCATCATTCATCTGTTTCATTAGTGTGGTTTTACGTTGTTGTGCTGTACAGAACCAGTATAAAGTGAAAACCTTTGAACGTGAGCTCCAGGATGGTCTGGTTGCTCTGAGCTGCTGCTTCATGGAGAGGAGTCCATCCTCTGCTGTCTGCCTGTGAAAACCCGTCTCTCTGTCGGACACTGAAATCCTTCAAGAGCTTCTCATTACCTGGAGGAGATGACACATGAAGATAATAAATATTACAACAAAATGGAGGTATAGAGTCTGGTTGTGTAAGCACAGTCATTACAAAAAAAAATTAGTCAGATACTCCTGGAGGATGAACAAAAGAGAAATGAGGCCCTCAGATAACTGCAGGTTTTCACTGATCATGTGTTTGCTTGTAATTTATGTCATTTATTATATTTTGATCTCATATACCATTTATTTACCATCCTGGAAGCTATTTCAACAATACTTATTTCTGTAAAAAAGAAGAAGCACTAAAATCCAGTGTAAATAGGTGATGTGTGTCATATTTATTCAGTGTCGCTGGGTCACATTACTTAGAGCTCTTGAAAAAACTGCTGCAGCATTAACTTCTATCAGAATATTTCAGTAAAATGATGATTGATATATATGATATATGATATAGTCAGTTACACATTAGTACAGTAGTACATGAGACCAGTTTAGTATAATTTATTATTTATTGTTTTATTTTTATATCATAGTTTTCACTGACCAGGAAAAAGTGCACTGTAAACTGATGCGGGCACTTTGCCCAGTGGACTTAAGAACAGCAGACAAAGGGACAGAATGAGACAACAGAAAAGTGGAGAGACAATTAAAAAGAAATGAATAGTCAGCCATCAGAAGCTATACAAGAAACCATCTATTGTGATGGAAATCTGAATAAAATAAAGAATAAAGGCAAAATACAAAGTGTCTTTTTGTAAGTTTGAGTGTAAAAAATAAAAAAGTAATTGACACCAGGGAGGGCTGCGACACACCTGTCACATGTAGACATGCTCCACCTGCCTTGTGCCCCACCCCCCACACCCCTCACCTTGTCTGATAGCAGTGAAGATCCTGCTGCCATCTGCAGGCTCAGACCTGGAACTGTGAGGACAGAAGATCAATAACTGTGATAAACAAATAAATGAGGCATTAAAAGATTATCAGGCAAGTCAAATATACAGCTGATTAAATCAATAAGTAATATGGAGGGTAAAATCAATTTAGTTGGTTAGAAAAAGTTGGTTGATAAAATATATTAAAACTTTTATGATTGCAAGAAAACTACAGAGATGAAGCAGGTGAAAGATGAACATAACAGCAAAGTAAAAGAACTTTTAATGTATTTTATCAACTGCTCTGTGGTAAAGACAAAAACTAAAAAGAAGAACTAAAGAATAAAGGGAAAAGTAGAAAACCTTTTTATTCTTGTTGCACTCCATTTGAATTATTTAACAAACAGTATTATTTTTTGACTTGTCTGTCCTTTGAAATCCTTTTGTCTGCACAGATTCTTCACACTTTGAATTATGGTTCTTTTTCTCAGTGGAATAAACTCATATTTACACACTGTTTCAGAATATTTACTTCAATATGATGGAGGAAATATTGTAAATGCTGCCAACGAGAGACAATCTGGTTTGTGACTGTGAAGGAATGAGCAGTTTTGATCATGTGGGACAAACCAAACATCTGAGGGAAATATTTATTGTCTGGGTTTCTGTCAGACTGACCTCCTGCTGTCTCGCGTTGAGGAGTCTCGCTGGGTTTCCTTCTGTTTGTTGCTCTCCAGCAGACTCTGTTCAATCATGTACTGAAGAGCTGCGTCTTCATCTTCATTATCCTCCGTCCCAAATCGCGCACGCTGCATGGCGTCCACATAAAAGGTCCTGGCCTTTTTCAGAAAGGGAATATTTTGTGAAAGCATATTTGAGTTCACTGTTTGCTCAAGCTGGATGCTTCTGAAACTCTGTGATGGATGAACTTGTGATTTCAAAACCATGTGCTGCTACAACAGCCTCAAACACCTCTAGTTTCAGACTTTCTACCAGATGTTGGCTGATCTGGCTCAGTACCAGATGTGAAACTGAGCCAGATCGAATAGTGTCATGCAAAGTCTCAAGAAAGCCAAATCAGTGCACAACTCAAAAAAAAAAAAAAACACACTTAAAAACCACCCTCTTCTTTAGGTAGGCGTTTAAATCCAACTGGGCACCTTAGCTGTTTGTCATCTAATGATTTTTGTACATTTATCTTCTGTAGACTTTTTAACCCTTTGTATAATATAGATGTCTATTTTATTAAAGAGATGCTTCAGTATATGGCTACAGATTTACCTCCAACAGAACTAAGAAGCTGAAACCAGGAAAAACAGAAACAGACCTAAAATACACTAAAGTATAAGGACTTTAATCTTCAGTGGGAGGAAGCAGGAGGTTCAGGAGAGGCCTGAGTTCATGTCTTGTTTCAGACCAACGTTGGCTTTCCTCAGCATGTGACCAAAACAATCTTTCCTTACCTTTACCAGACTGTATTTGCAATTTAGAAATACTGTAAAGGAATGAAAAATCATTGGCAGTGATGAGTAACGACAGAAGGACAAACAGTACCTGTCTCTGAAATCATCTTTTTACCTTGTGTTTTTGTGTTGGTTCCCTCTACACGGCTGTGTCCCTGCACATTAAAAGAGGATCTGTTGCTGTTGTTGGTCTCTGACCTGGGACAGATACCAGAGCTGTATGCCTGCAGGGGTTTTATCAATGAACTCATGTCCCACACAGAGTTTGAATAGCAAACGCTGCCTGACCACAAACACATCTGTGTTAGTCACTCACAAGATGAGTGAACACAATAATGTCATTAAAGTGTAACAATAACTCTGCAGGAATAAAAAATAGAGGTTTATGATCACCAGATCTCCATGTTTCAACTGTTTACCTACAGCACTCCGGCTGGCGGCACGGGACCTGATATGTTACTATATTTACCCCCTCTGACTAAGTTTATGCAGTGAACTGAACCACAGACAGGCGGTGTGACGCTGCAGGACAGACCGGGCTGGATCAAGCTGTTTGGGGACCCAAAACTCATATTTTGGTCCCCGTACACCACCTAGTGTGTCTGTACCTCATCATCTTTAATTTCCCATTAAACACACCAAAATATGCAGTAAAATCAAAAGCAGTATCCCTGGAACAACTGATTAACAGGCAGAGGAACACAAATACAGAGGTATTCATTTGGTAAAAATAAATTTTATAAATGTATCTTTAAAACAAACACTTTAATGCCAGTTTACCAGACCCTGTGAGTTATTTCAACTAAATCTTGCTGAAGAAACAATACTTGTGAGGTAGTTCATGTGCACACTACACATATTTTTGACTCTTCGATCTCGAGCAAGCACACATCTACAAGCATAAAGCATCTTTTAAAGCACATCTCTTCGACGCAGCCTCCAAATCAGTTTAATTTTCAGTGATATTAACTGAAATACCATCATGGCTGCAGCTCAGGAGAGAGAGGAGTAATTCACCAATCACAGCTGGAGGTTTAGTCTCTCTCCAGATGTTGAAATATTTTTGGGCACAAGATTGGCAGATGGGCAGGCCAGCATCTTGCAAAATTGTAAAGCACTTTTTCCATTAGGTTGAAAGGAGCTATATAAGCTTCACGATGACTGTACAAACAAGAGGAAAACACTTCAATGCTGCTTGCTTTATCAATTCGAGTAATCTATTTCAATTTCTTTCAGGACCACAAGGGGTGCATAATTTACTTCAAACTTTGACAGAAAATCACTGTATTTGGCTATTAACATTGTCTATCAGGGATCACTCCAGCAGTTTAACCCAAGAAACAAATGGTGAATAGCCATATAGCAACATTATATGATCCATTTCCAAAACTCTGTAGACAACTCTTGATTACTACACTGTCCAATTGTTCATGCTTTTCAAGTCCCCCTTAAAATGACAAAAGTAAGTGCTGAACAATGAAATGAGGACACAAAACAACCAGACTGTAATTGAAAATGTGTTTATTTTATTGTCTGTCTCATCTGTTTATGACCTGGGTCTCTCCTTCTTGCCTTTGTAGAGAGCCAGCAGGGACACATTGGCCACCTTGACCACCTTGAAACGAACTCCGGGAATATCACCCACGGCGTGACCTTTACGTCCGAATCCTGCCACCAGAACCTCGTCGTTTTCCTGCAGATCCAAGAGGAGGAGAGAGGTGGTGAGAGGGAGAAAATGAGTCAAAAACAATACCAACCAATAAGGGACATGTGTAAACTTATCATGAAGGTAAAGCTAAATTTCTTGCTGAAATACTATTTAAAAAAAAAACAAACTACATTTTAGACAATTATGTAAGATGCCTTCAGTCAAAATTATGAATAAATTTGGTTAAAACTAAAAATTCAGATTAAATTAGCTGCAGCTCCAAGACATTTTATGACCTATAGACTCTAAGCTGTACCAATGCATTTGTGACAGCTGAGAAATTCTAACTAGGAAGTATAAACTTAATTTTTCATGTCAGCAGCTGCATTATGCTTGTTTGGCTGTTATTTACAGACATATACATGGCGAGCATTTACCTCGATGAAGTTCAGGCAACCGTCATTGGGGACGAAGGCGGTGATCTTCTTGCCGTTCTTGATGAGCTGAACCCTCACACATTTCCTGATGGCAGAGTTGGGCTGCTTAGCCTCAACGCCGCTGCAGATGGGAAACACACAACAAGGTTTAACAGACTTGTCAAGAGGTTAGCATTGATTTTTTTTTTTTTTTTTTAATAAACACCCTGTCTGTTTTATTAGACACCTGCCACTGCTCATTGTGGGCTTTTGTTCACTGTGGTTTTCACTCAGTGTCATACCATTATTATTAAAATTCATAGACAACATTTACATGTACAATTAGGATGAGAGGGAAAGTCAGTTTCTTCTAGGTGGCATCCTCAGAAAAGAGGCAAAACTATAAAAATGGCCAGGTGTCTTTGTATCAGGAACCGTGCTGTGTCATCAGTTATCAAGTTTAACAGGTCTCATGCTACTCACACTTTCTCAAGGACGATGCCTTTGGCGTGGGAGGCTCCTCCGAAGGGGTTAGCCTTCAGAGCAGTGCCCAAGTGGGCCTTCTTGTACTGTTTATCGTGCCATTTCTGCTCACGACGATGATTGCGGAGCTTTCTGGCTGTGCGCAGACCACGACACTTTCCTGGAGGACAAAGACCAACAGGAAATAAAGTTAGATTGATTGTCAGATTGATTCAAAAACATTTTTAGCTATTATTTGACAACATCTGTATCTCTAATCCATACTTTGATGCAGCAGACTGAAGAAATTGCTCCACGATGTTGATGCAAAAGTGAAAAACCTTCCAATTAAAAGGAATAAGGTGCAGAAAGCTGCTTGTGTTTTCTTATTACAACAGCAGGGATAATAAGCTTTAAGAACTTTCCTAGACTCTTTAAGTTGCCTCCTTTTCATCCTTCAACGACCGGATCACTTCATTTCAAATTTCTCAAGTTTTTTTATTTATTTTTTTTAACATGAGCAATGGTGATGACTGTGGAAAAGCCAGATCACTTTAAAACTCAGGCCTTTTTCCAAGGACATTTAAACTCAAGCACATTCCTAACCTTGAAAACACAACAGGTACTAAGTATTTTCCAAACTTTCAAGGCTTTTTAACAAACCCCAATGAATAAGAGTGTGAACGTTAATAGTTCATGGGGGTCAGTGTCCTCCACTGATGTTTCACTCTGAATCAATTATGATGTTGACAAGAAACTAGGACCACAGCATCTCTACTGAATCTGTCACTCAGACAAAACAGTGATTAACGAAACGGACTTCAACATCAATGTCTGTTGAAATCTGTCAGAAACAAACTTCTCCATATTTAATACACGAGAGGTTCAAATTGCAGCAGAACAATCATCTAATAGTTACACTACCAACAGACACAGAGCCCATCTGATCTAAATTCTGGTCTAAATTCAATTTTTTATTGAGTAGTGACTTTATTCACTCCTCTGATCGTTTCATTAAAATCTGCCGCTAATTTAAGTTAAATCAGATTTCGATCCTTCCCCGGAACATGAACACATCTTTAAATACATTCATCAGCTGACAGTTAACGGCACAACAAGGCCTGGAATACGATTATTTAATGTCTAAAGTGCTAAAGTAATCAAAGTAAAACGAACAAACCAACAGCTTAAAGAGTAAAAAGGGACGGACGCTAAGCTAACATGCTAACACGCCGCGGACATGTTGTCGCCGCTCCACGTTGCGGAAAAGAAAGCCACAAAAACCTTGATTTTTAAAACCAACTGCGAACTTTAATCGACCCAAACACATCAAAAAAGCATCATAAGATGTTCATGTAGCACATCCATGTGTATTATCAGCGCAGTGAAGAGAATAATTGATATTCTGAGGTGAATTTTGAAGCTCACCCATGATGACTGAAGAGAGTCCGGGATGGAAAGGAAGGACCCAGCGTGCACCGCGGCAATGAGTGCTCTCAGGACCCCGGCCGGGCGGGCTGCACAGGTGCCTGACTGAAACTAACACACAATGGAAAATAACTTTTCTTATGTTTTTTTTTTTTTTAAATATATTATCCTATTTTATTTTTCATATAAGACAGACGAATTGGACTATTCTTTGTTATCACGCTGTAAGTAAAATGACAAAGTACCAAAAATACTCATTATACAGAATGGCTAATTTCAGAATAATGTTTGTGCAGAATAATGAAAATTATTTTTTTCATCACTTTGATGTTTCAGCTGGTAAATGTGGAGAAAATGTGAACTTCTTTATCTGCTGACTGGCTTGTGAGTTTGTCCTCCAGGGATGAATAACGTTTTCTTTTAATAATCTACAATATTAAATTATACTTTATTTATTTGTTATATTTTGTGTTATTAATCTGCAAAGTGACTTAAAACTGAAAACTGTACTTAAGTATAGTTCTTTAGTGAATGTACTTAGTTACTTTCCACCAGAGAAAATCTGTATGTTGTTGTTGAAATGTTGAAATTAAATCTTTCCTGAGGAGAACATATTGGTCTTATTAATACAGTAATACAAGATTTTATAATATTATTACAGTATTCCATTTTTTAAAGATAAGCACAAAATAAGAAACCGTTAAACAAATGAATTGTGACCAATTTGTACTGAGCAAGTGAAAAAATAAACCATCCATATCATATCAGCCATATCAGTTTTCTCTGATGGACTAACTAAATTCAACTCTGTGTTTCTGAGTAACCTTCAGTACTTGACAGGAGATCAATGCTCCACTAAACTAAAAAGATTTGATGATGAGAGTGTTTTTTATCTATTGTGTCTTTGTCTATCTCATGTCCTGATTTTAAACATTTCTGTAAAAGTCGTAACACAAGCCTGAATTGAATGTGTCACATTATTAAAAAAGCAGCAACAAACAAACACAGAAAGAGATTAAATGTACGTCTTGTCCTGTTATCTTAAGGATTCTGCAGTAAGTCTTATTTATAATTTCTCATCAACATCAAATTTAATAAACAAAGAAAAACTGTAAATGAGCCTATGTTAAGTTGTTATGGAAATTATTTTCATGTTAGATCAGTCAGTAAAAGTATAATTTTCTGTTGATTTATTTATTGATTTGAATTTTTATTTGATTTCTACAGATGGCAGTGTTGAGTTGTCGGTCCATGGAAAATTACAACTGTTACTGTTGGAGCCACTTTATACCAGAGATGGTTCATAGAAAACATATGAGAGGACTCCTGCTGACTTTCAGGACTGAATTCAATACCTTCATCAAGGTTTGCATTGTTTTCATCATAAAGAGAAGAAACAACCTTGACTTAAAGGGCTGGTGACCTCTAGTGGTGAGGTTGCAGGCTCCCCTCAGTCCTTTTCCAAGTGTGGAGGAGAATTTATGGTAGTAGCCATTGTAAAATGTAGAAGTTCCTCTCCAGTGTTCCTCTCCGCCGTCTATCCTGATACAACACAATGGTGATAGAGCCCCTGCCCCACTGATGAAAACCTGCAGCATTTGCAATATTACAACCTAGGTGTCAGTGGAGTCTTTCCTGGAAAAATCACAAGCAGCGCAGAGTCAGGCTTTTATAAAAAGACTGTTAACACAACAGACAGACGATGTTTTTACTGGTCTGTGTTAGCGTTGTGAGTAAATGTTACTGTGGCCGAACAAACAAAGATCAATGACCACAGACAACAATTAAACTTGAAACTGAAGTGAGGTCCAAAAACACATCTGCTGTTATCAATTATCGCCATAGGGGACGCTGAACAGGGACAAAATGAAAATCTTCGAGATTATAACAAAGACACGCAGTAAGTGTCCCTCATGAAATGTTTTCTTTATACTACAAATAAAGAGGTCACTGGAGAATTTTAACTCATTAACAATGCATGCTGGGAAATCTGTTATCATGCTGATCATGTTTCTTTATAAAATTAAGAAGTGCTGAAAATAAAAAGCCTACCGGGAGAAACCTAGTATATATTCATGTTCAGTTAATTGGAGGGGATTAGTTGATTCCACTAAATTCCTGTGCGATGTTTTACAGTGTAAAATCAGTCCGTGGTGCAGCCACACAGAGCCAACATGGCTGCAGACTGTCTTTTTTGTACTGCAGCACAAAAGAGATTAAAATAAATAAATAGACTTCTACTATATCCTCAGTAATAATCAGACCAGCACTCCCCCCAAATTTCTATTTAATCCATGCAGTTGAATAAAATCCTGAATATCAATATCAACAGCATCTGAAAAAAAGATCAAATTAATGAGAAGCATCAGTGTTTGTATTCCATGTATGACAAAGGGTTTTGATTCATCAGTAGCTCCAAATTATAGACCTGATGCTTTTTGACCAGGCTGCATGAAAACCCACATTCTGTCCTATTTGATGAATTCACCAATCTGTGTCTTAAGCCCTGAAAATGAGAAAATGAGGGAACAGCAAACGTCTTTAACCGGCAGGCAGGAGGGAGGGCTCTCTCAGCCCTGTCTGTCCCTGCTCTGCCCTGATTGGCTGATTCACCAGTATGTCAGGGGGGCTTACAGACGGTGGGCTGATTAAAGTAGATTACAAGGGGGGGGAGAGGGAGAGAGAGTCTGCTGGCATCACACTCTGGTCACCACAGCGATGGCTTCACCATGGAAACACGGCTGCATCCTCCTCCTCTCTCTCCTTCTCCTGCATCTGCGGTCGTCTACCTGCCTCAACGGCCATCCTGCTGACAGGTATGTGAGGAGACAAAGAAACAAAGGCAGAGAAGATGTTTTACCTTAATGCCTGGTGTTGCTGGTTTTAATTCTCTTAACTCTCTAATCTTTGACTCCTGACACGTTCAGTTCAAAGATTACTAATGTGTCTCTGCTGCGTGGTCCACCAGAACCTGGGACTGTGTGTGTTATTGCTTTAAAGCCATTTTCTGTTTGGTCATTTAAAGACAAAGGAAAAGGCTAAAAAACCCAACACCTGACATATCATCATCTTATGAAGCAGTTATAATAAAAACATGGCAGCAAACAGCCGCCTGTTCATCCAGCATTATCATCCCACTGGACTCATGTCTGTGTTCACCTGATCAATGTAGCTTCAGTTTGGTCTCCACCATCTCCTGAATAATATATCTCGCTCTTAACCTGCTAGATGTTCCACTGCTTTACCAGCTAAGTCTCTACATTTGGTGCTGGGCAGGTAGTGCACAGAGGGTTTATCAGAGCTGGTTTCCTGCCTGAAAATGACACTGAATTATACAATAAATGTGGCTAAAAAGAGACAATATTGAATACAAAACAGTATTCCAGTATTCTAGTATTAGTTATAGCACCCCTGACTTTCATGCAGGAGTTTGGGTCTCATTGCATACCTGAAGTTAACGTTCCCATTTTTATTTTCCCATCTTTCCCCCATCAAAGTGTTTTAGTTGCCTTAACCACATTTGCCATAATCATGATCTACCCTATATCATTGTTGCTTTGTGCAGATACTGTAGAAAAGGAGAATTGCATATATGTTGGACCAAAAGATAAAAAAAAAAAAATGAATTGTTATCCTGAGTGTGCAGAAACATCCAGTATTAACATTCTCGTTGATGGTGTTGACACAAAGGAAACATAAATGGGCTGATAACGTGGCTCTGTGTCTGCAGCTGGTGTGTCATTTTTTACAGTGTGCAGCTGCTGATGGCAACGGAGGGAGAAGCTGCAAAATCTCTTTTTGGCTGAGAGCCTGCCCATCCTGCATGACCTGACTGTGTGTATGCGTGTGTGTGTGTGTGTGTGTATTCGCTCTGATGATTGTATGATTACGTAAGTCAGTGCAATCCCGCAATCCACGGTCCTGTGCTCTGACCCAGCATACAGAAGGAGCTAAACCTTGTTTTGGCTGTGGGAGTTAGTGAGTCTGTGAGGATTTGATGACTTTCCACCTATTGTTGTATTAGTACATTTATAATACAGTGAGTGTGTTCTGGGGAAAATGTGAGACATGTTTTATTCTAAATCTACTGAGAGGATTTTCATCCAGAGAGGCAGAAAGTCCCTGGACAGAGGTGAAACGTCCACTGGGCCAATCTAGATGAAACTGATGACTGTGATCAGGCTGTACGCTCGTCCCTCACTGACCAGACACAACTGTTTGTTTTCCTCACTTGTACTGTGTGTAGAAATGCCAGCTATTGTTTAGTGCTATGTTGTGTTCAGGGCCACATATAAACCAACATATAGTGTGCTATTTGTCTGTGAACGGTCAAAAAGTTTAAACAGACCCTTGCTTAAATGCTCAGATGACAAACTTTACAACAAATTATTGCAACCAAGATGATATTGAAAGTGTAATTTATGCTTTAATGTGAGAGCACAAATTAAGTAACAGAAAAACACAGCTTAATTTGTGCACACCACAACAACTGCTCAGTTCTGTATGCCCCTGTATCTGGCACATCACACATGTTTATTATTATTATGAAACTTTTTGATGGTTTTGTTCAGGCTCTGGGTAAGCTTGGTTTTAATAAGTAAAATTCTGTAGTGATCTGAAGCATGAGACACACAGTGTTTATTAGTATTTGAGGGAAACATCAGTCTTTCACCAACCTTATCCAACGTGCTTCTCTCACCTAAACCTAAACCTTCGTATAGTGAGTAGAAAGGTCCTACATCAACACACAATTTCTGCCAAAGTTAAAACAGTTTTGTTTCTCCTGGGAGATTCCTGTAGTTGTTTTTTTTTCTTTGTGCTCATCTCACTAGTCTGGGAAAATGAATCACATTATTAATTGGACAAGGCTGATGTTTCTGAAGCTTTCAACCACATCTCGTGACCTTCTTCAACAGATGGAGCCCTCAGTTGTCACAGAGATGGTTTAGCTGTTAAGTAACAGGTGGGAGAACAGGTGGTTCTGTGGACATTCAAAGATGGTGTCTGGGTATCAAAGCTTAAAGACAGTGAAGAATAAACCTTCTAACTCCTAATAAATAATAGTTAAAATGTTTTTCTAACTTTATCTTCATTAGCTTTTTGGTATGTAATTTATTCAGTGTTGTGGAGAAATAATTGGATTTAAAGTTGTCAGGGACTTCAACTACAGACAGGTATTGAAGCTCTATTCTTGTCGCTGCCTCTCTCAACCTGTTGATCTGTTTTGTTCTTCAGGTGAAATCTGAAAGTGCTGCATGTTTTCATCTAAAGCAAACGCTGCTGCTGTTCCTGTAATCTGAAGCACATATTAAACCTTTCTTCATTTCTTTATGACAAGAGTCTTTGTCTGATTAATCTGGGTCAGAGCTGGTGCCCACAGCAGCAGAACATCTCTGTCCCAGACTGCTCGCTGTCTGTAACCTTAAATACTAATCCACGACCGGGACACTGAACCACACAGACGCTCTCAGGGTCCATGTCCCGGTCATCCTCGCTCTCATCCTCTGTTTCTAACCTTCAGAACGTATTTTTGTTCACCATGACTTAATATACTGTCATTAAATCACATTATATTTTATATAGATTTATATTATTTTCTAAAATGATATGCCAAATAGTGATAAATTAGGCTTTTATGAGACAGAGTTTTATCTAATAATAATAATAACCACAAGATACTTTAATGATTAAAGTATCTGATGATGATGATTTAATTATTTTATTACAATAACTATTTATTTAGATCTGTAATCTAGATTAGACATCTGTTTTGCTTTCAAAATACCTGGATTTGATTTGGACATTCAATTAAATGATGAGAATGAGAAACAGATTTTGATAATGTGATTGTAAATTTGACTTAAAAAAATGTTACTAGCTACCATTTACTTCTAGTACTGTTTCCACCGCTAAAAATAAAATGCTTATAATTAGAAAGCTGGAAAAGATAATTAACAAATCACTAAAGAACAAAAACTAAATAAAAATAAACGAATAAATTAAAACAGAAAATGCTGTGAGATTAAAAGTTATGCTGAACATTATGTCAGTTAGTTATTGACCCTCCTGTCACTTCTGTTCACAGTGCTGCTGCCTCTCCAGTCCTTGGTAAGTGTCATCTATCTATCTATCTATCTATCTATCTATCTCTATCTATCTATCTATCTATCTATCTATCTATCTATCTATCTATCTATCTATCTATCTATCTATCTATCTATCTATCTATCTATCTATCCATCCATCCATCCATCCATCCATCCATCCATCCATCCATCATATAGACCTTTTATAAACCAACTGGACTTTAAAGCATTTTAAAATTCATCCTGTTATTGTCTGTCCAGATGACAGGACGGCACAGAGTGATGGGGAGATGTGGATGGAGGAGCATTTAGTATCTGCACACCAGTCATTCAGACAACTGCAGGTAAACTCAGAGTTTATTTAAAGGTGAACAAACAGTGGTGGTGAACTGTATGTAAAAACTGTATGTATGTAAGTAAAAGTAAGCAGTTGTCAGCACTGAATCTGTGAAAGAGATTTTTTTCATATTTTAATATCAGTTGAGGAAGGAAAGAAAAGAAGGGATGATGTTCAAAAGTAAAGAAGCAAAACAGGATTATATAAAGGAATGATGGTGTGAGAGAGAAACACCTGTGTTGCCTCAGGTTATGGTGATGCAGGTGTTTACATTCGTATACAAATAAGTGAGACTGGAAACAAGAGCTTAGTCAGATGTCAGGTGAATAAGTCAGGAGTGTGATAACAACATATAACAACATCCACACATGCTTCTATTTTAATTTATCACATAAAGACACACTGAATCAAATTTATATGTTTAGATAGTGTTTCATGTGATATATAAAGTTATTTTGTCTTTTTCCTCCTCTACAGTCTTCAGGTGCGTCACAGAGGAAGTTACTTCAGGTGCCAGGAGCTGCACTTCCCTTCCCTCCCCTCAAGGTGGCGTTGTCTGTCAGACAATTAAACACTCTGTAAAGAGAGCTGAGAAAATGCACATTTCATATCACACATTTCAAACATCGAGCTGCTGGTGTGTAATCTGATGGTCGTTCAAAAATAAGAAGTTGCTCTTATCAACAATAGAATATTAAATTATTTCACGTCTGATAACCTCAGTTTGGTATTGGTGATCATGTAGTGGGTGTACTGTTTCACCACATCAGTAGTTTTCGCCTGCTTCCTATCTTTGTGTTTGAGTTTGGACCTAACTCTGTACTCGAGATAATAAACTTTCATATATCTTCTTACCTGACTCTGTGTATGACAAAGAAAAAAATTATTTCACAAAATCTCACAGGATGGCTTTAACATGAGAAATCACCTTCACTGAAATCACTGGCAACTGGAAATGGAAAACAACCTGATTAAAGTCTATAGTGTAGATAACACTGAAAATACATCTTAAAAAAACACACCTCCTTTTTGCCAGTGTGTGATTTTTGTAAAGTTGATTTTATTTTCCAGGAGTGCCTTAACATTAATATCTCCGCCCACCAGGTGTTGTCCAACGGGGAGCCGTGTATCCTGTTCCAGGCCAGGAAGCTGTCTCTCCGCTACGAGAAGCAGAAGCAGCTGGACCTGACAGAAAGAGCCTTTTCACCGCAGAAACCTGTCGACATCAGCCAGTCTGTCTGCCGTCAGGATAAAGCCACGTATGTACACCTGTCTGTTTGACGTGCACAAACCTTTAAGAGATCAGAAAACATGAATAACTTGGATTTAGCTGATTTCTGATGGTAATTTAGAGGAGATAATACAGATCGTCCAGTCCAAAGAGACACGTCCGAGAAAGGGTGTTGATGACCAACAACAGTTCCATAAACTTATAACCTTCAGTGTTTTGTTCCCTAAGTCTGTTTGTCCATCCTCACCAGGCTGCTCCTGAGGTTTGGAGATGTGGAGGATTTGAGAGGCCTGACCATCAGGTTAGTCAAAGCATCTGCCTGCCAATCATGTAATAAAATCTAACTTTACAATGTTCATCAAGTCAAATGTGTGATCATATGTCATGTAAAGGTACGTTGATAAGTCACATCTAGCTTTAAATGTGTTATTAACATAAAAAAGTGGTATGTTTAGTCAAGTGCTGCTTTTAAATACAATTTTAAGGTACCTCTACTTTACCTAAGTATATGCCATCTTTTAGGTAGATGTTGTACTACACATACTTCACTACATTCATATAACTTCTATGGTTACCAGCTGCTACTTTGACATTCATAACATGTGATCAACTTATTAAATATGATGTATTGTTAAAGATTAAAGGCCCCATCCTCACAGCTATTTCCAGTTGTGTTTTGAGAAGCTCTGCTGGGATTTACTTAAGGTCACTGTATACTTGAACATGAAAGATAAAGTTGTAAAGTATTACAGCCACCTGTAGGTCAGTATAATAATGCGATGCCATGGGCAGGAATGTGCATCACTTTTCATTTAAAAACAGTGCTCATGGTGTTCGTAGAAGTAAAAAATTGCTCATGGTGGAGCCTCTGTAGTTAAATGGTTACAGAGCATGAGGTACCAACGTTGCTGGTACGATTCCAGTTGGTGACCTTTTTTGTAATGCTATGGCCCCCTCTGTCTTCGCCCATTTCACTCTCAGTTTATCCAATAAAGGTTAAAAAATGGCCCCAAAAAGACATGTTACTAAAAAGTCTGCAGCCACGCTACCTGAGAGGTTAAATGTAAACTCTGGACTGACCTCTCGTCCCTCTGCTGTCAGACTGCAGCTGTCCAACACTTTCTACGAGTCTTCGGGTCAGTGGTGGTTCTCGGTGGACAGCGTCTCTCTGCTCTACAACACATCTGAAGAGGCCTCGTTCAACGCCAGCGAGGTGTACGCTCCGTCCTCCTCCTCCTACCACTGCCTCCATGTTAGCAGCCAGCAGCGTCACAGCGCCCTGCTGCTGCCCAACACCGACCACGCCCGCCGCTGGGCCATCACCTTCACCAACTTCCAGGTACCTTTAACCAACTGACTCACTGTCTGATATTTAAAAGTATTATACTATTTAACAAGAAACTATCATCGTTTATCATTAAATTGATCATTAATTAAACCCCTATACTGAATAATTCATATTGAATCATAACTCGGCCAACAACCAAAAACGAAGAACACAAGAGCAAAAGTGTAATATATCAGTTAGGTTAGTTTGTCATCTTTAATGTAAACTAACTAGCTAAGTACCTCTAATAGTAACCAATCATCAAGGCCAAGATCAAGAATAAAAATGTTTGCAGCAGCTCAAGAGCTGAACATTTCCCTCAGAAGTCAATGTAGACAGAAAAAAAGCTAAAAAGACAATTAATATTTCACCTGTATTCATCATGTGACCACTTTCTTAAATTATTTGAACTCTCTCTGTTTTCCTTATGCACCTTGACTCCAGATATGATTGCTTTCATTGTATACTTGTATAAGGTTAAATGACAATAAACTTGAATTTTGAACTTTTTTATTTTATCTTTTTAATCATTTTTTTTTAATGTCCCCTCCTCAGATTCAGGCTTTCAACATCACTTCTGGTAAATTTTCTCCAGCGAGCGACTGCGCCACCTTCCTGACGCCGGCCATCCTGATGGGCCTCATCACCTCCCTCATCCTGCTGCTGGTCCTGGCCTACGCACTGCACATGGTCATCCACCTGAAACACATCGAGCACGACGACAACCACAAGCCCGACATCTACTTCCCCCACAACCCTGAACATCCTGAACACTGCTGTGTGGAAAACATTGCAGAGAAAAATATTCTGTAGTGTAGTCGGGAAGATAATAAGAGGCTTTAGCTCATAAACTTCAAGAAGAGACGCGGCTGATTTGACGCTAACAACTGGCACCAAACCTGTAATGTGAAAGTATATTTTCAGCTCAGGATTAGATTTTTTTTATATATATTTCTAGTGGGTTTTTTTATATGCCTATTAGAGAATTTCTGTATTTGTCTTTATAACAAATTTAATAAAAATATAAATAAAAAATCCTTCACAGACTCATTGTTAGATGTAGAACTGCTCTGATTTACTGAAGCAGTAAGTAGTCAGAGCACAGACATGCCTTTTTGCAGAAGAGATCTTCAACTGCATGAGAAAGCTCTCTTATTTAATGCAAAGCTGCCACGACTCTGTAACTTGATGAATGAGAGCACCTGTGTGTGAAGGTCTCTTTTAACAAAGTGAACTTCAGGTGGCACAATAACAACTGTCATGGCACGCTGAATCTCCATTCTCTTCGCCTATAGTTGTAGTGAGGACGAAGAATGGAGAGGTCCGTCTCTGCATTGATTATAGGAAACTCAATCTCCAGGCTGTGAAAGATGCTTATGCGCTCCCAAACCTGGAGGAGGTGTTCTCCACTCTCAGCCCTTTGGTTTTCAGTCCTTGACCTAAAATCTGGTTAATACCAGATTGAGGTTGAAGAGTCGGACAAGCTCAAAACCGCCTTTGTCTGCCCCATGGGATTTTGGGAAGTTAATCGGATGCCACAAGGTGTCACTAACGCTCCCAGTACATTCCAACGTTTGATGGAGAAATGTCTGGGTGCCATGAACTTGAAGGAGGTTCTTGAGTTTCTTAATGATATCATAGTCTTTTCCAAGACATTGGAAGAGCATGAGGAGAGGCTGATGAAAGTCTTGAACCGTGTGAAAGAGTTCGGTCTTAAGCTCTCCCCAGAGAGATGCAAGTTCTTTCAAACATTAGTCAAATACTTGGGGCATGTTATATCTCAGGACAGAGTTGAGACTGACCCTGGAAAAGTGGAGGCTCTGAAAGCGTAGCCGAGACCCCAAGGCTTGAAAGAGCTGAGGTCTTTCCTCGGGTTTTCAGGCTACTACACTATTTATAAAAGACTATTCAAGCATTGTTAAACCCCTCACGGACTTGACATCTGGTTATCCACCACTGCACAATAATACCAAACCAAACCGTTGGACTGACAGCTGTGAGCTTGCATTCAACACCATCATTGAAAAGCTCACCACAGCTCCGGTTCTTGGGTTTGCTGACCCCAAGTTGCCCTATGTCCTGCACACCAGCGCCAGTACTACAGGCCTTGGGGCAGCCTTATACCAAGAGCAAGAAGGTCACATGAGGGTGATTGCATACACCAGTGGAGGTTTGTCATGCAGCGAATCATGGTACCCAGCCCACAAGTTAGAAATTCTGGCTTTAAAGTGGGCTGTGGCGGAAAAATTTAGTGATTACCTGTATGGAAATCAGTTTACTGTCATAACAGGCAGTAACCCCCTGACATACATTCTTACCAGTGCCAAACTGGATGCCACCAGTTACCAGTTACTAGCAGCCGTATCAGCTTTTACCTTCAAGCTCCAATATCAAGCAGGCAAACTAAACTCAGACGGAAGAGGCCACATGGAGAGCTGTCTAATGACCTGAAGTCATTAGAAGTCCCAGAAAGAACAGGAGCGCATTAGTCAGTTCATACGAACACATTTAGCTGACCTTGGGGTTGGTGTGAGCCAAGACGTTGTGCATGCCATCTGTGAGACACATCTTCTTTGTGGTGCGGCAGATGAATGCGGGGGCAGTGATGGAGTCATGACACTTGTGCAATCTCTAGCGATCTCTCCTGAGGCTTTACCGGACAGCTTTGCGAACGAACAGCACCATGGTGGCTTACCTGGTCTTCCCCATCTGTCTGAAAGAGAGATCAGTGATAAGCAAAGGGCTGACCCCTGTCCAGGAGGTAATAGCTCAAATTGAAAGTGGGGAAAAGCTACCTCCAACAATTAGAAAAGAGCTCCCCGATATTCCCTTCCTTCTGAGGGAGTGGAATCGTCTTGAACTGCATAACACGGTGCTCTACAGGAGACGCCAAGACAATGGCAGAGTCACGTATCAGCTTGTCTTACCTGAAGAGCTTTGGGCTGTTGTTCTGCAGAGTCTTCACGATGACATGGGCCACCTAGGCATTAAACACACTTTAGATTTGGTAAGGACTAGGTTTTTCTGGCCAAAGATGGAAAGGAAAGTTAAGACTCGGTGCATTCGCAGAAAAGCACAGCCAGACAAGGTGGCACCATTGGTTAACAAAGTCCACCAGGCCCTTAGAACTTGTGTGTATGGACTTCTTGTCTCTAGAGCCCGACAGAAGTAATACAAAGGATATCTGATGGAACCACACAAACTCCTGAAAAGGATGTCCCTGTGGGAAAAAAGGATGGAGGGATTGACAATGTTGCAGTTGTTGCCAGTGATACAGTGCCAGCTGAAGGTACTGAAACTGATGGGCAGAACAGCACTGTACGATGTTCAACCTGAAACAGAGAAAGGCCTGAACGACTGCAGTATTCACATCCTGGCAACCCACTGGTGTCCATCGTTCAGTCTCTGTTTCAAGGCCTGAGCATGGTGGTTAGGCGGTCAACCAATCAGAAGCTCCCACCTGTTGACCTTTTCTGATGAGAGTTCACTTCCTCTCTCGCAAAGAGACTAGCGAGCGAGCGAACACTTACCTTGTGAAGAAAAGGATAAGTCGATTTATGACTGAAGGCTAATATAGAAGTGCTAACCACATGCGCTGATTCACACTGAGGCAAACACCATATGCTTATGAGAAAGGTGTAAGCTTAATATTTTGAATGTGTTTTTTGAATATTAGTTGATATTTTAAAGGTGCAACCTAATCCAGTGCAGTATAATATGCATTTAGCACATTTGTAAGATACTGAACTGTTGGTGGTGTTGATTTGAGCGCTTTCATCTGTACCTTTCAAGCGCACTAAGCTGCACTTTACTGATTGTGCACATTAAAATGTTTCCTCTTAACGTTTGAGCATCCTTATTTTTTCACCGAAACCACATTAAGCACTTTGATAGCCACCCAAATGGTTATATGTGACTTTAGCCTGCCAATACATGGCAGAGGGTGCAGTATGTGTTATCTTAACAGTAACCACAGTATATTTAGTAAATTATATATAGAGGGAGAGGGTATACAAATATAAACATAATAATACAAATATAAAATATCATATTATGAATATATAATATATAATTTATAAAAATGTATAAATAAAGTGTGGTGATATAATAATATGGACGTTTGTAGTTCCACTTCTGTCCGGCAGGTGGCAGTCACACGTTAAGCAGCAGCCTTGTTTATAGAAGAGGAAGAAGAAGCCGCTCGTGGTGTCTTCATTGGAGAGCACTAACAGCTAACGTTCAAACTTCTGTGAATATAAAACATTATCATTAACATTTAAAACGGCAGTTTGATTAGTGGAGCCTTTGTGTTGTTTAGTTTTAAGCCACACAGCTGGACGTGAAGTTAAAGTCGCTGTTTTGCCTGTCTTCGGTACGGGTTAGCATCCTTGGCTAACTTCCTGTGAGGGCAGTACGCGCTGACGTCAGAACGGAGGACGGCCTCACCTGACGCCACAGGTGTATTTAGACGTCTTCTCCTGTTCCGCTTTAGGGGGACCTCTTCATGTGGACCCGCCTGCCCGCCGCCCTCTCGCCTCTGTCTCGCCGCCTGCTCGCCTCCTCGCCGCGGACTCTCCCCGCAGCTCACCGCCGCCGCTCCGGAGCGATGCAGCCGGCCGTGGTGCGCTGCGTCCCGGGGGAGGCAAAGCTCACCATCTCCCTCTGTGTGGGCGGCAGCTTCAGGCACATGCTGCGGGACCAGGACGAGCCGCTGGGCAAGGTGCTGGTCCGGATCTGCAACGGCATCATCAAGAGCCAGACCGGGGCGAAGAAGAAGAGGAAGGGGAAGAACCAGGCGGAGAGTCCGAGCCAAGCCGCGGAGCAGCCCGTGGTGAAGCTGCTGCAGGGCGGGGACGAGGTGGCCCACACGGTGCTCAACTCGGAGGCGTGGCGGGACGGGGCCGTGCTGCAGGTCGGGGAGGTCAGCTACACCGTCCGGAGGAACCCGCCCGCCTTCATCACCGCCGAGCTGCCGGTGTCCCTCATGGCAGGTTTCCCGGTGTGTCCCAAACTGGAGGTGGAGTTTGGGAACCTGCAAGACTGCGAGTTCACCTGGTACAAAGAAAACACCCCAAACACGAGGTGAGAGAAAAGAAGGTGTTTTTGACAGTTACTGCAGAGTGACCCAGCACAACCAAGACCACTAGGTTCAGGTCTGTGGAGTCTGCAGGCAGGGATGGATGGTGTCTTGGACTCTAATATATTCAGCTGCCCCCCTCATGTATGTAAATGAAAACTAAGAATAAGTTTATTTTATGCACATCCACCTGAGGGAGCAGACTGTACATTATTTATGTTTGAAATATAACTTTGTTCACCAGAGACCTCTGACTGATTCACATGTTTACATGGTAAAATGTCCTGCTGAGAACATATTCTGTATGCAGTTGTTTAATAAGTAACTAAATGTAAGTGCTGCGTATGAAAATATTTGTTTACTTTGTTAGTTTTGTTACAGAAATATCAGTTAATAAGTCATAATCCTCCTTTGATTCTGCCACAGAAGTCTGGCATTTGTAATGCTTCAATGCAGCTCATGTTTATTTTTAGGAAAATTAAAAAACGGGACAACACAGAAACGATCTTTATTCAGATCAAGAAAATAATTTTGTAGATACATTGAGAAAGCAGGATTGTACAGGTTAAAGAAGTTTTGGACATCCAACACGTTTGTTTTTATTTTTCTCTTTCTTGTTGTAGCACTGAAGCAGCTGGAGGAGTTCCAGGTCAGGACGGCGGTTGGACAGAGGTAGGCCGGGGGAGAGTCCACGTCCCGACCAATCAGGACATCGGCTGCAGGCTCAAACTGTGCTGCACGCCGAAAGATGGAAGTCGCAGCGGCCTGGCCAAGGAGCTGGTCTCTGTGGAGGCGGTAGAGGCCGGACCGGGCGTGTGCATGTTCGACAACCGACATGCCTACACGATCAAAGAGGTGGAGTGGCCGGCTGTGAGGGTGGTGTCGTACAACATCCTTGCGGACGTCTACGCGCAGACAGAACTGTCCAAGACGGTGCTTTACCCGTACTGCGCCCCGTACGCCCTGCAGCTGGACTACAGACAGAACCTGATCAAGAAGGAGCTGGCCGGATACAACGCTGACATCATCTGTCTGCAGGAGGTCGACAACGGTAACTAGGGCAGAAATAATTTGTTTATTGTCAGAAAATGAATCAGCAACCACTTTAATAACTGATTACTTGTTCATTTATCAAATATAAGTGATTCCATCCACCTTTTGAAGTGCATTTTCATTGGACATTAATGAGACAAAGCTTCTGAAGGTGCAGATTTGCTGTTTGTTTTGTTATGTAACATACATTAAGGAGACATATTATTAGAAACACATAAATATTATGCAGTCCAACACATCAACATCAATAACTACAGCTTTAAACATGAACACAGAGTTGAATCAGCTTGCCTAGAACATTTTACGAATGCCTGATTTATGGCCTGATGTTCAGACTGAGCTGTCATTTAGTTTGAGTTTATTATTCAGTCTGACACCAGATTAACTTTCTTTTAAATAAAGTTCATCCGGTGAATTTGTGAATCTACTCTCTGACTTTCTTCATGTTCTCTGCACTCTCCAGGGGTCTTCTTGGACAGTCTGACTCCAGCTCTGGATGCCTTCGGTCTGGATGGTGTCTTCAGGATCAAAGAGAAGCAGCATGAAGGACTGGCCACGTTCTATCGCAGGTTAGTTTTTGTCAGCAGCTCAAATCTTAACAGTGTTGTTTGGTGCAGCCACAGTTGGGTTTTACTCTTCTGGACACACAAGGTTTGATTAAGTCATCTTTCTTAGAGCGCAGGAGTGATGCTCCCCTGCTGCCAACAACTGTGATACTCATATCAGAGGTCGAACTGGGTATCATTTAAAATGTTTTGATGTCTTAATAGGACCAGATGTTCTCCATTGCTCAACTTTGTATGAACAAGAAATAGCAACATTTACACATTTCTTAAATGTAACAGATAATTAATGTTGGATATTAAACACTTGAATCAAATGCAGCTTAGCTGGTGGCTGAACAAGACCAAAAGTTTGTTTTTTAGAGATTTTGTTCATGAATTTATTTCCTTTTCTACTCATTACTGAACTCTACAGACCAAGATATCCTGTAATTACTGTATTTAGTTGAAGTGTTCAACTTTTTTATTGAGTCAGGATCATGTAGAAATTTAATCATGTTGTCTTTTTAGGTCAAAGTTCCAGCTGCTGAGCCGTCATGACATCGTGCTGAGTGAGGCGTTGACCTCTGACCCCCTCCACTCCGAGCTGCTCGAGAGAGTTTCTGCCTCCAGCGCTCTGAAGGACAAGATACTTTCGAGGTTTACCACCCTGCAGGTACTGCTGTTCACCTGCTGGGAATCATTGGAAGAGGACTCGTGGAATTTTTCTCTTGTTGTGCACCTCTAACTGGACTTCAGGAAATTGTGTTGGGCATTCCTGCGATTATTTGGTTATTTATAAGACTAATAAGTTAATAAAAAAAAAAAAAACAATAAACAAAATAATCAATGAGAAAAATAATCTTTGCTTTCAGCACCTGTCTGCTTTGTGAATCTACATTGACACTTGTGTTTCCTGACTCTTTTCTCTGCAGGTCAGTGTGCTTGAGGACCTGAATAAACCAGGCAGGAAGGTGTGTGTGGCCAACACTCACCTGTACTTTCACCCAACAGGTAAAACAACTCCTTCCTCTGCATGAACACACCTGAGTGACTGATGGTGGCTGTACTATTAATCTGCACAAGAACAAATTTCTAAACACGTAATTTATTTCCTTTGAAGGAGGGAACGTTCGCTTGGTCCAGATGGGCGTGGCTCTGCGACACATCAGTCATGTGATCAGTGAGGTCGCACCTGGAGCCCCTCTGGTCTTTTGTGGTGACTTCAACTCCAGCCCCACCTCAGGTAACTCTTAGTCTTTCATTAACTTAAGTTAAAGCTCATATGATTTAAAGAAAATACATTACATGTGTTGATGGAAAGGCATTTTTCTCCTCTTCCTGTTTGCAGGTGTGTTCCAGCTGGTCAGTGAGGCTGTGGTTCCTCAGCAGCATGCAGACTGGAGCAGCTCTGGCCCGGAGGAGTCCTGTAGCATGGAGCTGCTGTCTGCCTTCCCCCCACTGCTGAGCGCTTGTGGTCAGCCGGCCTACACAAACTATGTTGGAGGATTTCACGGCTGCCTGGACTACATCTTCATACAGCCGGACAGCATGCAGGTAAGTCTGCTAATGCTGCTATTGATGCCCACCCCATGGACACTACATGTTAAAGTCTCCACATCCAGTTTAACGCCTTGCATTTAAACACAGTGTTTCAAATCTGTAGGTTTTTAATTTTGCAAATCGCACATATTCATATTTATATTCATATTTATTATACATTTACAAAGAATAAAGCATTTAATAAAACATAGCTCTTTATGCTAGAATATACTGTATATAATTTACATATTTTTATTTTACATTTGAATTTTATATTTACATTTAATTATTGTTTCTTTTCTCTTACTTTGTTTATTTTACCCTTCATAAACCACAACAGAGGGAAATTTCTTGTGTGTTAAAACCTAATTGATTGATGCTATTATTACTACTTCTACTACTGCCACTGCCAGTCCTACTACTGTAACTACTGTTACCACTCATGGATCAACCGCTGGTATTACTGTTATCATGTTACCATGTTGCAGATGAAAAGGGTCAGACAAGCCAAATCTTTGTGTTCTGAAATATTTAGCAGCAGATTATTTCATGTTTTGTGCTGCAGTTAAGCTTCCGAACAGCGTTTCTTTATTTATATATTCTGTTTATCACTGAAGGAGGAGGAGGTATAATGACCTAAACAAGAAGTTAACATGCTGCTGTGTGTGTGCAGGTGGAGCAGGTGATTCCTCTGCCCAGCCACCAGGAGGTCACCACCTACGAGGCTCTGCCCAGCGTAGCTCATCCTTCCGACCACATCGCCCTGGTCTGCGACTTGCGCTGGAACCCCTGACCTCTGACCTCTGACCTCAACTGGTCCTTCAGTTGCTGCTGCAGATGCATTTTGACTTTGGATTTCTTTACACTTGGCTGAAGTCTGAGCATGAAAATATGTTCCTGCAGGTTTCCTGGAGATCAATGAAAGACAACAGAAAGATGGGCGAACTGTCTTAAATGATAATGTGACTGAAATGTTGGGATTAAGTTCAGACTGTTTTATTTACATCACAGTAATTAATGAATTTTAATCACTGATATTCAGTGTTTGGGTTGTTACTGCAAAAAGTAATAAACTGCACATTGCTTATTATTTTTCTTAAAAATATAAAATTTCTTTAGTTCTCCAGACATGTTCTACTGCAGAAAATACCAGAAAATAAACATTTTAATAAAAGTATTTATTATTATTTTGGTCAGTTGCTTATGGGTCTTGAGTTTTTAGACAAAGTTTGAGTCTGCAGCATTAAAGTTTATACATGAGTCAGACATTTGGTTCATTCTTGCACACTGCTTTTAATTCTGATCCTTCCAACCCACCAAAGGAAGTCCAGGTGACTGTTTCCATGGATACAGTCACTGAAAGTAAGGTGCTTTAATTTCTGATCTTGTTTGTTTGGGTCAATTTTAAAGCATCTGTCAGTATTTACTTACAACACATCTTATAATGTGGTGGAAGCTTGTTCCTACCATAGAAGAAGAGATGGTTGTAATGTGAGAAATTACACAAATATAAACACACCTTGAAAATCAAAATTATGAAATATATGACTTCATATTGTGACTTTTATATTCAAATTTGTCAAAGTAAGTTAACTAATCTCATTTCAGCTTCTCCACTTCTATTTGTGTGGTTTGCTTTGGCTTGTGTGTTAGACAATAAAAATGGGATCTGATGACCCTGATGAAGGTGAAATATGCTGCTCTGACAATAAAATTGTTCACCGTATGCTGCATGTGTTGCTTGAGTTTTGACCTCTTCATAACCACCAACCACCGGAAAATAAAGATTCAAATATGCATCACAACACAGAAGTAATTACTTACAATAACAGATGATTACAATAACCCAGAGAAAAAAGTGATTACCTTGTAAATCTAAAATAAATCTAAAAATCACAAGCCCATCATGAACAGAAGAACATCAAGGACCGTTACGTCGCCCGGATTGGCGTTACCGGGGCCCCACCCTGGAGCCAGGCCTGGGGTTGGGGCTCGCAGGCGAGCGCCTGGTGGCCAGGGTCTTTGCCCACGGGACCCGGCCGGGCTCAGCCCGAAATGGCGACGTGGGCCCGCCTTCCAGTAGGCTCACCACCCGCAGGAAGGTCCATGAGGGGCCGGTGCAATGTGGTTTGGGTAGCAGTCGTGGCGGGGGCCTCGACGACCCAATCCCTGGACCAAAACTCTGGCAATAGGGACATGGAATGTCACCTCGCTGGGGGGGAAGGAGCCTGAGCTCTGTGCGGGAGGTTGAGAGGTACCGGCTAGAGATAGTCGGGCTCACCTCCACGCATAGCTTGGGCTCTGGAACCCAGCTCCTTGAGAGGGGCTGGACCCTCCACTACTCTGGAGTTGCCCAGGGTGAGCGGCGGCGAGCTGGTGTGGGCTTGCTTATAGCTCCCCAGCTCAGCCGCCATGTGTTGGAGTTCACTCCGGTGAACGAGAGGGTCGCTTCCCTGCGCCTTCGGGTTGGGGATAGGTCTCTTGCTGTTGTTTGTGCCTACGGGCCGAACAGCAGTACAGAGTACCCGGCCTTCTTGGAGTCCCTGGGAGGGGTACTTGATAGTGCTCCGACTGGGGACTCCATTGTTCTACTGGGGGACTTCAACGCTCACGTGGGCAACAACAGTGATACCTGGAGGGGCGTGATCGGGAGGAACGGCCTCCCCGATCTGAACCCGAGCGGTGTTCTGTTATTGGACTTCTGTGCTAGTCACAGTTTTGTCCATAACGAACACCATGTTCGAAGCATAAGGGTGTCCATCAGTGCACGTGGCACCAGGACACCCTAGGCCGGAGGTCGATGATCGACTTTGTTGTCGTTTCATCTGATCTCCGGCCGTATGTCTTGGACACTCGGGTAAAGAGAGAGGGGCTGAGCTTGTCAACCGATCACCACCTGGTGGTGAGTTGGATCCGCTGGCAGAGGAGGAAGTTGGACAGACCTGGCAGACCCAAACGTATTGTGAGGGTCTGTTGGGAACGTCTGGCCGAGCCCTCTGTCAGGGAGGTCTTCAACTCCCACCTCCGGAAGAGCTTCTCACAGATTCCGAGGGAGGCTGGAGACATTGAGTCCGAGTGGACCATGTTCTCTGCCTCCATTGTCGACGCGGCATTATGGTTCGAAGTTGTGGACGTGCAAGGTCTCTGGTGCCTGTCGTGGCGGCAACCCCCGAACCCGGTGGTGGACACCGGAAGTAAGGGATGCCGTCAGGCTGAAGAAGGAGTCCTATCGGACCATGTTGGCCTGTGGGACTCCTGACGCAGTTGACAGGTACCGGCAGGCCAAGCAAGCCGCAGCCCGGACGGTCCTGGAGGCAAAAACTCGGGTCTGGGAGGAGTTCGGTGAGGCCATGGAGGAGGACTATCGGTCGGCCTCGAAGAGATTCTGGCAAACCGTCCGGCGCCTCAGAAGGGGGAAGCAGTACTCTGCCAACACTGTTTACAGTGCAGGTGGGGAGCTGTTGACCTCGACTGGGGACATTGTCGGACGGTGGAAGAAATACTTCGAGGATCTCCTCAATCCCACCGACTTGCCTTCCAATGAGGAAGCGGAGGCTGGGGTCTCTGAGGTGGACTCGTCCATCACCCAAGCCGAAGTCACTGAGGTAGTTCGTCAAGCTCCTTCAGGTGGCAAGGCGCCGGGGGTGGATGAGATCCGCCCTGAGTACCTCAAATCTCTGGATGTTGTGGGGCTGTCTTGGCTGACACGCCTCTTGCAACATTGCATGGAGGTTGGGGACAGTGCCTCTGGTGTGGCAAACTGGGGTGGTGGTCCCTCTTTTTAAAAAGGGGGACCGGAGAGTGTGTTCCAACTACAGGGGATCACACTTCTCAGCCTCCCCGGGAAGGTCTACGCCAGGGTACTGGAGAGGAGAATTCGGCCGATAGTCGACCCTCGGATTCAGGAGGAACAATGCGGTTTTCGTCCTGGTCGTGGAACACTGGACCAGCTCTATACCCTCCACAGGGTGCTTGAGGGTTTATGGGAGTTTGCCCAACCAGTCCACATGTGCTTTGTGGATCTGGAGAAGGCATTCGACCGTGTCCCTCGTGGTATTCTGTGGGGAGTGCTCCGCGAGTATGGGGTCCGGGGCCTTTGCTAAGGGCTGTTCGGTCTCTGTACGACCGGAGCAGGAGCTTGGTTTGCATTGCCGGCAGTAAGTCAGACCTGTTCCCAGTGCATGTTGGACTCCGGCAGGGCTGCCCTTTGTCACCGGTCCTGTTCATAATCTTTATGGACAGGATTTCTAGGCGTAGCCAGGGGCCGGAGGGAGTCCGGTTTGGGAACCACAGGATTTCATCTCTGCTTTTTGCAGATGATGTTGTCCTGATGGCTTCATCAGGCCAGGACCTTCAGCATGTACTGGAGCGGTTTGCAGCCGAGTGTGAAGCGGCTGGGATGAGAATCAGCACCTCCAAATCCGAGGCCATGGTTCTCGACCGGAAAAGGGTGGCATGCCCTCTCCAGGTGGGTGGAGAGGTCCTGCCTCAAGTGGAGGAGTTCAAGTATCTCGGGGTCTTGTTCACGAGTGAGGGAAAGATGGAGCGTGAGATTGACAGGCGGATTGGTGCAGCGTCCGCAGTTATGCGGTCGGTGTACCGGACCGTCGTGGTGAAGAAGGAGCTGAGTCGAAAGGCGGCTAAGCTCTCGATTTACCGGTCAATCTACGTTCCCACCCTCACCTATGGTCATGAACTTTGGGTAATGACCGAAAGGACAAGATCGCGGATACAAGCGGCGAAATGAGTTTCCTCCGCTTGGGGTGGCTGGGCGCTCCCTTAGAGATAGGGGTGAGAAGCTTCGGTCACTCGGGAGGAGCTTCGAGAGTAGAGCCGCTGCTCCTTCGCATCGAGAGGAGTCAGCTGAGGTGGCTCGGGCATCTGTTTCGGATGCCCCTGGACGCCTCCCTAGGGAGGTGTTCCAGGCATGTCCCACCGGGGAGGAGGCCTCCGGGGAAGACCCAGGACACGCTTGGAGAGACTATGTCTCTCGGCTGGCCGAGCTCAAGGGAAGGTTATTATTCCAAAGCTGTATTCAAATAAGAATAATCAAATCAATAATTAAGCTTGGCTACGAAATATCAATGTAAATACAATAAATATAGAAAAGATAATATTTGGTAATTTCAATTTAGGTTTGTTTTTATTGGTTGTTGTATGACACTGTGTAGGAGAGGTTGATCTTACAATAAATGTCTTTAACTGTAATACATTTTAATAAAACTTTATTGGAACAATGAATTAGTATCTCAAAATAAATACTTATGTCAGCTTTATATTCAGATAAATTGTTATTTCAAGATAGTATCTCATTATAATGACTTACAGGAGCTTTTATTATTATCAGACTGGCAGATTTGGGCTTCCACAAGAACCAATTAATAAAAGGTCTGGCACAAGGGTTTTCTTCACGATTAATAAAGGTATATCTTATCTTATTAAAGATTACTTATAAAGCTCAAACTGAAGAATTTAACGTGCTTTTATTCTGAAGCTGACCGGATAAGCTCTGTGTCACGCTGTGCAACTTGACACCTCAAACCGGAAACAAACAGTCCGGTCTGACGTGTCATTCACGAGTTTCACTGCTTCATGAAGCTTTCTTCAGCTGAGCAATAAGGTGAGTTTCTGTCATTTTCCATCAGTTTCGCCTCAGAGTGAAGGCTTTGGCGGGATGTTTTATAGTTTTAATTTAAAGTCAAACTGCTGTGAATTAACTCAAGTCAGCTCCTTTAGCTAATTTGAGTTAGCCACAATCAGTGTGCCTTCATTTGTGTCAAAGTTCAAAATATCACACACTTTATGTTTGTCTCATCACTTATAGTTTATATCTAAAGCAATTCAGAGATAAATGTTGGCGTTTCTCACGACAGAGAAAGCTCCCAAGCCACTGTGTTGGTAAATTAGCGGAGTTAGCTGCAGGTGTTGTGCTGATAATAGGTTTAATCTGTGCCCTGTTTTCTCATCACCTGTTTGTGTGTTTCTGTTTCTTTACATTACACAGAAACAAACAACAGCAACAAATAAGATAAGATATACCCCTTAAAGAATGAATGAGATGATCTAATGTGACTGGATCATGTGTTTATGAATGAATCAGTTCAGTCCTGGTCTGAGATCCTGACAGAGTTTTAAAGAAAACAATTAAATAAGTCGTTCAAACCTCACTGTGTTTAGTTTGATAGTTCACAGGCTCTTCTGACTGTCAGCAGTTGAACAGGTGTAGTCATCAGATGTCCAGGTGCAGGAGGTGTTCAGATCCTTTACTGTAGTCAAGTTCAAATACCACACTGTATTTAAACAGAAAGTACTCTGTCAGAAGTTCAAATCCTGCATTAAAAATCTTACTTACATGAAAGTATTATAGAATACTCAGAAAAAAATGTACACGAACTATTAAAGGTAAAGAGCTTGCTGCAGAAGAACTGTGCGACTGTCAAGTCAGACAGAAACAAGCAGATTTAGATCCATGATATATGATGTACCTCACACATAATATACTCAAAGTCATGATTCCTCCCCACATAAGTATGTTATATATATATATAAAGCATTTATACGTTCAGCTTGACTCAAGGCGCTTTACAGCACACTCTGTCCTTGGATCCTTGACTCCGATGAGGAAAAACTCCCCCAAAAAACCTTTAACAGGTAAAACATTGAAACAAAACCTTCAGGAGGAGCAACTGAGGTGGGATCCCAGGACGGAAGAAATCAACAATAATATCACATGTTGTTGTCAAACGGAGTGTTAATCCTCATGCATAAATATAAAAGCAGGATTTTACTGGCATTATTGTCGATTGAGATGGAGCTCATTTTAAGGAAAAGCAGGAAATTGTCACTTTTGTGTAACTATGAAATGCTTTTACTTAAAATGGAACTCTTATCAAAATAGTTCCCGATTTATTTCCTGTCAGTTTGATTTATTAATCACCCCCATCACTTTGTTCTGTGCGACACCTTAACTTAAACATTTCAGCTTCTAGAGGCAGTGACTTTAAACTTTAGACTTTCTGGATGTGATGAATGTTTTCTGTTCGGGCAGTTTCAGACTCATAAACGTCAACTTGACTTTGAAAGTTACCTGTTGAGTAGAAACTGGGAAACCTTCACCCATCACTGTGACTCTCCTCTCTCCTGCTCAGGCTGGTTGCTTTGTCGCCATTGATAAGCTGTTGGTCGTCTTGGTAACGGTTGCTAACGACAGAGGCAATGAAGGCTTTGATCCTGGTGGGGGGGTATGGGACCCGGCTGCGACCGCTCACCCTGAGCGTCCCCAAACCGCTGGTGGACTTCTGCAACAAACCCATCCTGCTGCACCAGGTGGAGGCGCTGGTCAAGGTATGGAGGAGGAGCAGTGAGCGTGAAGAGAGCTGGGGGGGTTTTAACTGGACTGCTGATGTTTAATTTGGACGCTCTCTCTTTCTTTGTGTGTGTGTGTGTGTGTGCAGGCCGGGGTGAACCATGTTGTTCTGGCTGTGAGCTACATGTCGGAGCTGCTGGAAAGAGAGATGAGAGTCCAGGAGCAGAGAGTACGTACAACAAACCATCGCAACACTATTACAGCTGTCATACACATCGTCACACACAACACACACACTTAATGGGTCAGTCCATTCATTTTCTAGGCCTTTGATGAACGATCAATACACACAAATCACACAAACATGTTTTTTCACTCAGCCACAGTGGTGTCAGGCCATGCAGGGTGATTGTGTTTATTTTATGACCTCCATCACATGACCAGAGGAGGAGAGAATTTCATTTTCTCTCATTGCATCGAACAAGACATTTCAAAATTCAGCAACATCTTTCTGCTGATTTATGCAGTGCGATACAAAGGATTCATGTGACAGCACTCTCTGTTCTTTCCTGGTATCAACAAACAATCCACGCTGCTTTTATTTTCATTTCTTTTAATGGAAGTGAAGATTAGATAACAAATTACATCACCTTAAAACAATCTAACCCTTTTATCTTTTATTTTAAAGACTTTTCATCGACGTGCACACATTTCCACCTCAGTCTTTTTTCTGCTTTAAAGCTCACACACTGAGTCAGTTTTACCTTTTTTTTCTATAAAATATTTAGGTAATAACATCTAACAGGGTAGACATGTTCTTATTTGTGGCCTTTTAATTTGAAGTCGGGCATGAAATGTGATTTACTGCTGCAACAGTTCATCAATAAAACATTAGTCCATCAACAGAAAAATAATTAGTAGCTTTTTTTATAATCAAATAATCTTCAACAATTCTCTGTTTGTTGAGGATTTTTCTGTGTTTTTGATTTGACCCTCTGGCAGTTTGTTTCTGAACACTTTTATACACTCCGATGTATTTTGAAGATTACAGAAATGATTGTGTCAGTCTGCTGTATCCTGAATGTTTCATTTTTTTCTCACCAGCTTGGGATTCGTATCTCTCTGTCTCATGAGAAGGAGCCTCTGGGAACTGGTGAGTTTCTCTTCAAGTACTGAAATACTATAAAAACTGTAATTACCTAAAGGTGCCCAAATCTTAAAGGGCTCAGATCAGAGCTGGACAAGAAAGGGTTGTCCTCAAACTGCTGAAACAACACTGGAACTACATTTTAGTTTGAGACATAATTGTGCATAAAGCTGTTCATGGGAACTATGGGGCACAAACTGAAGGTACACTCAGGGCTGACCACATATGGACTATGACAGAAAGTTTAATAGAATTAATAACAAATGAATGTGTGTGCGTTTGTGCAGCGGGCCCTCTGGCGTTGGCTCGGGAGCTGCTGAACATCGACAACGAGCCGTTCTTCGTCCTCAACTCAGACGTCATCTGTGATTTTCCCTTCAAAGACCTGCTGCAGTTCCACCGCAACCACGGCAAGGAGGGAACCATCGTGGTGAGAAAGAAGGAGACAGTGCAAAGAGTCTTTTCTGAGTAAATCTGTCCAGGTGCAGGATGACAATCTCTACAGGTTGTTCAGACAGTTTTTGGTTTTAATCTGACCTACACGACAGTGAGAAAAACAGGGTGAAATCTTTGGTTGTCAGTCCAAACGGGTGAGATTCATCCATCATTAGAGTGTTGGAGACTAAATATAATGTAGGATCATTTTGTTATTAAAATCTAAAATTATTATTAAAAGGAATAATGGATAATTCAAAGAGAAAATGGAAAATAAATTTGTATAGTGTTGTACATTTAAAAAAAAAAAGGAAAAAAAGGAAATTTGATATTGAAATGACAAATGGATATTATAAAGGCCAGTAAGTCTGAAAAATCTAATTGAAACTGAAATGAAAACTTGAAAAGCTTAAATGTAAAAACTTAGATTTGGACCACATAAATACACAAATAAAAAAATCATTATTTATATTAATAAATCATCTGTTTAGTCTTCATTGTAAAAAGGTTTGTTTTCATTTTAATCATTAAATTCTGACGTGTGTCAAGGTAACGCGTGTGGAGGAGCCCTCTAAGTACGGCGTGGTTGTGTTTGAGACAGACAGTGGCAGGATACATCGCTTCGTTGAGAAACCGCAGGTCTTCGTCTCCAACAAGATCAACGCCGGGATGTACATCTTCAATCCCAGCATGCTCAGCAGGATCCAGGTGACTCTTTCTCTCACAGACACACAAATGTTTGTGATAAAGTAAATATGTAGTGGGAGTTTGAGACTCTGCAAAAAATCTTTGGTGTTCGCTGATACATATTTCTATATGTTGATGCATTTTACTGGCAATTAATAATCTTTGTGACTTGTGTGTGTGTATGTTTGTTTATTCAGCTAAGACCAACATCCATAGAGAAAGAGATATTTCCTGTCATGGCGGAGGAGGGACACCTATACGCCATGGAGCTACAGGGTAACTATTACTCCTGTTCGTTCATTCATTCATTCATTCATTCATACACACATATTTAAAGTAAAAGTCAGAAAACTGTGAAAAATGTTCATCACAGATTCCCAAAGGTGAAATCTTGAATGAATCTTTGTTTACCAGCAGTTCAAAACCCGAAAATATTCAGCTCACAATCATCTAAAACAGAGAAAGATATTAAATCTTTGCATTTGAGAAACTGAAACCAGAGAAGAGTTGGTATTTTTGCTTTATAAAAGACAGTAAAACTAATTGATTATCAGACACATTGACAAGGTGAGATAAAATTTAGTTTTACAGATAAAACTGGGTCATTACAAAATTGATTTTACTTACTAAATAGAAATGACAGAAACACGAGGAGTCAGACCATCAGACAGGTTGGAAACAGACCAGAAGTTGATTCAGGTCTATGGAAACCCTTTTATTTGGAAGCCAAACTGAAAATGAGCACACTCGAAAAACTTTGTGCTCACAACTGCAGTAAGTACAGCAGGTGATGGATCTTTACAACAGACTGGGCTCTTTTGTTTTCTCTTCCAAATAAGTTTAATCTAACCTGGAGGTTTGTTTCCAACATTGTCTGACTGCTCGTGTTTCTTAACATGCTGCGACCACCAGCAGCAGGCTAACTGAACTTAGCAGACCAGTAACTTCCTGGAGACTCTGCTGCAACTGCTCCTGATCAAGAAAGTCGTCTTTACATGTTTGTTTATAGATTAAACAAACTAATTGATTGGTGAGTTGTAGAGGTGATGTTGGGTGGATTTTATTACTTCTGGACAGAGTCAGTCTTACTGTTTCCAGTTTGTATGCTACGTGGTATGAAAGCAAATAAATGTATTTCTAACATGTTGAACTTTTCCTGTAAATGATGTCACCGTGCTCTCAGTTATGTGTTTTAAAAGAGACACGATGGTAACGTGATAATGGAACATGTTGTGTGCTCGCTCTGGTCTCACAGCTCACAGCTCCACCAGACGTAAGTGTTTGGGTTTTTCTTGTCACCCGGACTCCGGTAGTTCTGGAGAGGAATCATTTGTAGAGAAGCACCGATACCAAGATTAGATGGTTTCCTCCGCCACAGTGCAGCAACACTGTTTTCAGACGGTTTAATCTTTATCCACAAACAGGCTGGATTCTCTGGTGTTCAGATAAAAATGATGCTAATGATCCAAATCAGTAGAAGGAATCTGGAATTGGTGCATCTCTATCCTCATCCCTCTCTGGGGTGATTCACAGTGGAACCATCTAGCTGAGCTCCCTCCCTCCCTCCCTCTAGTCCAGGACCGGGCCGAGTCACAGACTGTGGTCCAGATTGTAGTGGCTTTGTTTCCTTCAGAAAACTTCACAAGTCTGTGGTGAAACACTGAGCAGCTCCTGGCATTAAACTGAGGAGGGTGTCAGACAGTCCTTGTGATTCCTGCACAAGATAAACTGAAACATAAATCTGGATCTGGTGTTAGAACAAGTTCTTAACCTGCAGGCTGATTCAGAGTGTCATGACAAAGACTTTAAATTCACTATTTATTTTCACATCAGCTGACTTCTCCTTAGTAATCAGAATATAATGAAAAGTCACTAAAATCCTTTGCAACCAACAGTTTTTAAAAACTAATTACAGTAGTTAAATAAATCCCATAAAGTGCATCGATACAGGCTTAAAAACACAATGAAATAAAATCTGTACAATTTAGTAAAAGGACCCAGGTTAGATTGAGCCAAAGCTTAGAGATTATTTATTACATGTTCATCATGAGTATACATTTCATACCGTTCAAGTTTTTAAAAAAAAAATTTTTATGATTTTATTTGACTTCATTTAGAATTCAGACAAACAGCTAAATCATTTGATTAAACAACATCAGGCCACCACAGTATTTTTAGTGTTTATCTTAAAGATTAATCAGTATTTTAACTTTTATTATTTCCCATCATTTTCCAAAGCAGCTGAGGTTTTACATATATCCTCTGACTTCCAGGCAGTTGTTTAATTTCACTAACTTTTAGAGAAAGATCATCACATTGCAGTAATAGAAGCTGCTGGTTGGGCAGAAATCTAAAAGATACTAGACAGAATAAAAACACACCTTTATGGTCCTTTTAAAAACAGTGAAAACTGATCAGTGTCTGCTGATTATGTGAACGCTTCAGTGTCTCACCTGATTCAGATGACAAGGAAACTCCTGGTTTTGTGTCCTTGTTTCCATGGTAACTAACAGCCGTCACTGTCTGTATCTCTGTACGCTGTCTGTCTGTCTGTCTGTCTGTCTGTCTGCAGGTTTCTGGATGGACATTGGTCAGCCTAAAGACTTCCTGACAGGGATGTGTATGTACCTTCAGTCGATACGACAACACGCTCCTGAGAGGCTGCGCACAGGGCCCGGCTTCCTCGGCAACGTTCTGGTGGTGAGTTCAGCTCGTTTTCACCACATATCCATTAAAGAACCGTACTCGATAATAATCCTCCGTCCTCGTTTTCTCTGCAGGATCCGACAGCGCAGATTGGGGAGAACTGCACCATCGGCCCGAATGTCACCATCGGTGCCGGCGTGGTTGTGGAGGACGGGGTGAGGATAAAACGCTGCACGGTGCTGAAGGGAGCTCGGGTCAGATCGCACTCCTGGCTCGAGAGCTGCATCGTGGGTTGGAGCTCCTCGGTTGGCCAGTGGGTGAGTACAGGACAGGCGGAGTGGAACTGAAAACATTTACACTGACATTAAAGAGGAGATGTGTGTGTTAATCTTTATTTCAGAGATAAAGGTAGTCTTTGTGGATGTGGAAATGATTCGGTTTCAAAGCATTAAAATTAGTTATGCTTATGTTTTGGGGAGAAAAAATAACATTATCATACCACCTCTGTCCGACGTGTATTTCTTTGATATCTGTGAACAATGTTGTACTGATGACACACAACTGTATGTAGATTTTAATAATAATAATGCCATAAAATGCTGTAAAAAGTGTGAAAAAAGCTATTCTTTTTACGGGCCCACATATTCAGATTAATCTGCCTGATTGCCCAAAATGTAAGTTTTGTAAGTGTAAAAAGACTTGTGAGTGTTATTTGATTCTTATTTAAAAAAAAGCCAATCATTCATCAGCTAAAGCTTAGAAAAATTGTAATAGATGCCTTTTCAGTGCGGTCTCCTGTTTCGTCTCATATTGGATGTGTAGATACTTGATGCGCCTGTTGTCAGGGGTAATGATGACTTGTCTTGTTTTCTCAGGTACGTATGGAGAATGTGACGGTGTTAGGGGAGGATGTGATCGTGAACGACGAGCTTTACCTGAACGGCGCCAACGTCCTGCCTCACAAATCCATCAACGAGTCAGTCCCGGAGCCACGAATCATCATGTAGCATCGGGTGGAGGAGAAAAGCTTGACGCCTTTTTATACGAACTCGACTGAACACCCATACTGTGCCAGAGAGAGGAAGAGAGAGAGAGAGGGACGAACAGACGGGTGGAGGAGAGAAAATGGAAAAAGAGAAGGGTTTTTCTTTCTTTTTTTAATTAGTTTGGACTCGTTTTAAGCCCTGCTTGGCTGCACCGTCCATCAATCAGAAGCGATTACAGATGATCTGTCAAAAAGCAGCCTGGCCCGTCAGGAGTGTTTAGTCAGAGCTGCAGGTCAAACACCAAACGTGAATGTCCTGAATGTGGCTGATGGTTTCATGTGAATTCTGATTTAATGGAGGAGGTTGATATACCTGGGCTGGTGTTCTTTCAGATGGTGGAGGGACTAATGTGAAGTATATTTAGGGGGGTGGGGAGGGGGGTCAGAGAGCGATACGACACTGCTTTTTAGATTCACTATGCATCTATATTACATACAGTATCAGTGAACAGGCACTGAGGGCTCATACGACATTAACATGTTTCTGTGCTGTAGCAGAGACTGGACTCATGACTGAGGACTGAGATTAATGATCTGGCATATGAACAAAATGCAGTATTGATTATAGTTAAAGTTGCATTAATAGATAAATTAATGGCCTCTTGGGGGAAGCAGAACAAGCTGTAAACACAACACGTAACATATAAAGATGTTATAGCGAATGTTTTAGCAAAGAGTTGCTTCTTTACACATCCAGCAGACACAGAGGAACATCATGTTTGTGTCACCTGATGAATGTAAATTTAAGACATTGATTAGTGCAGCTTTAATCATTTATAGTGTAGATGTCAAGTATGTCTCATTGCTTAGGTAAACTTGACTTTTTCTGTTCTTTTCTTTTTTTTCAGTCATGAAAACTGTGCGCTTCAATGCCAAATTGGTTACCACTCTGTAAAAAGAGAACAAAATGTAGTCAGCTTTTTTACAACAAACTGCAGTTTATGGTGTACATTTACAGATATCTGAGTCAAGCTGCATCTTTTACTTAGAAATAGTACGTCAACGTTCAACATATATTTAATTCAGGTGTTTTCTAAAGAGTACCTTAACACTGCCTGGAAATCTATTTTTTTCTAACATCTCGTTATTTACCAAACTCAAAGAGGCTTGAAACTTTCAAACAGAGAAGGAAGTGAGGAAGTTCTCTCTAAAGAAATCTTTAAAGATGTCATGAAATGAGATGAATTTATTTTTCAGAATTATTCTGATCTGATTATCAAAAAATATCTCATGAATCTCGATGAATCCAACAGAATTGTTTGATGGATGAAAAATGGCAACTTTACTTTTCTTCGATCTGTTTGTGGTGACGGTGGTGCTAGAGTTAAAGTCATGTTGTTCCCTAAATCAGAAGTATTTATTTTCTTTATGGTGGCTGTTTCAGGACATTTCAGACTCAGCCGAGCTTCCATCAGTCTAAGCTGTACCTCGCTGTGCATCAGTTAACAGCTAGCATGTTAACGTGTATGTTACCGTGTAATGTAAACAGTTTTAGCATGTATGCATCTTCCTCCACGGAGACCCAAAGGCTCAGTTCCTGGTAGTGTTATGTCTGGCTCTGATTGAAAGTTTGTTCAGTCTTGTTAAGTCTTACCACAACGTGCATTAGAAGGTATGCTGGAGCTTTTGATTGAATTAATGATTTCAAGGTCAAGACAGAACTTTCAGTCTCAATCATTAAGTTAAAGTGGATGAGAAGTCCTCAGAAATATTGAAATCTGAAAATCTACAACTCCATGATAACTGGGCAAACTCCAGCAGACCACGTCTAATGAGCTGTGTGGTTTTTGTTAACTGTTGGCTGTGTTCACATCCTTGTTGCTGCTCGATCGAGTGCCTGCACACTGGGAGGGGAGAACATCCTGAACCTCATGCTACCTGTTTGTGATTGAAGCTCATCATTGAAAATCTTTAGTTTAAGGGCTGTCCTGTCATGAACTAAACTGTTTGATAAGTGGAAACTATGACTTGTTAGCGACTGGTTGAAAAGTCAGAGGATAACCAAAGTCATCAGGATTCGTCCTTTAGGGACCATGAATTTCATGGCACACCATTGACAAAATGACTGAATTTAACGTCAGACATTTTGAATTAGGTTTGTTAATGAACACAGAGGAAAGAGTGTGTTTAACTCAGATTTCACTCCTCTAACTCAAAGAGAAGAGGATGAATTAACCTCGGCTCTTCATTTGTGTCATTTCAACATTTAACAGGGACGGCGTTGAATAGATGGATATAGTAAAATAAATTGTTAAACCTTTACAGTTGAAGGTTTTTGGAGCTTGTCAGCACAGGCATCCATGTTTTTGTCACCTCAGATGCACAGAAGCATTGATGTGTTTTCTACGTTCGATTTGTTACTGACCATGAACACATGCAGCAGGTGATATCAGCTGTCAGTCCCGATACTCAGTCGTATGCATTTAGTGATAAGCAGTATTTAGAGCACTGAACATGTTAAGATTTATGACTGTGTCCGAATGAATGAAGTCAGTTCTTGTAATGAAGTCTTTTTTTAAAGAGAATAATATAATCTACTGACCACATTCACATCTCGTCTCTTTCTTTTTCATGTTAAAGTGTCACTCTACTCATGTCAGACAGGTCGAGTCACGGTGAGTCCTTTTTTGGCTCTGAGCGAACATGAAGTGCTGACTCTTAAAGCTGCAGTTAGGAAATTCTTACAAAGTTAGAGTATATATAATCCCGGTCCCTTCCCCTCTCTCTACGGTGCGCAGCAGCTCTCCCTTTGCTCCTTTTTAGCAAATATGACATTCATTTTTAAGTAAGTTTCCTACATCTACATTAAGTCTGATAATCAGAGACATTATTTATTTAAAGCGACATTAAATACATTCATTCATGTTGATTTTGGCAGTTCCTACAGACAAAGATGGCAGTGTTTCACCTAATATTAGCTTTTATATAGATCACTTCTGTAGACCTGGCTTCTTACTCATAATATTAAATTACTTTCAAATTATTACAGCTTTCATCTCTAAATGTTATGAATATTATAATATTTTACAAATAATACAGTCTAGTCCTGCTCTATATGTGAAGTGTCAAAAGATAGGTTGTGTTGTGATTTGGTTCTGTAATAGACCGTTCTGACTTTTTCTTGTGACTTTATTCTCAAAAGACTTAAATCACAGGGTTTTATCTCAAAATCTCTGGACACATTTGAATATGAAACCATTTTGATATTGTTCTTTATTAGTTTTAGAACCTTTATTAAAAGTAGTTTAAAATAATCAGAACATAATTAGCAATGTACAATTTACATTCACAAAACTCTTCTGCCTTACCTAGCTTGTAGTAAGTTTAAAATTAAGCCTGAATGTAAAGTCTTCATTATTGTGAAAGAAAGAAAAGTCTCTGCTTACACAATGATTGACAGAGCAGAATTAAATAAAACCACAAAGTGATAAAATGATTAGTTGGACTACTAATAAGCCAAAAAATATATAATTCCTCACAAAGAGTCACATTTCTCCCCCAAACAGAGACAATAAAAGTAGAATTTGTACATCGCAGACAGATGTCTATTGCAGATGTTTCAATATCTGTGTATGTCTGCCAGTAAATAACAAAAAAATGTCAAAGTTAAAATAAAGATCATTTAAAAACTGTGTCTTAATTTTATTACCAAATTTAAAAGGTAATCATCACGAAGTTTGTTTATATGGTGTATTTATGTCAAATAAAAATATATAATAATAATAAAATAAATTATAAAATAATAATTAAATAAAATTATAATATGCTTACTAGTCAGTTGATACGGTGTGCTTTTCCACTGTTACACAGACTCTCTCTGGTAAAATCTTAAGTGGAAGTTTATTCTGGGTGCAAATGTATGGAAACAATCTCTCAGTGAAAGTGTGTGTGAAGGTGTGTATGTGTGTGTTGGTATCAAGATCAGTGAATGACAATTTTCCTTTGTCATAGTCCAGATGAACTCTGTTCCTCTGGAGCTTCTTTACTGGGAGAACTTCAGGTGAACGTGGTGGAGAGACTCTGGCATATTTTCCATCAAGCAGACATATTGCCCAGTATCCAATCAGTATTTGTCCCTTTCCCCAGACAGATTCTTTTACGACACCTATGCCCCGAAATTGTTCATTTATAACCTCAGCGTCCCAGCTGTGAGTCCCAGAGGTAAAGCCCTCAGATCCCCGCACACTGTGGTACAATTCAATCCTCTCTGGGTTTTCAGGGAGCTTCTGCAAGTCTCCATGACTCAGAGCTCCTGAGAGCAGCTGTGGATCCTCCAGCAGGGGGCGCTGCTGGACTCTTTCCACTGCAGCCTTGTAGTTTTGCAGGAATGAGACGTCTTCAGCTCTCAGCTCCTCCTCTGTGGCTCTGACTGTGTCTGAAAGAGCTGCTATCTCTCTGCTCAGAGACTCAATCTTCTCCTTCATCATGAATACATCTTCGACAGCTGTGATTTACACTAATGGAGCCCATACATGCACTATTTTGAACTGAATGAGACCATGTTGAGCACAAATCGATGCACTGTGCTTTTCTGACAGGATAGATGACCACTCGTTTTCTGTGACATTTACCTTCAGATCTTTTTGCCATACCTCTTTTACTTTACCCACAGAGGGTGACTCCAAGCAGGAAAGTTTCACATACAGTACAGAAATATTGCTTTTGTAGCCAAAGACTGTCAAAAGTATCATATCAATAAATTGCTGTTCAGGCACTTTCTGGGGGATTAATCTTATGAAAAGGAAGCGTACCAAACTGATCTAATATTGCCATGAGATAGGTAAAGTTTTGTGGGGATAGGGAGTTAAAACCACTGGTGGTTAACAAAAAGGTGGCAAATCTTCATCCATGCTATAAATTTGGGCCAGATCTGAATCTCCCGAGGCACTGAAAGAGGTAACCCCACTCCATCCAGTCAAATGCTTTTTTCACATTCAAAGATATTGCTACCTTTGATGATGGCTGAAATTTCTCCAGAGACAATATAATGTGAAAGAGGCTGCTTATATTTAAAAGGAAAGGCATCACTATGGGAAATGTAGGATGCAGTGTTTTCAGTACTTTTACCAATATTGGGGAATAGAAGTGAGGATATCTCGATCTCTGCTGCTTTGATTACGTCGTTTTTTTGTGTGTCTCTCTCAAGTATTCCAACTTTTCACAGGTGCAATACTAAACCATGGCAGCATACATATAGAATAATTCAAAGTCCACAGTTGGTTATAAGTTAGAGAAAAATGGTACACCTAAAAAAAATTTGTGTAGTTCTACTGTTTTGTTCTGTTCTATTCTGCGATGTTTAATTCAGTCAAAGTTAAAGGGAATAAATATAATAATTGAGTATGACGCCTGTACAGAACATAAAGTGCACACCCTTGTTATCCCAAGATGAGTCAATTCAGTTTAATCATCAGAAAACAATGTTTGTGATACATGTTTGAATATGAAACCATTTTGATTCTTTTTAGTTTTAGAACAATAATTAAAAGTAGTTTAAAACAATCAGACCATAATCAATACTATACAGTTTACATTTAATAAACTCATCCTTTCAAATACACAGTAACTTATAAGGAGTTTAACATTATGCTTAATTTTGAAGTTTTCACAATGACTGACAGAATTTAGTAAAAACTATAAAGGCAAATTAACAAAAATTACCATCTGGCCTTCAGCAGGTCAATTTTAGTATACCACAGATGTAAATATCTGGATCTATGTTGGTTGATTAATAACAAACAATATTAAAGCTGTGATTTAAATCATTTAAAATCAGTCTCTTTGTTACACAGTTTATTTTCTAAGTTAATTTCTTAACTGTATAATCTACTGTTCAGTATATATTGTGGTCAAAATTCTTAAATTACCAATTTAAGAGATAGTCATAACAAGGTTTGATTATTTTATGCAACTGTTTTCATCTGCCAATATATTGTTATCTGACTTTAAAGATTCAAATATTAGTATACAAGGTTTATGACATGCATTTATAGAGTGTACTGTACATACTGTAGCCTCATCATCTCACAGTATTGTAAAGAATTACATTATCATGATAGCATTCAAAGCACAGTTACTGAGACTGTCATTGGTAATATCTTAAGTGGGTATTCATTCAGGGAGCTAATGTGTGGAAACAGCTTCTCAGTGAAAGTGTGTGTGAAGGTGTGTATGTGTGTGTTGGTATCAAGATCAGAGAATGATAGTTTTCCTTTGTCAAAGTCCAGATGAACTCTGATCCTCTGGAGCTTCTTTACTGGGAGAACTTTAGGTGAAAGTGGTGGAGAGACTGCTATGTATTTTCCATCAAGGAAACAAATTTCCCAGTAACCATTCATTATTTGTCCCTTTCTCTGGACAGATTCTTGAACCACACCCAGGGCCCAAAACTGATCATTTCTAACCTCAACATCCCAGCTGTGAGTCCCAGATTTAAAGCCCTCAGATCCCATGATACAGTGGTGCATTTCAATCCTCTCTGGGTTTTCAGGGAGCTCTTGTTTCTCTCCACGTCTCAAACTAGTCAGATCTTCAGACAGGACGAGTTCTGGATGAGCAGTGTTTGGGTCCAGAATCACAGGAGTGTAGGAGACCATCTCCTTCATCTTGTTCCAGATGTTGAAGGTCAGGTTGCCCAGGTGTTTGGCCTGGTCTATCAGAGCTCCTGAGAGCAGCTGTGGATCCTCCAGCAGGGGGCGCTGCTGGACTCTTTCCACTGCAGCCTTGTAGTTGTGCAGGAATGAGACGTCTTCAGCTCTCAGCTCCTCCTCTGTGGCTCTGACTGTGTCTGAAAGAGCTGCTATCTCTCTGCTCAGAGACTCAATCTTCTCCTTCATCATCTGACTCTTCTGCTCCTCTTCCTCCCTCAGTGCAGCCATCCTGGCCTCCTCTTCCTCTTCTAGAAACTGGTGAAGCTTCTTAAACTGCTCCTTAATCTGCCTCTCTGTGTGTCGGGCCTGGACCTTAATGTGTGCTGCTGTTTGATCACAGTTTCCTTTAACTTGTTCAAACACCTTCAGTTTCTCCTGTAAGGGCTTCAGGGATTTCTGGATAATCCTTTTGTGATCCATTCCAAATTCATAGATGGGTCTGAATCTGTGGTTGTTGTGTATTTTTGAGTCTCTGCAGACGAGACACACTGGCTTCTGATGGTCCAGACAGAAGAGTTTGAGTTTCTCAGAGTGCAGACTGCAGAGAGCCTCAGACTCTGCTGAAGCTTTCTTGTTCTCTCTCCAGTAAAAAGGCCTCACACAGGTTCTTTAATGCCAGGTTACAAGGCGGATCACTCCTTGGAGATATTTTTTTACAAACTGGACATCCCTGTAGAGGGTTCCCCTTCCACCATCTCTGCACACAGTCTTCACAGAAGCTGTGACTACATGAGAGGATAACAGGATCTTTGAAGATGTCCTGACATACAGGACAGGAGAGATCTTTCTCTGATTCAGAAAACATTATTTTCCCTGGGTGAATCAAAGCAGAAGTCAGTTAATCAGTGAAGTTCCTTTAAAGTTACTTTCACTTTCGGTCGGAGCTCCCCTTAATCTACAAGTTATAATGTGGAATCAGCAGCAGGTTTGAAAGGCATCCAGTACTTGAGTAATCCCAGTGTTCCCAATATTTCTTGCTTTCTGTCGCCTGTCTCTGCAGAATTCCTGAGTTTGGTTTGGTGATGAAAACACTGAGCACAAAGACGAACAGTCCTTATCCTTTTATGTCGGTAGAATGAGGAACACACGACTGCCTGTTTCATGTGATCACGACTTAAGTGAACTCCCGTTACATAAAAGGTCTGGTGGCAAAAGGAGGCGTTGGCAAAGTTTTCTGCTTTCCTCAGTGTAACAATGTCAAAATACTGCTGACACAGACCACAGTTATCTGACTGAGCCCAACCACCCCAAAGTCATGTGGCTCCCTAAATCAAAAGTATTTATCTTCTGTATGGTGGCCTTTTCAGGACATTTCAAACTTCAGTGTTCTCTTCTGTGATCTTTCATTCTGTCTTCACATTGCTTATCACTCAAAATGAAACAATTAAGTTTCATCAGCAGGGGCGAGGCTACAGGGACATTGGCCCCAGCTAAAGTCTGATCGGGCCCTATCTGCCCCATCTTTTGAAAGATGTGCAAAAGTCATAGTTTGGTTTATGTTATAGACCATAAAATAAATGAATGCAGCCTCTTGGTCTGAAAAGAGGAGCAAATTCAGACGTGCCTTAAACCTGCATTCTTTCTAATGTCCTGCAGGTGGCGACTCTACTGGTTGCAAAAAGGAGTCGTCACCTGCTGGATGGATGGATGGAATATTAATTAATTCTCAATTCTCAAAATATTGTTGGAACTTCATTCTTAAAATAAAGCCACTTAAGTGTAGAAACATTTGGACTTTTACTTTTGTTACTTTCTTCTTAATAGATTCAAATAATAGGACATTAACTAATGCTCAAAACCTCTGCACACATTTGAAACTGAAACCATTTTGATTTTATTCTTTATTAGTTTTAGAATCATATTTAAAATATTATAAAATGTTCAGAATATAATCAGTAATGTGCAGTTTACATTTACAAAACACACTGACTTTCCCATAAATAGTCATTTATCATGAGAGCCCTGCAGATAAGCTCAGAATAGTTCTTCACAATAACTCATTCCTCCCCAAAGAAACAATAAGAGTAAGGCAATTCATTATCAGGATTAGGACTGTAATTAGTAATCAGTATGTTTGTTTATATTATGCATTTATGTACAAAAATCTCCAATTATATCTGATTTTCGAAATTCAAATGTCTGTGATTGTTGTGTGTTTTTGAGTCTCTGACAGATGACACACACTGGCTGCTGATGGTCCAGACAGAAGAGTTTGAGCCTCAGACTCTGCTAAAGCTTTTTGTTCTTTCTCCAGGAAGGCCTCACACAGGTTCTTTAATGTTAAGCTGACAGGTGGCTCTCTCTTTGATGACCTCCTTTTACAAACTGGACACTCCTGTATTTGTTTCTCTGTCCACCATCTCTCACAGAGTCTTTACAGAAGCTGTGGCTACATGACAGCAGAACAGGATCTTTAAAGATCTCATGGCAGACCAGACAGGGCAGATCCTCTTCAGACTGAGAAAACATTTGTAGTCAGAGTGAAGCTGAAAACACAAAGTCAGACTGGGACATTGATCACAAAGTTTCACTTTCACTTTGGGACCTGGTCCCTCTAGACTGTCCGTTTATAATGTTGAATCAGCAGCAGATTGAAGTGGTATCCAGTCCAATTCAACCCCCCACCCCACCCCCCCCCTGACACGAATTTATTCCCACGAATTATAAAATCTTATAATACACATTAACATGAATCCAACATATTGTAGTGAATAACTGGAGGAAGAAGATGTTATCTTTCAGTCAGAAATACACACATTCAGCAACACACAGGAGCTCTGTGAAATATTATTTGAAAAGAAGGTACCTTTGTAAAAAACAATAAATAAATCAAACAAATAAATGAAGAAACAACATTTACTTCAACCACGAACACTTGTGCAATAATTTTTAGATATTCCTGGCTAAAACACTGCAGCTCTTATCCACTACAGCCAACTACTGACACCAGTATATTATTATGCCAAGTGCATGGACATTGTTATGAGCAAAAATGGATCATTTTGTAACTCAACCAAAAAACTCCACAAGCACAAGAGAGATACCCTGTTTAAAATGAATACATGAATATATGAACTGGTGTATTGTTTGAACAGCTTAGTATTGAATGCACAATACGTACATTGGTACTAGGCCCAGTCTAATATTAAGCAAAATTTAACATATATAGTAGGGGGTCCCTGCTCCATCTCTCCATCAGTTTGGGGGTCCTTAACCTGAAAAACGACCCCTGGTGTAAGCGACACACATCGGGTTTATGTGACCACACCTTAAGGGAATGGCTGTTATAAACGTGTCATGGCAACAAACCGAACTTTATACTCCTTTTATTTTTCTTTTTTTTTTTTCAGGTGATCTGCCTGATTCCTGAATCACACCACTAACATGAACGCTTAGTTTCAGACTTTATTTAATTATTCTCTCTAAAGGAATTCCTATGCCCGGTCTTGCTGTTGGGGTTTAAATGGGCCAGAACTGTCACTGAACATTAACCACGTTGTTCATTCAGCAACAGCTGTAATAATAATGTATTTATTTAAGTGTAATTCAAACACAGCGTGGCTGGAATAGTTGTTTTGTTTGGCTTACCATTCTTCTGTAAAGCTCAGGTGCCCCACCTTTCTGTTTTTGGCCTTGTTGCCCCTTTCTGCTCCTGTTTTGCCCATATGTCCTGCCTCGTTTTAAGCCTCATTAGCCCCATTTTTCATCCTGTCTGGCTTTGATTGAGCCTGGACGTCCTGCCTGGCCCTGTTTTGTTTTGTTTGGCTCTATTAAGATCTGTTCAGCCTTGTCTCTTAATCCTCCTCCCAGCTCTGTGTGGCTCAGTCTGGATCACTTTAACGCTCCTTTACGCCTGCCTGGGTGTAGCCCTGTTGGTCCTGCTAACATTGTTTAACCTCTATGGACTGCCTGGCTGTGTCTAACACCATTTGGCCCTGCTTGGCTCCGTTTAGCCTGGTTTGGCCCTGCCTGGCTCAGCGGTCTACATACTTCTGAACCTCACTTCAAAAAGCTGCAGAATGAGAGGAGGAGGAGGAATACCTGATTGGCCCGAAGAGTTTTTCAGGCTCTTTCTGATTGGCTGGCAGAGCGTGAGCAGGGAATCCCTCAGGACTCTCTCTGTCTTTGTCTCAGATTAAAAACACAAACTGTCCTGTCAGGCCTCGCTGCTCCAGGTAATCCTGGAGTCTGCTGAAGACCAGGACTGAATTCACAGTCTGATCTGCAGAAACCAACAGTGCAGCTGCTGTTTTTAAAACCATAAATCTCCCTAATTGCTGCCAGTTGGCTGTTACATGGTGTTCAACTGTAATGTAGGAGGTACCTGTGATATTTAGCGAAGCAGTGTGAGTTCAGAAACAGAGCCAGAAAGAGGTGGATGAAGGAAGCTGCTGTTTCATTGAAAGGCAGTGAGTGTTTGGGAGACTCAGTTTCCCTGCAGCGGCGTGTTGGAACAAAGTCAGGAGGTGAGGAAACCCGCTGAGTTCAAGTTGCAGAGGGTGGAGAAGGAGAGCTGGGAACAGGACGAATCAGGAGGGAAGAGTGAAAAAAATAACAGAAAAAAAGTGAGAACAGGACGAATCAGGAGGGAAGAGTGAAAAAAAATAACAGAAAAAAAAGTCCACAGCTGAGAGTAGAAAGGTGAGTTCTGTTGCTGTAAAGAGAAAAACAGAAAGAAAAGACAGAAAAATAAAGAAAAAAGCTTGAAAGCCAGGAGAAAAGAGAAAAAGTAAAGAAGTAAGTTGATGTCTCTCAGCAGGATTGAGATGAAAGTCTAGACGGGTAAATTGCAGTGGACTGTGGAGAGCCAGCTGAGCAGAGCGGCGGCAGGACCGACTGTGGGCGGGGAGAGAGGAAGTGTGGTCGACAGGAGAGGAATTTAAAGTCTCATTGTTCTGGAGGAGCAGAGGCAGAGAGAGCTGACAAGCCGAGGAGCCGAACCACTGACAGACACCGGACAACATGGACGTGAGCTCAGCCATGAAGAAGGTAAGACAGATCATTCACATCTCAACAGCTGAACTTCTTGTCCATAAATGCTTCCCACTTAACAACGGCAATGAGGAGGTCAAAGGTCAAAGGTTCACTTAGTTTGATGTGATGAAGCCTCTTCTGTTGATGGAGCACTGGAGAAGCTTATGTTTTCGTGTATGGAAACTTTCAGAGTTCATTTGAACTTTACTGCTGTTAGATATTGAGTAAATGATGCAAAGACACACTGTGTAATTTCATAACATGTCAAAGACAGCTGTAAGTTTGAGAGAGGATTAATGCGAGGTTGTTTTATTTTATTTTTCCATCACAAACCAACATTAGTTTGATTACAATAAGCTCTACAGCTGTATCCCTTTTTTCTATTCAATTTTGATGCACAAATTTATTATAAGGATCGGACACCCGACTCAAAGATAGTGCCCACGTACTTGAATGAAAACTGCATCAGAAGCACACAAGCAGCTTTTCTCCTGCTCGCACGTTCTCTCTCAGATTCTAGACTTTACATCGGGACAACACTAGAGAGACAGAAGTTGCTTTTCTGAGGAGTCCTGTTAACAGCTCTATAGTCATCTCCATTATAATTAAGTCTATTAAATAAATGCTGTAATACCAGATGTGGCCACTGGAATGAAATGGTGTTGAGGCTGAGTAGCGCTGCCATATCCATCTCTACTAACACGTCAATGTTTCTAGGTAGCTCGCTACCTAGGATGGAAAATTATGTAATCCTGCCTATTAAACTCAGATTGGGGGGTTGTTTCTCAGACTAAAAAAAGAACAAATGTGATAATGTTTGATTCTATAACTACCTTTCTGCATAGTAACTTTCAAAGTGCAGTCAACCTTTGCTGGAACGGGAGATTCAGAGAAATTACACATAAAAGTACCGGACATGATGTGGGAGACTAATCTGGATCATGAGATCTCTGCTGGATGCAATTTATTGTCTCTTCTTAAGTCTTTATTGAAACAACGTGAGGTGTTGACTCCTCTCAGTTCTTTGTTTATTGAGCTGCAGTGATAAATTAGTTTCTCTCAACTTTGTAGACAAAAATGTTGATTTTTTTTTTTTTGCGGAAACTGATCCACAACATTAACAATATCTCTCTTGATCCAAAGAAAAAATGTGTCTTTGTTGCTTAATTGATTTCAGTGTGACAGCTGAATGAAAGTCTGATGTTTGAACACACACATTTGGTGAAAATATGATGAGTCACAAGGATGAAAAACATCAGTTATCTAACAGGGACCCAAAATAATTTGTTGAAATTGATCAGACTATTTTCGTTGGAGATGGCATGAATCTCCTTGTTCACATCCAATTAATTTCAAACAGCTTCTAACTCAGTCAGTGAGGGTAATCCATGACCACGAGGACCTGATCCCCCCCGCTGGGTTTGATCTGGCGGCTGTGTGCAGTTTGTCTTCCACAGATCCCCCCTGTAATTCCTCTGGTTGTCCATCCAGAGGTCACATCAGTCGGAGCCAGTCAACCTGACGGATCAGTGTCACCTGTCGGGGGTTTGATCCCCCCTGCCTTTATAGATCCACATGGAAAAACTGCCATCACCAGGATGAAAATAACCCCCAACACACACACATAAACACACACACACACACAAGGGGCTCAGGATTATGGGGCAGTTTCACTGTAACCAAAATACAAAACAACTAGATAAAGCTGAACATTGCTAAGACGTTTTTTCATTATCGATTAATCCCTCAACTACTTTAGAAGATTAATTATTTTATCCCTAAGATGTCATTTTCAAGAGGTGATGTCACTAAACTGCCTGTTCTATTCAACCAACAGTACAAACTATAAAAAATATTGAATCACATGAGAGTAAGAAAAGCAGCAGATATCAAATGACAAGCTGGAACTCGGTAAATGTTATTAAAATAGTTACTGATTATCGGATGAACTGTTGTGCTCTTAAGTTGAACATGCAGTTTTACAAAATCCTTATTACAAAGACAAAAAGCAAAAGAAGTTTTAGCAGCCACCAACACTGAGAGTGGTTTTACTTTTATTATGAGACAGTGTTTAAAAAGGAACAATAACAAGAATTTCTTTTTAATAATAATTATAGTGGCAAGTTGCTCTCTACTGTGATTGTCGGCTCATTTGCGGCAGATTCTTGTATTTTACTGTAAATGGAGAATAACAGGAAATGTCCAGGATGCCATGTGAGGAAGTTCTGGACGTTAAGCACCTCTTTGACCCCCATCCTCTTATCTCACATCCTTTCCTACAGTTTCTCCTTCACATAGCTGACGTGTTTAGAATTACTCAGTGAGGCTCAGCCGTGCCTGATCCAACATACTCGCCTTATCTGACTCCTAAATATAGAACTGACACACTTTTCCCTCTTTCTGAAAAAAATGACCTTGTAGTTTGGTCCGTATGTGTGACTTGTACTGGTCAGTATGTGTGGTTAAGTTGCCAGTGATCCTAAATCTGGAAGTAGTGTTAATTTAGACCCGATTTTAATTTTAAGTTTTTGTCTTTAGCTGAAAATATATTTCAGTTTTAGTCACATGATTATTGTTAGCTTCATCAACAACAACAAAAGACTTTTTGGTAAAGTTTGCATTAAATTTAGTCTCATTTTGTGACACAGTTTTGATTTTTATGTCTCATTTTGAGGCTACAGCTTCCCCATCTCTGTTGTGTTACCATGGTTACAGGTGTCATTTCTATTGATTATGAGGGTAGTTTAGTTTACTTGTTCACACACACACACACACACACTGCAGAGACACAACAATAAATCAGTAAATCAGCTGCACACAGAGATGTAACGTTACTGAATGAAAATGCCTCTTCTCAACAGCAGTTCAGCAGTTCAAAGAGCTAAATGAGCCTCTGAGCAGATATCTTTTATGCCATAATGCCTCTTTTCATCTGTTTCTGTCAATCAAGACAAACAGAGCTGAGCCAGTTTTGTTGATCACACAAATGGCCCTGCCCTGTTTGTCTTGACTGAAAGACAAGTCATGTACTCAGTTTTCCAATCACTTTTTTTAAAATGTACTTCCATACATCGTTTCAGTGAACTAGAGCTGTGCTCCCTTTCGGCCTAACAAAATATATAATGCACAAAAAAGTATTTATTAATCTGATCTTCAGTCATGAATTTTGGTGTGTATGCACAAGCAAGTCATGAAGCTTTCTAATCCCTTCTAATCTTTCTAATCTAAAGAATCAGTGTAACTTATTGTACTTTTTGCTCAGACTTGATCACCATGACCCATGACATCATTACCTGCATAGTGTCTGACTGGTTTCAGGCTGAGTAACAGGTTTATTTCATGTTTGGAGGAAACTTTGAGTCACATCTGGTGACTTAGAAGCTCCCCCCACCACAGTCAAAGCATCTTTAAACAAACTGGACTTCACTGGGTGTGTATTACCTGTCTTATGTGGATGAAAAAGGAAATAACAATAAAATGCTGTAATGACTCTGAAGAGATAAAGCTCATCACCAGCAGCTGGGTTTTAGTGAAATACTCCTTTAAAGCTGGTTTCAGTTTAAACTGACCTCAGAAAGGTGTTTTGCTGCTGGCGTTCAGCTGTTGACTGGTTTCAGTCCAGCAGAGTAATAATGAAAACACACACTGTCAGTGTGTCAGTCAGTGTTTTCCAGAGAGACGTAATGAAGTTCTTCCTCAGCTGTTTCTGCTGCAGCCGTCATCGCCGTGACCTTTTCAACATGGGGTGATCAACAGCCTCTTCACTGTCACACACACACACACACCTACAACACACTTCACACCTCTAAACACACCCATCTGTCCTCTGTCACAGTTAATAATCATCTCTCTCTCTCCAGATAATGTCTGATATGTCATGCTTGCTCTCCCTCTGAGGGTGAAGCCATTTAGTAACATGAGAAATGTAATCAACAACACAACAAAACACATGCTGGAGTTTCCCTTTCACTTACTATTGTGTAGTCACACGTGGCCAAAAGTATATGGATACGTCTGTCCACACACTTCAGCAAACTTTTGGTCTGTTTTTCCTGGTTTGGGTCTCTTAGTTCCACTGAAGGAGAATCTGAAAGGAGTAGTTCAACATTTTGCTCATATCTGTGCCATAAATATGAAACAGCTAACCTCAAACTTTGAACGTGAGCCAGACCTTATCAGCCACCACCAGTGTTATACCTCACTAATACTCCTGTGGCTGAAAGGGAGCAAATCCCTGCAACCAGTTCATCATGTTGGAAAAGCTTTGGTGGCTCTCTGTTCATCTATATATACTGTGTATTGATGTCCCCCTGAGGAGAGTTGGGCTTGTTAATACCTGGTGACAGATGGACAGGTGGACAGTACGTCTTTCTGTGAGAGAAATAGTAGCAGGTTGTTTTAGCAGAACAGTCGTCAGGTTCCCTGCCAGAGGCTTTAAAAGCAGTCAGTCATCCCTGAGCATTGTTCTCTCTACTCACACACACACACACACACACACAAACACAGACTGTAGAAAGGTCTTGTAAACAAAAACAAATGGTCAAGGTCAGGAGATGTGATGGAAAGCTCAGGAAAAACGTCTATTAAGTGGATCTTAGAAGTTCAACAACTGATGACTAATGATTACGAGACATTGTTATTGTTTGTTCATTGTGACAAGTATAAAGTAAAGAGGATTGTAGTCATGTTGTTTTCTTTTTAAATGAAAGAAAAACAGTAAAAGAGAGGTGAGGCACAGTGAGGAGGAGAAACCAAGGAGAGGAGCGATTAAGAAAACATGGTAGAAACAGACGAACGTTTGTAGAGCTGAGGAGAAAGGAGGGGATGAAAAACGAAGTGTTGGAAAAACAGATAAGAATTCTTGTCAGTAATGAGATGATGATGTCACTGGGTTGACCAATGAGATCATCCTTCCTGCGTGTGTGTGTGTGTGTGTGTGTGGTGTTCACTCCCTTCTCTTCCTCCCACACTCAGTGAGAAAAAACAACAACTCGTCTTTCTCATCCAACATTTCCCCACGTCTGCACCGTCATCGTGACTTCAGGTTTCTCTGTGTCGTACGAATATCTAATTATTTCTCAGATCGGCACTCAAATTTCTTTCTGCTGTCACACCTGTACCTACAGTTCTTTGAGATTAAGTTGTAAAGATTATTTTATGAAACTGCTGTTTTGAAGCAAAGAATGAGCTTTCTCAGTGTTTTGGTTTATATTTCAATCAAGGTTTCACTCAAAAGTAAAAACTGCACTTTAAAACTTCTTTGTTGCGTGAGGAAAAGCAGAGGAATTACATTTGGTTTGATCAATGTGAATTTCTCTTGGAGATAAATAAAGTATCTATCTATCTATCCATCTATCCATCATCCATCACATCACACACACATCAGTCTAAATCAAATTCATTCAAAGATGCTCTGAATAAAAATCATCATTGTGTTTTAGCTTTGCTCTCTTGTGTCTCCTCTCAGATGTCGGTAAAGAGTGCAGGAGGTGCGGCGGTGTGTCTCGTATGTGAAGACAGCTGCTCTGGATACCAGCCACACTCTTGGAGGTAAAACCTTCCCTGATTTTTTGTTGTATTACTATTTATTTGTCCCAAAAAAATGAAACAAAAAGAAAAAACATGAAGGAGAAAGAAATGATAGCCCTGGATACAGTCATAGTGGTTTCTCTTTCTCCTCCCTCTTTCTTCTCAGTGAGTTTCTGGTCTTAAAGTTCATGTTTTAATTATTTTAGCCAGTTAATTTGGATGTGACTAAAGATGAGATGGGAGTTGGCCATTGGACAGGTCTCCAAAGTTTAACAACTACATGGAAGACAAAATAGGAGTTGTGAAGTAGTGAATTTGGTTGTTTTAAAAATGGTTGTAATTTGTTAGCAAGGTGCCAATGCAAACACACTTTCACAGATGGGAAGCCAATGAGGGATCATTTTCTTTTTCTCAACAGGAGTTGAGAAGGAATCACAGATTGTGATGCCTGTGATTAGACTATCATGTTTCATTCAGTTTAATTGAATCATGGCAGTCAGAGCATCCCCTTGAAGTGATGAATAAAATTAAAATGAAGTGAAGTGTTTTTTGGGTGATCAGACAAAAGTTTTACAAATAATCATAAACTTCCCAAAATCACCATCACCCAAAAATCACCCAATCTGGCGATAAGCTCTTTAAGTAATTCTTCAAAATTCTCTACAATTTGTCTTCATCTTGACTTATTTCCTGTGCAGGAAAGCCTGCACGGCCTGCGGCTGCAGCACGGTCGACCACCACGCTCCGGGAGGTGACGTCGAAGATGACCAGCGAATGGGACGCCTGCTCGCAGACTCACCCTGCTCCCACTTGACAGCCAAGGTTAAAGGGGGCGGTGGCCTTCGCATGTACAAGAGGAACCGAATGATTGTGACCAATCCAGTGGTGTCGCGCAAAGACCCGACCTTCAACACCACGACGTACGACTGGGCGCCCGCCGGCCTCAACCAAACACTGGTGAGGATCAGTGTGAAGTGCAGGAGGTTGGTTGGTTATACGAAGCTGAAGCCTGTTGGTCTGCTAAGGGCATGACGACACAAAACGAATCAGATTTTTAACAAACTCACAATTAAGCATGTGATCTAAATCTTCTAAATGTTTGATTTGAGTCTTGAATAGTTTGTTTATTTTTAAAGTAGACAATATATATGTTGACTGATTTCTGAAATTAGGAGTATGATGTTTGAGAAGAGAGACTGTGTGATTTCAAATGTTTAAACATCAACCTTCTTGTATATATCAGAAATATATATATATATATGACAAATTGTAATGGATCTGGCCAGCATGCTTCCCGCTGAATTGTGAATAGTTTGGGTTTTATTAATACGCTACACTTAACATCTGTGTTTAAACTGTTTGTTAGACTCAGACTCAACTTTATTGATCCCTTTGGGATGACTCCCTCAGGGAAATTTAAGATAAACTCTCCCCGTCGGGGAATCGAACCCCGGTCTTCCGCGTGACAGGCGGAGATACTGTCCACTATACTAACGAGGACTTGTTGTTTTAAGCCAGTTTTACTTTCTGAAGGAGGAGCAGTGACCTAATGCAGTCATGGTGAGCGTAGCTGCTTCATGGTGTATTGTCACATTAGTTTTACACCCATTATACCCGAAAACTTATACACTTACATGCAGGGAAGCCACACAACGCTGATGAACACATTATCATTAGAGTACAAATGAAAAATATTTTCATCCTGATAAAACCATCAATCTTCCCGGGAGTTTATTGTATTCTGGTTTACCCAGTAACTGGTATCAATTAAGTTCGGCCCTCGGTCACTATCAGTTATGTTTATTTTTAACCTCCTGTCCAATTTAAACAAAGACAGAGAGTGTTTTTTTTTTACCTCACAATTTCGCCCTAAAGTAAAAAACAAGTATGACTAAAATGCGATGAACACAAATATATATCATGTTGAAAAACTGCATTTTGTTCCTATCTTACAGTTTTAATGTTTAGCGCTTTAGTTCAGTTTCTGCAGTCTCTCTGTGTGTCGAAGAGCCGAACAGTAGAACGGCTGGTTTCCATTAAAAACAGACTCAAGTATGTTTCAGGCTTCACAGCCTATAATTATGAGGATGACAGTGATTATTGAGCACTGGGGGAGTCATGGGGGACATTAGTTGTGGTTGAACTTGTAGAGACAGATCCAGCACTGTGACTGCTCTCCAGATCTTCAGCATGTTGTTTGTTTCATAGTTTTGTATTTTGCTGTTAAAAGTCTTCTCGTCTAGACTGTTTGTCACTATCTTACTCTGTATCAGTCATCTGACAACACACAGACGTGTCACTGACAACACCTGGACAGTGTGTTGACAGCTGAAACACAGACTCAGAAAGTCACCTAAACATTTCCTTTAAGCTGAAGTATGTAATACAGCCATGTTAGTGAGACATATTCAGTGTCTTATGCATTGTGAAAGCCCCCCCACTCTGCAGTGTATTTTCTGACACATTTAGTGTGTTAAGCAAACCAACATTTCAGTGGTGGGAGATTCAAGCAAAGTGCGAAAATGAAGAAGAAAAGAGAGAGTTTTTAAATTGATCCACAGCAATTTCTCCCAGTGAGTGATAAATGTCATTGCGTCTTGACTCACTCAGGTTACAGACAGTGAGCAGAAATAAACACCTTTTTTCTCTACATATAAATACAATATCCTACTCTACTACATTGCATAGTAGGATATTGTATTTATATGTATTTATTTGACAACTGTAGTTGGCTTTTACATTAACTGTTAACTTTTTAAATATGATGCAATGTTATGGATTAGATCACTCAGTTGTATATAAAAAATCTCAGACAGTTTAAAGTCATAATCCTTTCAGATTTTTCATTTTAATAAATGTCTATTCAGTCTCTAACAAATGGCCTATGGCCCACTGATGAAAGCCTGGACCATTTTCAGTTTTACGTGTAGGGTATTGTTGGGTGTGAAGTGATGTACTGTTTTTTTCTGGTCTTTGCTAGCATTGTAAGTAAATCGTTACCATAGCCAAACAAAAGGTCAATGACTACAGACAAAGAGAGTTGGGAAGTGAGGTCTAAAAACTCAACTGCAAAAATAGATAACTGACTACAAAGCACCTTAAGGCAGGACTAACTCACTAATGAAAAAATAAATAGATTAAATCAGTTCCTGACCTCCAGTTTCAGTCGAACCTGCATCATCTATCACATTACGGTGTGTTGTAAAAATGCAGCAGCTGTTACTTTCTTTGCCTGAAGGCGGTGACATCAACACGTCTCCATCTGCAGGTCTAAACTGCTGCAGCAATGTTTCTTTCTTGTGGGTAAAGCAAGTCGACAGGTGTAAAACAAACAGCTCCATCGTTAGGTGGTTCACATCTCAACATCTCAATAAGAAATTGAGGTGCTGTAAAAATAATAATTTACTGTAAAAGTAACCAGAAGATGCTTGTGGTCCCCCTCAGGCCATGCAGTACATGGAGCTCATCCCAGAGAGTCAGCGTCCTGTTTCAGGGACAAACGGAGCGTTGGAGCGACGCAGGCAGCTCTTCGGTCAGCTCCCCATCTACGATCAGGACCCCATGAAGTGTCAGAGCCTGGCCACTGAGGAGGAGGTACATGCATCATGCTAACATAAGCATATTATAGCTCAGTAATTATGTACAAATTATATTCATGTGGCACAAATTAGTTTCATTCCCTACACTACATCTGTATTGCTAATAACCCAGTTAACAATAGTTTATCTGTATGTGTGCTAACCAGTGTCACTTAAATCAGTTTATGGTTGGAAAACAAATTGTCTGATGAGACAGTGTCTTACTGTTAAATTAACTCTGATGTCCTCCTGCAGATTTCCTCCATGCTGCTGTTTGTGAAGCAGTATAAGCAGGAGGTGCTGGGAGTCGGGGAGGTGGCCTTACCTGGTGAAGGTGGAGCTCTGATGGAAGCAGCCATTCAGAGGACAGCGAAAGAGGCCAAGGACCGCAGCAACAGCAACAAGAAGGATGCTCTGGACGGCCAAACCAACAGCAGCACCAACGGTACAGATGGCAGCGTGAAGACTGAATATGTACGTAAACACCATTTCTGACATCTTTTAAGTTTAAACCCTGGAAATATTGGTTGGGATGTCAAGAAACTCCTCTCTTGCTTTGACAAAGCATCTAACAGATAAGAAACATCACCAAATTATAGCCATTCTTATTAAGTTATTTAGTAGGTTACCCTCCCTTTCTGTTGATTCTTCAAACCCGAAGAGATCGGAAATGCACCACCTTATCCACACCTATTTCACCTATTTCTCAAAAAAATAGTTGGATTAAAATTCAAAGGTAGCAGGACAGCAGGTTTGCCACTTGTAAGAGATAGTACCGCCTGATCTAGTCTGATCTGTGGAGTGAGTGCACTGATCTCTCTTAGGTTGCATGAGAAACCTTGTCAAAGTTAACCAATAGCAAAATCTGGCAACACATGTACTCATAGAACTGGTAACTTTTTTTTTTCAGTTGCACTCCGCAAGGATTTTGGACTTCTTAATGTCACCTCAAATAGGTTACCATTGTCATCTAACTTTGTCCCTGTCACTAAATGCTGCATGGGCCTGTTGACCTCCTTGCAGACTGTGTAACACTGAATGCATCACTGTAATGTTTCTGACCCCGCCCACTTTAAACTACTTTTGCACATAACCTTCTTCTTCTCCCATATCTGTCCTCTTTTGGTCCTCTAGCGATGCACTGGTTGCCAAGGAGAGGTTGCCAAGGAGAGCCCGGCCGTTTATGCTGAGCGTGCAGGGTACCATAACGCCCTGTGGCATCCTACCTGCTTCGTATGTTCCGAGTGTGGCCACGGATTGGTGGACCTGGTCTACTTCTGGTCCAATAAGAAGCTGCTCTGTGGACGACACTACTGTGAGACGGCCTGGCCTCGATGCTCGGGCTGTGACGAGGTGAGACAACGTCACCATGGACACAATAAGGGATGAAATATTGTCCAGACATTGTTCCCCAAAGAAGGAATACTAATGATGATCCTCTGACTTTTGCTCTACTTCCACCATGAAGTGTAGTTTAAACTTTGTCCAATTTTGCCATAATGCTTCCCCCAAAACTACTGCTATATATCCTATAAACATCAGGTAAATAACTATATTTATTTATCATTGTTAAGCGATTATGTCCTCTCTTACCTCCCTTTTGCCCCCTGTCCTGTCCTCCCTCCTCAGCTGATCTTCTGCAAGTCATTTCAATCGTCAAAAGACGGACGGACGTGGCATCATGATCATTACTGCTGCTGGAAATGCGGGCAAAACCTGGACACACCCTGTCAGCACTGAGACACTCACACAACACAGTATTCAACACAATGTGGAATTCAGTTTTTAGAGGTGCTTCTCAAAAAACAGAATTACAGGGTGCTTCAGAGAGAGTGACGCAGTACTATGAAAATAAAAATGTCAGACAAGACAGAAAATGTCAATATAGTAAATCTTACATCATCCATCTTGGTCAGCTTGTGTTATATTAAAAAATGAACAAAGTGCTGGATAAATAATACTGAATAATTTAAATTATATGTTTAGTTGAAATTTAGTATTTAAAATATTGTATCCTACAAAGAACAAATATCCAGTTGATATATTGATGTTTAAAATACTTAAGACATCTAGCTGACATAGAAGTACTCAAAGACTTGTTCAGCTGAGCCTACTGGTGTTTCAAGTACTTAGCAAAATGTTTAGTTGACACAAAAGTGTTTAAAGTACTTAGAGAAACATTTGGTTGATTTATTAGCACTTAAAGTACTGACAGTGACTGGAGCCAGATGTGCTGGTTTCATCCTGCAGATACAAACAGCAGCTTAAAGGACGAAGGACCACACCTGATGTTTTAGGAAACAAACGAGTAAATGAACAAATAAAATGAGTAATAGATACATTTGAAAACATAAATAGAGACAAATAAAATCAACAAAGACAGTGACTAAATCCAGAGATTTCAGCCATATCACACAGTCTTCATCGACAGTTTCATCTGTCGATGTTCAAAGTCTCCATTTTTCTGAGCACTGTAAATGAAAGTTCATTATTGACCTTTGAAAAGAGCAGTTTGACAAAAACAACTCATGGTCCTCTGACTAGCTTTGCATCTTTTGACCGTATTATAATGTTTTCATCAGCAGAAAAACTTCTACATCATGAATATGAACAAACAGTTTCATTATAACAAGTAAATGAAGTTCAGTAATTAGGTTTTTATTCATTTCACTTTCTCCCCAGGATTTATTTAGTCTTGAATGTAACTAAGAGTTTCTCAGCTTTTAGTCCCCTGAATTAAATACAGTATATCATACTTTCTGTGTAATGCATGGTTTTGAATGCACTCTACTCCATAAATAAAAATGCAAATTTGCATAACTGACATTAAACTGCTGGTGTTGTGAGAATATTGGTAGTTTAAAACTGGTTCAAGGTCTAGAAAAAGGTCAAGAAAACATGATTTAACCTTGCTTCATACTGTCGTAGATCATATTTCTAAAAGAGCACCATGCTTTTATATTTCCTTAAAACAAGTGAAATAATCTTCTAATGAAGTGACAATATTTTGCAGTATTTTCAATACAAATCAAAGTCTTAGAAAACTTTAATATTAAATTAATTAAACCTCAGAGAACTGGACATGCAGAAGGCTGGAAAAAGTATTTTTAATCAGTAATTAATAATACTCTGCTAGATGTTTATATTATTTTTTCTACAGTAGCTTTCAACCCTCTGCCTTTTAACTCCTGCCACTGAAAATGGGTTGTTGTATGAATTGTATTAACAGAAAGTGTAGATTTGACTTCCCATTAATTTGTCATTTTATTCACTTTGTTCTCTTTTCTTTCTGCTTTACGTGTTATTTCAATGCATTTAACTTCTTCTATAAACATGATTCTCTGATGCTGCTAAATGCTGCTTTATGTTAGTTATTTTCATGATAAGGTTTTGCTATTTTGCTAATATTTTTTAGGATACTAGTGTCAACAAAGATGACTTTTCTGGCTTCAAAGTGTTTTTGAAATGTGTTAAAATGCTCAAAAACTGCCTTAGACAGAAGCTAACTAGCTTTAATTTTGTTCCATGAAATAAAATTAATCAGTACAGTCAGCATAACAGCTCATATTTGCTTGTGTTTTTTATACTTCAATTACTTTTTGAATTTAATGTTAAAAAAAATCAAATTGTTTAGCACAGGGATGATATTTTAGCTAGCAAGAGTGTTTGATGCTATTAGCTAAATATGTAGCATAAAGAGCATTATCTGTGACAGACATGTTGATACAGCAGCAATAATATCAAATTCAATATTGACAATAGTTTAATCTCTGTGTGTCCAGTTTGACGTGTTTAGCCTAGCTTAGCATAAAACCTGGAAGTGAGGGGAAACTGCTAGCTTAGCTCAGTCAATTATGAAATGCTACACCTTTGAGTTAAGATATTAACCTTTAAGATGATAAATATTTGTTCTTTGAAGGAGATGTTTTTATTATAATGTGCAGAAATACATTTTTTAACAGTTATGAAAAACACTAATACTTTACTAATATAAAACGCTAATAACTGAATTTCCCAGTGAATAGTGAACGAAGACTAAGACTTTTTTTAGTGTTAACCTCCTGAGACCCTGCGTCCGCATATGAGAACATTACAGGACAAGACAAAGTACAAGACTAAATTTATTTATTATACTTACTATGTCCTACTAATCCAAAATATCTAGAATAAATGAAAAATGCACACCAAACAAAAGTCGGGACTCAGGAGCTTAAATCAGTAGTGATGGTGTTTTTAGAAAAATGAAAGGTTTTAATGTGAAGATAGTTTCACCTGTATGATAATTTCAAACCAGGTTGTGGCTGCATGTTTTTTTTTGTTTTTTTTTTTTGTTTTTGTTTTTGCATCAAGCTCTTCAGGACAAAAGCGAAGGTCACAGAAAGTTCAGAGATGTTTCTGCTGATCGTGTTGTGACAGCTGATTGGTTTGAATTAAAGTTATTTCTGACTGAACTCCCTGTAGTGTATCATCTTTTTCTAGAGAGTTTGGAGAGATCAACAACTTTCAAAATCTCTGCTGCATGTTGAATCTGTAAATATATCTTCACTAATTCACGTTGTTCAAAGTTAATTGAAATTGTATACCTTGACTTTGAAAGTTGGTTTTGCCAGTCTATCTTTTGGCAAACAGCATCAGTGTCAGTAAAGCTGCCAGCAGTGTTTTACATTTAACTCTAAGAAGTAAATGGACTTTTGGAGGCATTATAAACCCCAGCATTAAGCATTAATAAGCAATAATAGACAATAACTAATGATCTATAATGTAGCTGTAAGCACAGATATAATGTGCTTTAATTGTTTAAGTATCTAAATAATGATATGAAGCCTGTAACATAAGTATGATTGCAATAAATACACAAAAGAAAATATTATTAGGTGGTTTTAAACCCATCTCAGTACTTTTCAGATCAGTTTCAAATGAGGCCAACCAGCTGGAGCAAAACGTCTCTTGCATGATTGAAATCCGGAAAATAAGGATTTAGTTTTATAAAGAGGATCACAAACACCCCATTGGTGTGTGTTTGTCTCTGTGTGTGTGTGTGACCTACTGCCTGCAGGAATGTTAAGTATTTCTGTGGTTTTTGTCGACCATCGTTCCTGAGCAGTTGCGTCACCCAGCTGACCGTCTGACAGCCGCTTCCTGAACCATGAAAGAAAAACCAGAAAAGGATATTTTTAGTTCCAAACGGAGACAAATCTATTTGGTTTGCAGAGTTTATGGCCTTTAACAGCGCCCAGCATGATCAGGGGGGCGTTTACAGAGGAGCTAGGAGTGAGACTAATTCAGCACTTCTTCAGATTACATACACAGATTATCCAACATGGTTTGACCTAATATTGTTAAATTTGTCATGTCATACATCTGTTCAGTTAATTGAAAATGTAAAAGTCACATCCTGATTTTAGCACACTGATTACATCCACACTGAAGGCCTTTACTGTAATGGATGAGTTTGAAAACTTCAATTGAATAAAGAAATATAAAATAGTAAGAATAAATGTTTTAGCTTTTAGCTGTGTTTTTGGTCTCTACCAGCTCCTGGAGGAAATATTTGGCTCTGTAGCTGCGAAATGCTGCTTTATGTTTTCCAGCTAGTCTGTAACTGTGTCTTTCTGCTGTTTAGATTTAGATGACTTTATTGATCCCCAGAGAGAAATTAAGTTGTCATTGCAGCCATGTACATAAAAAATATGATAAAATACAATAAAATACAAAGGAATAAAGTAAAATAAAATACTGAGGTAGAAAAAAAATTGACAGTACAGCTACAGTGGGGTTTTTAGAGCTTATTCGGCTCAAAACAGATGTCTGCTAAAGCCAAAAAAGGCTTTATGAGAGCAGTGAGATTAAACCAAAACAGTAAATTTATAGATAGATGCTAGAAAATGATATAAAATTCAATAAAAAGCTCTGTAAAGCTTTAGGTGCGCTGCAGATTGGGGTCATAGTTCTCTTAAGGTTCATCAATAAGAGCGACAACTTTCACATTTTCATTTTGTTTTCATTTTGTTATTATAAAAATACTGATTACGGCTGCTTTAATGGTAAAGTTTGGGGAAAAAAACATATTATTTATTCATATTTATATATTTTTTATTGAAAGTTAATCACTGAAATACTCTTGTAAAAACACTAATGTGCCCTGTCAGTTCTATGTGGTTTGATCAGATTTGATTAACCACCTCAAGATTTGGAATTGAAATGTTGACTTCAAACCTGTGAGAAAATCTTCACAGTCAAAACAAAAAAATAGAGGAAACCTGTGAAAATATGATGTGAAAACAGACATTTTTATTTTTCATGTCAGATCCCATCGCTCACAGTAGATTGAAAGTTGATGTTTATATTGTTCATCTAGTCGTAGTTTAGATGTACGGGTGTTGCTGGCTGAGCTGCAGGAACATCAACACTGTAAAATAAAATAAAATAAAATAAAATAAAATAAAATAAATAAATAGATACAGACCTGAGGTGGTGGCGCCCTCATGTGGCAGCACTCCACGTTTCATTTACAGTCTCTCCACCTTTCTGATATTTCAGACGGTGCCTGAACGCAGCGCGGCCTCCTGTTTGTACTTTCCCTTTAAGCTCAGATGAAAGTCTGTTGTGTAATTTGGGTGAAAGAGGAGAAGGAGGAGCAGCAGCCTGAATGGAGGACAGCTTTCTTTGACAGACCGAAGAGGACCCGGACAGGTACAGTGCTGCTCCTGAACAGCTGATCACAAACATTACATCATGAAAAATGAACAAATGCAGCAGCTGATGGTGATGTTCAGTGTGTGTTGTGTGTGTGTTTGTGTGTGTTTGTGTAACCTGCAGAGTTCATGGTCATGTTTGAGGTGTGATGTTTAATCCAACACGTTAAAAAGAGACATTATCAGGATGCATGTGTGTGTCTGACGTGGTGTTTTTTATCTGCTGGTTCATAAATCTGCTGTAAATCTGTAAATAACCTTCAGTGTTAAATAGAAATGTTTGTTTAAACAGGAAACCAGCGGTGATCCGGTGAAAAGGAAGTTGCGTTTCCGCATTTTTTACACACAAATATACATTTTGAAACAACTTTATGTAACTCTTCTGTAACAAAAATTTTAAAGTCCACTTGTTTCCAGGAGCTTTCACCTGTGTCAGTCTGTTTTCATCAGATGGAGTTTGACACCTGTGACTGTGTTGGCTTAAAGCATCAAAGTTCAGTCTGAAAATAGAAAAAAAATATGTTACCACCTCAAGACGTACTTTTGGATTATTTATATTTACTATATATGTTTACATGTATACAGAAAACAAATATAACTATATTATAATGATTCAATTTAACATATAGAATATATTAAGATGTAATATTATGTAATATATTAACATATATACATAACATCAACATATCATATATCAATGTAATGTAATGCTTACATTATAGAAATTAAATATATAATATAAAAATTAAAAAATCCTGCAGATATTCTATAAATGACATGTAGCATGCTGTTACTTTACAAAAACTTTATTTCAAAGTGCATACTTAAAAACACACGTTGTATTGTAATAAAAAATGTGAATCTTGTTAAATACAGATGAACTTAGCTCACTTAAAGAAAAGATAAGAAAATGAGTGTATGGATGCTAGCAGTTTCTCTTTGTTTTCAGTCTTTGTGCTAAGCTAAGCTAAAAAGAACTCAATGTGCTATTTATGTGCTGAATGCAGAGATAAAACTTATATTCACCATCTCATCTGACTCAGCACACAAGCTGATGTTTCATTAATGTGACAGAGGGAAATTCTTTTTAACTGAGTCAGAAACTGTAATTCAGAAACTGAGCTGTTTGTGTGATTTATTGTTTTACAGGAGTTTGCAGTGATGGAGCTGCTAATACTGTCAGGAGGTATTCTGGCCGTCCCCGTCCTCGCCTTCATCACTTCCTTCCTGTTCTGGCCTGGGTCGCTCCTCAAAGCTTACAACTGGTAAAAACGCAAACACCCAGACTGGTTCGACTGGTAGCTCGTTAGTGTTCATTTATAGACACGCTTTAAGGCTCCGCTGCACCTACATGTGTAAAGTAGGCTCCGAATCTAATGTTTGTTTTTTAATATTTTTTAAATTTATCCAGACTTTCTCTTTTGGTAATGCAGTTTCATTAATTCTTCAAAGTACCTGCAAGTTTGTATGTCAAAGACTTGTTTCAAGTATTGATCAATAATATTTTCCTCTCTCAAGGCATTGATCGAAACTAAATGAGTTAGTACTAAAAGCACTATTTTCAAATTTACCTTTTTCCTAGATAGAACATACACTTTTAGAAAACTGAGCTATTTTTATTTTCTAATTTGGGATTTTTTTCATATAAAATAATCTTCCAATTTGAGAGCAACAAGCCTCAACAACTACTTTCCCTCTGTATGTTATATATATACACACATATTTATATATTTTTTCTGTATGTCATGTCTCTGTTCAGCTGTGTGTTACAGGCTGTTATAATGTTTATGTCTCCAAACTAGACTTTTATTTTGAAGGAGCAGGAGTGTTGGTGTGACCTTCCCCACTTTAGACTTTATCTAAGCTGTAAAAGAAAAAAAAGCTTGGCAGATTATTATTGCTGTTTCACTCTCTTTCACACACACACAGTGCTGAGTCAGTGTCTTTGTCCGAAGCTTTATGAAATGAATAAAACCATAACTTACAAAACTCTAAAACACATTTGAAACATGTTTTATTTTTAGTCATGCTCGCGGCATTGCTCCCCTTGATCTGGACTGAAACAAAAAACGAAAAAATCCGACTGACTTTTCCTTTAGCGCACAACATTTGTTGCTTTCAGTGACATATCTCAACAACTATCAAATAGATTACCATGAAAATTGTCCAATACTTTATTACCAAATACCTGCAATACTAAGGACATCCCCATCAGCCTCAAACCCTTTGTTTTAGTGCTAATTAGTAAATGTTAATATGCTAGAGTAAACTAAGATGGTGAACATAAAGTTGTGAAACATCAGCATGTTACCTGTGAGCATTTAGTTTAGTACAAGCTCAAAGAGCTGCTGGTATGTAAAGTATGAAGACCACCATGAATGAAACACTTAAGTCCAGAGTTCAATGAGATTACACTCCTCCACAGGATGAATTTTACATTTTAATGACTCTCATGACAATAATTACATTTGGAGGACTTTGGACTTTTCAATTTTTATGATTATGAAATTGCAAACAAATTCAGATTCACACATAACTCCTGATGATCCTTCTACAATCCTCCTCAGGTACTGGCGCCGCAGACTCGGCCTGGTGGTCCGCTACTCGTATAGTGGAAGTTACCGCTTTTGTTATGCCTGTCGAGGGACACCAGGAGGCACCACGCCGTCAATGCTGCTGCTGCACGGCTTCTCCGCCACCAAGGACATGTGGCTGCCTGTCATCAAGGTAACACATGAACGGGATAAAACAGAGATAAAAGAGAGGTAGGAAGGAAGGAAGGAGGGGAGGAGGAAAAGACAGAGGGCATAAAGAGAGACAGGAAAGACAGAAGGAGACAAGGAAGGAGTAAATGAAAAGATGATGCATGATGTTGTGATGATGATGAAGTGTGACTCTTTGTGCCAATTCAACTACCCAAAGAATATTTAAGAATATTTCACCAGAATCAAAGTTTTACTTAAATGTTTCTCAGCTCTTATAAGTAAACTTCAGAATCAGACTTGGGTGTGTTTGTTTTCTCCTCCAGTACCTCCCCAGAAACCAGCATGTGGTGTGTGTTGACATGCCGGGCCATGAGGGGACGAGTCGCACCGGCGTCGAGGACTACAGCATTGAGGGCCAGGTCGCACGAATCCACCAGGTCTGTATGACTGTGAGTGTGTGTGTGTGTGTGCTAAAGCTAATACAACACACACACTGTAATGAAACAAAGATTGTATAGTCATGTCCAAAGATGGAAACCCTCCCACCTTTCTAACGCCACAATCAGACTACGTGATCTTTTGGTTCCACCTAATTGTTTCACAGCATCTTCAATTTGCTCAACACTACAGTTACTGATCATTAAGTTTCCCTCTGACCCCGCCTACTCAGTCATCTTTGCATGAATAACTGTGAGCTCTGGTTTAGTCCGGGTTCAACATATAATCTGAGGTCAGTGCTCTCCTTTTTTGTGCTTTACCCTGAAAAATAAATTGGGGTTTAGCTTCTGTTGCTACGTCACCAGTTATTAAAGGATTAGAGGAATAGTTTCCTTCCTGAGAATGAGATATTTAGGTGAATATTAATCTCTAGTTTACATGTTAAATACTCAGCTGGAGTCAGGATTCGGTTAACCTAGAAGTCTGGAATCAGGTGGAGACAGTTAGTCTGGCTCTGTCAAAAGTTAAAAACCAACACCTTGATAATTAACACGCTGTATCTTGTTTGATTAATTGGTAGACAAACAGAAACAAGTCTGTGGTTTTAGGTGGAGTTGCATGTGTGATTTGTTTCTTCTTGTAGTGAAGCTTACTTAGCTTGTAATAACAGTGAGGTTGCCAGGTTTGTTATCATGGTGCCTGTACAAAGGCCACAACCGAAACTGTATCTGGCAACCGATCCTACAGCAGACGGATTAATAAAATAAATAGATAAATAAATAAAAGATGACACCCCCTCTCTTTCTTTTTGTGTCTCACTGTGCAGTTTGTGCAGAGTATCGGCCTGGATAAAAGACCCTTCCACCTGGTCGGGACATCAATGGGTGGGAACGTCGCGGGCGTGTACGCAGCCCGTCATGGCGCTCAGCTGTCCGGCACCACCTTGATTTGCCCGGCAGGTAAAGTGAGCCACATGATGTTTCACCTGAGACTGTTTTGTGAAGCAGAATTACAGACGCGCCTCTCTCCTCCAGGCCTGGTTTACCCCATGGAGTCGACTTTCATCAGCCGTCTGAAGGAGTTGGAGAAGAATCAGCAGGAGGAGTCGATCCCTCTGATCCCCACCACCTCTCAGGAGCTGGAGGACATGCTGAAACTGTGCTGCTACACCCCCCTCAAGCTCCCCCGACAGGTACAGGACTGAGCAACCTGGTGTAAAATCCAAATTCACACACTTTTATTGCTCCTCCATATACAGAATCAACGCATCAATACTGTAAATAATATTTTTGTGGGGTTTCTGCTGCTGCTGCTGTATTTGGGGAATACTTATGGGTGTGTGTTTGCAGGTCCTGCGTGGTCTCCTTGACAACAGGATCCCCAACAACGGTTTCTACAAAGAAGGTCAGTTTGCTTGATTAGATACAAATAAAGAATTACATTCAGATTAGCGTATTAACAGTAAAAAAGCAAAGTGAAAATGATTTTGTGATAGTTTATTATTAAATAAAAACCTGTCACTACTTTAAACTATTGCTGCATGTGCTTGCAATATGCTTTGTTGATATATTGTGTGTGTGTGTGTGTGTGTTCAGTTTTCATGGAGATCGTCGGGGAGAAGTCTCGTCACTCGCTGCAGGAAAACTTGCATCTGATCAAAACCCCCCTGCAGGTCATCTGGGGGATGGAAGACCAGGTAAAAATTAATTGCAGCCTAACGTAGAGTAAAGTAAAGGTCCTTTAATAATTAGATATGTTAAAGGAAAAAGATCAAAACGTGGCAGTGACAAGAGAGTCATCAGGATTTCTCCTCTGGGATATATGAATGTCTATACAAACGTTTGTTGTTGAGATATTTCAATATGAAATAAAGTTATATCAGTATTACATTGATAAGCTGCTGGTGTAGCTAATTTAAAATGAAGATAATCCACAGCCGTGTGTGCTGACATGCCGAGCTGCTAACTAACCTGTCTTCTCTCTCAGGTGCTGGATGTTTCGGGGGCGGCGGTGCTGCAGGCGGCGGTGTCAAACTGTAAGGTGGAGCTGTTGGACAACTGTGGTCACTCTGTGGCGTTGGAGCGACCCAGGAAGGCCGCCACCCTCATTGTGAACTTCCTGTCTGCGCAGGAAGTCAACAAAAATGCTAAGAAACTTTCCTGAAGAAAACTTTTGATCCGTATGTTGACCTTTGACCTCTGAATGGATGATGAAGAAGTCAAGAATGAAAGTTATGATGAATGTGATGATGATGTAAACCACTGTAATGATGATGCTGTTTTATAGTTTGATATCAGAGGTTTCTAAATCTGTAATTTAAATGAACGCACAAAAGTTGGACAGACAGTCTGATATTCCTGAAGTTTTTACAGCACCATGCAGGCTGTAGTTCCTCTATAGATGTTAATGTTGAATGAAACATTCCACGCTGGGCTTTTGCACATTTCTCCTTCAGAAAAACTGTATTTCAGTCTCTTGTTTTATGTGACTGGCAGTTGTTTGTTTGTGTGTTAAGTGAACCAACAAAGTATTTAACCACATAAAACATTATTTTACTAAAAAGTTTGATAAATGAGGTGATTCAGTAATTTCAGCACATGTACAAAGAGTGTTGACAGACTACAAAAATAAATCTTCTGAAGAAAACATATAACTGTTTTGTTGAATGATGTTGAAGGTTTTGTGCCTCTGAAGGTTGTAGTACACCGATAGACTGCTGGGTGGCGACACATCCCGCCAGCTTTATTTATTATAGATTATCATAAGAAAAAAAGACTTAAACATTTCAACTTTTTAAGTAAGTAAGATTTTTAAGTAATGTGTATCTGTGAAATTGTAATTTGATCCAGTGAACTATTTATTATCTTTCAATTCAGTTAATTGTTTTGTTATTTTTTTGGTGCAGAGACTCAATATTAGCCCCAGTTTCTGTCTCTCTTGTATTCATGTTTTTACATTTGATGATCCATTTCAGTCACAGTATTTGTAAAAATATGATCTACACTCAAAGCTAAAGCTTGCTAAAGCAAAGTGGACCTCTGAGTTTAGATTACTTTGTCAAAAGAAACCTCTGAAGCCTCTGAAATATGTTGAAATCAAACTTTGAGAAACTGAAAACTTACTGCTGCTCTGAAGATATTTGTAAATTCTTAAATGTCTTTTCTGCTCTGTTGGTTCAGAAAGTTACTGACCCCAATATCTTTTTCACAAGGTGCAACTCTTTTATTGTGTATGTAATATAAATTGATATAAATGAAAACTAAAATGATTAAAAGATTAATTTCTCAACCTCAAAGTCATTAACACATTAATGCATACATTATCATAATGCAGTGATATAATACAGAATATATTATTCTATAATAAGCCATTTTGCATAATGAGTACTTTTGGTGCCTAAAGTATATTTTGATGCTAATACCTGTGTACATTTACAACTGTTTGAATGCATGTAACAGAGGATTTCTACAATGTGTTGTTGCTACTTTTCCTTCAGTAAAGGATCTGATCTTTCATCTCTGATCTGTTTTTTCATCGATGCAAATGTTTTGTAAAATTTCAAACTACAGAAACAAACTACCTTTTAGTGTCTGACGCTGTGACAGAGTGATCCATCACACCATTTTACACATCTTTGACAGAGCTGTCGTCGGCTACTGCGCATGCGCGGCGGTGACGTCTCACTGTTACGCTGACTTCTCCGCGTGTTCGTGTTTCAGGTGAGTTAATGTTGAACCTGACAGTGAGTTTGAAGATTTTAACTTCAGTAAGCAGCAGTTTATTTCCTGTCAGCGGTGTTTACGTGTCAGTGCGGCAGCTGCGAGTGTGACCGACCTCCTGTTTGACCTCCTGTTAGCTCCTTTAGCTTCCTGCTGAGCACCGACGCATGTTTCTGCAGGTTTGATGTTTTCAGGAGTTCAAAGTAAACTGGAGTTTAAATGTGTCAGATTTTCAATCTCCAACAGCACAGGTAGTTGTCAGATTTACCTGCTGGTTAGCCGGCTGTCATGCAAGCTAAGTTAGCTATTTTTTAGCTTGTTTGTGTAAACAGCCTTATCAGTGTGTTATCAGTCTTCTGCAGAGGATCTTAAATTGGCTTGACAGAGATTAACTACATCATTAAATACTCTAAAATGTATCTATTAGTGATTAAAGTCAGAATAACATAATATTGACAGAAAGTTTATATTTGTTTATTTTTACAACAGATGTTTCTTATTGTCATTTCTCCTTTACAAAAAAAAAGTTCTTTGGGCTGGTCTGGTGTTGTTTGTGAATTTCTCTTGGAGATCAATAAAGTATCTATCTATCTATCTATCTATCTATCTATCTATCTTCTGCACCAACTGAGATAATAATAAAAAAACTGAGAACAACTTGTCCTTAAAAAACAAAAGAAAACAAAGTCTGCATCTAATGATCATTGTTATTATTAATTACTCTGTGAATAATAGATTAGCCCAAATTGGCATCTCAAAATTTAACTACATTTCGTGGCTGATACACCATCTGTTTAATAAAGTCTGTAGAAGCACCAATATTGATATGTAGCATGAGTGATCACTGCAACTTGATGATTAATTTTCCACAACCCAAAGATATTCAGTTTACATTGATATAAAACAGGGAAAACCACAGATCCTCACATTTTAGAAATGCGAACCACAGCGTGTTCGACATTTTTCCTTTTAGACATTTTAGAAGATTTAAATGATCAGAAATGAATTGATACTGATTAAGATACATAAAGTCAGGGTAATTATCAATATGATCAATTGTAGGGTAGGGTTCCTTTATAACGCTTATTAAAGGGTTCAGTCGTTGTTGTTTTTTGGTCTTTTCAAGGGATCGTTAATCATACGAAGGTCACTTGATGTTGGTTTAACCTTCAGGGGTTTGTTCTTTTAGTCTGACCTGCTGCTCGTCACCTGTTGGAGGCCGAGTCACTGATGTTTTAATATAATGAGACCCGACAACAAGAAGGATGAAACTTCAGTTTACCAACGGGTCGTGTTGAAGAACGCCTCGCCGTACCACTACATGAAGGTCTGCCTGTAAGTCACTGTGACATGTTCGTTCAGCACAAGGGCTGCCTGATAAGTAATTGTTTTTCTTTTTAATTGTCTAATAATTTCTGTATAACTATAAAACCTGCACACTCATCCCACACATAATGTTTCTGTGTGTTTAGTGTGCTGGAAGATGAATCTACCAGACTGAGTGCAGTTGAACTGAAGCTGTTCATCATCTCAGGTCTGAGGAGCCTGTTTGGAGAGGTGAGATCATTAACACAGCTGGAGTCGACAAACAGAACAACAGGAAATTAATCGGCAGCTATTTTGATGCTTGATTAGTTGGTGAAGTAATTTTTTGAGTTAGAAATAACCGATGCTTCCTTGTTCCTGTTCCTATGAGGTTTTCCATTTTTTATTCATTAATTTTTATATACATATGTGCTTCAGGTGGGAGCAGCGCTGACCTTTGACCTGTTGAAGTACGATGAAGACACCCTCACTGCTCTCCTGCGTGTTTACAGCAAGTGAGTTCAGAGGCATCAGGATATTATCACTCCACTAAACTACATGTTGTTATTTTATTTAACTAAATCTGTGTTTTCTCTGTTTTTTGTGTGTGTTTTCAGGGGCTTGGTGAAGTTGTGGAGCTCACTGACTCTGTTGGGTTCCTACCAGAATCAGGGCTGTGCCTTCAGAGTCCTTCAGGTCAGCAGAGTTTGCTCCAGTGCCTTCATGTGCTGTATCAGCTGATCAGGGACAGTTAACCTCAGCCAGAGGCCTTTCTTTGAAGGACACAGCCTTGGATTCACATCTAGATTTTTCTACTTTTGAAGGCTGGAAATTTAGATTATTTTCAGTTAAACAAAACAATACTTTGATTAAAAGACTATCTTCACTAAAAATCAACTCTGGGCTCGGCAGAAATTTTCTTATTTTACATAATTTTTTAGTTCTTTGTGTGTTTTCACAAGTGACATAAGTTCTCTTCCTCTTCTTGTATGTAAATGAGGATAGTCAAGGTTGACAAGTTTCTGTCTGTTGCCCCCACTTCCTGTTATTGCTTTACAAAAGCCTAATTCATTCTGCTTCTCTACCATGTTAACCATCTCCGACAAAAATAAAATGACCAGTGTCACATCTAATGCCTCCAAAATCTTCAGCCTCCCCTTCCTCTAATCTCTCACACATGAACGACACTGAGCACCTCCTCAGTCCACTCTTCACATTAATGCTGTCAGGTCATAGATTCAGGACTTGAAAAATGGAGCTTTATCCTTTCTGCCATTACAGCCCTGGACAAACTGCCTCGCTGACACTGTTATGTGGATAGATCAGAGTTCATACATGTGTATAAATATGATTGTATATGAGACCATGTGTACATTTCATGTTTTGTTTTTATCTATGACTTAAATCTCTCTCTTGTGTTACAATCCTCTCTCTTGTGTCAACCTCAGGTGTCTCCGTTCCTGCTTGCGCTGACAGGAAACAGTCGAGAGCTGCAGCTGGACTGAAGTAGAACAGTTGTTTTCTTCAGCATGAGTTTCCTGTGGAGCAGGATCTTTAACAAACCGCAGCTGATCCTCTCCTCCATCACCGCAGCTCCTCTCTCCTGCCGGCTGCTCCACATCGGCCAGCGGGCCTCCCTCACCAAAGCATTCTCCTCCCGCGATGTGGAGCTGTTCGCCGAGCTGACGGGCGACACCAATCCCCTCCACCTGGACCCGGTCTACGCCAGCACCACCTCCTTCGAGACGCCCATCGTCCACGGCGTGCTCATCAACGGCCTGATGTCGGCCGTGCTCGGCACCAGGATGCCCGGCCGCGGCTGCGTCTTCCTGTACCAGGAGATCCGCTTCCCTGCACCGCTCTACATCGGTGAGGAGGTCCTGGCTGAAGCCGAGGTCAGCAAGATCAAGATGTCGTTCGCCTTCATCAACGTGACTTGCTCTGTCAAGGACAAAGTGGTGATGGAGGGGGAGGTGATGGTGATGATGCCAGAGGACCAGCAGCAGAAGGCGTGAGAGGAGCAGAAAAGGGCAGAAGTCATTTGGATACAGAAGTTTTTGTTCATTTTGCTGTTTTTTTTTTTTTGTTGATTAATGCGTTACAGAGTGTTAAGAAAGAGACGTGTCAGTCACTTGATGTGACTTATTGTTTAGCGTATTTAATTTGTCAGATCTGCTTTGCATTTTGTTTAATGTGTGAAGTCTTGAGTGTTGAATAAAAATGCTAAACAAATATTTTCTTAGCCAGTTATGTTTGAATTATTCAAATCTATTCAAGTATTATCACATCCTGGGGCTCAGCAGTGTTTCTTTCTCCTGCCTCTACTTTATTGTGTCTGCAGTGTCTACAGGGTTGTACCTGAAGGGGTGTTAATCAGTATGCGGACTCCTTTCTTTGGCCACCTGTAGTTTAACACAGTTACTTATTCACTTCATGTGACTTTGACCTTCTCACACTCTGGTTTCAGCATCACACTACAGTGTAAAGCTGGAGAACAGTGAGTATAGTAGTATAATTTGTTAATTTATATTTTTGATTTGATCTTTGGTTTGATCTTTAACTTGAAAAAAGTCATTTCACAAAAGTAGTCTCAACACAGGCTCAAACTTGATCTTTTCAAAGAGCCTTGTTGTAAACTGTCAGACTAGTATTTTATTATTTGATCTTAGTTTCACTACCTCTTATTTTGAATTATGGGTTTTACCATGTTTATTTGTCAGCCCTTTGGTCATAGGACAGAAGTAACAAAACTTGCTTGTCAACAATAAATGTCAGTTGGATGTTGTGAATAATAAGTGGTAAACAGTTGAAAGAAACACTTTAACTTATCACTCTATTTTTCAATTAACACACATTTCATCACTTCTGTTATTCATTTTTAAATGATAAAAAGCAGTTTTGTGTGTAATGAATGATGAACGTAAGAGGAGGAAGGGGATGAAGTGACTGTTTTTACCAAACAGCAACTGTTTTAATAAAATAGCCTTTAAATTAATCAAATAAGAGAATTTATCTCTCCATTTTCCAATTCACGTGCATTTTTATCACTTAATTTTAGTTATTTTCACCTTATCCATGTATTTCTCTACATCTTTATTCTGACAGGACTCACAGACAGTTCCTCTCCCAGACCAGCAGGTGGCAGTGACGCGCCGTCACGTGATTCCCCAGCCACCAATCACGATCAGCAGCCTGGTGACGTCTGAGTTGAGCAGCGCTTCCTGGTTACGGTGAAGCTAAGCTAACAGCTAGTTTGCTTCTCTCGGGCTCGTCGGGTGTTCCGCCTCGGCGTCTTCTTCTGCCCCATCACTGCGGCTTCAGCCAGCGACACACGGACGCTTGCATCAGACTGCCACCGTCAATCCTCCGGGATGTCTTTCCGGGAGAAGCCGCCCCCCGGCAGGCTGCTGCTGGACGACACGGTGCCTCTGACGGCGGTGATCGAAGCCAGCCAGAACCTGCAGTCCCACACGGTGAGTGTCCGCTGGAAGTGACCGGTAACCGGCAACAGTGTGTGGACGTTACCGTTAACATTCTGTGGAAGTGACGGTTAATCGTTAACAGTCCAGTGAAGTGGTCAGTAACTGTTAATAGTTTGTGGAAGTGACCGGTAACCGTCAACTGTTATGCCGGTAAACCTGGGGGGTTTATTTCGCCTCCTGTCATGGAAACTGTCACAAGATGAAGAAGCACAAACCCGCTCTGACGTCCGTAAAAACACGAGTTTCATCGGGCGGCTCGTTTTAACGCGAAGTGGCAGCTGACCGCCACTGTGAGGCTCTGTCATCGATTAAACTGCTCATATAAACGGGTTAGGAGGATGGACACCGGCTGATGGAGGCCCTGGAGCCCAAACTACACCTGCACATCACCGAGAACATCTTTACAGCTGAGCCCGCTTTGAGGTTTTGCGTCTTATTGATGAATTTCAGCATTCACACACTAAAATGCTCTCTACATCAACACATGGAGTCGTTTTGAAAAAGTCATGGTCAAGTGTAACATTCAGCATACCTCCCCTCCATTGAAAACAAGAAATAAAACACGTATTTCTAACATATTCGCTTTCTGCTAATGTTGTTTTGTTCAGCTTTCTTTATGTTATCTGTGCCGAATCGAAGAGAGATTAAATCTCTGCGTATTATTGCATTAAAGTCTTGTTAGAAATCAAATATGTCCTCAGAAATACACGGAAACTATAAACAGTCGAATTTTCTAACAGAGTTTGGCGGAATCTCTCCCAGGTTTTGAGACAAGTTTATCCTCACTTCGTGCACTTTAGACTTAGTTTACAGGAATAAATGGTGTTTAAACACTGTGACGGTCAGTGAGCAGGTCATGTCACAGAGAAAATAAAGTCTGTCCGATAATGGACTCATCTGTGGCGGGTTTGTTGTTGTTGACAGTCCGGCTGTCAGCTGAGCTAGCCAGTTAGCTTAGCATGCTAATGTTAGGCACCGTTGCCGATTTTGCCAGAAACACAACAATACGATTTATATATACATATATAAATATATATATATATATCTGTCAGCTCATCGCATTGGTAGCATTTCCTCGGAGTTACTGTTTTTGTTTACTTCTGTTAGTCCACATTGATAATAAACAGAAACAGCAGCTCTTCTGTCGTTCACAACCAAATTATTTCAATGTGCTTGTCAGATGGCTTTTCCAGAATTTCTCAACACGTAATCAGCTCCAACATTAATGTAATGTAATGAGTTTAGCACCATAACACAAACAGATCATCAGTCTTTGAGGCGGCAGGACAACAGTCCTCTCCTGCTGTAAACATGTCACTGACTGGATGATGAAGTCTCTACATTTACAATAAAATGAATCCAGCATGATGACATTTTAAGATAAGCAGAAGAAAAATATCTCTCATATTGAACTGTCCTACACTGACATTTGTAATAACACAAACTGGATAATAACAGCAGTATGGTGCAGATAAAGATCAGCGTGTTTCTTCTTTGCTTCTGTTTAATATTTCTGTTTTTAACAACTTCCACAAGCTGAGGACTGTTTCAGGTTAAAGGTCACCAGCTTTACAGGCTCAGCAAGTTTATATGAACAGCACCTTTCAACAACATGGCAATTCAAAGTGCTTTATATCAGACAAAAAGGAATTAAGAAGAGATATAAAAGAAACACAAGAAACGGCTTTTAGATTACAGCTAAGTAGTTGGAAAGATGCCACAGAAGAGAGGATGGATATCATGAGTAAGAGAAACACACTGCTGCCCTTATCTGAATTGTTTGACATCACTTCTTTAAAAAGGCTAAATGAAGTCCTCAGTGAGAGAAGTGAAACAGAAATGATGTCTGGACTTCAGCTGTTTACATGCTGACTGTTTGTGAAGCCACTCATGAATTAATGAATGCAGGATTACATCAGAAACCAGAGTCTGTCTGCACGAATTAGACTGTAAGAGGGCTAAGAGGATTAGATTAAAGAAAAAGTCCATGTTTACATCACTGTGCTTGTTTTCGTCATTTTATCCATCGGTCCTGCTGGTTATTTTACTCAGCAGCTTTGTTGCAGAGATCCGTGAAAGTAATACAGTCAGATAGATCCTCCTCTCAGCAGCGTCTAAAAGATTTATTTGAAAATGAAACAGAAAGTGGACACACCTGAAATCTGAGCCCTTTTGATTTATGTTCAACGTGGCTTTTGGTCCGGTGCCAACGCCCAGAGAGCCTTTAGTTTTTTGGAGATTAATTTAAAAGAAAAGTCTTGATGTTTGAGAATAAAGTCACAGCATTGGAGAAATGTGGAAATGTTTTTCCACATCAGGATTGGATTTATTCACATGTTGCTATTTCTCTTTACTTCCTTATCCTATGACACTTTTCAATAATATGATGATTTGTGAATATGGTTCAAGTAAAAAAAAAACTATTCACAGAATATTGGAACTGTTAGATTGAAAACTCAGCATTCATTTATATTTCTTATTGTGGTACATTTTATTTATATTAAAGTATTCTGGGTCTGTTCTCTCTCGTCTTTCAGGAGTACATCATCCGAGTCCAGAGGGGCGTGTCTTCAGAGAACAGCTGGCAGGTAAACACACCGATCAAAGTTCACCTGAGAGAGAACGCGACAACTGTGCAAGGCCAACCAAACACTTTGTTTGGTAAAAATACTGATCGATGCCAGATCATCAGACCAAGAGGGATGTGTTAGGAGATGAAGTGACCAAATAGTGATGTATTGTCATTAACTGTGTTTCTGTGTGTGTGTTGCAGGTCATCCGGCGTTACAGTGACTTTGATGTTCTCAACAGCAGCCTGATGGTGAGTTTCACACCTTTCAGTCACACATCAACCTCTCTGAGCTTTTTAAAACGTGACGTACTTCAGCAGTGCTCTGAGACGTCTCTGTGGACATGCAGGGATCCTTTGAGAATGACAAATTAAAGCTGCCGTTCTGCTGCTGGAGGATGAAACTACAAACTTCTCACAGCCATCTTTTGATGCTTTATGCAGAAGAGAGAGAGAGTTTATTGGTGACTCAGTCCTGTAGAGTCTCTCAGGCAGAACATTATGAAAACTACAACAGAGGGGCGTTTATTTTCACTCTCTTCCTGAACGTATCAAGCAGAACTCGGTTAGAAACTCCCTGTGATCTGCTTTGGGCAGCAGTAAAGTGTACGTGAAGTGGAGATGGTCGGCTACAAAGGGGAGGCTGGTAACATGTTAGTTTAGTGTGATTCACATTTACTCACCAGCTTTCTCTTAGCCAATTTCCTTCCTGTTTGGAAAACCTCAGTGGCAGTGCGTTACAACATGTTCAAGACGTTCACTGTGTCATCGATTTTGCAGAAGACTGAGCTGGTGCTGCATGAGGGCAGTTTGATGATCGTCCCTGTACTGAGCTTCATCACTCTCCAGTTTCTCATCTAGTACCTGTTTAAATAGCTGCTGTGTGCTCATTCTGCACCTCCTGCTGATGAGATTCAGCTCACTGTCTGTTTAATTGTTTGATGTGGAAACAGCGTTGCTCATAGAGATGATAATGTTGATTGGTTGGTCCATCACTTTGATCCAAACTGAAATATCTCAGCTATTGGTCAGTTCAGGTTAAATCAATTAAATTAATCTCAAGTAAATCTGTAATCAGTGGAAGTGTATTGTAGTGTAAGATATGTACTGAAGCATATCTTCTTTGGGATGTTTGTCCTCGTTGTGACTTATCTTAAGGTCAGGTCACATCATTCCTGGATAACAGGAAGTTAGCAGTTTTTCTGCTGAGGTTTTGCCTGCTAGTTTCCTTTTGGGGTCTCTCAGTGACCCCGACCTCCCATCAGCCCCTGGTCCTCAGTCAGCATCCAGCAGAAGTGTCAGAACCCTGCTGTTTGTCTGCTTCTGTTATTCTACTATTTCTTTGTAAAAACACCATTAAAATCTGCAGAGAAGAAGGACAGTGACTGAAGGAAAATGAATTTAATGGTGATACGAAAACAAACTTGTGCTCTATTTCTCTGTCTCTCTTTGTCTCTCTCTCTTTCTCTCCAGGTGTGTGGCATCAGTCTCCCTCTTCCTCCCAAGAAGCTAATTGGGAACATGGACAGAGAGTTCATAGCGGAGAGGCAGAGAGGACTGCAGACCTATCTGGACTCAATTACCCAGCATCCCATGCTTTCCAGTTCCCTGACTATCAAGAAATTCCTTGACCCCAACAACTACTCTGCCAACTACACAGGTGTGTTCTTCCTTTACCTGGATATTTATTGTTACTATTTGCTTTGCAGATTAAGATTTTTGTTGAATGCTCTAGCTTTTTTAAGTTAATTAAAGTGCACTCTGTCTGTCTGTCTCAGAAATCGCCCTGCAGCAGGTCTCCATGTTCTTCAGGTCGGACCTGAAGTGGGAGGTCCTGGAGCCTCTCAGAGACATCGGTAAGACTTGGGATGGAATATAACTTCTTAAAGATGAGAACTGTATGCAGTACTAATGCTAAATGTCGCTTTTAATGTTAAGTTTATTTGTCACATATAACCATAGTGGGTATAATCATACTGAAATATGTGACTACTAGCTCCTTCCAATATGCCATAGAAAGGTGTAAAATAAAGAATAGAAAATAAAATAAGTAATAGATGTTAATGATGTTTACATAAAAAAATTAAAAAGATTCTCAGGGCATTCTTGTGACTGTAATGTGACCATGCTGATGCTTACTTTGGCTTCTTTGTCAGTATCATGGCCGGCAATTATTTTCATTAAAGTTAAAGTTAATTAATACACCAGTTATTTTCTCAATTAATTGATTAGTCCACTTACTTAAATGTAAATGATGTTAACATTTGTGATAGTCTCTTCCTAAACACAGTATGACCTCAACCTGTAAAGTCTCCAAATGACACAAATATTGATTTATAATCACATGATTAACAGGCATGTAAACACAGTCACCGACAACCACTGTTTTCAACTCCCCATTTAAGATGAGTTAAGAGACGAGATCTACTCTGTTAAAACTACTTACTGTCAGCAGCAGTGCTAAGCTATTTTACCAACAGCACATCTAGACGCTGACTAGAGTCAGAAAGTCAACGGACACCATGAAACAGTCTTAAGATTCACTGACACTATCCGCCATAAGCCACCAGTCAAACCAGACCAAGTAAAGCTGCAGCAGCAGAATCTGTGTGTTGAATTTAACAGTGATACGTTTTATTGGTCATGAACTCAATTTTCGATCAGTAAGAAGAAGACTTTGGTTCCCCTTCTCTAGAACGGGTAATAGTGTCGCTTTAAGATAAAAGGGTGCAGTATGTCTAACTAATGTCACAAACTTTAATGTTTAATTCTTATCAGCAGACTTACAGATGAATTGACACACCGTTTGTTTTACAGGCTGGAGGATCAGAAAGAAATATTTTTTAATTAAAAACAAAGAGCAGCCCAAAGAGAGATATCTGCTGACCTGGGTGAGTACAGTGAAAACCACTACATGTGACAGTTTCATACTGACTTCAAACTGAAAGTTAAAACATTTTCATTAGTCAAATAATAAAAATAACAGGGTCAGAAAAATATTCACGAGGAGTGTAATTCTCTCAGCATGCGTATTAATTTAGAATATATTTTATATATACTTTTTTACTAAAGTGAGATAAGTTGCTTATCTTGATGTTTATTAAGGTTTGAACAAATGTATGTCACCTCATTTGTTAATCGTCGTAAAATCCCAGCTCACAACTGGCTGAAGTCTTTTTATTTCTTCACCAGTCAGTCCTTCACAGCCTGCAAACCAATAATGGAAATTAAATGAATTAAATTAAGCTAAAGTATTTTGCGAGAGAGAAATTTGTAAAAGAGACAGAAAGAAAATTAAAAAGAGAAGCATTTCTCTTTCACTTCCCTTCGTCCTTCTGACAGTATTCAGGAACGTTTTCCATACTGAGGGATTTCCCAGAGTCAAGACCAGATTCAATTTAGGTTAATTTAAATTCAGATGTAATTAACTGATGTGAAGGTATTATCCAATGAGAAGCAACGAATGTGGTCAGAGAAATAAACTTTATAAATACTCTGATTAGTCATTCACATTTCTCTCTCTTCAGCTGAGCTTTGAAATGTGCTTCAGCATTAAAGCTGATTTATTGAGGGATATTTCCACAAGCACATGACTGAAAGTACATTTGAACAGTTCAGGTTTTTCCCAAGAAATCTGTAGAGTTCAAATAATCAAAATAATTAATCCCTTGTGTGTTTGTGTGTGTGTTTGTGTGTTATGTAGGTGGATCTGGGTCCTGATACGTTCCTGTCAGACAAAGACCTGCAGTCAGCCATGAAACTACTAACCAGCCTCTCTGTACGTATACAATGTGTGTGTGTGTGTGTGTAATAAGCAGTGCTTTTCACAAACAAAACACAGTGACTACATATTTGAAATCAGAATCTCACTTTTTAGCATCTGTTTAACATATGAAAATGATTAACAACGTAAAATTTCAGTGAAAATAGTGTGTAAAAAAACAAACAAAAAGGAGGCGAAAACAAACCAAACCACAGAAAAATTTAGGTGGTGAGATAGCCACGGCGAAACGTAATGACAGCCAAAAAGGAACTAATTTTTCCCAGACATCATCTGTAATTTATTTGATGAACCAATGTCTTGATCATTTGCATAGTTCTGTGTAGTTATTTTTCTCACCAGTATTCAAATCCAGTCATGTTTCAGATAAAAATCAAACTAAACTTTTGCTAAATGCAATTTTAGCTGCTGTCTCAGCTTTTGACTGTTGTGGAATTCATATGATTTTGGTGTGTTTTAAGATACCTTTAAATCGCACAATAAATTGGTTGATTTCAATAGAATTACTAATAGAAGACAGACAGACATATGGTTAAGCAGGGATGCATTTAATTCTGATGACTTTTTGACTGTAAGTAATCAAACTGCTTCTGTTCCTCCTCTCCAGACTCCGTATCTCTGTCCGCTGCTGTTCTCCAGCACCAGCGAGTCTTCAGCTCTGCTCATCCGACCGTTCAGTGAGAAAGGCTCTCTGAGAGACCACATCTGTAAGGTACACCATCCAATTCTCCCCCTCTTCAGATTGTGAAGATTTTGAGGTTTGTACCTTAGATATGTTTAGCTTTGCTGTTCACAGCACGGACGTATTTCATCTATTCAGAAACGGTGTCTGTGTAACTCAGATGAATCACAAAAGCAGTAGAGACGGTGTTCCTCTGTAGAAAGTAGTTTCAGTGAACAGTGTTGACCTCCTCTTCTTCCTCTCTCCAGGTGAAACCCAGAGAGGGTTACCTGAAGAAGTACTGCAACCCAAAGAAGAGTCAGGGCCTCGAACTGCAGCACATCAAACTTTATGGCCGTCAGATACTGGAGGTATGAAAAACACACACACACAGAAATAACACACAACACAAAGTATTATTTGTTAATAAATCAGTCTGTGTGTGTATTCAGGGCCTGAAGCACCTCCATGATGGCGGCTTATTTTTCGGTCACCTGCACGCATCCAATGTAATTGTTGATGACGGTGTGTGTCGACTGGTGGATGTAGAGAACGGCATGCTGGGAGTTCCCTCAGCGCTGCGACCCGCCTTCACCCAGCTCAGGAAGATCAACGTACGTAAACACAGAGTTCGATCGCACAACACGATTCTTGTTTTTATCTTTTAAATTTCACATAAAATCAGTTTCATCAAGGTAATACACATAAAAAAACTCACAAGTGTGTTATCTGTCTTGCTTATGTTTTATATAATTTCCATTTATTTGTTATATTTGTTATAAATAACTAGATTACAATAATGTATTTAAAATAGCAAAATCTATTTCTGTTGTTGCTGTGAACGACATCTGATAAATCCTTCTGACACACTTTTTTATCATACATAAACATGAGTGTGTGTGTGTATCTGCAGACCACAGAGAGCATCGACGTCTTCTGCTTTGGACATTTACTGTACGAGATGACGTACGGTCGACCACCAGACAGCATTCCTGTCGATCAATACCCCGCTGTCCCCTACACCGCTGTGGGTCAGTACATTTACACATACACACACGCCCACAGATCAATAAGTCAATATGTACACAGAGATGCTGTGTCTTTTTTTGTGCCTCTGGATGTTCCCGCATCTGGTCCTGAAACATTGACAACAGTTGCTTAAATGTCACAAAATATCTGAATTATTCCCACTGTGATCTGATGGTTTAATGTGTGTGTGTGTGTGTGTGTGTGTGTGTGTGTGTGTGTGTGTGTGTGTGTGTGTGCAAGTGCAGTGTGTGTGTGTGTGTGTGTTCAGTGTCAGTGCTGCAGTCCATCCTGTCCACAGAGGCCTGTAAAAGCGGGATGCCAACAGTGTCGGAGCTCATGCAGACCCCGTGAGTTCACTATTGTGTGTCTGTCTCAACCACATGAGTTCGCATGACGTACATTTCGTTATCACGTTACAATGAATACTACAGACTGGGACCACTATCAGTTGATAACATGTTTAACTTACTGTACTAACTCAGAGTAGAGTTTTAGTGTGAAGCTGAAAGCCAACAAAAATGTCAGTATCATGCATCCATACAAGACAGTTCCCAGTTTTGCATATATGAGTAAAAATTCCCATTAATACACACCAGTGTGTAGAGTTTGAAATAAGACACACAAGAACCAGGACGTCATCGTCTTTGTTGCCGATGAGTCACAGTTTGTGTTTTACAGGCTGTTCAGTGACGTCCAGCTCCAACACTCAGAAAAACTTCACATCAAGGTGAGAAGCTCAGTTTGATGTTACTTCTAAGGGTCTGAACATGTATGCGGAGGGTTACTTCAAATTTACTCTAAATCCTCCCTCCAGGTTCCCAGCAGGCTAAAAGAGGCACTGAAGACAGCAAAGGAGAGTCTGGAGAAGAGACTGCGGGAGGAGCAGAGAGTGGTGCGTGACTACTCTCATTTTACATCTCTGTTTCACAACACCGAGCGGCTCCACTGGAGACATTTGGGAGGTCACGTCCCTTCCTTAAACATACATCAACAACCCCCAAATCTCTATTTTTTAAATCAGTGACCCTCTAGATAAGGTCGACATAATATTTGCATTTGAGAGGAATTTTAGCTCTCCTTGTGAAAAAAAGTCTGTGGAAAAACGTTGCAACATAGCTTCCCACAACCTTTTCATGTCGCAAACAGAAGAATTCAGTTCTGGCGTCAGTGTGGAATAGTTTAATGTGTTTTTCCTGTAATGCCCACTGGATGCTGACTCCAGCAACAGACCGCAGTGAAACTCCACATTTCCTCTCCAGAAAAACAAAGTGACTGCAGTTTGACCCCTCAGCTGTTTCTTTCGTTAATGATATTCTGTATTTAAAGACTTTAATGAATGCTGGATTGAATTAGATGTCTCCCCCTATCAAGCCAGTCGCAGACATCATATAGTTGTGGCCTCTTAAGATGCAGTCCAGATGTCGCCTCCGAAAAGCTCAGACAGGACAGGAAATGGAGAGAGTGGGATTGTAAACAGCAAGCAAACAGCAGCAGTCCAGTTGTAGATTAAGTATATTTTATAAAATATTTTACTGCCATTAAGCGCTGTCACTGTCCTGTCCAGTAAGCAAACTGTATTTCCTGAATAAAAGGTCCCACCTCCTCCCTCACACTGTCTCGGAGGTGGAGTCGATTTCCGATGTGTCTCGTCTTGTTCCTACTGGAAATGATAGCATTGTTTCACTTTCCTCTTCCACCCCTTGTCCAATTTAGGACTTTCTGTTTATAGAAGCAGACAAACCCAAAATCCAGGTGAAGGTTAAATCAGTGTGTGGTTTTGCAGTGAATTGATTAATATCACATTTTTTTGGGAATATTCACCACTTTATTACTGTATCAGCTGAAAATCAGCTGACAAAGTTTTCCAGGAAAGTGACACACGTTCAGTAATTCATATGCATCTGTTTTTGGAGAGAAGCTCAGCATCTATTTTCCTCCACTCTGCTCTTTTTCTAAAGGCGTTTAATAAATTTATTGACATTTTATCCAGTGAAAGTGTCTCGATTCTTCTTAGCACTTTTTAGCGCAGGTTTTATGAAAATGTTGCATAACGCAGCCTGTCAGTGTGAACTTTGCTGTTTGTATGAAGAATAATGTCGTTTTTTAACGTTTGATTGAAGCTCCACCAGCACAGGAGGCTGACCAGAGCTCAGTCTCACCACGGCTCAGAGGAGGAGAAGAAGAGGAGGAAGATCCTGGCGAGGAAGGTAAGCGAGTCTCCCACACACGACAACACAAAGAATACTCATGACGTCCAAACGCCTCGGTCGGCTGCTCCTTTGTGTTGCAACAGGACACATTATTTTGAAAGCAGCAACTACAGCTGAAAATAGCCTTTAACAGTGCCTCTGTGACAAAGTCTCATGGGATGTGTTGTCACTGTCACAGTCTTTGTTAGAACGACACTCAGATTTATCCACCCTGTTCATTAGTTATCTGACTTAGAATGAGGACAGAAACATGTTTTTAATGCATGTGTGTGTCTGAGGTCAGCAGAACAGAGGCTGCTTCACCAGTATAATAATAAGTTTAATTTAAGTTTAGTTCAAACAAAGAAATAATAATGTGTGTTATCGACAGTGAAGTCTAAAACAATGATGTGTTTTTGTCTTTGCAGAAGTCCAGACAGTCGGCTTATGAAAACGAAGAAGACGTCTCTGTCAGGAACAACAATAACTCTGGTACGTCTGCTGCCAAACTCTGAACGTCATCAGTTTCTCAGAAAGTCTTTTCTTCTTACAGACATTAGCTTGGTAGGTATTGTTCTGAGGTTTTTATATTTAATTTAGTTATTTGTTAGTTTGACAGGACAGGCAAAACCGGTCCAACAATCAGCCTGAGAAGTTGGGGAAGTAACCGTGTAGGTAGAGAACTGATTTAGTTACTTAGTTGTTTGACACTCAGTTTGTCAGTTAGCCAAGCAGAGAGTGAGGCGGTGTTAGTTACTCGTTTTTTGGCAATTTAGCAGGTTAGCCAGTGTTTACCATCTGTACAATGTGTTCAGAGTCTGTCTGTCCATCCAGCTGTCATATTAAAGCTCTCTCAGTAAATTAAAGGTGCCCTGTGGAGTTTTCAGTTTATACACATTCTGTGAATTAATTTCCTTCCTCGTAAAAAAAATTTGCAAACTGATTTTTGGATGTTTGGTCGTCCTCTTCTTCACTGACTTCGTTGGGGCATTGATACATTTCTTTGGACGTTACTGCCACCAGCTGTACATCACACACACAAAGATATGAAGCCGTCAGTTCATGTTTTACTGCATCAGTCTGACGTGTCAGCTTGTATGTGATGCCTGTATCTCAGCGTTTAAACACTTACCGGCTGTAAAATCTCCCTCCTGTGACATTAAAGACTAATTAACTATCACGCCAGGAGATGTCATTAAACAGGAAACTGCTCTTAACAACTTTGCTCCACTGATCAACCAGTTGTCTCTACATGGTGCCTTAAAAAAATAAAAAATAAAAAAAATGAACGTGTTTTTAGCTCTGAGTCAACTTCCTGTTTTTTTTATTAAGATATTTAACTGATGGTGATTAATTTGTCTGTTTTCTGTCTGTCTTCAGGTTCTGGAGCCAGTTCACCTCCTACATGCCCCTCGTCCCCCACGCCCCCATCCACCACAGGTATGTTTGTCTATCTGTCTGTCTGTCTGTCATTTTGTAAAGTCTGTCTGACTGTCTGTCTCTCTGTCCCCCCACCCATCTGTCTGTTGAACTGTCTTTGTAAATGTCTGTGTGTCTTCCCCTCTGTCTGTTTGTTCATCTGTCTGTCTGTCTGTCTCTCTGTTTGGTAAAGTATCTGACACACTCTGCAGCTCCCCCTTGCGGTGAGCAGCTGCTGAGGTTGCGGTGTCTCTGAGCACGCCGCTCAACAAACAGCATCTTTAACATGTTTAACCCTGAATTTCTGCTCAAGTTTCATCTGAAGTTTGCATGTGTGATTATGAAGACTAATCATTTGATCTAACCTGTCTGTCTCTTCACCTCTTCTCTCATGTGATTACCTGGTTTTCAGACAGGTATCAGTCTGTAGTAGTGTGTCTTAATCACTTTGTTGTGTCTTCACACAGCTCGTCACAGGGTGGGAAACACTGATGTTTGATTTTAGATGTTAAAGAAGACGTCTGGTGTTATTCTTGATTTTTATTGACATCAAAACTCAAGAAAAGACCAAAACCAGCAATATTAGTCCATCTCTCAATACCCTCCCTGTCCTTTATAAAAGTCCTTTGTTTTTGTAGATGTGTGACTAAATTAAATCTTTGCACCTGTTAAAGTTTGTGCCACCACCATTGTTCAAAGGAAAATAAATAAACCAAATCGATCAACTGATCAATAATTGAGTTATGAATAATGAATATATAATGGAAGATTAGTCAATTAGGATTAAGATTAGGAAATAGATCTTTTAAATAGAACTCTTTATTGACTTGGCGGTAATGAATATGAGTATGTGATTTCAGAGAGCAAATAAACAGTGCAGTACTAATCCAACCTCTCTGAGGCAGAGACTGTCACTGTTCATGGTGTCGATGTGCGGACAGTATTCAGGTCTCCTCTGTGGTTCGGAGCCTGATGAATCAAAGAAAGAGTCTCTGAGTTGTTCCAGTCTCGTCGTCGTGACAAAACACACACGTCTCTCAGGGGTGGAAACTCTCCCTACCTTGTCTGGCAAGTGTCAGATTGACACTTTTATTATTGAGAGGGGAGAAGTCAGTCTACAGATTTGGAGGAGTCTCAGCAAAAGTGAAGAAACAGTCCTCCCACGAATCTCCACAAGATGAAGGACCAGCTCTGCAGATCTTTATTGTCCACTGGTTGGAATTTAAAAGCAAACAATATAATAATTTATAGTTTCATTTTTTTTAAGAAGTATTTGGTGATTAAAACACATTTGGTGCATTTTAATAGTTTTTATTCCTCAGTGGAGCTCAGTGACACCGATGGATACACAGATAAGATCGTTAGTGATCAAGTCTTTGTTAGTTTTGGTCTTTTTCATGCGATTCTTTGATAGTAAGAAAAATTCAGAATATCACCAGACTCAACCATTTTGAAGTTTTCAATACATGCTGACACGACATCTGTTTCCTGCCCTGGTTTATGTCTCCTTTCCTCTCTCCTCCTGTCTCCTCCTCCCTCCTCTCTTCCCTCCTCTCTCCTCCTCTCTCTCCTCCTCTCTCTCTCTCTCTCTCTCTCTCCCTCCTCCTCCTCTCTCCTCCTCCTCTCTCCTCCTCCTCCTCCTCTCCTCTCCTCTCCTCTTTGTCCTGGTGATACTGTGTAAATGCTGATTGGTCCACTGAACAGATAACTGTCATCTCCCTCTCTCTCTTCTTCCTGTGCCGTCTCCACCATAGAGCATGCTCCATTCTGACCGTGTCGTTGGGTAAAGTAAAAGATTTATAATGTCCATGATGATGATGATGATGAAGGTCTCTGGTGGTTTTTAAAGCTGTCGTACACCCTGACCTCCCAGCAAGCTCCTGCTCACAGAGATCTGCCTCATGTTTGCGATCTCAAGTGAAGAAAAAGAGTTAAAAATAAAAGTATTATTAAAAAATGGACATGTCAGTACATATAGCAGCAAAGGTTAAAATAAGAGCTTTACGTAGACTAAAATGCTGAAACCTAAAATCCAAATTTCTTTAGTGTAATGAGTGAGTGATTTCCAATGTGCAAACAGGTTTTGATTTATTGATATTTAGCTTTTTAAAAAATCCAACCCAACAATATATCAGGTCATAATCGTTTTATTTTAACATAAACATCATGTAATTTAAATGTTGGTACAGACCTATTAGATTTTATATTATCATGTCTGTGTTAATAATGTTATGAATTAAACTTAAATTAAACTTGTCAGTGCTCTCTGGTGGACAAACTATGTATTGGTGACAGTTTTCTCTACTTCCTCATTCAACCATCTCAACGTTAAAGTTCAGAGGACGATGCCCGACATGTGCTGACTGAAAGTATGTAAATCTGTCGGTGGGGAGAAGTTTCTCTGTATCAACGAGTCACTGCCTGCCGGGAACACGGTGTACGCACAGCTTCATAAAAACCTCACAATCTGCAATGATGTCCAAACCTCACAGACGGTGCAAACTCCCCCCTGATTCAGACCCGCTGTCCTCATTGGAGATTGTGATCAGTCAGTCACAGCATGTCTGTCTGTCTGTCTCTGTTTTGTTTGTCTGCTTGTGTCACTGTTTGGGACGGGGTGTCACAGTGAAGAAGTATCAGATCTTCAAACGGTTGTGTTTGGGCAGAAACGTGTTGAACTGATTACTCCTTTTACCTTGTGTTTTTAGCTGTCGTATATCCATTTTTCTTTTGCAGCCATTGGTTTTCTCCTCCTGGTTTTATAGAGCTGGTGTGCAGCTCAGTAACCCTTTTCTTTTGTTTTGTTTGATATTCACAAAATATTTTGTCCACAAAGATCTGGAAATTTTTCTCTCATTTTGGTTTCTTTAGTAGCTGTTTTTTCATTTTTAAGCACATCAGCTTCAAATTGTGCATAATAAATAATAAGAATAATGATTTTTTTTGCGATCTGGCTTCATGTTTATCAAGCCTCTCATGATAGGAAATCAGTCGTAGCCGGCCAAAAATTCTCCAAGTGACACATTCAAGTTTCCTTACAAAGGAAATGACTAATTTCTTATTGGTGAGCCGTGGTGAGACTGAGCTCTGGTCAGACTTATTTCTGCTGATATTTACGAGAGCTCCATTTTCCTGAAGATGGCAGTCAGGCAGATCAGTCTGTGAGAGGGCAGATGTTCACTGACACAATGACCTTATCAAAAGATGAAAACTCAATTAAAAACTGAATCATTTTTGATATTGTGCACGGATTAGAAAGAGAACATGAGAAACATCCACAGAAAGCAAGATCCTCACAGCCATCTTTTTCCTGCTGATAGTCAGTGTAGAAAGCTTAAGTGATAACTGTCTTACTCTGAGGGAGGAGAGTTTTATTTCCAGTTTCAGTGCAGCTTTTAGATGATAAATATGGAGCCAGACCTTTAGTTTTTCCTTACCTCCAGCTTGAGTTATTTCTATTTAAAGAAATAGCCTTCACCATCAACGTTCAGTCACCCTATTTTGTAGGAGTAGAGTGTAGGGACCATTTCAAAACTTGGTGGTGGTGTGTACTCAGAGCACAGTCTGTATTAGTCTGTAGTTAAAGGGGAGGTGTATGATCACAGATCTGGGCACAGATTTCACATTAATTGTGAAATGTGGACACAGCTGGACTCTGATCTGACACGTCTGATCACAGAGGTCGCACTGAGACTGAAGAGTCACCTGAAAGTTCACATATGAAAACACTGAAGGTGACACAGCTGCTGAACGTGATGAAAGTCAGTTTGTCCCTGAGCCATCCTGGAGATAATCTGTCACCACTGCAGGCTCTAATTTAAATTATTGAATCATGTTTTACATATTCACTGTTGTTAATTTTCTAATGTGTTTTCCACTGAAAATATCATCTCCAAACATGCAAAGTGTCTCCTGCAGTGACGAGTGTCTCCAGGTTTGGTCAGACATCAGTCAGACTGGCGGATGTCCTTTCATTACGCTGCAGATGGCTCACTGTGCAGTCAGACAGAAGCTGGAGTTTGTGGACTCTGGTCGCAGCTTTTGGCCTCTGCTTCTCCTCCATGTCAGAGCTCCCCAACAGTTTGCTTCTCTGTCTGTAATCACTGGGTTTCTTTCAGTCTGGGATGTAGGAAGGCACAGCTGAAGGAGATGTACCAGGTTCAGTTTCAATTCACCATCAGTCCACTTTGTCTGGACAACACGTGGTGTAGGAGTTTATTTAGTACAGAACAAGAGAGGTGTAAAAGGAAAACAACTACAACTCCCAGAGGGCATTACTGATCGAATCATCCAATCAGAGCGCTTCAGGTTGTCCAAGGTTGAATATTGTGGAGCTTGTTGGATTTTGGATCAGTTTGATCTGAATACTCTATACTGAGGCTCATGGGTACTGTAGTTTTTAGAGCAATTACACAAACAGGGAAACAGACTGAACATTTCTAACTGGTGACTCTATCAAAACTTACTTCAGGAAGCACTGGGCCTTTTGACTCCGTATTAAATAATGCAGAATATCAAAACTCAGTTCTGTTAGTGCTGAACTAAATCTGTCTGTAGTATCAAACACTGTTTTGCCCGAACTGATGGTGGATTGAGTTCAGCCTGGACACTGATCTGCAGGCACTGGTTTCACAAAGATGAACTTCCTCTTACTCTAGAATTGGACTTTTTAAAAATAAACCTCATGATACCACTTTTTGTGTTAAGTCAGCTTTTATAAAGGGTTCACTGGTTGTAACTAATAGCTTTATTAATGGTTAAATAATTGATTCAGTTACTCTTTAGAAACTGGTTAGAAGTCGTTAATTACAACAAATTCTTTCAAAAGGGAGACATGTGAAGACAGTACGTGAATTTGAGTCCAATCTTATACTCCTCCTCAGATACACTATGTAAGAGTGACCTTCACGTTATCTGACATTGTGAACAAACGTCCACAAACCTGCGTAATATAGAAATATAGAAATATTTAGTTTCTTTCTTTCGTATCAAAGGAATCCAGTGATATTTGTCTGTATATCCATGAGTGCATTGCAAACACTAACATTATTAACTTCAGATTACTTGATAAGTTTTTCTCTTGGTTTATTAGAAAATGAAAAACTAAAAGTAATGACTGAATTAGTGACTTAACTATAAATAAGTTAAGTGTTCTGACAGCTTGATATCCCAAAAAATATTCTTATTAGTGGCTTCTGGCTGATCTATGAAGCATTGGTAAATTATCTATTTGCCATTAATTAATTAGGCCATTAGTTAAAACCTATTATAAAGGGTGCCTTAAATACAGCGTTTACTTTCTACCAATGTAATAATCTCTGTTAAAACTACAAACAGTGAACATTAGTCAGTCACTGTGATGTTTAGTGCGTATTTTGGTTGAGCGCCTCAATGTGCAATGTGTGTTTTTTTTTGTTTGTTTTTTTTTTCGCTGTCTGCAAATGTTTGAATTGAAGCGACAGTGTCATGAGTTTAATGTGACCGCTCCTGAAGGTCATCATCCAGTTTAAGAAATCTCTGTGAAACCAGCTCCTGAGAAACTGACTGTCATTAGACATCTATAATGTTTTTCTCTGACACTCTTTTGGTTTGTTCTTCTTCTCTTTTTTTTTTTTTATTCAGGAGCCCAGGCTGCTCCTCCCCCTCCTCCTCCTCCTCCCCCACCTCCTATGCTGGACTCCTCCTCCTGCCCTCCTCCTCCTCCTCCTCTCTCCTCCTCTGACGGAGCTGGGGGAGGTCGCACTGCCTTGCTGAGCTCCATCCAGACCTTCAGTAAGGGCAAACTGAAGAAGGCCAAGACCGCTGACCGCAGCAAACCCATCATCTGACCCCGCCCACCGCCACGACGACCGCTTGACCCCGACCAGGAAACCGTCACTACGGCGACACGAATCCGACCTGCTGGTTCTGCACTGTGGTCTGGACCGCTTCACGTCGTCGCTCCCTGAGATGTGAAAACGAATCACTAACAAAAAAAAAAATCCAAGTATCATTTTATGTTTTATTGCTATTTCTGCTTTTAAATTTTTAAAATCTGTTGCTGTGGTTAGAGAGAGGAGAGGACGAGCGTCAGAAAGGCTGCCTCAGACTGCCCTGTCAAAAAACTGGACAGTCCAAGGTACCTGAAGCTTTGACTTCTCTGACTGCTTTGGCACGAGGAGGCAGCCACCAGGCTCCAGATGAAGAAGTTGATTAAGTCAAACTGAGTCTGGTGAGTTTCTCTGGTTGAAATGCTTCTTCTGTTCGCTGCCAGGCGGCTTCTTCTCTGCTTCAGGCGCGTGGAGGTGGGGGTTGAACGTTTTGAATTTGAATATTTGGAGCCACTGTGGACGCTTCACCCCGCGGGATGGTAAAGTTGAATTTCCTGGATCGAAAGCTCTAACATCAGTGCTCGGACACTGTACCGGTCCTGATCCCAGAGCAGGAGGGACCCAAACTCCAGCTTTCTGTCTTTGAAATAATCTCTGAGCACTGCAGGACGTCAGTGATGAAGAACGACAAGCAGGAGAGCTAAGCTGCAAAAAAAAAATGACATTCATCAAGTCATTTCTGTTAATAATTAAGTACCAGAAACATTTTTCCCAAAACAGTTGCAACATATTTTAATAGACTTCTAATTACTTCAATGATCCAGAAAGGCATCTGCATCTTGAAACAAGAAAAATAAGGCAGGTGGCTGCATTACAAGTAAGAAAAAAGGAACTTTATCAAACAAAATATTTATATTTGTTGATTTGGAAACAAGTTGAAAAATCTTACAGAACTTGTTGATTTATTTTCACTTGTTTTAAAGAAAACAAAACTTAAATTACAGATAGAAATGACTTGATATGAAGGATTTGTTGCAGTGTGTCTGTCTGGATCTGCATGATAGGATCACACCTGCTGTTTGGTCCAAACCAGAGGGGAGATTCATTTGATTGATTTTGCGTGATTAGTTCATTGGTGAGGAGATTCCGGCAGCGAGAGGAGTTAAAACCATGACATGGATTTGGTTCAGAACAAAATAAGAAATCTCTGAGTTCTTCAGTCAGACTCCTGTGTTCTCCTCAGCTCTGTAAGAGGGAGGCGTCCCAACCAATCAGCTGCAGAGTCATTATGATGAAGATTCAAGAGCGAAAAGATTTGTGGGAGAAAGCAAAATGAGGAGCAGCACATAATTCTACAAAGCAGCTAACCATGACGCTATAAAACTACAATAACTGTTTCCATCCAGCAGTTTTTTGCACATAAAAAAGCTGAGTGGAAACGCTGAAAATGAAAGAAAATAATAAAATACTGCAGATACGTTTTTACGCTTGGGTGAGGTGGAAAGTTGCTGTATAGATAAAAACACAGTAGGACAAAGTGCAAAGGGAACAGACTCGGTGGATAAATCACTGAAGCTTCCACTGAGACTAAAAATATGAGATCTGTTTGAAGCGTTTGGGAGACTGTAACCTTCCTCAAATTAATCCATGAAATAATCATGTTTCCATCATGTGTTCACATTGTTTTCCACCGTTTACATCGTCTCGTTGTGGCCTCTTCTTCTAGAGTACTTAAATTGCTGCAAAATTAGTGACACCTGTTTGTCTGTTTGTTTGTTTGACTGTTGATCTTGACCAACCAACTCTTAATATTCACAGAACAGTAGAGGATGGAGATACACATTCATTTGCATTTTTTTTGGTCAATTTTCTGGAGGTTTTGCACCACATTTGGATGGAAACGTGAACTGATTGGATTAAGGATTGGATTAAGATTAATCGAATATATATATATATATATATATATATATATATATATATATATATATATATATATATATATATATATATATATATATATATATCCTGTTTTTCTCAAGTCCTGGGAGGACAGTTAAATTACTGAAATGCTCCAATTCAGAAATGCACATAATTAACGTTTCCACCATCCTCCTCTACTTTGAAATTATCTCCATCATATATTCTGCCTCGTGTGAATCAGAGGATACGATTGGACTCGCAATGAAGTTCAGTTGCTGAAGTTTGACTGCTAAATGTGGCAGGAAATAAGTGAAGGGCGTGCCACCAGTTAGTGCAGCTCTCCTTTGGAAATAACGGCCTTGTTCAACACGATGTCAAAATTGCACTTTTGGTATAAAAGCCTGTAAGAGATACTGGTCTGACGTCACATGGATCCACAGCGACGAGCCGCTCAGCTCTGATTGTATTTAGGGTCTGAAATTAATCTGGAAACTCTCCACCAGCTACTCTTGCTGGAGGTTAAAGAAACAAGATGAAAGATTTTGCTTCTTTGCACCAGAAATAAACCACCTTATTTCAAATACATCCAACAAACTGATGCTTTGGCCTGTTTGATGTCAACTCATATACATTTGACATCACTGTTTATCATTTTCTGAAAACGGTAATCAGTTTTTAAGTTTTCCCTCCAGGCAGCCGTTGATTTCAAAGATTTCTCTCAGAGACTTTAAACTTGCTACAGAGAGAAAATCCATCACAGTCAACGTTCAGTTTTTGTCAGAAGTTTTTGTCAATAGTTCATCAGAGATCAGACCAGCAGCTGGTTCAGTTGTCTGCTGGTTTTTCGTGCTGCCACCTAAACATCCAAACTAGAAAAATAAAGATTTAGGAACAACCGGACTCATTTATCAGATTAGATGTTGGAGTATCTGTAAATATTTCACCAGTTATTTTAAAACGGTGTAATACCACATGACAAAAAAGTATTTCATATCAAGCACATCAAACAATAAAAAAAATGGAAATGAAACAATGAATCTGCAGCAAGTTTCAGACTCTGTGGAGAAAACGACCTGAAGTCATTGGCAGCCTGGAAAAAAAAAAAAATCATTTCCTGGTCATCAAATCTGCAGACATACAGGGACAACAGTCACCGATGTTAGCCAGTAACTTCGGTGACTTTTACGTTGTCACCTGCCACAGAGCTCAGTTTACCATTGAGGGTTAATTTCAGACCCTTATTTTGATGATTCCTGGTGTTTTGCTTCCGTTTTAATTCTGTTGTATTTTAATGTTTGTTGTCGTCACAGAGCTAAGATTCATTTATTTTATTGTGCCATATGGATCCTTGTGCCTATGGAAATATGAACTTTTTTTTTGTTGTTGAAATATTGTATGTGACAATATAATACATGCTTACGGATCATCTGTGTGTATAAATCTCTGTCAGATGACATATTAACGCTTTAGCACACAGGATGTTGTGAAGTGGTTACTGAATTAGAGTTTGGGCAGATTCAAGCAACATCCTTAAATAAGCTGCTGTTCATTATTTCCATCATTGTTTTGCCCAAAAATAGTGGAAAATGTCTATCACAGTTTACAGAAAGCAAGCTGATGTCTAAATTCACTCATATTTGGATGAATTAAACAAAAGACAGACTTTATTTCCATTAGTCAGAGCCCGGCGTGGCATAAACCTTCTCCTATTGTAAATTTTAACAAAAATCATCAGAGAAAGCAGCAGGAAAATGTCTTTACATTGACAGAATTGCTTATCTGCACAGTGAAACACATTAATCCCACTCACCGGTGCCCACCTGACATGCTGTGTGCTAAAGTGACGCACAGAGCTGCTGTTGGAGCAGATTTTGTTGTGAATCCTGAGCTCAGGTGAATCCCGCGACTCTGATCACAACAGTCCAAGTTTTAGCTGTCTGAGCTGCTCTATGCTGAAATGGTTTGTTTTTATTATTCAGTGCAATCCGGTCCAATGCGATGGTCTTCACGTCTTGAATGGTCATTAATTTGTATCAGTAAGTTTGTCTGCAGCACTTTACCCAAGACATGTCCAGATGTGTGTTTTTGTTTGTGAAAACTATTTGCAGAATAAGTTCAGGCTCTCCAGAGACGACACTGGATTAAAAGTAAATCGGTGTTTAAAAAACCACTCTTCAATCTCCGGGTCATTTACAGTTACAGATTCATCAAATGTTTAGTCCCAGTGTCCCCTTTAGATACAAATATCTGATGCAGCTGCCAAATAAAACCTCCTCGTCATCAATATTAAAATACAAAATCTAGCAAGCCTGCTGTGATGAAACGATAACTGTATCAACCAAGGAACATTTGATTAAAAAATGGTTCTGGAAAAATCAGAGTAAAGAGTGTTTATTACAAATGTTTGTAGTGAACTGTGTGTTTGAATGCATAATGTTATGTGGAAGATTCAAAATGCCTAAATAAAAACATATCAAAAAAAAAAAGAAAAACACAGTACACATCAACAACATATTTAATTTTTATTTATCTAAAAAATACATATGTAAAGGCTTCCACTGACAAGTTTATATAGAAGACCTGTAAGTTCTAAAAAGGTAAAATTATAAAGTTAAATATTGTAAGAGTCATTTGAAGAGTCTCCTTATTTTTAGATTCACTTCACTCAGCTCCATCTGCACACCATTGCAGCTCCACTATGCACTTTTATACTTGAGCACATAGTTTTTATATTATGTTTGCATTTCTTCTTTTTTTACATTTTATTTCTGAATATGTGGGACCTGATTCAGATCACCTCCGCAGACTGAACAAACATTTAAGAGGCAGAAACAGAAATCACACAGATGGAAATATGATAACATTAAAACTAAAGAGAGGGGAGAGGCTGAATGTTCATAGGGAACGCTCTACAAATTTATATAAAGATTTTTAGACTTGTCATTTTTGAATTTTTTTTTTTCCCCTTGGCAGCTTTGGTCTTCCATACACGGTGCGTGTCCTTGGATTTCTTTTAATTTTCTTCCCGCCTCCGTCTCCGCTGAGCTGCTGTGATTGGCTGTAAACAGTGACAGAAACGCAAACCGCAGCTGTGATTGGCTGGAGCCTCCCGACCTTGGGCAGAGACCCCGCCCCCAACCCCGGCAGAGGACAGCTTCAACATGGCGGCGTCCCTGAGGTGCTTTTTGCGCTCCGGAAAGGTGCGAAACCTTCCAATAAATCCTCCTGTTTGGTCGCCACGCTGCTTTTGCTTGATGATAAATGTGGTTAATGTTTGTGTGTTTCTGCAGAGTACCGTGTCAGCCCTGCGGAAGTTTCACAGGAGCTGTCCGGCTGCTGTTCAGGTCAGTGTTAGCAGCTAACAGGCTAACCAAGTGAAATTAACTCTGCATGTTTTTATGTTTTTAAACTCCAAACTTCAATATTTAATTAACAGCTGATAATGAACAAGCTTTAACTGGTTTAATGGATCCTGCTGTTATTAGGACACTGAGTAGAGTGAATGAAAAACAACCAAACATATTTAACCTGTCATTTAATTTCCTCTTCTTCTCATTATTATTATTATTATTATTATTATTTTATTAATGATAGATATGTTATCCCCATGATGATATTAAAAACATCTGTTTAAATAATTTATTTGATTTATAGTGACTTGTCAGTGGTGGTCATATTTAGAGACATTCAAAATTGCACATGATACTGATTTAAGGTCGTTCAGTGTTCGTGGTTCATCTTTAATATTCAGTCTTAAATCTACGTTTAGGACACAGCAGTCTGGCGCCGTATGATTTTACTGCTTTCTACTGAGATTTACAATTTAATGTCACAGACTAAATTGCAATGCACATGATGCAGAACAGTAAGATTGCACATGATACTGATATTGTTGTTCTCAGTGTCTGATAGGGTTTTACATTTTGGGTTACAACAAAAACAGCTGCCACATTAATGATTTAATATATTTAATATGACTGCAACCATCTATTATTGATTAATTTCTTGATTGTACTTTTAAGTTGTCAAGTAATCCCTCTTAAAAATGTCAGAAATAGTGAAAAATGTGCATCAAAATACATCCAAGGAAATGCCTTTAAATGATTATTTTTGTCTGCCCAGTTGTCCAAAAATCAACAATTAATTGATTAGTTGTCAACTATTAGATTGTCAACTGTTTTGCTAATCGATTAACTGGTGTTAGTCACGTTTTTAAAAAAGTGGTCCAAATACTCAGAAAATGACATTTGAAGATCACCTTTAAAAATACAACGCTTTAGGAAATAGTGATCAACATTTTTTTTTTTTTTTTTACCATTTTCTGAATTTTTATAACAAATAATGACTTAATTGATAAAACGGTCAACGGTAATTGATAATAAAGTAGCCATATTTTCAGGGAAATCCAACATATTCTCACACTGGATTAAAACAAATGAATTTATAGGGAAAAAAACAGAGTAAGCAGACCTCACGAACAGGATGTCTTGACATGTGAAAGTCGTGAAAGTCATGAAAATAAAGTCTTTCCTCTGGGTGACAGTCGTGGGTGTGTACTCACTGCAGTGCTGTTGTTCTCATCAGGTGACGGTCCGCGATGCCTTGAACCAGGCGATGGACGAGGAGCTGGAGAGGGACGAGCGGGTGTTCCTGTTGGGTGAGGAGGTGGCCCAGTACGATGGCGCCTACAAGGTGAGTCGATGCTCTGCAGAACACTGAGGACGAGGTTCGTGACGACTTCATCAGCTGAAGCTGACGAGCCAGCAGTCAGACATTTGAGACATCTCAACTCTTATTAGGCGATTAGGCAAAAATGAGCTAATTAAAAAAAAGTTAAAAGCTAATTAAAAAGTTTAAAATGACAGTTCATTACAACATATTGAAGTGGTTTTGTCCATCATTTCTATCAGTGATTACATCATACTGACCAAGTTAATAGTTGAGATTTAAAAAAAAAAAATAGAGGTCCAGCAGGGCAAGAAATTCAAGTCTTTATATTCTCTCCCACAAAAATCAACATGTACTTAATCTGTGTGTTTGTGTAGGTGAGCAGGGGTCTGTGGAAGAAGTATGGAGACAAACGCATTATCGACACTCCAATCACAGAGGTGAGAAACTCTTCACAAATGTCCTGTAGCTTTGTGATCCAAATGTTTCTCAGTTGACTAACGTCTCTCTCTCTCTCTCTGTCAGATGGGTTTTGCTGGCATCGCAGTGGGAGCTGCCATGGTGAGTTTATTTTCATCTACAAAGCAAGACATTTACTAAACATACATGAATACCTAATCATATAATAAACTGCAGTATGACTCTGGGTGTATTTGTAATAAAGTGATTGTAACTTAACGTTTACTTTTATTCTCTGAATGACATGACTTTACTTTATGTCTTTGTTTGTGATGAACACAAAAGCTTTGGCAGTGTGTTGATTACTGTCCAGTAAAGTGTCCTAGTTAATTTGGTCAACATCAATCATCATTAATAGGCAGAACAGCGGAGCGAGGCTGAGCTGGATGTCCAGGGGATTATATAAACACTGGACCAAAAAAGCAGTAGAGATCAAATTGTGTCCATGTCAAAGTCAAGGAATGAATAATACATCAAACTACTTTGATTAAAAAAAAAAAAAAAAATACAGTCTGAGTGTAATGAGACTTGAGACTGAGATCCAAAAGAAAGCAGCAAAGTTAGTCAGTTATCGAGCAGTCAGAAAAAAAAAGAGGAGCAGTAGATTTACCTTTCCATCCACTTTTCAGCTCACACTTTATCTGCCTGAAAATATATTTTTCTCCCATGGTGAGGGTGACACGCAACGCGATCAGAGCTGATAAAGAATCCTCTGTGATCTGTTGAAGTGTTGACACTCAGATCTACTATCATGGTGACAGTGAATTGCTCGGATAATTAATATACAGTTTTTGTTCAAACCTTTGACTGAGATGTGTGGATATACACTTCAAGATCCCTTAAATGTATTTTACAGGATATACTGCTACTACTAATATGATGCAGAACTGTTTTGTTGTCACGTTGAGCACTTGTCATCATGTTTGTGTCGTCATTTTCAAACTTCCTGCTGACTGAGTGTGCCACACTGAAGGTGTCTGCTGCCCTCTACAAGATGGGAGGAGGCAAAATGTTGAATGAGAGAATGAGATTATAATAAAAAACAAATGAGTAATTTGTTTGCTCATGTTAGGTCTTTACAGAACCGGGGAGGTATAATTGTGAAAAAAAACAGACCTGCGACCAGACAGTAAAACTCCATCTGATCGAATCAGACTTAATATGATATGGAGTCTCTTTGGGACAGTTCTCAGTTTCTAGGAATGAGCAGACTTGTGGAAACCTCAGCTAGATACATTTTCATTACAGTTCAAAAAACAAATACATACAAAACAAATATAAATTTTGAAGTAAGATGCCATTAAATTCTACTGAAAGCCTCTTAAGTTTAAATATATTGACTCTAGACACTCCTCAGTATTATGTTATGAACCCAGCAGCTCTCATTGATTTCAATCTGCCGTCCCCCACAGGCTGGCCTGAGACCCATTTGTGAGTTCATGACCTTCAACTTCTCCATGCAAGCCATCGATCAGGTCATCAACTCTGCAGCTAAGACGTACTACATGTCAGCCGGTCTGCAGCCGGTGCCCATCGTCTTCAGAGGACCCAACGGAGCGTCAGCAGGCGTTGCCGCTCAGCACTCGCAGTGCTTCGCTGCATGGTACGTTTACTGTCATTTAGCTCTTTACTCTGCATGCAAAGTTATTTTATAGGTATCACTGGTGTCGGTCGTGTCAGTGTGCTTGTCGTTGTCTGTCTGCAGGTACGGTCACTGTCCAGGTCTGAAGGTTGTGAGTCCCTGGAACTCAGAAGATGCCAAAGGTCTCCTTAAATCAGCCATCAGAGACGACAACCCCGGTGAGGCAGCATACTACAGCAGGTCAAAGGTCGTCACCAGGTTGAAGGTTTCAGAGGAAGAAAACCTGTATGGTCATTTGCAGTCCAGTTCTGTGGGTTAGGGTTAAAATGAAATTAAAATGAAAGCTTGCCGCAATCGATCTTCTTTCATCTTGTTACTGATTTCAGTGGTTTGTGTCCTCAGCACACACAGACTAATCTTCATTTGAGCCTTTAACAAAACTACTTCAGTCAACTGGAGCCTGAGTAAAGAGTCTCTGTCCACGAAGCTGGCAGCTCATCTGACAGAAATAATACCCAGAAATACCCAAGAGTGTGGCTTTGATTTCAGAAGTTGGGGGTTCTCTGAAGATTAATTGACTGTGGCAGTATAAGAAAATTTTTGGAAATGCTTTGTAAGTTGGTGTAAAGCCAGACGGTCAGAGGAGGGGCGACGCTGCCAGAGAGACATAAACAGGAATTAAAGTGCACTTTCTGGCTAATGTCCCTTTTAAGTACAGACAGTCTGAATTTGTGGCCCCATTTGCATTTGTGATTTTGAGTGTCTCATTTCTGGATTCAGTCCAGATGAAATTTCAGTCATTTATACAAAAGAGTAACTGCGGCTTGGATGCATTTACACTTTTTTTTTTTTCTCATCTGCCCGGGATGTGTGAAGCTCTGTTTTCACTGAACTCTGCCTCCATGTGTGTGTTTGCAGTGGTGTTCCTGGAGAACGAGCTGATGTACGGCGTTCCTTTCGAGATGTCGGAAGAGTCGCAGTCCAAAGACTTCACCATTCCCATCGGCAAGGCCAAGATCGAGAGACAAGGTGAGACTTCAGGAGTCCTCACACAGTCACCAAAACTGTTGATCTGCTGGTCTCACTCTTTGAGGTGTATTTCCCAAAATATTGAACTATTTCTTTTAACTTGTGTATCATAGAAGAGGCTGAACAGACCACTGAAGGAATCTTTAACTGTGTTTCATAGAAAATAATGTGATTCTGATGCTTGCATGAAAAAAAGAAAATGAGCCTTTTGAGTTTTTGTTAAACAAGGCGATGATATCTGGGGGGGAAACCGGAGGTGAGCTTTGTGTCACTGTTTCTGAACCTCTCCTCTTCTTCTCTCTCTGTGTTTCAGGCACTCACGTCACTTTGGTCAGTCACTCTCGGTATGTCGGCCACTGCCTGGATGCTGCTGCCGTCCTCGCCAAGGAGGGAATTGAGTGCGAGGTAGAAGAAGGAAAACACCTGTTGGTATCCGACACAGATGACCTGAGCTCAGCGGCCTGTTAATCACTTCCTGTCTGTCTTTGTGTTAGGTGATCAACCTGCGCACCATCCGTCCAATGGATGTGGAGAGTATTGAGACCAGTGTGATGAAGACCAACCACCTGGTGACGGTGGAGGGCGGCTGGCCTCAGTTTGGGGTTGGAGCTGAGATCTGCGCCAGGATCATGGAAGGTAACAGCTGAGTGTATCGAAACCTTTTTCAGACCTAGAACATGTCACATTCATTTAGATATTTGATTGAAAGGCGGCTGTGAGTGGAAAGTTTAAGGACATGAAGAAGGAACATTGTTTTCTTCTGGCTGCATCACTGAAGCCTTTTAAAACTGATCTAACTGTTGAAGACACGGGGACCTATTTGTGTATTTGTATTTGATTTCATTTCACTCTACAAGCATCTTGTAAAGAAAGGTGATATACAAATAAATATCTTTATTTTAATTTAATGCAAACTCCAGCACAATGAAGCTGGTGTTGGACAGACTGTCTCCACATTGATTCACAAGCATGAACCAAAATAGCAGTTTAACTTGAAAAAGGGCTGACTGAAGTGAGAGATTGTTCAGGAGGTGTGGTGAGGTGTGGTAATAAGAGCCAATCACAGTGAAGCCTGATAACATCTCAACAAACAAATAGTTTTTTATTTTTGTTCTGATTGGCTCATCTGTCAGCAGATTAAGTAAACTTAACATTTCATTGTAGCATACAGCTTCCTCCTTCATTGGTGTAAAATAATCAACAGTGAGCTCTGAGATAATTTGGCTCACACTAAAATAAAATCCTGTGTGTTTTCAGGTCCTGCCTTCAACTACCTGGACGCTCCGGCCACCAGGGTGACGGGCGTCGACATCCCGATGCCGTATGCCAAAATCCTGGAGGACAACAGCCTGCCACAGATCAAAGACATCATCTTCTCTGTCAAAAAGACCCTCAATGTGTGAGACGCACACACACCACACCACATACAGGACAAACCCACCCTTTGTCTTGTTCACGCAGACGGTGGAAGCATCATCTGGTAAAACATTTGAACCGAGTGTAAATACAGCCAAAAGGTTCCTTTAAAAAAAAAATAAATAAATAAATAAAAACTCCAGAGTAGTGTTTCCAGCCACATGTTGGTCAATTAAGCGCACAACTGTTTAATCTGCATCCAGAGTGGTAGACACACAGAGTTCGGTCAACTCGTCATCTCGGTCAGTTACGAGCGTGACTAAACTCTGTGTGACTCTGGCTGCTCTCTCCTCTTCCTGCCCTTCAAAGTAAAAGTTTCTCTGTCCTCTAGGCTTTTCTGTGCTTCTAAGGAAAGTTTGGTAACAACAAACCTGCTGATCGAGCAGGAAACGGTGTCAGGGTTTGATCAGTGTGCAGGTCTGAGAGCCGACTGAGCACGTTTGTTTTGTAAAGAGTCATGTCAATTTAATTTCTTCAGCTGTCCAGAAGAACTAAATTAGGAAACTTTTCTAACTTTAGAGTATATTTTATTTATTTATTAGGCTTGTATCAATATTTGACACTGATGCCACCCACTTTCATTAAAATATATAAAATGTTAAAAGGGGGTAAAACATCAACAACAAAGAAAAGTTTTCACTCTCAGAATCTGAAAAATCTGCTGAACACTGACTTCAGGCTCAAACAAAAAGCAGCTGATGATTTTTGTTCCTGTGTGCTCTCATTTGCAAACTGATTCAAACTTAAATCATTGCTCTCAGTAGGTCTGTTGTTAATAAACTTTCACATATTTCTAACCACCAAAGCACGTTGTAATTAATTAACTTGATTCCTCGCACTGACTCGGGTCCGTCTCTAAAAGCAGCAGTGAAGAACCGAGCCGGCCGAGCGCTGGAGGTTGGGGTGTGGTCGGGAGTATTTATTGTAGCTGCAGCAGCTCTGTGGATGTTTTTGTTGCTGTAAGTGACTCTGTTACAGAAATAAAAACCTTTCAGTCCTTCATGCTGCTTCATTCTTTCACACCAGAACGTTATTTATATTATATTTATATTCATTTATTTCCTCTGATTGTTAAGTTGGTTTATCATATTAAATCATATTAAGGCATCTTCAGAGTTATTTATATTATGCATTATTTATCTGCAAAATAAAGCTGCCAGATGAATATAGCAGAGTAAAAAGTACAATGAACTGTAATGTAGAAGCGGAAAGTAACAGAAATATGAATTAATTTGACATTCGCTGTTCTTGGAGAAGTTTTAACAATCAGTTCCAGGATCTAAGAAAAAGGTTAATTCAGGATTTTATGCCATCGTCAGTGTCATTAAAGAGTTTTGTCGCATTAAATCTTCATCAAGTAAATTATATGCAGTCTGATTATTAAACGACTCTGATTTTGGTTCCAGGCTGTTAATATATAATGACGTAAGTTGTTAAAACATCAGCAGCTCAGTAGAAAAAGAAAAATCTGAATTGGTTTCCCAAAAAACAAAAATCTACAATAGTTGACGGGAAAAGCAACAACTGAGTCAGTGTGGAGATTTAAATGTGAAATCTGAAAACCAGGTGAAGGCTTAAAACATTTTTATTGGCAAACTTTTTTTTTTCATTTACAGGAACCAGCAGTGAAGTGTCTGACGATCTGAATCAGATCTGAGACCATCAGTCAGAAAAACAAACCCGTCACAGTCTTCCTCAGCTCAGACACATAAAAATATAAACATTTTCTGAAGAAGCTTTGAGAAACTCAAAGAGCAAACCCTCGTTACAAAATCAAAGTATTTTACAGCGTCTCCTGGTTTAGAGACTTTCACCGTTTTCTGAGGAGAGAAAAGTTGAGCCGAGTTTTTACAAACGGTTGAATTATTCAGCGAACAGCACAGAAAAGGATCGTTTTAATACTTTATCTTATGGATCCTTCATTTCCTAATAATTTCCTGGAAAGAGATTTATTAATCTGGTACTAATTATAGGGGGGAAAAAAAGAAACTGTATTCTACATATCACATTCTTCATGTTAAGCTGACTAAATTACTGAGCTACATTACTTTAACAATAATTGGATCTGCACCAGCTGAATATTATTTTTACTATAATTAGTTCCACATTTAATATTCCTCTTTGAAATTATTAGAAAATTGCAGACTATAAAATAAAGTGTTAAAATGAAACTTTTTACTGAGATTGTTTTTTTTAATTCTGAAAAGATCTGAGTTCATTTTTGACACTTTTCCTCAGATTTCTTAAAATGAATGAATCTTTCTATGAACACGATGCTCTGTTGTCGTGTTCATGTCATGTTGGAGTTACTGGAATGACCAATTTTACATCCATCTGAGAACTATGACTAAAAAAGTGATTTATATGACAGCTCTGATATCAAACTGTGGACTTGGCACTCAGTAATCTTTAACCATCTGAAAACCAAACAAATCTGGACTCCACCTGGACTCTGGATGTTTAGTTAAAGTCTGTTTTAACATGTTGATAAACTGTTCATGGACAACTCTGCGATCATACAACCATCTGGAGTCATCAGATACTGCGAACACTCGCTCGTGACGTGAACATGTCATGAAGGCCTCATCGTGCTTCAGACAAACAAAATGAAGCCTCGACTCTTCTGCTGAGTTCACAAATAAACAACAAAAAGAACAGCCGTAATTCCCAGCTCCTTTTGTCAGGTGAGCATCTACTCAGCTCACAGAAACCGTTTAAAACAAACAAACGCTCAGCTTCAATCTATAAAGAGAAAACCGCCTCCACATCCAGCGTTCAGATAAAAATCGAACCGTTGTCATTTCATCTGAATTAATAAACTTTACTTTGTCAGAGCAACCAAACTCTGAAGGGAAAAAGCTGCAGTCTCTTTTAATTAATCGAATTTAAAGATTGGAAATGAAAATGTTTTTACCTCCTGATAACTGAATAAACATTAAGAACAGAACAGACTCCTGCTCATTTACTCTTTGTGAGGGGAGTTTTTTCCTTCTGAAGGCCAAAAGTCAAAGTCGTAAAAAACAAAGAAAAACAACACAGATATGTTGGTACTTAAATATTCTGAGCATGTACTCAGTCAACGTTCAGTTTTCAAGAAACTAAGAAACGATACAGCAGTTGGCCTCTTTCTATGACGGTTTTAGAGTTTGTAAAGTGTAAAGTTTTTTTGTTCCAGATTGTGACGCAGCAGCAAACGTCCCATACATCTTTTATCTAGCTATGATGCAACATGCTTTTAAAGTATAAGGCTTTTTCTTGTAGAATTGCAATTTTATTGTCATAATATATTGAATTTTTAATTGTTAAATTGTGCCTTTACTCTCACAACCAGTCTTGCTAATGAAACTGTAAAATTATTGTAACATGGAACAAAACAGGAAGTTGGTTGTTACCCTGAAACAAACGACCGTCATGGGTAAAAAGGATGCGGATCATCCTGTGATTAATCAGCGGCAGGCGTTTTACTGTCGTCTCTGTTTCAGTGGAGTCGTATTGCTTATCAGAGGCTTTGTTTTTTTAAATGTCACAAAAAATGAAAATTCAAAGTAAAGCTCTCACAGGTTTCCTCCCACAGTTACTGGCCTCCTACAGTTCCCAGAATGCCTTTCAGCACCCTCATTAAAAGGGCAGGGCCTCTGTCCTGCTCTCCGATTGGAGGCTGTTAAGTTCTTGGGGCGGAGCCTAAAGAGTTTCAGGGAGCCGACAAGTCGGACCGTCCGACTTCTGAGTGTCCTTTCAGCAGGCCGAGCCTCACCACCACCACCACCCGCTTCTTCTTCTGCTCCGACTCTTCGTTGTCGTCGTCCTCCTCCTCCTCCTCCTGCTGCTGCTCTCTCTCCTTCAGCTTTCGCTTCCCTCTCTCCTTCCTCTTCTCCTCCTTCCTCTGCTTCTTCGCCTTCTTCCTCCTCCTCTTCTCCATCTCTGCCTTTTCCTCCGCTGCATGATCCTCCTCGTCCTCCTCGTCTTCCTCTTGCAAACCGTCCTGTACTTCTTCCTCTTCCACTTCTTCCTCCTCTAATCCCACCTCCACCTGCTCCAATTCTTCCTCCTCCTCATCCTCATCGTCTTCATCATCATCGTCCTCTTCTTCCTCCTCCTCTTCCTCTTCACTTTCCTCTTCCTCCTCCTCGATATCATCTTCCTCTACGTCTGACATCTGTTCATCTTGCATGTGCTCATTTTTTATCCTCATCCTCTGTCGTCCGTTCTGTGTTGGCTGACAGGAAGAAAACACAGAGTTTAAACACTGTAAACATTTGCTGTGGCGCCCCCATGTGGCTCAAACAATAATTAAACACCAGTAAATTAAACTGTAGGATGGAAAATTAAATCTTTACCAGTAGTGAGGTTAATAAAATAAGACCTGCAGCTCAAAGACTATCAGGTAAATAATCAGTGAACTATCAATATTTAATTGATACTGGTCTCGCAGTGGAGAATTTAAAAGTAAAGTTTGTGTAATTTAAAAAGGGTTTATCATTGATGCGGTGGCCAGCTCAGGCCAACTGTTACATGTATCCTGTCATTAATTGGTCCCAACTCAGGTTGGGAACCACTAGTGTGATGTTTACATTTTAATTACATCTAAAAGAGTCCTCGATCATTTCAAGTCAAAGTATTAACTGTTTACTTCCTTTACTTCTGATGTTTCTTTTAGCTTTACCTTTAACGCCCTTCTTTTCTTGATTATATTTATTGGATTTAATCACTCTGACATTTGAAATGTGCAAACACAATTTCCAGCTGCAGTCAGCGTTTGTTTAACACCTACTTTCAGCTCATGAAACTCACCGTCTTCCTGCCATTTCGGAGCCTGTGCAGCAGTAACCTGACGGTGTCTTTGTTCTGACACAGTCCCATAGTGTTGAGGGCATCGAGGGCGGAGCTGGAGCAGCCCTGCAGGCGCAGCTCAGCGCCCAGAGCGGCCTGCAGGAAGTTGTTTTTCCAGATGTTCCTGGTGAAGAGCGGGATGGAGAGCGCCACCACTGTCCGGCGCTCCAGCAGCGTCTGGGCCTGCTCCTCTGACAGCTGACTGCCACACAAACAAACATGGGTCAGACTTAAAAAACTGAAATTAACCACATGCACCAGAAGGATTTCTCAACTCTGTGGACTGAACTCCTGCATGTCCTCACTCAAACTTACTGGCTGCTTTTTGAGAGGGCATTGAGGTCGGGGAATAGTGAGGTGAGGCAGGAGGTGACAAGTGGAGCTTTTTCCTGAGCCCAGTCCAGACAGTGTCGCCAGGGGAAGGACGACAGCGGCTTCCTGCTCGACACCTTCTGATGAAAGGGATTGTCCGTCTGCCGTGTCAGCGCCTTCATCTGCAACCCGCCAGGAACACATCACACCATGATTACATGTTAATGAAGAAAACAAGTGGATGGTGGAATCCGATGGTGCATCACTTTCTGTCCTCACCTCCTCTTTCAGCTGTTTGCTCCAAAACTCCATCATGGGTTTTCGAGCACCTTTGGCGGACCAGAGCATTTTAAACGCAGCCTTGTAGCAGGACTTGCTCACCAGCTGTGCCGCTTTGCTCTTCTTTCCCATCCTGCGGCCTTTCTTCTTCCTGTCTCTCACCTCTGACTGCACACAACAACAGAGGATGCAAACAGAAAGCATTAAAACATCTTAATGCATTTCAATTCATTTCGATGAAACATGATCATACTGGTGGTTTTGTTTTATCCCGTTACTACAGATCACCATACTTCACTGTGGTATACTTTACAGCTGTCTACAGAATCATCTGTGTACATTATACAGCATGTTAAGTGCCAATCCAAAGAGCACTTTTGGACACAACTCGGGTCATTCCCATATTTTGATCTGTCACCATCATATTTAGAGTGAACAGATAAAGTTGACAATAAATCATCTGACATTCAGATATTAACAGATATTAATATATCTGTTACAGTGTCATCAGTATAGATATCTGTCAGCAGTGTCACCTGTCTGCTCGCAGGTGGTTTCAGCCACAGGGCCCTCTTTCCGCTCTGTTTGCGCTTGCCTTTGGTGCGGATCATCTGAGCGCAGATCTCGCACAGGAAGGATTTGTCGTTCACGGTGCAGCCCGGGAAGGCCCACTGCACGGTGTCCGGGGTGGTGAAGGTGTACACCGCCCTCCGGTTGAAGCTGCGGCCCTGCCGCTCGAACTCAGCCCGGCAGCAGCAGCAGTTCTTGTCCTCCGGTCGTTTGGGTCTCCGGCGGCCGCCCCCGCGCGGCGCACCGACGGCCAGTTCAGGAGCTGCGGCCGGCTGGAGGTCTTCTACGGTCATCGGCGGCAGAGTGGCCGCTTCCATATCAATTCCACCGGGGCAGTCCACCTCCGCTCCCACGGCCGGTTCAGGAGGCTCTACCGGCAGAGCGTGCAGCTCCGGGACGCTCTGCTCGGGTTCAGCCGGTGCAGAGAAGCTTTCCTGCGGGGTGACTCCTCCGTCAGCCGCCGGTGCACCCGAGAAGGAGGGGGACTCCTCCGCGGAGGTGACGTTAAAGTCACCGGCCGCCGTGTGAGCGTAGTCGTGCTCGTTCGTGTCGGACGGCGGAGCTTCTTCGTCGTTCCCCGCGTTGGTCTCCATGTTTTCACTCGCCATCACGATCAGGAGCTCCGGGGAGTGAGTGGTCACCTGCTGGAGGAGCTCCGGGGAGTGAGCGGTCACCTGCTGGAGGAGCTCCGGGGAGTGAGTGGTCACCTGCTGGAGGAGCTCCGGGGAGTGAGCGGTCACCGGGGAGTGCTGGAGGAGCTCCGGGGAGTGAGCGGTCACCTGCTGGAGGAGACCCGGGGAGTCAGCGGTCGGAGGATGCGGAGAGAGTCGCTCCGTCAGCGGGCTCCGCTGTTAGCATCAGGCTAACAGAGCAGCTAACACCGAAGCCCGCCACAAACAAAGGGAACTTCCGCACAGAGGTTTAAAACTAAAACTCACCTGGCCGCTTTAAGCACAACGTGCAGTTAAGTTAGTGAATAATTAGAAAACCGCGGAAACAGAATAAAGAGTTTATTTATCAGAAATCTGCAGAGCGGATGAAAAGCAGAGGAGCTGCAGCCAACAGGATGTAGCCTTTAATAAACAGGAAAGCTTCCGTGTTTCTGTTACCGTCAGGCGGGCGGTGGCGCCCCCAGTGGTGGGAGGTTATCATACAGCTGATCTGTTCATCACATCGCCTCTGTTTTAATCAAATTTCATTCAAGTCATTTCATTTTTTGTTACTTCACTCTCCATAGGCCTCACGCTCACAAACAACCAAACAGAATCTTAAAAATACACACAATTAAAAACGTTTATCAACGTTTATTTATTATCTTAAACAATTTGATAACTGATTGATTGAACACATTTTTAAACCAATTATGCAGAAAATTCACCTTTAGTAGGCTTTTGCAATGTGAGGATCTTTAACTGTAGGTCCTATAAAATGAACTGTTTTTGGACATCATCTTGGACTCTGGGAAACTGTGATGGACACTTCTCTGCAGTTTCTGATAATTTAAACTACTCAAAATGATTCATCAAGGAAACCATAAGCATATTAATCAATAATGACAATGATGATTAGTTGCAGCCCTTGTAATGGAGTTGTACAGATTATTTTTGATAGTGCAGTGAATCTCTACACAGGCGTGCACAGGTAAGTTAGAAGGGGTAAGTAATAATACAGCAACATGATTCTTGGGATACTTCAAATAATAATCATGACATTTACAACAATATCTTTACAACAGTTAACATATTAAACTATACTATTTCACAACTATAACATCTGCTATTACAAATAAGCCATAACTCTTAATTTATTAATGATAAATAAATATAGGCTGTAAATTACTACAGATACTGGCCTACTATTTTAATACTATGTGGGAATTGTAGCAATATGGGGGAGTTTACATTTCACCATTAAAAACATACACATTGGTGGCTATTTTAAAGACCATGTCTAGTGTTTGTAGACTGGATATATTTGAAATTGATAAGTAAATAATTCTGTATTTTCTATGACATGAAACAGCGTTTAGGCCTTCGTGTAGGAAAATACAATTAACAAACAATTTAATTGAGGACAAATATATGATTATATTTTAAGGGAAGGCATTTTCTTTACATAGCACATTTAAGCAACACGGCAATACACAGACAAAAACACTGAGACAACTTGCAAAAGAAACACACCACAGAAAAGGACACTCAAATACAATTAAATACAGTCATTAGAATAAAAATTGAAAACAGAGGCTAAAATAGAATAAGACAGGTATAAAATATAAGAATAAAAGTAATAATAGGAAATAATAGGATTAGGATAGGAATAGGATAAATAATAGGATTTAATAAAAGGCAGCAAACTTTAACGTCTTCAGCCTTGATTTAAAACAGTTGTTCCAGATATTTGGTGTATAAAAACTAAATACAGCTTCTCCATGTTTTTTCTTGGGGTGGGGGGGGCAAGAAAGCAGATCTGATCTCAGACCACCTGAGAAGGCATAATGTCATTCAATGCTTTATAAAACAACAGTCATATTTTTATTATCAATTCATTCACCCCCCCAAAATAATATTATATAAATATAATATGTATAAAATAATATGTCAGAATAATAATAATTTGTCAGAAACTTTAGATAGCTACAGTGATTATTAAAAAAAAATTCTCCCCCTTTTTAAAAAAAAAGAAAAAACATTTATCATTATTAACTTAGCAACGACTCTTATTTTGACAGGTCTTCTTTTGACAGGTCCTATTTTGGTAGGTCTCGGCGGAAGTCTGCTGGCAGTCAGTGGGGTTGTTCACCTCCACCTGTGTGGTGTGGAAGCAGCAAACAGCGGAGATGGAGCGGCTGTAGGTAAGACTGCACCGACTCTTTTACATTTGATTGATTTAATGTGACAGAGTTTATCGTCTCCTTCGTGAAAATGAGCAGCGAACGAGCAGCTGATGAGCTTCATTCAGACCATCACCACCACAACAGGTGATCTCCAGCTTCAGGTGTGTTACTGAGAGCCTGCACGTGCACATCAACTGTATTTAACAGTGTGACGCACATTATTTAAACCACAGGTAAATCAGCTGATGAACCAGAATCAGCTGCGTTAAGTCAGGTGTGCACACACACACACACACACACACACACACAAGGACGAAGAATAAACAAAAACAATAAAAACAAAACAAGTAGGAGACAAACAGGTTCATGTAAATGCAAATTAAAAACAATGAGCAACAAAATGTGTCTTTATACAGAGTGCAGCAATAAATATTAAATATGAAGTGCAATAGATTACTGTATATGCATGACGACTGTGTGTGTGTGCAGATAGAGAGTTTAATATATGTATTTAAACTGTAATATATACAGTATAGTGTGTGTGTGTCAGTCTGGGCTGAAGACCAATTATAGGTATGAAAATGAAAATAATCTGTGTGCAGTCAGAAAGATGTCAGCTCTGTTTGCAGCATGTAAGAATTTACATTTTGATTATTTTTTGTATTGAAGTGTGAACAGACTGTAGTATAACTTGAAAAAAATTAGCCCTTCCTCCAACTTTTTCTGCTCACTGTACCACTCTGTGCACTGATTTCTATATAAAGGACTTTGGCTCTATTACAGCACTGACAGTGTGCAGCACTAGCTAATGTTAACTCTGATATTACTTCATGTTAATAGAGATATCATTTATTTCTCTCTTTCCTGTCATATTTATGCTTAATTTACAAGATGTTATTTTGAGTGCAGCTATAATGTTATCAAAGCTCTGATCAATCCAGACTCCATTCAAAAAAGAAGCATTTTTAAAGTTGTTTGTTTGCCTGAACGCAAAAAGAACTGACAAAGGATTAACTTGGATATTTTACAAATCAGCCTGATGATGAATTTATTTCAGCATCCTTCTGATCTTTTTATTGCAGTTAAATCACAGCAAAATCTCATTATTTTAGGATTATGTCACTGTATTAAATAGAGCCAGGTAACGTCAACAAACTGGCACCAACCACGACGCAGACTCCACCACAAACTCCACAAACCTTCATCTGGTGAAGCCTGTCTGAAAACAGGAATGTGACCATTGTTGGGGGGAACCTCAGGTCGACATATTATGCTGAAACAATAACACATTGATTCAGTGAAATGAGTTATGATGGAAACTATCATGTCAATACTAAAGCGAGGCAACACATCTTATTTATAATATTCTGTCTAGTTCACTTACTGTTGGTGTTAACATTGAGAATATTTAGCTCTGCTGATGTTGCTATGAAAGCTTGACAAACATTGATTCATAAAGCTGACTCACAAGCTACAAACACAAGGCCTGTCAATCATGTTAAGTCTCGTGTGTCATGGTACTGCACCTTTGTAGCCCCTACTGAGCGCTCATTTCCTGTTAAATACAGATCCTTTAACATTGAGGGCTACCTGAAGATGCCCAGCCTTTTAACTGCTAAGTCTGATTTGTGGTGTATGGTTTAATCACAGCTCGGTAAAATGCTCTGTAAGTTTCATAGATCAGTCGCAGGCAGGTTCATTCATGTGTTTTAAATCTGTTTGTTTCTTGAGATTTAAGAAACAAGGACCACAGCCCCTTCGCCTGTTTCTCACTGGCTGGCAGTTTGTGGACACATCAGGGACGCAAGACTAATCAGCCAGATGATGTCTGGGCCATGGCAACGCTGCATCAGCTGGCTGCTTATCTCCATGGCAACCGTCTCACAAGCTGTTCGTCCTCTTGTTGCAGGTGTTGGTGGAAACACAGAAATGTTCTTCTCAACAGTCTGACCTGAAGAAAATCAACACAGACACTCAGCCCGGGGCTGCAGATGGAGAATGGAGACCTGGGTCACATGGTGTGTCTGTGTGTGTGTGTGTGTGTGTGTGTGTATGTCTGTGTGTGTCCGTGTGTGTGTGTGTGTGTGTGCAGAAGTATTTTTTTCTTTGCTGCAGACATTTTTCTGTCTGAACTGTCCCACTTTCTGGCAACGCAGCCTTTGGCCAGTTGAAAAATGTCTGACATTTGAATGATGGCACATGCTGTCACATGCTATGTGTGTGTGTGTGTGTGTGTATTTGTCTGTGTACTCTCTTGCTCGTCTGTATTTGGGAGGACATTTTGGTCGGCCCTCCTTTGAGATACCAACTTCTTCTGTCCTGATACGAACTGTGTATCTGCTGATAGTGAGTGAACTTACCGTCTATTTCCAAATTCAAAATTGGTGGACAACTCAGGCCCACTGTGACTTCAAGCAGCTCAAAGGAACTGTTCATGTTGATTTTGTCAGTGCCTGTGGACAAAGACAGTAGTGTTTCACCAAACCTTAGATTACATGCTCTCACCACTTTACTCTCTGCTGTAAGGACACAGTTTAATCATGAGGAGAGTGAGCTAAAGCTCCGGAGATGGGCCTTCATTTAGCCGTTAGAGTAATCTCTCTTCATCCAGAGCAAACCCAGCACTGTTTAGTCTGATGGTGTAGAAAAATACGACCCAATGGCAGTCATTAAGAATAACTATTAGAAAATAATAGAAATGGCTAATCTCATTTGCATACGTAGGTCATGTAGAAGCATCAGTATTATAAAGAAACTGTTTCACAGCCAGTTTCAAACTCCACAGAACTGATTTCATGAATATACAGATAGCTGAACATTTTAAAATGACATCAACAAAGAAACTGTTTTAAATGTGGGTTGACTGCATCATGAGCGATGCCCAATCTGCTTGTTAAAGCTGCAGTGTGGAACATTTGTCTCCCCCATCTGGCAACGCGAATAATTACATGAACACTGTCAAAGAGTACTTGTGACGTTTGGATCAGCTGTACTCCACGTTGCTGTAGCCTCCTCCATTGCTACAGTTGCTCCTCCCTTCAGCTCCAATCATTATCGTTGAGATAAAATGCAGCACTTATTGGTGCACCAGTGTGGGAATGTTACCACAGACACCAGATTTTGAAAACCTTTATAGACTGGGAAATTTACCTGCTGGTGACAAACTTAATCAGCATTATGTGAACTTGGTTGGCAAGGGCTTGAATTTAAAGGTCCTGTACTACATTTTTAAGGTCAGTTTCTGCACCCAAAACAGTAAGATGTATTGTTATCAGATTGTTGAGTTTTGATAGTTCTGGTAAAAAATGTAGTTATAATGGTTAAGGTTAGGCTAAGAGGTGATAAAAGCATCATATTAATGACAGTCCAAGAATTGATCAGTCAGTTTAGATTTTAAATATATGGTCTATATATATATATATATACACACACACACACACACACACACACACACACACACACACACACACACAGAGGTAGTGTGGTGTATGATATAAGATTTATGTTAAACATTACAGTGAGGATAAAAGTTTGTCTGTTCTCTGGAGCTCCCAGAGTTCAGCTAGCCAAGTTCAAACTCCCAGCATACTCTGTGCTGACAAAGGCCTTCAGTGTTTCTGACTGCTGTTCCTGCTCTGTCCAGATGGGGGAGCCAGTCACTCTGAATGTGGGCGGCTGTGTGTACAGCACCTCTCTGTCCACGCTGCAGCGCTACCCAGACTCCATGCTGGGAGCCATGTTCAGAGGAGACCTCCCCACTGTCAAGGACGCACACGGAAACTACTTCATCGACCGTGACGGCCCACTGTTTCGGTGAGTGTGTGTATAATTGTGCTTGTGTGATAGAGTTCAATACTTTCAAGTTGTAAATTTTTCAACCTTACTTTGTATATGAATAATTTTAAAGTCTGACCCTGAAGAGCTGAGTCTGACAAACTGAGTCTACAGAGGATCAACACAGATGTCTAATATCGCGTCAAATGCAGACTGGGAAAGGTTTTTTACCCCTTTTTTTATGGACGAGACTGAGAACACTCACTATCCTACTTCTTTATCTGACTTCATCTGACTGTCTTGTCCTCAGCTGGATACCTTGCATGTTTTAAAGTAAATTACTACCCAAAAATTAAGTGAAACCATCTCACACATGATATAACACCTACCAAATTCTTAATAGATTTTCTAGATAGTGTAGCCTCGTCATACTTTTCTAAAAGAAAATGCGTTGTGTCTGTTGACACATCATCTATGTATGGGGTGCCACAGGGCTCCATTCTGGGACCAGTTATATTTTGTCTTTAGTTACTACCTTTGGGCCACATTATCAAACATGACACTTCATTTCATTGTTATGCAGATGATGCACAGCTGTACCATCTGAATGAGTCAAGTTATCTTCCCTGCATAATTGCTGAGCTGCAGTTAATGAGTGGATTGCAGAAAAATTTCTACAGCTTCCAAAATGGAAATCCTTATTATAGGCCTTGAGGACACTTACAGCTAAGTTCTATCTGCTCTTGGCACTTTAACTCAACATTTTGCGCCTGCTGTTAAAAACCTGGGTAGTAATTAGTGTTTTAAAGATATGTAATGATTTATTCATGCTTTTCTCACTTCTCATCTGGATTATTGCATGTTGTGTTTAATGCCTTGGCCAAGACATGATGACATGGTATGACAATTAATGGCCACTTCATTGGGCACACTTTTCTGTTACTGGGTTAGACGCACCTTTGCCTCCAGAACAGCCCAGATTCTTGAAGTCATGCATTCAACAACATTAATTTAGAGATTCAGCTCCATGTTGACATCATAGGATCCCACAGTGGCTGCAGCACATCCCATAGGTCCTCTCTTGGATTGAGATCTAGTGACTTTGGAGGCCACTAAAATTCACTGAACTCATTTTCATGTATATGGAACGAGCTTGAAAAGATGTGAGGTTTTTGACAGGATACTTCATCCTGCTGGAGCAATACAGAGGTAGGATGCGGCATTTCCTGATTTTGTTGTTCAAATGACCTCTGAGTGAGGAAACCAGCCCTGCCAGGACTCGCGGGGGACACTAATGGAAAGTTAAGACACAACTGGCTAATTTTAAAGTCCAATACCCACACATCTCAGAATCATCTGGACTTCATCAAGGACTCACACAAGCAACAAAGAAAAAAGAACAAAGAAACAGACTTTGTGAAGGTGTTTTTTTTTCTGAGCCAGTGCCATCACTCAGCTTCATCTTTTGAACAAATTGTGTTTACTGCATAGTTTTGTTGTTATTCCTGATTCATTACACCAGTCCTGTTCCATTGTACCGCCACATTTTGGTACACTGTATTATTAGTTAGTTGGATTAGTTAGATTAGTTAGATGCCAGAGTGGGACTTATTAACTACTGTTACACAATTTAATACCCTTTAAGGCCTTATTGCTGAATTGGTAATATTTTATTAGATGGTTTTGACTTTTTGATGATGCCATGAAAAATATAGAATGACGTAAGCTTTGTCTCTTAAGAGAGGAGTGAATAAACATTTGTAAACAAAGATGAAATGTCAAATGTCACCTGGTACAGAGCATCCATTAAGACTCAATTTGATACTAGCTCTAGGCCCTTTGCTCCTGTCTCTCTTCAGCTTTCACTGTCAAAGAAACGCAACATGGCCAAACAAGTCATCTTTACAAAAGAAAAACAGGATGAACTGAAACAGACTTTTCTCAGTCTTAGTTTTAACAGACAGCTTTCAGAGGATTTAATCATCAGCTCAGCAGTCTGGACTGATCCGGTCTCTGTTTCTGCTGTCTCAGCTACATCCTCAACTTCCTGCGGACGTCCGAGCTGACGCTGCCGTGCAACTTCAAGGAGACCGAACTGCTCAGGAAGGAGGCTGACTTCTATCAGATCGAGCCCCTGATCCAGTGCTTGGGAGACCCCAAACCCCTGCTGCCCTACCCCACCGACACCTACGAGGAGGTGGTGGAGCTGTCCAGCACCAGGAAGCTGTCCAAGTACTCCAACCCCGTCGCGGTCATCATCACCCAGCTCACCATCACCACCAAGGTCAGTGTGAACAGGTCTGTTTAGAGCTGTATCTATACATCATAACAGAATATTCACTGATACAAAAATATGATTATATACATTATCATCTTACTTTCCTTCAGATCCTCCAGTCTGCTTCTTTTCCCTCTTTTCATTCCTGGAGTCAGACAATTCAGACTAAACATTAACTTTCACTAAATTTGAGATATGTTCTTGTTAAGGCAGCATGAACACTGAACATGAACACTTTATTTATTTTTCATATGACTCTCTCTCTTTCTTAGGTCCATACAGTGTTGGAGTCCATCTCCAGCAGTTTCACAAAATGGAACAAACACATGATGGACACCAGAGACTATCAGGTGTCCTTCACCTTTGGACCATGTGACCATCAACAGGAAGTCAGCCTGCGAGTCCACCTGCTCGACTTCATCTCCAAAGCTGTGTGTGGCTTTTATCTCATCTTAACCATCATTTGTAAGAAGAAAAAAAACACGAAATGAGATCATAGCTCTCTAGGGCTGAACATTTAATTGAAATATTATCTAAATCTCAATATAGCCAACTGCAATATTCAGATCACCAATTTTTTGACAGAGGTCAAATGTGTTTCAACATACCATTCATCATATTCTCCAGATGTAAAGGGAACATGCTTGATTGGAACAGACTCACATTATCACTTTTTTCAGTGAAAAGGAAATTCAAAAATGCCCACTAAAATCATGACTCATATCGCAATATCCTTCAAAATAATCACAAGACGATTTTTTTCTTCTGTATGGTTCAGCCCTGTAGTTCGTCACTGCTGGCTGTTTTGTTTTTGTCTTAGTGGACTTTTTAACATGTTCAAAATAGTTAGTCACCAACAAAGATTTTTTTTTAAATAGCAAAATTAGATTTTACAGGTGTGCTTGTTACAGTGTGCCTGTCTCATTATTTTCCAGGGTTTCACAATACGCAACACGCGTGTTCACCACATGAGCGAACGAGCCAACGAGAACACGGTGGAACATCACTGGACGTTCTGCCGACGAGCTCGCAAAGTTTATGACTGACGGATAAGCTGACGGATGGACAGACAGAAGATGTGACCAGTGTGTCTGAAGACAGACAGACAAAGACTTGTTGGCAGTGTTTTTGTTGTTTTGTGTAAATGTTTTGTATGATGTGTTTTTTAATTATTGCCTCAGTCCACTGGATCAAAAGCACACGGTGAGGTTACTGGGATTCTGCCACATTAGCCACATGTGTTACGCTGTCAGGAGGGATATATTACCTTCACTTCATCATATACACTCTATGGCGAAAAGTACGTAGACAGCCCTCCAGTCTGAATTGCACAGCATAAAGTACAGTGATGTTTTAGACAAGAATGTGCTTCCAACTTTGGGTCTATATTTTGGGAAGTTTGTTGTGGAAGAACTTGACTGGTCTGAGTCCTGACCTCAACACCATCCAACACCTTTGAGATTACCTGAACGTCGGCTGTGAACTGGGCCTGATCTCAGTATCAGAGTTGAGCCTCACTGATGCTCTGGTGGAGGTTTATCTGTGTAAAGTTCATCTGTGGAGGCTGTTGGAGCAGCAGATTAACGTCAGCGGGTTCTGAATCACGTGTTAAACTATCGTATAGCTGAAATCTTCAGTTTAAAGTATGTCCACATACTTTTGGCCAGATAGTGTATGGTAGTTACATATCTGGCATGTCAGCAGTATTACAAATCTATCGCACATCAATGACTAGGGATTAATATTTATTGAAAATAAAACAGTATGTAAAATAATAATTATCTTTTTGGTGGCTCCTGTTCATAATGGATATAAAAAACTACCTCCTTAAACTCCCAGTGGAAGGAATAGAGGACAAAATCCATATCCCTCATTGTTAAACTGAGTAACTTGAGTATCTTCCATAATTAGTCATCTTTTGTATAAAATTCCCTCTTTAAATTTCTAAAGATAGTGTTTCTGTGCTGAGTTGTAGTGGAAGATAAAAATTATACATTTGGAAAAAACCTGCTTGATTTGTCTACCTAAAATTGCTGAACATTAGGCACATTAGCCTCCTATAAACATGGATGACTGTGGATTTTGTTCCTCATCACTTACATTGTAGGCACATTAGGAAAAGATCTCTTAATGTGCTGTTTAAACTGGAGGAATGATTATAGCAAGAAAAATCTCATTTGGTGTTCAAACAGGTATCTGGCTACTGTTTTAAAATAGACTTGAAAAATGTGAACCTATAAATTGTTCCAAGCCCACAAACACTTTTTAGTGTCTTTTAGCTCCTAGCTTTGGTTTTCCGTCACATTTCTGTCAGTTTGTTTTCATGCTGTTCTGCCCTCTTGTGGCCAAAAGTTGAAACCAAATTACATTGGCTTTTTTAACAGCCCTGGCTCTGTCAATGGGAACCAAACTCAGTAACTCAGACTTTGCCAGCAGCTCGTTCTCATTTCCAGGTCGTCAAATACTGACACTTTGTAACATCTCATGCTCATATACACTGAGGATTGTAGACTAAACCTTTTAAATGTGAAAATAAAAGCAGTTTAATTTAGTCAACTTTTTAAAAATTATTGCTAAATTGGTGCTTTATGCTGTGTTCTGAAATACAGACTCAAAGGCTATGTTTGAAATCTCATACTATCATACTGTTCATTACTAATTATTTAATCCTCTAATTTGCTGTACAATAATACTGGAAAATATTTAATGTAGTGCAGAGTTAACACTGATCGTGATTATTAAAGTCATGGGACACAGAGAATACGTATGGCTTGAGTGTGCTTCAGTGTCAACAGTCAATGTAATGGCATACTTCATCATTAATTTAGTGCACAGTATGTAGTACATACTGACTGAGTATGATAGTATGCAATTTCAAACACAACATTAGAGGTGCCACATGCTGCCATTCATTTTAAAATGAGCTCCAGATAACATGCTGGGGCCGCCGCCCTACAAGGATAAAAGTCTCCATGTAGAAGTTGAGAAAGATTTAACTTCAAGCAAATGTCCTCTGATGAGCCAGAGCAACAACCAACTTGTTTTGTTTCCCTGGGTAACGAAAAGATAAGGTTTTATACTCATTTATGTAAAAGAACTTCAAACAAAAGGGAGGAAAGGCTGACTGTTGAGGTCAGCAGCTTCCTAACTCTCTATGATAACACTATGACAAGTAACTGGTGCTTGAAGAAGAAAATCGATGTGCTGAAGTACACTGAATTACCTGTCCAAACAGAGGAGAGTATATGAATGACACGCTCAACACTTAACATCTTCAAACTTCAGGCTCTTGAGACGAGAGAACGTGATACTTTGAGTCTGCAGGTGTGAACTTGGGCTGTGTTCAGGCTATAAAACAAAAATTAAAGAAACACAGGAAACTGGGTTGGTGTTGCTACAGCTGGAGGTGAGAAGATGAAATACCAGTCTTAGTAATACATCTGTGAGTTTGAAGGCTTATCAAATGTCAAAATTACTGCTTAAACTGCAAACTGTTCATAATTTTACATTACAAATGCATCTACTGAATGTGAGCCAAATTCAACTTCTTCCCTTTATCTCCCTTTATTTGATTGCCAAAGCCTCTGTGTCAGCTGTCTCTTTCAATCTGATAAGAAGGCAGCGTATTGTGACGCAGAGCTATTGTTGGTTCAAACAAAACATTACTCTGTGTCATTTTTAACAGCATATTGTTGAAGTATCACAGTTTGAGGTTAAACAACCAAATTAAATTTGCAAATAGTATATGTAAAACTTAATGTTAAATGAATGCAAACTGGGGCAGTGTTTGTTGCGTAATCAGCTGTCTGATTGTGTCAAATCCTGTTTTTGCTGCCATTTGGCCTCTGGTTGAATTTCATGACCCAGCGAGCTGCAACTACAAAGTAACACCTTCACATTTGAAACTTAAGTCTGTATGAATGCATCTTTTTCTGTGTAGTGCAGGCCTGATCTAGACCTGTAGAAATACTAAACAACAGTGGGTGGTTATACTTTAACTTAAAGCCGATCAAATGGCTTCCTCATGTGGGTCCCAGTGACACCCCCACATTCATGCCGACACCAAAACTGCATGAAGAAATGAAGCACCCTCATTAATTTGAAATGAATTATTCCGTTCCCTGCTGTGATTCTGACAGAAATCTCAGCAGGAATCCTGACAGAGAGACTCCGGGAAAAAATAACGCGGGAGTGTCACATTTTGCAGCAACGCAATGTGACGTCATCCAGCTGCATCGGCCAATTAGATGCTTTCCTTGTAGATTACGCAATATTTCTTCCCTGACGGAGGATAAAATCATACATGACTATGACGACCACCACAACCATAAAATCCAGCCTTCCTGAAATCTATTTACTGCGCTCACCAGCACCTAAAGCCACGCGCCATTGCACTGAAAGTACTAATACAGACAATATAACTGCAATGTCTCATTTTTAAAAACATTTTTGCATTACAATTTCCAAAAATCTTGGGACGAAACAGTTCAGGAGAGCGCCCTCTAGGCAAAGATAACAGTGATTGGTCAGTATTTTAAAACTGTGTCGCTGCTACAAAAAGACAGCAGTAAATATTACAAGTATTTTCAATGACACTGGCTGGGTATGCAGATTTGATTCATAATGCTCTGTAGGTTTAAGCCCTGTCACATTATCATTTAATCCAGCCATCCATTAGCTATGCCTGCTTGTCTTCTGAACTGTCGCAGAGGAGCTGGAGTCTCAGCTGACGTTGGGTAAGATGTGGATCACAGCTGGAAAACGCCACCAGTCAGTCACAAGGCTGACACATAGAGAGAAGGGCAACCATTCACACCTACAGGCAATTTCAAAGTCTGCAATTAACCTAACCTGCCTGTCTTTTGTCTGTGGGAGGAAGCCAGATCACCTACAGAAAACTCATGCAAGCACGGAGAATATGCAAACTATACACAGAAAGGCCTCATCTGAACTTTCTCAAAAATATTGATGATGGGAACTTTAAGTGTGCTCAACTACATGGTCAGTCATGGATCTACTCAGATCCATGACTGATAGCAAACTGTCTTGACAGCGTAGCGAATGGAGAGCCCGAAAGCCCAAAACGGAAGACGCTTTCATATGAGTTGTGTTGTAACATCCTTATACAAAAACATCTCTTGAATACATGGTTAACTTTTAGTTGGTGACCAAGCCTTGACCTACGGAGGTTGGCCTGCACCAACATCAACATGTAGGCCTGCAGATTGTCCGTCAGACATTTTCCAGCACCTTTTTCTGTGAGAAATTAATTTGCTGTGTAAATTTCTGATCTGGGGCACTATTATTACTGTTACTATTATTAACTTTCTATTAATTCACCAACAGTTATAAAAATGAAAAAAAAACTATACTAAAATATTTACAGTATCAGTGTTTTCAATATATTTCTGAATATCTTTGCTTCATGCATAAGCTCAGTCCAGTGGCAGCATCAGTTTTGTGGATATGAAGAACCATTTGCATTCCCAGTGTTATTTTTACCACATAATTTTCATATGCACTGAAATTCCTTGTTCGTTATTAATTGTTATTCAGTTATTTGTATTCCAACACAAATGCTGAACTCACACAGAGAACATAGACAAAAAAAAATAAAAGGTTCATAGGGGCATTATACGCTCAAGGGGAACCCTAACCTTAACAATAACACAATTCCTTGTTTTACATAAATGACCACACATCAATTATAAACTTCTGAGGTTGGTTGTTTGTTGATGTTTTGGCCACAAACAAAAATAGACATGAGCCCCGCCCATTTACATAATTGACTAAGTTGTCTTATGAAATACAACATGTATTATTTTGTGACCCTTTTTTAATGCTCCGGAACATAAAATATGAGTGAAAATTGCTTTGAATTGCATATACAAGAACAAAAATGAGTAGCTACTCCATTATATCAATTATAATGTTTTTGTGGTTGTTTATTTGTTGATGTTTTGGTCACAAACAAAACAAAAACAGGAATAAATCACACCCATTCATCTCACAACTTACTTAGGTGACTAGGTTAGGAAAGTCAAAGTTTATTTTATAAATTTTTTTATAAGAAAATAAAATATGTTATAGAATACAACTTAAAACAACATGAAATCTGAGTAAAAATGCTTCAAATGGCAACTACACTAACAAATATTCATAGCTACACCAATAGAGCTATTATAACCTTTTAGGGTTATTTACCTGTTGTTGTTTTGGCCACAAACCAACAAGAAAAAAGGTATAGGTCCCGCCCAGTCATGGCGTCATAAGTTACTCAGGTGACTAATGGCGCTTTTCCACTAGTACCTACTCGGTTTGACTCGGATCAACTCGGCTCAGTTTTTAGGCTTTTCCATTACGTGTTAGTACCTGGTGTGGTGTCGAATTTTTGGGCTACATGACTGTACAGTCTCTTTTAAAGGCCGCAATATCCTAGGCAGGCCACATTATTCTGTTATGTATGAAACTGCATTAACCCTTGATGACAGATATTCTAAAGAAGGCACCAGAGCAACTGTAGCTTTAACAGAGATGATATCTTGTGGCCCTTTTCCACTAGTACCTACTCGGCTCAGCCAATTTCGACTCGACTTGATTTGTTCGCCCAACGTTTCCATTACGCTTTTAGTTCCTAGTACCAGGTACTTTCGTAGTACCTACTTGGCCAGGGTTCCACGCGAGCTGAGTCGAGCCGAAAATGTGACGTTGGCAGATGGCAGGCCACTGATTGGCAAGGGCCTGACGTCACTAGATGATGCGTTGGGAGAGTGACTCGTTCATAAGAGTCAAACGCCCGCCATTTTTAAAGCAAAACGCAATGAACAGCAAACACGATATGATCAGAGATAGCTGCACATAAATAAGTCCCTTTGCTAGTCAGGAACATAAAATCGGAGCAAAAAATTGCTACCAAATATTGGTAGCCCCACTGATACATCAAATATATCAATATATCAAGTATTGTTTGTTTGTTGATGTTTTGGGCACAAACAAAACAAAAATAGGCATAAGCCCCGCCCAGTCGTGACATCACAACTGACTTAGGTGACTAAGTTGTCTTATGAAATATGTTGTCTTATGTAATACAACATGTTGGAGCGAAAAATGCTTTGAATTGCAACTACAATACAACTACAACATCAAATATTGGTAGCTATTCCAAGATATCAATTATAATATTTTAGGGTTGTTTGTTTGTTTTGTTTTGGCCTCAAACAAAACAAAAATAGGCATAAGCCCCGCCCAGTCTGACGTCACAGAACAGTTAGCTTCTCTAGCCAAAGTTTATTTTCAAACAACTTCCACACAAAATATGTTTTACTTGTCTCGGATCTTGCTTCAGACGTATTTGTTTCTCGGTTGAAGATCTTTTTCTACGTGACTTGTGCCCGCTCCCCACCCCCACGGCGCGGCGGGGTGAGCAGAGCCCGCCCCCTCCTCTCTCCTCCCTGGTCTGTCATCCACACCGCTGTTGTTGCAGCCATTTTACCGTGGAGCGTCGGCGCAGCGGCGGACCGGAGGATGCCGACACAGCAGCGCTGAAAGGTAAATCCGCCTCCGTGTTTACCACTCGTGTCGCCGGCCGTCCCCGCGTCCGACTCGGCTGACGAGCTGTTCGGCGAGGCGAGAGCCGGGCCGGCCGGAGGAGGCGCGGGGAGCAGGGGGGAGCCTCCACAACTAGTATCCGCTCAGACAGTGAAGACAGCTGGGAGAGTGTTTGTGCGGCCGGGGGCTGGTCGCTGGCAGTTCACAAGTCTGTGTGAAAAATGGCGTCTTTCACTAAAACGCTGAAAGTTGTAAATGAGCTTGCAGGCGTGTATTTCGGCTGCAGTTTGGAGGAGCTGCACAGCAGCGTGCTACCAAATAAACTGTGAGTGGCGCCGCCGCGAAGGGGGCGCTAGAGAGCAGCGGAATAACGTACGTCTGCGCACGCTGTGGAGCTCAACGCTGATTGGCTGGTTTGAGTTTTTAACGTTTTTTGTATTTTTTTTTATTTTTATTTTTTTTTAAACATGTGGTACCTCCATTTTAAGTTTCTTTGTTCTCATCGCTCCAGTAAACATATTGGTTTTGTTGCGTTACCACCGAGCAGTCCAGTTCACCGTAGCGCATTACGCAGTATGATGGCTATCCTCGTGTTTCAGTGTCGTGACTCTTTCTTTGTTTTTATAACTCAAGGTAACATATCGGTTTAGTTGCATCTGCACCGAGGCGTCTACTTCAGTTTGCTACACATTCAAACGGTTATCTTAGCCCGTTAAGACGTTGACACCATTTTAATTTTCTTTGTTCTTTTCGCTCGAGAAAGCGTATTAGTTAGAAGTTAAATTCACTACATATTACAACGGTTATCTTAGCATATCGATGTGGTGACACCAAGTCTTTATTCTTATCACCCATGTACTCGTATCAGTTCAGTCGCATTTTCACCAAGCAGTCCAGTTCAGTTTTGGTTCTGTAAACATTAAAATGGTAATCTTGGCTTATAATTGGCAAAAGTTCTGGTGATACCATTCGAGTGCTGCAGTAACAAGTCCTAAAACCTTGAAATGAGTTAGCATTTTTGCACTTCTGACCCCCTTGTCTTAAAATTGATGGGTGTTTTGTATGGGTCTCTGGCATAGAGTGTATAGAAAGATGGACGATGTGTTTCCACCCCTTCCTGCTGTGCAAAAGTGAAGCCAAAATATCTCGGATAGATGCGCCACCTTCTTGTGCTGGTGACGTTGTTTGGAGCCAGAGTCTGTGCAACAGTGATGAAGGTCCCACCCATACACCTGCCTGGCTCGATGGGTAATCAATAATTAAGGATCGTTAGCCAACAATGAAATATGGACGTGCCTTGGGTACAACTTCACTAGGATTGAAAGCGTTCAATCATTCGTCAGACCACTTTTTTATCGTATCAAGAAACTACTTAAAACCAAATGCCCCGTACTACTGCCAGCCACCAGGGGGTGATCCAGATATTTTGGCAAAAGTTATTGATGGAACCAATGAAGCGACGCAGGAAAGAGTCCTCAAACATGGAAATGAAGCGATTTACAATTCAGACTTCCTTGTCGTGAAGTCAGTTGGATTTTTTACTCAGTTCTTGGTTAGATGCCTGAAATAAGGTCTGGGGTTAACTCAAAATTAAAACAGGTCAGTTAATACCCCCACATGTGAATTTTGAAGCTTTTACGTCTTTTTTAAAAAGACAGTTGCTAACAAGTGGCTAAGTGAGAAAACAGAAGTTATCGGCTATATAACACTATTGCTAGTTTGCCTTTATGGTCTCGCACTCGTGCTCTGGCAAACTATTCCACCTAATTGGCTCGACTTGGCTCAACTTGACTCGGCTTTTAGGCTTTTCCATTACGTTTTAGTACCTGGTACCAGGTACTTTCTCTAGTACCTACTCGGCCGGGGTTCCAAGCAAGCTGAGTCGAGCCAAAAATGTGTGACGTCGGTGCAGACGGCAAGGCCACTGATTGGCCAGGGCGTGACATCACTAGATGAGTCAGGAGAGCGACTCGTTCATAAGAGTCAACCCCGCCATTTTTAAAATGCAATAACAGCAAACACGATACGATCAGAGATGGCTGTACAGAAAACAACCAATGGCGCATCTATCCGAGCAACGACGAGGTGCAGACATTTCTTTGTCTGGTGGCCTCCATAGTTGTTTCGTGTTTGTGTCGCATAGCAAATGATGTTGCTGGAGTTTCGGCTGCGTTGCTATGACGACCCCACCCTTACGCTGAGGTGGTTACTATTGTAATGGAAAACGACCAAAACTGAGTCGAGTCGAGTCGAGCCGAGTCGAGTTGTATTGCTATAACTGTGTAATGGAAAAGCGCCATTAGAGGCACTGCAGTCTATTAATTGGTCAACATAATCGTCACTTCTTGTGAGACAATTGGCAAGCCCGCTATTTTCTCATTCTCAAACAAAGCTTGTCTCCTTGTTGTGATAAACTGCCGCATACCAGGAAGAGAGGTCACAAAACATTGAATGTCCTCCATTGTGTCCATGTCTTCTTTTGTTTACCGTGTCATGTTAGATGTGATGTCACACTACTTACACGGATGACGACCTGGCCAACATTTAAGAGTGGTGTTTGCAAAGGGAATGTAAAACACATCGAGGCTTTAGGTACTTTAAGGTAAAGGCTTCAGGGGTACTGTACTGAAAGTATTTGGTGGCTTTTGAGTGTTGTCATGTTTAACTGTAATCTTGGAGAGATGCTGTTGAGGGGTAGATGAAGTATTGAGGCCCAGTCACACTAGCATGTAAAATGGTGAAATGACTTAATGGAATCACTGAAATTATTGGATTTCCAGTTGGGAAATCTGTGCAGATGTATTGTGGTGATTTTAATTTTGGCAGACAATGTGTTGTTGTTAACTAATATGCAATGACCTTTACAGTGCTGCAGAGCCAGAGTAGAGTAAAAAGAGAAGGAAGCTATTTTAACTGTTAGCTAGTTGGCATGGGGAGCTTTTTTCACCTCTCCAATAACTCTGTACTGAATCAAATAGCGGCACACAAAATGGTGGTCCAGTAGAGAGAAAATTGAAACAACCTTGGAGAACCATGTTGCTATCTAGTACTAGCTAGTTCATATTGTGTTAGCTTTCACCTTGTCAGCTGTGGTTGTTCATTGGTCAGCTGTTTAGTCCCAAGGTCAGCAGGCCTCTGACAGCCTATTTCTCAAAGATCCACTTTGCTATTTTCTGGTCTGATCGAGTCCTTAGATAGATCTACAGACAGTGTGTACCATGAAGCAAGATTATTTTGTGGGAACGCGTACAGAAAACCTGGTTAACAAAGAATGTTGATAATGGTCATGATACCCATTATCTCCATGTGTTGATTGATTCAGGACATCAACTCATGCATTGAGTAACAGGTTACTTGCCAAGTCTTCCCTTTTATGGAAGGTGGCCTTGTTGGTGATGTCTTCATGTGATGTAGTCAAGCAGGTTTGTAAGGGGAAATGAGTTTTTGTTTTGTGTGTGGAATAGTACCTGTATGTGCGGCAAACACCATGACATCTGTCCTTCCATGAGTCGTTACGCTACAGTTGTAGTGAAAGTGTCCAGATCTGCTCGGTTTTAATTAAAGCTGTTGTATTGTCTTTGCTGCAACAAGTAAATTAAGCACAACGTTACCATGACGTATTCTTGCAGTCTTCAAAGCAGAGTTTGGACTAAAGCCACTTGAATTGACCTGAAGAGACCAGAAGTCTCTCAAGTATGGCACCTGAGGGCCGAAGCTTGATAGCCACATGCAAGAAAACATTCCACCTTAAAAATTGTGAGTTATCGGTGGCCTTTGAGTAAATTCAGTTTTTTTCATCTCCAGTCTACAGCTAGCTATCTTGTAAAGATGAAAAGGCAGGAAAGGTTACGATGATCTAGTTGAGTAATGCAGTCAGACACTGTACCACTGAAGCCCAGTTTTTACCCCGAATTGGTGCTCCTGGCGAATTTTAGAATTGAACTGGCTTCCTGCCAAGTTCTGTTTTTGTTGTTGTTGTTGGATGTGCTGTTCGAAGTCACATAATCTGATTAATTGTCTGAATGATCGATGACCTGCCTTTATGACGATCAGATGGATTTTTTGGCAGAATTTGTGGTTCACTTTAAGGAGTTTTACCAATTTCTTTCGTGGCTACGTCAAAAGATCCAGCACAAACTGCACTGAGCTTGTTTTAATATAATTTGAATAGTATTTGGTATGTTGTGGTTAAAATTGTTCTCTTGGGACTGTTTTGATTTTAAACTGTACTTAAACTGTTGCACAACAGACCCTAACAGGTAAAATAAGGAAAACATAATTTACCTCTGGCTCACTTAACTGCAAAATGGGTTTCGAGTTTATGACGAAAAATAAAGAAAATGAAGAGTGTTCTACGACAATGGATACACTTCACGAAAGGAATATTGTTATTGTTGTTCTTAATGGTTAGCTTGTGCACAAAGTTGTTTTGTAATTTTGAACGTTTTAATGGATAAAAGGTCTGTGATCCAGCAGTATTACATAACTGTTGTGGGCAACATATTTCTTCCTTTTGGGAAGTAGAATACTTGTTCCAACCTTTGAGGACGATGGCTTTGGTAATCAAAATACATTTATACAAATATATTATTTACAGCTTAGTTATTTAAGACAGTACCGGATCGTTATCAGCAGATACTGAAGGTTGCAGTATTTGCTGACAGTTGCAGTACTCAGGGTTGCACATTCTGACAAGCTGTCCTCCAAGCTGGACAAGTACATGTATGTACATGTGCGTAGATATAGATGTTAAAAAAATCATGAATAAACAAATGAATAGAAACTTACGATTTTCGTCTCTAGTGGTATCTTAGATCAAATCTGGCTTGTAACATGTCATTCTTTGTGTCTAGAGTTCCTGCTCGGGCTCATCGAACGAAATGCTCCCTATTCACCAGGTGTCTGACCAATCACAGGCATTTGTGGCGGCTCGGTCTGATTACCTGCTCTGTAACCACATAGCTGCAGGCAGCATGAAGCACCCCGCAAAGGAAACTGAACGGTATTTACTGAGGGACAATTGCTTTTGATTTGGTTTCATTCTGTGTTCCAGTTGGAGTAATATTATACATGAGGAAGGCACATTTGAAGAAGTCGTCACAGTTGCTTCCAACTATCGTGGTGTGAAGTAGGATTTATGTTCTCTGCTATTTGGAAGATCTTGCATTTAGTTTAGATCTATGAGATGCTGCTTTTTAATCTCTTGTCATCTCTTCTATTGTGATTTTGGTCTATTAAAACCATGATAAGGTATTGCAACACCTTTCCATGATGAAGTAATAAGGGTAGTGTAATAATATGGGCTTGAATGTATACGTGATAAGCAAGAATTTCTATACATGAGCTTGCTGGACATGAAAATCATGTGAATCATATGCTTTGGCCTTCAGTCAACACATTTCAACCCAACTGAACGCCAACGGGAGACTTAGGAGCGACGTGTTAGACGGCTCTTCACCTGTAGCACGTGATGGTCCAACACCTTACCAAGACACTTTATTTTGGCTTTTATTTTATTATTTCCATAATTTCGTTATACATAAATATACAAACTTGTTTCTGCTGCCCCTAGTGGCCACAAAAAAACATTGCCGCTTTAAACAAAGATTGAAACGTATCTGTTAAACTGTAGCTTGGCTTAAGGATGTCTTTTAGTTTGTTCAGTGCATGCACATGTATGAGACTGGATATTTACTTGTGCAAGAACAAGAGTAACGTTATAAATGTCCCTGCCGTCTGCACAAATCATCAGTCTTTCAGTGTGATCTTACTTCACCAGCGTCTCATGATTAATTGTTAGTTCTGACACCCAGCCTTATTTTTAAGGTATTTGTTTGTTTTCTGCAGGAGTGTTATCCTGATAATCAAGCTGGTTTTCTGTTCTGTTCAGTAATAAATCCTGTTCTTATTATTTGATTTTTATTTGGAGCTGTTTTGAAGCTGTGGCAGCAGTCACTAGCCGTTAATGTTTCTCACATCAGTTTAAGAAATATGTCCATCTCACACTTATTTCTTTGAGTCGACCTACAACAACCTGTACAGCAACTGCCTGCCATGTGAGAAAACCTTTGCTGTGGTTTGCTGTTTTTCGTGGCTGTCGCTAGCTAGTTGGCTGTGTAGAAAGGTGAGCCCATTCCTGATCGTGTCTACAAGGCTCCTTGTTGTTTTTCACCAGGGAAACTTCCATTGAGAGGCAGACGTAACAGCAGACGTATTACTTATTGCTCAATCAGAGGTTTTTAATCAAGCTAAGAATAGTGGAAAAGGCGATGTTTGACGGGAAAGTGAATCCGGAAAGATTAGCATGGATAAAATCACTGCGTTAAATGTTAATTACGATTAATTGGAAATGAGTTCAGACGGTTTATCATTGAGCTGTCAATCAGGACCCCTCTCACACAGCCTTCACCTTCTAACCCATCCCCCCTCCATCATCCCTCCATCACTGCCTGCTAAGTGAGGAAACTGCTAATGCAGAGACCCCCTGCGAGTGTTGTACAGTCATGGTGAATCATGGGAAGTCGGCTTGTTTGCGGTTCAAGGATCTTTCTCTAGATTTTACAACCTCTGTATTTTTCCTCTCCCTCTTGTCTCCCCTTCCTCGACCCTTCTCTTATCTCTCCCCTTTCTGTGTCCTTTCTTATCTTCTCTTTCTGTCCTCAGTGCTCAATTTTTTCCATCTCTGTCTTTCCTCCACCTCCACCTCCTCCCTCTGCCCTTCATTCTTATTTCACCTTTTACTGCCAATGAAAAATGTATTTTGCACTTTAAATAATTGTCTGAATTGCCATTGTTGCAAAATTTAGGGAAGAGAATCAGGCCACAAGAGCAAACTATTACTTTAATCTCAAAACTAAATCCTTCATTTCATGTTACTTATATTTCCACTGTGATTAACTGCCTCAGAAAAAAAGGTATTTTATTTGTTATCTGGGCTTCAAAAAGTGAACGTTCAAGATCTGAACTAGTTGAGAACATGCATATATCTTTTCTAACATTTGACCTTTAGACTGAAAATGACAAATCTTTATAACGTGGTTTGAATCACTTACAATATATTTTAAACAATATACAGTAAATATTGTACTGTGAATTTAGAAGTATTAATTCTGTCAAACTATAGATACAGCTGAGACAGCTGAGGTTTTGTCTTTACTTGCTGAAATATAAATCTGCCTAAATAAGTTTCAAACATCTCAGATATCTTTGACATTTTCTGTTTTTCTGGTATTTTATTTGTTTTATTACTCATCAAGTATAACAGTCACCATACTCCACCTCCTCCTTTTATGACAAGCTGCCCATAAAAAAAAAACCCTAGAGAGGAGCTTTTCCTCTGCAAAGGAAAAATAAGAAGAGCCCAAAGAGCAACATCGCTTCAAGAGATGCTCTGCTGCGAAGTGAGACCAGAGCCGCATCGTGACCCACAGGAGCTCTGCTGAAATAACGTCAATATAGTGTCTGAACAAACAGAAACATTTATTTGTCGAATTTTTATCAGTATTTAGTCATCAAAAAGAGATTTGTTTCATTTGTGTCTCTTGTTTTTTTTAATCTTCTCAGCAGTCTGAGACTATGGCGGCCATCTTTGATGTGTACAGTTACCATGGCTACAGGTGTTTTTGTGTCTTTTAAGGTTCGTGGTGGAAAAGGTGTTGTTTACTTGTTTATATCAGATTGTACACACATACAGTAATACATCAGACTGACTCGCCCCAGTAAAATGTCCTCATGGCTCGTTGGCCATGGCCTGTTCACTGAAATACTGATTACTATTTGTGTTTAGATTCAGGGAAGGAGCTTAAACATCTCATTATATTAACTTAGTAATATTCATCTGGACATCTGGAGGAAAATTGATCTTAATAAGCGTCAGTAATCCAAACTTCAGCATTGTCCCCGTTCATTTTATGGGTTGTCCAAACTATTTTATTGCTGCTTCCTGTGTAATTTTCAGTGAAATTGTAGATAGATTTTTTCTTTCCTTCAAAGAATTGACAATTTTAACCAATAATACTGGCAGAGATGTACAAATTACTGAAATGTGAAATGATGATTGTTAGTGCAACAGGTCTGTGCGATTGCCCGCTGTATTTTAATTTGTTAACGACGTGGTTCCTGCTTTTTCCTAGATATAGATCTCAACATTTTTACTCCAGCACGCGTCACCTACAATGATGAGGAATGTATTATTCACAGCCTCCGCCCAGTGACAGTAGATCTGCCTTACACTTAAAGATTTCCTCACAGTCAGAGGAATAAAAAGGGTGCGCCCGGTCATTGTTCAGTTATAAAATCACTTGTCCACCTCGCCTGCCTGAGTCCTGACAACACCTACAGAGGGATCAAGTGTTATTATCATGAAACAGATCACGTTAAAGTGGGTATGAGGTCTGAACTGATATGAAGCTGCCGTGTAAACTACTGAAAAAGTAAACTACTCAGATTTTTGGGGGTTTGCACAGAGCGGTTTGTTACCTGATAGAGACACAATCTCATTTCTCGTCTGCGTTTTTGATGAAAGATAATCAGAACGCGGTTTGTAATATATCGTGTTTGAGGTGGAAAATTACCACCAGCCCCCAGACTGACTCTGTGATCATGGAACTGCAGACTTCTACCTGCCAGCTAATTAGCATCTGGAGGTTCACTGGTATCCTTATGGGACATTTCCCCCAGATTGTAGGTTTTTCTCGTTTTCACTGTTGATAGCTTTCCAGCCTTTATCACAGGAGGAGTGATTAGCTTTGTTGACCTCTGTTGATCCTTCAGAGTAAATATCTAAAAATATACACATCTTAATGCCTCGTTCTCCCAGTAGGAACAAGAGTGTCAATTTTTTTGTTCACTCTACAGACTGTTGCTTGGCTGGGTTATGATTACCAGAAGACGGAGCTTTGAACTCGATAAAGACGGCCCAGATGTTAATCTGGCTTTTTGTTTTCAGACTGAAATATCTCTAGAACAGATTACTAAGATCCCCAGAAGATGAGCCAGGTGATTTTATCTTCTAGTCTGGCTCAGAGCTCTGAATCAATGCCCATATCTGATTTGTCCATTGATTCGAATAGGTCAGGTTTTTGCTCATTAATGACTGTTTCCCTGGTTGGAGGAACAGTCGACCAGTCAGAGCTTTGTTGGTGGAATTCATGAATACCATTGAGAAAAAAAAAAGATGGATGCAGCTGTACAGATTGCTGTAAGTGGAGTTATAAAACAACTCTGAGGTCATCTAGATCTTCCTTACGGTCAACAAATCCTCTCTGACTGGCCCAGGGATTACAGCTGGAACTTGGCGAGTAGCTAAATCTGGTAAATCTCTTCTCTTTGGATGAGATGTTTTTTTGTACATTATTCCTGACAAATAGGTATAATGATTTAATTTCCCCATTGTCTCTCTTGCTCTGAAGATGTAGATCTTTTCAAAAGAGCTCACAAATGTAGTTTCATCCTAGAAAAGTATCAGAGATTTCCCAACTGGGTACTCAAACGGGGGGAAAGTGGATTTGTGAGGGACTGTTTTCAGCCGGAGATTCAGCCACATTTGGTGTTTTAGTGCAGCAGCAGGATGGTGTTTATGCGATTGAGTCAGAATAAATGATTGTGTTTACAGCACTGAAGGAACATTTCTTTGTCTCATGTGATAATTTAAATAAACATCTTTGGGTTTTTGGCTGTTAGTCGGACAAAATGAGCATCCTGAAGACTCTCTGGGGATCTTTTACATTCTTACATTTTAAGGCTGATCAAAAATAATGCTAAATGGTTAATCGAGAAAACAGACAGCAGATTAATTAAGAATAAAACAATGGTATACATGATATTATTACCATTGACTATACATAAAGATGGACGGCGTGACAGTTCCCCAAAATTAAAGCAAGGGTGGGGTGATGTCATTATTTACAGCTGTCAATCAAAGTGAAGTAGTCACGGAGGCACCGGCAGACATCTTTTCGGGAGCTGTAGATGTAACTTGAGATTCAGCAGGTCAGTGATAGTTAACAGCTACTAATTATTGATTATCAGTCGAGTCGGGCACATGTATAGGCAGGACCTCGACACTACGGCTCCTTCCTCGATCACTACTGCGCAGACTGTGGCTCAAAATGACGCCAACAACACAAGCTAGCAGCACCCCTATCCGGGATGTTTTGGAGACGCATTGCTCATCTGTATTTCTATGGTTAGCGCGTTCCTGCTCGGTTCTTCCAGTATGTCGTCAGTCAGGGGTTGGTTTGTGAAGGAGTCATAACTGGACTCATTCTTTCTGTGCAGCGCTTGTTCAGGCAGTTACCATTTAATATTTGTGTGTTGGTTAACCAGAAAACAGTGCTTCGTACAGATAAAGCTGACGGATGATGAGTTGAGTCTCATACAGTGCAGCTTTAGTCTTAGTCAGCCCTGAAACAGGATCTGTCTCAGTTCTCCTGTATTTAACCAGGAAGTAGTGAGAGGAGTCTCGGGTAACAAGCAGTCTCGGCTTTAGCACCGGTGTCACTGAGCTGGTGTTTGATTCACCGTGCAGCCTGGCTATGGCTTATAGTTTGAGGAGATATCAGAGAATATAATAGTAGATTAATGACTGCACTTTTTTCAGATGCAAAACATATCGAGATTGTTTGTGAATCGACGGTGGCTAAATGTTCTGCAGCCAGCCATGTGAGCTCATTGTGAAACCAGAAAAACCGTCTTGAATTTGCAAGAGAAACACCTGCAAGAGAAACACCACAGAGACACGTGAGAGTTGAACCAACTCTGACAGCTAAGGTAGTCTGAGATGTCCTAAAATGGCCACATAAACAACATTAGGGCTGCAACTGAGGATTATGTTCATTATTAAGTCCATAGAATCTGTTGTAGTTTTATATAAATAATTATCATTTTGTCTGTTTCTAGTTTACTAAAGCCCAACATGATATCTTTTAAACATCTTCTGTTGTCCATCCAACAGCTGAAAACCCAAAGGTATTCAGTTTATAGTCAAATAAAACACAGAAAAGCAGCAAACCTTCACATTAGAGGAGGATGTTTGGCATTTTGCTTGATAAATGACTCAAACAATTGGTTGAAATAATTAACCATCAGTTGATCAGTAGAGAAAAACAACAACAGAAAAACAATCACAAATTGTTTTCTATGCCGCCAACCCCAGGACAAACCTTATGTTTCTGCCACGTTGTTGTCTAATAAAAGCAAAGCTTCTTCTTCATTTCAGTATTAGCCTCACAGCTGCTATTATTGAAAATATACCTTTTTGATTTCTCTGAAGTTGTTTGGATTTGAAATGACAATAAATCTGCACGATTGATTCAGAGAGATAAATTTAAGCTAATATTCATAGGTACAAAATATTCCCCCTGAAACTTGGTAAAATACTTATTTTTGTTTGACCATTTGATTGCAGTTTTCAAGGACAACTCAAATAAAAAAATAAACATAACCTTTACATTTATAAGTTTTTCCTGCTTTGTATCTGATTAAGTGATATGTCTGTCATTGGTGCTGCGAATAAAAATGATTCACGTAATATGTTTTCTTTCTTCTAAATTCTGGTGTGGTAAAAAAAAAAAAATTAAGAAATGTTGGTAATAACAGGATATCAGGACAACTAAATCAGGCTGGAACATGCCCAGTCATCTCCCGACAAGTCTGGACAAAACACGATTGCAATCAGGGCAATTCTGGAAAATCCCTAAAAGAAATGACACAGTTGTTTTCATGCAGAGACAGGTGTCTTTTTAATGAGGTGGGATCTAGAGTCCAGAAGGAGGAGATAGTAAGAGTATATAAGAAGGAGTATTAGCAGACCCAGTTTAGTGTATGTTTTACCAAGAAGAGCATAATAAAACCTTTTTGCATCAGACTCTGCAGGACTATGAAAGGGATTTCAAACTGGAATCCTGGACCAGGTTGAGACCTCACTTCCTCTAACAACTCCTTGACCGCCGGGTGTAATCTTTCTTTTCTTTTTTGTTTTTCCATTGGGAGATGATCCCGGGGGGTTGTTTCTTCTGTCGCAAAGGTGGTGGTTGCCATGGTAGCTAACCAGTCTTGTTTAGATGGCGCTGAACTCGGAGAAGGTCGCACTGGCATCTGCTCGTCAACGCAGAATAACAAGCCAGCTGGGGTCGTTTTCTCAGCAGATGTGGAGCTTTACTGTTTCTTTATAATCGCTGTGTTACTGTCCGCTGGTCTGCTGATGTGACGTGTCTGATTACACTGCAGCTGACTGTAAACTAGTTTCTCCTTCAAGTATTAATCTGTGCATTAAACATCTCCAGTCTGTGTTTACAGCCGCAGCAGGGCACATTAGGACAGATTTTATATAGAATCATTCACATCTTGCAGTGAGCTTATCTGCAGAACTTGCTTCCGTTCCTAAATCACAAAGAAACCCACTTTACAAAATTTAATACAGTCATGTAGTTTCCTTAATTAGATACAGTTAAACATACACATACACACACACACTGACACAACTCGTTACTGAAAAGAAATATTTGCATTTGCAAAGTAATGAATTACTGCTCAAAACTGCACAAAGGTATCCAGAATCCAAGCTTTTACTTTTAATTTAAAATAGTTAATGGCCTGCTTTTAATTGATGCAGGTACATCAGTTAATAGGTTTTGTTTTAAGATACCAGTTTTCCTGTTGTCTGATTCTTAGGGAAAATTTACTGATTTAAAACTGTTTGCTTATCGATTATTATTAAATAGGGGGGTTGTAACAATATATGGTGACCAAATGCCCAAATACTGTGATGTGATGGCACTGATCACTGTTTTTATTGGTTCTTGGATTGTTTCTTTTCTATCATCCTATTCAAACGAATGCTCTCTGTATTTTCCTGGCAGGACTACAAACATGGCTGACACGGTGCAAGGTCCCGTGGTTGGCCGGCCATTGGCATTTGCCAATGAGGAGAGGAGGGCGGTTCACTCCTGGTCCAGGATCTCGTCAGCGGGCCACAATGTCCTCCTGGATGCTCTGAAGATCCTCAGCCCGACGTCCCGTGACCTCTCAAGCAGCGAGGAGCTGGTCACCTTCCTGCAGGAGCTGAACGAGGAGGGCCACAAGCCCACAGTGCTGCGCAGCAAAGACGTGTACCGCTACCGGTCCTGCACAAACCAACCTCTGACTGAAGACATGCTGAAGCCAGCTAACAGGACCGTCAGACCCACCGCCAAGAGGAGGGGAAGGAGGCCTCCTGCAAAGAAGAGAGAGGTACACCCATCCTGGAACACCACAGAGAGGAGCAGCCCCAGGATTCAGGGGATCCGTCCTCCAGAGCTGCCCTTGGACCATCATGCCATCATCTGCAGCAGGACACCCAGTCGGGCTGTAGAGATGTCACAGCTGCGACCGTGCCTCAGACTGACCAACATTGAAGGCCTGTCTGGTTTCCACACGGCCAGACTTCAGATCCACACTTCCTGGGACTCGTCCTCTGAGGCGCCTTCTGTTGCCTTTTCACAGCAACAGCACCCTCCAACGCTTTCAGGAATACCTTTGCAGCCTTCTCAGAACGGTGGCGGGGCGCCCACCAAAGCTGTGGCCTTGTTCAGCCAGAAGAACCTGTCGTGTCCCATCCGACTGGACGGTGCCCTGATCGGAGATTCTGCACCAGTCTTTTATGCTAATGGTCGGGCGTTCCCAGAGACTCACACAGAGCTGACCAGCAATGGGTGGAGGAGCAACGGCCTCCACCGGGATGGCCGGGGCCCCAAGGAACTGAACGCCTCGACCCGGCAGAGAAACGGCTGGAAGGAAAAGAACAGTTTTAGATTTAAAGTGATTAAGATAGATGACTCTCGCTCTGTGGCTGAGGCACGCAGAAAAGCGCAGAAGATCCTACAGGTCAACCTGTCACCAGTGATTCAGATCCAACCGCTCAACCAGGTGCTGAGAGACTTAAGATACCAGAATAAGTGACAGTTCGTCCCAAACCCACACACATCGTTTCCTTTAGCAGATGTTAGTGTTTTACATCCGTTAGCCTCTACCTGGCTGAGCCCCAGTGTTCATTGCAGACATCGTACATGGGTTTTTGTGATCTCTGCTGAGTGTTGGAGGTAGAGTCTGTCTGTGGAAGTTCTAGTTCCTGACAGGGGCACTCTGGATTGAAAGGTATTTGAAGTTAGGTGATCCTTTTCCCAGCAGGCTGGGGAATGACTATCGGCCAAATGCTGGTACATTTTCATGGTCTACATTAGTTTACAATACATAATACTTAAAACCAACCATCATTCTACTTTGAGTTGACTGGCTGCTCGTCGATGTTGCTGATGAATTTTTGCGATGCAGCATCCACTGTGACTGAGAATTCAAAGGTGAATTTTCTGCCCTTCAGCAAAGAACCGGTGTGTCTCTCACAGTTCAAAGAGTATTTATAACTCATTTGAAGTATAGCGCTGTTTTGCTAAAAAAGTATTTTTTACCTGTAGCGCCTAAAATGTAGTCCTGTTACTTTGTGGCTCTGTTTTCCACCGGAAAGGAGGAGAACGAAAAGCTAGTGGTGGTACAGGACGGTGCCATTGGATGCCCTGATGAACTGGTGGGGGGTTTCCAAAGTCTTCAGAGAAGCAGACTTGGTGGTTGGTTGCTCCCAGCAAAGTAAATGAACTAAACAAAAGGAGTGAAAAAGAGAAAAGTGTTTAGTTTGTCTTCCTTTTTTGTATTTTTGTTGTGTTTCCACTGGAAATCCAGAAGGCTCTGGGAGCGAGTACAGCAGGCAATCAAACCCGTGGCCCGTCCAGCGATAGATTCATACCTGGATGATTTGTTTGAAGTACAGTCCTTCACAAAGTGTTCCTTTGGTTTAGTTTATCCACACATGGAGACGAACACATGGAGTATTTTGACTGTTGGGAAGATTTGAGGTCTTACAGTGACGAAACATGAATCAATTAAAGCGACAACAGAAAACAGTGAGTGGAAGACTTTGGCCTTGTTGAAATATTCTGACTTCTGAGATTAATCTCTAAACATTTATTGTGGGAAATATTGAAAATCCTGAGATAAAGGAATTCTGACTTCAGTCTCTGAAGTTAATCCTGTTTTTTCAAATTTGTGACTGTAATTTCAGAGTTATTTCTCAGAATTATAGTCTCTTCCCTCAAACTTTTTCCATTTCATGATGTGGCCCTGGTCTACCTCCATAAGTTTAACATATTTTACACCAGATATAAAAGCACAGAGATGCGCTTTCGAGCTGGGAAGAGAGGCTGCTGTTCTGAGGCTGCGCAAGATTACCTTTTGTCAGATACATTTCTGTTCTACAACCAGTTTTTGTCACGTGGAGACATGATTTGATTGGTGGACATTTGTTAACATGAGTTTTAGGCTGTGTTTTTCCTGACTCGTTTAATTTGAAATTGCAGCATCCAAAAGTTTTGCCCCCCCATCAGAACTCGTCTGTGCTCTGCACTGTTGAGAATCGGCCAACAAAATGTACTTTATAGTTTCTTTTATTCCTCACTTGTTGACAAACTGTTGTGGCTCACCTTAAAACTAAAAAATGCACTTTGATAATGTGACAGTCCTTCATTGTCGCTCCTATTCCTGAACATGAAAGTCAGTAATATCATTTCCTGCAGTGTGGAGAAAATATTTGAAATTAATTATAAATTTGGTTTGACTTTCTTTGGACCCAGACTGGTTTTTTCTACAGGTGCTAACTTTGCGACGTTGGTGCTGAATTAAAAGGCGCCCGAATGTTATCATGTTTCTCTTCTTCTGGTTCAGATCGGAGCATTTAAGAGCAGTGACTTCCTGTGACTTTTGACCCTGAGGGACTGAAAGCGCTGCTGCCCCCTGCAGGTTGGGATGAGCATGCCAAACCGCCTTGTGTGCTTTCCAAAGGGTTTCTACTGTGAAACGCCTAGATCTGTTTTCATGTCATCGTCTGTGAGAAACTCTGTACTCCCCTACAAAATTTGGTTTGAGATTTTTTGGAAAAAACACATTCCACAAGACAAATAGAAATGCTTTTTTATTTTAATTTTTTTTTATCAAGACCATTTTGGATGAGAGATATGGATTTAACGAGTAAGTGGACCTTGATTTAGGATTTATTCAACATATCTTTGAAGATCCAGGTAAAATAGGACTAAACAACCATCAGGTCAGTAAATGAGTTTTGTGTAAAAAAGTTTAAAAAAATGAATACAATAAAAAATAAAACTGGATTTCCAAACATCTGTTTCATATTTAAATGCTGCTGAGTCTGTTACAGGCCACTTGGTAGAAAGAACTAATCAGATTTAAAGTGAAAATATGTGCTTTCTGCTTTGAGGTCCATGCACTATGAATCTGCTCCCCCATTTAAACTGAGAGCACATCAGTGTTTGGTGGTTCGCTCCCCCGTATGTTCTGGAAGAATCTCTTAGTCTCCTCTTTTTCCTCTACAGTCTGTCTGTACACACAAACATCTGACACCAACAATTCCCTTTTCTAGATCTTCTTTCTGTTGTTTGTGCAACACTTGTATAATATTGTATTTCCTACATGATCTTTGAAAACCCCTTTTGTTCAATAAAACTGATCTGAAAAATAATCTGTAGTTTATTTTTCTTGCTCAGCTATGAAAGTTTGCCGAACATATGACTCCCACCAGCAGGTACAGAACCATCTCTGATGCTGAGAAAGTTTGATTTCATTTTTCAGTGTGATCAGATTGTTTATGTTCTTAGATGCCTGACTCAGCAGAAGTCGTATTTTTGGGTCGCTGTCGAGCATCTGGAAAATAAATATATTCCCATTCTTTCTTAGAGTGAAAAACTTGTCTAGATAGTGATGAAGCAACTCAGGAATTAGTTGATTGACAGAAAATTAATGAACTTTTTTTTTTTCAAGTCATCATTTAAGTCATTTTGTTCTAGAAAAAATTCCAAACATTTGATTTATTCCAGCCTCTTGGTTTTAAGGATTTATTGCATTTCGTATTTTGTTGTGGTAGTAAACTCAGCATGGTTGAGCTTTGGACTGTTTGATGGACAAAACAAGTCATTTGAAGATGTTGTTTTGGGCTTTTGGGGATTGTGAGTACTAATTAAAGAAAGAGGCCTGCATTTTTTTTCAAGTTTGTCTTAGAAAAGGAAGCCATAATAGAAGATGAAAATAAGCAGAGATTTAAATTGTCTGCAGAAAAATCTCTGTTTTTATATTTTCGCCTGGAAGAAAGTTAATGGAGATATTTGTTTGAAACTTCATGGTCTAAGATTAGAAATATTAAAACCTTTCACTAATATGGTTTGCCATGTTGATCACATTCAAAAAATTATAAACATGAAACAGAAATCTGTAATGTAATGATTTGTTAGAAAAATACAATATGTTGCTTCAGTGAGGTCAGTCCTAGATTGAGGGTTAGGTCTGTGCACATCACTAAAACAAGGTTAGAAGTCAGGCTCAGGCATGAGGTTTGCTGGGGGATTGGGCAAATCTGCATAAATATTAACACCCCATAAAAAGACTATACATATGTTGGGAAGTAAGAAACTCGAAAAGCAGTGTTTTTGTGTAGTTATTTCACGTATAACTAAGGATTTAGGATGCAGTGATTGGGACATTAGTCAAAATGTTTTAATGCCAGCTGTTCCAAGGTAACTACCTACTACTAATAATAAGATAAATAGATTTAATGCAGCTGAATTGGTTCTACATTGAGGATGTTTTAAGGATTTGGGGCTGCAGAATCAGCACACTGTTTTATTTCCAACATGTCTGCTGTGTTTTGTTGAGGAGGATGAGTTGAGGAGTCTCAGCCTGAGGAAAGAAGCTGCTCTGTAGTCTGGCGGTACAGCAGCAAATACTTCTGTACTGCTTGTCAGACAGCAGCAGGACGAACAGGCTGCAGCAGAGGTGAATATTGTCTTCTAGTATCTTTTGGACTCATCTCCATGATCCTCAGTAGATGGATACCAGTGATGCTCTGGGAGTCTTTAATCACCCGCTGCAGTATTTTATATTTATTCAGATTTTATTTATCACACTGCAGTCCTGAAATGTTTTAATTCTGTATCAACTGTAAAGCACTTTGTGACATGGTTTGAATATTGCTACATGACAACAAAAACAAACATAAATAAACAAACATGTTTATTTATATATTTACTGATGGATGTAAATTCCTCTAAATGATAAAACATACTGGGCCACATGTTTAAAAAATGGCCATTAAAGTGTCCTCTTGGATGCCATGAATCATGAACGCTCAACGTAGTAAAATGAGTTATTTTCGGTTTTAAACCTTTAATAGCTCTTTTCATCTTAAAAACATTTATTTATTTGACATCTGTTTAATATTTTATATATTTATGATTCCTGACTTTTCAAATGTTTGTTTATCCTTTTACTTTTCTCCTACTTTGCTTATTATCACCATCATGCACCAAGATAGTAAAAATAATTCCTTGTATATAAAAACTTACCTGGCCATAGTCCTGGTCCTGGATCTGGTCCTTGTTCTGGTCCTGGATCTGGTCCTTGTTCTGGTCCTTGTTCTGGTCCTGGATCTGGTCCTGGTTCTGGTCCTGGTTCTGGTTCTTCATACAGCCACAGTCTGTGCAGCCAGGTGGGGGTGACAATGCTCCTTCCGGTTACAACCCGCCATTAAAAAGAGAAGAAGAAGAAGAAGAAAGTTACTCGTGCTCATACGTCATTACAGGTGAAGTTAATTAAAATGTTAATTAACGTGTCTGCTGTGACTCCTGAAGAAAACAACTACATTATAGGAAATTAAAGTAATTAAAACCGAACAATAGAGACTTTGTTAGTGAAGGTCTTCGTTAAAGTGTTTTAGTTTTTTTAATTTGCAGCTCGACATTTACAGCCTGGATATTAACGACGAAAGAGAAGAAACTTCACACTGTGAGTTATTCTGTCTGTCTGACTGTCTGTCTGCAGTAAATAACTCATGTTTCTCAAATATTTGCTCTGCTTAAGTACACATTTGAGGTCCTTGTACTTCACTTGAGTATCGTTTTCTCACGTTACTGCATGTTTCTACTCCACCACACCTTAAGCTCTTTAACAGCTTTAGCTATTTTACTCATTTAAATGCTTACACACTTAATATAAGAGCTAAAAGTAAAGCTGCAGCAATTAGTTGTTCAATTGATTTACTGATTGATTGATAATCAAAATGAGCTTCACCTCAATCAACTCTAACAGCTAATCTTATCCACTTTAAATGTTAATATCTTATGTACATTTTCCTGGTTGTACTTGCATGCCTTTTACTTCAGTAGTATTTTTACAGTTTTACATTGGTACTTTTACTCAAGTAAAGCATCATAATAGTTCCTCCACTGTCTGTCTGTGCTCCTGTTTTGCTTCCTCCAGGATTTCTGATGCCTCTTTGGTTGTGATTTACAGCGTGTTTACCTGCAGTTATTAAGCTGTTTTTTTTTCTTAAAGGAACAGTTTATTAATACAAACTCCTGTGTTAATGCTTCAGTTAGTTCACACAGTTGTAACAGAGCCTGTAGAGGACTTTCACTTTCCCAAATTTAGCTTTGACATCAGTCAAGTCACCTGTCAGCTGCAACATCCTGTGTGCTCTTTGTTTTCTTTCAGTCTCAGTTCATATCTGTGAGGTGGTTGTTTGCGTGGCTGTAGACTCTTAGTCATGTTTCTGTAATAAGTGATGGTGGAAAGTAACTTAACACTACATATACATGAGGATTGGAAGATTGTAGGGCATTTATGTAGTGGTAGATGAATTTGCTAAACCTACCATAGAGGTTACCAAGGCAGCGGTAGTCCTGGCCACTGATTATGTTCTGGTCGGCTGGTTGGTCGATGCTGTTGTTGCAGATTAATTTGCTTCTGAAATGATTATTTTTGGGGGAGGGAGGGACATATGCAGATCTGATGTATTTTTAATGTTTGAGTGATTGGCTATACTGTGTGAGAAATAAAATTGATTATGAATACTGATAGAAAAATTCAATATTATACATTTACAATTTAAGTTCTATGCTGAATGACCTTTATGACCTTATATGACCTGTGAAATTAGTCTCGCAGTAGACTGTGTCTCTGTGTGTCTCTGAGGCTGTGCACTAATGAACAGCTCTGTTGCGATAAAGTGTGCTCACCACCCACACTGACCCACCTGCTTTCCTTCCAGATAACGACCACAAAATATCTTTGTGTCTCTGTTTTTCATGCCCTTGGAGACATCAGAAAACTGAAACTTTGAAGAACTATGTGCAGCACCCTCTGTAACCTAATAAAAATCTCGTGGGAGACTGCCTCCCTGAGCATTCCCATTTTGATGCATACGATGTATCTGTGTCGAATGCTCCCTTGCAAGTATTACATTTTTTGCTGTTTATTACTGTCTCAGTGAACTCTCTTTGTTTAAAAGAATAACCCTAAGAGCAAGAGCACGTAAGATACACATACACACCTGTTGCTGTCATGTCCTGCAACATCCTTTTACAACAGATATTTTTTAGCCTAAGGTGGAAGAGGTCAAAGCAATAGATGATGGTTACTTTGGCCCAGAACCTGGAAAGAGTTGATGCCTATCTGATGTCATTTATTTTGTATTGTGTCACTGTCATTTTCCCAATAAAGCACATAAGATTGATTAGAAAAGATTTACTAAAGCAAACACAAATACATCAACCATTAAATAAATGTATTTATTACTGTCTCGGTAAACTCTGTTTTAAAAGAATAACCCTAACAAATACAAAAATATTGAAATATAAATTATTATATATTATAGTAATATTGTATTAGAAGACAGTAAGGCAAAACACATTTTTCCACAACCTTGAACTCGCCCAACCTAACTGAGACTGCCAGCCTAAGTTACTTTACTCCACCATGTCAAAGTCGTTGTCTGTGTGGCAGCATTATGCATTGTGGCTGCAGAGATCTCTGGTTTCTGATCAAGATGCTCTCTACTGCTCCTCTGTAGAAGTTGACAAGAACTTGCGATGCTCTCTTATGTTTCCTTGATATAATATATATAAAATAGTCATTTCTGAGCTTTCTTTACCAGGGTGGAGATGTGAGATGACTCTGACAGGTTCTGTGAGATGCTGATTCAAAGGCACCTGAAACCCTTCACCTGCTCCACCTCAGCTCCACTGATGTAAAGAGAGGGTGTGATCAATGATCAGCTCCTTTGTTTTCCTGACACTGAGCAATAGCTCTCTATGCACCACCCTGCAAGGTTGTTGACATTCACAGCAGAGTTCTCTACATGTAGGCTATTACAGTCGTGGGTATACATGAACAGTAGGGGGCTGAGCTCACAGCCCTGGGGAGCTCCGTTGTTCGCTCAAGTGGAGGAGGTGTGACCGCCAGTTGAACCATCTGTGGTCTGTGTGTGAGGAAATCTAATATCCAGTTGCAGTGTGTGGTCCCAGAGTCCTAAGTTGGTCAAACAGTTTCACGGAGGAGATTTTGTTGAATGCTGAGTGGAAATGAACAAACAGCACTCTTATGCAAACTGATGGAGGTCAGTGGAGGTGGCATCCTCAGTTCTGACTGTTTTGTTTGATACTGATGAGTGCCACAGGGTGATAATCATTTAAACTAGAGACTGAACTCTTCTGAACACTGAACTAGAGGTACAGGAACAATCATGGCTGTCTTGAAGCAGGCGTGACCAGTCTTCTGTGACATGAAAATGTTAAAAATGTCAGTAATGACATCAGCTATCTGGCTGGTCAAGTTCTTAGTACACAACAAAAGTTGTTATCAGACCCAGCAGCTTTCCTCATATTCACCCTCAGCTGGGTTCTTCTCACATGTCCTGTGGATACTGAGAGTTTCCAATCCTCCGGAGACTGACCCGACAGTCGGCCCTTGTCACAGCGAGCATAAAAGGTGTTAAGCTCACCTGGCAATGTGGCCTCACACATGATAGGGATGCTCCTGCTTTTGTAGCCTGTGTAGGGGAATGATTTTTAGTAGACAGGAGAAATTTAAGTCTCATAGACCAAGGGCCAGAAATATTGTCCAGAGTATCACCTCCTCTGGTGGGGGTGTGGACATGCTGCTTGATTAAAATATCCAACTACAATTAAAATACCATCTGGTTGTGTTGTTGTCCATGTCACTGGCATAAGTATGATTATTTAAGTGTCTTGACTTGTTTACATAATGTTATTGAAGGGGTGGTCCAGACATACAGATGAGTGAAAAATTAAAGGAAAATCTTGAATTTTTGACCCCTACATTGGGGGGGGATCTGGTGGCTGTGTTCTGTCAGAATCATTTTGCTGGCATGGTTTGAGTCCATTTGTCCTTTTCAGTGACCCTGGAGGTGTCACTGCAAATCAATACAGAGTTGTTGTGATTGATCACCTCTATCCGCTGATGAAACATTTCGATTCTGATGGGAGGGGTCTCCTCCAGGATGACAGTGCCCCATCCACAGAGCACGAGGGGTCACAGAATGGTTTGATAATGATTAATATGATGTGAATCAAATGCTGTAGCTTTCACAGTCACCACATCTCAACCCAATTGATCACCTATGGGAGATTTTGTAAGACAGCACTCTCCTCATCAAAACACCAAATGAGGGAATATCTTTGGGAAGAATGGTGTTCATCCCTCCAGGAGAGTTCAGGAGCACTGAGGTTGTTCTGGAGGCACGTGGTGGCCCAACACCTATTAAGACACTTTATGTTGATTTTTCCTTTGTCATCTGTTTGTATTTTACAGTACTAGTAATGATATTTTCTCATATAGTTTTAGTTATATTTGCACAGGTTTTGAGATAATTAAAGGAATTTATAAATCTAGCTAGATGCCTCTAAGACTCAATGAGATTTATTTCCTATTTTTAAATTTGCATGAACTACCCCTTTTGATGACTGAGTATTAATATTTCAGTTACATTTTTGAGAGGTTACAATCAGTGACCAACAAATTTGTGTTTGTGAACAAGCTTGTTTGGTAGTAACTCGACTAATCATTTTAGATTTCTCCTTGTGACAAATTTAAATGCTGCTAATGTGAAATCTTGATACTAAGGTGACAGCGTCTTTGCACGTTGTGCTGAGGTAGATTGCTGACCCTGCAGCTGCTGGGCTGGTTTATTTTTTTAAATTTTTTTTTTTTTATTGTTTCAGAAATCTGAGGTTGCTCAGCGTTCACTGTCGTGTCTATTGGCATCAGCTGTCTGCTGTGGGAGGTGGAGCAGGTGGAGAACAAGATATCAGAGCCAAAGAGGGGAAAAAGTGACATTTCAGTGGGATGCAGGATGCTCAGCTGGCTGCTTTTTGACCTTTGATTCACTGCAGTTACAGTGGATTTTGATGGACATACAGAGTCACATTAACAAAATTCATCCATAGAAACTTCTCAGACCTCCCTTCAGTGTAATCCACGCTAATGTGTAAGATGTTATCTTTACCAAATGCTCATAGTTTCTCGACAACATACTGAAGTCCTACCTCAGAGTTCTTCTTGTGCTTCAGGTTTAGTTTATTGATTTTTCAAACGTAATTTACTGAGATTCTCTCGCTGAGACTGAGCCAGCTGTCTGTAAGTAGATTTACACTGTCAGTGCCATCCATTAAATTGGTGAGCTAGCATTACCCATTGGTTTAGGTTGCGAACTTCTGTCAAGCTGTAATGTTTTATTGAAACATTTTTAAAGAAGTGGTGATCTACCACAAGTGATGATTTACCACAACCTCATTGATACAAATAGAGAGAACAAAATATTATATTGCACATGTCAACATGTATCAGCTTCTACAGACATGGTTCTTGGCAAAAGCTTTACTAAAGTGGTTAAAACATCTGAACTCATTTGTTGTTGTCCCATTTTTTTTTCAGTTTGTCAGCCATCGTGTTGACATGCCAATATCCACTGCATTACTGTCAGAGTACGTGTGGCAGTTGGCGTTTCTGTCCTCAGGTGTGTTATGTTAGATGAGTAAGCATTTTGAGCTGGTGATGTTGCTAAAAGAAATGTTTTTCTAAAATTAGAGTGAGAGGAATTACACATGCATCACATGTAGGTGCAGGGCTATTGTAAATAAGCATAGATTGACACCAGACTTTTAAATGGACAATGTTTGGATCCAAGTTGGGTCTTTGCCAGGCTGGGCAGTTTGGGGACAACACCACCATCATTGGCTGGATTACAGACAACAATGAGATTATATATTGCAAAGATATTTATAAATCTTGCAAGGTTGTGCACAGAGAACAACCTACTGTTCAGTTTCAAGAGAACCAGGGAGCTGATGATTGATTTTAGGAAAAATGAGGCAAAGAAACAGTCCTATCTAATCAGTGTAGCTGAGGTGGGAATCAGCATCACAAATCAGTGTCATGTACATCATACATCTTCCCCTTGGTAAAGAGAGCTAAGAAATGACTACATGATTTGAGGAAAGGCAAAATTCCCGCTCATATTATCTTTTACATTGGCATGTGATGTGCATGACCCAGTATCAGAGGTCTCTGGTGCTGAAACCCAGAACCACTTAGAACATCATTAGTACCTATATACAAAACATCAGTGATATCTATGAGGAGCCTGCACAGAGCCTGAAGGACACTAAAAGATTAAAAACCCACCCCAGCAAGAGCCTGTTCGCCCTGCTGCTGTCTGGCAAGCGATACAGAAATATCCACGTGTGCCACCAGATGACTGAACAGCTTCTTTCCTCAGGCTCCTTAACTCATCCTCCAAACTCCACAATAAATAATTTTATAAATTAAATAATTTCAAATAAGTTTTCTTGATTTGCTTTTTCTTTGCATGTAACATAAAGGGACAACAGCTTAGATTTCATTATACAGTGCTATGTTGTATAATGATAAATAAACCAACCCCTGATTTGTTGAGTCCGTTTAATTACAAAGCTTTTGGTTGTTTGAAACATTTCCAAGACCATGCTGTGGAAAATTCAGTCACTTGCACACTTCCTGTATTGTACTTCACAACCCCAGGTTTTGCTGGTGTCAAAATGAACTTCCTGTAATTAACGGACTTCCTGGCCAGAGCTAAATTAAGAACAGTGATCTTAAGATCAAGTCCTGAAACATTATTTGCATATTATTTTAAAACATTGACATGCTGAAGCAGCAGTTTAACCCATCAGACTGTAAATATAACTAATGGTAATAACAAATTAATTGAAAGTTAAGGTTAGCATCTTTCTTAGTTGGTGGCAACAGATGTGGCCTGTTTACAGCTGATATAGCCACAAGCTTTAAATTTAAGTAATTCCTAGATGTAACAAGAAATTATTTCCCCAGTATTACTACAGCTGTGACACCAAACAAAGATATTACAAAGCTGTTGCTTGTGAACCCTTTAATTAGTCAAATCTTCATGGTTCAGATGCAGCAGAGATACAAACATGGATGCACAAAAAGTTTAGTCCTTTCGACCAAGTATTTGCAGTTGCTATGATACCTCAGGAACTTAGTAAAAGGGAAGTCCTGTTGGTGATTACATCTGAAAGACAGTTAAGCTTAGGTACATTCATCCAACAACAGATTTAAAAAATGATGGTGGATAGTGGAGATGTTAGATGTAATGAAGAAATGAATCTGTCTCCAAATACACAATCTGCTAAATGTCTTAAAGTAACCATTTTGTTGAAACAATTAGTTTTAACAAAAGTTTAGTCTATTTCACTTCATTTTGATCACTGCTCCCTCTCAGTCAATTGCTTGTGTTCTCAGCTCGGTTGGACTGTATCTTTCATCTCACTATCTTAAGACTTGTCAGGGGGCTAACTATACATAACTTCCATTTTTAACCTTAATATTTGTCAACCTTACAACAAATGTCTGCCAATCATCTTAAGTATTGATGCTAGCGGCATCCAGTGCATGTTTACTGTGCAAATGTACACAAGATGAAGCAGCTGCAGTGTCTTGGTTTGGTGATGTTCAGCCCTGAAAACTCTGGCCCAATACTGCCCAGAACAAGGACTTTTTTGGCAAAGGGAACTATGGCAGAGGAGCTAAATGTAGTCCCTGGTCCCTCTAATCAAAAGGTGGGTAAAGTTCCTGAGAAGTTTTAGGAAATCTGATGCCTTTCCGGAAAGGTGGAGGCTTACCTATGTACCTCCAGGGAATTAAGGCTTTGTGCTTTCTGCTTGAACCTGAAAAATTAGAATACCCACCCATATGTTACAACCCTTTAGTGATCAGTGGTTGCTCTTGTCAATTAAGGTTGAAAATCCGTCTCTACCATCAGCATAAGAGTAATAGGAGACCTCTCACAAAAACTATATAAAGCCATGAGCAGTGTATTGATTGATAATGGTGATTAATGTTGTTATAACCGATTATTAAATTAATGTGACAATGATTGAAAAGCGATCTGGAACATGATAGCATGATTTTTATGAAATGTCAATGAAATGGTATAGGTAAACTCATAATGAATAAGAAATGACAGTATGATGGATAATAGGGTCAAGCTGTTGATCTGTGTGGTGTAACAATCTTGTGATTGTCTTGTGCCAACGAGTCATCTTAAGCCAGAGGGGAAGTAAATATTGCCAGCAACTGTAACCAATGGTAAAGTCAGATATGAAGAAATAACCAAAAAAGGAATTAATGGAAATGTTGGCTGAGTATCAGAACAGGTTTCGTAAGCATAAATTAGAAGGTGTAAAAGCAAGAGTAAGAGAAGTTCGGGCTTAGTCTTCAGGGAGATCTTTGGGTGCTGAACTTGTTGCTGGATCAACCACATCTAGGCAATATAGTTTAGACCTGGAAAAAAAAAGAAAATTGCAGAGTTATGAGCAACAACTACAACATAGAAAGGCCTTCCAGATTATCTTTTGATCAATTCAATTGAACGAGGATAAGGCGGATGAAGATTAACTGACCACACAGTTGAAGAACTTTAATTGAACTCTGGATGCTCTTTTGTTTGGCCAGCTTTAGGGTTGTGAACTCCCAACAATACTTTGGACTTTGTACAAGGTCAGGTTTCCTACAGGAACTAACAGTTTGGCTGGAAGGAAGAATTGCAATGGCCATGTGATTCCTCTCTCTTTTTCCACAAATTGGACAATTGACATGAGGCAACAGCTTCTGAATCAGGTTTATTTTTATAGAAAATTAATCATTGAGTTGTGAGTTTTAAGTAGTATTCGTAGCAATCAGTCTCATGAAATCATAATCTTGCTATATGCTTGCCCCTGCCTATTTTTGCAATAAATCTATATTCGGCAGTTTAATTACATCTGGTGGACATTGGATTTTTTATTTTATTTTAATATATCTCTAAAAGGCAGTAATATCTCCGTATTAAGTTTGTTATCATCTGTTACGGTTCGCACTGGTTACACCAGCCAAACAAATTAACCAATCCTTGGAACCGAAAGTTCAGTCCTAGCAACTACACCAAGAGCAAGGATCAACAAGGATCATTTAGAAGAGAGCTGCCATTAACGGGCCGATTCAGTATTGGGTCCATGGGCTGTTCAGCCTAGTGCTGGGTTGGAGGAAGCAGGATAGACGTCTGGAGATAGGCAGTGAGAAGCTAGGCGAATCTCCTTGCCACCAGCTTATATTAACCTTAATATACTACCAGACGATACCTCTAGCTTACTAAGGGTCGGACCCCTTTAACGGAGAGTTGGTGCAGTTCCACCTGTAATCTAACACTCTTCTGCCCATCTTCAGAGTCCTACTGAATGAGGATGGGCCTGCAATTACTCCACACATCGTGGTTTTCAGTGACCCTTCTTCTGGACTGAAGCCTCCTATTCAGAGCAGTCTGTTGCCTGAGGTCTGGCAGAGACAGACTCACACCTTCCCAGTGATGTTTAGGTGGGTTTTGGGTCTGACTATGACTGATGTGTTTTTACTGTGAGACAGCCAGACCCTTGAAGCACCATTTAATTGTGAAACAGTGACTCAGATTTAGAAGGTGCCAAGAGTGCGACATAGTGGTGTACGTCCCCTGACCCAAAGGGGCAACAGTTCTTGTTTTAGTCCCTTGTGGACAGAGATGGACAAATTGCATTTTCTACTCCACTAAACTATGTAAAAGAACAATGAAGGAAAAGTGAATTGTTGTGGTTATCAGCTTCCCCACTCTCTAAAACAGGAAACAAGACAAGGTATGATCTTTGTTGTTGCATGCTAGTATAGCATGACAGGATGTTTTTCATTTGCACTGAATCTTGAAAAAGATGCTGTTGCCGTCCACTACTCCTCCAATGTTCAAAAGTTGAGAGTTTTAATGTTATACAGATCTCATCTGTCAGGTTGAAGTGACAATCTAGCGATCAAGCAGCTTATCTCGATTCCCTCGTGAAACTTAAGCTCAGAGTTGTTTTCTACTCTGTTCAACTACTTTGAAGAACTTTCTCTCTTTACGACAGAACATCAGCAAACTACCGAGGCCCGAATGAGAAAAACGATGCCTGAAAATGCATAGTTTGAGAAATAAACTTTGTGACTTTGAAAAAATAACTTTCCAATTAGGAGATAAATATGTAAATCATGTACTTAACACAAACTTGCATCAGACTGATGAGAGACAGGAGTCTCTTTGTCTGAGTAAACAAACCATCAGAGATTAGTTTTTTTACTCTCCACAGAAACCAGCTGTCACTTTCAGCTCTTTCACATAAACATTGCTCTGTCTCGGCCAAACATCAGACCTGATCCAGACGTTTCATCACACAGGAGGTCAGGTGTGAACCTGCGAGATTTAGGTATGCAGTGGCGGCAGCCAGCCAGCCAGCCTGCAGCAGGAGAGGTCAGGGTCTCCGGTCTTCACTGCCCCCTCCCCCTTTCTCCCCCCACAGCATTGCTTCTCAGGCAAAACCATTTCCAAGCTGCTCTGCTCTGCAGCCGGTACTGCCGCTCAGCTCTTTGTGTGTTGGGGGAAGGGAGCCCAGCAGGCAGAAAAACAGCCTGAACAGTAACCTCCACAGCTGCTCGCTCTCCATTTTGGAAAGGTTACCTCGTCACAGATATTCTAATCTCAATACGACTGGAATATATAATTACACTGCTGTATGTAAAATCTGAACACTGCTTTCTGGTGAACTGTCAAACCAATAAACTGTCTCACAGCCACATGGACAGCAGAGGGAGGAGGTCAGCCTTGTTTTTTTGTCTTGAATGTCTGCAGCAGAGAAGGCAAGCTATTTAAAGTTAAGGTCTACAGAGAGGGGAAGCGTTTAGGGTTTTTCAGTGTGAGCCAGCTGTAGAAGCAGCAGAATAACAAGAATCTCTTTCTGTCTGGAGATTTGAACAGAGTAGTCAAGGAGGGGGAGAGAAGAAGAAACAAAGTCGCTCCTTCCATCATAAACAACATGGCTGCTTTCAAACAGAAAACCTGAGAGTTAAAAATCTGCTGGCTGTGTAAACAAAACACATTTTTTCTCTTTAGACAGCCATGAGGAAAAACAGAAGTGGGAAAAGAACAGATGTAGAGGCCAATGAGACACAGACACATCAAATGCAATCGGAGTCAACACAGGCAGGTTTCTGTGGGTTTGATATAAACAAATTGGATAAAAATCTGTTTTGGCAGCAAAGAAATGGCGAAAAAAACAATGAAGGATCATGACTTTATTTTTTTTATTGAAACAGCAGAAGGATTGCATGAAGTTTAATCTTTGGCTTTAACAGATGTTGCAGTCAGGAAACTGATGTTTGTTTCATGAAGAAAAAATTTTCAGCCTTGAAACTCCTGTCAGCTCGTCCTGCCCTGCGGACCCCCCGCAGGGCAGGACGAGCTGACAGGGGGCATGATGAACTTGAACAAACACCACTGCAGGTCCTGAAGCTGGGACTGAAACTGACTATTACTCTTACAATCCCTTAATCTTTTGCCACTAACCATGTTAACGGTGTGGCTCGGGATGGCAGTGTTAGTTCGTCCATCATTATAGTTTACACTGAAATATCTTAGCAAGTATTGGAGTAAATGGATTGCCGTGACATTTTATCCAAAAACCTGAAAACTTTGGTAATCCCATGACCTTTTTATTTTTTCGCCACCTTTTGACTGTGTTTCAACAACCACTGGAAGGATTTTTATGCAATATGGTATAGTCTATATTCACTGGTTTTGCAACTTTTCATACTTTTTACTTTGTACCTTTTGTAGGCACTGCAGCTGCCCTTACAATATTTGTAGGCTACTGTTGCATGCAGTATGTGCCTTGAACTTTTACCCTCTTGCTTATACATGCTCCACAGTTCATAGTGTGACATTTAAGTAAAAGATGCTATTTAAAAGAGGTGAACATTACTTAATGTTACCTTCAAGATACAACAAAAAGCCATTCTCCAAGCTCATCAGAAACAGAAGATCTCAGACTAAATAAACCGTGTAACAGACAGAACAATATTTTACAGGGATTCAAACAAGGCTTTTGCATGATGTTGGACCCCTTTATTTCTCATACCTGAATGTGCCCATCCTGCAGCTCTAATTTGATGGTGTGTCCAACCTCTGCCCAACCTGTCAAGAGTCAGATGGTAGGGATGCTCTTAAACATGAATCTGGTCATGGGTGGCGAAAGAGCTTCAAGTTCTTTTAATTTCTACTGGCTTGCCCATGCAGCTTCTTACAGAGTAGTCTCAGGGGCTTCTGACGTCCCAAAGTCTACAGTCCACAAGATAATACACAAGGTCAGCCAAGCAGTACTTGTCCCCTGAAGAGGATGTCTAGTTTCCTCAACCAGACCAGACTGATGATATGGGGGCTGACTTTGCCCGGTTAGCAGGTGCTCCAGCATTTCGTGTGGCAGTCGGTGCCTTTGACGGTTGCCACAGCCAGCTTTAATCCCTCACACAGAAAGCTAGCTGTTCTTTTAATAGGAAGCTATTCACCACCATCCAACTTCAAGCCTTCTGAGACAATAGCAGCAACTTCATAGATGTGTGCAGTGGTTTCCCTGACTCTGTTCATGATGCCCATGTGCTGAAAAAAAATCAGTCCTGTCCATGCCCAGCAGCTCTACCCACCAGAGGGAAGATGCATTCTTCGTGATGGTGGTTACCCTTGTCTGGCTGCCCCCATCCATCTGATCCCTGATTCCCCATCACGTGCCTGTTCTGAATACTGTGCACTGCTTTTTTGGGATGATGAAGACTCTTGGGCATCTGATAGAAAAATTCAATATTATACATTTACAATTTAAGTTCTATGTCAAATGACCTTATGTGACCTGTGTGGTTGATCCCACACTAGACTGTCTCTGTGTGTCTCTGCTGTGCACTAATGAACAGCTCTGTTGCGATAAAGTGTGCTCACCACCCACACTGACCCACCTGCTTTCCTTCCAGATAACGACCACAAAATGTCTTTGTGTCTTTGTTTTTCATGCCCTTGGAGGCATGAGAAAACTGAAACTTTGAAGACTATGTGCAACCTAATAAAAGGCTCGTGGGAGACTTCCTCCGCGAGCATTCCCATTTTGATGCATACGATATGTGTCGAATGCTCCCTTGCAAGTATTAAAATTTTTTCCATTTATGACAGTCTTACAGAAGTAAGATACACATTCACACCTGTTGCTGTCATGTGCTGCAACATCCTTTACAACCAGATATTTTTTAGCCTAAGGTGGAAGAGGTCGAGGCAGTAGATGATGCCTACTATGGCCCAGAACTTGGAAAGAGTTGATGCTCATCTGATGAAATTCTTTTTGTATTGTGTCACCGTCATTTTCCCAATAAAGCACATAAGATCAATTAGGAAAGATTTACTGAAGCAAACACAAATACCTCAACCATTAAATAAAACACCAAAAACAAAACTTAAACTTAAACTTTCTTAGCGTTAACTATGAATTGTATTAAAAGTGATGAGTTTTGTGAGTAAAGAAAAAGCATGGGGACAACTTTTTCTTTATTTGGTCCACTTTACTGTTCACTTTGAATACAATTAAACTACATTACTGAACTACATATTGAAATACAACTTTCAATACAATTGAACAATCAGTCATTGTGATCCAACACACATCACTCTGCCAATCTTAACCATTAAACTTAAGGAACGATATAATATGGTAAACTTATTTTCTAACAACAATATGTATTTGTGAATGTGGTTTTTATTAATTAAATTATACAGATTCTCTCAATAAACCTGAGAGGGCAATCTCCAAAATAAATCACCACAAAATAAATCTCATGTTACACTACTGCCTTCATCCCAATCTTTCATTTTGCCTCTCCTTTTTTTTTTTGCCCAAAGTTCCTGCTCTCTCCTCTTGGCCGCCTCCAAATCTCTGCTCCTCCTTTGCCTGCTGTTCAGCCTCCCTCCTTTCCTCCCTCTCCTCTCCTTTGTCCTCTCCATCTGTTTTAGATAGTTTACTAGCTCCCCCTCCTCCTTAATGGTGTCCAGTCATCCAATTACTGGATCAGCAGTGGGAGTTGAGACCAGTTTTCGGTGTCCTGACTTTACAAAGAGATAAGGACGACTGGGGTGATGGATGACTTACCGCCCATTGCCTCCCCAATCACCCCACACCATTCACCCTTCAGAAGTTTAAACAGGAGAAATTCATGGTCCTAAAACATGGCTGATCAAAGACATACACAAAGTTCCTGTAATTTTACTTTGTATTTCTACTTTAAGTTTTCTCATTTCTTTTTTACTCAAGTTAATTGCACTTTGCCAGTCAGCCCATTACCCGTCACAGACTTCCAAGCAAGCAGTGGGCACACCAACTATGTCTGTGTTTGTGTTCGGCTTGGCCTCTGATTGAACTCAGGACTCATCAAAAAACTTCTTTTTTTTTTAATTTCCCTCCGGTCTCTCTCCCTTTTCCTCTCATTTCTGTACCTTTTTTATGAAACAGATTTATAAAGCTCCACAAATGTTTTAGATCAAGTTGAAACATTTTCAAGTTGCCTGCAGCAAATTCAAGTCCAGTCATGGCGTCCCACACCTTGAATGGCAGCGGTGTTATAGTGTAGTGTGTGTGTGTGTGTGTGTGTGTGTGAATGTGAATGAATCGAGGCTATGTCTGTTAAGATAGAAAAGTGTTGTAAAAATGTTGTAAAAACACAACAGTAGTAAGTGTAGACAACGAGCTACAACCTAATTGTCAACGTTTACTTGTCTCTGTGCAGTCGGCTGCGAGGGACCATCTAAAAAGTGCAACATAGAAAAGCCATACAACAAAAATATTCAGTAACTTGAGCCTTTCATAGTGTCGTGTTCCCACAATCACTTTACACATCTTCACCACTCCTGTTGGTTGAACTACAAGAAGAAGGAAGAAAATATTTTTTCATCATTATGAGAAAAATATAGTAAAACACAGATTTAAGAAATTCAAACAGAAAACAAAAAATTGATAAAATAAAAATAAAGGAAATGGAAAAAAAAGAGCAGCCAAATGCAGCAAAGTATTTCAACACGATGGAGTTGAATTTTCAAAGCTAGCTCGCACTAAGTGGGCAGTGTGCCGTCTTCTGGTTGCTCTTTCGCTCGGTTGTTGTCTGCCCCAAGTTAGCTGGTGTGTGTGGTAGAGCAGCGATTGAAGCTCCATCAGGTACGCGTTTCTTATCAGCTGTTTTGACTCGAGCATTGTGGATTACCTAAGAGACAGCAGGTGGATTATCAGATTATCTGTCTCATGTACAACTGTAGTGATAGTTTTTGGTATGGTTCTATGCAGGTCATTAAAATAACTTTAGCTTTAATGCATTGCAGGGCTATTCACTTGTCAAGCATATATATATTTTCAATTCATTTTAATTTTAACTTTAATAAACTTTGAAGTGTGAACTGTGTAGCTGTTATCTAGGAATATCCAAAACCACATCAGGATTTAGTGTCAGCAGATTCTCAGTGTTAAATGACTCTGATAAAACCCTGATAACTGACTCTGATAAGACGTTTTACACTAAGGTTATTGTGTGGATGAGACTAACAAGATACAATATGTTAACTGGTGAGTTATAGAGGTGTTGGTAGATGGATTGTGTAAACGTTAGACAGACGGTTTCTTGGTTTCCAGTCTGTGCTAAACTAGGATAATAGCTGTATTTAATGGAGAGGTTTCTTTCACCTGACTCTCCAGCACGAAGGAAATGTATATTTCAGACACAGAGACACAGGATTTGAACTCTTGTATTTTATTTCACTCTCTTTTCATTTTAAGCTCCAGAATTAAACTTTCTGTTTTGTGGAGCTGAATGTTTGTTCTGTGAGACCTGACTGATTAATTCCACAGTTTTGGAGATTTGCAGGTGAAAAGACGTTTAGATAAACTTATCTCAGACAGATGCACACGTACATTTATGTGAGAGAGTGTCTTCCTGTGTTTGCATAATTGTGCATGTCGAGATGAGCAGGGCCTGTCATTACAAGGTGACGTTTCATCGTGGATCCTTTGTGGTCACATGATGTCAGTGCATCCAAAACACATCGACCTCGCCAAGATGACGTTAGATCGCCATCTGTGTTTGTGGTTTGTGGAGGCTGGCGGTATCACCAGTGTCAGAACAGCCTGCAGTGATTTCCTCCACATCGTCTCTGCTGTCATTCAACTGTTTTCTAACAAACTCACGGAGCCTCTCTGCTGACGTACAACGGCATCAATGATTAATGACAAAACAGCAGTGAGCAGGCAGAAGGATAGTTTCTTCTCAGAGGTTGTGATTTGAAATTATGGTGAACATTTAGGTTGTTTGAGGAGACGCAGCTGAACTTGTGTGGCGGCTCTTAATGTGCAGATCTCCCTGTATGTGCGATGTAAAGGATAACACTGGCGTTCTTCCAGTCCTAATCGTTAACCTTTAAAATGTATAGTTTCAGTTATTTCCTAAAACAGCTCATTAGTGTAGTTTTCAGCTTGTTTTACTGAAACGGAAGGAAATAGTGCATTTGTTTGGGACCATTTTCAGCTGCTAATCCACATCTGATGCTTTAGTTAGTGTGTGTGGGGTTGGGTGGGGTTGGGTTGGGTTGGTAGTTAAAATAAACTAGTGTGTGTTCATGATGATGAAGGAACACGTCATCCAGGGAGAGCAACAGTGTGGCTCATTGTTTTTAACATTTTTTGGACAACAATGGAGCTCTGTGGCACAGAGGGAATGGATGTATCAGGGTGTGGCATTGAATGAACACTTTACCTCTCAGCTTGTCTGGCTTCGTAAACATTGAGCTGCTGCTCATAGCTCACCAGCTAAGATAAGCTAACTGTACAGTATCAGATGGACAAAGTTGAATTGAAACTGAAGTGAATTGTTGATGAAGAAAGTGGAACATCTAACAGCGAAAGAGTCATATTTTTCTCAAGAGTTGGTATACAAATATTGTATGTTTGTGTATCTCTTCTAGTTGTAAAATTTGTTTACTAAATATAGACCTAAATTTAAATTAATCTATTAGTACTCTTGTGCTAATATTCTTGAGTATTTGTAAGGAGCAAGAGATTTAAGAATTTCATTGGCAATGATATTGTTGTGCAATGACAAATTCTTGAATCTTGAAAAAATTATTTTTTGGGTGGTAGCTTTTCCTTATCAGAGTCAAGGATCTAAGGACAGTGTCGTATTTTTGACTGATTTTGGTTTTAAAGCCCCTTAAATCAAACTGATTTATACTGCGCCGTACAGATAGAAATGACTTGAGTTGACCAGGTAGAGGACTGTGGGTTTGTTTTCTGCTGGAAACACAAAGTGAAACAACAGCTAAGAGAGGCTAAAATGCAGCATGGGTTAAGTAAACGGACAACTTTTATTTCTTATTTGGATACAGATGGACTGAGAAAGAGCTGAACCATCGTAAAGCCAACACATTATTGTGGTATGTAAACAGACTTCAGTTCAACTGGGTCTACGAGTCCAGGTCCAGAATGTTTGGAGGTTCATCAGGCTCGGCTGGCTCGGTCCCCTGACCGGCGTCCTGTAGGGAGGAGAGAAAACTATCAAAACTACACTCATATGTGTGGGGGGGGGCTGTCAATGTACTTAATTGTCATAAAGTGAATATTTACAGCCAACAGTGTTTAAGGATTGTAAAGGGGAGGAGAAAGAAAAGACAGCATCGTGCACAAAGTGAAAGAGGTCTGAAGTTGGAGACTGTTTTCACTTTTAACCTTTGTAGTTTCAAACGGAGGATCTGGCTTTGATGGGTTCCTGTTCAGTTCAGAAAAAATTAAAAACTGGTGCTGAGAAACAAGAAGCCAGGCTGGGATTGTTTGAAAGTGTGTTGTAGATTTTGTTGTTTGGTGTTCTGTCCAGAAATAATCAGAGGTCAAAATGTCCTTAAACACTTCCAGGATATTTCGTTACTTGTTGGTACCTGAAGCAACAAACCCTCACCAACAACAGCCCCTTGTGTTTTAACGCTGGGCTGTTTTCAGGGTGAAGGGTTGGCTCGATCCTTGGTGGTTTAGTTTCAGAAACAGTGAGCAGCTCAGACTCTCCTGCTGATGTAGCTTAACTGTTCGGTCGGACTCCAGATTAGTTGACTCACCGCGAACGGCTCGCTGAAGGCTCTGGAGCCGCTGTACAGAGGGTTGGGGATGGAGACCAGCGTGGGTTTCGTCCTGCCGCCCGGCGCACCGTCCTCGTCCTCATTCTGCCACAGAAGAGACAACCATTGATTAACAAAAAATGATTGTAGTATTAAAAATCTGTTCTACGAGTGCTTATGGAAAAAAGGAAAGGAAAAGTTACTTGTTTTTTTTTCTACTTCTGTGTTCTCTGCATGCATTTTTAGGAAAAAGTAGAAATATTCTGATGTAAAAGTACTCCATTGATGCAAGATTCAAGATTTATTGTCATGTGAATTTCTTGAGTCTCAGGCTCCCGAAAACAAGGCTAAAAAATATTTGGAGGAAAAAACCAACACAAACAGAAATAAATAACTATAATAACAACTAAAGACAATATACAATACAGATAATACTATATTGCAATTAAAAGTTCTATAGTCTGTTCTGTAGATTTTCATTTAGTTGTCTCTCGCAGTACCTTTGGCGTAATCTGTAATTGCAGATCAGATGTGTTTTTAGACCTCACTTCAGTTTTAATTTTATCACAATGTTAGCAGAGACTAGAAAAAAAACATATGCCGCTTCACACACAGATGAGTGTGCGTCACTTGTGGTTTTTCCAGGAAACTCTCAAACTCTGACTTTGCAGGTTGTAATACCGCAAATACTGCAGGCTTTCATCAGTGGGCCCAATGATGCAGCACCATTAGGCTTTAGATAGTGACTTAACAGATAAGTATTTTCAGCAAAATGTACTTCAAGTATCCAAAGTAAAAGTACTCCTTATGCAGAATGGCTCATTTCACTATGTTGAATTAGTATTATATGTTATTGTGTTTTTATCACTTACAAATACTTGTAAGGGCATTTTAATGTTGTAGTTTATTGATTTGGAGCCAACTTTAGATGCTTTCTGTACCACTGGACAGATTATTAGTAAAATAAATAAAAATATAATAGAAATAGAAGGAATAAAGAAATAGAAATGTAATTCATAAGTCTCAGATTTCCTAATCATTCCCTAATAATTTAAATTTGACTGATTTTAAATGCTGTTAAAACAATGGATCATGAAACCTAAAAAAACATCAGCTCAATCACTGTCTGTGTGAACAAAATGAAAGTCACCATGATGTAAATAATTAAATTGTGAAGTGATGGATAAATGTGTGTGTGTGTGTGAGCATCTCACTCTGAAGTAGTGGAAGCGGAAGGCGTCAGTCTTGTGTTTGAACAGGTAGTAGCCGAGTGCAGCCAACAAACATGCCAGAAATATCGACACCAAAATGGCCGACACTGTACCGCTTGTGTGGGCGTGGCCTCTGGAAGCATGATGGGAGGTCTGGAGATGACAGGTATGACAGACACACACAAAATAATTACTGTATTTATGAGGACATCACATTAAACCTCACCACTGGATGCCTTTCACACACACTCACACACTTCATCTGTCCTGCTCCGATTACCATGGCAACAGCTGCACTGTCGCCACGGAGACACGACTCCAGGTTGTAGCCACCAGCTACATTTTCCCAAAGGAAGATAAAATTCAGACAATGAAAATTAATAATTAATGTTAAAAATTCAATCAGAAGACAAACAGGATCCTCCTGATTCTGGTCACATGTCCAAGCATAGTCCAAAATGTGATCTGGATCCAGATTGAGAACTCTGACTTGTGATATTTGAGTATTTTGACCCTGAGATGTTGTTTTTGTGATTCTGGAGTATTTTGGTGTTGTTGTTTCTGCCTGGCTGAAGGCTGCGAGTTCAGACTGCAGTAAACGGTCTGAGTGTTCATGAGAACTCGGTAACCTTGTGTAGATCTGAGATAACGCAATGACGCTCAGCTCATAAAACTGCGGCTCTCAGGCCTGTTTCTGATTAATCCTCGAGCCTCCATGCTGTCTCTACTCCGGCACTTGAGAATGTGCTCAAAATAAGAATAAATATATTGATAAATATCAGAAGATTTAACTGTTTATTGTTTTAATCTGCCGTTTTTTCTTCTATTCTTCCACAGCCTGTAGACATTTATTTTGATACTGAAGTGCTCAGTAATGTGCAGTCTGTTGAACCCTGCCATAACCTTTTTAAATTTGCATCCTCATCTTAAAAAACTGAACTATTTGAACCCCCTTTATTTCATACATCCAGCTGTAACCATGAAGAGTCTCACATTGATCTCCACTGTTTTCACAGTAAAATTGAATTTTATACTATAAAATTGATTTTGAGAAAACAAATTTTGTTCAGTGACTGACGACAAACTACTATTCTTTAAGTATGTAGTTTTTACAAATCTTAATCAGTTTGTTTAAGCTGGAGACTCATTTCCTCGTCACAGCAGGACGTCCTGACTTTAGACTAAATGTGACTTCAGCTGTGTAAACATCACCGTAACCACGTGGTCATACAGGAATTAAACACTGTAGTTACAACTGCAGGCTACTGTCTCACACCTTTTGTTTTCATCAGATCCAAACACTGGAGGTCCTGATACAGAACACAGCAACGATCAGACGCCAGATCAGAACTGTTCTTAGATTAACATATCTGAGATGAAAGTGTCTTAAACTGACTGAGGCCTAGTGGAAATAAGGTGATCATCAGTCAGGGGGGATAAAATAATTGTTATTTTGCCCAAAGGCTTCAGATTATTATGATGTTATGATCTAGTCATCATCTTTTGAATCTCACATCATGAATATTGATCAGAGTTTTGATATTATCAGGCTCTGCTGATTGAATCTTCATTTCCTGAAAACTGTGCCAGGAAACTAAAACACAGCCATCTGCTCTCTACCCACAACTGTAGCTGTTGCCTAGCAACAACAGACAGAACATCCTATAAGGAAGCGCCGCAGCCCCGCGGGGGAGACGGCCATCATGGCGCCTCCCGGTGGCTGTGGTGAAAATTGCAGCTGTTCACGATACAGCAACCATTTCAGAAAATTAGCCTAGATTAGCAAGTTTATGAGGACAGTGTGACAGAATTTTAGCTTCCCTTAAGAGAGCAGGAAGGTTTTACCAGGATTAAATTATTTTTCTGTTAAACTGTTGCTGCTGAAGGTCAAACAGAGTCTTTTCTAAATGAATTTCCTGTAGTCGGGACAGTGAACGTGGAGTTGCTAAAGTAGCTGAACTTAGCATTCAAAAACCTACAGGACACTGAATAAATGTTTACATTAATCGTTGTGTTTAGAGCAAAGGCAAGTGAATTTGTTGCACAGTGCGATTAAGTCAAAGTATAGATGTGAATACGCGTCCACACAAGTTGAAATGCTTCAACTTGAGCAAAAAATTCACATGACGCTGTGTTACGAATTCACGTCACTTTAGTCACCAAACGATGAACCCTCTTTCAAAGTCACTTAGATCTTTTCCTCTTGATACAAAATCAGAATCAACTGGAGCTGTTCAGCATTTTAATGTATGTCACGGAGTATAATTAGTGTTAATTGCTTAACTGTACCATGCAGTGCACCTGTGTGGAGGCAGTCATTATGTTTCTCTACTCATCTTTTCAGGTTTTTCCTTTGATTAGTCACCTGTCTGTAATTTAACTTGTTCATATTTTCTTTCTTTTCTTGGCAGGTGGATCTATTTAGATTTAGCTGTTGCCTTGTTTATTGTCTGTTATTCTGTCCACAGGATTTTTAACACATTAAATATCTGTATATGAATGGATAGTGGAGTGTTTCAGGGATATAAAAACCATAATGATGGGACAGTCTGAACCTTAGTTATCCAAAGAAATGTCGTGTTTTTACCTATGGCATGTTAAGTTTTGGCGATGATGTAAACAGGGAGTTTCATGTCAGTCAGTTAGCTGTGAGCTAGTTTTATTCAGCCTCTCTCTCTTCAAATCATGGTGAATCTGCATCATTAACAAAGGCACCTCTGAGTCAAACCATCTTTACTCACTGGTGCGGGGGGCGCTGTGAGCGGTGCCTCGATCATGTGGATGAGCCCGTTTACAGCAGGAATGTCCCAAATCAACAACCGCTGCTGGTTCACCATCTTATAGCTCTGAGGAGAGATCATATAAAAGACACAACTTAAAAACATTACCATCAATAAACGTCTCTCATCCCTTCTCATGTTCTTGTGTTTCTGACCTCGTTGTTGCCGTGGGTAACAGTCAGGTTGAACCCAAGCCTGGACACGATGACTTCCTGGTGTCTCAGCTCCTTGAATGGTCGCCTGCTGTTGTTGGCAGAGATGTGATACTCAAGATCTCTGCCAGACAGAGTCTAAACACAGAGAGAGAGAATTTAATTTACATGCCTGTCAGTTGTAACCTCCTGGTACTCTGACTGAACTAATTTAGTTGTAAAGGTTAAAAACTTAATTAGGAACCATTAAGTAAAGGTTAAGCGGATCTGTCTATTTCTTGAAATTCCAAGAATATTGTTGATGCCTTATTCAGTTAAACTTTCAAATACTGGTTTACCAATAAAATTCAGTAGTTTCTGTTGATGCTTCTTTGCTAATTATGTGACTGAACCAACAGGATGTGTGGAGTTCCCCAGGGCACATAACTTGGGCCTCTTTTTTTATGTGGTGGTGGATCCATTTGTTTTTCTGTGCTTCAATCTAATTCAGTCTTTCTGTTAAATATGTTTGTATCTTTTTATTGTAAATGTCTAATTATTTACTCAAATCTTTTTTGTCAATTAAATCCCTTTTAGTACCTTTTAGTATGAAATGATAATTAAAATTGCACTCTCATTGCACTGATGTATTGTAACTGTTAATTAAGTGTTAACAGTTATTTGATTATCATTAGTTACAAACTAATGCACAGCTGGGAAAGAAAAATAGTAAGAAATATTTAGTAATACTTGCTTGACATACTGTAAATAGGGTTAGTTGTTTTTGTACTGAATTTAGTAATTAAGTAATTTTTGAAGGGTTGGGGCTGTACTTCACCTTGTTTTGGCCAAAGCCGTCATTTCGAGGAACAAACAATGTGACCTCAGACTTCCTGTGAGACAAAAATTCAACAAGCTTTTTTCCCTCAGAGGATGAGCCGCTGTAGTCCAACAACAACTACAGATAGAGAGAGAACAAGGAAATTATTTAAATTTACAATAAATTTCTGGTCAAGACTTAAAATCCACCCAAGCATTCTGCGTTGCATCACCTCCAACACATACAATTTTGGCATAAAGATGCTTTCAGCATTAACTAGCTGCTGATTCTTCTCAGTCTGGAATCTGAAATCAATCTGAATTAGAATTAAAATGAATGTGAAATAATTATCTCCATACACAATAACCACATCCCCTCCTTGAACCGCCACCTTACTGTGGTGGAGGGGTTTTGTGTGCCTGCGAATGATCCTAGGAGCTATGTTGTCGGGGCATTACGCCCCTGGTAGGGTCTCCCATGGCAAACAGGTCCTAGGTGACGGGCCAGACTAAGAGCGGTTCACAAGCCCATCATGAAAAGAAGAATATCAAGGACCGTTACGTCGCCTGGATTGGCGTTACACGGGGCCCCACCCTGGAGCCAGGCCTGGGGTTGGGGCTCGCAGGCGAGCGCCTGGTGGCCGGGTCTTTGCCCACGGGACCCGGCCGGGCTCAGCCCGAAATGGCGACGTGGGCCCGCCTTCCAGTAGGCTCTGCACCCGCAGGAAGGTCCATGAGGGACCGGTGCAATGTGGTTTGGGTAGCAGTCGTGGCAGGGGGCCTCGACGACCCAATCCCTGGACCAAAACTCTGGCAATAGGGACATGGAATGTCACCTCGCTGGGGGGGAAGGAGCCTGAGCTCAAGTGCGGAGGTTGAGAGGTACCGGCTAGAGATAGTCGGGCTCACCTCCACGCATAGCTTGGGCTCTGGAACCCAGCTCCTTGAGAGGGGCTGGACCCTCCACTACTCTCTGGAGTTGCCCAGGGTGAGCGGCGGCGGGTGCAGCTGGTGTGGGCTTGCTTATAGCTCCCCAGCTCAGCCGCCACGTGTTGGAGTTCACCCCGGTGTGAACGAGAGGGTCGCTTCCCTGCGCCTTCTGGGTTGGGGATAGGTCTCTTGCTGTTGTTTGTGCCTCACGGGCCGAACAGCAGTACAGAGTACCCGGCCTTCTTGGAGTCCCTGGGAGGGGTACTTGATAGTGCTCCGACTGGGGACTCCATTGTTCTACTGGGGAGACTTCAACGCTCATGTGGGTAACGACAGTGATACCTGGAGGGGCGTGATCGGGAGGAACGGCTCTCCCCGATCTGAACCCGAGCGGTGTTCTGTTATTGGACTTCTGTGCTAGTGCTAGTCACAGTTTGTCCATAACGAACACCATGTTCAAGCATAAGGGTGTCCATCAGTGCACGTGGCACCAGGACACCCTAGGCCGGAGGTCGATGATCGACTTTGTTGTCGTTTCATCTGATCTCCGGCCGTATGTCTTGGACACTCTCGGGTAAAGAGAGGGGCTGAGCTGTCAACCGATCACCACCTGGTGGTGAGTTGGCTCCGCTGGCAGAGGAGGAAGTTGGACAGACCTGGCAGACCCAAACGTATTGTGAGGGTCTGTTGGGAACATCTGGCCGAGCCCTCTGTCAGGGAGGTCTTCAACTCCACCTCCGGAAGAGCTTCTCACAGATTCCGAGGGAGGCTGGGGACATTGAGTCCGAGTGGACCATGTTCTCTGCCTCCATTGTCGACGCTGCAGCAGTTCAAGAAGTTGTGGACGCAAGGTCTCTGGTGCCTGTCGTGGTGGCAATCCCCCGAACCCGGTGGTGGACACCGGAAGTAAGGTAAGGGATGCCATGTCAGGCTGAAGAAGGAGTCCTATCGGACCATGTTGGCCTGTGGGACTCCTGACGCAGTTGACAGGTGCACCGGCAGGCCAAGCAAGCCGCAGCCCGGGCGGTCCTGGAGGCAAAAACTCGGGTCTGGGAGGAGTTCGGTGAGGCCATGGAGGAGGACTATCGGTCGGCCTCGAAGAGATTCTGGCAAACCGTCCGGCGCCTCAGAAGGGGGAAGCAGTACTCTGCCAACACTGTTTACAGTGCGGGTGGGGAGCTGTTGACCTCAACTGAGGACATTGTCGGACGGTGGAAGAAATACTTCGAGGATCTCCTCAATCCCACCGACTTGCTGCCTTCCAGTGAGGAAGCAGGGGCTGGGGACTCTGAGGTGGACTCGTCCATCACCCGAGCCGAAGTCACTGAGGTAGTTCAGTAAGCTCCTTGGTGGCAAGGCGCCGGGGGTGGATGAGATCCGCCCTGAGTACCTCAAGTCTCTGGATGTTGTGGGGCTGTCTTGGCTGACACGCCTCTGCAACATTGCATGGAGGTTGGGGACAGTACCTCTGGAGTGGCAAACTGGGGTGGTGGTCCCTCTTTTTAAAAAGGGGGACCGGAGAGGAGAGTGTGTTCCAACCTACAGAGGGATCACACTTCTCAGCCTCCCCGGGAAGGTCTACACGCCAGGGTACTGGAGAGGAGAATTCGGCCGATATGTCAGTCGAATTCCTTGGATTCAGGAGGAACAATGCGGTTTTCGTCCTCCTGGTCGTGGAACACTGGACCAGCTCTATACCCTCCACAGGGTGCTTGGAGGGTTTATGGGAGTTTGCCCAACCAGTCCACATGTGCTTTGTGGATCTGGAGAAGGCATTCATTCGACCGTGTCCCTCGTGGTATTCTGTGGGGAGTGCTCCCGCGAGTATGGGGTCCGGGGCCTTTGCTAAGGGCTGTTCGGTCTCTGTACGACCGGAGCAGGAGCTTGGTTCGCATTGCCGGCAGTAAGTCAGACCTGTTTCCCAGTACATGTTGGACTCCGGCAGGGCTGCCCTTTGTCACCGGTCCTGTTCATAATCTTTATGGACAGGATTTCTAGGCGTAGCCATAGGGGCCGGAGGGAGTCCGGTTTGGGAACCACAGGATTTCATCTCTGCTTTTTGCAGATGATGTTGTCCTGTTGGCTTCTTCAAGCCAGGACCTTCAGCATGTGCTGGAGCGGTTTGCAGCCGAGTGTGAAGCTGGCTGGGATGAGAATCAGCACCTCCAAATCCGAGGCCATGGTTCTCGACCGGAAAAGGGTGGCGTGCCCTCTCCGGGTGGGTGGAGAGGTCCTGCCTCAAGTGGAGGAGTTCAAGTATCTCGGGGTCTTGTTCACGAGTGAGGGAAAGATGGAGCGTGAGATTGACAGGTGGATTGGTGGTGCAGCGTCCGCAGTTATGCGGTCGGTGTACCGGACCGTCGTGGTGAAGAAGGAGCTGAGTCGAAAGGCGAAGCTCTCGATTTACCATCGTCAATCCCACGCTTCCCACCCTCACCTATGGTCATGAACTTTGGGTAATGACCGAAAGGACAAGATCGCATGGATACAAGCGGGTCCGAAATGAGTTTCCTCCAGCAGGGTGGCTGGGCGCCCCTCCTTAGAGATAGGGTGAGAAGCTCAGTCACTCGGGAGGAGCTTTGGAGTAGAGCCGCTGCTCCTTCGCATCGAGAGGAGTCAGCTGAGGTGGCTTGGGCATCTATTTCGGATGCCCCCTGGACGCCTCCCTAGGGAGGTGTTCCAGGCGTGTCCCACCGGGAGAAGGCCCCGTGGAAGACCCAGGACACGCTGGAGAGACTATGTCTCTTGGCTGGCCTGGGAACGCCTTGGGATCCCCCCGGAAGAGCTGGAGGAAGTGTCTGGGGTGAGGGAAGTCTGGGCATCTCTGCTCAGACTGCTGCCTCCACGCGACACCGGTCCCGGACCAAGCGGATGAAAATGGATGGATGGATGGACAATAACCACATCATGAAAAATTTGAATGTGTAGTGAACCAGTGCAGCTACTCAGATGAGAAATACTGTATTAAGACATGCTTTGAACACCCACACCTCTTATATTATATAGTTATAAACACAAGACAAATACCAACACGTCACCAGTCAGACGATTACAACATAACATGAACAGCTGATCCAGGTGTTGAACAGGAGATCTGATCTGATTTGCTGTAAATATCAGACCGCTGCATAAAACTGGTCAGACATTTGCTAAAAGATATTACTAGATCTACACAAGACAATCACACTTCCGATGTAAACAGGAAATTAAAAGACAATACGATAGAGTCAGAGCACTTCCTTATTGTTCAGGCCAGCCGATCATAACAGACGACAGGATGTTAAACTGACAAAAAAAAAAAACTAACAAGGAGCCAGACGAGGAAAAGAAGAACTGGACGGGTTTAATATTGAAGGTAAAAACTAGCAAAAATCAACTACTAATTTAAAATACAACTATCTGTTTTGTGATAACCTTTTTATCTTTATCTCCCATAACAACAAGAGAGCTGAAGACATCTAAAGTTAACAAGTTCTGTCTGACTGATTTATTTTTGGAGCTCCAAGTTTTAATCTGTTATCACCAGACCTTGAAGTGAATCTACCCACAGGTTTTCTTTTTGGGGAGGCGACTTACTTCAGTCAACGCTCAACGTATCAGCTGAAAGCAGCCGCCTTTTCTTTTCATTAACTTTTCCTTGTTGACTGGAAGTCCTCCAAAGTTCAGTCGTCTTCAGGAGCTGATGTTTGTTCTCGCACAAGGTTTGATTCACACTTCATTCTAATAACTCCGTTTATGGGCTATTGTATTTTATTATAAATCAGTGCTTATTCATTATTTTACTCATTTACATAAAGTTTTGTCATTTAATTTCATCTTCTTTGTATAATATTTGTTTACGGTCACCAGTTTAAAAGCTCATACAGCTGTTAATACTCTGACTGTTTTGTTGTATGAGACTAAACTGGATTCTGTTCAAGTTTGAAAAAGCACTGCAGAGACAAACTGTACTTCTCTGTTTAGTTCTGAGACGTCTCTTTGTTTGAGCACAGAGAGGAAATGACTCCATGATGAAACCCACCTGGATCAGACCCAAGAGGCTTTTTAATCCCAAAATAAGGAGACTTCAAAGTCCTGATCAGAGCATAATGATGGATGTCTCCAGGTAAGCTCATAATTATCTACTTTTCATAAAACAAGGACACTTTATCTGAAGGTAAATAACAATGCAATAGTTAAATTACATTCATTAAATAAAAGCATTCAAGAAAAATAATGTTCAAGTTACTAAGTCTACAGTTTCAAAATCTCAAACTTTGTTGCCCCAAAATGGAAGTAAAAGCACCCCCTCAACAAAGTAAGAGGCCAGGAAAACATTTTCTCTCTATGATCGATGAGCTGCACGACTTTCTGCCAAAGCTACAACCATTGTGGTGATTTTACATAACAGATTTATGTGTTTTCTATTTTCTTTGTGCTCTACGCTTTGGCTGAAGTATCTCAACTACAGGATGGATCGTCATCCTGTAGTTGTTGAGATTCATGGTGCAGACAGGACAAATCTAAATGACTTGTGATTCTGACTTTCTCTAAAGCGCCACCAGCAGGTTTACACAGGAGGTCTTGAGTGAAATGTGCCAAATCTCAAGTATTTGATGATGTTATTAAATGTTAAGCGAATATGACGACTGGAGTGCAGATTCACAAAGCTGAGAGCATCACTGTAGTCTTGTTTTCCAAACTTTAACGTTTCCTTATTTAGTTTTAAGTGCTAAATGTGAGAGTTCATACAGTTTTTGGTACAAGGAAAAGACAAACTAGGAGATTGGTTATTTTTAAAGAATAATTATGGTTTATTATAAATTGGGTCTTTCCATTTTTCCATTCTTTTTAAGAGCTCAGTCAGTCTTTAAATCAACTATTTATATTATTGATAATCTTTTATTGATTCCCATTAAAATTTGTTTACGCAGTTAGATTTGGCTGAAAAGGCTCTGCTCTCTGAGGATGCTCTTTAATAATCCAAACAGACAAGACTATGACCATTCGATTTTTCTTTAAAATCAACCATGCTGAACATTTATCACAGGAAACATGAATGTGTCAGCAGTGCTCCAAACCTGCATGAATATGATTGGATATTTTTAAGTCAGCTGGTATGAATACATACGAATGAAACAGTTGATCAGCTAATGCAAACGCTCCTGTTATGAACACATTATGATGCTATCGCTCTTATTACTGATGACAGCCAGAACTGAATAAAGCAGAATAATTATGTTTCAAATAAATGGTCAAACCATCACACTCACCTTGTAAAAGACTGAAAAATCACTGTTTGTTGCGAGGATGTCGGTCAGGACGCCGTTACAGAACGCTCCATTTCCAACGTAACCAGTGGGACACGCACATGAAACATCTGGACACACACACACACACTTTAACATCACTAGGAATACCTTTAATATACTCGGGCTGTCACATGTTTTTTGGTGACCAGTAGCAGGTGGAAGGTGTTGTTTGTGTATTGCAATACAGGGGTCAACATAATACAAATTAATAGATTAGTGCCAGAACAATTTGTCAACTTTATATATATATATATATATATATATATATGATGACTGTTTTGATGATTTTAATTAAAATTAAATTAATAAAGAAATTTATGTAGCTAAAACACTATTCAACATTTTGTGGCTCCAATTTCTTAAATGTGATAATTTTCACCTTTATTTTATTTTAGGATTTAATTGATTCAGTTTTTTTGTTTTTAGTGCTTATTTCGTAATATTTCTGTCAGTCTCAATCACTGAATGTCTGTCTCCTTTAACACAACCAATGTTGGGAATAATCCCTCAGTCCCTGACTAAATCTCACACGTTTTTATGAATACAGACAGACATAACGAATGCAGTGACGAGTATGAAAATGAATCACAGGCTATGCCCTTCACAGTCACCAGATCAGGCACAAAAGGACTGGACCTTTTTCTTCCAACACAAGTACACCTTGGATGGTTCTGATGAACTTAAAAAAAAAAAAAAATCAAAGAGTCTGCCTGAACACACACTGTGCTGCCGTAGTACCTTTCAGCCTGTAGCAGTAGGCGTCGTACATGCTGCTCTGGTCCACGGGCTCTCTGTAGATAACCAGGCCCACGTGGTTGTCTCCACACTTGACTGAGGGGAAGCGGGTCGGGTACCCTACCTTCCCCCCCTCCATCCAGCCGGCCACGCACAGATGCATCCCCAGCTGTCAGGAGCAGAGAAGAAGAAGGACGACAGCAGGATAAATGATTGATCAGGAAGCAACAGCCAGGACAGGTGAAATATGAACTAGAATGATTAACAGGAAGAGGTTGATATAATGTGGCTTAAATACTGAGTAGAAATAAGCAGATTTTATTTTATTTTAGTTATTGTGCATTTAACAGGATATCTATAAAAAAATACAAGTAAACCTTTATTTATAATTTTAATAAATTCAATAAGGTGTCAACAGTTACATGCAAAGGCTCTGAGGAGGCTACCGAAGACTGATTGGCTGTTTTCACCTCATTTCACCACATTTCTGATGTTGGTGGAGACTGTTGATAGATGATGATAACATTAAATTTTCAGTAACAGCAACATAAAAGGAAGATAAATCCAGTGATGAGATGCTTAACAGTGAAACAAGGTTATCACCACTGCTTATATCACAAAATAAATGGAACAACATAAAATACTGTGACAGTGAGGAATATAATCAAAGCACAGTGTGGCCTGGTCATCATTCAGTACATATAGCTGGTTGTAGGTGGTTTTGTTAGGGAAATAAAGTCAAAACCTACACGCAGGTAATGTTTCTACAGCGGGACTCATTAATCTGACTTTATAGTTCAACATTTGAGTATTTTTTGCTTTTTTCCCCCCAGAGTGAGTAAGAAGATCAATACTCATGCATTAATAAGCTAATTTACAATTCTCAAACATGATGAATTAATGAGTTCATTACTGCTTTGATTCATGGGAGTGTAGACGGCTTCTCTGCTAAAACCAAAACTCTTCATGTGCTCAGACATTTTTTCTCATAAATAAACTGTATGTGTGCATGAGTGAGATGTATTGATCTGCCTGGTGTCTCTATGGAAACCTCTTCTGTTGGTGGGTTTACCTGCTGTGCGTCTCCCAGCTGTTTGAAGGTGGCCAGCGTGGCGCCTTCGGCCTGGCAGGCGGCGTCGGCCTGACTGAAGTTCATCTTGTACTTCCCCTCTGGAGAGCGCAGGTGGAACACTCCGGCTGTGTTGGCTGAACCATAAAAACCACGTTATCTTTACCTCAGATCTTTCCCCTCAACTGCCACGTACATAAGTTTAATATTTATGGTTGAAAACAAAATGCTGTGCTTTGAACTGAGGCACCAAACTCTATTAAAATGGATTATACCAAAGCTAAAGAAAATACTGAACTTGGATTGGACATCAGTTTGATTACCTTGTTGTATTAAACACACAAACTTTGAGCATAAAACCATCATATTTATTAATCTGTGATCTGAATATAACCAATACATCCTGATGAGTGAGCCCCACGTAAGAACCAGCTCTGGCTGTAACAGGCTGTGATCTTAACGAGCTCTGTGTTTAACGAGCCCTAACGAGCTCTGGGTGGTGCCTGCTGTATTCCAGCTGAGCGCTTGTTGGTGTTTGTTTTACAGTCTTTGTTTTAAAAAAAAAAAAAAAAAAAAAAAATCACTATTTAAAACCAAAACATGAATACAATAGGAAGACAATAAACATGGATCCTGCTCAGCAGAGGCAACACAAAACGTGATTACACTGCAGATACTCGTTTGTTTCAGATTGGTCACCATGGTAACAGCAAGGTGGATCACTGGTGTTACAGACCTGACATACCACCAACCTGTTACTGATGTATTGCCATGGTGATAAAAGGAATTTAAGATGTGTTACCATGGTACAAGAGGTCATTGTGGATGTTGCCATGGTAACAGTAATAGTTGTTGTGAATGTGTTATGTTAACAGAGGTTAATACAGCAACTAATAACTATGCTAACATAGTAATATAACATAGTAATAAAAAGGAAAAACAGATGTGTTACCATGGTAACAAGGGTCATTAGGAATCTGTTCGACGATAATGCAGATCAGTACAGATGTGTTACCATGGTAATGTAGGTCCTTGCAGGTGGCTGCTGGGTCGCAGTCCCCATTGTTTTCTAAGCAGCGGTCAACAGGGGGCACCACCTTCTCCATACACTGGACTCCATTACCCACGTATCCCGGCAGGCACTCGCACTCACGCTCATTCTGGAGGAACCAGATCATGGATCGGGTTAAAGCAGGAGATCACGTTGTTTTTGGGTGGTCAGTCATTCTGATCTTCCCCCTCAATCGACTAGTTTTCTGAACTGGTACATTATAAAAAACTTGTTTAGGCTAATTTCATAGTAGGACAAGAAGATCTATACAATTTTGTTTCCTGAGTTTGTTTGTCCAATTGTCCTTTCCTCATCTTGGCAAACAAAACATAGTTGGAAAAAACAAACAATCCCTTAATTCTTAATCCTAATAACATTTGTTAACAAAGGGAAAAACTAAGATTAGACAAATGTTTTTACTCACTGGACCAGTGAACTTGCAGGTCGCAAAGTCACTGCAGCCGCCGTTCTGCTCTTCAACACACCTGGACAACAAACAGATGTCACAAATCTAACCATGAACATTTTAAATGACTATAAAATATATTAAATGTAATATATAATATATATATATAAAGAGGAGAACACCACAAAGGACGAATGGGAATATAATTCAAAGAAAATGACGGGCCCCGCCCACCTGTTGACGGGGTCGCAGGAGAAGCCGTCTCCTTGGTAACCATTGCGACAGGTGCAGTTGACGACCAGTCCCGTCTGGTTGCAGTCTGCGTTCTGGTGACAGCCACCGTTATACTCGGCGCAGAGGTCTGGAGCTGCAGAGTGTTTAATAAAACATCATCTGATCTGCTCACACGATGGATTCATGTCACAACAGAATCTGATCCGTAAATGTGTCGTCTTCATATTTACACATCGTCATGCAGCATGTTGGGAGCATACGGCCATATGGGATATACAGACGTTCATACACATGAAATTAAAACTTTACACATTTTCAACTGAAATTTTTAGCCAACCATTTCAAAAACATAATATTCAATAAATAAAGAGAATAAGGAATGAAGGAAAATGTCTATTTTGCTAAATTGTTATTGTCTTGTGTCTCACATTAGATTTGAAATGAAACAGCGGCTATGAGGTTTAAGTGCTGCTGTTTGTAGATCCAGATTTGGTGAACAGCGTTTGACACGAATCAAAATAACCAATCACAAAGACACCTGATGTAACTGAGCCGAGCCTCCCCTTCCCAATCCTCATCAGTCTGTTGCAGCACTGTTGAGAGCAGCTGTATCATCACCACATTTGGTTAGTTGTTGAAAGTCACAACTAGTGAATGCAAATCAACAACAATAATCCTGAATGGACAAGTCAGTCACATGACCTCAAAACTCCTGATCATGTGTTTCACTGCTAAAGACCAGACTACAGGTAGAAATCTGCCAAAACAAGCAGGAAGTGAAGCTCCCTTTGTCTCCTAAAACTGTATTAAGAAAAAAAAAAAAAAACCACAGTTCCTTCACTGTTGATCCAATGTGGATGTAAACTCTCAAATTTAAGCTGAGAGTCGCTATAGCTCTGTACTTTTTTTTTTTTTTTTTTCTGAATGAAAAAAAAGTCTGAAGTTTATTTGAGCTACAGGGTCACAGTGATCTATCATCCTGCTGTAAGCCTTTACCTAAACATTTAGGAGTTCTCACTCTTATGAAGTTCTCAAGATCAGAGTTTTATACTTGCAGTTTCTCTTCCTTGTGTGGTTGCAAAGCATTTCTTTTTTGCAATCTGTTTTTAAAAAGTTATAATTTTATACCATCATCATGCTCTGATTAGTTTAATATATCTTGTTGTGTTTCTACTTTAATTCCTACAAGACAAAAGACTTCAGAAGTTCAGTTTCTCCAGCTGGTAAACGTCATCCTGAGCTGCAACAACACTCACGTGGTTCAGCACTGCAGAAAGTGCCGTTCCCCTGAAACCCAGATTTACACTGACAGCCAACACCTGGCACACAGTCGGCCTGATTGTGGCACTGCTGGCACTCCTCTGGGATCGAGCCTGAACAGACAGACAGACAGACAGACAGAGGGGTGAGCTGTCGAAGGGGAAAACTAAAAAGGTAAACAAGGCTTTAAAACTGTAGCAACACACATATGTACAAACAGCAACTAAAAAAAAACCCAAGAATTATTATTTTTTTTTATCTGCACCTTCACCCCATCAAAATACACACATACATTCAAGCTGATTGGCCCATGATACCTAAATCCTGTCTGGGACAAACAGTAGCCATGTTAACCAATTCAGCTGTTCAGACAGGAAGTGACAGGAAATACTGAATATCTTCCTTTAAACCTCCTGGACTGGATGTTAATTGTATTCAGGGCCTCACCTTCTGGAGGGAAACTCACCTATATCGATCTGGCAGCGATCACCCTTCCATCCCGGGATACAGACACACTGTCCAGAACCATCAATGCCGTCCTCACATCGTCCCTGCTTCCCACAGCTGCAGGCTGAGGAAGAGAAACACCATCACCGTTCCTCTGAACTCAGATGTGAGGATGGAGGTGTTATTTCAAGGTCCCTGCAGCAACTGTCTGGTTTATATTTTAGGTCACTGGCGGTTGGAGCTCTTGCACAGACATGAACTTTTCATTTCAGTTGTTAAACCATCAGTACAAAAGATGAACAACTGTACTGGGAAAATTTCTATAAAAGTCAAAATACACAAAAATATGAAGGAGGGACATCAACTACAACTCCCAAGGTGCACTGCAGCAACAAATAACTATTATAGAGCCTCAAATTCTGCCACGTCGTTTTCTGACAAAGATTACGTTTAGAGAGATGATGAAACTCTCAGCATGTTTATTCAGTTTCTGATTCTGGATCATCTTCGGGATTAATTCAGTAACCATGGTGCCTGATTTCGTTCTGAATTTTCTACAGCTCTGATTCAGATCTCTGACTTGCTTCTTCTCCAAAGCAAGGATGGGTGGACAAACAACAAGGAGATCATTTAAAGAAAACTGAACAGAAGATTATCAGCAGCTGTTTAATATTTTTCAGCGGGTCTGCTGGGGGAGTCTGAGTGAAGACAGCTGTCCTGAGCTGGAAGCACACCCAGCTGTGTGAGTGTAGAGCGTTGCTATGGCAACAGACTGCTGATGGCGGCGAGACAGTCTGCTGACTTCAGATTTATTTTGGGGGGTGAGTCGGGGAGTAAAAAGACTTTAATCGAGGACAAAAAACTTCTCCAGTCTGCTGTGGTCGTCTCACTGTTCAGGAGTTACACCGTAGAAGCGCCCCTCCTCAGAAACATCACTACACATCGAGTCAACGGCAGAAACAGAGATATCGCATGGAAACCACAAGAGCTATTTTTAAGATAAAATAGTACTTTATTCATCCTGAGGGAAACTGTTGTGCAGCAGTACAAAGTAGGAAAGCGTGCTACTGTAAAGATGATCAGTAAGGTGCAAAACCAAATGTATACAATGCCAGAAATATAACAGGTTAAAAAGATCATAAATATAAACTGGCTTAGAGTAAAGTGTGAATCGAAAATATACACAATGCCTGAAGTCAAGGAATAAAATGTAAACTTTAAGGATCATAAACAGGTTAATGGTGAGGCACAATCCAAATATTCACAACTCCAAGATGTAAACGGATTAATTGTGAACATAAATAAACAGGTGAACAGTGAGATGCCAGTCTCGATATGCACATTGTCAAAATATAGCTGATTAAATATTTTGGATTTTTTGAAGTAAGGTTGCTTGAGGTATTTCTCTATAGTCAGTGTGTCACCTAGATCGGTGCACTCCAAATTTAGAGAAGTTGATCAGAGTATCAGCAGCAGTAAAATGTAAAACATATTTTGGCCAACTAAAAAAGGTCCCACCAAAAAAAACAAACAAAAAAAAACCAATCCAAAAATAAGTCAAAAATTCTCTCTTTTGTTGCAAGCCTGACCCCACAGCGTCCCGTGACTCAGAGTTATACCATTGATAGTGAATACAGCAGAAAGTAATTGAAAAAAAGGTACCAAATACCAAAACAATCTTTACTAAAAACCTTTTTCTCGCCATGATCGCCACTCACTTTGACTGCACATCATTAATCTTGTATTCAGTAATGAAACATGGTGAAATGGGAGGTACCTGAATGTAACTTTAATTATATAAATACGAGTGTACTGATGATCTGAATCTGCTGCCTCTGATATTTGTAATTTCAGCCTCTGAAAGCAATTAAACGATCAGTTCTGGCTAAAAATGAGAAGCTGCTACATGAATATTTTCAACACTGGTCTTTGCATATAAGGAGATATAAAAAGCTTGAAGCTTTATTATTTTATTTCGATTTCAACCTTGAACTAGCTAATGGAAAAGTATCTTATCTCATTCACTTGAATAAATGACTGATGGAGATCACTGCCTCAAGAGAATATTTTTAAAGACTGATATGATATTATAAACTAAATGATATTTATATAATGATCATCTTGCTGTATAAACTGTCCACAGAGTATAATACCTCCAGTTTGAGTTGAATCAGACTGTGAATCAGGTGTGTGTGTTCTGGTCTACCTGTGCAGTTGGGCCCATAGTGGCCGGTCACACACAGTTCGCAGGCGTGTCCTCTGAAGCCGTCGTGGCACCTGCATCTCCCTGAACCATGCAGACCATCGTCACAGTCACCATGGTTACCACAGGGGGCCTCCACACCACCTGGACAAACTGAAACACACAGGGGAGGGGCGGAGTCAAAAAATACAGCACGGACAAGGAGAGCGCTTCCCAAATAAAGGCTGGCCCCAAATACAGGCCGTGGGGGGGGATCAAGGATGGATAAATTCCCACTGCCTTTTACATAATGTGAATGCCAGCTAAACATAATATACATTTTAAGTTCAACAGTACCATGATGCTATTTTCAACATAGCATTAAAATTAGTGTTATTGTCACTGCAGATGTTCATGTCTTAGCCAAACTATATTTCGTAGTGATGCAAGATCCCACAAGGTGGCAGCAGCCATATTTGAAGGGAACTGAAGAGATTCTGTCTACTGAAATGCTGAAAGGCTTTTAATTAAAATGGAAACAGGAAGCCTGGAGGTTGTGGTAACAGGAGCAAGACTTCGTATTAAAAGATCATCAAATATACTTATAGGTCCTGTATGTAACATTAAAAAAACGTTAACAATGACAGGCATGTTGATAGCTTGCTTTTTAATAAAGCTGTTGAAAAAAAGCTTGTTAGCCAGCTTTATTCACTGCAGTAAGTACAATCTGTAGCTCTACCAATTGTACAGCCCTTCAAATACCTCAGCCTCTCAGGAACACAAGATTTTCTCAGACTGTGGATGAGATAAGGGGGCGACTACAGGAGCTTCGAGCACATGTTCCTTACCTTGACAGTCTCGGCCGTAGTGGTTTTTGCAGCACTTTAAGGTCCAGAAAGTATACTGGCAAATTCTCCTACAGTTCAGACTGAAATGATCCAGATCAGGATACCAATGTGTGTAACCTCCTCCAAACCTGGTGCGAGAGCTTAAACATCGCTCTGTCCGTCCCTGGAAGAAGGCAGGAATCACATTTATCTCACCATAGTTCATATATAGTACAAGCTGCTAATGTTCACGCAGATTTTACCGTGTCCTGTTGTCTAAAGGGGCACTGCGGAGGGGAGAAGCAACGTCCACAGCGTCCCTGAAACATTTTTAGACAAAAAGCATCATAATTATTTGTGCTCTATTTGAGTCTTTCAATTCAGGTCACTCAGGTCACGTTCTTGATCTGGTCCACTCATGCTCAGTTTGTGCAAGGCATGGCTTGCCACAGGTCAAGATTCTGCATAAAATCAACTATACCAGTGCGAGATCAGCAAAGATGTACCCCAAAGTTAGTGATGCCTGTAATCTGTGTAAGGACTCACCTGCTGACCTCATGCATGTGTTCTGGTCCCGTCCTCAGGCTACTAGAGTACTAAAAACAATAGAAACTCTGCCGCATGGCTGAAAGATGATCATCTAATCTGTTTACAGTGGCAGCAAACTTGCCTGTAATATTGCAAAAAGGTTCTGGCTTTTTAAAGTGGAAACATGTCCTGCCCCTCAAAGTATCTGATAAAAATATTTTCTATTTCTTATGTTTCTTGTATTTTTCTTTCCTTTCCTTGTTTTGTGTGTCTTCTTGTGGAAAATTCAGAGGCTGTCAGCACATGTACATTTTGTTCTGTCTTAAACCTGTGGGGAAAAACCAGAACCAGAAAGTATGGTGGTAGCTGTGTGAAGGCCTGATCATATCAGAACGAGGCTGATTGATTCATGTGTCCTTCTAGAGGCTTGGTATCCTGAGGACTAGTCATGGCTAGTCGGTCACAGTAACTATCAAAGCCTCTTTCTAGTGCATCTGGGCCGTTAAATGACCTCGCATTTTATTCTCAGGGTTGTACATCACTAAACAAACTTTTTGTGTTTTGTGATTTTTTGTCAGCTTACACTGTCATGTGACATGTCTTAGCGTTTATGAGAAACTAACCAAGTAAAACAGGTAAAAATAGTCATACTATATCTATGACAAATATTAACACTTTGTATTGTGAGTATTAAAGCAGTAGCAGTATTGGCTTTACTAACGTTACTGGTTCTGTTGTCCATGCTGTCGCAGTGCGCTCCCAGGCCAGGTGGCTCCAGCAGCTGGTCGATGCCATAGGCCACGCCCCCTTTGAACTTCAGGTAGCGCTCCACTACCTTGGCTGCATTGTCATTAATCAATACAGCACCCTGAACACACACAAACAAAATCAATAACTTTTTTCAGGGCAGAATCAAATAGAAAAGAAACACATATTAGCTGCTTTTCACACCTTTCCTGTCAGGTTGCGTTTGTTCAGGCTGCTATGGCGTGAATTCAAATGAATCCATTTATTAAATCCATCTCCTGATCATCAATGGTGAGCAAAGCCATCAGTAAATTTCTGTAAGATCATTTTCTAACCATGGTGACACAGAGGCACATCACCACCTCGGAGTGATACAGGAAGTGAAAAGCAGATCAAATAAATTTTTCCCTCGTAAATATTACAGGACAAATGTCTCCGTTGTTCGTGACAGGAAGCTGATAATTAGTTGAAGTATTTCTCGACGAGCTCCTTGTGACCCAGAAAAGATAAATAAACAGCAGGTTCGGTAAAGTAATGCATGACCTGCTGTCAGTCACCAGAATTGCGGGTCCATGAAGCGCTGATGAAGCAGGACGACATCACCGATCAATGAGTTACCTGTCAGTTTAAATAATTTCCTGTTGTGTGAGAAATGAACCACCAACAAAAGAAAACAATGGATTATTTTTCAGGTTTTATAAAGACCTTTGATCGTTGGGGTTGGGATGGTGTTGCCGTACTTAGTTATAGTAGACAGGAACTTGTACTTTACTTTAATATTTTAATGTTAGTGTAATGTCAGATTACATTACTACTGACAGTTACTTTACAGATTAAATTTTTTCACCCCCTTCTAGTTCAGTGAAAACCACGTATCCATATATGAAGATATTATAGACCATCATGCACTGCTGTAGATTAAACTACCCAGCAGTATATAAAGCAGATAAAATGAGCTCAACCTGAAACGTCTACAGCAGTAAAATGCAACAAACATTAATGCAGCAGTAATATTAATCCAAAAACATGATATAAATTAAAACACAGACAGATACTGCACAAATACTTTTACTTTTAAAATAAACTGTACGCATAATAGTTACAGACTTTTCTTTAAGTAAGATGGAGTATTTTCAGAGTCTGGTATTTACTTCGATAGTTCGATAGATAGATAGACAGATAGACTTTATTGATCCTGTGAGGAAAATTGTCATGTTACCGCAGCACAATCAACAGCTCAATAAGGATAATAAATAAATGCTAAAGCTAAAAAGTTTGTTGCAGATCTGCAGAATATCAGTAAAAACGACTAAAAAATATAAAATACAAAAATGTAAATGTAAATATAAAGTATAAAATATTAAACTATATAGCACAATTGCAGACCTACACAACAAATATGAAAATTAACAGAGATTAGTATAAATTAAATTAGTAATTAGAAATTTGTTCCTTTACTTTAAACCACTCTCTGGAGTTTTTAACTGGAGTCAAAAGAGTCTCAGGTAATATTGATGTCTCTATATGACCTACATAAGCAAATGAGACCAAGCGAGAAGACTGATTATTTCTATTAGTTATTAATAATTAATAGTTATTCTTACTGCCTGCCACCATCAGACTAAACAGTATGGGGGTTTGCTCTGGATGAATTCGAGTTGCTTCAGCAGCTAATTAAGGGTTTGTCTCTGGAGTTGCCACCCGCTCTCCTCACTTTGAAGTGGTCGGCAAAGGGAACATGTGACCCAACGTTAGAATAAACACTACCACCTTTATCCACAGAGAGCGCAAAAATCAACACGAGAAGCTGCTTAAAATAAAAGACCTTCTTCTTCTGCTGTCAATATGAAACGGTGTTCTCTCCAGCATCGCCATGGTAACGTGAGACAAGTCTAGTTACTATAGCAACAGCCAACTGCCAGCAGAAGCCGATGTGTGTGCGCGTGCGAGATGAGAGTATGTTTTCATACCACCACGGTCTTGTCACAGCTGAACTTGATGGTGGATCCGTGCATGGTGCGGTACGACGATTTCTCCTGCTGACCAATACTCAGCACCTACACACACACACACACAAATCGTCGTATCAATCCTTGGTTTTCTTATTCATGCTCATGTTTGGTTACTTCCTGATGATGGTGGTGACCCTATGACCTTTCCTCTGAAACCACCATAAAAACAAACTTTGTTTTCAGCTTCATCAGTACCGTGCAGAAGCTGAGTGGGAATCACTTTCAGAGTTTAACACAGCAGAGTGAGCCACCACAATTAGAGGCTGGTCAGGAGGAGGAGGTGGGCCAGTATGTTGCAGGAAAGTTCATTTTTTAAAATTTGTGTATATTTATTACAACTGCATATAATTAGCATTTTTTGTAACTGAGATGCAAGTTCAAACAACAAAATCTTTTACATCAGACTATAAACAAACAAAAACAAATTTCCACCTGAAAATGAATTAAAACAGTGCTCTAGTTGCTATAAAAAAAACCCTGAACTGTCACACATTGTCTGTGACCTGTCTTGACAAACAGAAACTATAATACTGGACAACAACTTAACATTGATCTTTTTAATGAACGACTCAATTGAAAGGCAATATACCGATATATATAGATACAGATATAGATATATATATATAAAAAAAACTATTTTGATCGTTCTTTGTCAAGTGTCACTTATATAGCCCAATAACAATTATAATTTGCCTCAATCTGCTGTGCAGTCTGTACAGCAGACTATTTTATATCCAAGTCTGAAGTTGTAAGTGGGGTGTTTTAAACTGCTTGTTAAAAAAAAAAAAACATTCGTAGCTGTTGTCACAGATTTTGGGAAACTGTCATTGACATTTTGAATATTTATTGACATTCTATAGACCATTAATAACCCATAAATTGAAGAAATGAATAAGATCAATAATGAAAATGATCGTAAGTTACAGCACTACACAGGTGATGCTTAATTAGTTTTCTCTGGGCTGTGACCAATAAACCAGATTCTCAATCTTCCACTGCTGTCTTCCTGTCCCACCCCGAGCCCCCACAAATTCTCATACTGCCTTCTTCCGCCTCCTTCTCTTACGTTGGAGTTGCGTATGATGTGAGCCTTCACAGTGGCAGCCAGTTGCTCCTGGTGGTCGGGGCTGAAGAGCCAGCGCTGCCTTTCAGCCGACAGGGCGTTGATCGCCTCGTCTGTGGGCCAGAACATGGTGAGCGGCTGATGAAGGGACATCTGGAGAACAGGAAGCAATCCTGCATCCTGCACAGAGAGTGGACAGTACACATTAGTCTCAGTACAGGCACTAAAGGCACTGCAATTTCACATTTATGAAAGATTAATATGCTCATTTAAATCGAGTTCAAGTTTCAGATTCGTCACATATAATCATGCAGGGTGTAATCATAGTGAAATGGATCTCCATTAGCTCATTCAATTGTGAAATAAAAAAGTGTAATATAGAACAAGGACAAAATTATGCAATAAATAAATGGGAAATGTAAGTAACCTAAAATATAGGTCATTAAAAATAGTCTTAGGGCAACTGTAGACAGTGTCCTCATTCAGGATCTTTGTGGCCGGAGGACAGAAGCTCCTCCTGAGCCTCTCAGCGCTCGCTTGTTGTATCCAATATTTTCTAATCGCCTGATGTAATTGTCCTTTAGGCAGGGCATCATAAGTTCAGCCTTGCAGTCCTCTATGCTGATGTTCCTGTACCAGGCAGTGATGTTCCCCATCAGGACGCTCTTGATGGTGCAGATATGGATGAAGTCTTCCTCACCGGAGAGTCAATATGAAGTATGTCTTCAGTTAAATGCTACTTTTGATGTGATTATGTCTGTAACTTCCTAGTGCTCCCTCTAACTGACCTCTCCTCCCACCAGGGTGCACGATGAGTCAGTAAGATACCAAACAGGTGCAGGTGAGAAAATAAATTCATTTCAGCCGAGGAGCGTTTTGTGGTTGCAGGGCCCATTACGTATTAAGATAAAGTATAACCTTCTGAAAATGTCCATTCTACATAGTTTCTGATAATACTTATGTACTTTTACCACAGTAAAGCTTTGAATTCAGGACTTAAAATTGTACTGAGCCACAGAGGACCAACAGGAAAGTCTGTCACTACGTAGAAAGTTGGTTATGCAACGTAACACCAGGTTCCATGAGTGCAGCTTCCCTACTGAAGACTTTTAATCTACAGCTTAGTATGTGGGTCCCACCTCGGTCTCAGCTTGTTGTGAATAACTTGAAAAAGGAACCAATGAGCCAACAGCTTGGAGGGCTGCACCATTCACAGGATCAGGAGCGATGGTACACAACTGAAGGTCTATTTCATAAAGGTTTTGTCCAGTAAGGCTCTTGCAACTAGGATAAGGATGAAGCAGGATGTGATCCATGTCTCACTGGGTGCACCCGCAAGCACAATCAAACACCCACTTCACTGTGGAACGATAACCAGTCATCACAGTGCATCATATGCACAGAGATGGCACTATACTCGATATTCAGTGGGAACGAAACAACATAAAACCTGCTGCAGTGAGAAAGTGTCAGACAGCGTAAAGTTTAATAACCCAAACAAACCCAACAGTGAGTCAGAAATATGAGAGACATCCTGCAGACAAACAAATGAAAGAGCAGAGGAGATCATTAGAAAAGTTAAAAATAAAATAAGGTCAGATTAAACCTTCTAAGATACTAGTAGAAATTTTTGTTACTTAATTTCTTACTCAAGCAGAGCTTAACGATGTTGTATGATGTGTTACCTCAGTACACTTTAAGAACAAATATTACTGGAACATAAACTTTTAATATGCAGGCATTCATATTATAGACACATCCACTGACTATGCCTCTAAAAATCTGGCACACTGACCATGCACGATCCAACCATTTACTGCCCAGTCCCAGTGATATTGATTCTTCCATTTCTGCATATAACACAGCACACTTAATAACAACTACTATGTGTAATACAATGTGCCATGACCTTCATCTTCTTTGAATACTTTAGAACGGATTAGCTTATCTTCACCATGTTTACTGCACGTACAGGCCGTGTTGTCATAGAAACAGACATACAGGCATGTTTTGTCTTATTAGTGTCAAATGACATACACTTGATATTACAGATTATCATTTTTCAAACCATTCAACTTTTTTTTAGTTGTCATAGTGATGTTTTCTGGGTTTTTATGCTGTAGAGAGGAGGTGTACAGTAGTAGGAGAAGGAGCTGACATCGGAAGTAGTGGTAGGAGAATAAGTAGTGATAGATGAAGGTGAAGGAGGAAGAGGAGGATGTGAAGATGTGTAAGTGGTAGAGCGGTAAATGAAGGAGGAGGCAGAGTGAGAGATGTAGTTCAGTGTGTTATTGATACTCTGGTGCATTGATATCCTGATTATTGATGTGAATGATGAACTACCGATTCATTTTACCTCCACAAGTTTGTAGAAGCGGCTATATCCATAAAACGCAGCTGCTGTTGTTAAGTTCAACTAAACAGAGGGAGAGAGAGAGACAGAGACAGAAAGGTCACACGATTAATTCTGATTGGTCGTCAATTGCTAATTAATTTCAATCAAACCCAGCTCACCGAGGAATACTGCAACTTTGGTTTGTCATACAGTCTGTACGGCGTCAACATGGTGTCGATGTGGTGAATGACTCCGTTGAACGTGGTGTAATCGCTCTTCACGATCCTCGATCTGTTGTTGATCCAGACTGAACCCTGCAGCAAGAGAGAGAGACAGGTGTGAGGCAGACACACACAAACAAAAGAATGACAGTGTGTAAAGATGGTTTGTGAAAACGCAACAAGCTCTCTCTCTCTCAAACTGTCTTCACCTCTCTGAGTCATTTTGTGTCATATTGAGTCATAAAACAGCACAGATGTTATCAGTTCACTGTCTGATAACAGCTCCATGACAACCTGCTCTGTGTGGATTACTCAGGATAGAACAGAATAAAACTTTATTGTCCAACCAAAGCTGGAAAATCATCTTTGTCCCACCAGATAAAATCCAAACATCAGTACAAAAAATGTAATCATATTACAACAGTTAATACAACATACACACAATGAAGTTCAAGCTCAAGTTTATTTTTTCACATATCATACAGGCTATAATAATAGTGAAATAATAAAAAATACACATAATATAATAAAAATGTTAGCTATAGTAGGGACTTTGAATAATAAATCAAGATGATGCAGTGCTGGTCTGATAGTCAGGTGGTGGTGTTGCCCACTGAGCTCTTTTTTTTTCTTCTCGACCTGCTTGCGAGTCCAAACAAGCTGTATGATGGTGCCGCTGGTGACCATTACACTTCTTGCTTTTCCAGCACCAGCATTAAGAAGAAGCTGATTTAGGACTGCATCCCCCAGCCCACCACTGTGGTGAAGATTCATGTAGCTGGGACAGCAGACATATTTAATCCATCTATGTTTTCTCTCATGTTTAGGTGGACGCATAGATGGAAGCAGAAATGGTCTTAATTGTCTGAGTGGCTGGATCATAGCTGGTCCCCTCCACCTTTTTGCTGAGGTTTACTCTGATATTTACATTTGGAAACGTCATCCAGCCAGGCAGCAGAGCCGGCAGGAGGAGAGCCAGAAAGCTGGGAGTTCCTTATTTTGTTGAGCGACTTTCAGTCATAAAAGAGCGCAAATTTCCAAAAAATAATGATAACGGCGAAGTGACTGGAGAAGTTCATGCCAGCGTTCCAGGAGTGCAGATTAAGACAATCTGTTTGTGGAATTTATGGAAAAAAACAAGAGATCCCTTGATCCCGAGTATGGAGGGGGTTTTTACTGTCACCAATGATAGACAAAGCTTTCCTCTGTACAGCTGTACTGTAGGTCATCCAAATTTTCTATTGATGCGCAGCTTGTTTTTTTTTGTGTTTCTGTTAAACAGAATACTCTCTATCAGGCTGACACACTTTTTGTGAGAGGTTATGACTGACCTAAATCCTTCAGTTTCTTAATTAAAAACAGGCTTTTCTACATATACAACATAACATGTCAACGCTGTCCGTGAAACTCAATTTGTCATCCATGTGTGTTCCTAGAGACTTTAAAGAGACGACACTTTCCACAGATTGGTGATGGGGGCCGGTCAGCATGGTTTTAAATGAGCTCCTTCATTTTTCAGCACTGATTAGCAGGAGGCTAGAATTACACCAGTGTGCCAGTTTGTAAACCTGGACAAAGTAATCAGAGATGACATTATTCTTATAAAAAAACAAAAAGACCACCTGAAACCACATCATTAGCGTATCTGAACAGCTTAAAATTGCTGTCCTTCACTTGGACGGGCATGATCACTATGAAGATGATTATTATAACAGATTTTTTCCCCCCTTTTCTTTCTTTATTTCTCATGCAGATTACCACTTAACTGACATTTGTATATTGATTACATGCTTATAAAATAGATTAAACAGACATCTTGGCTATTTATACGACACTGCATAAATAGCCAAGATGCTTTCACTATGTACACTGATTTTTTTGTCTCCATCACCAGCAGCTGACTGTTTCTGGTTGTCTGAGTCGACTACATGAGGTCGCCTGAGGAACACCAAGTTTCGCTGCTGCATCTCATTAGCTCTAAAATTTCAATTTAAAAGGACGGTATAAGAAGATGAACAGTCTAAGCAGACCACTTAATTACTTTAAGCAAGTAATTTAAACAACACTTGTATGTAAACTCAGTTATTCTGTAGGACAGCTCGGGCTTTATACTATGTGCACTCTGTGACGAGGAATAAAGCTTTCTGGACTCAACTTTACTGGACTCCAGTGCTTATGTGACTCTTTTGAAGAAAAGACTTGGAAAATAAATAAGGTTTCGAGGCTTGGGCAGGACCAGACCTAGTATGCAGCTGGCCCTTGAGTGGGTCTACAGTCCGGCCTGAAAATCCACATCAATAGTCCGTGCTTAATCCACGAGAGACAGGCACCAACGTCATGCTGAGTTGTGGGGTTTCTTTGGCTCATACAGCATTGCTCTAATCTTTGAAATCTGGTGTCAAATCTTGCATAATATTGATTAAGATCATTCACAAAGTAGATAAACTCTGAACTGAAAATCTTTCAGACACTCACCCCCTGTAACATGTTTGAATGTAGTTACCTGCTGCAGGCTGAAATGCAGTGTGTGTCCAGACGTCGCGACCGCAAGGTTTGATGTTTTGAGGTCACTCAAGGTAAAAGTCTCACAGGAAATGATGTGGTAATGAATCAGGTCAGTAAGACGACCGAAGTCATACCATTCCATGAACTACACACACACACACACACACACACACTTCAGTCAATAACAAACACCAGCAACCATATGATTAATAAATGTGAATGACTTTAGTTTTTTAGGTAAATCTTAAAATTAACTGAAAACTCAAGATGATTGTTATTATTTCTACATTACATAATATACAAACTGCAGATGTACTCACAGAGGTGTCATTGTTGGTTTCCTCCATAGGGACGAAGACAGTGTATGGTCCATCACCATAAAGACCCCTTATATTATCTGATCTCTGAGAAACAAAGAAAATAATCTCATGTGATGAAGGATCAGAGCATCAGTCATGAAGTTCAACTTGAGCTACCTTTGGACCTAATGTGTGAAACTAAGCTAGGATCTGAAGGTCCCAGCAGATCAGACGAATTTGACCCAAGGATTAAAAAACGAGACAACTATTTTTACTCTCAAGTCCTTGTAGTAGTTTGGCTCTCTTAAGGTTACCTGATTTCTCGAGATGTACACTACCAGTCAAACGTTTGGACACACCTTCTCATTTAATGTTTTTTCTTTATTTTTTATTATTTTCTACATTGTAGATTAATACTGAAGACATCAAAACTATGAAAGAACACATATGGAATTATATAGTAAAGAAAAAAGTGCTTAAACAAACCAGAATGTGTTTTATATTTTAGATTCTTCAAAGTAGCCACCTTTTGATTTGATGACAGCTTTGCACACTCTTGGCTTTCTCTCAATCAATCAGCTTCATGAGGTGGTCACCTGGACTGGTTTTCAGTTAACAGATGTGCCTTTCCAAGGGTTCATTTGTGGAATTTCTTGGCTTCTTAATGTGTTTGAGACTGTCAAACAAAAGGTACCTACTCTGAAAAATCTATAATATAAAACATATTCTGGTTTGTTTAACACTTTTTTCTTTACTACATAATTCCATATGTGTTCTTTTATAGTTTTGATGTCTTCAGTATTAATCTACAATGTCAAAAATAATAAAGAAAATAAAGAAAACCATTGAATGAGAAGGTGTGTCCAAACTTTTGACTGGTAGTGTATATTTCTTATTTCCTACCAAAGATTAATTTTAACTTCAGCTGGACTTTCACCATTACAGTGACTATTTTGTGATCACTTTAATTTAATCATGTCTAAGGAGTGTTCGGCTTTTCAAGAAACCATCTATAATGCGTTTTACAAAGCAAGGATTTCAATGTGACTCACAATTATCATTCGCCGCAAGAAAGCGTTCTCTGGACGCCGGAACAGCTCCTGTAAGACAGGCAGACGACACAACTTCCTGTGAGGGGGAGAGAGGTGTGACGGTGGGAGGTCAGTCGGAGGTCAGAGGTCATGTCACTCACATTGTTGATGTTTCCCCGACATTCGAAGCCATCGCCCACGTAGCCTATGTGGCAGGTGCAGTTCCTCTGACCTTGACCCAGGTACTCGCAGTGAGCTTGCCTGCTGCAGCCTCCATTGTTCTGCACACGTACGCGAACACACACACACAAACATAATGCATCTTCAATTGTTGATACAGACGGGTATCAACAACCCTGCAAACATTAACGTTTGTGATGATATTTCTGATCTAGAGGTGTCCATCCATCTGCATAGCTTATTTGCCATCTGAGGTAAAATACAAAAACATAATTTTGCTATATTATATTGTTATACAAGTTATAATAGCCAGTCATGTCTCCTCCTCTTGTCCATGTTAACCCTTTAAAAGGCAGAGGGCCATCTTCTCCTCCAAAGGAAACTGTCTCCAGGATCTTTACCTCACATTATTTCAGGAGACAGAAACTCATGTCAGTATGTATGTGATGTGAACAAACCTACCTTGGAAGAAAATAATAATAATAATAATAATAATACGGTCAATATGGTGGGGATAATTTGATAAACATCCAAATGAAGACTGCTAATAGTTCAAATGATCTCAAAGTATAAATGTCAGCGTAGGTGCAGGGTGAAGTTTGGACCCAGGGTGCAGGACGAGGCAGGAGGCAGAGTAGACTGAATGACTCTTTATTACAGGAACACGGGAACACGGGAACACATGCAAACAGGAGGAACACGGCAGGCAGGACCAAGGCGGGCAGGAACAGACAGGCAGAAATGCAGGAACAAGGCAGGCAGGAACAAGACAGGTAGGCAGGAACACAGGCACACACGTGGGCTGGTGACATTGACGACACGACAAAGAACAAAGGGAACGGACCTGGACATATATATACACTGTGAGGGACAGGGAAGTGGAAACAGGTGAGGAGACTAACAGGGGACAGGTGAAACTAATTGGGGCGGAGCAGGTAATGAACTGGGAGGGAAACACAAAAGGGCAGGAAGTAAAGTGCTCAACAAGTGAGGAGAGGCAAGAATACAAAATAAAACAGGAAGTGCACACAGCCAGACAGAAAAACTGACAAACGCAAGGACAAAGAACAAGAACTAACAAAGAACACACTGAGGGAGATAAACAAGATAACTAAAAAAACAAATACAAGGACAGGGAAACAAGAAACGAGAGACACAAGGAACACGAAAAACACAAGGAATACAGTGAACACAAGACAGGATAACACAAGGGCACAAGAAACAACAGGCAACATGCAAACCACAATAATAAATTTGGAAAAGCTCAGAGGATTCAAGTAATTACTAAAGATACGATCATAAGATAAGATCAGAGCCTGCAGATGCGACGGACCTGCCTGCTGCTGTATAACGCCTAAAGGTATTTAACTGACCGAGTATAAAGAGGAAAAACTCAAAACAAAAGAGTTGTTTTCTGTTGTTCTTGTGTTTTTTTTGGCAAGTGTGCCTTCTGCCTCTACAATGCCTATGTATCATTGGGTTGGTTTTATCATTTCTCTATTTATTATTTCCCATGACCATGTTGGACCCCTACAATACCCTGGTGTGCCTGGTGAGCATTTACTTGTTTGCCAACAGCAAAGGTAGGTCTTTCTGTCCTTCGAGACTTATGTTCCTAAAACAAGAAAATAAATCCTCTAAAATAGGAACAGGAATAATTCAAGTTGCTCCCATGTCAGTTTCTCTAGTTTGTTTTAGAAAACAAGTATCAGTATCTTGTAACAGGACAGAACAAAGCAGATGACTGCAAGAAAATCAATCAATAAAATGACACTTATACATACATTTCTGCAGGGGTTGACAGGGAAACAGAACCTCCCTGATCCCTGAAAGCCCATCCGACACACGCAGGCTGTCTGCAGACGACCACAGGGCAGACAAAACAGTCGGTCAGTAAAACAGTCAATCTTCATCCATCAGTTTCCTCCCTCCCCCGCTGTGCTTTGCCAATCAACAAATCAAATAATCACTTCTCTTTAACTCCTGTTTTTCAGCACCAAAATACTGTTGTTTCTGTGGTTGAAAACAAAAATCAGCTTTGTTACTGATGCAGTATTCACCAAATAAAATATCATAAAAATATCAACTTGACTTGACAAAGAGCATCTCAGCAAGGTCGGTTTTCATGATTAGACATGCAGCTGTCACCTAAAGTCCTCATTACTTCACTTGATATTGTATTTCAGATGTTCATGTAGACAAACAAATATCAACTTTCCACAAAGAAATAGGCACTCACAGTAAACTAAACTCATGACACTCACCTGTTTGATAAATTCAATCATCAAAAACTACTTTAAAGAACCCCTGGATGCTTCTTGGTCTTCACTTAATGAGACCTTTTAAGTGTAACGAATTTATCCTGAACTGAATCAGGACTGACATTATGAAAATTTAACATTTTACTGCAGCACTGCGTTGTCTTACAGTGTTGGGGCCCGTCCTGATGCAATCTGCTGACTTGTGGCAGCCTCCGTTGTTGACCAGACACCCGTCAATCTCTGTAAACACACAACAGGCTGCAAGTTCATTGACATGAGATATAAACCACACAGCACTGGAGCAGATGTTTGTGCTACTATACACATATCTCCACACTGGATGCACAAAGATGTAACTACTATTGGTGTTCATATCGGACAGAAAAATTGAGTATTTCCTCACGTGTCAGAATTTTACTCAGCCACGTGATGACAGAGCTTTGGCCTTTGCCAACGCTGTGATTGTGGCTGTAATCATGGCTGTGCTTCAGTTGCTCTGATTATGGCTGTGACAGATTCTTCATTTTAACACTAACTACATGCAGACGTTGTGTTTGTGCAGTGAATTCACACGACTGTACTGGCTGCGTGTTGCATTGAAGCTGCTGTATCCTGAACTCATACAGCATATCTGATAGTGTATAAGCCCTGTGGGTATAAATCTTACGCAGTTTAACAATGCCTTCTTGTCTAATGTTTGTACAGCCATCATAGCCACATCCACAGCATCATAAATTAGACTACAACCACAGTTGTAACCCAAGCATTAACCATATATACATCCAGGCAGAGCAGCTTCACTCACAGTGGCTCTACACTGTCTGGGCTTGGCCTCTTGAAATCCTGAGTTTTGAGCAAGAAATACATCATTTTAAGTGTAACATCATCTTTCCCTAAACTGTGTATATTATACCAGGACCAACACACTAACTGTGTCCATGGATTAATCATCAAATATGAGTTCAAAAAAAATATTGCAAGGGAACACAAAAGTAGTTCAGAAAGTATAAAGTATAAGTATAAAAATTACTTTTTTTCATCTTGGCTAAAACTGTCACCATTTCCCCAACAGTAGTACACGAGATGGAAAATCTGTGAAAGAAAATCAGGCTCCTCTGTCTCCACCTGCTGCCTCTGAGATCATTTGATAATAATTCACTGCGTCTAAATCAAAACAACCCATCAGAGCCAGAAGGAGCATCTGATGGAGTGTCAATCACTGTTCATGCACACACTGTAGGCAGCTTTTCTCCACCATGCAAGTACTGTGAGTGAACGCAATGGCAGACAAAAATAAAAAAAACACACTGACCAGCCAAGCAAAGAAAAAACTGCCAATCACAACTTTGTTAACAACAGTTCACAAGTAAACAGAAGAATGATGAAGAAAAACAAGCTAAAAAAAAAAAGAGATGGACTAAAAATCTGTGCACATGGGGGACGTTTTCTGGTCTTGAGAGGATGTCAGGAGCTTTAGAGTTAGGAGTCTAGGGGTCAAAGGTCAGAACTACATACCCAGGCAGATGACCCCGTCTCCAGTGTACCCCTCCCTACAAGTACAGGTCCTCTCTCCTGCCGAGACCTTCGTGCAGACAGCAAACTCTGAACATCCACCGTTAGACCTGCTGCACAAATCCAGCTCTGACAGACAAAGAAAAATAATCAGAGTTGATATATGTACAAAATGTGTGTGTTTATATAAGTGTGTGTTTTTACCTTTGCAGTAAGTCCCGTTGCCTTCATATCCAGCCACACACACACAGGCAGCAGCTGAACCCTTTGGCCCTGTTATGCAGCTGCAGCAGAAGATAAACTGTTAAATCTTTATTTGACACATTTCTTGCGAAGCTCAGAGCAGCGGTCATCTGTGGTCACTTTGCAGTTTTTAAAGCACAAGTCTGGTGATATTACTAACAAGTATGTGTTATTCCTCTCCGCCACTGAGCTTCACTAATGTCCAAAAATGATTTAAAAACACATAAATGAGTCACACTGTTAGTCTGCGTGACATTTTCCCTCATTGTAGAAGCAGATTAAGTGTTTCTGGCACAACTTCACCTGCTTCAAATGGTGCAAGAAGACAGGAGAGAAGTCTGAGGAGGTGAAAACTGCAGCGACACACTTTACTTCTAGGCCAACGTCTAACAATAAAGTTGTTCTACATACTGCAAGTGTCACTGGAGTTTTGACCTCTCCAGTTCCTTCATCACCATGAACACACACACTGTAGTTTATTTTGACTCAGTCACACACACACACACACACACACACACACACACACCATCCAGCTGCCCCAAATATTCATTAGAGCACCAAATGTGAATTAATCCATAGCTGAAAATAGTCCCCAACAAATGCCTTAGTTTTTTGTGATTGAGTAATGTTTGTTAAACAATAAAATGACCAGCTATTTTAGGGAATTACAGAGGCAAAAAAAATAAATTATATATTTGTGAGCTGTGAGATTTAGTTCTTGGGTTGCTGAAGACAGAAAGTATTGAAACGCAGAGCAACTTATTGTTTCTTTGGCTTTTTTCACCGGATGTGTTATACTCTACTCCCTACCGTATGCACTGCATTGTGTTATATATAGTCAGTTGTTTTTCCATTGAGTGTAATTCAATCAACATTGGCCTGTGACTAAATCTACTCACAGATGGGAAAAAAAAAGACAGATCTCATTCTGGAATTTCTGGTAAAGCGATGACCACACTTCGTTGAGTAATAGACACTTACTCGTTAGTTTTAGTGACTTTTAAAAGGTCCCTTTACCAACAAATGTGATGACTTTTTGGGCAGGCGTCAGCTACTCTCTGCAGACTCGTCCTGCTCAGTGAGGCTGCAGGTTTCTAGATCGACTGTGTTCAGTGAGCGCGACAGAGCAGAAACACAACAGGAGGACTTACTTGGCGTTCTCGTCACACACACCTCCGCAGGCGTCGTCTTTGATCTCTAAAAACACACATACACACAGGCGAAAGATTTCAGGTGATAACAGAAAAATATTTAGTGTAGATACAACTTCATAGTGTGTGTGTGCATGTGAGTGTGTGTTTTACCTGCAGAGCAGGAGGATCCTTTCCAACCTTTGTAACACACACACCTACCACTTCCCTCCAGACCATCCTCACACTTCCCGTGTGGTCACACACACACTCTGCAACACACACACACACAGTTTATTGTGACAGCAGTGTTTATTTGGTGGTTTAATATGTGACTCATCTGTTCATACGCTCCTTAGCATCATCAGTTAACGTCATACTTTTGGCAGTATTGATATTCAGCCTTCCTGGTTTGTTAAAGTTAGTTAGCTGTGTTGTGTGTGTGTGTGTGTTAGAGTCATACTGTGTGTTTGTTAACGTTGTACATTTGTTAGTGTAATAATCCCTTATGATTTTTAGCATTGTACACATGTTGGTGATTTGTAGGTTAGTAGGTTTTTTAAGCTCTTTTTAGTGCTGCAGGTTTGTTAGTGTTGTAGATTTCTTAACCTTTGGGATTTTCAGTCTCTCAGGTAAGTCTGTCTGTCTGTCTCTTAAACCGAATGGTCAAAGGAGATTGTCTCTCACACAGAGCCTGATTCTGCTCGAGGTTTCTGCCTCTTAAAAGGACATTTTAATCTTAAAGATTTTCATTTCATGCCTTTCTCATGGCTCCTCTTGCGATTGGACCTCACTTAGTTCTGTTTCTAGTTTCATCATCAAACGTTGTCAATCTTTTGTTTGTCAGCCTTTGTAACTGATTACTCACAACACTAGCAGAGACCTGAAAAAAAAAAAAACTTCACACTCAGATGAGCTGAGGAGTGAGTCTGTTGTGTTAAAAGTTAAAACTGTACACCACCATAACCCAGGTCATAATACAGCAAATTCTGCAGGCTTTCATCAGCGGGTCACAGACTAAATCATTTTGTGTTACCTCTTTGGGTGGCAGATATCAACTTAACAGACATTTATTTTAATGAAAATCTTCGAGATGGTATCTTAACCTCCAACATATCGTGAACTCAGCTTTCAATTTGGTCAGGCTGAGAGGAGACATTCGGGAATCATTTCAGCACATGATGGACTGGATCTTATGAAAAAACCTTGAATTAGTGACAGTCCAGTGGACCTGTTTCAAACCAAGTTAAATATCTGTGTCATTGTTCACACTAATGTTTCTTCTGCTGCTATCTGCACATTTTTCCTCCCTCAGACAGCTGAACATAGCCTCTCTATTTTCTCCTTTAGTCACTTACTTAACAATGCTGAAAAAAAAGCAATATTTTTGGCAAATCGACAACTTCAGCTCCCACGAGGTTTGGATAGCGCTTCACCAAGTCTGCTCTCATTCTTTCAGTCTAATCAAGTGAAGCCTCCTTCATCATCAGACCAAAACGTCTTTGTATTTGAGTGTTTGTGTGTGTTCCTCACTGGAGGAGCAGTTGACTCCGTATCGTCCTGGTTCACAGTTCTCGCACGCAGTGCCGTGGAAACCCTCGTAGCAACGGCACTCCCCGTTGCCATAGTTACCATCCTGACACTCCCCGTGATTGGAGCACCAGCTGCCGACGTCGCCAGGGCATTTGAAGCACTCGTGGCCGTAGTAACCGGGGCAACAGGAGTGATCCTGCAGGACAGACCATCATCAAGTTATTATTATTATTATTATTGTACTGAACCATTTGCAGACCTTGAATCTGTACCATTTCTGAGTTCATCTGTTTGATAAAGTGAAGATTTTTTTCAATTTATAATTAGAAAACACTGTACTCCATGGCATGGCGTGGAGGCACTTGGAGTAGTTGCAGTAACACTGCCACCAGTTAAGTCATTATAGTTATACTATTACTGCTAGTTTAAGTACGAATAGCAAGACTGCAATCAAGAATAGTCTATAACAGGGTTGAGAAAACAGATTAAACAGTGTCCAGACGAAAGGTTTACTGAGCTGCTTTTGTGCACTGGGGGTTAATTCTGTAAATTAAAATTAAAATGACTCCCTATACAGAGCTAGTTTTCGATCCCCAACCCAAACTAGAGCACTGCACAGTAGCGATGGTAGTTATAGCAGTGGTACGGTGGTAGCAGTAATATCAGCAGACCGTAGTAATCCGAAGACATTTTATGACACAGCCCGGCACCGACTTCCTCCTGGATCCGACTCGCTTCCTGTATTTACAGTTGGATCGCATGTTGGATGGAAACTGTGGTTTGATCTGCAGCAGAAAACAGTAGAAAAACATTAAAAACCCAATCTGAGAGAACACAGGCGCCTACAGAGATGACTGACACGTCATATAACTCCACCTTTATTTTGTTAGAGAGAAATAAGTTTTCTTCAGTGTGTGGTGCAAATAATAACAGGAACACCTGTACAAGGATGTGTGATTAAATCTAATCTAGTCCTCAAGACTCCCACTTTGTAAATGTTAATAATGTAATTTGGGAGTTGATTTAACTCTGGGGTAACTTTTGAGTCCATTGATTGTTTTTCTGGGAAATGCTCCACAGGTAATTCAGTGTTTCTTACTGGTTTGTAGCTGAAGAGGCATCGAGGTGGTCCTTCACAGTCTGCACACCTCCCCTGGAGACGAGGACAGAGAGAAAGCAGAGGGGTTATAATAACTGTGACAAACATCCATCAACCATCCATCAACCATACTGACAGCAGACGTCTCAACGACATCTGTATCTGCAGCAAAGTCTCTTCACTGCCAATCTGATTATTTTATCCTTAAAAGCAAATTAAATACTGCATTAAATGTGCTGCATTAATGCAACAGTGCTTAAAATGTAAATAAACTGTTTAAATCAAACACTCCCAGATAGTAGCTGCATTTAAATCTGCCTCCAAAATTGAATGTGGTCAACAAGTAAGATGAGAGTCCTGTGCATTAATCTTTCCTCTCCAATTTTCTTTTTATAAATAAATATGATAGTAATGTGACCATTTAAGATGAGAGATACAGTAAAATGAAAACTTAAACACCATTTAATTAATACAACCATATAAATGCCTTCAGCAACATTTTATATCATTTATTTCTCGTCAGTATATTAATAAACAGACAAAAAAACACTATTTGACTCTAAGTGCAGATGTGTCGTATGTTCTGCAACAATCTGCATCCATAACGATAGGATTTTTTGTTAATTTACTGGTTGATCTTTTGTGTCACATTTCACGGTGATAGCCTCAGCTGTTGACCGGAGATACGACTGATATGAGGCTGGGTGTGTTTTTATTAATCACTACAAACACTGATCTGTGTTCCACTTCACCCAGCCTTCTTCTCATTCATTCATTCATCCTTCACTCCCTCCATCCTTACGTTGACCTGCAGGGTGACCTCTTTGCTGCATCTGCTGCGTCGGATTTTGAGGACCTGAGGGAGGATCATGATGACGCCGTACTGCGTCTCAATGAAAGTGCCGTCAAGAGGAACATCGTTCACGACTGTCTGGAAGAGGAGAAACAGAATCAGACTCCGCCTGTCTGCTTGAGATTTACACATTATTAAAAGACAATACCAGAGTGTTTGCATGTTTAAGCACCTTAACTTTTGACCATTCGTACTTCATAAAAGTGCTTCATCTGCATCTCATCCCTTCAGTTTTTAGATTGATTTCCTTCTTCCTAAGCAACTGTTGGTTTATGAATATTAACTTGCAGAGACTTGAAAGTTTCTGCAGAGAGACAGTCCATCACAGTCAAAACTTTGGATGCTTTAATTTTCTGTCAAAGTTTTGGCATCATCATCTGATAATGCAGCTGTGAACTGGAACTCTCCTCAGTGGATCATTCATCCCAAAACTGACGCTCTCTGTTGTCATAAAATCAAACTCAGAAGACAAGCGATAAGGAAATATGAACATTGTGAATACTAATGGGACATCACTGGTTTCTTGTATTTATTTTGTTGATCAGCTGTTGATTCTTAAACCTCAGATGAGGTCAGTGTTTAAAAATACTATTACTATAAAAACTGCTCCAAACTGCACCACCAGACAAAATTATTAACTTTGATCAAAATTAAATTTGTCTATATGTTGGCTGTGTTATTTTTTTCTGCAGGTTGATTTACATAGAAATGAACTGGAACTAGAACTATTAACTGGAATGATATCAATCTAAAAACTGAACGCAAAAGCAGAAGTGTGGTCCAAAAACAAAAAAAACAATAGTCTTCAATGTTCTTGGGTGAGAAAGCTTCTGGATGGTCTGTCACATGGCCATGAAGCTTGTCCAGTTATTCTTACCTGGTTGTCGTTGTTTAAGTGGAATTGGACCTGGTAGTCGTTGCCGAGCAGCGTGCTTTTCACCATGCCGTCAGACAGGTGGTCGGGGAAGAGCAGCTCATTATTAATCACATGATACTTGCACAGATCAGAGTCCTGGACAAACAGACAGATAGAAGAAATGGGTTAAGGATAATTTTGGTTTACAGATATTTACTGTTCACGTCTCTGAGTTGTTCAGATTCAGTTCAGTTAGAGAAGAAATAAGGACGACATCTTCATGTTACAGGTCCAGAAAATGTCTCCAAGAGTGGATGAGACGTTTGCAGCTGCACTAGCTGTTTAAAGTCCACTTACAGAAATAACAACTCTTAAAATCAACATATTTCTGACACGACAAACTTGACTAGCTCAGCACTGGCTCACATCATTCATCTGGACCTACCAGGACAGAGGAGTTTGTCTTGCTCAGGTGCTCCCTGATGGCGTCATCTGTTGGCAGCAGGAGGGTGAAATCAACCTCTTTCAGCTCCTCGGACAGATTGTACATCTGTGAAAACACAAACACACACTAAAAGGCACTGAAAAAATAAATAACTACGGCTTTAAGTCCAGAGAGACAGAACAAATATCTTACCAGAAAGTACTGTCTGAACAGAGTGAAGCTGGAGGAGGAGTTCAGGAAGGCCATCAACGACGAAGGCTCGGGGGGAAGATCTGAGCGGGATGGGGCCAGAACCTGATCACACCCAAACAAACAAACAAACAGACAGTGTTTCAGTTTGTTTAATATTTGAAGGTTATACTCCACCAACAAATTCCTTCTCACTCAGACTTTAGAGGAACCAATGCTTTTTCATGGCCTCCAGAGGGTGGGACATTTGAGCAACCCCATGATCTCTGCTGCAGCGCCACCATCAGGACAAACTTCCTCCACCTCTGGAAAAGCTCAAACATTAGCTAAATCACTGTTACAAAGCTGACTCTTGCCTTGTCTACGATGTGAATGTAGCCATTGATCGCAGGCATGTTGTGGGTGATGATGGAGGCGTTTCCAATGAGGATCACCTGAAACAAAAGAAGGACAGTTAAACATATAATGCGTGTGTGTATCTAACTCTGAACTAGGTGTGGGAACATATCAACGGTGACTGTGATGTTTCTGACAGAGTACCAGACTGTGTGTAATCACTGATTTGCTGTAGCAGTAGCTCATTGCACCGTGTATACCCGTGAATGAGCCCTGCAGCCTCTGTGAGCTGTTCAAGGTCAGAAAATAATTAAATGTGGTGCTGCATACACTTACTCAATAATGAAGTAAAGAAATCTTAAAACAGGCTGCAGAGAAGAACTTGAACTTGCATTATTCATTAAATATCACACATCGTAATGTGTTGGTCTGTTTATATTACTGGAGCCTTTTTAGGAAGAACTCAGCATTTAATTGTGCTTATTCACGTTTCCTCTGAGAGATAAATGAGAAAATAGATATCATTGTGTTAAGAGCTGATGTCGTCAGCCAAGGTTAGCATAGTTCAGAAATACTCCAAACAACGCCTCTAAAACTCACTAATTAACATGTTATATCTTCTTTAGTTAATCCCGTCACAAACAGAAATATAAAAACAGCAGTTTTCTGGTTTCAGCCAGTGACTCTATGCAGCTTTTTTTCAATCACAGTAAGTAAATCAACATAATCTAACAGAACCATGTCACACAGGAGACGTTTTTTCATGAACCGTAGCAACTTCGTTACTATAAATCTGTGCACACCTGCAGCAGGTCAGTAATCACATTTCACTCCTACTGACATTATTTTAAAAGGATTTCTTAGTGGTCTTACAGTGGTGATAGAAAATGCTGCCTTCTGTACATCGAAACACTTAGATATTCAGAAATGGAGGTGGGATTTTTTTTTAGACTTGCAGAGGCTACTTTATGTTAGCGTTAGTGTTACTCAGACTTTTCATAGAATTATTATATTTAAGAGGATGTGTCAGTTTCTGTAAAGATGTCTTCTTTGTCCTGCACATGCATATCTGTTAAAGCTCATGAGGAAGAAGAGTTCAGCAACCTCCAGGAGAAATCTAACTGGAGAAACCAAAGCACTCGTGTCCTAAACTGATGAGATTTTTTTTATTTATATGTTGTTTGAGAAATCAGCTTACTGAGGAAAGTGCGAGCTTTGTGTCTGCACAGAAACCAAAACCTGCTCATAAACATGCTGTGCAGATGTTCTGGGTGGACAGATACGCTGTTGTTTTCCAAGAGACAGTCTCAACATGCAACTCTCCCTAAAACCACAAACTGCTTATCTTTACATGTGTGGCCAACATGTCAAAAAGACACTGCTGCATATATTTTCCCATCACCACTCAGAAATGTACAAATCTGCAGGTTTATGCTGACCTTCTGAGTGGCTTTCCTGACCTTCTGAGTGGCTTTCCTGACCACTTGCTGTAGATTTGTTCACAGTTCAAACCACAAAGCCACAGTGCAACAACACCCCCCCCACACACACACAGGGACGAGGGTGCGAGTACGTACACACATGTATTATTACCGACAGTGGGCAACATACATGGCCGACACCTTTCTTTAACCTTTTATGACCTACCACGACCTACCACAGAACAAGTCTGCCAGAACATCTCTTTATATTTTTACGTGATGTAATGCCATTTTTTGGAGCATTTTAATTTGCTATACATCAATACAATCCTTATATCCCAAATTTTAATAATATGTATAGACTTATGTCCAGACTGACTGACTAATAAATTGCTAAAAAGTGCAATAAACCATGAAAAAATGAACATTGTTACTACTCTGTCACAGGTAGTGTCGCAGGAAGTGACACAAGAAAACCATGTGATAGTTCATCCTCACAATGTGATGACGTGTATTCCAACGTAGGAAGCGCTGTGAACTGTTTTTGTTGCACAAGCTTTATACTGGATTTCTGTATTGAATGCGTGATATGAATGTGTAACTCCTCGGGTTTTATATGCAACATAACAGACGGTCTGTTAGTATCACCACATTCTTACCCCGCTGCTGTTACTAATCTCCCATTGAGTGGGGGGGTTCAGTGTGGGCAGCTTGGTGCCCACCAGTTTGTCCAGATCTTCTATGGAGTAGATCCCTGGCAGGAAGTGGGCCCTGCAACCAGGAAGAGCAACAGGAAATGGTCACGACTCATTTCAGTGAACACAAACTCACAGCGTGCTCCTGAAGGATCTGTTCAAGTTTAATGTTCCAGAGATGAACAGCGCAGAAAAAGATTTACACCTCGACAGATTCCCGAGAGTAGTGGTTTCTCTGCTTCCTGGTGGATCCAGTTCAAGCAAGATTAAGCATCAAAACTGTGAAAGGAAACCGCAGGACTCCTGAGCATGCCAAAGGACACTGATGAGGGACAATGCTGAGGATATTCTACATTTTTCTTATTGTCAACAACAAATCTCTTGAGAACATTAAAAAACCAACACTGTGCTACATAAATCTTTGACAAGAATCTGTATCATCCCAGTCATTTCTTAAAACTACGGGGCACTAGTTTTTAGCAAACATTACTAAAACAGAAAATGGTGCATTTTTTGGGGACTGGGTTGAGTCAAAATAAAATCCAGCATGTGTTCATGGCAGCGAACGAACATGTCACCCAGGCAACAGCAACAGCGTGGCTCATTTATGTGTTTTTAATAGTTTCTGGACAACAAAAGAGCTTTATGACTCAGAGAAAGAAAATATATCAGGCCAGACCATGTTCCTGAGCTTAGCTTAGAGAGCAACCTCTGTGTGTGTGTGTGTGTGTGTGTGTGTGTTACATCTGATCTACATGTAAAGTGACTGACCGCAGGAAGTGAGGCAGAAGCGGTGTCGGCTGGTCCAGAACGGCTCCTGATTTGAAGTTATGTTCCTCAGAGCGTCTCTGGAGGGAGCAAACACTGTGATGTTCCCACTCAGGTCCTCAGAGGAGTATCTGTACTTCTAATAACACACACACCTTTTGCACACACACAGGTTTTACAGACTCTTTTTTTGAAGGTTTTGGCCCATTTCTCAAAAAATTACAACAACATTTAACAGATCATCAGGATGTTTCAGCAGCAAGGTGAAAAAAATAGTTTGGTCGCACAGCCAGGTTTAACTGTACTGTTGTGGTGTGTATACTAAAACACTCTGTTATACTAAAACATTAAGTGAAATAAAAACAGGACGCACCAAACCAATTAGTTTTAACATACTTACTTGAATAAGTAAGTAACTACGGAGTCTGGTTCTTACACACCTGAATCAGTCGGTGGAAACTGTACAGCTTTATGTTCATGTCCAGCTCCTGCAAACACACACATGTACACACGCTGTTATTATGCTATTTAGTCAGACTGTGCATTATACAGAAATAAAGGAACAACATACAAAACAAAGTAGTAGCTTCATTTTCAAACGTGCGTAGGTGCGGTTGTTATTTCAGTGTGTCAGATATATATTTCATCTACATTGCTTATCTTGGTGCTAAAGGAACTTAATCTGGCCTCCCTATATGATCCTGGTCTGAATACTCACATCCAGTAATGATCCGTAGCAGATGGTCCCGTCTCCAGCGTAGCCATCAGAGCAGGTACAGGTGTGAGTTCCTCCCTCCCTCACCTCACACTTCGCCTGAATGTGCAGCAGATGGGAATTAGGGGAAATTTAACTTTTAATTTAAATGTAACTAACCTAGACCACAGGAATCACAAATAATCCCCAATTCATACATGATAACACAAATATACATATTCATCAAATCTTCAGACGAAGAAGGATCAGAACTAATCTTAAAAGTCTGGAGATGACATTTTTAAAAACATAAACAGTACAACAGTTTCAAGAAACAATGAGCCTCATTCGTCAACAGCTCTCAAGGGGAAGAAATATTCACTGATATTTCCTTACCTGGGATTTGTTCTTCCGTTAAAACAGAATCTACACACACGCAAAAGCTCACTTGCACACATTTGGGTATTGATTAGTTTGTGCAAAATAAGTGGTTATTGGTTATATCTGCTACTAAATATGACAGCTTGTTTGTTATTCAACTCAGAAATACTGAAGATTTTCTTATGTTTGGAGTCTGTTGCTCCACCATCTTTAGATTTTCATTCCTCTTGACCTCTCTAACTTTTCTTGTCAATTTTTGCATGTGTACACCGCCCTGTAGTCTCAAAGCGCTGTAATGGGGAGTGGGGACGGGGTTTACCTGAGCTAATTAGGAACAACTGGTGTTTAATTTTCGATGTACAAGGATAGTGGGATTTATAATTACAAGAGCACAGGTGTGGAAAACCGAAACTCCAGCAACGTCATTTGTTATGCAACACAAACACAAAACAACTATGGAGGCCACCAGACAAAGAAATGTCTGCACCTCGTCGTTGCTCCACGGGGTTGATTTCTGTACAGCCATCTCTGATCGTATCGTGTTTGCTGTTATTGCGTTTTAAAAATGGCGGGGTTGACTCTTATGAACGAGTCGCTCTCCTGACTCATCTAGTGACATCACGCTCTGGCCAATCAGTGGCCTGCCGTCTGCCGACATCACATTTTCGGCTTGACTCAGCTGGCTTTGCCGAGCCGAGTAGGTACTAGAAAAGTACCTGGTACTACTGGACTATCTTCCACCAAATTTTGACCAAAAAACTGCTTCCACAGAGAAGGAGAAAGAGACAGATCATTGTTAAGCTGTAGACTAAAAACCATTTACCACCATTAACACTAAGGCAGCTGTCTTGGCAGCAGAGATCTTTCTGCGTTTACTTCTGTTTGGACTCAGAAGCTTTGAAGTAATTCACTCAGTCTTCCCAACTTGTGTTGTTTTTGCTGCAGTCGTGTTTCCCAAATCTCTTTAAATAAAGCTGTTGAGTGCAAAGTTAGACCACAACTATGAAAACACAGCCAATGTTTTAAATCCTCAGTAAATAAAACCACATCTTTCACCATGGCTGTCACAATATGACAGAAATACACAATAAATTACTTTGTGTGTGTGTGTGTGTGTTTACCAGGTCATGGCAGCCTCCATTCCTCTTTGAGCAGGGGTTAACAAGGTCACACACAATACCGTCGCCCATGTAACCTGTTTTACACACACACTCACTCTGAAGACACAAAGACAGATAAACAAACATGTTTCAATAATATTTTTACTCAGACATTTAATAAATCATACAGATGAAAAGAGAGAGAGTTGGGGTAGTGCATATATGAGAGGATTTGAATAGTTAGATTTGTTAAAAGAATGAAACATCAGAAATGCTTTAGAAACCTCAGAGATGTCCAGACATCCCAAACAGAGGAGAATACAAACGAGAGAGGTAAAAAATGTAAAGTTAATAACATGTTATTGTCCATTATTTGTCAGTAACTGACCTGTCCAGGTCCGATGTGGTTGCAGTCGGCATTTGGGCTGCAGCCTCCTCGACTCTTCAGCTGACAGTTATTGATCTCCACACACACTTTGCCGTCACCTGTCCAGCCCTCATTACACACACACGACGCGTTACCCGGACCTAAATAGGCACACTTTGCCTGTAGAGGGAGGGAGGGAGAGGATGTGTTATAAACTTTGAATCTGACCATCAACAACAACACCACACCACAGAAGCAGCTGGGACTTTACCCATATTATATAATTGATATGTGCTGATTGATCCATGTGAAGTGAGCTGATTTTCTCTTGCCCACTTGGTTTCTTTCTCTCTTTCACTCACTGAAAGATTTTTTCAAGATTCTCTTTAGAAATTAATTTTGGTTGGATGATGGATGATGACGACTTGTTTGCATAAAATAGCATTGTGCATATTAATATTTTGTTTGCATTTTCAAAAAATTTGATGATTAACATGTTCATTAGTGATTATTGTGAAATTATCTGCTCCTTTGAGAAGAATAAAAGGAGAGGATATTAACTGTGTCCATGCACACACACATGCAGTAAGTCTTACGTTGATGTCGCAGCCTCCTCGGTCACTCTTCAGGCAGGGGTTGATGGGAGAACAGGAGTGACCATCACCGTCATATCCATCCTTACACACACACCTGGTACAACACACACACAGAGATGTTTGATGAACACACTCAGAGGAGCGGAGTGACTGCTGTTTATCACCTGCTGATGATAATCACTGAATGCTCCTTTAAAATCACAGCATCATGATTTCAACTTGCATCAGTCACATGAGAAAAGATGTACAGGTGGGTGTGGAGTTGATGCGGTGTTGTGAAGGCGCTCGCGGAGATCAGCTGATCCGTGTGGAGCTGATCTGCCTGAACTGTCACCGTAAACCAACACTTTACATACACACATTAGAGAGGAGGGAGCTGCAGTCGTGCAAGTGTGAGGCGAGTCCTCCTGATGTTGTAAAGAAGGAATTCACAGTTCATCATCCAGGTTTCTCGCTCTCCAGTTCATGGTGTTGTCATAGTGATGTCATCTAGACTGAGATATCTGCTCTCAGACAGCGAGGAGTATAATATATAATATTTATGCCTCTGCCAGTGATGTCAGTTAACATTACTACAGCCTGGAGCCCTGCTAGCAGCTCTGTGAGATTAATAATCCCAGCATTTTGATGTTCAGCAGTTTATATCACTTGTATGGTAAAGATTTATGGACTAAATTAATCTAAATTTCGGGAGAAAATCAAGCAAGAAGGCGCAACAAGGTGGGAAAATGTTATATCTCGTCATGTCATGCTCCGTTTCCTGTTCTGGCTTGTCTGTTTCATTTTGAAATCCTAACTCTCCTCTCGTTTCAGGTCCCTTGACTTCCTGCCCTTGTGTGTTTCCTGCCTCTGTGATTGTCTGCCCCTCCCTGATTGTTTCCACCTGTTCCCCATTACCTCATGTGTATATAGTCTGTGTCTCCCCCTGTCAAGTCATGGTTACTGCGTGTCTACCAAGCCTGTCTGTAAGATCTAGCATTTATATTAAAACCTTTAAAACCATTCCTGTCTCCGTGTCGTCCTGCATTTGGGTCTGTCTGTCTTGTGCTGAACGTAATAGAAAAACTAAAATTAGCGAGGCCAGCATGCCAACATTTATAGAAAGATAAGCTAAATAACAAGAACTGTGGTTCAAACATGAGTATTAATTATTGTTTATCTTAATGAGCAGGATTGATGTCGGCTGTCAACCCTCTGAATCTTCCTCTGGGTGCTCACTTAAAGGATGTTAATGTTATTTGATATTTTAGCTTCTCGTCTCGAGCTTAACCCAGAAAGTGATCAGTGTGAGTGGGAACGACAACGTGAGCAGCTCTGTTCAAACATCTGGAATTACTGAGAGTCCATCTGCTGTATTACTGCAGAGTCAGGTGAAATGGGCACTTTAAAACCTCTGTAAACTCTTTAAACATAAAGATGCTGACAGCTGTAGTCTCAGACTGCACAACAACAATCAAAGACAAACAAAAGATGACAACAAAGTAAAGTAAGTTTTTAGACTAAAACTACCATTAATAAAGTGACTAAAATGTGACTCAAACTAACAGACACTGGTAAAAAATTAAGAACAAGTGTGAAAATAAACAAACACTGAATGTTGTAGTCATAGTTGCAGGATCTTACGTAGTGTGCAGTCCTGTGTGTGTGCAGTATGCGTGGATGTGACAGTGTTCCTGCAGGCCGTCAGAGTTGCAGGGTGTGGCAGTCTTGTCACAGTTTTCTCCGGAGTATCCCTCCAGACAGGATCCCCTCCGACACACACCTCCACTGCCCGGACGGTTATCACACACACCGTGGACGCAGTGACACTCTAAAGACACACACACACACAGACACACTAAACTAAGATGACGAACAAACATTATACATGCTGATGCTGGCTAAATAGTCAGACCCTCTAGTTCTAATCTGTGTCCAAAATCACTACCTATTTACTCTGTACTGCACTAGATTTCTTCAGAGCATCCAAAGAGTGTATTCAAGTGTGTTCATTTATCCTGTATGTCTTCAATATTCCACAATGGAAAGAAAAAAGTAGTGAAAATACAAAGCTTTGTGTTTCATAGACCCAAAATTACCACCAGCTGTCAATGATGCTGCAAAAAGATGATTAAGAGGTGTCTCAAATCTCAATTTACCACTCACTATAGACCAAACTACTGTGTCTGTTGTAAAGTGAATGAGTGGACAGTGGACTCAGACTTTATTGGAATGGAGGTGTAAAGTTGCTCTCCAAGTGTTAAGAGGAGGAGCACTTACCTTCGTCACACTTCTCTCCGAACTTGGACGGATCCGAGCAGATGTGGCAGGCGACGCCCTTGAAGTTTGACTGGCAGCTGCATGACCCGTTGCCGTGGATACCGTCCAAGCACTGCATGTGGTGAATAAAAAAAAAAAAAACCATCAGCGGAGACACGAGGCTTCAGTCGCGGAGCTGTTTTGTTCGTTGCTCAACGTTCCTTACCGTTCCTTTGTCATAACAGGGATGCTGAAATCCTCCGATACAGGGTTTACAGTCGGGACCGTAGAAACCTTTACAGCACTCTGCGACCTGTGAAACACACACACACACTGTCAATAAGGTCACTTCCTACTTGTTAGATCCTAAACTAATGCAGGTTCTTGTTCGATCTACCTGTGAGTTTGTTGACAAAAATAACATCTTTATACTTTTTGTTTACTTTCGCACTCTGCACATGTGGTGGGAAATTAGAAATGTGAACTATTTTTGTAAAGTAGTGTGTTGTTCTTTATCTGACTTGCTGCTTGTGGTCATACCATGCTCTCCCTTTATGAGGCAACAGCACTTAATCTATCAACCCAAAAGAGAAATATTTTACTAGCAGGAAGTACTGCTGCCAAAACACTGCCAGTTTTATATCAGAAACCACCACACTTAATCACAAAAACACAGTGCGTTAACACTTTTCTGGGCATTCTTAATGTGGATCTATCAACATACATACATACATACATACATACCACAATTTTCACTCAAGGGGCTTTCCCTTCTGCCCAGCATATTAACACCCCCAGTCCTTAGGCAGTCTATCTGTAGTACATTACATAGCCTCTACTTAAACCTAAAAAAAAATATTTTTTCACTACTTGGAGACAGCAGTAACAAGTAGTGAACATGATATTGACATTTTATCATCTTCTAAGCTAAAGAACTGTTGCTTTATTATAGATCCAGCTATTTCAGAGCACCATTATCATTCATTTGGAGTCATGTTTCTTTCCACATGGAAAATTTAACTCCAGTATCCTCTCTTTTAGCTCTGTTTTTAGTCTTCCAACTTCTGAGAAAAATATCTGGCTTTTTAGCTGCTAATTGCTCCACTTTGCTCACGGGCTAGTCTCTAAATGAGTTTGTTTGAAGAACTGAAGAACAAGGAGAGAGTACAAAACAAAGCGTCAGTGGGTGCCAGCATTTGTTAAAGTGTCAGTGTCAAATACAAAAAACACTCATCTGTGGCAGTATCAGAACTAGAGGAGCTGAGAGGAAGATGAATGAAGATCAAAATAAAGCTTTTTTTTCTCACCTGTTTAGTTGTGTTGCAGAATTTGGCGCAGCCTGGGCTGAGCGTCGGCCTGAGAGGAGACGTGACGTATTCGCAGCCGGTCTGATGATATGCCTGGAGACAGACACACAGATTTGTTGGTGTTCTGTTCTCATCAATACTGCACACTAGGTTTAATGGGTTTGAAAAAAATACTTCTGTGGAAAACCTGTGCACATATTGCTAAACCAGAACAGAAAAACAGCAGGACATTATAACTCTAAGCAAATGACTCATTGTTCAAGTCCTTTTTGATTGCAATGTCTAATTTATACACTTCTCTGATTGGCTGACTGTCGCTGTCACTTGACACTTTCTCTCAAGAGGACACATCATTACAGCAATTTATTTTTCACATATCAATCATAATCAGTGCTTTTATTCAGTGGATATAAATAAATTACATCAACATCAACACTGTCAAACCTTCGCCACTTTTATTCTGAAGGTCAGAGGTCACATCTCTGCACATGCATTGCTTAACTGGTGATTTATCAACACGGTTGCACAGATTTCCACATTTCTATCTACTGTATGACCACTGGAAACAGAATAAAATAGTGCTGTGATTTACCAGTTCAGTGCTGCCTTCTGGACAGTCAGTCTCATAGAGGTAACTGCAGTGAACACATGGACCCTGTAAAAACACAACATACACACAAACACAAAAAATAAATACTTCACTATGAGTATTATTGTTAGCTGTATGCGTCTTTTGGCCTGTGTGTGAACATTAGCTGTTATAAAACAAAAGTAATTTTGTCTATGAGCAATATTAACGTCACTAACAACAGTCAGGTAAAGCTCTCCAATAGTCAGACAAGAGTAACAATCCCTGACAGGTGTGCACACCTAGCTAACTCTAACCCCATTACCAGGTGATTAAGTTTTCCTCAGAGCCTTGAATCTGACTTGACCATTTGACTTTGACCATTTTATTTATTACATTAAATATATGAATAGTGTTTGGTCCTAATTTGTGCCTCTGGTATTCTGTGTTATATGCATAAGTTCAGATGGACCAAAAACCAGGGTAAAATAATAATTATAAATGATTTTCAAGCCTTTTGTTTAGTTGTGAGAACATTTAAAAAAAATGTTTTTAAAGCATTTTCTGCCTTTATTAGAAAGATGGCAGAAAACGGAAAAAAAAAAAAACAACAGTCGCAGTCAAACTTCAACCAGAGACGTTGTGGTTAATGGTCACCACTGGTAAATCCTAAATTACAGCGACATCCCATAACCAAATTATTTTAATAGGAAAAACGTTTTAGCCTCAAAGAGTAATTTGTTTTTGTTGGTTGTCAGTTATAGCATATTGTGCACCATCAATTTCAATTATACATGTTCTAATTGGAGCAGAGGAGGAGTAGATTAGCTGCAATTTAACCTAAAACCCATAATTATCACAAACCATCCAAAAAAATAAAATAAAATGTGGCCCAACTACAAAAAAGCCCACAAACAGTGTGTGTAAAATGTAAATTAGCATGCTAATGTTAGAGTCATCCCTCTGTGTGTGTGTGTGTTACTGTTCTCTGTTTGTTTGTTCAGAGTTTGATTTGATGCTCAGCCTCCGTCTGCTCACCACGGTGATCTTGTGCTCGACGACATCGCAGCGGTGAGGCAGGATGGGAAGGATGGAGGGCGGGTAGAGAAGCCCGTCGATCATGTGGATGATCCCATTGGACGCCATGATGTTGGTGCTCGCCAGTTGCACACCCTTCTCGCCCAACAGGATCTTACCCTGCAGAGGAAAGAGGGAGGCATTTAGTGTTAATGTAAAACTGCCAACGGTCACTGTAAACTAGCAACCGGAGACACTTACATCACCAGACACAGAGATGGCGACAATCTGATTGGCCATCGTCTGGATCCGAGGGAGAGCAGCCAACTCGTCGACCGTCAGCTACAGACAGAAAATATAATCATCAACTAAACAACAAAGTCCCATTTGTTATTCAGTTTAGTTAGTCATCCTACCTCAACAGCAGTGGAGATAAAAATGTAAAGTCTGTTAAAGGAAAAAAAATCATTTATCCCCTGAATATGTAAATGTTGCCTGCTGTATTATGAGCTGATGATTTAAGTGTTAGGCAGAAAGGCACTTCTTTCTTTACCTTCTTCACTAGCAGACCAAAAAAGACAAAAAAGAAACAATAAAGCAGGAGGAAAGGAATGACTGAGAGATGGATGGATCGATGGAGGAAGGGGTGTCTTACCACAGCCTGGGAAAAAATATGGTGTCTGAGAAGTTCTTGAAGTTTATGTTTGGCCTTAAAAAAAAAAGAAAAAAAAAAAGAGCAGAATATCAATTTAAAATCCTGATTATTTTCCCACAGCATATTGAAAGTTGGAAATTATTGCACCTCTTTAAAAATAATAAAACTAAATATCTGTAAGCCATTTTAAATATTAAATGGGATGCAATAGGAACCAAAGGTAATATCAAAAAACATCAGCAGGCATATCCTTCAAAGCTTCATGTACTCCATCTGCTCTAATCACCAATGACACTAAATGAATGAACACAGCACCCACGTCGTTCAGCATGTACAGGATGCTGCCGTCTCTGGCTCGGTCCACAGCCTGGTTGGTGGGGATGAACACTGTCAGGGGTCCCGGGCCTCGCAGTGGGAGGGGCGACCCGCAGTTCTACAAAAACACACAATCACACACATCAGATTTGATTAGAGACGAGGAACTGACATCGATTCCCGGTCAGGATTTGTCTTAAAATTGAACCTCCTCACCGTAGTTACTGTTGCTGTGGCTGTCAATCTTTCAATTCTCCAATATTATGTACAGTTTACAAGAGTGGCACCTTTGGCCATGAATCTTTTGTATATTTTTTAAACAATGAAAAGAAAAGTAAACAAACTATTTCCCGCTGACTTGTTGAATGAAGAATCTTGTAAAATGGCCATCAGTGTACACGTGATGGTTAACATGCATATCTAGATGATGACGAGTGTGACGAGATCGAGTGTGAAAATGAAAATGTAATGTACAAATGATGAAGTACTGACCTCAGTGCCAAAAACACTGTAATTATCACTCATCATCACAGCTGCGACGAATGAAAAACGAATGAAACAAAGCACTTCGAGATTGTTATTTATAGGTTGTAATTATGGTTATTATTTTCATTTCATTCTCTTTCGTGGCTCCTAAACTGCTAATTGGTAACTGCAGGTGAATTTTGGACCTCACTTCCCAAGTTTCAATGTCTATACCGTCAGCAATCTTGACTTTGTTTGTTTGGCCATCATAACTGTTTACTTGTAGCTCTGGCAGAGACCTGCAAAAAACACAGTATATCGCTTCGCACATGGGTGAGTTGAAGAGTGAATCTGTGTCTTGTTAGAAGCCTAACTGTGTGCTGCTTTTTTTTTTTCAGGTAAGTTGCTGACAACACCTGGATCATAATACTGCCAATACTGCAGGCTTTCATCAGTGGGCCATAAGCTCCATCACCAGTGTTACCTCATTCGGTGATAGATGACATAACAGACGTTTATTTAAATGAAAAAAATGTAAGATCATCTTTAATATTACAGTAGTATTGCTGGCATGTTAGAGCAGATAAGCACAATGTTTGGATTCCTTACACTTATGCTCTTATCTTTCTGTCTTTAGAGGGTAAAAAAAAAAAAAAAAAAACAAACCCCCAAAGTCTTTAAATACTGACTACCTGTTACTACACAATGCACACTGCTTCAGCATGTGGAGAAGTCCACAGACTGACAGACCTGCTGTGCTTAGTTACAGCTGCAAACCATCACTGTTCAGGGAATAAGAGAATCAGGACCAAACACTTTGACTGATTTCCTCTCATGTGGAGATAAAACCAAACATCTTTGTGACGTTATTGACCAGAACAAAATACTCACATCGACCAGAGACAGGAAACGGTTGTATTTTCCATCCTTAGTCAGAATTTCTCCGATTGTAATATCTGCGTACTGGACACAAAGTCAGTGATCAAATCACAGACATTCACTGGCACAAAGTTAAGGATGCATAGTTAGACTGCAAGGTTTTAATGCAAAACGGTATACCTTCAATTAGAACTTAAAATAATTAATGCATTGAAGATTTTTTATTAAATAAAAACAAATAAGCACATTTCTGACAGTTTAATTCATTTTTTGTTTTGTCTTATTTTTGTTGTTTGATCAAGATAGTTTGCTGTTTTGATGTTAGTTTTTTCAGTGTTTTTTAGGGAGTTTTTCCATATCAGGTGAAGTCAACTCACCTGTTCATCACGAGGAGGCTTGTCAGAAGGAGTGTTTGTGATTGGCTGGTCGATGATGTGGATGATCCCATTGGAAGCCGGCAGGTCTTCCTGGATGATGGTGTACAGTTTGCTGGGGTCGTCCATCAGGATGAACCTCTGCATGGACCAGACAGAGATAATCACCATGCTTATGTGCACCAATCTGGTTAGTGAGACAATTACCTGCTTTCTTAAACATTGTGGAAACAGGAATCCACATTTAGACTGATACTTATGAAGTGTAGACATGTAACCTGATTTATAAAACTTGAAACAGGCCACATCTCAGTGTGGAAGGAAACATCATTACTATATTGTTGTCATTACTATCTGTACTGTGCTTCTGATTAGTGACCAGCTGCATAGAAACATCTTTGATTTTTTTGATAGACAGTAGCCACCAATAATTGTTTTCAGTGTGTTGACTAATGAAGACGTCAACACTGTGAGCAACACAAACTAAATTCAGTTCACTTCCATTGTATCCGGCAATAAATCCGAGTGACATATCTCCAAATCTCAACAGTCATTGGTCCTTTTTACTTTATTCTCAAGTTTCAAGTTTTCCACTTCAGATTAGGTGGAAATGCAAGGGAGACTTTCAGTTCCTAGTTTAGTTAGAGTTTTGTTTATCTTGCTCCACAAACATGGTTAAGAAGAACATCAAAATCGAGCATGTCAGTATAAAACCAAATTAAATACACAAAGCCATTCACAACCAAAATATGTGCTGAGGGGCAGCTTTTCTTTCTCAAAGTCAAAGGTTCCTTGCAGCACTTTGGATAATCTCTCCAAAGAAAAAAAAAAAAAACACACAACAATGAATCATAACAGAACAATAAAGTAAACAGTTTTTAATTTTGACCAGAGAAGAAGCCAACACCAAAAATGCATTTGTTTTAATCTACTACATTTATGACGAGTAATTTGAACTATTTGAACAGAAAACTGAGGTAACATTTCATCATCATCACAATATTACACCAATACTATTAAACTTCAGGGCACTTAAGTTTTGCATTTTGCTCAGGTCCTTGTCACTACAGGTAGCATGAGGCAGTACCAGCAGCCCATTAAGGTTGCACAGGTAGTCCAGCTCCTTCAGGATGCCGCATCCATACGTGTCCGCGCAAGAAGATTTGCTGTAGTAGACCATGGACCCAGCAGCAGGACCAGCATCTGCTCCTTTAAGCAAGAAGGAACAGGAGTTGCACTGCCAGAGACCCACCTACCTACCTGCACCGTCATCCAGCAAGTCCTTTTTGGCAGTGGGTCGGTGATGGTTTAGAAAGGTATATCCTTGAAGGGTTACACAGACCTCCATATACCAGCTAACAGCACCCAGAGTAGTAGTGCCACAGACTGCCCAGGAGCTCACCGATTTACAGATGTCTTGTGACAAAAGTTTTCAATTTGTTAAAGTTTCAGAATTTTGTACTAAAAAGACTGCATGGTAACACTGGAACAGCTCAACTCCATTTGTCTGACTACTGAAGCCTCATACTGTCTTCAGCTGAGTTTCATTTTTCATTTTAACACACAATGAAGACATATCATTTAGCAAGTAATAACTCGTTAACACAAGAAACTAGACATGTAGGTATAGGTCTGTCTGTCTGTCTGCCTAGCCACTTGTAACACACACACACACACACTCCAGCAAAGTGTCATGACAAAGCTCCTCCCCACTCTGAATCAATTCAGTCAAACAGGAAACAGCTTTTCATTTCTCGTTCCGGAGAGGAGACACAAACTGAAAGACTGACCACAAGATTCACACCGACCCAAAGGATAGCTGCCAAAGGGAACACTGGGATCACTGGAATTGCTGGAATATTGAATATTTGGTCTTCCACCTGCTGCTGATTCATAATAAGGAAGTAAAAGAGCCACGACTCAAAGTGAAAGTACTTTTCAACATACTTCCTAAACGGACTGACCTCCCTTTTTCTGAGTTTTTAGTGTCGCTCAACAACAAAAGGATGTCCAGATCAGAGGAGGATCTCACCTGTCCCGTCTGCCAGGAAATCTTTAAAGATCCTGTGGTCCTGACATGCAGCCACAGCTTCTGTAAACACTGTCTGAAAACATGGTGGAAGGAGAAACAATTTCATAATTGTCCGTGCTGTAAAAGAAGATCCTCGAGGAGTGATCCACCTCGTAATTTAGCATTAAAAAACCTGTGTGAGGCCTTCTTACTGGAGAAAGATCAGAGAACTCCAGCAAAGTCAGAGGCTCTCTGCAGTCTGCATTCTGAGAAACTCAAACTCTTCTGTCTGGACCATCAAGCAGCCAGTGTGTGTCGTCTGCAGAGACTTCAAAAACACACAACAACCACAGATTCAGACCCATCAATGAAGCTGCACAGGATCACAGAGAGGAGCTCCAGAAATCCCTGAAGCCTGTACGGGAGAAACTGAAGGTGTTTGAACAAGTTAAAGGAAACTGTGATCAAACAGCAGAACACATTAAGGTCCAGGCCCGACACACAGAGAGGCAGATTAAGGAGCAGTTTAAGAAGCTTCACCAGTTTCTAGAAGAGGAAGAGGAGGCCAGGATCTCTGCTCTGAGGGAGGAAGAAAAGCAAAAAAGTAAAGTGATGAAGGAGAAGATTGGAGTCTCTGAACAGAGAGATAGCAGCTCTTTCAGACACAATCAGAGCCACAGAGGAGGAGCTGAGAGCTGAAGACGTCTCATTCCTGCACAACTACAAGGCTGCAGTGGAAAGAGTCCAGCAGCGCCCCCTGCTGGAGGATCCACAGCTGCTCCTCAGGAGCTCTGATAGACCAGGCCAAACACCTGGGCAACCTGACCTTCAACATCTGGAAGAAGATGAAGGAGATGGTCTCCTACACTCCTGTGATTCTGGATCCAAACACAGCTCGATCCAGAACTCATCCTGTCTGAAGATCTGACCAGTGTGAGACGTGGGAGGCAACAACAGCTTCCAAAAAACCCGAGGAGGACAAAATTCTCCTGCGCCGTCCTTGGCTCTGAAGGCTTTGACTCAGGGACCCACAGCTGCGACGTGGAGGTTGGAGACAACAAGGACTGGGAACTGGGTATGTTGGCAGAGTACATCCAGATGGGGGGGCGCCTCCAATCTGGTTTGTGGAGAATTATGTTCTCCAACAACAAATTCACAGCATTCTCCACATTAGATTCAGAGAAAGATCTGACAGTGAAGAAGCTCCGGAGAGTCCGAGTTCATCTGGACTTTGACAAAGGAGAGCTGTCATTCTCTGATCCTGATACCAACACACACATATACACACCTTCACACACACCTTCACTGACACCATGTTTCCGTACATTTATACGGAGAATCAACTCCCACTGAAGATTTTACCACTGAAAGTCTCAGTGGCCATGAAAATGCATAATTAGAGATTATTCTGATAGAGTTATCGCTGCTCTATCAATGAGCAAAGTTTTATGGCAATGTTGGATTTACAGAATTAAATGACCGTCAAGTTGTTTTCGGCACTTCTGGCACTCTGCTGAACCATACTGCAAAAGTATTTAGACCACCCAAAAAACTACAGGAATGCTTAATCATCACAATATAACACCAATACTATTAAACTTCAGGGATATCAGTCGGTCCAGTTAGGAATCATAAGCATTTGTTAAATCAATTTCACCTGTTTTGGTGCAAATCAATGTGACAACAGGTGCACTGGAGAGGCAACAGCCAGACAACGCCCAAAAAGGGAACAATTTTGCAGGTGGTGGCCACAGACAGTTGTTCTGTTTATCCTTCCTGAATGATTCTTCCCTAGTTTGGCATTTTGCTTGCTTCCTTGTCACTACCAGTAGCATGAGGCGGTACCTGCAGACCATTTAGTTTGCACAGGTAGAGCAGGACTGGTATCTGCTTCTTTTTGTGAGCAGGGACAGGAGGAGCACTACAAGAGCCCAAAAAAATGACCTCCAGAGGACTACTGGTGTGCATGTTTCCGACCAAACTGTCAGAGATGGACTCCATGAGGGTAGCATGGTTACTAGTCATCCACTAGTGAGACCTATGAATGTTTAGGAATTTTGTACTAAAAAAAAAAAAAAAAAAAAAAAGTATCGTAACCCAACCTTGAACAGCTCAACTCGATTTGTCTAACTCTCAGACGACTGAAGCCTCATACTGCCGTCAGCTGAGTTTTATTTTTACACACACAACAGGGACATATCATTTAGCAGGTAATTACTTAATGTGTAGAGAGATCAATCTGAGAACACACACAAGAAACTAGACATTTATCAACTTGTAACACACACACACAAACACACACACACCACAGTCATTAAAAACCAAGTGCAGCTGGGAGACATGTCACAACAAAGCTCCTCCCCACTCTGAATCAATTCAGTCAAACAGGAAACAGCTTTTCATTCCTCGTTCCGGAGAGGAGACACAAACTGAAAGACTGACCACAAGATTCACACCGACCCAAAGGATAGCTGCCAAAGGGAACACTGGGATCACTGGAATTGCTGGAATATTGAATATTTGGTCTTCCACCTGCTGCTGATTCATAATAAGGAAGTAAAAGAGCCACGACTCAAAGTGAAAGTACTTTTCAACATACTTCCTAAACGGACTGACCTCCCTATCTGATTTCTGTTTTTTTAAGCATCACCCAACAACAAAAGGATGTCTAGATCAGAGGAGGATCTCACCTGTCCCATCTGCCAGGAAATCTTTAAAGATCCTGCGGTCCTGACATGCAGCCACAGCTTCTGTAATCACTGTGTGCAGAGATGGTGGAGAGAGAAAAAAATACAGGAGTGTCCAGTTTGTAAGGAACTGTTTCTGTGGAAAGTCCCACCTCGTAATTTAGCATTAAAAAACCTGTGTGAGGCCTTCTTACTGGAGAGAGATCAGGGAGCTTCAGCAGAGTCTGAGGCTCTCTGCAGTCTGCACTCTGAGAAACTCAAACTCTTCTGTCTGGACCATCAGCAGCCAGTGTGTGTCGTCTGCAGAGATTCAAAAACACACAACAATCACAGATTCAGACCCATCAATGAAGCTGCAAAGGATCACAGAGAGGAGCTCCAGAAATCCCTGAAGCCTGTACGGGAGAAACTGAAGGTGTTTGAACAAGTTAAAGGAAACTGTGATCAAACAGCAGAACACATTAAGGTCCAGGCCCGACACACAGAGAGGCAGATTAAGGAGCAGTTTAAGAAGCTTCACCAGTTTCTAGAAGAGGAAGAGGAGGCCAGGATGGCTGCACTGAGGGAGGAAGAGGAGCAGAAGAGTCAGATGATGAAGGAGAAGATGGAGGCTCTGAGCAGAGAGATAGCAGCTCTTTCAGACACAGTCAGAGCCACAGAGGAGGAGCTGAGAGCTGAAGACGTCTCATTCCTGCAAGAACTACAAGGCTGCAGTGGAAAGAGTCCAGCAGCGCCCCCTGCTGGAGGATCCACAGCTGCTCTCAGGAGCTCTGATAGACCAGGCCAAACACCTGGGCAACCTGACCTTCAACATCTGGAACAAGATGAAGGAGATGGTCTCCTACACTCCTGTGATTCTGGATCCCAAACACTGCTCGATCCAGAACTCATCCTGTCTGAAGATCTGACCAGTGTGAGACGTGGGAGGCAACAACAGCTTCCAAAAAACCCGAGGAGGACAAAATTCTCCTGCGCCGTCCTTGGCTCTGAAGGCTTTGACTCAGGGACCCACAGCTGCGACGTGGAGGTTGGAGACAACAAGGACTGGGAACTGGGTATGTTGGCAGAGTACATCCAGATGGGGGGGCGCCTCCAATCTGGTTTGTGGAGAATTATGTTCTCCAACAACAAATTCACAGCATTCTCCACATTAGATTCAGAGAAAGATCTGACAGTGAAGAAGAAGCTCCGGAGAGTCCGAGTTCATCTGGATTTTGATAAAGGAGAGCTGTCATTCTCTGATCCTGATACCAACACACATATACACACCTTCACACACACCTTTACTGACACCATGTTTCCGTACATTTATACAGAGAATCAACTCCCACTGAAGATTTTACCACTGAAAGTCTCAGTGGCCATGAAAATGCATAATTAGAGATTATTCTGATAGAGTTATCGCTGCTCTATCAATGAGCAAAGTTTTATGGCAATGTTGGATTTACAGAATTAAATGACCGTCAAGTTGTTTTCGGCACTTCTGGCACTCTGCTGAACCATACTGCAAAAGTATTTAGACCACCCAAAAAACTACGGGAATGCTTAATCATTAAGCATTAATGAACTTTGATTTTAATTTCACAAGCAGTGATGTGTGCTTCTTCCTCAAGGCGCATATTAAGATCACAGAGAGTCTGCGATGGCAGGTTATATTGGGAATGGTGTGTTGTGATTTTTGGCACTGATGCCGCAAAGAATTTGCAGAACATTCATAAAGTAAACAACTTTTTTTAAGAGTAACAACCAAGACCAACATGCATGATCTTACTATTTTATGCTTTTAATAGTCCACAGTAATGATGTTGTGGTAGAGAGTGATGCTCAGTTACTGCTGAACGTTTGAAGAGGTATTTGTTAGGGTTGTGTTTAAAAAAAAAAAAAAAAAAAGTTCAGTTCTTGTTGTTTTCATGTGGTGTTGTGGTTTAGCTAATGTGCATGTAGCGACTAAGCAACAAGAGATTCCTTAGAAATGTACATACCAGGTACACATTTTAATGCCTTAAACAAGCCTTTAAACTGTTTTTTCATAGATTTTAAGTTTTATCTATAGTATCCTGAATTCATTTGCATAAATGATTACATGATCTATTGATTTCCTGGGGAAAAAAAAAAACTTTGGCTAAATAAAAAACAAACAAAAAAAAAAACTTACTTGGTGTTATATTGTGATTAAAGATTTAATAATTACATGTTATGCTGACAGAAGTGTGGGACTCCACAGAGTCGATCCAGGCTAAGCTGAAGGACAGTTTGGCAAGCTGACAGGGGTGTTATTAAGTTCAAAGGTGGTGGGGTTGTGGATGATGATCAAATGGTGTTGATTTTGAACACAATGATTTTTAGAATATGTTAAAAAGCGATGATGGTGATGAAGCTGTTATGATGTTTTTACAGATATGATATTGCATCTTTACTTTCTTTGTGTGGTGTGTGGGATCACTGGAAAATCAGTTAATGGGAAAAAGGAGATTTTTGTGGCAGAAAGGCAATATTGCTTAAATATGTATGTTTTTAAAACTGGGTTATGCACTTTTGATTATCTTGATTGTGGGACCAATAAAAATTAAGTTAAAAGAACAGCTTACATTGACTGTTGCATCCTTTCTAATCATCCTCAACCATCTAGACAGGGATGCTGCTTCATTTGATGTAATTCAGTTTATAGTTTGTGTGGCTGTAAACAGGATTGTGGAGTCTGAGAAAGGAAGTTTTACCTTGTTGCCTTTACTCCTCAACGTGGCTCCTCCGTACAGGTTGAAGTCTCGTCCCTCCAGATCCTTGTAGAGGTGCTGACCCAGGATCAGGTGGTTTTTACACACCTGCTCCTCATTAACACCCTGCAGAGACAGCCAAAGTGAGCAGATCAATAATCTGTCATTTATGGATCATTTTCTTCCTAGTAGTTGTCGAAAACAGGTTATGTCAGAGCTATTCACCAAACAGGCATTTAGCCCAGGAACCACGGGGACATCTGCACTAACTTTTCAAAAACTAAAAAAAAATATTTATAAGCCTCAAAACTGGGAAATCAAACAAAGCTGCAAACTGTGAAGGAAAGGAGTCCAACTGAACAACATGAAATGTTACTCACACAGTAAGAGACATAAAAGGCCAAAATTATTCTGAGAAACACACTAGGGTGCACTAGGACACACAACTGTAATGTAACCTGGGGTGTTTTGGGTATTTTAGCATTAGACACCCTCCCCATGATTAATTAGACCCCACAGATCACTCCCTTTGATCCTCAGCTATTCAGAAGCTCTCTCTGCAGCCTCTGGTGTGGTCCTGATGCGTCATTAGCTTTGACTGGTTTTATATTTGGTCTGCTGAAAGGATCTTTTTCTTTCATTCTTTCAGCTTTCACTGCATGCATATTTTTGTTTGGCATCAGTTGTCTTTGATTTTCTTTTTTTCTTTTTTTTTTTCTTTCCTTGATTATTTTTCTCTTCTGTTTCAATTTGTTGTTCAACAGCCAACAGCACCACCTAAACTCTGCAGGCAACTCAATCACTATCTGCTAAATAGCTCCCAGTGTTACAGCGTGGCTTGTGGTGGTTGTTCCAGTTGTCTCCAGCTTTTTCTTGCTCAGGTGTGCTCAAGCTTGCTCATCGTCATCGTTACCTTCAACTGGATTCTTCTTTTTTTTTTTTTTTTTTAAAGCACCATTGCACAGATTGATTGAAGAGATTAATTATTTGTGCCAATTAAGTGAAAAAGACACTGGATTCTTATATATGTATGTATTCATAGTTCTGTCAGAGAGCCGAGATTTATATCTCAAGTCTTAATTGATTTGATCAAGTTGTGATTTCAGTCTGACCCTTTAGAGCCTGCAGGTTCATTTCAGTATTTTATTGTTTTGAATTATTGCTTTAAATATGTTCATCTTAAATTTCCAACTCAAGTTTCTATGGTTACCTCAGATTTCACAATCACAGTCAGGATATGTGTGTGTGTGTGAGAGAGTGTGTGTGTGAGTGTGTGAGTGTGTGTGTGTGCCCAGAGGCCACACACTCTCGTTTGTTCTAGTTTGTGCTGACCATCTGTCACTAGTTGTTATTGTTTTCAGGCCGAGCTGAGAGTGTGTATGTGTGTGAGTGTTTGTATGTGTGTGATGAGTGTGTATCGCAATGGGACAAGGCGATGAGAGAGGAATATCATTTATAGCTGTTATCATCTGACATTCTCTCTTTTATCTGCCGACGCTGGTGTTTTGTTAAGTTTGATGATTTAAAGGGCCGACATTACGATATGTTCAGACATGCAGCCACAAACAGACATCAGTTATTTTTAATGGAAACCTGCTGAACAGCGATGCATCCATAGTGCAAAAAGTGATGTTGTAAAAAAATCTTAACTTGATGCACATGTCCTACAGCACGGGGGAGCAACACCTCAACAGATCAGCAGTGAAGTGTGAAGAGTTATTTTGAGCATCTAGCATTCCTTCAATAACGGTGCAACTCACTGTCCTATAGACAACATTACATGATCGCTCATATCTTATAAAATATTCAACTGCGTAAAATCTGTTTGCTGTCACAACATGGATCAGTTTAGGATGAATTTGTCAAAAACGGTGACGGATTGTTGTTGTTGATTCAAACCTCTTAAAAATGACATAAAAAAGCTGATCTCGCACAAAAAAATAATTATGATTTGCCAAATATTAAGCAAATTAACCTATAGTTTGGTTACAACATCTGGGAGACTTGTATGTTTCTGTGCTGAGTGACATTAAAGAGGTCATTAAAGGAAAACTTTGAACTGAGACAGGCGACCTACAGTCAGAGGCGTCTTCAGCAAAGGGATGAAAGCTGTGAAAGGTCCATTGTAACTGAGCATTGAACAGCCGTTTCCTGAAACACACAGACACAAGAAATCAAAGATCACAGCAAACTTTTTTTTATAATAATGTTACTAATGTTAATAATAACTGATCCTGATTCATATCACCATCTTGAAGAATCAAATTCAACTGTTTTTCTGTACAAATACAATATATCCACATTTTTCTCTTTGCTTTTATGGTTCTTTTACCAAACAGGGCGATGGCTCCGGTCAGATTTCCTCTCTGTCCTTCAGTCATGTCCAGCTCTCTCAGCTGCATCAACACGTTACCATAGCAACGCCGGCCGTCACCAATCTCGCCCATACCGCACACACACCTGAGAGAGTGAAGGATGGGGGGTAACTGATTACACCTCAATACACACACACACATTCACACAAATAAACAAGGAGCTAAGCCTCTAGACTGGACGGCTCAAGAACTGGTCCTGGTTCTAGTCCAGGTCTGAAGAAACAGAAACAGGAGAGACACAGAGGATTTTTTCCCAGGTCTACCTCTCATCTTATTCTAGTTGGTTCATTTTTTTAGTGCCAATTCTAGAAACAAGAAAATAAACAGATTAGAAAAAGACATATTTTGATTGCGGGTCTCTTTTTGGTCGAACTGGTTCTAACACTAGTTTAGATTTGGTGACAAAGTGACAAAGAAACAAAAGCAAGTGATCTGAGGTGATGTCTGGTTTCTGACTGAACCTCTTTTAGACCTGGTTCCAGTGCTGGTCCTTGTTCTAGAGAGCAAAAGAGAAACAGAAACTAAACTGATATTTGTAAAGATAAAATACCTGGTTCTAGTTCTCTTGGGGCTTGTTCTAGTTTTAGAGATAACCTGACCGTAGCTGTACCACTGGTTCTTGACTTGAGTCCACATCTGGTTCTAGTCTTGAAATATCTGAAATATAGAAGGGCAATAAAACTGGCTCTAGTTCTGGTCTGCCGTCTGATCATTTTTTTATGAATCGATTCTTGTTCTAGTCTTGATTCTAGTTCTTAGTTCAAGTTCTAGTTGTAGATTTAGAGATTAATAAGGACAGGAAAAATGCTTTTAGTAAAATTATAAAGAAAGAGAAATAAACTGAATATGGGTCTACTTTTGTTTGTAGGGCTAGTTCTCGTGCTAGTTCTAGATCTAAAAGTGATGGAGAACCAGGAGACTTCGTTTTTAGATCTAGTTTCAGGGAGTAAAGATCTGATTCAAGTCCTCGTGCTAGTCTTAGTTCAGGTCGTGGTTGTAGGTCTACTTCTAGAGAGCAACAGAGAAACAGACAATGAAACTGGCTCTGGGTCTGCTTCTGGTTCCTGTCCCTGTCTAGTTCTAGTCCAGAGCAGGATCTGGATCTGGCTCTGGACAGACAAAGTGTTGTTGTGTCTGACCTGGGCTGTCCATCCAGTTCGGTCTGGCACATGGCTGTGGAGTCACACGTGTCTCTTGAGCAGGCAGAGACCAGCTGACAACCCAAGTCTGCGTTTCCTTCTATGGGGGACATGCCAACCATACACTCACAGCTGGACTGAGAGACAGACAGACAGACACAGGTTAAACTCAGGATCCAGATTTTGATTCTGGACCTAACATTGACCTCTGTGTTGTTGGTTCTGGTCGTGCTGGTCTCGGCCTGGTTCTCCTAACCTTGTTGGGTCCTTTAAAGACACAGATGGTGGAGTTGATGGGACACCCCCCGTTGTTCTCAGAGCAGGGGTTTTTGGGTATGCAGATCCTGCCGTCACCCTCGTAGTCGGGCTTACAGGCGCAGCTGACCTTTGACCCCTGCGAGGAGCACTGGGCAAGTTGACATCACAGTGACTCGCCGAGCAAATACCTGAAAGCGAACAACTCACTCAGTCCACACTGACACTCAAGGATTTTTATCCTTTATCCTTAAAATGAAAAAAAAACACTCACAGACTATTCTGATTCATTAAAATAAAAATAAAACAAGCGTTGTCGAGCAGGGGAGAGCTGGGTGAGATGAGCCAGTTTTTACTTGAGGCACCATTAAAGTGAGGGCATGACAGTAGTGTCTCCAAACAAAATATGTACAAATATTGCAGGATGTGGTGCATCCCTCTGAATAATCACTTGTAAAATATGTAAAATGAACAGTTTTCAAAATGTGACTTTCCAAAAAAAGTGGTCTCTTGGTTTAACTTGTCCCCAGTGAGGGGTAAGTTCAGCCACATGGGAATGAATTGTGCCATTAATTATGCTGAAGTCAAACTGAACTTTTTTCACCTCATATAGTCTAATGCTATTATCAACACAAGACAAATTCATACCAAATGACTTTTTAAAGGTTTTATTAAAAATTAAGTTTACAACTTCAAAGGGCAATTGTCTTCAACAAGACTATTTAAATATTTCAGAACAAAATCAAGTTCAAAATGAAGAACAAAATCAACAAATCTCTCAGAACAGGGCTACAACTCAACATCCGTCAATGCTGCAGGGGGAAAATGAACTTCTGCTCCCTTCTGGCTGTTCAGAGCTGTTTCGGTTTCTGTAGTTTCTTATGTACATCATCTCTAGAGAGGAGTCCTCCATCATTGTCTTTGCACTGACGTTAGCGCCCTCAACCTTCTCCATCAGTCCAATGTAATGACAGGATCTGTTTTTACCCGCCAAGCTCACTATGACGACAGCCATCTTCTGAACTATCAGTCAGTGGTGTCGTTAAGCAAAATATTTATCTCACTTTCTTTTGAGCTACTGTAAACAACAGTTTTCTTCTTGGTCTTAAATTGTTTTGACCTTCTTTCCCTTTTTTATTAATTTTATTTTCTCTATCATTGCGTTGCTCAAACTCCAGCTTTTCTACTGTGTTGGTCAATATTTTTGTTTTGAATTTAATCATTTTCATTATAAATTAAGTAGCTGTGGCTTTGGGGAAGGTAATGTATGACAGCAATTGGACTGATACTGACCACTTAAAGAAAAAGTTAGGATCAAATAAAACATTAAAAAAAAATCTCAGGTAACTTCTAAGTTCTGTGTGCGTTTACTTGCGCATTTGCCCTGTGGCGTCCTCCTGTATCCGGGCAAACATTCGCAGATGGCGGCGTCTCCCTCTCCTTTACAGTACGAGTAGGGGCTGCAGTTTGTGCATCTGGTACTCACTGCCAACAACAGAGACAAAATATTAAACATCATACAGTCAGAAAGTACAAACAAACGAAAACAATAAATACATCAGCTTGTTTTTCACTACCCGACACAGAAGACAAGAAGAAAACTGTGACGCATCAAACTTTAACACTTCTTTGGTGCTGACCGAAATGTGCCTTGTTAATTTATCCTCAGATCAGACAGTTCCTGACTTAAATAATGATTTTTCCAGTTTTATACTTTCTTTCTTGCTATCCATCTGTTTTGTATTTTGATTTAGAGGTTTGAACACAATGTCTTGAATATAAATCAGAGATAAAGCAGTGTGCTTGTTTTTAACAACATTATATATCATTCTGAAATTATTATGTCAATTTAACAGACTGTGATCCCTTTAGCATGTCTCATTATTTTGTTGGACTACCATTAAAATAACATCAGTTTCTGCATAATGGGTGTTTTTTTTGCCAGGTTGATAAAAATGCAGGAAACAGTATTCAAATAGTTTCACAGCTCTGTTCTTAATTCACTGTCCCCACTTTTACAAAGTCTCATCTAAAGTCAAGCGCAAGTATCGAAATAAACAGTCCAACTGAATATTTGCAAACGATATAATCCATTTTATCCTAATAATATGCAGTAATGTGGTCTGATATCTTAAAAATCTGCTATTCTAATCCAACACACTTACCTCACAGCACCATCTGTTCAGCTGTATATTTACTTAGTTGTAAAATGTATAATTTAGTTATTTAAATCATATTTTAGGTCTATTTGTTTTATTACTCTAGTACTATTATTTTCTTTTTATTTTTGTTTCTTTAATCTATTTTTTGCTTTAGTGGTTCTATTCTTGTTCATATTTTTGAACATTGTTTTAGGGAGCCTGAGATTTAAGAATTTCATTGCCAGTGATTGTTTGATGTGAATTGTTGTGCAAATGGCAATAAATTCTTCTAATATTTCCTCACTGTCTGTATGCTGTCTGTTCTGTGTGTGCACTGAAAAAGTCCAGTGCTCATAAACAGCCCTGGATCTGTAAATCTGAAACACACAGGTCATCAAATACTGACGCTTTATCCCAACGTGTGCGCAGAAAAACATTAATGCTGTGTGTTACTCATGCAAGTTTGACTGCAGGAAGATTGGCTCTAAACCTGCATCTGGGGAGTGTCAGTTTTATAGTTGGTGTGTCAGAATAAAAAAATATTCAGTATATCTGCCAAGTCACACATCAAACTGAAGCCTAAATAATGACATCATGATGCTGATTTGTAAACTGTCTGAATTCATGCTTTGTGAGGTTTGTCCACAACAACATTTAAAACTGTGTTTTCTGAATGGAGTTTGGATAACTGAGGGCTGGATGCCTTGGAAATGTGCGTCCATGAATTTAATAAATATCAATAATCTTTCTCCAGGTTAGCAGACAACGTTAATAATATTTATGTAACGTAGTAAAATCCAGCGTGTCATGGTCTTACCTTGGTCACAGCGCTTCCCGGTGTACGGTGGCTGACACAAACACTGTCCGTCACCCTCTGGACCTTTATCACACACTCCATGGACACATTCACACTCTGTACCACAGACACACAAACAAACAAAGCAGTTTTTTTTTTTTTTTAACTACTGAGGACGTTCATGCAAATATAAATTATATACATAAATATACAGAAGAAGGTATTTTTTTTATATTTTTCTTTTTCACTGAGTCTCTAAGCTTACCTTTATCACACTTTTCTCCAAAAGCGTTTTCATTCTGACACTCTTGGCAGGCAAAACCAGAGAAGCCCTCCTAAAAGAGGGAAACAACTTCACCAAGACAGGAAAAACACGCTGGGCATCCAAACTCACAACTCCCCCAGAGTTCCCTCCCCACTCAAACTCAAACACAGAAACACGTCAAACAGACCTGTCTGACATTCAAAGACTCGAGCTACGGTCGAGTCTCTCAGTTAGGAATGTCAGTAATGTCAATGTTTGGTTAACACCACCTTTCTATAAACACATGAACAATATTGATCTCTGAGCTGTACAGGAAGTACAATCACAGACAGACAGACAGCATACTGACGTCACAGACGCAGGTCCCGTTGCCGACGTCTCCATCCAGACAGGTCCCATGGAAATTACAGGTCTTCCCCGACCAGCTGGGACACGCTGACAGACAGACAGGTGACACATAGGTGATTAGAGTTGATCACATTTCATTCTTTACTATTTATAGGATCTCATTTTGCTTGTTTCAGCCTCCTGTGCCACATCACTATTTCTGCAGTTTCACATGTCGCCGTCAAAAGGTGGTTATGTGTCCTGTTGATTGGCAGACAGCGGGAGGAAGAGGAGGAGAAGAAGGAAGAGGAGGAGGAAGTAGAAAAGAAGAAGAGAGGAAGAGGAGGAGGGATACACCAACCCACAAAAGTTCTTCAGATATAACAACCTTTATCCCTGAAATGTTTTAGTGTACTTCTTTCTGCATTTGTACGCTAATGCACTGAGATCAATGATGAGCTCCAAGCAGGAAGTGAAGAAACAAACAGGACATCAGGACTCCCACCACCCTGACGAAGGCGACGACACTGTGAGAGATCATCCTGTTTGTTGCTGGTATGGCTGTCAGGTTTCTCTCTGTCACGCTGTGTGAGATGATCCACTAACATCTTGGTCTCAGTGTGTGTCAAACTACATGATATCAGCTTTGAAGCACGTCAGATGGTGGATGGTGGTGAATGCCTCGTTGACCTTCCCATGACAGCGCAGACAAAAAAAAATGCTTTAACAACTGATGTCATCTATCTGCTCTCATGATTAAAAAAAAAGATTATAAAAAGAAAATCAGGCTTTGGTTGAACACAAAGTGAATTCAAATCTCAACTCAATGAAACTGTGCTAAATCAAACAGGAACCATTTAAAAAAAATAGAAACGCAAAGTCAACAATTTTTCTATTAAATGTTCAGCTCTTAATAGTTCAATCTTTCTATTTAATATTTGTTTAAGTGGAGACTTTAAATCTTTGAATTTCATAAACAACTGAATGCTTAACTGTGAAATGCAATCACATATATGACATATTTTATTTTGAAAACCTAGTACAAGATAATGCCTTAAGGTATAGTTTCCACTAAGTGGTCATTTCTTTTAGAGTTTACAATGTCAGATAAAAAAGTTCCAATGTTTTATGTTAAAAATAAACTAGATACAAAAATCTAAAATTATCTTGGGTGTGTGTTGTGGCAATAAATCAGATACACATGGTATGACAGAAATGATTTAAATAAATTAAAAAGGTTTAAACCAAAACACAACGATGCACATCATCAGTGTGCAGAATAAGACTGTGTGGTTTTCAATGACTGTTTGCTCTGAATGTGACTTTTACCTTCACATTAATCCTTAATTAGTAACACCTGCACAGTTCACAAATCTACCACAAAGTCCACGGAAAGTTTAGTGCAATAAAAGCATTTAACAGCAAATTAATTCACATGAATTCACCAGTAAAGTGTTGAAAGAAATAAAGCAGAAAAACTGATTCAGAGGACTTTAAACAACTAAACAGCGACTTTTTTTCATAAACTCATTCAGCCATTAACAAGCTCTCCCTATAACAAAGATTAATACTTACACCTTTACTTCTTCTTTCTTTCTTACTACGACGAAAAGCTCCAATTAAAGTAAAAGAGTAAACTTTTAAAGTAAAAAATATCCGTCTAACGTCACTTTTGCGTACCTGAGACTGAAAATTACAGCGATGCAGAACATGATTGGTGTAAAGAAATGACGATCAACTAAACAACCAATCAGAATGTCAGAAAATCTGCTCAATCCCTCCTCCTCATTAAGTGTCTTTTTTCAGTGGAGGAAAGTAACTAAATACATTTACTCAAGTTTTAAATCTAAGTTTGAGATACTTGTACTTTGTTTTATTCCACTTTGCTTTTATTCTGCTTCATTTCAGGGAGTAAAATTGCACCTTTTACGCCTTTTACTTTAGTTATTTTACACATTCATGTAATTAACACAAAATATTATCAATACATTAAATACTTGGGTAAATAATAACTTAATTGTTTTTCCGATTATCAAAATATTTTATTCATTTTATATCAGTCAACACTAAAAATTTAGGTAGTTCTTCAATTATGTATTCATTTGTTTATAAAACTCAAATTATGAAGGATTATTTACCGCCAAGGCCCAGCACCCCCCTGACCTTGTGTGAAGATAAGAGGTTATCGATAATGGATGGATGGATATTTGCCTCCATATAAATTATTACAAAGACATTAAACTTTAAATATTAAGTGTCTGAGGTGGTTTCTTCTTGCTCACCACACCTGAGCTCTGCATCCCCTCCGAAAACTCAGACTGAATAGTTATTGTTAATGAAAACACCTGTGCTGTGTGATTTGCTGTGCTGACATTAAAAATCAGTGATTAGAGGGAGGGTTAGAGAAACTATTTCTGCTGGGAACCTTTAAAAAAACACTTTTGTGGGTGAGAAAAATGCTCATTTACTGCAGATTGAGGGCTGAAATCCAAATAAAATATTTATTTTCACATGTTTTCCCAGCTTACCACATGCTCAGATGTTAAATAAATAAAATTACTCTAAGGGACCGGCATGCTACTTTATGTGGAGGTATGAAGATAAAATAAAATCCCGGTCAGTCAGTTGGATTAAGAGAATGAGCTGAAGGCTTATCAGGCACCAAAACTCTACAAAGTAGTTACAGGAAAATGAACCCCAGTATTTCCAGTAATTATCTGCAAAATCTGCTTCTGTTTCTCAGGAAAAGTACTTGTGTTACTCTTGGGATTTTTGTCCAAATGAAACTTTAAACATTTATTTTAAGACTGATGCACTCACATATTCAGTAAGACATACTTACTGAATATGTGAGACCATAAAATGGTCACAGTAGCAATTATTTTGCTCGATCTGCAAGCGAATTGCACCATTCGTGCTTAAAATATACAAGGAATGAGACTTTGCATGTATCTGATTGGCTGGTGCAGATTACGTCATTTTGTGTGGCAGCAAAAGTTGAGCCAAGTTCAAGTGTTTTTACCAAACATGATTTTCTGCCTGAGTCACACGTATGAATGAGGGGATGTTTTTTTACAGCCTTAATGTGGATGTACTGTGTGTGTGTGTGTGTGTGCCTTACATGTAGACACAGAGATCCCCAGTGCTGAGGGCAGCAGCGTGGCTCCATGAACGCCTTCACACAGATGTGCTGACATCCCTCCAGCTCCATCTCTCTGGCAATGTGCACCACATAGCTGCAGCACAGCGAGAACACGAGGTGAAGACGCTGCTTTGTTCACACTACTTTTACTACTACGTCTACAAAATTTCATTCACTACATTTATGACACAGTCTTGAGCTAATGTTTGTGTCACTTTGGAGAGCTGTGTGTACGTACCTGCAGTTGGTTGTGCCCACGTTGCTGAAGCCGGGGGGGCAGCTGCTCTTGATGGCACAGGAGGTGCAGGGGGTGTACAGGTCCACCCTCTGTGAGATGTCACACCGACCAACTGGAGGAGTCTGAGGGAGCGAAGGAGATCTGTGACTACATGACCAATACTACGATCTGACACCACATATTTACTGGTATTAGACATCCCTGTTTTTAATAAGCAACTATCTCTACTAAAACCTCCACTGACACTTTGCCAACGCTGTCAGCGGAAATAGCCGATAAGCAGACAAGGGCGTAGGTTTCCTTTCAACACTGGAGATTAACACATATTAAGGCGTGAAATTTTGAGCTTTAAACACTTAATTTTCTGCACTCTGGTGAATTTTAAGCACAAATGAAATATAACACTGTGAGGCACTCAGGTACTCTGTATTGTTCTATTTATCTTTTGCCTGTATAAAAATATATAAAATCAATTCTGTCACCTGAGAGAGAGCTACAGAAACTGTGAACTCTAACAAATAATAAAATTGCTTATAGGTTAAACCCCACCATCTTCCCCTGTAAACTTCACAATAGTGTTTATGTCTTGGCTTGTTGGAGTTCTTGTTATTATTAATTTATCACAGGTCAAATTATGAGTAAATGTCATTGGGCCTACATATTAAGACTACTAACATACTATTCCAATTTAGTACTTTATTTTGTTTAATTATTTCATTTCATCAGGCCTATTGGTTTTCTTGGACTTCATATAGGATGCTTCTCAAATGTACATGCAGTCACGTCACTTGCATTGTTGTTTTGTTTCAGTTTTGTCTTTAAAGGGTCATTTTGTCCCATAACTATCATTAAATAAAATCAGTACACAGAGACTAATAGGGACCTGCTCTCTCTCTCTCTGTCTCTTTCTTTCTCGTGCTTTCTTTCTACGCACTCTCGACCTCACATATTCCTCTCATTTGTTGCATTATTGTTGGAAGATGTTCGTCCCTGGACTGAAGGGTAACTTGAGCACTTCATGCAAAATGAGGCACTTCCAACGTTTTCATTCTGGCTAATTCATAAACTCCTGGCTTCAGAAAGATTTCTGCTCATGGTCAAAAATGTCTGTGCATTCAAACTGTTTGAGAAAAAATGTCCTAATTAAGTGCTGAGTACTGAAGGGGACATGTCTCCATCATCCCCCTGACATTTACACCTATGGTATCGGAGGCAGTAGCAGTATTACTGAATGAATAAAAACTTTTATTCATGCTCAGCCCTCATAACATAACAAGATACTGACAGCACATACAGAGATTAAGTAAAAATGAAAGCAAACAAACATATAATACTGAAGAACATCCATATGTGTATTTAAACTTGATGCTCATCTGACATGTCGAGCAGACTTGAAGGTGAGAAAAGTTCCTAGACAGGTGGCTTTAACGGCAGCAGGAGCAGTAGTGAAGTCAGGTGATCAGTGTTTCATTATCATGTAGTATATCAGATAAAAGATTATTATTATTAATACATTTATGTGGAGTGTTTTAATAATGCAACTGGTCAAACTACAGTATATACTGTCGGGTACTGTATTCTATAAAAATGCATCATATTTCAATTATTTATCGTATGCTTGCATGAAAACTGTAACCTGCAAAATAACTAGATAAAGTAACAATAACGCCCTCTGACACATAGTGGAGTAGAGGTATAGAGTAGTATAAAATGGAAATACTCAAATAATACAAAGTACAAGTACCTCAAAATTGAAGGTAAGGCATAGTGCACATGCTCAGTGGCACTATGTTAGAAACACAAGTTGGCAAAAGTGAACACAGAGACAGGATCATCAGTGTAAGAACAAATTGGCACATACAGATAACCAAAGAATAAAAATGGCTTTTGAGGGAGATCTTCAAGGTTTTAGTGGTGAGAGCAGCTCCACAGAAAATGAATAATTCAGCAATAAAACAGCAGCCATGTTGGTTTCACTGGAGTGTGGATGCGTGCATGTTTCTGATTCACAGCTGAAAGATCAAGTCAAACTCATTGTGATCAGAATGTAAAAATGAACAAACCATTTCAATGCCAGCAGACCAGATCTAAAAAGTGTCACCCCTCAGTGTCATCTGTCTGAATGTTGATGCTGCAAAGGGCTCCGATTTTTAAGATGTTTTTACGTAGAATCTATTTAACACCGCAATGTAAATTCTGTTTTTTATGCAGTAGGATGGGAGATACTGTGAGTGATCTGCTGCTTAATGAAGAGCTGAGAGGCTGACTCTGCATGTGTGTGCAAATACAATGAAAATTTAGAGATGCAGCAGAGTCCCAGTCTTGTGGTTTTGTGGTCATTGATCATTTCAATATGGCTGAACGACAGCTGATTGACAGCTCTCTCTCTCCTTAACTCAGACTACAAAAGACACACTGGGCGGTCACTGGCCTGAATTTCAGACTTGCAAAACCCGGCTGCTGTTCTGGAGATGTCAGTTTTCTTCCCTTTCTTGTTCTCTGTCTGTGCCGATGAGAGAAACTGCACCACAGATGTTTAAGTTTTGGCTCAGATTTGTCAATTAACTTTTTAAAGTAGCACTCCGCCAATATGACACAACAAAAACAGTTTGCTAGTCCTGGTCAGCTCCATTCAGCCTGTTGAATCAGTCAGTGTATCCTGTGAAGAGAAATTCAGGGATGAGGGAGGGTACAAGACCCCCTGATTGACAAAATTATTTGTCACAGTGATGTCACAGTGATGTCATCAGGGTAATCTCAGTTTGATCTTTAAAACTACAGATTAATAACAGAAAGCTTTCCTTATAAACTGGAGAAGTGATGTTTGAAATGTGGAGCTGTTTACCAGGCAGGGAGGGTCTAAGGCAGTAAACTGATTAAGGATCAAGTGTTTTTAGCCACAGCGGTGTTACTCTGATGTCAGTGAGTCTACCACTGGCCCAAAATGAGAAAATTCAGCAACTACAGGATGGACTCGCCATGAAATGTTTTACAACCATTCAATGTCCATGGGGGATGAAGCCCTCTGAGTTTGCTGATTATCTGACTTTTCTTTTAGTGGCCCCAGCAGGTCAAAGTTTTTACTTATTCATGTTTGACAGCCACTTGATGGGTCAGCACAATATTTTGTATAAATGTTCACAGTTCCAACATGATGAATCCTCCTGATTTTGGTGATCTCTTGACTTTTTGTCTTGCACCACCATCAGGATGACATTTTTGTTTTTGACTGGAATCTTTTGACAGCTACTGAATGACGATGAATTGCCATAAAATTTGATTTAGATCTTCAAGGTACCTCGACAAAAAATTCGGAATTATTTGGTATTTCATTCATCAGTGCCAACATCAGATCTTTGGTTTTTGGCCAATTGTTGCAAAACTAATAACATTCCCATCAGGCTCTGTTTTACTTTGTATTTTGTGCCAATTACTAAATGTACGCTTGCCAACACGTGAAAATATTATGTGCTGGACTTGATTCAATTAGCTTTTTGGCACCGTCACCGTGAACAGGTTCACATGTTGATGTTAGCATTTAGCTCAAAGCACAGCTGTGCCTAAGGAAAGACTCTCAGAGCTGCTAACACTGCAGACGTTTAGTCTTGTTCAAGTCTGATCTATTCTGCAGCCTAAAACTCACTGTATCTCAGCCTGTGTTGATTTTATTCTGATGCTCTTTTTTTTTTACATCTCTCTAAAGTTCACCAACTTTCATGAAGTACAATCATGAATTGCTGAAGCACTCTTTGAGATCCATTACATTTGTTTTTTTAATCAGAACTGTACTAGAGCTGTTGTACTACCAACAGTAGTTCACATTCAATATTTTTCACATGGAAAAATAGCTTGTCCACATGATCCAAGACTTTTCATTCATTCAGTGAACAAAAATGAGATTCTGTACAAAGAAGTAAAAATATTCTGCAAGGTCAGGCTCTGGAAGAATAACAGTGACTAATGTATTTGCAATCATCACAGAGTAAAGCAATCCACTTATAAACAGGTGACACAGTATCTGAGAGTAACAGAGGAGTATTACCTGTTGCAGTGAGGTTTGCAGGCACAGCAGCAGAAGAAGTGGCAGCATGGCTCAAAGTGTCACATCCAGGGGGCAAAAATAAATCCACCAACCCGGCGTCCTTCTCAGTCAGTGGAAAAAAAAAACAGTAGAAAAAGTGGAGAAACTATTTGAGTAGCTTTGGATCTTCACATCAGTTTTCTCCTCTAACATCTGGTCTGAACGTCAAAACAACCTGTTCCACCAGCTACAGGAAAAATCACACAGATAACAACATCCTCTGCAGGAAAAACAAAACTATTAAAAAACAATAGGCTTCTATTCCAGCAACAATACAACAATACATGGACGAAAACTGAAAGCAACCTGCCGTTATTAGATGCAAAAACTCTGCAAAGTATCAGTACTTCAAATATGAAAAAAAAAACAAACTACAAGGTGGATCCAGGCACTGTTGGGATTATCAGCAGTGTCCTTTGCTCATTTTCATCCAGAAGGCAACAATCCCTGTAATGCAGAAACTATCAGACAAATAACAACTAACAAATGAACTCTCGGCTCCGTGTCCCGCGAGTTAGAGAGCAGCGGGAGAGGCAGGAGCGCCGGCTGGCACGTCTTTTCCTCTCCAATGTAGGAAGAGAGAGAAAAAAAAGATCAACAACAGAAACTGGCAAAGTGGGAACCTCCCAGCGGAGGCCTTGCCCTCCTACTACTCCCCCAGTAGTAACAGCAGAGGCACTGGTAGTAACAGAATTTTTACAAGCAAAGTAACAGCAGTTGTTATAGGAGCACTTGTTTTAGTCACAACACTAACAACTGTATGATTTAGCAGCTAGTTAATAAACGTGCAGCAACACACATCACTTCCTCCTCTGTTGATCAAACCTCAGGAGCTCTGGTCTTTGTGGTGACTTTACATAGACTGCACTATGCACTAGTAGATCACTGGTTTTCCCCCCAGAAAATGAACAAAAACAGAAAGAGCAAGAAAATAAAGCTCAGCTACACAAAATTATGATTTTCTTTTAAATGATCAAATCTTTGCTCTTGTGAAATATTCGATTTTTTCTCCTTTGGGCCTCTAAAAACTACTCAAATTAAACAATATGAGGAGGAAACGTCACTCTTTTTTAATTTGAATTGAAAAGTTCACGGGGTTAACATGTTGGGAACCAGTGCTCACAACTACACAGTATTTGGCCTGACTGTATACACCAACACACTTGCATAAGTTGCACATTTCAACACTGCTGTAAATATTTTCATAACTTTGTCGCTCAGTGTCCAGTTTATTAGGTCCACCAAGCTTAAACGACTGCAGTTAATACAACAGCCCCACTAATATTTTGCACCTCTTGTATAAGATTCAAGACTTTATTTTAGAAGCACCTCTCAGTGTAACATGCAAAAGAAACCACAGACTACATCCTCTAAAATAACCATGTATAAAGGTAGGATTTACTGCGGGCTGTAGTATTAAACCAACGCTTTTTTAAAAATAACACACACGTACCTGCAGGTTGAAGGTATCATACATCATACATGATCATATCATACCTCTGCCTGTGTTACACTGAGCTGTGGCACAGATAGAAAATGTTAATAATAAAATAAAGTCTCCTAAAAATAAAATAATGGTTTAAGCATTGACATTGCTATGTTAAAGACATCATTTTACTCACTTTACACATGCTGTAGATGTTCATGTTAGTGTTAGAGTAATAATAATTTAAGACTAACAACACTAAACACTATAAATATCCTGCATTGAATATTTTTTTATATCAAGTAAAATAAAAGGACATTAAATAACATGGCACAACTTTCTTTTCAAAATAAGAACCTGGAGCTGCCAGAGGAACAACATAGAAAACAGACCATTTCATAAGAGGTAAAACATTCATTGGGCATAGTTTTTTCATGTTTTTCTTTGGATTTATTACATAACATTGGAGTTATTATAGCCCTGGACTCAAGTTGTGATTTCTAGATAACCGCATGTTGTCTTTTTATATGACTTTACACTTTATCTGTTTATCTTTTGTAATTTGCGTTTTCTCCCGAGGTCTCCTGTGGAAGATCTTCTCCTGAAATTGTTGCTGTTTTGTCTTTACGTGCCCATTCTTTAACCACTACGACTGAATAATTATAAAAGAAGGCATAATTATACTACTGTGGCCTCTGACTGTGAGGTCTGTCTGAGAAGAGAGAGATTGTGAGAAGTCCTCTCTCTTCCTGACAGGAAGTTTTGGCCGGATTTCCCCTCTCGGTCGTCCCAGCAGGGCGGCGTGATTTGGGCGGATTTCCTCGTCAGCTGACACGACTCCTCGTCTGCTTCTCAGGACAAAAAGGAACAAGTGTGAAAGCTGAGTTTCTTTCCTGTTTTAACTCGGTTTGAGTCGATGAACACATGACAGAGGTGGTGAGGTGAGTCTGCCCAGAGAGAGTGTCAAAGGTCAGATTGCGAGCAAACAGAACAATAGCAGGAAGCAGGCAGACAATAAAGTGCTGCAGTAGTCTGAAGTTTACAGCCTTGCTCATTGGCTCTTCAGCAGTAGATTTTTCCTGCCACATTTCCCAACACAACTGGGAGATTTTAACCAGCAACAGTCCAGCTGAAATTTTTTACCAAAATGTCAGCGAACCCCCAGTTTGTCCGATTTTGCTGTTAAATTGTTGCATCATAATCATGAAACTCATGAAGACATCCATTTCTGTTATTTTTAGTTTAGTTTCGCTCAAGTTGCTCAGTCATGTCTTGAGAAATGCATCTACTCCTGTCTCTGCATCCACTTTATATTCAGTTATGCCACCTTAAAAAATCGCTGCACATTCAGTCTGAACACACATTTAGGAAAATTATCGCTATTTAAATTAGTTTAGAATACATTATTGTCGGACTAACATAGTCCACCGGCAAATTTTAAGACAACATAAAATAGCAAAGTTATAGTTTTACATAAAATATCATTTAATAATAAATTTATCTGCTGATACTGACTTACAAAAGGACATTATGTTTTCTATTTCAGATTACTGCAATAAGTCTCAACAATTTATTTTTAAAGATACATTTTTGTTGAGAATTTCATCCTTCAGATTTACAACCGTAACAGGATTAAATCTTAAATTATGCTTCTCAGAAGATACACGTGAACATCTTTATAATCTGGAAGTCACAGATGCTCACATGAACAGAAACAGTCATGCAAATCAAAATCAATCTTCAATCCTTAACAATTGTCACCATCTTAATGTAATGTTTGTATGATAAAATTAGCAAATTAAAGTACATCTGAGGCAGCTAGGAACGTCATTAGTTTTGCAGATAAATTATAATTTTGCCCTGAGAATTGGTGCTAGAAGAAGTTAAAGCAGCTTAATGGAACTTTTCATTTTGTGTTGATTTTGGCGGTCCCTGTGGACAAAGGCAGTAGTGTATAACTAGTCAGTATTCTCTTTGATGGTCTCACTGTTACTTCATAACTGCATTGTTATCAAACTGAGACTGTTTCATAACTACTTAAAAACTCCAGACAGTGTTTTTAAGAGATCACCAAACTTATTACAATTTATTCTGAGGGAAAAAATCAATCTCTGCACCTTGTTTAATGGCAATGCATCCAGTGGATGTGAAGATATTTAATCACAACAAGTCCAGAGATCATTTATGTTGTTAGGATTCATCAAATGGGAACTATGAATGTTTGTATGTTAGGGTCCCTGTCTGTGTCTGTCTGTCGTGTCCGTCTGTTGCCGAAGAAAGACGAGAAGGTTACTTCAGGACACTCATCACCACACCACCTGGCCTGATCACCGCACCTGAGAGTCATTCTGCAATCAACCACCCACTCTGCAGCAGTACTTAAACACCGGCTAAATCCACCATTCTCTGCCAGATTGTTAAGTTATCCTATTTGGTACTTCATGGCCTTTTGTGTGATTCTTGTTCTGAGTTTTTGCTTTGTCTCCAGACTACTGATTTCTTCGTGTCTTCCTGACTGGTTCCCCTCTTCTTCCTCCTGGCTTTGTCTCCCCTTCCTCAGTCCTGTCTACACCGCCTCAGCTCAGCTTGGTCGTCAGCTCCGCCACCTCCACACCAGCTCCTCACCGCTTTCTGCCTGCTCTGCCCGTGTTCTGCCTCGACCATCAGCTAACCGCCAGAGCAGAGTAATCAGACCCCTGCTTTTGAGAATACCAACTGTATATGAACCTGCCTTACACAATATTAAAGACTGTGCTTCTACAACTCTTCTGGTGTCAGGTGTGGTCTCGAGTCTGCATGTTGGGGGTCCTAGCTTAGCCCAGCCTTGCCCGCAATTGTAACATTGTACAAAATATCACGACAATCCTTGGAAAAAATTGAGACCAAATTGGGGGACTGAAACACCAATAGTGCCATCGCTAAAGCAACAATGAGAAAAAAACACAATCAAAAGCCTGGTTGAAGTTTGAAAACATGCAAGCAAATTTGTTTGGACAGTGTGAAAAGGTGAGAACATTTTGACAGTTTTATATGACGTCCATATTTATGGTGACAGACACAGAGGGAAGCTGAATCATAAGACTTCATTCATTTATATCAATCGTGTTCCTGTTTTGTATAAGGTCTGTCCCTGTGTTCAGCTGATTGGCTGATACTGAGGATTTATCTGGATGTAATTTGTCTGAACACTGCGTGAAGGATGCTGTGATAATTATATTTGGTTGTTGCATAATTGCATAATCTCACACACACAAAGTCATGATTTAAAGAGTGAAGAGAGAGAGAAAGCCCTGAGCCAGAGGTCGTGGATGTCTCTCGGCCTGTGTCCCGGTGACCGTCTCAACCTCAACAAAAGCCTCCAATCAGCACTCTGAGCTGGAAAAAGCCGAACAGACAAGAAAGACCATGAAAGATAAGAGGAAGCGAGAAAGGATTTACTATCAGTGTCACATCCGTCTGCTGTTCCCTGGTGTCTTTCTGCTCCAACTGTTTATCAAATCAGACTTTAACTGGACTCGACAAAATATCCGGAAAACCTTAACATGAATACATGTACATGATGTACCAATACATCAATACGGGTTATCAGTGGTGACCAACCGAGGCGAAAAATGTGCAATGAAACTGAGGATTTTATCTGCTTAATCTGGAAAAAATAATCCTTTCATGCACAGTATTTGGGTTATGATTAGTTTCTTCTTCTTTACTTATTTCCTCCAAATTACCTGTTAGGTCTTCTTTAACATTGTCTGCATGTTTTGTCCCAGTTAAACATGAATGCAGCAGCTGCACCTGTTTTAGTGTACCAGATACTTTGACAGAAAACTAAAGTACTGTACCATTTAATACAAAAAGAAGAAGAATTACCACTAATACCATGATGCAGCTTCAATTAACTCAACTGTTTTTTATTGATTGAACCAAAACTGATTTTAGCAGCTAATCTGAACCAACGTTTCATCTGTCGAACAGGCCCAAAGATGTGCCGCTGAACTTGACTGTTAACTCATTTAAACAGATTCAGCTGATTCAGTTCGAGCCTTCAGTTAACCTGAATCTAATCTTAAGATGCAAGACAACCTGAGCAAAACTGTTTTAGTTGTGATAGTGTAAAAAAAAAAAAAAGAGTTAAAATTTTGTTGCTAAACTGGACCGTTAACTAACCCGAACAAAGGTTTTTTTCTGTTAATCTCAACAGTAAACTAACCTCAACTAAACTTTTCTGTATTTAGGTCTGTACTGGATCAAACATTTGCATTTAAACTCTTTTAGCTGTTAAACTGAGCTGCTCATCAACCTGTCCAGTGCTGTTAAACTCAAATGGTAGTTTACTCATCCCAAAACTGAAAATTTGCTGATAAACTGGAGCTTGAACCAAAGCTTTGTGAAGTTGAACCAAACTGGGTGGAAACAGCTCATTTTCAGGTTGGGTACAATCCTTTTGACCCCTTGAAGATCTGTAGTTTTTGTAGCAGTCACTTTATATCAAGACCTCATTTATGTACAGAGGTAATACCATTTCATACTATAAGGTATTCATGGAAGCGCATCACACCACCAAGGCAGCACAATCCTATAAATTTGTAGTTTATTTATTAAAAAATGCACTAAAATGCATCTGAACATCAGATTTTACATTGTTCCGCAGCAAACAGCTCATTTTTTCATCATATTCAGTAAAAATATGCAGAGAGCTTTGATAGATGTGCTGCAAACAAACTAAAGGGAAATAAAACAGACCCCCCCCCTCCCCCCGCAGACGTGATGTTTTCCCGAGTACTGTCCCATCCTGACTGTTCACCCTGTTTGTTCTTTAAAATGCATTGTCATGTCACCTCGACACGCCGACCGTCACTTCGTTCTAAACAGAAATCCTGTTTGGATCCAAACTCTGCATGTGATGAAGTTTTTGACAGATTAATGAGTTTTCTTTCATACAGTTTCGTCTTCTTGTGAAAGCAGTGCCTGGACTTTAATTCTTTCCTAGTTGACCCACTAGAACCAACAAAATGCCAACCTGAGGTCAGTGAGCCAGTTTTGCTGATCAGGCACTTCCTGGTACAGTATCTCTGTCCTCGGTCTGTTTAAGTGTCCCGAAAAAGGAAACTGGCAGAATTTCATGATGAGCCGCTCCGACAGACAGGAAATAGAGGAAGTTGAACGAGTTGAAAGGTGGCGGTGTGTTTCGTGCTTCTGAACCGCCAAGTCATCAAAACCTCACTGAGCAGCGGCAGTTATGAACTGCTGACGGGACGTTTGGCGAATTCTTTCTATTCACGATTTTAAGATGTTTTTTTGTCTCCTCTGAAAAACAAATGGATCTGGATCTGGACAAAGCCAGAAATAAAAAATTCCCCCTAACAACCTTTAATTGGAAATCCAAACCAAATGTTGACTAAAACTTTGTATATTTTACCTTATAATTAATACCAAATTAGTTTTTTTCTAAGAAACCTACTTGGAAATGACAAACTCATTAAAGAAAAAGGTTTTAAATTCAGTTTCAAGGCCTTTACTTCGCTGCCACGGATATTTTGAGGTGGACAAAGTCTGAATCCTTTTATTTTGTTGTGCGTAAATGTAGTAAAAGCACCAACAAGGAGTTTTTACCTGCTTATGAAAGAGGTTCAGTTTAATGTTGACGCCTCTATATGACCTACATGAGCAAATGAGACCAACAGCAAGAAGATTAACTATGTCTATATAGTTATTTTAGATGCTTCTCCCCTAGCTTGATTCCACATCAAATCAGACGCTTTACAATCAGCAGTTTAGAGAAGCAGATGTTTAAATTTTCATAGACAAAGTTTGGGTGTGAGGAGTACATTAGCCATTTAAAAGGAAACAGGAGGAGATTTTTTCTTTAGAGAATTTTATTTTTGATGTCACATTTTGTTATGGTTGATACTCCAGGAAACACTACTGTTTTGTACACAGGGGCTGCTAAAATCAGAAAGTTCATTGTAGCTGCTTTAAATAAAAATGCATCTAAAATCTTTTAACTGCATGTAAAATGCACACGTTGCAAAAAAATCCCAAATTCATAGAAACATGTAAAGCACATGACCTCAGCCCTCAGTGGGAGCTACGACACTGCAGTTCACAAAATGTTCCCTTCATAAGGTCTTTGAGGTTTTTAGGAAATTTTTGGCACAAAATATCAAAACGTCTAAACATTTAGTGCTAAATTATCTGCATCAACTTGGATCTCAAGAGTTTTGGTGGCTCATTTGGGGAACCTGCAAGCCATGAAGCCAAATCCTCTGACGGGATCTGACCTGTCGGGCTCAGTTCACAGTCCTCAAAGTCGACTGCACCTCGAGTGTAAACCTTCAGAGGAGAATTGCTAAAAGAGGTTTGACAAGATAGAAAACATAAGCAGCTGGATCATCAATCAGTCAAGTTAGTCAAATTATTGGTCTGGATCATGTTTTATGTTTCAAATGAATGAATGCAGTATTTATTCATATTTTGAAATAAATTTTCTGTCTGAACGCCTGCTAAAGAAAGCACACGGAATAAGACAGGTTACTGTGATGAAAACATTTTTTCAGATCACTGCACTGATATAAAGACAATTCTTCAAAATAGGAATAATCTCAATTTTCTCAATAATCGACAATTTCTCAAGAAATTTCCAGAGTGAAAAATACAGCGATTTCTTCAAATTATCACTTTTATTTGGAACAACCACAGAAACAGAGTGACTCACATCTTACTGGTCAACGGTAAAACTGGTTTTCTGGTTTAACTGCTGCATCAGCTGAAAAGCGTGCAGACTGTGGTTAAATCCTGCTGATTTTCAAAGAACCAAACCGCTGTTGCTTACCCAAAGAGGAATTATTGTTATATGTTGAGTTTTCCTTTTCATTTTAATTCAGTGGCATTCCCCTTTAACAAGACAACATATAACATAAACAACAGTGGTGAAGGATGGCTGACTTCCCTCTGGTGATAATAATGTACAGAAAACATAACATACAATAAAATAAAACAAAAAAAATATAAAAAAAATAATACTCAATGACAACACTAAATATGACATTTCAGAGTTCATGGTGGAAATATCATCAGGAGCTTCATGTTTAGTATAAAATCTGCTTCAGGATGGAAAACATCCATCTGTCCCAAAGCAACAATTATATTAATATAATATTAATAACAATATACAGTTCAATAATACTGCTTCATTAATTACAATGTGCAAGGAATAAAATGTTCAGATAGCAGATTGTGCAGAGCAGCTGTGCAGGTGTGTGTGTGTGTGTGTGTGTGTGTGTGTGTGTGTGTGTGTGTGTGTGTGTGCAGCTACTTAAAACAACAGTCCAACATTTTGGATGTCCTCTTGTCTTCACGTCACCCAGAGTCAGACTGCTTTTTTTTGGTTTTAAGAGCAACTTTACATGAACAACAATATAAATCAAACCGCTTTGGAGTCGTGGAAGATGGATTTTTTATCTTTCAATGGAGCTAAGCTGACAGTTTCCCCTTGCTTCCAGTCTTTGTGCTAAGCTAGGGTAACACGACCTGGACCTGTGGATCTTTGTTCTGGACACACAGAGATGAAACTGGTCTACATCTTTTAATCCGACTCTAGAGAAGGCAGAGAACAAGAGGATATACCAGAAATGACAAGCTGTTCCTTTAAGGTATAAAATAAAAGTCCCGTTGACTGTCTGCAGCGCCCCCTGCTGTGCAACATTAGCCTGTCTGTCTGTCTGTCTGTCTGTCTGTCTGTGAATGAAGTCATCCTATGAAGCAGTAAATCTGCTCCATGTGAGACACTTGAGGTTGTGCCAGAAACTCCCATTATTTCGGCTCCTCCTCCGGTCTGAAATGGCAGCCTGGTGTCCGTTGAGTCCGAACAGCCTTCAGTTTTCTTTCTGTGAAGGGCACCAAACTGTATGTGTGGACAGAGCCACATCCCTTTCAGTCTGTAAGAAGTAAAAATAAAAGGTCCCAGTATGCCTCAAACTTAGTGCTTGTTGGAGCGTCCACACTTTTTCAACAGCCACGCCTACTTTACACAGAGACTTACGGGTGTGTGGAGGTTTTAAATGATCTCTCAAGCTCTCTTTGGTTACTTCTCACACAATTACTTTCAAGTACAACATTATTAATTCCTTTGAGGAGAAACTGTCTGAAAATGCATGCTGTTATCCCAAATTTGAGTTATTAATGACATCAAGACTACAAAGAGACACAAAGATAAAACAAGATAGTTGTCAGAGAGAGAGAGGTCATACACTTTGACTTTCATTGTGGTCGGACAACGCGTCGTGTGAACTAGTTTCTTTGAGACGTACTGAGGCCTCTGCGTTTGTCTTCTTGAAGTGAAGCTCTTATTTAAATACAAAGTGCCAAGCTCAGACTTAACAACAATAAAACATCAAAAGTTTAACTTGGCTCAACTTTTGTCGCAACACAATGTGACGTCAAAATACAACTCCCGAAAATATCCGCCAACAGCTGATCAAACCACAAAAATTTTATGCTGTGATGCAACAGGCGTACTACTTCTATCACTTACAACCACAAATTCCTTCAAGGAGAGACTGTGTGCATCGATATCTTTGATTAATTGGGTCTCGGCTCTGTGACCATTCAGAGCTGGGTAACCCTTTTCCTTAAGACGTGGTCAAGCAACTTTGTACAAACGACTTGGTTTGAAGCATACTGAAACCTTTAATCAGGCCCTGAATCTGTGTTGAAATTATCGCGGTCATACGATTGGCTCCGCCAGCCAATCAGCTCCAAACGACAAACTACGTGACGTCTCAGCCGGTGAGCTCCACAGGAAGCTCCCGGCTGCACAGCGCCTCCCACTGGCGAGCGAGGAGTGAGATCAGCCTCTCTCTGCTGTCGGCTCCGGGCACGAAGACGCACCACTGGACCTCGCCCTCTGCGCCCCCGCTGGCTCCGCCCCCTCTGGGCAGGGCCTCCTCCCCTCCGGCAGTGAAGTGGTCCATGGTGAGGTGGCAGAGCAGGTCGGGGCCGGGCAGGTCGTCGAACACCAGGGTCAGAGCCTGGGGATACGTCTGATACCCCAGCAGGACCCGGTCCAGGTCCCGAATCCTCCGAGCCTCACGGAGCTGGTACCGCTCCCTGCAGGAGGACATGATGAGGAAGATGATGAGGAGGTGGTTTACTACAAACATACTGTTAATAATATGACTTTTCCTTACTTTTTTAATCACATTAAATTAGTCAAAACACAGATTTATGGAAGTCCATAACTGAAGTTTTATTAAAATAATCTGCAACAAGTGGGCTTTCATTTCACAGCATCTAGAAAGTAAGGTCAGGGTAAAATTAAAGGCAAAACAAGTGTTATTTTTAATCACATTATTTGAGAAAACATTTTTTAAAGAAAATATTCTAAAAAGAATAAAGGGCTTGGCACACAAAAAAACAGTGTAAGTGGCAAGTGGAAAAGGAAGCAGAGTGTACTTCTGCTTCATCAAGCTCTCAAAAATAGAGTAACTTAACAGCCACCACTGAAAACCTTATTTTTGCTGAACTCACCTCGCTGCAGTGACATACAGGTGAGACATCACACCAGAAAGTAAATCCAGTATTCTCTCTCTTTTAGCTCTGTTTTTAGGCTCTACCTACTCCTGAGGGAAATATCTGTCTCTTCAGCAGCTAAATGCTCCACTTTGCTCACTAGCTGGTTTCTAACTGTGTTTGTCTGCTGTTCGGCGCTGAGCAGGTCAAGAACAGTGTGTCTTCAAAGATATTTGATATTTTTTGCAGCATAAACAACATATGAGAGTAGTGAAAGTGGACTAGAAGAGTAAAGTTGTGGTCTTTTTTAATGGATCTTTATCAGCTGTTGGAAGCTCAATCGATTTCCAATTATTTTTGGAGTGTAGCCCAGTAAAAACTCTGGACTTACAGTACAGAATTAACAACAGGAACGTCTCTTCCTGAACAACAGAGAGTCAGTGAGCTGCAGAGAAGCACTCAAACAATCTCCACACTGAGAGGGAGTGATGCAGCAGATCTGATCTGCCTCCAGGCTGATAACACTGTCACTGCTTATGTTTCAGCAACGTTTCCCTCAGGTGGATCTCTGAAGTGCTGCTGATCGTGAGAAACTGAAATTAAAATTTCAAATGTTTCGTTTACTGGAGGGTAAAACAATATGTGATCCATATTTCCACTGAGTATAATATAAAACCACTCATATCTGATCAATGACTAAAACAGGTCTTGGTTTGTGCTCATTAATAGATGTTTTTCTGGTGGTAAAAAGTACTGAGCTTTGTGGTCGAGATTAAGACTTCTGCCTGAAGCAGAGCCAGAAAATGGTTGCTCAGATGCAGCTGCATAAGTTATAAATCAACTCACAGTACAGAATTAACAACAAGAGACCTGCTCAAAGCAAATGAAAATTATGTCAACCAGGCAGATACAGCCACTACTAATTGGAAAGAGCTAAATAATCCCTGTCCCAAACAGAAACAAGAACATGACAGAATAATCACGTCAAATGAAATAGCAATTAGATTATCAGAGACAACACTATGGGACACTGCACAATATATCTTAGGGAACTATTCAGCTGATGTTAAATTAAGTTTTAATGTCAGCCTACGGTAGACTGTGCAGCTGCATCATGTATAAAACATTAATATCACATGTGAATAATCACAACAAACAGTCAGTGCTAAATGATTTGGACAAGTATCTTACACCCTTTTTAATGAAAACATCATTATTGGTCAGTCACTAGTAAAGACACTAGTATTAGTATTTTTTTATTTCTTGCTCAGTCACATTAGCTGATCTGATGTTCTGCCTCTCTGTTTTCAGGCCTCAGTGAATATTGATTTTAGCTGTTTTCGCCCCGAGTGGCCCATGTTTCCTGTGACACCATCAGTATCTGTGGGTGAACTGTCTACATGTCAGACACATTGTTTCGTCTGCCAGTCAGTGTCTCCTCTTCTTCCTCTTTTCCTGCAGCAGATGAGTACAAACACGAGGGAACAGCTTTTTTGTTTGTTTTTTTCTTTACCCTGCAGCCAAAGTACAACTCTGCTGCATTCAGAGGAGACGGCACGTTTAACTGATTTTATTGTTTTATGTCTGTCGGCCCTGTTGCTCAACGCTGAAAGCCGTCACTGTAAATCATTATAGTCTTCGGTTACTCCCATATGTAAGAAGAGATAAAGGGTTTGAAGTGGTCTAGTACAGGAGCTGATCTGGCCTGGTGCTCACCTGGAGGGAGGCTCTTTGGCGAAGTCGGGCAGAGGATAGCTGACGTAGTCCTCATCCAGTAGAAACACGTCGGTGCTGGTCAGGATCAAAGTCCTGGGCTGGAGTACGGGAGATGGGGCAGAGCCAGAGATGGAGGAAGAGAGTCCCGAGAGAGTGGAGCCTTGGCTGGGCAGACTGCTGGGGATCTGCACCTGGAGGAAAGGAAAGAAAAGCAGATAAACAGGGGTGAAATCAAAATAACTACCCTAAAGAGAAGAAAACACAAAGACTGGGAATATAAACTCAGTGCCAAACCAGTTATAAATTATTTCTGCATAATATAAATTATTTATAGGCTATTTTAAACCTGCAATAACTGAAGGGGCAGTATAAAAAGGCACTGTCATTATTAATACTGACGTTGATATTAAACACTTAGCAAACAGTTGCCCATTTATACATTCAGAAGATACGGAGCAACATTAGTATTAATTTGGAGTCATGTTTGTGTCCACCAAGTGAATATAAGCCCAATATTCACTCTGCTCTGGTTTAGTCTTCTCTCTTTGGTCTAACTCCTGAGAAAAATATCTGGTTTCTTAGCTGTTAAATTCTCCACTTATTTCACCTGCAAAAAAGTAGCTGAAAAGACACTATGAGAGTGTTGAGAGTAGACCAAAACAGTAAATTGGAAGGCTAGAAAACCAAATCAGTGAGTTGAAAGACACGATTAAGCTTTGTAGAGCTGAGGGGAACTGCAAAGTCCAGTGACAGCAGCCATGATTCATCACCGTTATTAAAATATCAATTATAGCTGCCCTAAATGAATATTTGAGAAATACGATTACATGTTGTGTTCAGATTGAAAAAACAAATATATCAACTCCTCAAAAACTCACAAACTGTAACTTGTTTGTTTAACCTGGAGACAATCGTAAATGTAAAAAGTTTTCAGTTGTTTTCAGGGGGAGGAACGTGCTGGAACGTTTTTCAAACATCAGCTGGGTGCAGCTTCCTGAATGTCGCTGTCACACTGTGGTCACCAGGTTCAGTAACATCATGGCTGCACAGAAACCAAAACCTCAGCTCAGTGACTGTATCTAACAACCTGAGCTTTAGCTGGAGACCATGCACAGAAGAACTGGCGGAGGGATCCACTGTCGCTCGACTAGAAATAGTTCCAGCACATAAACTCCTCCTAAAAATCACAAACTACGGAGGAGGACGTTCTTACCTGGAAGACCAGCAGGTACAGCAGGACGTTGAAACAGCGTGAGGACGAGGACGCTGCACTGGCCGGAGTCTTCCTCTCTGCCACGATGAAGGTCAGGTCCCCCATCTCCTCCTCACTGGGATAAATGAACTTCACCCTGCTGCTGTGGACCAGCTCGTAGTTCTGCATCTTTCCTGCAGGGGGAGACAAAATCAATTTAGTCTACCTCACTAATAAGTCAGACAAATTGTTCAAACTTTGCACAAATACAACAAGGGCTAGGATGATTTTTTATTTAAAAAATCTAGTTATGAGGATAGCAAGTTAAGTTCTTATTATTTTAAAAGAAAAAGTAATACATATATTAAACAGATAATAACTCCAACATGTTTTCCTGCGTTCTGTAGGTTTATTTGCAACAGAACCGACTGACTACAGGGCTAAACAATAGTGAATTAGTGAATAGTGAATTAAAGTCATGGATATATAATTGCAAACAAATTTCATTCACTACTTTTTAAACGCCATAAAGTCCATGTTTTTTTTCTTCTGGATATTACTTTTTTTGAATTTGATATCAAAACAGATATCACATTTCCTGCAGCTGACCGTGTCCCAGTGTGGTTACCTGTGTTCGTGTTGGTAAACTGGGAGTAGAAGTCCTGATCTGACGGCTCTGGAGGAGGAAGCTGCTGCTGTAGACTGAGAGCCGACATCAGCTCCTGAAGGAAGACGCCCGTCCCGTAACTGTCCCTGCTGAGACAGCACACGATGTGATCGGCCGAGCGACCTGCAGAGGGAGGGAGAGAGAGAGAGAGTTTATGGAGCGCTAAGAGAGTGATACAAATTTGTTTGATCTCTGCAAATAGTAGAGACGAGGTGTGTGTAGATACACTGACCTACGACTCTGAAGTACTGGTCGAACAGCCCCACGTTGACAGAAAGCAGCTCAGAAAGTCTGATGGACAGACAGCAGCACAGACAGACGTCTGGATCTCCAGAGTCCATTATGTCCAACACTGACAGAGGTGGAGAGACAGAGAGAGAGAGACAAAGACAGAACAAATTCAACCATAATGAAAGATTGAGCCAAATTTGTGATTTAGTAGAGGAATAAGCAAATGTAGGAGCAGGTTTAATAGTAATTGTGACTAAGTAGCAGGAGCAGTTGGAGTAGAAATAGCACTAGTGGCAGTAAAGACAGGAGAGCCAGTGGCAGAAGATGCAGAGACAATAGTATTACTGGTAGCAGATCAGCAGTAATAGTAGTACAACATTTGAAGAAATGACTGACAAGAGTACCTAAAAATGTAACTAAATTAGACAATTGGAGTAAATTAATAAGTATTAGGCAGAGCTGTAGACATGACTTAGACTTAGTACTTAATTTAGAAATTGTAGCAGGGGCAGCAGCATTAAAACAGCTGTGACTCCCATCATGTTGTCTTTCCTCACTTTGACTGAAGTGATCGTGTTTATCTTACCTGAGTGATGACCGAGTCTGGAGGCGGAGTCTTCCAACAGGAAGTAGATCGTGTCGGTGGAGAGCAGCAGGCAGCAGGTGAGCTCAGACTCTGGAGACTTGTAGAGAACCACAGACAGCCACAAAACCTGTCTGACCTCTTCTGACTCGGACTGATAGAAGTAGAAGAACAGAAAATTCAGGACTCTGACTTATTAAAAAAGGGGTCACCTGGACTAACTAAAGGCAATAATGCAAAACCTAAAACATAGAGCTACAACAATTAGTTCATTAATTGATCAAAGCTATTAGTGATTTAAATCATTCTTTAAAAGCAAAAATTCTCTGGTTCTGGCTTTTTACAGCGCATCTGCCGCAACGCTTCACTTTTTCCACATTTTGTTATGTTACAGTCTTATTCCAAAATGGATTAAATTCATTTTCTTCCTCAAAATTCTACACACAACACCACATAATGACAATGTGAAATTTTTTTTTTTGAGATTTTTGCAAATTTCTTAAAAATAAAAAAAGAAATCACATAAGTATTCACAGCCTTTGCCATAAAGCTCAAGTGCATGAGCTTTCATGAGCTCAGGTGCATCCTGTTTCCACTGATCATCCTTGAGATGTTTCTTCAGCTTAATTGGAGTCCACCTGTCATAAATTCAGTTGATTGGACTTGATTTGGAAAGGCACACACCTGTCTATATAAGGTCCCACAGTTGACAGTGCATGTCAGAGCACAAACCAAGTATGAAGTCAAAGGAATTGTCGTAAGTAGACCTCAGAGACAGGATTGTCTCGAGGCACAAATCTGAGGGAAGGGCACAGAAAAATTTCTGGCCGGCCGTCTAAACTGAGCGATCGGGGAAAAGGGCCTTAGTAAGGGAGGTGACCAAGAACCCGATGGTCACTCTGTCAGAGCTCCAGCGTACCTCTGTAGAGAGAGAGAGAACCTTCCAGAAGGACAACCATCTCTGCAGCAATCCACCAATCAAGGCCTGTATGGTAGAGTGGCCAGACGGAAGCCACTCCTGAGTAAAAGGCACATGGCAGCCCTGCCTGGAGTTTGCCAAAATGCACCTGAAGGACTCTCAGACCATGAGAAACGAAATTCTCTAGGTCTGATGAGACAAAGATTATGCGTTAATGCACGAGGTGTCATGTTTGGAGGAAACCAGGCACCGCTCATCACCAGGCCAATACCATCCCTACAGTGAAGCATGGTGGTGGTGGCAGCATCATGCTGTGGGGATGTTTTTCAGTGGCAGGAACTGGGAGACTAGTCAGGATAGAGGGAAAGATGAATGCAGCAATGTACAGAGACATCCTGGATGAAAATCTGCTCCAGAGCGCTCTTGACCTCAGACTGGGGCGACGGTTCATCTTTCAGCAGGACACGACCCTAAGCACACAGCCAAGATAACAAAGGAGTGGCTTCAGGACAACTCTGTGAATGTCCTCGAGTGAGTGGCCCAGCCAGAGCCCAGACTTGAATCCGACTGAACATCTCTGGAGAGATCTGAAAATGGCTGTGCACCGACGCTTCCCATCCAACCTGATGGAGCTTGAGAGGTGCTGCAAAGAGGAATGGGCGAAACTGCCCAAAGATAGGTGTGCCAAGCTTGTGGCATCATATTCAAAAAGACTTGAGGCTGTAATTGCTGCCAAAGGTGCATCAACAAAGTATTGAGCAAAGGTTGTGAATACTTGTATACATGTGATTTCTTCTTTATTATTTTAATAAATTTGCAAAAATCTCAAATAAAAAAATTTCACGTCATTATGTGGTCTTGTGTAGAATTTTGAAGAAGAAAATGAATTTAATCCATTTTGGAATAAGACTGTAACATAACAAAATGTGGAAAAAGTGAAGCATTGTGTGAATACTTTCCGGACGCACTGTATATGCTGGTTTTCTTCATCAAATAGGGCGGTGGGAACTTCTGATCAACAAAACGATCAATGAGAAAATCATCAGTACATAAATTGATAATGAAACAAACCATAAGGTGCAGCTGTAATAAATCCTAAATATTAAACAGCTGTGTTTAAACATAAAGTATGGGTATACTGTATAAGATAGATACATATAAATAGAGAAACTAAAAATAAAATAACTAAATAAGTATATAAAATACATATAAAAATAGAAAAAAAAAAAGAACCTATAAAACAGCAATTAACTCATTACAAAAAAGGGTGTACAGGAACTGTGTGTGTATGTGTGTGTGTCCTACCATCGCTATATATTTATGGAAATTTGACAGCAGTTGTTGTCCTCTGAGGCCACAAAGGAGCTTCAGTCCTGGGGAAAGACCCGGGGTGAGATGGGGGGACGGCTGGTTCTCCTCCACCTGGAGGCCGGAGGAGTCCCAACTGAGGAGGAGGAGGGAGGAACTTTTATTTTAAGTGTGCTGTCAATGGACATTAAAGTCTCACAATTGAACATTTAACTATTTAGACAAAAAAATATACCTATATTGTTCTTTAGAAGTTTAAAAACTATACAATAATAATAGTTTAAATATTAAAAGCCTCATTGACGTCCATCAGCATTTACTCTGCATCATGGTTTGTTGTAACTGGGACACACTGTATGACCTTAATCAAATTTTACAGTTATATTAGAGAAAGTAATCGATATCCTGAGTGCTTCAAGCGTCTACCTGCCGGTGCTGTGTGATTTTCCTGTACTGGTACAACAGCACTGGTCTCTGGATCTGCAACAGCCTGAAAACACAACAACAAGGAGGTGTCAAACAAACAGGGAGAAGATACCAGCAAAGGTCAAACTCAAAAAAAGCCTGAGAAAAAGTCCCTTCCTGATCAAAGCGTATGAGCAGGTAGTTGGTGTTCACCTTGTGTGTGTTGCCCTTGGTGTGTGCAGGGTTGGGGCAGGGCCACCATCTTCAGCCCCTCCAAAGACGCTCTCCGCTGGCTCAGCTCCCCCAAGAAAGAGCTCCTGTCCTGGGCCAGAGGGAAGAGCAGCAGCAGCCTCTGACCGCCCAGCAGGAGCTCCACAGCGTGACTCCTCCTGGACACAACATGAAGGTTAAATAACAAATTATGACAATACTCAAGAGCAAAGAGACAAAAAAAATAATGAGAGCACAAAACAAATCAGTTTTACAAAGACGTGGAATTAATGTTTGTGTGTAACCAGAAAAAAATATAGACTTTGACTGTGTTCAATCTTATGAATCTGTAATTAATAAATAAACAAAGTGTGTGTCTGTAATTATCAAATTAACACACACAAGAAAAATGACAGGTCATAAAGGAAGAACCTCCATTAATCCAGTCACTTCTGTACCTGTGCTGATGTTTCGGGTCAGGGCAGGAGGTGTTGCTGGTTCTGTCCCCGACCTGAGAAGCTCTCTCTCTGGGGTGAAGCACCACGGAGCCGAGGGGCACACGGACCAGCCTGCACCAAGAGGAGGAGGACGCGGAGGAGGAAGAGGAGGAGGAGGAGGAGTGATGAACGTCAGCACTCCTCTCCCTTTCTGCCAGCTCTCTGAAGTCCACCTTCAGCACCCAGAGATGTCGGTGGGTGAGGAAGAGGAGAGACAGGAGGCTGGGCTCCTCTGTTCTAGATAAGATGTCTGACAGGAGGTGGTGGGTGTCCGAGGAAGAGGATGAGGAAGAGGATGAGGAGGAGAAGGGGAGGAGGTGGGTAGGGTAGCCTCCCTGGGCTCCCTGACTCTCCTCCAGCTCCCAGGAGTTGATGAGCGAGCGGGGCAGGAGCTGAGGAGTGTTGGGACGCTCTTGGTCAGTCTGAGACCCTGATGCCTGTAAAAACATGTGAAAAGGGTTTTATTTTCCATGTGCTGACACAATGACAGACTTCACGAACAACCATACAGCATCATCATTTTCACAACATGTGTTCATACTTGTTTCTACAGAATACAGCAGAAATGAAAACTTGAGATGAATGACCTGATCTTTAATCATCTTGATTTTATAACTTGTGAGATGAAATGCTATCTGCAGATTAAATTACACTTTTTGGGCAATAAAGTTCAGATCTGCTCTTTACTGGAAGAAAGAAAAATATTAGAAAATGTTTGCTAATATAACCAAAACTTAAAAACCCACTGACATCGATTGAAAAATGTCCTTTAACCTTAGAGACTCTCATGTGCTGCTCTCTGACCTGGATCAGCGCTATCAGCTCAGTCCTGGTCTGCCGGAGCTCCTCTGCCTCGGAGAAAATGTACCACCGGGTCGAATCGGTTTGGAGGCCGAAGGCAAGGCAGGAGCCCGGGACCTCGGCTTGGGAGGAGAGCAGGAGCTGGGAGTACGGCAGCAGGAGGTCCATCTGCAGGCTGGACAGCACCTCCTCTACGAGAGGACTCTGCTGGTCTAAAAACAGGAAAAGAGATCAATATGTATATATGATTTTACATATTTATATATTTTCATATTAACATATCTGCATGCGGCAGGTCTAGAAATTTACTGTATGTTAGTGCTGCCACTAATGATTTTTTTAATCCATTATTCATTATGGATTCATCTTCCAATTGTTTTTAGATTATATTTTTTCAGTGTTTTCATGTTAAACATTATATTATGTTAATTCTTATCACAACTGTCCACCAAGTTCAACATTTGTCCTGCTGCTGGTGTTGATTTGGCAACTTGTGATATCACTGTAAAATAGCAGCCATGAGAGATTATTTATTTTTCATGATGGATTATTTAACAGGTGTCTGCTGTTGGGCTTTGAAAAAGGAGGAAAAAGTGGAAGAAGAGGTCTTGTAGTAATTATTCAGTTGTCTCTTGGTTGTTAAAAGAATGGTTCAGTGTTTATACTGTATATACAAATCTTTCCTCTGAGATGTGAAAATATTCTGTATTAAATGTGATTTGGCTCCAACTTGAACTCGGCTGTTCAGTTTCATGTTTAGATTTCAGCAGCCAGAAACTTTGTTTACATTTCAAAAAGGAGCACGGTTGAGGTATAATTAATGAATATCTCACTCGTCCTCCTACTCCTAATTCAACAAGACAGGCGGAGGTGTGGGTGTAGGTCAACAGTCACAACAAGATTTTCTATCACAACAGGAGTCAGTAAAAGAGCTCAATGGTCTCCACTGTTTGTTTTTAAGGAAAGGTAACTTCATTTTCTGAGACGTCTTAACACAAGTCAAGCTCTGTTTCACTTCCTGTTGCTACCCAGAGTTCTGCATTAGGTCTGGTGATGCTTCTGTCTGTCAGATTAGGTTTTGAAGAACTTAAGACTTTGAAAAGCTTTTTCATTTTAGACAAGACTGATATGTTTTCAAAACATGTAGCAGCAGAAGATTTGAAGATTTTCTTTTGTTTCTGTCGATAAACGAAGGCCTTTTTCATGAGGAAGTTGACCGGATAACAACCAGCTTCAAATGCCAGGAGGCTGACTGATTATTTAAATCCAAATATGTATAATAAACAAATATGAAAAACAGGATGGTAACCACAGCTACCATATCTTCTTGTGTACAAACAAAGTGAGGCTGGCTGTGTGTGTACCTTTGTCCTGATTCATCCTTGTGAAATCCTCTGATAAGTGCAGCAGGCCCAGCAGCCGGTCCGTCAGCACCAAACATGCTTCCTTCTGCTCCACTTGCTCCTTCACCTGAAGACAGTAACACCACAGAACTCTGCTGATCTGCACCTCCTCCTCCTCCACCTCCTCTTCACACAGCTCCCCCTGGTGGTCATCAGGCTCCTCTGCAGGAGGAAGAGCGAGCGTCATGGACGAGGAGCAGACCGACTCCTCTACAGAGTCATCCAAACCCATCTCAAAGTATCCGTCCCTGGAGCCTGGGCTGGAACAATGAGCATAAAACAGTGGATGAATCAGAAATCATCCTTCTGTATTTTTTTATTGTTTTAGTTTTTATACATTTGACATATTGATATTCTCCAGAAATAAAAATTGGATTTTGTTGGATACAGTTCTATAGTGTGATTATTCTGATCATCGTCTCAGAAACGGTCTCATGTACTGCTGTCAGGACATAGTGACAGTTTTAATATGACCAAAAGTAATCTGTAAATAAGTTACCTACTTCTTCTTTAAGGGATCTCAGCAATCTGTCTGAATTTTGGGAATCCAAGAAACATGAGAGATTCTGGGAATCCAAGAAACAAATAAGAGAAGGCTGCTGGTTAACTTACCTGAGACTTTCCACCTCGGTGCCCTCTACATGAGACTGAACCTCTCTGGATTCACTCCCCTTCTCTTCCTCACTTTCCTCCACCGTATCTTCCTCCTCCTTCATCTTCCTTTTCTGCTCCTTCAGCGCGGAACTGAGACGATGGGAGAGCTGGGCAATGAAGTCTTTGTTGAAGGAGGAGAAAGAGAGCAGGCAAGTGGGAAGCAGAGGACACCAGGCTACGCTGCAGGAAAGGCAAGCAGCTTCAGCCAATCTGGAGGAGGGAGAGGAGCAGACACAACTGGAGAAGAGAGAGAGAGAGAGACAGGGAAGGAGAGAGATTTTTGAACACCTTTTCATATAACTAACTTTTATCTATCTATCTATCTATCTATCTATCTATCTATCTATCTATCTATCTATCTATCTATCTATCTATCTATCTATCTGAGACCTAGCTTATTTTAGAGAGAACAAAAAAAAAAGTTAAGTAGCTGTATTAAAATAGCTGATTTTCCTGCAGACTCTGTTAGCATGAGAGAGGAGTAGTACTGCAGTATTAAAGTACTCATAGTCACTGTGTCAGCTGCAGTAGTCAAAGCTACGTGTACTAGCAGCTGTATTAGTCTCTGCAGAAGTTGTATGTAGATGTAAAACTGTTTTATCTGGTGTTTACAAAGTAATACTGCAACTGCTTTTGGACATTTCTGGACAGTCGACAGCACAGAGACAGACAGGAATTGATTACTATTGTTATTATTACTAGTGTTACTATTGGTTTTAAAAAAGGCTTAACAGTAGTAAAATGAATTTTATACAATAAAAGAAAGAAAGAATTTCATTACAGACAGGCCTTGTCTTGTGTTGTGTTGTCTTGACAAATTCAGTATAATCTACATTTCCATAACACCAATGCCATCGCCAGAATGACAGAGTCATGTCGTAAGCACCACTCTGCTGCTCCATTTATCTTTTTAATCGCAAATACTTTTGCTCACTAACAATTTTCAAATCTAAACTTTGTTCATTTTTACTGCTGTTGTCAATATTCAGCAATTCACTCCACAAGTTTCAAATGAAAGGTTTCACTGACAAAATAAAAAAAACTAAAGTAAAACAGATGAGATATTTATTCAGTCAGTTCATTTTATGAGCACCAGGACTGTTACTTGATACTGACCAGACATTATTTGTAGTAGTAGTAGTAACAGTGGTAGTAGTAACACTTGTAGGAGCTCCACAGTGTGTGTGTTCAGACAGACAGATAGCAGGTTGTTGTACCTGCAGATAAACACATGAAGCAACATTAGAAAAAAGCTGAAACACACACAAATATCCAAACAAATCCCTCCTCCATCGTCCATTTCTTCCAACTGATATCCTATTGGTTGTCATGGTAACAGGCCCATCCCCTCCCCTGGTGTTTCAGGTGTGTGTCTGACCTGGGCGGGATCAGCAGACAGGAGGTGTGTGTTGGTGTTAAAGCTTGCGGGGGGAGGCGCAGCGTCCACAGGAGGGAGGACACTGGGGGGGACTGGGGCTTCTTCTCTGCTCGTCACTTCTGAAACAGGAAATCAAACAGATCAGTGACGCTGTTGGTGAGGAGCAAAGTTTGACAGATGTGACTCTCTGTAAAGTATTTTTAGATTGATTCTGTCATTTTGTGCCACAGCTCGACATCTTTAAATATGACTTCTGTGCAGAATCATTTCAAGTGTTCACAATTTTGAATTAAATTAAATTAAATAGTGTAATAACAAACAAACACACAAACATCAGTACAACTTAGTGGTCACACCCTGTTTCATTAGACAAGTATCAAAACATACTGACATGCATTTGTTTCCTACCAGCCAGGGTATATTCATGTCACAGATAGACGTTAGTGAGGATTAGCCAGGAGTCACACAACCTCCAGGAAAAGATTAGTGAATATCATTTGCTGATTAATTATTCTTCTGTCACGCTACAACAGCTGTAAATCCAGCTTGGAAATACACAGCGCTCTCCAGTTGACAACCTCAATAATGAAGATACTTTTCCTAAATGACCTCGATTATACTGCATCTTTGTACCAACGTATCTGCGATATAGCTGTTTAGCCCATATAATAATAATAATAATAATAATAATAATAATAATAATAATAATAATAATAATAATACAAGATAATATAACAAACAAAGTGCTTTACAATGGATCCAAAGATCAGAAACATAACATGAAATGAGATAAAATAGTCTGGAATCAGGCTACTCTGATAACCGGTTGATGTAAACACAGCAAATACAAGTTATATATAAGAACTAATGAAGCTGTGTGATTAAATTAAACTTGGTACAAGACTTGCACCTTGACTTTTTGCAAACATGGTGAATATTTGTGTTATAAGACAGAGTTTCCACATGAACATATGAAACAAGAGGAAACTAATCCACTAAAAAAAGCTTTAAAAAAATAAAATAAAAAATCTGTTTTTTTTTTCTCAGTCTGAGCAGGAAGCAAAGCATCTAAAACAGGAAACATAAAAGCTGAGGCGATGTCTCTCAGGACTGACTGAACCTGAAGAAGCTTTGGGGATTTTTCCACTGCAGCAGAACAAAATCCTTTGACTTTGTTCAAATGTTAAGTTTCTGATGCAATTACAGCTCCGAGGAACATTCAAATATCGTAAAAATCACAAAGGAAAACTAAAGAGATCCACACCAGCACCACATGACTTCAATGGAAAAAATACATCAGTGTTAGTCTCTATAGTGCTAATCCTCATAATCTGAAGACAAAAGACAAAATCAGAGAGAATTAAACCAACTTTCTCTTCACCGAAAGCAGCAACCAGACAGATTCTCAGATTTTCAAGTTTTTACAGTTCTGTTAATATGCCTGTTCAATAAAAAGGCCATAAAATGTATCTCGGGTGCTTTGGAAGGTGAATTTTTTTCATTTTTAAAAAAGGAGTTTGGTTCATTGTTTCTCTCTGCTGCCTGTTTTGTGCTAAGATGGGCTAAACACAAACTCTGATGGATATCTGCAGTAAAGTCAACTGATTATGATAAACGACTGATAGATTAATAGAGGTTTTTAAAAAGTCAGTGTTTAGCTTCTTCTGCAGAGCCTTTGAATGTTAGTTGTGACATTTTCTGATATTTTGAAGTTGTTAATTAATTTGGTTTCAAAGCAAACATTTGGTTGATATTTTAAAATGCTTAACCGAGGTTAACTTGTTGATTTTGTACGTGCACAAGATTATGCATGATTTATTCTGTTAACATTTTAATAAATAGGAATTGTGACTGTTTCAATTTTACAAATAGAGAGAAAGAAATGGAATTAATACTCAAATACAGAATTTAACCTTTAACTCCCACTAAATTGTTAACCATCTGTCGAGTAAGTGTACAAGGAACACATTAGGAGCAGTATGTTATTAAAATTACTGATATATAATAGATTATAATTACTGAATTTCCCTCCAGGGATCAATAGTCGTCTGTCTGTCTATTTCAGTCTAAACAGAATATGCTAGAACAGAACAAACTCCATTAATCAATTAGTAGACCAACAGATAATTTATCAAACATTTATCAATCATAACAACAATATTGAGGATTTTCTGCTTTTCTTTGTCAATTTGTCAACTGAACATCCGGACTACTATTTTTCTACTGGTGAATCAGCTAATAATGAAAATAATCACAAGTTGCAGCCTCAGTGAGTGCATTCAGCTGTTGTTTTTGGAATCAGCTGTTTCACATTACAGAAAAAAAGAGCAGAAAACATACTTCCTGTCTGGCCGCTGCTTTACAGCAGAAATAAAAAAACACTGCGCCCCCCCTCCCCTTAGCCCTGCACAGCCTGATACATACATGATTACCTTGGCTGGGGCAGGCAGCCTGCTGGGCCGGACAGGACAGGAAGGAGGAGGAGGAAGAAGAAGAGGAGGTGACAGCAGGAGGAGCAACAGCAGAGCAGCAGGAGGAGGAGGAGGGGGGAGAGGAGGAGGAGAGGTGAGGAGGTGCAGCAGCAGACAGCCTGGTCTCCTCACTGATCTGACAAGAGGACAGAGAGGAGGAAGCCTTCAGAGAGCAGCAGTCACCCACATCAACCAGATCACATCCTCAAACCAGCGTCTCCATCAGCAGCAGAGAATCAGCCTTAAGGTGGATTTTATCAATTTCTACATACACAGAGATGCTCTTTTTATAAGGAAACAAACAAATAAATCCAGTTGTACAAGCATCTGCTCTAGATGTAGAATAATTGTGTGAGGTTGTGTAAAGATGTGAAAACCAAACTGTGAACGAGTTCAATCTGCTCAAAGTTTAAACATAACCTTTGGACTTGCTGTTTTCTTTAAATCTTGTAAATGTGCAGAAATCTGAGAACAAGCTGCAACAAAAATTTTGCTTTTGTGGACCTTTGATACTATCCGTGCTCAACAGTTTCTTTCTGCAGAAAGACCTTGTAAAGTTTAGTGTTCTGGAGATATTATTACACTGCCCAGGATGAAAAAGATCAATGCCTGTGGGCGTTCAGCCTTCAGCATGAAGGCACCTTTACCTTGAAACATTCTTGTTGAAAGATGGATCAACTTTGATCCAGGTTATTTAATGTGCATGGCAGTCAAACTCTGTGTACAACTACTTTTTCAGACCAAAGCCCAACACACTCTATAGAGCTCCTAAGCCATTTTTTGCTGCAAAAAGGCCTCTAAATATGGCGAAGAAAATAACATCATTAATGTGTACAGACCCATTTCATGAATAATCAATAAAAGCTTAACCAAAAATAATAATGAATAATAGTCTTTTTTGTAGCCAGTCAATAACAAACATCTGTGATTTGTTCAGTGATTCAAATCAGCCGGCGTTGTGCTTCTTGACTGTTGATTGTAAAACAGCCAAGCCAATCAGAGTTTTGTAGCTGGGACTAAAAATGGGAACATCATCTGTGTTAACAGGTTGCTATTCTTTAAACTTACAAGGTCCTTTGTTATGAAGGCTGGACACCCAAACAGGTAGTAACCTTGACGAACAAACAGAAAGCTAACAAGCGTCTTCTGCAGGAGGAAACTGTCGGCCACAAGTATTTTCAGAAAAAAAGTCAATTAAAAAATGTTCCACATATTTACAGAAAAGAGTGCAAACAATTGCAGGTTTTGTTTAAACACACAGATCAGTTTACATTGGTGCATTTTCATTACGAGTAAGATTATAACCTCACACACTTCATCACGCCTGTTTCATGTCCACACTTCTCTGATTTATTAGTTGTGTTTTTACAACTCTGCTGCTGATGTGCACAATGTCTCTGATATAAAAAGGTCAACTTGTCTTGTTACTGGTGCCCGGGTGTAGTTGTTGATCTGCCGTTTGTGACATCAACAAACTACCGCAGCTGCTTTGATAACAGCTGATCAATCTTCACGCTTCAGAGATACATTAGTGATTAATGATAATTAAGTTATCACAATTAGTCAGATCTAAGTAGTAAATTATGGATAATTATATCATTATAAACCACTACAGGAGGTTAATTTATTGGGAAGCTATAATTACATATAGAGTACAAAGACATAACATTCAACAGTGACATTCAGCATCTTGTCATGTGATGTACAGAAAAGAAAACAGTGTTTGTTTAAGCTTTTTTGTCTCACAGACCTAAAAAAAAGATTAATGAATTACTTACTTACACCAGATATATAAAAGGAAAATGTATTACTTAAACTCTTAACATTTCCAAACTATTTTCTAATCTTTAAAGTGCAAACTGTTTGACAATATAACTGGCATTAATACTGACAATCTAACCATGTAAACTCCCGTTGGACAGTGGTGACAGAGCGTACCTTCTTGTCGCTGCTGCTCATCCTGTCTTTGACTTCTTTGGCTTTCTGAATGGCTTTCAACACTTCCACTGTGTCCAGCTCCTTTTCTGTTGTCACTTTACCGTCCAGAAAAACCTGACGACGCACAAAGGATTATAAAAATATAAAAATTTGTTAACACATATACATACAAGTATTTTTTTAGAAAGTAATAAAATCAGTGTTAATGCAAGTATTAATAGAAATAGCTGAAATAGCATTAAAAGGGGCAGCAGAAATATTTATAGACTAGTAATGAAAGTACTTTTAGTATTATGAGCAGTTTCTATATAGTAGTAGTAGCAGTGGCATCAACCTCAGCAGCAGCTCATAGAGAGAAGTGGTGAAGTGGTATTAGTTGTTTACCTGTTCAGTGGTACAAATAGCAGCAGAACCAAAATGAACAGTTCAGAACGAAAAACCTTTTAGTGTTTCGGCTGTGTTTCTCTGCTGTAGAGGTATCAGCAGTGACGCAGTAGTAACATTGACAGTGTGGTGGTTTTGATGGTGTACCTCTGCTGCGCGGTCTCCAAACTGGGCCAGGACTTTGGTTCTGTAGTCTGGGATGATGCACATGGGGTTGCTGGACAGGTTGAGTTTCTCCAGACAGGGCAGAGAGCCGATGTTCCTGATCTCCTCCAGCTGGAAACATTCACACACAGTCACAACAACCCAAATCAACCTCCAGTGGCTCCTTTATTACATTCAGGATTTTTCTCAAGAGCTTTGGTTGGATGTGAATCCCAACAGTGTAAACTTGCTTTTCAAAAGTTTAGAGAGATAACACATAATGAGGAAAGAGAAAAACGAGGACAGCCAAGAACCTTTATTGTAAATAATATGAAAGATTACATCCACAGGTTGGTCATGTCCCTGATTAAAGTATTAATTCACTACCTTTGTTTTTGGTTATGGTATATCTAATGTAAGAGATTGTTTTCTACAGGTTTTCCTTTCTTTTGTTGCCAAAATATGCAGGAAACTTTTAGACTGTTTCAGTAAAATATAAAAAGAAAGATTCTCTGTATGCAGCTACAAGACCATCAAGACGTCCACGGTGTGATTACCTGGGCCAGCTGGTTGTGACTGAGGTCCAGATTGACCAGAGAGTAGAGCTTGGTCAGGCCGGTGAGTTGGTCCAGCTGGTTGCCGGCCAGGCTCAGGGTTTTGATATTACCCAGACGGGTGTGAGCGGCTTCCAGGACCCGCAGGCTGTTATAGGACAGATCCACGTGGACCAGATTGTACAGGTGCTGCAAACACAAACACTCGTTTCAGGAGTATTATTAATGATAATCTACATCCCTTTAGGTTGGTCCAGCAGCTCATGTCAGGACTGTAAAGCTGCCTGTGTTTATCTGAAATTTGAGTGGAAAGTCAAAACTAACCTCTACATAGCAGCTAGTTAGTTTCACATTAAAGTAACCAGTTTGTTTAGCTGCACCATCTGTCTAACAACTGAACCAGGTATTAAAAACACTCTCAGATACTTTCCATCTGTATGTTTTTTTCTCTACTTTTTGTGAATGATGCACAGAAGAAACATTACACAGCTAAAATAGATGGGTTATATAGGTTATTTGAAAAAGACAGTAACGCATGCTGTGATGTTAACTAGCCAACATATGCTACATGCTTTTGTATGATGTCACTAAGATGGGTATGGCTATATCGCACATAAATATCATCATATATAATAACAAAAGAAAAACATCTCTGAAAATCATCCATCTTGGCAAAAAACATCCTGCCGAAACACCAGAACTGTAAACGAGTCAGTTTCTGCTACACAAGGCAATCGACAGAAAAATCAAACTATTTTCATAATCAATTAATCATCTAGTGATGTATAGAGCAGAAATGTCAAATATTTTCTTGCTCCAGGATTTCCACAGTGAGCATGTGCTGCTTTTCTCTGTTAACTGTCTTAATAAACTATATGTGTTTTGGACTGTTAGATGATTAAGAACATTTTCCCATTGTTTTTATTCATTACTTTCTAATACTGGTGCTATCATGAAGGATGACTGTCCTGACAGAGTTGATGTTCTTCATCACACCGTCACATACCTGGAGGTTTTCCACTGTGGACAGCTGGTTGTAGCTCAGATCCAGAAACTCCACTTTAGGAATCAGTTTCTACAACAGAGAGAAACACTGTTAGCACACAGAAATTGATGTATGGAACCTCAACTTTTATTAATTCCCCTGCTCAGTCCTTTTAAACGCTGTATAAAGACAGAGAGTGTGAGAACAGTGCGGCCTGACCTCCTGATACAACAGCTAACTGATCAATCAGTGCAGCGGAAGAGCCAGCCTGGTTTAAACTGTGTATTTTCATTGACCAACATGCATCTTTAATGCGAATGTAGTAAAATCATCTGGATCACATGATGTTAAACAAGAACACAAAACTGATCACCTGACACAGCTGACTGGTGCAGTGTGTTACAGAAGAGAAAACTTAAATTCATATTTCTTTCACTGAATTGGTTTCTCAAATGTTCTACATCGCTCCAGTATGTGTAAGTTTTACAAATTAACTTACTGTAGCATCATTATTTAAACATCACTATCTATAATTTTTTAAACAGCTTTGCCAGACATCAAAGATTTATTTTCATGTCTGTGTGAACGTGGCAGGGAAGTGCTGAGACTTTGCCTTTGCTTTGCCTTGTCTTGCTATTTTTTACTTTTTTTCTGTCTACAAAGGTTGTGGATTCAAACAGGATTTTTTATTCTTGCTGATGATAAAACAGGCAGAAATCCAAACAAATATTTATTGTAAAAAATATCAATATATAACATGTAAGATTTTGATTAAATTGGAAACAGAGATTCTTCCTGTGATTTCACTGTGGTGACAAAAGAAGACTAAGATACTGACGCTGACTTTTAAACACCGTTATCGACTGTGTTGAGGTTTGGTGGGTGTGTCTCACCACTGAGCTGTCGATGGTACTGATGCAGTTGTGACTCATGTCCAGCGTGGTCAGGTTTTTCCACACGGGGATGACCGCGGTGACGGGACAGCCAGACTCCGCCCCCTCCGCCTCCCACTGTGAGAACTCGCCTGCCTCCGGGACCAGGATCGACTGGAGAGTGGCAGAAAAAAAACCCACAATACACCCATCAGTACAATATACTGCATGAATATGTATATGACAGAGTATTATATATTGTAAACAGACCATCATAGTTTCTGTGGATTGGTGGATACTCAGAGTTGCCAGACTCGACCTCAGAGACGACAGACCTCGAATCTGCTGAGAGCTGCACTGACTGATCTGAAGACAGAGAGGGAGACAGAAGTTAATATCCCCGTTTTGGAAAAATTTAATTGAATTTCATATTAAAGTGTTCCCATCAATACTGTTAGAGAAATATACTTGAGAGAATGTGACATGATTACATAATTAAATGAGCACCAATACCTCAGATACATAATGGAATTTCATTCCTGCTGATCGCCCTCGCTGGCATTTGTGTTTTCGTAAGGAAATTGGTGTTTTAACTATGCAGTTAAAAATGGGAGTGACATGAAAAAAGAGCCGCACTCCTTCCCCTTTTGTTCTCGGTTTAATGGTCTCTTTAATGATAAGACACAGCTGATCTCTCTAAAGATGAAGCAGGAACTAAAACATCAATGTTTAATCATAACGGTTTGAAATTATGAAAGATAAAACGATAAAAGTGTGTATAAAAACGAGTGTATAAAGAGAGCTGCTTAATCAGCTTTTCACAAAGAGACCAAACAATTAATGATAATGTACAACAAGCCACAGAATCTGAGTCCAAAACATAGTAAATTATCAAATTAGCTGAATGGCACCTTCAAATTTATAACCCCGCTCGCTAATGAGGAACAACACCAGGAGAACTTTTCTATCTGTAATGTGTGCTACTTACACACCAGGCACTAAACTGGGACCACCGTATGGTACAAAAGTTTGAAAGGGTGTTACTTATCCAAAACAAAACATGAGGTTTATGTGTGATATAACTAAAGCAGGAATTCTACATGTGTACACAGAAGAGTGCTTGGAGGAGAGACAGACACAGACGGACGGTTACCTCTATCTGCAGCAGTGATTTGAAAACAGACAAGTCGAAGGGGAGGCTGCTCTCCTGGATGTTACTGGTTCCTACTGGACCTCTGGTACCAGACATCTGACCAACAGAGACAGAACCAGTGAGAACATTCACCAAATCTTCTCCTGAAAGGGAGGTCAGGACACAACACTGAACTGTAAGCTGGGGATATTAGTTCAGTAAAGAGGCATGAGACCTTGAGGTATCGCAGCCGGCAGGCGAAGTCGAGGATGTGCCCCAGGTCGGTCTTGGCGTCTCCATTGCAGCAGGTTGGTTTGGCCAGACGTAGTTGCTGAGAGACAGAGTAAAGCTGCAGAGGATGAAGAGAAAACACCTCGCCAGCCTGCAGCAACTGCTCCCCTACAACACACAAACACACAACGGTCTGATGCTGCTCACCGTGCAAGATCTCATCTGAAAAATTGATAACTACAGTTTATTGTTCACAGCTGTTGTTTTCACAGGGCAACATCTACAAACCGGATGGTGACAATATCAGCAACAATCAGAAATGTAGTTTCCTTATATAGTAGTCAAGTATTCAGGTGCAACAGACCACAAGCTCTTAAATCTGGTCTTCAAATATTTTACGGCTTAGGAAGTAACCAAAAAGTGCAGAATCTAATATGCAGAAACATGTTAAACTTAACAAACTGCTGTTTTACATGATGTCATTGCGCAATCAAAGAGACAACTCTGTTTGAATGATTTTTACTCGTTGTGGAGGGAAACGATTAGACTAAATCTGCCACATTTACAACCATATCCTGTTAATGATTGTATATTAGTGAACTAATGTTCCTGATTAATGTTTTACAGTCAGTTCAGATTGTTTCTCACTGCACTTTATCTTATGAGCTGATAACGGCAACAACTACAGGGAAAAAGCCTCTGCAGCAGAGTGGAAACACACCACTCCACTCAAGAGCGTCTCATTAATTGTTAACACTGTTGTAGAAACACTAGATGAGACAAAAGAGATCAAAGGTCAGAAAAGAAGCTAACCTTTATTGAACAACTCCTCAGCCAGTGCTGCTGTGATGCCGTTGATCTCCTGAAAAAGATGAAGAATTTGTTAAAAAAAAACTTGACTCAAAATAACAAACTAGTGTTATATGAGGGAATATATATACAGCTTGTAGACTCAGTTAAATAATCTTACTTGGATTAGATAGCTGCTCATGGTGCTTTCTTTAAAATGTTTCATAATACAGTATCTAACATGATGTTAACCTGAATTAGTTACAAAACATTTGATTCTTTTACTGTTTTCACACAGTTACATACAGTACTTCTATGCCAACGAGGGATTAATTCAGCTGAATAATAAACAACAATAAAACTGTGTGCATTTTAACTTGTTTGTGACAGTCACATGTTGATCTTCTCACATCACATGAGACAGATTTTCCTATCGGCTGTTTACTCCAGAGAGCCCAGAGAACTCAGACAACACTGCTTTGTTATTATATTGATGTCATCATGTGATCACAGTCAACAACTTTACAAAGCCTTAAACTACTACTAACACCAGCCTGCGGCAGCGACTCTCACACTGGGAAATAATCACCATTTACAGCTACTTTTGACCTGACCAATATGTATTGTAGAAACACTGTTTAAAACAGGAACCCAAAAAGTGAGTTGAGACACAGCTGAGGCAACTGAAAGGCTGACCTTGTTTTTGACCTGGTTTTAGCGGAGTAAAGGTTGTGTCAGAGAGTTTAGTGTTTAGACACAAATGTTAAAATAAAGTGTAAATTAAATTTTCTCAAATATATTAATTAAATACTAAACATAATGTTTCATGTATAAAATATCTGAAAACTGTGAGAAATCGCAATTTCCAAGAGTTGGCAATTTTAAGTTGCTTTTTTTTTTTCCTTTGACCAACAGTCCAAAACCCCAATTTTTTTGTTTACAATAAAAGCAGCAAATTCTCATATTGGAGAAGCAGCAGTCTTTGAATGGTTGGCAAAGTGTTCCAGCTTTAAGGAAGAAAAACAATAAGTTACTGGAGATTTACCAGCCATTTATTACTGTATTTATGAATGACCGTTGTGTCAACAGTTTGGGGAAGGTCCTTTCCTGTTTCAAGATGACAATGCCTCCAAAGCACAAAGCAAGCTGCATAAAGAAATAGGATGAACTGGATCACAGACTGTGAGATCTTATTACTTGCTGGAGCTCACTGACACTCTTAAATGGGTAAATGGGAGCAATGTGTCGGTTCTCTGTTGTTTGCACTATCTGAACGTATACTCAAGCACATGTTCTATTTTCCTCTTACTGTGATTGAAGTACTATCAGGTATAGTACTAGAAGGCTGCAGTAACTTGATAGGTAACTATAAGTGAGGCTGTTGGGTTGTAACAGCCGCAGGTGTACTCACATAGAGGTGAAAGTGCAGGAAGTAAGCGAGCGGCGTGGGCGTGGCCTGTGGGAATTGCTGCAGTAGTGTCTGCAGGTAGAGCTCAAGCTCCTTCTGCCGCCGCTCCACCAGACTCTTTGAGTTCTTCCCTAACATCTTCTTCGGAGGAAGCAGCCGTCTGTCGACCTTTTTCTCTGCTGTCAGCTGAAGGGAAACACACATAAGGATAAAATATTCCTGACTAATGTGCCAAAATGCTAAATATTATCTGGCAGCAGCTTCTCTTATCTGCTTTTCTCTGTTTTATATCATGGTAAACAGAATAACTTTAGGATATGGACAGTTGGCCAGATAAACATAACATCTGAAGACATCACTTTGGACTCCAGGAAACCGGGATGTACATTTTTCGCCATTGTATAAATGATGTAATATTTAACTGAAAAAATAATGGACATATTTATCAAACCTAAAACTTCTCATCAGTTATAGTCCATGGGAAATGTAAACTCAGTGATGTCTTCTCCATAGTCTGAAGCTCCTGCTTTCAGCACCATTGCAAACTCTTTAAGTTTACCTACCTTCTACCTTCAATAACTGCAAACCATCTTTCAGATAGCATATTGCTTATCAATCACTACAGTCAGCATTTTTTTTGGTCTAAAGTTGTGCAATAATGCCCACCAAAAATAGACATGGTGCATCATGGCTATAGTGCATTACTGGTATTACTGCTATATACTATTGGACAGATGAATAATATATCTGTTGCCAGTATATCATCTTGTGATAACTGAGAATTTTAAATTATTAATGATTGTTCTGATAATGGAAATTCAGGCAATAATTCTGTCCGATAATGTGTTTCTTGCGACAGCTGTGGGGTGTGGTTCTTCTGTGATTGTGAATGAAAATCAGTATAATTAATAAGTGTATAATAAGTGTAATGCCTCACAGGTGAGTAAATTAATTCATATCAATTGCATGGCTGTTTGTTAGAAAATGCAAGACAAAGAAGACAGTCTTTCATTAGAAATACAAATTGTTAGCAAAAATTGTTTTGACAAGAGGCAAATAAACTAGTTAATCAGTTAAGTTTAATTATGCTTTTCACACTTTCATAGTATATATCATAATGCTCAAAAGCCACTAATAATTAGTGTTTGAATATTGTTGCTTATGAAATTATAGAGCTGAATAATAAGCTACAGTGCTTTGCTGAAGGAAAACTGTTTACAATTTCAATCAGTGAGACGTAAACACCAAACTGAATTCAAAACAAAACCACATCAGTCCAGCTCTTCATTTACCTAAAATAAAAACAAAAGGTTTGGTGAAAGTGATCACCATAGTAAACAGATTAATTACTGATGGGGGTAAACGGCCACCAGCTGAGCTCCTCCGGCTTCTTACCTTCTCGTGGAGGTCATGGAAGTCACTGTAGCGGTGCTTCACAGTCCACCTGTGCTCTCCATCCGTCACCTCGATGATATAGACCTGAAACACCACAGCAAGACAATCAGTGAGTACAACCTGCCTCAGTTAAAAACAGCTGAGATCAATGTGGTCCTGAGCAGCTCTAATAATTATAATAGAGACAGATTGTGGCACACCAAAGACTATAACGATCTCAATAAACGACTGTGATAAAATTTATGCTGATAACATTTGGACATTTATTTACTGATGTAGAGCAGACAAACACGACAACAACCAGTTAGTCAGCAGTTTTTGGTTTATGCGTCTTTTTCTCAAGACAAAGCATTGTTTGAGCTATCTGCAAAGAAAGTGGATGTGAAAGTGGACGGTCTGGAATAAAAAGGGATACAAAAGCACTGATGAAAGTGAACTCGCATTATTGTTCAAAGATGAAGAATAATTTGACAAAAAAAAACAAAGATAAAAGTGGTTTTGAATATCTCTAAAGCCATGAACTGCAGATTAACATGGTTTGTAAAATATGCTGTCAGGTGGGAAACACAAGACATTCTTTTCCACTTGCTTTCACTTATTATATTACTATGTTTATACATTTTGCACCAACATATCAAGACAAATTCCTTGTATTTGCATGTGAAAACCTACTTGGCAATAAATCTGATTCTGATAAATATCAATATTAAAATAACTAATCATGTTTTTTTAGTATGAACAGGAACTCCCCCTAAATATACAAATACCTTTTAACAAGTGAATAATCTTCATATTTATATTTCTGTCAATTTAATCAAAGCTGTATGTGCCTGAAATAATTCCCGACTGTTTCATTTTCTCCTGACTGAAATTTGCCTCCATGAAAACTAGCCTCAGCTTGAGAAAAGAAAATGTTGACTATAAATTAACAGTCAAATAGTCAAGTAAATAATAACACAGAGAAACAGCTCTGTGACAACTCAGCTAAGTGTTAGCTTTCAGTCCAGCCCCGGAAGGATAAACATACAACCTCTGACAGACAACAAGCACAATAACTTAACAGTTAGTGTGTTAATTAATATAATAATTTATGAATTTCCTCAGTATTAGCCTGCTGTCTCTCCTTTGACAGAAACGAAGCCGGAGTGGCTACAAGCTAAGCTAACAGTCGCTGTGTTATCTTACCGTGTAGTTTTCCACCAGCTCCGACCCAACAATACACACTTTTCTCTCCGACGCCTCCTCTAAAAACGGCCCGGACTCCATGTTCAGATCCGGGAGAGCGAATATTATTTACTACCGAGAGAAAAGCCTTTATTTTACACCGCCTTGTGAGGATTTTCAGTTTCTTCTCGTCAAGCCGCTTCCTGCCGCCATGTTTGTTGTGGTTTCAGCTGACTGATTCAAAACCATCGAACTTTATTTACAGCAGCGCTACTTCTTTACATGATCTTTTATTTCAAGACTAAACAGTTTTACAGTAACAATTGTCAAATCTATTAATACTCTATGAGCAGGTAGACAAGGTAATCTGACTTCTTAGAACTATAAAACTGACAGAGAAAGTAAAAAGAGTGACATTTATCCTCAAATCTAAAACGTTATTACATATTATGAAAGACTATTTCTTACAATGTGATGGAAAAGGGAAGATCATGTGTATGAGAAACTTTCTCTAAATAGTTAGTTACTATCTCAAAATAATTCAGCTTCACATTATTTTGAGATATTGTCATTATTTCGAGTTTCTTGTGTAATGACTGAAAGGATGTTATTTTTCATCCCACTGACAGAAATGGGTTTCTATATCCCACAAAGGTCTTGAGGTGAGGTCTGATAATAGGAGCATGTATCATCTTTCAAGTATTTATCACGACCGTTGTGTCTATAAACAGCAGCTCAGTATCAGTGACAGTGGTCGACATAGAAACAGCATGAGGTAACAGACTTAATACATCCATGTTTGAGGAGTGTTGCTGTGGCTTAGTGACCACAAGTACATTTACTCAAGTACTGAACTGAGTACAAATTTGAGGTACTTATACTCTACATCTTTTCATATTGTCCTCCTCTCCACTACATCTCAGAGGGAAATATACCTTTGACTTCTCTACATTCCTTTCACAGCTTTAGTTAGTTTACAGATTACAATTACAAGTACTTTCATAACATCAGGTGCACCTTTTGAAATCATTACTATTGTTTATATTACTCATTTAGGATAAGCACGTATATTGGAGAGATGTTTTTATTTCATGTCACATCTGTGGAGCAGTGGTGGAGGAAGTATTCAGATCCTTTGCTTAAGTAAAAATTACAATACCACAGTGTAGAAATACTAATACTAATAAAAAAACATGTGTTGTGAATGTGAAAATGTACGTGTACAATTCATGAGTAAAGAACTGCAAATTCTTGTAGTTAGCTATGTAGTGTTGTAGTTAGCTATTGCCTTTCATGGTAAATATTTTCTATAGAAAATTACATTTGGAATAGTAAAAGCAAGTTTTCTGCTTACATTAAAACAATCTCCTCATAAAAAACAGCTGGTATATGGTAGATATATGAAATGTGTTAGTAATAGCAAAAATTTTATGTAATTACAATTATTGTAATTTTGAATATTATTTTATTTATTTACTTTGATCTACTGTCTTTAACTTTTGTCATGTTTTTTGTTCTTTGTGTTGCTAAATCTTTGACCAATAACGAAAATAAAAAGAAGTATTTTTGTGCTCCTTTGAGCCTCATAAACTCTAATATATTAAGGCATGAAATATTAGACAGAGTATGAGGCTTCTTGTATTGAAATGAGCTAAACAGTCAGTACATAGTAGACCAACTGAGTCATCAAGGCGGTTAACAGCAGTTTATTGTTGCCTGATGTGATCATCCTCTACGCCCTGTGTTTGCTCTACAGATCATTCAGGACTCAGTTTCAAAAATCAATCAAATCAAAATCTATTTTCACAGCAAATGCATTCAGTTCCCTAAATACACACTGGCTCACATCAGTGAATCTGTCAACTCAGGACAAACTTAACATTTTGGATGACACCTGTGGTAAAACATCTAAATATAGGAGATGACTTGTAGTCTGTTGTAGTCCATCCAACACTTTTGCTGGCTAGATTACAGAAAACAAGTATTTTTTTTCAAGTCATCTTTTATTTATGTAACCCAAAATCACAAATCACAGTTTTCCTCAAGGGGCTTTACAATATATGAAGCATATGACACCCTCTGTCCTTAGACCCTCGACTCTGATGAGGAAAAACACAGAAAAATAATTTTAGAGGAAAAAAAACTAAAGAAACCATCAGGAAGAGCAACAGATGAAGGATCCTTCTCCCAGGATGAATAGACAAGCAGTAGATGATGAGTATACAGAATAAGCCAGCAGTAATATCACACTGCATACAATTTGATGACAGAGATACGGATTGTGAACATGACTGTAAACTGAGGCGTGCACATTCAGGTGGCTTGTGGGAAACCAGAAAACAGGAACAAAACAGTCGGGGGTTAAAGGAATGCACTGGTTGACGAAACATTTATTGGTTCATTTCTCAACACAGATCCCCTCCTTTGGCTTCACACTGCCAAATGTAATATGCATCATAGCCACAGGGAGTCACCACTGCAGCTGCAAACTTAAAGGCATTTTAAATCCTGTTATGGTCTGTTTGTTAAAGTGAATAAATCCAAATATGTTTGAACTGAACAGAACTGTAAAAGCAGGGATTGTTGTGGTGTCAGTAGCTGCAGGAAACAGTACTGGTTTAATGCTTTCTTATGTGATTTAGGTGACACTGAATGCATAATTCATGTGTTGTATATTGATTTAAAGGCTACATCTTTTATTAAAATGTCATTCATTTCTGATTACTTCTTGTGGTTGTTTGATTATGAACAAGTCAAGCAGCTCTGTGAGGCTGAACTCTGGCGCAGCTAAAAGCTAACATTAGTTTAACAGGTTTCATGTTTACCGTGTTCACCGTGTCAGTTTACCATGTTAGCAAAGTAAAGCTGAGGCTCATGGGAATGTTATCAGTTTTGCAGTTTTTTGGTCAGAAAGCAAACCACAAAAATAAATGTTCTGACCCGATGGTGGCGCTAGATGCAAAGTCAAAGGATCACAAAGCTATTATAATTCATACTGAGGGCAGTGTCTGAACCACATTTCAAGGCAATCCATCTGATAGTTGACATATTTCACCAAAATCAGAAATGTCAACCTTGTGGTGGCGCTAGATGACAACCCAGGGGATTATTGAAGTCAGCAGGATAACGATTTACAAGCACCATAAATGTCTGTACAAGATTACAACTTAATCCATCCAATATCTGTTTCAACATTTCAGTCTGGACCAAAGTGGACTGACCGACATCCATAAAGCCAGGCTGGTTGGTTGCATGGTTAAAAACCTGAGCAATTTTTGGAAAGGAACTATTTTCTGTGGCCCATTTTATTTGTGCAGTACATAAGTCTAAGTCATTTGTTTGCAATATAATGTTTCATATATGAAGAACTGTCTTATTTTTCTGCATGTTATTCACCACTGCAGCTGTATATATTCTCTGTTAATGTCTTGTAATGTGTCCAAGTAGGCTGGGTACTTATGACACAATAAGTATGGCAGTAACCACCACAGTGTGCTGGTTGTTGTTGCTGCACAGTGTAGTCTGTTGTCAGAGGGGCGGGCACTAACAGCTGTGGATCAGATTTCAGCTGCTAAAACCGAATCGGAGTGAACCATCCTGCAGCAGGGGGCAGCTGTCTGATAATCACGACTAAAGCACACAACCTGAGGCCGGCGTATATGTTCATACACGTATAATCCCTTGTTTTTATATGTAGATGTATTACCTGTCATAAAATCAGTCATATTACTATGTTATTTAATAAGAAAGGACTAACCTGCTAACTCTGCTCCCCCTCTCTGTGTTAAACCCCTGAATGGATCCTTCCTTCTCTTTATCAGGCTGTGAGGAGAAGGCAGAGCCACAGTCAGAGCTGGTCAGAGCTGAGTGTGCTGCAGTTGCTGGCCTAAGCCTGACAATATAAGAGCTTTAGTATAGCTAGACAACGCCTCAAACCCCTCAGCAGCTCACCTCCCTCCACTTATCAGAGCTGTAAAGAGCTAATTTAACTTTGAGAGAGGTGAAGAAGAGACATTAGAGGGACAGAGGAGGGCGTGACAGGGAGCCAGCCGAGCAGGCAAGCTGCTGCTGCAGGGGGAGGAAGAGCAGGCTATGCATCAGCCAAAGCCAGAGGTCAAGAAAAAAAGCGAAAGAATAGTGAAAAGGTAGACTCTGAGGGAGACGGGGGTCATTTGTGATCTGAGCCAGAAAAACAGAAGCCAGCCTCTCTTTGTTGTTGTGTGGGCCACCAGGCGAGAAGGAGGATGTGAAGGAGAGCAGCAGGGAGGAAGGGAGGCAACTGCAAGAAAGACAAGAAAATGCTCTCAGAGATGATGTGCAGGAGGAGCTGCCAGCAGCAGCAGCAGCAGCAGCAGCAGCAGGATGGGAAAGGGGGTCCGCAGAGGGACCCTTCCAGCCGCAGGAAGCACGACTGGTCCAAGAGCTGCAAGGGGCGCCTGCACGGGCGGAGGACAGGAGGGGGAGGGTGGCCGAGAGGGCGCAATCACCAACACCCTCAACGTCATCATCCCCATTACCACCATCCCCGACACCTCCAGAGGCCAGAGATGTCCCTCCGGCCCGTTAATGTCAAAGGAAACAGGGCGAGGGGGATGCGGGCCCCCAAGAACACCAACCAGTTTCTGATGCACGAGAAGTACCAGATGCTGCACATGCGCTCCGACTCAGTGGGGAGCGACAGTGGCAGCAGCTCCGACAGCGACGTGGAGCTCACAGACATGGACTCATACCTGGGCGTCCTGGAGAATGCCAGAGGGGCCCTCTTAGACAGTCCCAACCCACACAGCTCAACGACACCACCAGGGCAGATCCTGGTACTGCACGAGGACAGTCTGCGTCTGCAGGAGGACAGCATGCAGTATTTCCCGTCTGAAGATGACCTGATGCAGAGCCAGAACTTCATGCAGAGGGACTTTGTTGAGTTCTGTGACATCCTGACATCCTGAAGGAAAAACTTTCAGGGAGCCATTTTGTTCTCAGCAGTGAGAAACTCAAACCTCAGACTGAACGGGGTCAGGTTTGTTCTGCTTCATGTTCCCAGAAAATAGAAAAATCTCCATCTTATCAAGTCATTTAGCCTTAAAACCTTGAGAATATATTCACAGGGTGAGATGGTTACACCAGTTTCCAGTAGAAATAAACTTTTTAGAGATAGTTTGTTAATACTCATGCAGAGCTCTGCCTTACTTTGTCTTTTGTCAAGCACTGATGTTTAGAAAAAGTGAAATTATCTCACCCTGTTGACATCTTTTATACTTTGGAATAAGAGGAATGCAAGAGTAAATGACATTATTAAGACGGATGTTTTTTTACAGTTCATGTTTGGTTATGTACAGTGTGTCCGGGTGCTGTAAACTGCTGCCTTTCTGTTGTTGTTGTTGTTGCACACAAAGGGAGATGGGCCAGGTGGTGGGAGTGAGCCCAAACAGCCAATCAGCATCGAGCTGGCAAGATTACACTGCAGATGATTGGCTGATGCAGACTGTCATTAACAAAAAAGCCCTTTACTGTATATAATAAAAATTTAAAAAAACATAAATAAATATCTGATGGCTGATTTTGTTTATTTTTGTGGATATAAATGAGTGTGAGTCAGGTTTTCATGAAGTGTCCACAGTTATCAGGGCCAGTGTGTCACTAAGTCATGAGGGCAGCTCAGAGTGAATAATGCACAATACCATGAAAGATGAATACTCACATGACAATATGGAAGAGGCGCAGCAGGAACAGACACAATAAGAAAAGAAGACATTTTAAGACATTTGACATTAAATATACATGTACAAAACAAACATTTAAACACTTTTTGGGTTTCTTAATGATTATAATTATAGATAATGTTGATTTGACTTCATAGTAGTCTGCTTTAAACCGACACACATGACACACTTTTCCTCACAGAAGAGAGGAAAACAAAAACAGGTTGAATTTAAAATGAGACATGGACCTGCGAAGAGTTTTAATTGACAGATGACACAGGATTCAAATTTAATAAATTAAGCTAAAGATATGAAATGCATTTATTCATATAAACTCCTCTCCTTTCATTGTCTTCAATTAAAATCGAAGACTCTAATATATTCTTAGCATCTCACATTATCTGCCCACATAGTCCACATCTTGTCCTCCGTTTACTGACAGGATTTAGATCATAGCATTAAAGCTACGTTGGTCTCTTTGTAGTCTGGCCCTGTCCAAAGGCATTCATACACACGGCCTGCTGCTGAATACTTACAGCTATTAGCAATATTTAACCAACCTTTTATTGTAACTAGCAATGAGAAACGTTTCATTTGTCTATATAAATGTAAAGTTAGACCAGCATTGAAGCAGGAAGGAGGGAGAAACACTGTGTTCCTGCCTAGAGAGCAGTTGAAGTGGATTACATAAAGTGAAGTGGGCTGGTCACACCCACTTAGAACGGGCCAGGAGGTATAAGCCTCTTTGTGTTTGTGTGTCATAAACTAATAATGGTAACGGGTCAAAGTGTGAGGAACAGGCAGGTTATAGATGCTCTGATTTATAAGATCCATTATTCTGCCCTGAAAAAGTGAAAGAGGAGCAGCTAGAGAAACAATGAACACGAGATTAAAGTGTTTAAACTTCTCATGCTGGCTGGTAAATTGTTAGAGAAACATTATGATGTCTTCATTTTATGACTTTGTAGTCTGATTATTTAATCCCATAAAAAAAGTCGTTGGGATAGACTGTGCATAATGTATTCTGCCTGAAGACAAGTGTGTTAAAGAAGGCAAGAACGTGAAGGGAGAATACAAAATGTTCTTGTTTTTTTAGCTTTATTGTCATTTTGAACGTGTGAAAGAAAATAAACTTTATTTTGACTACATAAATCCATATAATTGATTAATAAAAACATTAAATCCATTCAAATATGTGATTTAGAGTTAGCTGAATTACACAAAATCACATGAATCCTGGCAGTTACTACCAGATTAGCCTCATTAAGTAATGTGCAGTAATATGGGATATATATATACGATATTTTACGATATTGTGACTGTATTTTGCAGTTACATTATTACAGCTCAGGGGGATGAAGGGAGAAGTAAATTTAACTTTAGCTTTAGTCGGCTAGCAGTGCAAATCTCCAAGTTATCTTTAGCTTTAAATAACTCTCAAGCTTTAGTTATTAAGTTTCTCTGTAGCAGAAAAGAGTAAGATTTACATGCTTTTTTAGTTTTTCTATATTAGAATGATACATTTCTTTGGCAGAATACTTTCTTATATGGTAAATCAGAGGTGAAAAACCATCTGTCATAATGTATTTAGTTCATATGTTTGGATTTGTGAGGCAAAACTATTCTTCTATACTTTATTATACTGTTGTAGACAGTTGAGCAGGTTTCAGTTCAGTTTTCATCCCCTGAACCAGAGTTAGATTTTAAATCAAACAGATTATTAAAGATATTAAATAAAACACATTTCCACCCAAACTTTAAACAAAATGCAAAATATATCAAAAATATGACAAATTATTATACATATGTAAAGAAGCAATATAATGCTGAGAGAAAGTATAATAGCAGGAAATAAATGCCACCCACATGCTTCCACCTTTCACTGATTTTTAAAAGAAATATACATACTTCCACTTCAGGAAATACATTTTGCTCTCTTGCACATCCTGTATGAGATCATTTAATCATCCCGTCCTGATAAAGAGACTCTCTCAAAGAGACTCTCTCTTTGTCAGGCCATTTTTTGCCACCTGGGCTCAGTCCTTGAATGATTATTGAACACAGATAATACGTGATAATAAAGTGTTGGAGAGCACATAAGCTGCAGGTTGTAGAGTCTTTTACACCGAGTCTATATGACATGCTTGGGGTCTAGTGACAGTTTTTAATTGTATGAGGCGTATCCGTGAAACCTTTGACATTATTTAAGAGTTGCTGCAGATTTTATTACGTTCATTAAATATTTTTCATTTTTACACATTTCTAATAACTAGCTTTCAGAGTCTCTTCAGGTGCAGTAATGCTCTTGGTCTAGTTTGTAATCCATTCTGTGATTATTTAATCCATCCACATCACTACAGTAACTCATACAAGCTAATAGACACGACGTAGAGCTGCCATGTATAGAAAGAAGTGACTTCATATGAGCTGCAGGTCTAACCTCGTCAGGCTGACCTTTGACCTTCAGACCAGCTGAGCAGCTCAGTTGGCACAAAGTGAAATCCACACAGACACGACGACCTGCAGTGTGTTTGTTTCTTATCTTATCAGAGCGTTTGGTGCCTTGCTCAGGGACACTGCGGCAGGTCACGGCTGTTCTGTCTCTTTTGTTTCTACTTTCACTGCTGTTGACATCAGTCAGCAACAACAACAGCTTCTGCTTTAACGTCTGAGCTGCTGTTGTGCAACCTTGCCTCTGATTGGTCAGCTGATACGGCCACACAGGAAGAGAGAATGCGCGCACACACACACACACACACACACCAGTTTGGCAGTAAATTGGTGTGTGTGGCAGATTAGAGAAAGTAGCTCAGTGGCTTGCAAACACTTCCTTTGCTAGCTGTGCTAACGTTAATCTGCTGACACACAAACACGTTTATATGTCTATACTTGTGAGGACTAAAACTTTATATAAACCTGATTCACACTAAAACAAAGACTGGTTGTATACAGTCTGCTGTATACAACCAGCAGACTGCCCTTTGATGAAGTGAGAAACACACAAAATGTTCTCACTTTCCTTAATTTCAAAATATAACTTGACTTTGTAAATATAGCACGTGTTAACTTTGAAGATCTAAAATCACACGCACATACATTGAGAAGAGTTTATTATTGGCGAAAGTAGTCATCCAACAACAAGTACAGACAGAGTCATAATATGAACGACAGTTAGAAAGATCACCGACACACCCACACACATACCCACACACACACACACACACACACAGACTATTGCCCCACATTAGTTACTGAAATGTGTGAGACTCCATGTTGTGAGTTTAACCCTTCCAGGTTCCCGATCAGGCTGGAGTGATCAAATGACGTCAGCTGTTCAGTTCACTTCTGTGTGTCAAAGTGAAGAAAAATAACTGTCAGGTCATTTGGGTTATGTTGTGCTGTGATAAAAAGACACCAAACATCAACATGGAGAAGATTTTTTAAAGGCAAAAGTATTCACAAACAGTCCTAAACTCCTGACGGGTTAAAGATCAGTATTTTAGATGTTATTGATTTTCTTCTGTTCTATGATCTTTAATTATGAAAGTTGGGGGACGGGCTCAACTGTGCAGCTGAGGAATACACTGACATACACACAACATGGCCAAAAGTATGTGGACAGCTGAATATCCCCCCAATAACTGAGAGCTGAACATTTTCAAAACTTTGTGCATTAAACTTTAGCAGTTTCCTGAGAAGTTTTTTTTCAACCTGAGTATATTTTGAAATATTTGTAGTTATCTTTGAAGCATTTATGTGTTACTGAAATAAGATAGAAAGAGATGCAATGAAAGTCACAGGGACGCTGCAGTTTATTATCTCAACTCCTAAAACCCCAAAATACTTTTTTCAGTATAACAGCTGCTGTTAGTTCAGACGTGTGTGACAACAGCAGCACAAAAACATACCTCATTCTTCAGAAAGACGGATGACGGAAATACTGAATGAGATATTGCACCGAGTTACAGGAGCTCGGACATGACGTCAGGACTTTGGCTCTCTACACCTCTCTGTCTCTCTCTTTCCCTTCCTTTCTCATGATGGATTGCTTTTTGAACATGTTATTACATAACTAGTTATTTTTAAATATAAAACAAAGAGATATTCACAAATTTGCACTATATTGACTCGTCTGCAAACATGTAAAGAATGTAAATAGTGTTTTTGTAAAAAAAAAACTCTCTCTGTCCTCTCCACCCCTTTCGTTTCCTGTCTGTCTCTGCCATATGCTGTCCAGTAAAATAAAAATGCCAAAATAAATGAATAAATCTCCTGTGATGATGATAATGATGCACCAGGCCTAACACATTTGACCCGAGACCAGCAGTAATACGACACGACTGTGCCAGACCGCATTATATCATATCATATATCATCCGTTATGAGAAACACACAAGGAAACACAGTTTGACTTCAGCATAACTTCTCCGTATTATTATAACCAAGTGGACTCATGAAGACCTTTAATACTGTCTGGAACATTTGACAATATGTGAATTAGTATTATAGATGACAATTACAGCTAGTTCAGATGTTGCAGGATGAAAATAAAGACAAGCCGTGGTTGTGCCTAGGTTTTCTCCCTCACAGGTCACATGACATGAAAGTGGTCCAGAAAATTGATGCTTGAGAAAATAACTGGATTATTGTCACGTTTCAGAACATCTGCAGTGAAACCACATCCAAACGGAGCATACTGGGTTGTGTTTTTCTTCCAGAACTCTTAACCAATCAGAGAGTAACCTCAGTCACTGTGGTTCTGTATACAACCAAAATCCCTGGAAGAAATCTCTGTTACCTCAGTGTGTGTGTGTGTGTGTGTGTGTGTGTGTGTTATGAACAGATGAAGTGATGGAGGGAGGAGGAGTAGGAGGAGTGGATGGAGTTCGATGCTATCTCAGTTTGGAGTGGAAAAGTACAGCTGTCTGCCCCGGAGGCGGGGACTTCTCTGTTGAGTACACAGGGCGGCCAATCAGAGCACAGAAAAACACAATGATTGACAGCCGTGCTCAGCAGCATGACAAACCAGCAGTGAGGCTCCAACTCTGAACTGCGTCTTCAAACAAACTTTAGTTGTGTGTTTTGATGAGAAGTTCCAGCCTCAGGAAAAGATTTTACCCTGAAACATCATTTAGCGTGAGAAAGTTTACACTCGGCCAAGTCTGTACCAGAGCTGAGATGTTAAAAATATTAAAGAAACTTTACCAAAACTGTTATAAAAAAGTTAAAATGACATTTTCATTTGCTTATCTGTAATTAACAAAAGTGCTGGAGGGTGGATTTTTCTCCATTAGTCAATAACTTGTAATTAAAGGTGAATGTTCACACAATTTGAGGAGTCTTCTCGGGATAAAAAAGCCACAGAAACGTTATTGACCGTTCACTAAACCCCCTCCCCCAAACAGTGATTGTCCTTTGGTAGCTTAGCAACTGTAAGCACACAGGTATGTTGAGCTTCCTCCACATGTTGGAGTGCTGTGGAGCTGTAATGAGAGAACCTCTGTATATAGAGAGTTTGGATGAGGTGGGCCTGTGTTTAAATCACATTCCCAGGACTAATTAAACAGTATTAAACAGTGTGTTGATCTGCCACTAAACCACTAACAAGGGGTCACACCACCTAAATATATACAACATGGATATTTGTGCTCCCCAATATTTGTAATGAACAGTTAAAAATGCCCCCAAAAGCTAAAAGAAGGCAGATTTTCTCCTTTAATATTCAGTGTTAAACTCCAAAACACGCGAGATGCGCAGTGAACTTTTTTCCTGTGTGTGTTCATGTCAAACAGCAAAAATCAACATAAATAACCCAGGTAAAATTCACAGGTAAAACACTGTCTGTTTAAAGCACAAGTAGGTAATGATTAAAAAAAAACAAAAAACTTTTAATTACATTTGCTAAAACTGTCACTTTGTCTGAGTATCTGGATAAACAACAACCAAATAACCAAGCGATGACATAACAACAGTTCACATGAAAGTAAATAGAAAAAGAGAAATGAAGAAAAGTGAGTTAAAAAGAAAGAATTAGATTAAGCGATGCCGAGGGAGGAGAGCTCGAGGTTTAGCTGTAGCCCAGCGGTGACAGAGGGGACGCGAGCAGGAAATCATAAAGCCCCGTCTCTTCAAATCTTACCGACTGTTGCTTTAAATCACAGCTCCACTCATGCTAAATATAAATCAGTGTGTTAGTGGTGTTGTTAAACACATCTGCAGGTGTTTTTCAGTGACACAGGCTGGAGGATGATTTGAGATTCACTCTGTCACTTTTTTGTCTTTTGTCTGTATTTGATTTGTCACTAAACTGTGTCACTGTGAACGGACAAAGTTATCACTGCTATTAGTCAAAACACACACACACACACACACACACACACACACTCAGGGATGGCTGTGTGTGACTGTGGCCCAGCGTCCAACATGTAGCTGCTGGTTAAAGAGTTAATAATGAAAATGCAGAGAGACACTTAAAAACATGCTGGTATACAGATTGTGTGTCAGGCTCATATCCCAGATCAGCAGCATTAAATATTATCTAATAACACCATAATTCACCCACTACTACTCAAACCTAGTTGTGTGGTAACTTGTGATTGGTGACTTCTTATTTTGTGACCATAGAAAAAGCCTCATTCAGGATCTGGTCTGTATTAAAAGCCGGTATCAGTGGATGATACTATCTCAGAGTTTAAGATAATGTAAGAGGCTCTGTCATGATTTTTATTTGATTTTACCACAGACATTTATGAAAACAAGTGTGACTTCCTGAGGTCTCGTTGCCATCATGAGGCTGAGGAGGAGGTGCTGCAGAGAGGTGCTGGGCGGATGGATACATCAGGAAATAGTACCAAACACTTGTTTGGTTGTTTTTACATTTCTGTTTGTGTGCTGACGAGACGGATTTAGATACGACATGTCAATCAGGCAGCTTTAGGAGGTGTTGCTTGGTGTGTTTTTGAGCTTTGAACAGAGCCAGGCGAGCTGCTTCCCCCACTTCTTATGCTAAGCTTGGCTAACCACATCCTGACTTCAGCTCTTTACTTCAAACACAGACATGAGGTCGATGCCGGTTTTAATACCACCAAACAGTGTTGTGTTTTTTAATTCATTGTGTTTACATCTGATATAATGTGTTTGACACTTGTACCATCCAGCTCTTTCCTCTGATGGAAATGTTAGCAGTGTTTTATAAGCCTGTTTGAGCAGAGCAGCTTCTGGTGTGTGTTCACGCATTCATGCATTCATTCTTTATTGAAGAAGAAGAAGAAGAAGAGTCCTCACAGATCCAGTGCTCGATAAACCAGCCTCAACATGGCAGCCATGTCTAAGGCTGACCAGTGTGAGTGTGTTATCTGTTTCTTGTTGCTCCACTGACCTGACAGCTTTTAATGTGCATGCACACACACACACACAGAAAGAGAGGGAGCTGATATCCTCTCAGCAGTGTGGTGAATGTTTCACAGGACTGACAATCCCCTCAAGGTACACACACACACACACACACACACACAGATTCCACTGGCTGGGTGTGATTAGCTCGGATTGAGAAAGCCGAGTGAGACTCAGACTCAGTAACAGATTGTCAGATCGAGTCAAATAAAAAGTCCAAATTAAATTAAAAGTCATTTATGTAACTTTTTCAGTTTAGTTGAAAGTATTTTTTTGATTTTGTTGAATCTTAAAAAAATCATGACTTGAATCCAACTCGAGTTCAAGTGATTCAACTTCAGCCCAAAACTCTGGTATCTATCACCATCTATCTGTATACAATACAGAAAGAAACACAAACCATAAAACAGGTAACGCTTCTTTATTTCTAATTCACTGTGTTGTTTTTTGCACTACTGGTTTATCAGTACAGTGCATACCGATACAGTAGGAACAAGATAACAGGATGTGGAGTTTGAGAAGAACAATGTGGGAAATTACAATCATTTTTACTGTTTTTTTTTACTTTCTAAACATCCCTGAGCATCCGCCATCAAGGTTTGCAGGTTAAGTGCGTCGCAGTCCTCCATGAAGCTGTTTTAAAGGGAACTAAAGAGATGTTTTGTAGCTGTTATCTGTAGTTTTACCATAAGATCTGCTTGATTTTGTAGATTATTTGAAGTTAGTTTGTTGTTAGAGGAGACTTTTTCTGCTTTTTATTGTGCAGTGACTCTACATAAAGCCTTGGATAACAGTTTCAGTTCACATGAATCTAAATCGACCAGCACAATGCTGCACCCTGTACTGTAAGTATGCCTGCGGTACTTTACAACATATACAGTAACATAAAGGCTTCAGGCCTCAGTACGTTCTAATAATACTCTTTTCACTGGACCTGTTTGTTCAAAGGAAAACACAAATGTTCCCTGCTGTTATTAAAAAAGTACCTAAAACCTAAAAAGGAAGTTTGTGGTTTCTGGTCATTGTGAAATAAATCACTGCAGCTTTGTTAAGTGATTTTTCACCGAAAACTTCCAGTTTTGTAGCTCAGGAGGCCAAACAGTAACCCATATTGACAGAAAAAGTACCTGTTAGTTAAGTATAAAATGAGTTCCCAGATTGTCACCGCTTTATTCCCAAAGATCACATCCTGTTCCCGTCGTTCAATAAGTTTGTGTCAGTACACTCCGTACTAATGCATCACTTTACACTTTAAACTTGGAACAATTACACTGCCTACTGTAATTCAAAGTATTATCAACAGAGCTACAAAATAAAAAAAAAACAATATAAATAAATAGTTACTCATAAAGTACGTTGCTGTAATACAATAATCACAAATGTAGTAAATAAATAAAGACAAAATGAGTAAAGTGACTGCGGAGTGTTATAAGTGAACTGGAGATGTCTTTTATTCTTCAGGACAGCAGCAGTGAAGAATGAAGTCGATGATAAATATTAAAATAAAGTAATATTTTGCATCACATCTCGTGAGCTTATCATCTATTTTGCATTTTAAAGCTTCAAAGTAATAAGTAATCCAGCTGTTAGGTACACGTGTAGTACGACGGTCAGTAAATGTGCTCATATCCAGCTGTGATTAAAGTGTTGTCTGATCTGGGGCCTCATTTATAAAACTGATGTATCCCCTTGTATAAAATGAGGATATCAAATGCATTCAAGTTCTTTACATGTATGTTTAAAAAAGGGGGGACTTCATTGATAAAAACAGTTTTAGTCTCTGACTGTTCAGTCTGGGTTTTGGTGCTGCAGCAGCTGAGCGTCCTCACTGATGCAAAGGGACATAATCGGCTCCATCAATGAAGTTGCTGTTGAATTTAAGGAAAATTAAAAATGTGTTACATGACATGAACTGTACAATGAAACAACAGCTCTTTTTTATTTTAAGTGTCTCATCACATCCAGACGCTGTGCAGCGTTTGGCTCAGATGGGACAGGGGTCAGCTCAGAGCCCAACACGACCACCAGCGTCAGGGGAAGGTCACATTATGATAACAATATATGAAACTACACACTCAGATCTGCCCGAGCTGAAACATCAAAAACGGCATCAGTGTGAACGTGATCAGTCCCACTGTTCTCCTGATTTATTAGAATAAAATTCATAACATGCAGGTTAATAACAGAACATATCAGAGGGATCCTATGCAGTGAGATATCGCTGTTTGTATTTATTATTCTAAATTCTTGATGGTTTATTTACTGTAAAAATGGCTTTTATCGTTTAATAAATGAACTCTTCAAATACAATACGTATATGACATAACAGGATCAGTTTTACATCCTTTGTTTCATCTTTCCGCCGACAGAGTCGCAGTTTCTCATTTCTCCACTTTATGTGCGTACGCAGCGTCAGAGTTTGCGTGAAGAACCGCACATTCTCCGCCAGCTTTGTTTTTTATAAATGCGTAGAAATGAGCGTACACCTTCTTTTGTGCGTACTCAGCGTTTATAAATGAGGCCCCTGGTGTAACAACACAACTGTTGGTGTGTAGGACACGTCTGACACGTACTGCACGTGTGTGTGCGCAGGATACAGACGAGGAAGTGAAACAGGAAACCTCAGCGTGTGATTGGCTGGCTGGGACGCTTCGGCCCCGCCCACTTACAACACAAGTCCTCTTTCTCCTTCCGGTATTCACCCTCTGCAGAGTTTAGTCTCAACATGCACTCAGAGTCAGACAGCAGCTCGACAGAGACTTTTAGTTTTAGTCTGACAGAGACTCAAACTAAAACTAAAAATATGTTTGTTTTAGAGAGAAATATGTTTTTGATTAAAGCTGACAAACTGAGATCAGGAGGGAGATAGTTGATGTATTAAAATCTAAATTTACATAAAGTGTCGTGAATGTGGATTGAGAAAATTAAACCCCGAAGACATGAAGTAAAACATGTTTATTTACAAAATCCATGAATCCAAATCCTCTGACCTATTTCTGTTTGGATGAATTATATCAATCTGAGGAGGAGCTTGATTTTTGTTTCTCTTCTCTTTTTTTTCACTTGACAGATGTTAGATAGAAAGAAGGTCAACTTCCTACTGAACTTTAGAAAAACTAAATAACTTCAAAACACAGAACGAATACTCTTTTTTTTTCTTCTTTTTCCATGTGAGAATAACTCGAGTGTGAAATGAGACGAATTTGTGGACTGTTGATTGTGACCTTGTGTCGAGGTGGAAAAACTCAGAGACGGTGATAAAGAAACACCTGGTCTGCACACACACACACACACAGAGTTCAACTTCTGTATGTGTATGTACGATATTTTTACATCACAGAAAGTAATCAGTAACTGCAGATATTTCCTCTGTTACCCTAATGTTTCTGACACACACACACACACACAAAGGGGTTTTATATTATTTATATTTTTATACTTCTGAGGACCTTTATTGACGTACACTAACTCTTTTTCTTAAACTCCATCTAAACCTGTTTCTAACATCAGCCCTGAATCTGAATCTCCAACAGCCCCCTGAAGAGGAGCGCACTCAACAAAATGTCCTCACTTTCAAAAATGTCCTCGGTTTCTAAAAAAAATAAATAAATAAAATAAAAAGTTTTAACTTTTCACAACAACAGTGTCTCCACTTTTAAAAACTGTCCTCACTTCTCTCTTCTCTCTTCCTTAAAAAAAATGTCTGGAGGGTTTAAACTCTAAACTTTAAACAAAGTGGTCCTCACAAAGACAGAAGAACACACACACACACACACACACACACACTTGTGTTTAAGTTCCTGGTTTGATCTTGTGTGTCTCACTCATGTAAAGGTTAAAGTTTCCTGCAGTTATTTTTCTACTTGCAGTTTTAACATGAAGCTGAACGTATAAAACACTCTGAATGACACGTGAAGTCAGAACTACACAATTATGACAGAAATAAAAATAATGAACTGTGTGAAAGACTTTTTGACCGACTGTGCTCGGTCCTACTTTTTTCTGTTTATTTTCAAGTTGAATTTCCACAGAGAGCCGAGCGTTGCTGCAGTCGTTAACTGATCTCAGATCAACGTCAGGGGGGAGAAATGACGGACTGACTGTAAATACTCCGACACCCTCTTCTGGTCAACATGTGTCACTTAAAAAACATCCACAAAATCAGGATGAGAGGATAAATAGATCCTTTCATAGGATAAATTAACAGGAAAACAAAAAATGAGGAAAATATATCAGTTTGAATTCCTTCTTCTCTTTTTTCATGTGCAAATTCAGAGGCGCCCCAAATTTGGGGTAAGTTAAGTGATTAATACATCTATTATAAAATGATCTGTTTTATTGGGTTATCTGATGTGTATTTCAGCATTGCAGATAATTCAGCTTGTTGAGGAGCTCCGGCCCCTGATGAGCATTAAAACTTTTTATGAGCGCTGCATTAAAATGAATTAAAAAAAAATGCAAACTGAATGTTAAAGTAGAAAATAAAATGTACTCTGAGACACATTAAGAGAATGAAAAACCAAAATAGAAACTTTTAAAACTTTTAAAAATAATTTTCTGACTCCATTTATAAATTCAATAATTTATAGATAATTTAAAAACAGATTAAGAAATCGTAATCATTTATCGGCAAGTCCAGTAACGTTTTTCTTTAACTTTATTTATAATAAATAAAATATCATTAACTAATGAATTATTTAGAAGGGCACTCATCTCACTTTGCACACCATCAGTTTAATATTTAGTTCTACTCAGCCTGTAAAAACTGTTGTTTAATGTGTTTAAATCTAAAATATTATACTGAAAAAACAATAGAATTACTCCGATGGCACATTCAGGACTCCATGTTGAGCTCAAACACTGAATCGCTCACAGTGAGGAGTTCAGACCTTCCTCTTTTAGCTCATTTCACAGCACTAAAGAAATGTAACATGAAACTGTGGTAACAGGTGTTTTATTTGTGAAGGAAAAATATTCTCTTGATAATATTTACAAAGTTTTACGGTGGATCTTTCCTTTAACTTCCTGAACACAGAAGAGTCGGTACAGTCTAATGCTGTGCAGCCAAACATTGTTCAAACTCACTGAACTTTATTTAAAATTGGAGTGAAGATCTCAACGTTTCCAAAGACTTCAGATTTGTCAGGTTAAATTTTGTGTCTGAGATTATGCAGCAAATAAAGATGCAAATGGTGTAAACATCACATATCAGATGATTCCCAACATACGAATGTATGATTCTATCATTACATTAAGGGACACTGGGTGTTTTGAAGTGAACCTCACCCTCAAAACAGTCCGACAACCCAACACGAAGGTGAGATCTCATCATAGTAAAGACGCACAAAGTCATGAAGGCGTGATGTTTTCTTCTTTCTAACACTTATTTCACCTTTTTGAACAACTGTCTGCTCATTATTTTGGGTAAAAATAATTATAAAATCAGTTTCATAAACACAAAACACTTGTGAATGGAAGTTTTTGAGACTCTTCTGACGTCAGATTCATCCAGAAAATGATTGATTGAAAAGCTTTTAGATGAGTGTATCAACTTGCCGACTTGTGTTTCTTCACTGTCAGACACCGTGAAGCAGATTTCAGTAATAAATGATAAAAATGATGAGGTAAGTTATCCGTGGATTCACTGTGAGAAGCCCGGTGAGTATTCCTCACATTCAAAATGTTAATTAAGGGTTCAACAGCAAAGTAAGTTTTCAAGTCCACCACTGATGCAGCCTGTGAGGGAACAGAAAACACTCTTCTTCTTTTGTATCATTACTTACTTTTACTTTTCAGCTCTGAGCTTCCTGTGTGATGTTTGAAAAGATGAAGGCATAAATGTCACAGACTCCAGGTCCAAACAGGATTTACGGCATCAGTTCAGCCTTCTGTCCTTTGTCGGTCGCCTCTGCTTCGCTCTCCTTCTTCTCCTCCCCCTCCCGTCTCATATTTTCCTGCTCTCTCTCCAGCTCCTGCTGTTCTTTGACGTCAGCCTCCTTCAGTTTCTCCTCCACGTTCTCAGGAATCTCCACCTCCATCAGGTTCTCCATCCCCTGCTCGGGCTCGTCTCCAATCAGCACCTTAAAGGATGGAGGCCACGATAAACAACATACATGAATATAACCTGCTGAAAGCGCCTTCAAGAGGATCTGAGAGGAGCTGAAATATTAAAATATTAAAATATAACAGAAAATATCCTTTTATTCTGATGTTTATGTGGTGTTTTTTTGAGTTTTATGGTTTTATGGTTTTATTATTTATACTTCCTTACACTTATTCTGTTTTGCAGCTGATTATAATTACTCTTATTTTACTATATGTGTGAAGTACCTCATTATTTGATCTTTTTCAATTATTTCAATTATTGTTTATTGTTTATATTATCTATATCTTTATATCTTTATTGTGTTTTCCAAATCCACTTTTAACAAGTGCTTGTAAAGCACTTTGAATTGCATTTGATTAGTTTGAAAAGTAAAGAAATTTTGATTGACTCGTTGATTGATATGCATGCAGCTGCCAGTTTATTAGGCACACCTGACTAAAACTAATCTAAAGAGAGAGACTGAAACAACAGCCCTGCAATAAACTGCTTCAGAGAAGTGTTAATTTATGATTTATTTTATTATGGTAATGTTGGAGGATGTTTGTGCTTCTGTTAACATTTTGACTCATCATAGTAGGAAAAGCTCAGGTGTTACTAATACAATTAATGATGGCTTGTTATTCCAGTGTAACAGTAAGCCATGACAGTGTGAAAGATAGACAATGAACAATACCAGGATCCTGAAACTGAAGGAGGAAGTCATTATTCGTTTTATTATTTACCCCTTCCTGGACTGACATATCACAATGTTTTTTTTTACCTGCAGATTATTTACTCCGTTATTGATTGAACAAATGGAAAAGGACATCCACCACAAAGTCTGAGAGATTCAGTTTACAAGAACATAAAACAGAAAATCATCACATTTGAGAAACAAGAACAAGTAAACATAGTATTTGGTTTGAGTTTTGTTTTGCTTTATTTTAGATAAAAGATAAGAAGCACAAAGATAGATAAGCACAAAGAATAATGAGGTTATTAATTTTGTGATGGTCTACCTGGACTAGTTTCTCACAGGCGGCTGTAACGTGGACGTCCTTCTCCCAGTGGTGAAACTCTCTCATGATCGGATAAACGTTCTTGTCTTTTAGTGTCTGTCGGCCGGCTTTGGTCGCTGTCAGCTACACGAGAGACAAACAGTGAAGAGCTCGACATGAAAACACAAGTCTACATGTGTGTTTTCTGTGTGTGTTTGCTGTGTCGTACCAGTAAAAGTGTTTCTAGCAGCATCTTCCTGATGTCGGGGTCGTCTTCTCTCTTTTTGTCCTCTGGGAGGTACTGCAGGTCCACAGGCAGACCTGAACATCACATCAACGTCTGTTAGAGTCCGAGCGTGATTAATATTTAAACTTCTACTGAAGATGTAAATCTTTACAAACTGATTAGATAAGTGAAATATCTCTGTATAAAAATAGTCCATTATAAGTAAAGGTAAATTGCAAAGAGTTTCATCTTTACAGTATTACCGACAAATGTACTTAAATATCAAAATTAAACATACTCATAATCAAGAGTGGCTACTGTCAGTATTATGCTATTATATTATTCAATCATTATTATCAATGTGTTAATATGTAAGCAGTTTAACATTGTCATTGGTTAATGTGAAGATAATTTGAACTACTCTATATGCTTATCATATAAAACATATATTTCCATATTTTATATAATCTTATATATCTAATATATATAATCTTTAATTAGAAAAGTTACTACAGCTCTTAAATAAATGTGATGAGAAGAACAATATTTCTCTCTGAAATGTAGTAAAGTAGAAGTGAAGTTGTTTTCTCCGATATGTGTACTAGTTCATAAATAGCTGGTTGCTTAAGAGCCTCAAGTAAAAGAGCTATAACATGTTTTTTTTTTACATAAAGTAACATAAAGTGGAAATACTCAATTCATGTACAAGTACCTCAAAATTCACTTCACTACAGTACTTGAGTAAATGTACTTTCCACCACTGTACACAGACAATAGTTGTTAGTAGGATCATTTTATTGTTTTCATAAAATTTGCTGACAAAGAGACAAATATCCAATATCAGCAGACTCCTGTTTGATACAATACACTAAATTAACTAGAATACTGAGATACTCACCGTCGTTTTCTTCCTCTGTCAGCTCCTCTGGACCGGCCAGCGGCAGCAGGAGGAAAGGCAGGATGTCCACGGCGTCGCTTAGCAACCACTCATGATTGACTGCACAGATTAAGGAGAGGTTCGGATCAGAAGTAATGGAGGCGTTCACACATTTTCAACATCTGGCAGGAATTTAATCCCGTTTTCAAGCCGTCTCGAATGCTTCTTGAATGCATTTAAGCTGTTTTAATAATCAGACAGCTAATGGATCATCCTGAAATGCATGACGTGTAAATGACGTCTTGTGTGTCTTACCGTGGTCAAAGCAGCAGTTGCGCAGGGTGCCTATGACTCCGCCCCTCCTCACTGTTGATGCCTGATACTGAGTGTAAGGCAGCAACCTCTGAACTACACACCACCTGCAACACACACACACAGTTTCAGCACTGTGGGTGTAACACTCGGGGTGTAACAGCTCGTGTGTCTGTCCTGAAGCTGCTTTATTTGGTTCCATATGAACCAAATGTTACTGCTGATTTTGGCAAAATGTTCTGATTGAGTCTAACATGATGTCTGCACAGTCTGCATAGTGAAAGCTGCACACAGAAAATGTGTTCATGAACAGCATTTAGTTTAGGACACCTGCATTTTGGCAGCACTCGAGAGCCCAACACACAATGGCACACGTAAAAAAGAAGAAAACAGACTTAAAGAAAAAATGTATGATTTGGGGATCTTTGTTAGTTCAAATAGAAAGTATTGCTGGTGAACACAAATGAGAAACCAGAGCACATATTTGTTCTAGCTTGTAAAATCTTGCTCACTCTCCTCTGTCTCTTTCCTAAATTCTCACTAACTCTGTTTACTAAAGGAGGTAGGAAATAAGAAACAGGACTGCAGAGCGCCCAGAGCAATTCCCACTTGTGCAGATCTTGCAAACTGCTGACAAAAAAACGATGCTGATGTTTGACGTTTAGAAAAAATAGAAAACTAGGAGATGCAGAGTGGTCGGTCACCTGTCCTTGTCCATCAGGTAGTTTCTGGCCTCGGGCAGCTGAGTCAGGTTGGACAGCAGAGGACCAATGTAGTGGAGGTTCGCCTTCTTGTTGTAACCTTCAGTACAGAAGATCTCCACCAGCTGAGCCAGACTGACCCCCTCCTGAAGGGCCTGAAACAGAAGAAATACACTTAATCTCTCCTTATCCAGCATGGTTAAGAAAAGGCTGTATTTCTTAAGGAAAGTAAAGAAGGCAAAGTTTCTGTGCAAAGGTCTTGTCAGATTTTACAGATGAGCAATAAAAAACATCCTGACTAGAAACATTTCAAATTGGCATGGTTTGTGTACAGCACAGGAGCCCACACTTTTTGTGATTAAAACCACCCAGTGCATTAGTGATGTCCATTTACATAGCGAGGTGCCTGCGTAGAGCCTGAAGGAAACTAAAAGATAACACCCACACCAGCCTGTTCACCCTGCTGCAGTCTGGTAAGAGGTGTAGACATACCTGCTGTCAAACCATCAGACTACAGAGAAGCTTCTTTCCTCAGGCTGTGAGACTTTTAAATTCATCCTCTGCACTCCATTAAAATTAAAACGTTTTTTTTTGTCAGATTTTGCATCTTCACCTTGAACACGGTCTTGCAGGTTTTCTCATGGCGGGTCAGGTTGGACAAGATGGTGCAGATCTGATCAGAGAACGGGTACTCTCGATCCAGAAGGTTTTTAAACAACACTGGAAGAACTTTGACATCCGCCACCAAAATCTGAATGAGACACAAACAAGAACACACACCTGTAACGTGTTTGTCTTAAAAGAGGAAACCAACACTGAATCCTCACCATCTCTGAGGGATGTACTGTTATCTTCATGTTATTTATTAATGTCTGCTCTAATTTATTGATAAGAGATCATTTAGGTCAGACTCTGCTGATCAATAAAGACTGATCACCTTGTGCAGAGTCTCGTCAGCTGACAGGTTGATGAAGGTGTGGTAACAGTCCTTCACTATGGCAACAGAGGGGTCAGAGGTCAAAGCAAACAGGGCAGAAAGTATGTCGGGTTTAGAGCGGAGGAACCGGCAGCCATCCCTGAAAACAAACAAACACAACAATGAACAGAGAGTCAGTTACTGAGGCACCTTTCAGTTAGTAAAACATCACCTGACTGAGAGACTGTGGGAGTGTAAGTCCATCTAAATAAACCCTTCAATCGACAGAGAGGAGTTTCTCCCTCATGTATCTGCAGTACTGACGCAAAACAGCTTTTTCATTTCATTCAGTCTGGCTGTTCCTGCTTTTATTCATATTTTATCACTGATGCACCATTTTCATCAACACCTTACCTAAAGTTAAATAGTTATTCAGAGCCGCTGGCTAATTATGCTACAGTTCAGCACAAATGTGAGACATTTTACATGTCTAAGACAGTTTAGTGCCTCGTCATCTGTGAAGTAAAAACATCTGTAACATTCTTCCTGTGGGTCAGCCAAAGTGCTTATAAGGTAAAAAAGTACAACAGTGCAAATGTAAACAATATAAACAAAATACAAGAATGAAAGATTATCAGTAAGGCTCAAAACCAAAAAGTACAAAACGCCAAACATGTAAACAGGTTAAATGTAGTGACCATAAATATAAACTGGTTAATGATGAGGTGTAAGTCCAAAATATACACAATGTCAAAATATAACAGGTTAACAGTATGTGTATTTAGCTGTATATGAACAATATCAAATCTGGAATACAGATCAGTGTGTGTGATTATCACATTAGAGGAGGCGGCCTCAGAGTGAGGTCAGGACGTGTTTAGTATTTATTTGAGAGCAAAGAGCAGAAACAAGCTACATTATCAGTAGTATCATCATCATCATTATCATCATCAGCCTCCTACCTGTGTCCAGACAGTCCCAGGATGTACTCTGTGGCCTGAGCTTTGACATCAGGACGGGTCCCGATGGAGAGGAAGGAAAGCAGCTCCGCAGCCTCAGAATCGCTCAACATCTTCTAAAAGTGTCTGATGAACACAAATTAAAAAAATATAATATATAAAAACAAGTAAGAATCTACGTAAACACACTGCATTCACAAAAGAAAAAAATAACACACCTGGTCTCATAATTACAATCTCGTAATCGTGAGTTACTACCAAGAAAATGAGAAAAGTAAAGGTAGCTCAGTTAGTTTGTCATTGACCTCGCCTACAGGATAAGAGAGTGGGCAAAGAAGGTGCTTTTAATCAGCTTTTATATCCTTCTTGGTGTGATACACTGGGAAATACTAATGGTACAGTAATGGTACAAAGTTATAATCATGAAAATGTTCATTTAGTTGTCTTTTGTGGCATCTGCAGTACAGCGTTAGTCTGTAATATGCATGTGTGGTTTTGGACATCACTTTTCAAGTTTCATTGTTTGTAGTCCTCAATTTTTCCTTTGTTTGTTTGTTCTGCCACACTGCAGGCTTTCATCAGTGGGCTAGAGGCTCAGTCACCATTGTGTTGCATCATTTGGAGATAGACTTAGAGACATAACAGACATTTATTTACATGAAAATGTTCAAAATTATATCTTTAATATTAAGATATCAACAATCAGTTAAACCGTAAATATTTTGTTCTCCGTATTTACAAACACGAGGTGGTCAGACTATAAGAAGCATCTCTGAATATAATGTCATCCAGAACTACAACACCACTGACTGTGACCTCAGTGATAAAAAATACACATTACACATTTATTTTTACACAATTTACACATTTAAGACAAAGTAAAAAAAAAAAGCTTAAAGCTTAACTTAAACATTATATACACCGTGTCCCAAAAGTTTGTGCACCACAGAAAAAGTCAACTCAGATTGTGAATATTCAACAGAATGTATTTATTCAAAAGCCAGTGTATCCCCCCCGCATCTTAATTACTGCCCTCAGCCTGTCGGGCACAGAACGCACTAAGTTCTTTAGAAAGGAAAGCTCAGTGTTGACCCACTCCTGCACAGCCCTCGCATTGAGCTGCTTCATGGTGGTAGGGGGTGGGCTGTGGAAGACCCGACTGTTTAGGATACCCCAGCAGTTCTCAATTGGGTTGAGGTCTGGGTAGTTGGGTGGCCATTGCTCTTTGTGCAGAAAGCCAGGAAGCTGCTCAGAACACCACTGCTGAGTTGTACGAGCAGTTTGTGCGGGAAGGCACCATCTTTTGCACGAAGACCATTTCCGCATGCCTGTTAACATCTTCCTAGCTGTGACGGGGCCGTGATGGGAAGTAGCACTGGCTGGAGAATGTTCTTGACATAATACTCAGCACTGATGGTGGTGCCCTGGAGGTACAACATGCAACTCAGACAGCCCTGAAGATGACATCGCCACCCAGACCATGCAATGGGTGCTGAACTTGATTTGTTCAGAAGGTGGCACTTTCATTTGATTGTCAGTGTAGAGTGAACATTGGAGTTGGAAATAAGTAGAGTGGGCACTCATCAGAGAAAACCCAGTTTTCCCAGTCTCTTGGGGTCATTGTAGCATACTTCTTTGCAAAAGCCAGCCGCTTCTCCTTTTGCAGTTCGGTCAGGCGAGGAATCCACTGTCTTCTGTATGCTCTCAGACCCAGTTTCTCAGTCAGAAAACCATGGATGGTACTCTAAGAGACTGCTTCCCCAAGATTTTTCAGTCTTCGACTGAGTCTGCGACAGGATTGGTGTCTCTTTCCCTTGGCCTTGTGGATGAGGTCCTTGGCCCTCAAACTCAGAACTAGGAGGCGACCTGCACGGGGCTCATCTTCAAGGGAGTCACAACTCTGGTGTCTCTGCCACCACTTCTTCACCCATCGTATGCATCTGCCAAGGTCCTGAGCTACCTCCCTGCCCTGTGCAAGGCAATGGCTTGAGCACGGACCTGAGGCTCTGAAAGTGCAGCCTTTCCAGATTTTTTGTTTGGCCATCGTGGCAGCACTACTAAAAAGGTTCTCTCAGTGAAAATGCTCCATGGTCAACCAAGAAATTTATAGGCCTCTCACAAACAGATGAACTAATTAAACAACCTCACAACACCTGGCTGACCAGATGCAACCCATTTTGGAGACAAACAGACAAAAAAATTGCCCATTGGGGTGCACGAACTTTTGGGACACGGTGTACTTCAAACAGGTTGAATTTGTAACAGAGTTGCTGTACAGATTGTTAGATTGTACAGGCGTACCTGATAAATTGAGAGTATTTCACTGCTTCTTATGATTGTTGTTAAAGCAGCTTTTACAAAACTTTATGAGATTTATAGCAATTAGAAGATCTTTAAATATATAACGCAGGTACACAAAGTAGGACTAATAAAATATCTATTAGTATAATTAGCAAAAGACTGAGAGTTTATTTCCAGCAGGATGTGATAAGCTTCATCTTCTACACTGATTTTACATTAGATGTCTGTGTAATGAACTCTAAATTAAACAGAAAATGTTTAGTAACGTTTATAACGAGCAGATTTTATAAAGAATAATGAATGTTTATTGAAGGTTGCCTGACACATATCATGTTATCTCCAGCAGCAGCTTTTCTTCACACGAGCTCAAAGTTTCTACGAATGTATTTTTTAAACATCTCTAACAGAATTACATGGCTTAATGTTGTTTTTCAATAAATTTCCACCTAGTATACAATCATCTCACCTTTAAGCAGCTACAGGAGTTGTCCAGTTTTCATTTCTCTGTTGTGTTTCTGTTATTTTCCTCTGCTGACAGGAGACAGATGAACATGTGGACCACAAGCTGCAACTACAGCATGAAACTCTTCACTTCCGGGTTAGGTTCTTCTTCTCTGTTTTCTGAAGCTTCAAGCTGATGACTGAACATTTCTGCCCTCTAGTGTTTTAACATGTTTTCACATCTGTGGTCTAACAGCTGGATCTCATTGCAGCTGGAAAACATCCAATACTTTGATTTAAGGACATTCTGTACAAACCCAAACAGAAAAAAAACAAACTAAAGAAACTTTATTCGTCTTATTTTACTAAAGTACTGTCCTGAAAGTCAGTTTTGAGGTACTTACACTTTACTTGAGTATCTCCATTTTCTTCTGCTCCACAAGTATGATCTTTCACGCATGAATGCCTAAATACTTGTGACTTAATACTGTCACTTTATCCCACTATTGTTTATATAGTTTTACATTTCTTTTTACATTCTTTACATGTCCTTTTATATATATTTCTATATATTTATTACTACCTACATTTTACCACTTCAGCACATCTGCCTAAAGGTATTATATTTCTGTTTGTATTATATTCCATTTCTATTCTGTTTTATATCTTTGTGTTTTATTTTAGAGATAAATACATTGTGTAATTGTTGTGACAAATTAAACACTGATTCTTGAAATTAAGGTATACTTCATTTATTGAACAAAAATATGAACAAAAATAATATTTTGATGTATTTCTCTATAGGCCTGTTATTTTATTGGACATCATGTGATCTTCACTATGTATCATTTTCCCAGTTCTTTTACAATTAGTAGTGCTATAGAGCCACATTTCTAAGTGTGTCTCCATTTTGTCAATACGCATGCCTTGCTGCCATGATCACACTCTTCATCTGGTTGACAGTTACAAAGATATGCATGCAAACAATACAAATTTTACTCGCAAATATTTTGAGGAAGTAGATGCAGTTTTTTAAGACCTTGAGGATACACACAACGCACTTCAAATGTTTACAGGAAAACTCCACAGGGCACCTATGACTTGAAGTTTACAACAGTAGGTTGCATTTATATGCAAAGAAACACACAACCTGCAGCATAGATTCAAGTCAGTATGTTTAGATATATTTAAAGGGTCGCTGTAAGTTTTTTGACCTCTAGTAGTGTGAACCACTGACCAACAAGTGGCAGAAATGTGCCAGGAAATGCAAGGAAGCTGAAGATTGGAAGCTTGTAAACTTAAATGTAAACTATTCAGCTTTAAAAAAAACAACTAAAAATCACCTTTGCAAATGTTTTATGAGGAAGGAAATACACTGAAAGAGACCGAGAGCTAAAGGATACACACAATGTGTTATGACTGTCAACATTAGTTTTGTTTGTTTAGAAGAAAACTCCACAGAGCTCCTTTAACCTTCAAAACTACTTTATTGATATATTGAAAAAGAAACAAAAACATACAAGACATTCACATAGTTTAGTTCCATCAGCAACAGCTCCCACTCACGCCAAACGTTGCATTGAAATGCTGATATTGCATATAAACGTTCACGAGTGTTGCCTGTGAGACAATACAGCGTTCGCCTTCTGATTAAAGGTACAGTTCAACCTTTACCGACTGAACAGACAGACAACAACGGGCACTTTTCCTTTTCTACTTCTCTCAAACAACCATCAAAGAATTGAAATGCTGCTCTGTGGGGTTTTTTTCCCTTAAATCTTAAAAAAGTCGAGGTCCAGCGCAGCATTTTAACATTTCACACTGAAAATAAAACACTTCAGCAATAATATAGCTGTGGAAAAGGCCTGAGCCCAGCGTCGGTGTACTTGAGATTGTGTCTACAGTCTACAGACATGCAGAGGAGTTGTTCCTACATGCACATCTGAGGCCATTGGGTAAAAGAACCAAAAAAAAAAACGCCCCGGGCTCTTACAGAGAATAAAAAGGAGGTCAGACACAGTGAAGGCTGCAGACTGAAGAATGTAGCTGATCCGTCGCTTCCAACGCTGAAACATTTTATTTTTCTCAACACACACTTTTCTCCTCACACAGATTTCAACAGCACATTTGCAAAAAAAAAAAAAAAACATCAGCATCTTATTTCATTTCACCAAATATGTGTAGTCTGGAAAGAGTGAAGAGAAGAAAGAAGACTGGAACAGCGTCCGTCTGAATTGTAAACAGATAAAAATATTCATGTCCACCACGTGCTGCAGCGGAGCCCGGTCCATGTCGTCTGCCTGGAGCCAGATATTCACTTCCAGACACACAAATCCCCCCCCAGGTCAGATGAGGAGCTTCAGTGACTCAGCGTTTCATGCTGGTAATTCTGCATTGTCATGGTGTCGTAGTACTACTGAATTTTTCGGTACTGGATGTAGTATTTGCATCAAAGTCTGGATCTCTCGATGGTGACAAGACTACCACGTTCAAGACCAAGAAAGGCATCAGAAGGCACTGTGGGGTTTGATTGGCAGACAGATCAGCTGGCGGCCTCTGTCTGTTGGCTCAGGGCGGGGCAAGTCCATCATCATCATCATCAATCATCGACATAATCATCTTCGCCACTTTCCTCCTCCTCCTCGTCACTCGGCTTTGTCTTTCCTCTTGGCTGTGAACGGGACTTTGCTGGCTACCGTCGAGCCCACCGTGGAGACACCGCCGGCCACAGCAGACACGCCGCCCTTCACCAGCCCCACGCCCATCGAGGGCACCGTGGTCACGGCCGACTTGGTGATCTCCAGGCTCTTGCCGCCCACCCAGGCCACCCCGCCCACCACCGCCGCGCCCACGACGCCCTTCGTGACGTTGAAGAGGCCGCCGGTCACTCGCCACATCACACCGGGGGCGGGCGCCACGTGGTCCTTACCGGGATCTGAAAACACAAACATACAAGAAGCTTCAGTATTCAGTTTTTACATATTTACTGCTGCACAATGATTAGAGAGCCAGGCTGAATCATTCATACTGTCTAACTAAAATAATAATCCACAAAACAAAGGAAAAACATTATTATTATTAGCTTCAGTGCATCAGGGTCACTGAATGGTTTGATGAGGATGAAAATGATGTGAATAAAATGCAGAAGTCTTCACAGTCACCAGATCTCGACCAGTTTCACACCTGTGAAAACTTGGACCAACGTGAAAGACAACGCTTTCCATCCAACCCAATAGTCAAAAACCCTTATTCTGATGAAGAGATTAAAGGCTGTTCTATGTGAACGAAAACACATTCTCTAAAAAGATCCTTTAAAGACTTTTATTTCTCTTTTTAAAAAAAATGCTCAGTAGTTTCCTACAACAGCTGTTTCTGTGTAATATGTTTCACTGATGTTACTCAAACAGAAAGAAATAACATAATTTGTCACAGACTATTTTCAGCAGTGGATTAATGCACACTTTTTGCTCTGGTGAGTATTTCCGGCAGCAGGACGGATTAAATGAACTACAGCGTGTGTGTTCATGGTAATGGCTCTGCAGCCACAGAAGCATCTCTGTGAAGCTGCACAGTGATGCTTTGACTTCAACGCTAACACACTCACTAACATACAATGACAATGCTAACATGTTGATGTTTAGCAGGTATAATGCTTATCCTGTTTACCGGCAAAGTAACTATTTAGCAATAAAAACAGCTGCAGCTACCAGGAATGTCTTTAGTTTTACTGATACACTGTACAAATTAAATATCTGACCTGATGGTGCTGGAAGAAAAATGCAGTAAATATAGATTTTTATATTGTCTGTCAAGTAGTTGTTGAAATCTTTCACTGGTGGTGTCAGAACGAAAGTCAAGCTTTATCCTCAGAGGACCATGAATGTTTGTCCCAGAATTTCATGGTAATATTTGTTGAGACATTTCAGGCTGGACCCGAGTCATGGACGTGGAAAACAGCCAGCTGAGATTACAGTTTGATATTTGGGCTATTTAATGGTACAATAACGTAATCAGGAGCGTCTGGGACTTCTTAACAACACCCTGAAGGTCTGATCAACACTTCTGCTGGTGAGTAAACTGTGGTCAGGGCTGAAAGCAGAATTACGCTTTGCCCACTAACTACAGTGATGTTTACGGGGAGCAGCGGCGGGAGGCCGAACTGGTGCAAAGTGTCTCAGTGTCGGGACACAAATAGCAGGTTGGAGCTGCAGCCGCTGTTACACAAACACGCAAATTCCCCTGACAAACCGCCCATTTCTGAAATAGCAGCAAAGCAACATGTGAGCATGGATTGCGCCATATTCCCTGCAGGAGTTTCAGCGTTTAGCAGCGGCCCTCTGGAGCCCTCCGCTTACCCTCGGTGGGTTCACTGTAGGCGGGTTCAGCTTCGTCCGAGGCCACGCTGGTCCCAGGTTGAGACTCCACATTAACGCTGTTCACATTCTGGAAAACACAGGAAAACCCCAGACTTTCTTTACTCACAAACAAAAAACAACCGCCACAGTTTAAAAACTTACTGACATTTTTCATCAGATGTCAGGTCGTATTGATTATTTTGTTGTTGGACCATAAAGTTCATGATTTAGATGATTAAGTTAGACATCATTTAAAAGGGCTACTCCATCAGGGTAACGGTCATGATTAGTACTGTTGCAGTTGTTTACTCTCTTCTGGAGGAGCTTCGTCACGTCTGTAAAATAACCCTGATGATGTCATAGTGATGTCATCAGGGTTACCTTGGTTCAAAATTAGAGACAACTCATTTAAAATAGAGAAACTGTGTTAAAAACTGGAGGTCTGGAGTTTGTGTTTATCACCCAGAGAGGGTTGATAAAAGAAATTATATGCAGTTGCATTATGGGAAATGTAGGAACCAGGAACACCTCTGGTTTCTTTAATCTAATGTAAAATAAAGGTTATACAGAAGAACATGTTTCTATTCTCAAAATAAAATATCAAAGAAAGCATCTTTCTAACATCAGTACTAAAACTAAGGGATCATATCGACACCACGTTAGTACCAAAAAGACACTGCCTAAACAATAAACTGATGTACAGTCTGCATATACCTCAGAGTCAGCACTGTATATTCACAGAAAACTTCTTTTAATTAACATACAACAAACATAAACTTCAGACTAAAAACCTGACAGTCTCACAGGACTTCACTGAGGCTGTGGGTTTGTCTTTTGTTTGTGTCGAATCCTCTGTTCCTGTTGTTCGAATCTGAATTGACACATGTGACAAATACAAAGAGAAAACCCTCTCTTAATGCCCCCTCTTTAAAACCCTGTAATTCTGTGCAGTGAAATCTATTTATTTCCACTGAATTACAGATATGAGTCTCCGTCTAGCCAGCCGGACTCACAGTCGACTTAAACGTGTAATTATCTGACACTGTAAAGATGATGTAGATTTTAAAACTTGGAGCCCCCTTCATTTATTTAAACCCTGTTTGTTGGATACTGTATACATATTTATGTGTGTTATCTCATTAAATTATCCTTTTCTCTTTTTAAGTCACGGATGATGAAATGATAACACAGTTTTGCCTTTTGCACGATTTATTTCGATAAATATAGTTAGATAATGTTGACAGATTGCTGCCTCGCTGAGCTCGAGCAGAAGATCCACCTGACGTCCGTGAAGATCAGAGGCCTTCACCTTTCTGACCCTTCAAACGAAGCGCTGCCTCCCTCTGAATGCAGGTGAGAAGCTACCTGCAGCTAAAACTGTGACTCTTTATTATCAAATGACACATCGAGGCGTCAGATAGATCGGTGCATATTTCATGCGTTGAATGCAAAAACAGACACTATTTCCGAGAATATGAACTATCTTGCAAACCACCACCCCAACCCAACATTTTTTTTTTCTTTTAGTGACCTACAAAAGAGACTCAGAGCCTGAGATGAAAAACCAGCATTGCACAACATCTGATAAATGCTTTCATTGTTTGGACTTTGCCAAATCTAATATAGGAAAAAAAATTAAGATTTGGCACAGCTGGATCAGAGTTTGAGTCACATTTGCAGGAAGCTGAGACGCCTCCCTTTAAAGCTGCTGGACAGAAAGTTACAGTTTTCAGAGAGACAGACAGGAGAGATGTGTTAAAAAGAGACAGTGCTTATAAAATAATCTATTATATCCAAATTCCACCTCATCACTCATGTAACATGCAGCTGAAAAAGAAACTAGTCATGCATCCTGTATGTTGATACCCCCCCCCCTCCCCAGTCAGTCAGGAGCAGTTTGTGGGTCATATTTTCACACATTTACACATTAAAAGGATGCTGCCTGGTTCTTACCTTCACCATTGTTCCCACAGCTCCACAAACACACCTGGCTGAGAAACTTGAGACAGGAGCAGCTTCTGTTTCAGCCTCCGGAAACAAACTCTGCTGGAAAATTAATCTATTTCTGACTCAGTGTGTGTGTGTGAGAGAAAGACCTGCTGCTCTGAGTGTGTGTGAGATCTTTTCTTTTCTGGTTTCGTATCGCATCAGCCTGCAGCTCTCTAACTTCTTCGCATCTCTCCGGCTGAGCTGCGCAGCTTTCTTTTCACCCTGCTGGTTCTGCCGACGTGGCGCCTCCACACACACACACACACACACACACACACACACACACACACACGTGCAGCTGACTGGACTTCCGTTTAGGACCTTCAAAGTAAAACCCCTCTCAGTGGTGAGCTGGACCATTGCATGCAGGGTTTATGAGTTTCAAACGTGGAGGTAAGAGGCAGTACTCGGATATTTTACCACATTACTATTATCATATAATACTTAAATTAAAGTAGCAATCCTGCAGTGTAGAAATACTCTCTTACAATTAAAAGTCATGCATTCAAATGTTAAAAGTACTAAAGTATTTTCATGAAAATATACTTAAAGCACAAAGAGTAAAAGATGCCTACTCATTGTGCAGAAAGGTCAGAATAATTTATATTATATTATTGCAGTATAATATATACTATATATAGTATAGTATTGATGCATTGATGTGTTCATCACTTTAATGTTGCAGCAAATAAAGATGGAGTTAATCACTTTATATCCTACTGAGCGACACCTATAATTACACATCAAAATGTTTTAGTTGATATTTTTCGTATTAATGATCTAAACCTTATAAATAACCTGTAACTATAGATGCCAGATAAATGTAGTGGAGTAAAAAGTATAATAGTGCAGTGAAGTGAAGTAGAAGCTCGAAGAAACATAAAATAGAAATACTCAAGGAAAGTACAAGTACCTCAAAATTGTACTTAAGTTACTATGCTAGAGTAAATGTACTTAGTTACTTTACACCTCTGGTCAAAGGTGAAGGAGGAGTCAAGAGTAAAGCAGAATAAAATGACTAGAAGACAGGATACAATATTTAACACATTTTCATTGTAAATCTTATCTTCAGGATTCCTGACTTTTGCAGGATGTTTGATATTTTTCTTTTTTTTTTCAAACTATCCTTTTTTCTGTCTTTCTGGTGGAACTGCTAACAACTCACAGACATCTGAAACATGATAAAGAGCCAGACCAAATGTTTTTCAATATAAAATCTTCAACCAAAATGTAACTTGTAACTTGTTACTTCCCACCACTGCTGTCTTATTCTGACCTGACTCTCATCTATTAGCAGGTGCAAGTCCAGATGGGGATCAGGATCGAGCTCTTCCAACTTTAGTCTGTGCTTATTTTGTACAACACAAGAAAAATATAAATGTGTTGTTGTGTATGATATTAATGGAAAGAAACATTAATGCAGATAAATATAACTGTAGATGTCAATTTATTTCCTGTTATCATCTTTGCCTTCTGAAACTCCACACAGAAGGGCCTCCGTCAACCGGAGATGGAACCCAAAACCATCTTGGTGTGAAGCAACAGTGCTAACCACTACACCACTGTGCTGCCTGTATTGTGAAATTTACTGAATATTTTCCTGTCTAGATGGTCAGAGATGTCTGAGTATTCAGATGCATGTACTTTACTCTAATAAACGGGTAAACTGGTATGGAGACCTACACTGCTGTTCATAAAGTACATATTACTTTATCTATACTGTTCATTTATAAATCAAATTTTGACCATCAAATAGAAGAATGAATCTGTCAGCATTTTTTTACAGGTTACAAAGGAAAGTCTGTTTTTGTGATCACTTAATATTCTGCTGGTGTGAATGAAAGCTTCCACTGCAATATTCAATCTTTGGAAACAAACAAAAATGACGTGTGTGCTGTAAAATCTAAATGATTTTGAGATTTCTAAGTTAAGTTTTATGTGAGTTGATTCAACTATCAGAGAAGCACATCATCCTTCAGTTCATTCAGAAGCATGAAAATCACCTCAACTCAACAACAAATTTGTCTTTGTTCATACATTTGATTCCACCGTTAAAGATGCCACTCTGACTATTTTCATATTTTTTAAGACACCTCGAGCCAATTAAAATGAGGCTCTTATTGTGAAGGCAGGAAGTCGCTCGGGGGCGTTGATACAGGTTCAGTTGTAGCCTCAGATCCAGCTCAGGATCCAGATCCTTCTGTGGATCCTGCTCCTGGTCCTGCAACACCAGCAGCTTCAGCTGTCTATTTTAGTGTGAAGGACTGTGTGTGTGTGTGTGTGTGTGTGTGTGTGTGTGTGTGTGTGTGTGTTCTCCCTCTGTATCAACCATACACACACACACAGAGACCATACACTGCAGACCTGCACAGTCTCATGTGTGTTGAAGTCATACAGTTACAGACAGTGTTTAGTTAAGAGTCAAGGGTCATTACAGTGTGGTGATGTTGGCAGTGACTTTCATTAACACTGATAATACAAGAGAACACAACAGACTTACTGAATATTAACCTAAAAAACAACATGTTTGGCCCCCATTAGTTTTAGTATTAATATTAATGCCCCCTTCTGTATTAATATTATTAATTATTATTGATAAAGTCAGATGTATTTATCACTTTATGTTGCAGCTGGTAAATAAAGGTAGAGATATTTTTAACCAATATATAAATTCATGGGAAGCTGGTTAATTTCTTCCCTGTGGATCACTGGTCTTCATCATCATCTTAACCTAAAATAATTATAATAATACGTCATGATTTATTTGTCAGATAAATGTAATGAAAAAATAAGTGCAATATGTACCTTTGAACTGTAGTGGATCAAACTCAGAAAGTAGCAGAAAATGAAAATACTCAAGTAAAGTACAAATATCTCAATTTTCTACATAATCAGAGTACTTGAGTAAATGTACTCAGTTGCATCCACCACTGCTAAATAGTATAAATCTAGTTTATATGAGATAAACTGCATGAATGAATATAATCTGTGTGTTTTCCTTCAGATGTTAAATATGACTAATTAATATAACTGTAGTGTTTTTCTTCAGATGTATGGTCTAATCTTGCTCTGTATTACAGCAGCAGGCAGCCTGTATTTTGTTCAGGCACATCCTGGGGCGCGTTGTTTGGGGTCCTGAATGGATGCTCGGCGCCAGTGTGACCAGAAGTAAACACGGAGTGAAATTTAACGAAATAATCTGTAAAATAAATTTTTTAAGGGAACTCAGATCTTCTCTCCTCCAGCCATGAATCTGGAACTGCTCGGTAATTAACAAAAGACTCTTTGTTTGTTGTGCATTTTGTGACTTTTCTCGCATCGGGGTCGAGCTGCCACATAGCATTGTCCGTTAGCCTAGCATTTTCACAGTCAGATTAAACATTATTTTCAATTATTTGAAGTTATTATTAATAATTAAGTCACTCTGTGCGGTTTAACTTTCCTCTCTGTTCCCTAAAGTTTCACCTGTATGTTTTTGTGAAAGTAGATTATATATATAAACACATTTAACAGTGTTTTTTGACAGCCGTTAGCTCCAGTCTCTTATTGTATTTGAATTAAATGTTTACTTTTGGGAAAATAAACACTAGTTATATTCATTTATTGGCCAATTAGTCACATATTTATTCCACCAAATCAACTGTTAACTTTATTAAGACCATTAATGAAGTATAAATAATACACATCTAGTTTAATTGACAGAGAATAACGATATTAGTCTGGTAATATAACACAAATGATGAATGTTGTAGAGGTATTAACATCCTTTACACCAAAATTACACATTAAATGTACTACATGTAAAAGTCCTGCCTTGAAAATGTTACTTAAGTAAAAGTATCTGAGTACAATCAGGAAAATATGTTTAAAGTGTTGATAAAAGTGCTAAATGTAAAAATGTCTCCTATGACTTTAATATACATTTTTATTATATATTATTAGGTTATTATTACTATAAATAACAGCAGATTACTGTTGATTGTTGAGGGGAGCTCATTTTTTAATCAGAATGCAACTAATGACTATTTTAATTCTGGATTAATCTTCTAATTATTCCCTTCATTAAGCAGTTGATTGTGTGGTTGCTAAAAATTCAGATAAAAGTGAGAATTGTTGTCACAGTAACTCAAAGTGACACCTTCACAATGTTTGTTGTGTCCAGCCAACAGTTCAAAGACATTATTCAACATAAATTAAAATAACCAAATGGAAAAGCTGGAACCATGAAATGTTTTTACATGACAAAATATTAAAGCGATTATCAGAATAAGTGCTAAACTCATCATATTTTTTTATTCTTAGTATGTTTTTATGCTAACTAAATGTAGTAAAAAGTTCAACATCTCCCTCTGACATATTGTGGAGTAGAAAAATAAGATTTTCAAGAGTTTTCTCGTCATGGAGAAGATGTTGGCAATGAAATTCATGAGTCACAGCCTCGCTCTATAACAATGCTCAAAGATATATAAAGAGAAAAGCATACAATAGTTTTTTTAAGTACGTGCTGTGGGGTTAGATGTTTGAGCTAAGCTATATAATACTATCTCAAAACTACTTTCTATAAAACTTTCTATTTAACTTGCAAATCTGAAGCCAACTTCAAGCTTGTGAAAAAATGAAAAGTTTCAGGTTGTATTGTTAATTGGCTTCACCATTTTTGTTTGTGTTTTTCATGATTTAAATCTTGAATAATTGTTATTTTTTGCTGTGTTCATGGTTTATCTTGGGTAAATTCAGAGCTCTGTCTTATGAATTACTGACTTTGGATAGAGGATTTCTCTCACAGATTTCTCACTTTACTTATAGATAATTTCCTGCGTCTTTCTGGTGAATATTAAACTTAATTGTTTTCCAGTTTTCTGTCTTTATGTAATTGTAAGTGACTGTCAGACTTAAATTTTAGATTAATAAAAGTTATCTCTGTTATACATCATTTTATTGATTTTTCTGCTCTCTGAAGGCTCTGCACCTGACAGAATATCTTTACTGTAAATAAAGATTAGTGGAAATGTGTGCACTGCTGTCAGTTCAGTACATAAGTCGTGTAAATATTTGTTGTTCAATATTTCTCATCTCTGTCTATTCTGTTTTTTTCTTCCCTAGAATCGTTCGGGCAGAACTATCCAGAGGTAATTCACCAACTCTTTATGTTGCTTGATAGAAGTCCTTGTTAGTATGTGTGTGCTGAAAATCCAAACACCAGCAGACATGAGAAACTGCTCCTGGACTGCTTCAGTAGTGATACAAACTCTCTGACTGTGTTTCATTGTGTGTGTGGTTGTTGTTAGGAGGCAGATGGCACTCTGGACTGTATCAGCATGGCCCTCACCTGCACCTTCAACCGTTGGGGCACCCTGCTGGCTGTGGGCTGCAATGACGGCCGCATCGTCATCTGGGACTTTCTCACACGGGGCATCGCCAAAATCATCAGCGCACACATCCACCCAGTCTGCTCTTTATGGTGAGACAAGTCACACATCATGCAGTGTGTGTGGGTTATCCTATCCTGTTTTATGCACCAATATATTCAGACACATCCGTCTATACCTCCTCCATCTTTGACATCTTTGACGAAGTCTACAATAAACTGTGCATGTGTCTCCAGGTTGTTTCTGAAATTTGTTGTTTACCATTTTTTTTGATGACCCAGTGTGGAGATGCCAAGTTCTCTTTTCATTCTTCACATCACCTCTTTCACTTTACATGTGAACAACTAAGTGCAACATCGTCAATAACACTTTAATGATGAATTAAAGAATGCTGTGTATTTGTGTTTTTGTGTTTGCAGCTGGAGTCGAGACGGCCACAAGCTGGTTAGTGCGTCCACAGACAACATTGTCTCGCAGTGGGACGTCCTGACTGGGGACTGCGACCAGAGGTTCCGCTTCCCCTCACCCATCCTAAAACTACAGTGCCACCCCAGAGACATGTGAGTGACCGGACAGCATCTGTCTGTACACCTTACATCTGATGTCTCCTGAGGTTTTAATCAGTCTGGATCAGTGACAAGTTAAGTTTATATTCTTTGTGTTGATAAGAAATTATGTTTGTGTTTTAGGGACAAAGTGCTGGTCTGTCCCATGAAGTCAGCCCCGGTCCTGCTGACTCTGTCAGATTCCAAACATGTTGTCCTGCCAGTGGACGACGACTCAGACCTGAACGTGGTGGCGGCCTTTGACAGACGGGGGGAGTACATCTACACTGGCAATGCCAAAGGAAAGGTCAGTCTCTCTGTCAGTCAAAACTTTATCCAGTGCACTTTCAGTCGCATCAGTGTACTAGTACGAGTAAATGTGACTAAAAGAATAACACTGACGCAGGGTAACAAACCTCTTCAAACTTTTTATCACTTGAAATAAGAAATTAATTACCAAAGGTTTGATGAATATCTAAACATTTGTAAATTTCCCCCTGCTCACATTTTTACAAACTGTTCACTGCTGCTCACCTTCCCCACCGTGTGACTGTCTGTCTTTTTGTTGCAGATCCTGGTGTTGAACACAAACACTCAGGAGCTGGTGGCTTCCTTCAGAGTGACAACTGGAACCAGCAACACCACCGCCATCAAATCAATTGAATTTGCACGCAAGGGCAGGTGAGGGGCAACATAAGGTTTTTCTGTATATTGACCTGGCTGAATAAAGACAATATGGACCACACAATCATAGAACAAATCCACAATACAGTATACACACCTGATCCATATTAGAAAACAAAGAAAATTCATTTTCAAAGCCTAAGTAATGAAAACTATTCTTGGGCTTTCTATTCCCCTGTCTTCTACACAGTTGCTTCCTCATAAACACAGCAGACCGAATTATCAGGGTCTATGACGGCAGAGAGATTCTGACCTGTGGTCGAGACGGTGAACCTGAACCCATGCAGAAGCTACAGGATCTGGTCAACAGGTATGTCGACACAGGACGCTGTTACATTTCACAGCGCTGCATCTGTCTCTGCTCTCTGTTTGTTAATGTCCACCACATTTGTTCTGTTCAGGACTCCATGGAAGCGCTGTTGTTTCTCTGGAGATGGCGAGTACATTGTCGCTGGTTCAGCCAGGCAGCACGCACTCTACATCTGGGAGAAAAGCATCGGCAACCTGGTGAAGATCCTACATGGAACCAGAGGAGAGCTGCTGCTGGATGTGGCTGTAAGGACGTCAAGCTGAAAGTCTAGGCTCAGTAGAACACTGTGTACAGAAATAACATCACACATTACTTCAGTCTATGTATTTTCAGTTATATTGAGACGCTGTGTTGTATACAATCAGATACTTTACCTATTTCAACTTTAACCTCTATCCAGTGGCATCCTGTTCGTCCGATCATCGCCTCCATCTCCAGTGGAGTGGTGTCCATCTGGGCTCAGAACCAAGTGGTAAGCAGACAGTGACAGTAAGGATGTACATGAGTGAACATTGTCACAGGTGGATTATTTCAGTGTAAATTTTTATTTTTATTTTAAATGAAGCAACCAGCTCTGTTGAAGTAACAAGGTGTGGTGGTGTGATTGATGTGTGACTGTTTGGTTTGTCCGCAGGAAAACTGGAGCGCTTTTGCTCCAGACTTCAAGGAGCTGGATGAAAATGTGGAGTACGAGGAGCGAGAGTCCGAATTCGACATTGAGGACGAAGACAAGAGTGAACCTGAGCAGACGGGTAAGTAACACACACACTACAGTTTAACTGACAGGGTTTCTTTCTGGCCTGTAATGGACTCATTTGTTTTTTTTATAACAAGTTTGGAATTTGTGGAGTCAAAACAGGTTAAAAGAAGCATTATATGGCTATGCAAACATAGCCATATACGGAGTGTTTACTTGTGTGCATGTGTTATGTCCCTTCCTAATCCACATGAGTAAATACAGGTATACCCCACCCACTAACATCCCTTTGTGTAGAAATATCTCTCCTGCTCTGTCTGTATCCCAGTCCTGCAGAATAATATGTGTGTCCCTGTTCAATACTTCATAGTGATAAAACTAAATAATAAAAACTGGTATTTAGTGTATTCACTCTGAAAACATTGAGAATACTTAAATAGAATACCTAAATGTCAGTAAGAAAGAAGAAATGTCAGTGTGCTGTTCAAGATTGTTATACCCACTATGCAGCACATAAATGAAATCAAGAAGCTCAACAAAAGAAATAAATATACAATCTTTGGAAAAACATTTTGCTTTCTCTCATGAAGATTTATTTTGTAGTGACAATTCAAAGTCCTACATTTCCTTTTAGTCCAAGTGTATGTATTTCCTGTGTGCTTCCTTCCTGAAGTATTTTTACAGTGAGGGTGGTTGTCAACCCAGCAGTCATGTGATAATGCTGCATATCACACACAAGCTCAGTAACACACAGGTTTGCATTAACCACATCAGAATGTGACCAAGCTGCTGGTTGAAGGTTGAACATCGCCTGTTCTGCAGTCGGAGGCACTCGACCGCAGAACGAGTTCCGGATGACTCACTTACAAAGTGCTCATGTTACAGGTGCAGACGCTGCAGAGGACGAAGAGGTGGACGTCACCACTGTTGACCCCCATAGTTGCTTTTTGCAGCAGGTTAGAAACAACAACACAGCTCACTACATAGAGAGATACGTAGAGAAATCTGTTAAAGCTTTATGTACCACATATATTGATGGGAAAATTATTGGAAGGGACAATTCAGTCGTCTCTGGATATTGGTAGGGAGACGTCTCTAATTCTACGGTCTGATACATTGGTAGGGAGACGTCCTACCTAATTCTACGCCCTTGTCTGACCATATTTTTAAATCATGGTGTTAGAGAATATTCAGGCTGATTCTGTTCATGACCGTTTTTAAATCTTGTGTGAAATGTTTGTGTCCTGTATTCAGCCTCATCGATCGAGTCTTGACCGTCTTGGAGGACTATAAGGCCCTGTTACCTGTGTCCCATGTAGTGATGAGGAGCTGGAGGTACTATAAGGCCAGAGGAAAACCCCTGCTGTACCTGCCCATTGCCCCTGAGGTAGAAGACGCGTTGGCTGGTGGCGAGAGGAAAACCCCTTTGGGCCCCCGCCAGATGAAGGAGGCCCTCGGTTCAGGCCGCACCACCACCATGGCCCAGAGGACGCGTTGGCTGGTGGCGAGGGGGTGCAAGAAGCAGCGGCAGCCTGCGTCTGAAGGAGGCCCTGCCAGAAGAAAGCTGCACAACAATAAATACCACCCACACTGAAGGGGGTGCCCAGTGACGGTGAGAGAGAGGAACACAACAATAAATACACCCACAAGATTCAGTGTCAGGGTTAGGCTGATATATATTACAGCAGTGTTGAAAAAAGAAAACTGAGAGCAAGATAGGAATTTGACTCAGCTGAATCTGTTTAAATTATTATGAATTTACAGTGTGCGCCAAGATTAGTACACATTATTAAAAAGCTTTTTATTGTCATGTAATATATAGAAATTAGCCAACATGACGATCATCATTTCTTTCTTTAGTTTTATTGTGAGAAACTGAACTTTGACCCTGAGTCCATCCTCTCTCTCCTCAGAGGTGCACCCCCTACTGGGTGTGAAGGGCGATGGCAAGTCCAAGAAGAAGACCGCAGGCCGGCCTAAAGGCTCCAAAGGTAAAGACAAAGACTTCCTTCCGCCCAAGCCCTGGGCCCAACGGCCCTGAGCCTGAAGGCCCAGGAGGAGGCAGGATCCTGGCGAACAGGGAGGCCCTGGGCAGCTCTGGCCAGGAGGAGGAGGAGGACCACAGGCTGATGAGGCAGAGGGAGTCTCTGGCTCACAGGTAAGCACGCCACCGCCTGCTGCTGCTGCTGAGGTCTGGGAGCTCTGCTGTTTCCCTGCGAGCCCTGCTCGTCCGACTGACACCGCCTGTCTCAGGCACCTCCCACCCAACCCACCCACCCCTCCTCACTGACCTCAGAACCATCTTGGCTAAAGCCTCCTGCCCCACAGGCATCTGGACCCCACCCAACCCTGCTGAGAGCCATGCTGGTCTGGGAGCTCTGCTCTGGGCCCTGCTAAGCCACACAGAGCCTGTCCATCAGTGACCTCACCCCAACCTCCCTGGTCTGAACCCTCTCCTCACCCCACCCAACCACACAGGTACACCCCATCCACACATCACAGCTGATCAGATGGCCATCAATTGGTCTAAAGCCACAGTCTGGAATCTGAACACACGACACCAGACCATCACCAGTCCGATCATGGTAAATTACAGACATCTGAGACAAAATCTGACTGTAACACTGGTAATTAGTCGAACCTTATGAGCTGTCCTGGTATTAGTCCAATGACTGTAACTGGAAATCATGAAACAGCAACATGCCCCTCACGTTGTTAATGCTGGAAATCATGAAACACAACATGCCTCATGTAAGCCATTTTAATATACACATGACCATAGTTATAGACATGGGCAATATGGCCTTAAAATATCTCTCTGGTGTCTCTTTCTGCTTGTGATGTGGGTTTTTCCACACATAACATCAGAAAAAAACTAATAAGACAGCTCATCGCTTTCATATTTTTCTCCCTTATTTATTTATGATTCACAAAGTCTGCATTTATGATCCAGTTCAGATCGCTGTTCTTTGTAAAGTAGTGATAAGCACTATTGTTATTTTCTATCTTACAAACTACAAGATAAGTGATATCTTTCTATTTTGTTTGGTTTGAGGTAGACAATGCACAGTAACCACTTCATGTGGAATACTTGGAAGTCTCATGAAAGTCACCTCCCATTTTCTGTGGAAAAATACCATTTGGGAACTGATCATTTTTAGCTTGTGTGGACTTGTGTGTCTTTACTGAAACAGACACCTCAGAACGAACCTGCCACCTCTGTCGTAGATTCAAAGCAACCTTGAAGTTATGTGAATTAGAGTTTCTTCCAGTTACTTTTCAGAATGAAACGGTCGCTTACAGTTCAGCTTTTTTGGCCAAATATTCTTTTACTATAAGTGAACAAAGTAGAGAACAGGCTGCTCAACAAGTGTCTTAATGAGATCATTTCAAATCAGAGAGCAGAGCAGCATTCAACAGGTGTTAAATATGAAATAAAGCTAAATTAAACATGAAATAAAAAGCTCCAAATCACTAAAAAAATATGCTGATATAGCTGGATATGATGGATTTGCTTGCTGCCTGTACCAGTAGTAATAATAATGATAGTATCAGCACTATAAAGATGAATACAGTCGCATTAGAATCATTCTATTTTTTCCATATAAAAAATCATGGGCATTAAAGAGTCAGGATAGCTATATTTTGTTTTTCTTATTGTCAACAAATCCCATGTTCATTGTCTAAACTAAAAAATTGATTTAGTATAATATGTTTATCCAAAATCTGATTTTATTCCTCTGTGCCACTGAGCTCCACTGTTGTCCAATTAAAAACACATCGATGAGTCGTACTGTTCCTCTGGGTGACGTGTTCCTTCATCGCCATAAACACACATCGACTAAATACTCATTACAGCAACAAAATGGGAGTAATCCGCCATTGAAAATAGTCCCTAACAAATGCTGTTTGAGTTGTGTTTGCCAAAAACTAGATTGACCAGCTGTTTCAGGAAATGAAAGAGCCTTTTAAAAAAAATAAACAATCTGTTAGTTGTACATCCCCTCAGTTGGAATCTGTCAGTAAGTATTTAGAGATGGACTGACTTTAAATCTTAACAATAAGAAAACTTTTCAATGACACCAAACTGATGCTCAAAGAGGAATTGTGATTCCACGAAGATATTATCTCACAATTTAAATAAAAAATATCAGAAACGTTGTAGAAAGATAATTTTATGATTAATTATCCACGTGTGAGTGAGACCTCTTGTGCCTCGGTAGTTTTATCCAGACTGTGGCTTTATGTCTGCGTAAGGACCTCTGCTAACATCAGCCTCGCTCCAACTAATTCGCCGTCATTTTGAGCTCTGGGTGAAGTTGGACTGCAGTTGGCAGGTTGGGGGGGGTTGGACGTGGCTAACAGTGGGGACTGTGCAGCTTGTTCCCTGCGGGCTAAAAAAGAAAACCTGGCTAGTCTACATCTACTTCCTGCTTGGCCTTTGACCTTTGACCCTCCTGCTCCCACTCCCACCTAAAAAGCTCCTTGGGCTTGTCATGTCATGACATGATCGTGTGTCTGTAGCAGCTCAGGTCTAGCCAACATGACGACGATCTGTCATTTCTTTCTTTAGTTTTATTGTGAGAAACTGAACTTTGACCCTGAGTCCATCCTCTCTCCTCAGAGGTGCACCCTGTCTACTGGGTGTGCAAGGGCAAATGGCAAGTCCAAGAAGAAGACCGCAGCCGGCCTAAAGGCTCGAAACGATTAAACAAAGACTACTTCCGGCCCAATGTCTGAACCGTAGACTTTATATAAAGATGGACGAAATGTCACCTCCCCAAAGTGAGGAGGAGGAGGAGGAGGAAGGATATCTGGTTCGCCCCCTGCTGTGGCTGTCTGCAGTACAAGTCATAAAACCTTCTCTGTTAGCTGGTCTGGACAACCTCCCTGCCACTAAAAAAACCCCACCCCTCACCTGTAGTTCTACACATCTAATACATTTCTCCAAAGCTCATGATAGAGGCCATCTTGGTCTAAAGCCACAGTCTGGTGCATGGATCTCTGAACATTTTTTCACGACACCAGACCATCACCAGCATTCATTAAATTAGATCTGATCTAAAAAAAAAAATGGTCTGAAGTCATGACAGACATCACACAAAATTACGTCTTGAAATTATGAGCTGTCCTGGTATTAGTCCAGACTGTAACTGGAGTTCATCGCAACCTTCCCCTCACGTTTTAATGAGGAAATCATGAAACACAAAGATGACATGCCTTATCTGTAAGCTATTTTAATGGGTGGATACACATGACCATAGTTATAGACATGGGCAATATGGAATTCCTTAAAATATCTCTCTGGTGTCTCTTAACTCTGCTTGTGATGTGGGTTTTTCCACACATAACTCAGAAAAAAACTAATAAGACAGCTCATCGCTTTCATATTTTTCTCCCTTATTTATTTATGATTCACAAAGTTATGATTCACAAAGTTATTTAAAAACATTTATGATCCAGTTCAGATCGCTGTTCTTTGTAAAGTAGTAGTCAGAGATAAGCACTATTGTTATTTTCTATCTTACAAACTACAAGATAAGTGATATCAGGAAATTTTTAGCTATTTTGTTTGGTTTGAGGTAGACAATGCACAGTGAATAACCACTTCATGTGGAATACTTGGAAGTCTCATGAAAGTCACCTCCCATTTTCTGTGGAAAAATACCATTTGGGAACTGATCATTTTTAGTTATACTTGTATCAGTGGACTTGTTACAAGTAATTCGTCTTTTTCTCACTGATCTTTAACAGACACCTCAGACCACGAACCTTGCCACCTCTGTCGATTAGATTCAAAGCAACCTTGAAGTTATGTGAATTAGAGTTTCTTCCAGTTACTTTTCAGAATGAAACGGTCGCTTACAGTTCAGCTTTTTTGGCCAAATATTCTTTTACTATAAGTGAACAAAGTAGAGAACAGTGGCTGCTCAACAAGTGTCTTAATGAGATCATTTCAAATCAGAGAGCAGAGCAGCATTCAACAGGTGTTAAATGTAAATAAAGCTAAATTAAACATGAAATAAAAAGCTCCAAATCACTAAAAAAATATGCTGATATAGCTGGATATGATGGATTTGCTTGCTGCCTGTACCAGTAGTAATAATAATAATGATAGTATCAGCACTATAAAGATGAATACAGTCGCATTAGAATCATTCTATTTTTTCCATATAAAAAATCATGGGCATTAAAGAGTCAGGATAGCTATATTTTGTTTTTCTTATTGTCAACAAATCCCATGTTCATTGTCTAAACTAAAAAATTGATTTAGTATAATATGTTTATCCAAAATCTGATTTTATTCCTCTGTGCCACTGAGCTCCACTGTTGTCCAATTAAAAACACATCGATGAGTCGTACTGTTCCTCTGGGTGATGTTCCTTCATCGCCATAAACACACATCGACTAAATACTCATTACAGCAACAAAATGGGAGTAATCCGCCATGAAAATAGTCCCTACAAATCTGTTTGAGTTGTGTTTGCCAAAAACTTGATTGCCAGCTGACCAGCTTTCAGCAAAACAGAGCCTTTTAAAAAAAATAAACAATCTGATTAGTTGTACATCCCCTCAGTTGGAATCTGTCAGTAAGTATTTAGAGATGGACTGACTTTAAATCTTAAATACAACAATAAAGAAACTTTAAAACTTTCATCAATGACATTATATGGCTCAAACAATTATTGATTAATTGAATTATCTCAGAAACGTTTAAAAGATAATTAGAAACGTTGTATTAATCGATAATTTTAAACATTATCCACGTTATTTGCAGCCTCTGGTACGCAGCATGTTATTGTCCATGATGTGGAATTTATGTCTGCGTAACCTGGCTGCTAACATCAGCCTCGCTCAACTAATTCGCCGTGTTTTGAGCTCTGGGTGATGTTCCTCAGTTGGCAGGTTGGGGGGGGTCTGGTGACGCAGTCGTACAAACAACACGACATCGGAGGGATGGACTGATGCAGGCGCAGGCATGTGTCCCTCAACAGGCTCAAACAAAGAGACACAAAGCCTGATGTCGTGTACAGACTGTTGAGCGCTCCTGCATCCCACTCCCACCTGCGGCATTATTTAAAAACTCTTCCTCAGGGCCAGTCGAACAAATTATGTGTCAAAACAAATGTATCGCATTGTGTCAGAGATGACAAACTTTACAGCTTAGGTCCTGTCTCTTCTGTCTCTAACATGTGCAAAGCTCTTCAAATTTGGAGCATCTGACGATTATGTTTTAGCTTAATGTCTGAACCGTAGACATTTAGTATAAAGATGTTTAGGATTAATTAGTCACCTCCCCAAACAGTGTTTGAAGCCAAAATATCTGGTTTTCATCTCAACGAGTGGCTGAGTCTGCCATTACACTGAGGAATTAGCTGTGTGGAAATCATAAGTTATACTGAATGTATCGTGAGACATTAGATTTGGACAAGTAATTCGACCCTTCCTCACATGTTTCTCAAAACTCCATCTTTATTAGCTACTGGTATTTATGTGAGATTATTTGAATCCTGGTTGTTGTTTGAGAAATTAGAGTACTTAATCTAAGGAAAACATTGTGTAAGAAATGGAGCTGTAATGAAATGTAATTTTTTAAGAAAGTGTCCTGAATTCTCTGATCTTGTTTTTTCAGATGCCGGGAATATTTTCTGACTTCTTTAGTCCTCTGTGACAGTAAACTGATAATCTCTTGGGTTATGGACATCATCTTGGGCTTTGCAAAACAGTGATCGATATTTTTCACCATTTTAGACATTATATGACATTATATGGCTCAAACAATTATTGATTAATTGATTAAACTAATTATTGTATTAATCGATAATAAACATTATGGTTATTTGCAGCCCTGGTACGCAGCATGTTATTGTCACATGTGATGTGTCCGTCTGACAGTGTTTATGTTCCTCAGCAGGGGGTCTGGTGACGCAGTCGTACAAACAACACGACATCGGAGGGATGGACTGATGCAGGCGCACCAACAGGCTCAAACAAAGAGACACAAAGCCTGATGTCGTCGTGTACAGACTGTGAGCGAGCGGCCTGTTTAATGTGCAGACTGTTTCCTCTCCCAACCAGAGCACAGCGTCACTGGAAAACTGGAAAACTCCTCGGCCCGGTTCACTGACAGGAGCCGACAAAGACAGCGTGAAGCCACCGAGTCATCGCAGTAGAGAGATCACGTCCTCTGTCTCTGTAGGATCATCATGTATAGATAGAGCGCCTTTTGTCCTTATGATAGTGTGTGTGTATGTGTGTTGTCGTTCTCTTGTTGTTTTTATACGTATTTTAAAACATTTTGATTTATAAATAACTTGGTGATGTGTGAGACTCTGTGTGCAAAGCTCAAATCATCTGTAGATCCTGACAGATGATGGATTCATGAGGCATGAGTTTCTGAAATTTTCTGGTTTCTGAAATGTGGAAAAAGAATTTGAGAGGCACAAAATATCTTGAAGTTTGTCGTAACATGTCATGTTTGGTGGAAGACTAATTCACAAAGCAGAAGGTTTGGAGTTGGAGGCAGTGCAAAGCAGTCTGAAGTCTCTAAGACCGACTGGCAGTCTGTCAGATGCTCCCTCCAACAATGCTTCTACGTTTGTGTAAAAAATAAAGAAAATAACACAAGAAAGAGGAGAATCTAGTTGCCCATAAAATGTGTATATATGAAATAAATAGTGTGGCTGGCCTCTGGTACACAGTATTGATAAAATGAATAAACTCATGCAGATGGGTTAAGCAGTTTATCAGCATTATGAAAAAACTACATCAATAATGAACTCGTTAGTGTAACATCGGAAACAATAAAAAAAGTGTCCATTTTTATGTAAATGTTTTTTATTATGTTCAGTTCTTCAGGTTTTGTTGTTTTAAACTTTTTAAAGAAAGTGTGACAAAGGTGGAAGGGTGCGGCAAAGTATGTGAGGGCATGAGGGGAACGCCATCCATAGCAACGTGGTCAAACATGACTCCTCGGCTCTTTAGTGGCTTTCAATAAATTAAACTTAACACAATTATCAACGATTATCTTTACAGGAATCCATCAAACTGTGTTGTTTACAGATCTCTGTAGCTCACCTCATGGCTGAAAGTGTTTGGACACAGGAACAAATTACACCACATATGTAACAGTTGAACAAACGGTGAAAAAAAGAACTTAGATATTTTATTTAAGTAAAATATCACAGTATACAAATACCCAGTTACAAGTAATAGTATTGATTTAAAAGTAAAGTAATATTACAGCCTTGCCTTGAAGCTCTTTGCATGTACCCAACACTGTGGAGTAAAACCAGTGATTTCATTTTACTTTATTTTGAGTTACTTGTACTTTACTTGAGTATTTCCATTTTCTGCTGCTTCTTCCTCCACCGTATATTTAAGTGAGAAATATTTAGGCTAGTGAAGTAAAAGATTTAAGTATTTCCTCCACATCTGAGTAAAAATATGTAGCTACATAAATACAACAAGAGAACTTCCTGTTGAAAATATAATAGTTTCACAGGTGGTGACTTTACTTAAATACAGACATTACAGCAGTATAAAAGTAAAACTCCTGCACTGAAACATTAGATTAGAATAGATTTATTAGAAATGGAGGCTTCTAGCAAGCAGATGCAAAACAGCTTGTAACAGAAATACAGGAATTATGTCCATGGTAATGTTAATGACCTTGCAACGACCAAAGGAGCTTGACCAATGAGGAATGAGCTGCAGGTGAGGAGGTGGCAGTAAACTCAGGTGAGGGGATGAGGTGGATGAATGAACAGAGGTACAGACTGTGACAATACAACTTCAGTATACAAAAGACTGCAGGATTATCTCGGCCTTCTTTGTCATTTAAATGGGAACATTACTCACTCCTCACATGATCGACTGTACGTTTCCACTTCTGGATCCTCTCGTCATTTGTCATGCTCTCACAAAATTCAGCAAGTGTGTACTTTTTTCCCCTCGGTCCCACCTGTCCAACCCCTTATTGACATCTGCTCTGACCAATCACAGAGGAGTAGGCGGGGACACTAATGCAGGAAAATGTTTAAAAATAAAAGCAAAGAAATCCTTGGTCGACAAACTTCAAGTCATGATATTACATTAATAAAGTACTTTTTTTGTCAATATTCTTTGTCTTAATATTAGAACATTTCTTGTAATATACATTTTTATTAAATATCACATTATTATAATTTAATCTTTTCTAATTATTGACTTCTTTTCTCATAAAATCATAACTTTGATCTTGCAATCTGACTTTTTTAGTAATTACTGTCTTCACCTAAAACTGACTTAGTCCCATATATTCTCACTTTTTTTTCCACATTTACAATACAATACAAACAACTTCATTAAGCCCACTCAGGGCAATTTGTTTGGAGCAGCTTGTTGTGCATGTGTGAAGTTCAAGAGTTCAGGAGGGCGACCAGGTGAAACACTTTGGGGTGGGATCATCACTTTACGAAAGTCAGCTGATCGGATTAGTGCCTGCAAAAAGTTGTAATTGTTAAAAGTCATTGTTTTATACATTCAAAAGCCAATATGACACCTGATTAGTACAAGAAAAATGACTTATTTTTTTACTTTAACTGCAGCAGCTGTGTAAGAATGTTTTCCAAGTACAGTATAGACTAAAACTGACAAAATTATGATTAAAATGATCTAATAACTGATCTGTAATTGTCCAAACATTTGATGCCAGCTTTTCGGAGTTTTGCACAGTCTAAAGCTGAGCTACATCTACATCAGCTACATCTCAGGTAAACAAGGCACTGCAATAGTCCAGGTGTGAGGACATGAAGTCTCACTTGGGGACAAGCAGTGAGACAGTCATGCCAGTAAGAAGAGCATTAAAGGGACATTTCCAGATGTAGGAGCTGAATTGTACCATTTTTTTTGTGATATGCCCAAAGATCAGCTGTCAAAGATAACATCCAGGTTCATATATTTGGGAGAAGGCTACAGAGTTTTGCATTGTCTGAAACATTACATTTTGGGTAAACAAATAATAATATTTCATAGTTGAAAGAAAAATTGTTCTGTCAATACTGTTTATTTTTTGTTTCTTTTTGCTGTGTGAAAAACTCAGCTCGCTGTCAAAGATGACACCCAAGTTTTTAACAGTGTCGTTGATATTTGGGAGAAATATGCATAAATATGATAATATATTAATAACTGAGTAAATAAATTGAACTGAAGAACCGTTAGTCGGGCTTTTATTGTGAAGAGTAACCGGAGGTGGCGCTGAGGGGCCGGGCCGTGCTGAGCCGGGGCCGGGCGGCAGCAGCTCTTAGTCGGGCTCCGAGTTTCTGAATCGCCGCTGTCAGTCAGCCGGGGCGCTCCGTGTATGTCGCCGTGCCGTCGTCGTGTGCTGCTTTCTGGTCGTTAACGGGAGCTCGGTGTCGCCGTCGTCGGTGTGATGGAGCTGGACAAAATGGAGGAGAACGAGTGGAGGTACCACGGAGAAGGGAACAAGAGCCTGGTGCTCTCCCACGTCCAGGTGAGGCGGCTCGGCCACCGCGAAGCTAAAGTCCGGCTAAAGCTGGAGGAGGGGTTTGACAGTTGGCACCGCACCCTGCTTCACACTTTTATCACGTTAAATAGCTTAATTTAAGGGCTGCTGGTGATATAAACTTTAGTTATTTTCTGTTTATGGGTGAAATGTCTTTTTGTTTGTCATCTCTGCCGTTACTCCGTGTGCGTGTTAGCTTAGCCGGGGCGCTAATCAAAGAGTTCAAATGAGCCCAGTGACTCTGTTAAAACTACAGTTTTTATTATTTTTATAGTATTATAAAGATGTGTTTCATAGGAGTGTGTGAAGGGAAAGTGACTGGCTTGCTGGGTGCTGTTAAGTCGTAAAATGTGCCTCCTTATCGGGTTTATTTGGAGCTAGCTCACCCTTTAGCAGCACCCCCGGGGTTTCTTACTCAGCTGCCCGCTTGAAGTCGACATTTCGCCGGGCAGCTGTCCAACGAGACCCGCCCCAGAGTCCCACCCCCAAGGCTGTCAGACGCCGGGTTGACCCGGGCAGGGCACCGACAAACCCAGTGGGGACGTGTGATCCACGGGACCGGTTTGTCCATGTCGGTGTTGAGCAACATGTTGTAATCAGCTCAGGGTCAGTGCAGCTCTGAGGATTGTTTATAATAAAACAGGCACATTGTTTTCCAGGACAATAACTCAGATAACCTCCAAGATTTTCATTTGTCACTAATTTGTCGAACTGCAGCAGCTGTGCAATAATGTTGTCCACGTAAAAAAGAGTCTAAAATGGAGAAAATTACGATTTAAAACAGCAAATATGCCAGCATTTAATCCTTTCAGATTCAGACAACTTTTCCAGTTTAGCCACACAACTCCAAACTTTCTTTTTTACAATAAGACAAACACACACAACAGACATAAAGCACCCAGTGTGATTGCACAGGATAACACACAGAAAAAAGGAGATTTATTTCCAATCATAACTAGCTTTATTGGTCCTGCATGTGAATATACTGATTTCAAAAATGGTTTCCAGAACTTGCTTTCATCATCACAACATAGTTTTCATTACTCTTATTCCTCTCCTTACATTTTCACTGAAAGTGGAGAGGACACAAAGACAAAACACGACACGAGGACATGACAACCCTCTCAGTGGAAAGGTCAGGAGAGGAAGAAGAGGAAGCAGAATGATCTGACTCCACATCAGACTCTCCTTCCGAGGATGTGGATGTTTCACTTTCCAGCATCTCTCTGGGAGTTAAAGCCTACATGATCATATCCCGAGCCTCTTCCACAGAGAAGCTCCTCTTCATCTTGCTCCTTGGTTGTCACAGGAATGAAATGACCAGACAGCCAAGCTACAAACAGTTTGTGACAGGACTCCAGCCAACAGCATAAACTCACTAACTGTTGTTTCACAGTGACACTTTGAAGTGCAGTAAGAGAGAGTTTTTATTTACTTGAAAGAGTGCATGTATGGCTGTGTGTGGCAGCAGACTAAAGTACCACTTTATCAGACATTACAAGCTCTACAGTAAGGTCAAACTAAGGTCAATCTGTCTACTTCAAAGACACCTGAAACAGCAGAAACACACCCACACTTTCCCAAAATAGCGGACAAAGCTCATTAACACAAGCACAGAAACAAATGAAATGATAGGCATGTTATGCAGAGGCCTATAATGGGGAAAATGGCTGATTTTAGTGGTGAACAGTAAAAATGACAAATTTTACTATTTTTCTCTTAAATAAAACCATAACATTACAGAATGCATTATAATATTTTGTAATGGCAGTGAGATTAAAAATGTGGTTTTAATGGGACTTAATGGGCCATTTTTTCCTTAAGTGACTTAAGAGGGTAGTAAATTCTAAATCTGATGGTACACAAAAACTAATAATCCATCAAAGTCAGTATTTTTGCTAATCTTTGACATGTCCATCCAGAGACTGATTTAAAAAAAAAAAAATCCCTCAGCCCCCCAACATTTGTTATATGGAAAATAACTCATTCTTTTGTGGTTTTTTTCCATAAAAAATATTATCATGTAATCAAACTGGCATTTAAATGGTTAAAATCCTGATAATTATTACATATTTGATAGTTTTGATCAGGACTGAAGTTGATCAAAAGACTTGACTCAAAAAAGCAGAAAAAATATTAATCTGTACTTATTTTTATAGCAGTTTTTGGAAGTGGACATTTTTGTCCTTAATGACTTAAGATGGGTAGTAAATTAAACTGACGTCCGAGGGTTAAATTTGTGGCTTTACTTTAGGCTGTATGTCTGTATGTAAGGTGCTATTATAAATAATGTTGAGTTTAGTTTAGTTAAGTCTAAATTAAGCTAATTTACATCACTGAACACGTAAAGGACTGTGGGGAAAAAAAATCAAGCTGTAAACTATCCAAAATATTGTGTTACCAAAAAAAAAAAAAAATCATCAAGACTTGGTTCAAAATGAATATCGGGCTGGGAGAGAAATTTGTTTAATGACATGCTCCATGTAAATGTGGATTTTATTCTAAGCAGATTACCACAGTACTTACACTTACACAGTAAAAACATGTTCTGCAAGTACTTCCTGCGTAACCAGATTTCTCTGAATTATCTGGTGTCTTGTGGCTTATAAAGAAGATCTATTTCACGTCTGTTCTGTCAATATATTCATACATTTATGGATTTACTTACTCGCACCCAAGTGCTGACAGACACACTCACTTTTGTGTGATGTAACAGTTTTTGTATAGTGTGTGTGTGTTTGAATGTATTGTGTTTTATGTTTAGACAATTGCAGACACTTCGTTCCAACTCGCAGTCTGACGTAAACATTTTAAGTTTGGTGTTTGACAACCTGCTGAAGTTTCTTCCCTTTCCAGAGGGGGCTTACTGTTCTCGTTGCAGTGTGGGAAACCTTTATCGACATTTTAACCTGCCTCAGAAATCTCTTTTAGATGTTCCTGGTGCGAGTCCAGGTCTTAAATGAGGATGCTGTGATCTTGACTGAGCTTCTCTTCTGTCCTTGCAGCTCTCCAGAGTGCTTCGCCTGCTCAAGTATCCAGCAGAGGACTCTGAAAACCCTCCACAGGTAAATATGAGTGTTTGTAAGCTAAAGCTGTGTCCACATTACTGGTCAGTAAAAATATCTTGATTCAGATCAGATGGCAAGTTGAAGGAACTTCTTTTATTTCACGTGTGCCTGTTGGTTTATGTGTTATTTTTTTACAAAGGTACTTCTGGTTTTTCTTTCAAACTAGGCATAAAGTAGACCAACGTTTCACAGTGTAAGACCAATTTTGCCTCAACTAATTTTAGTATCTGGCCCAATTTCCACCAGACTGGCTGTTGTTTGCCGCTCAAAGGATGAACCATAACAAGCGTGCTTTATTACTGTTGGAGCAGTATTTCAGATGTTGTGGCCAAACTACAACCTCACACACATAAAATGTTTAATTTCTCACTTTAAAACAGACCAAACTGTCCTCATCATCTGCTGTTCCAGTTTTTCTTCTTTTTATTGCTCACTGCACAAACTCAGTAGGATTTTACAAGATAAAGTTTCCTTTGCAGTCAGACCAGGATAAGACATTTATTGGAAATGTCAACACTCCCACTTCATGACCGGCTGATTCATTGAAAATGTGTTTGAGTCAAGACAATGAACAAGATGAATAAAATCACCCAGTGTCTTCACACCTTTAGGCTTCAGGTGAACCAGAGATGTTACAGCTGCACAAACACTTGATTTAAAAACATTAATAAGAAAAACACAAACAAACAGACAAAGAGACCAAGACGTTTGATGGCTGTGAACTTTAATTCCCAGCTGCAGCGAGAAACCAGCTCCTGACAGTCGCACACTCTGATAAGATCACGGCCTGGGATGGACCCGGTTATCTGGTTCACAATGAGCACAATCTACCAAAGGCAGCACCACATACATAAAGTGACAACTGTGCCTTTGTCAAACAGCAGAGCAAACATCCACACACATTTATTTAAGTCTACAACAGTTTGTTTAATATAATAATACCTCACCAGATCAAATAAAACATTTGGCTTTAAACAACCATCTGATGGCTGCACAGGGGGGTCCCTTCAGCTGCACCTAGGGATACTCATCAGTGGTAAACTATCCAGCAGTGTGAGTCATACCGATGATGCTTGTCAGGCTCATTGTTCTGTGACTGAAAAGAGAAAACAGACTTTGAATGAGGTTAAAGATGTGGTTTGTACCTGTTTGCAGAGCGACAACACAAACTTAGTTTGTTTGGTTCAGTGCAGCAGCCTCAGCTCTGTTTATCGTCAGTGGAGCGGCTGATCGTACATCCTGGTCAGATTAAAAGTCTGAAGGCTCAGCTCAGCTCCTGGGTGTGGCCCCCTCCCCGTCCCAAAATTCAAATTTACCTGAAGGTCCTCATCAGCTGCTGTCACGCGCACACTGTAGGGACAAAAATTAGATACTATTATTATAAAAATTATAAGTTACTAACTTGTTCTGATTCAGTAGAAGATTTGTTTAAATCAGTTTTATTTTTATACATAGCAGGAAAACAGACTGGTATCTGTAAATCTAAAACTCTTCAAATATGTAAGAATTTACTTTAGAAAAATAACAAATGAAAGAAAAATAAAGAATTTGAGTGTTTTATGGGTTTCTCTATTTGAGAGTCAACTTTAAAAAACAGTATTAGTCCGTTAACCAGCTAGCTTTTTTTTTTTACATAGCCACTGCTGGCACATGTTGTGTTTGTGTTCAGACGTACAGATTAAAACCTCCTGACCAGTCAGCTGTGAGGAAGCATGGAGTTAATTTTTTACACAATCCCAGTGTGGAAAAAGAATAGTTTATATTTAAGAAAGGTATGTGCTTATGTAGGTTGATGGCGTCTGCTTTATTGATCCTGTCTACGAACAGGGAAATGACAAGCACAACAGCAGCGTATAGATCAGATTGTGAGAGAGGTGAATGAACAGAGCCCGACAGTGATCAGCTCAGTGTTTGTTTACAGAAGATGATTTTGTGATCCTCTCATATTTTCAGAGCAGAATCTGTTTGTTTATATGTTTGTTTATATGTTTGTTTATATGTTTGTTTATATGTTTGTTTATATGTTTGTTTACCTGTTTGTTTACCTGTGTGTCTGTCTGTCCTGCAGACGGTGGAGCAGGCCTTCAGACAGATTCAAAACATTGTCGACTTCAGCTCTAACGTGATGAGCAGCCTGCTGGGAGAGAAGTTCATCCACAGTGGGGTGAGACACTTTTTTTTTTTCTTATCTTTGATCATGTTTGTGTTTTTCTAAGTTTTATCTGACAGAGCAATAAAACAAGATTAAGCTTCGCACTCCTAAAACATTATCAGACTTTCGATGGTCAAATATGGTCAAAATCGACGCAGCAGAACCAGAGAAATCATCTTTCTTTTATTCAACATGTTGTTCTTCCTCGTCATAACCTGCTGGCTATATTACCCACAATGCATCTCAACAGATTGGTGAGAGGTTTTGTGAGTTCTGCTATTAGTGGCTAACGTGAGTCAGACTCCGTAAGTTACAGACCGCTTTTTAACTTAACACCACCTTTTTAAAATTTTTGTTTTTCATTTTCAAACTCGTAGTCTTTGAACCAGGCGCTGACTCGAGTGACATCACTTAAGGCAGTTTATCAGATTTCAGGCAGCTCTGTTTGCAGTCTGTTACACAACTTGTTTTAGCAGCTCCTCTAAGAGACGTGAAGTTCCTCATTAAAACTCTTGATGATAAGTACAATTCAATACAAACAAGTCAAATCAGCTCAGGTTTATTGGACATTATTCTTTAATATTGCCCAAGAAATTTAGAAAAAAAGCCTGTTATTGTGGGTCGAGGCACGTCAACTCATCAGGAAACTCCACCGTCCTATTCTCACTTTCTCTCCTGCCGATCGGGGGATTAATCTGTGTCTGAACGAGACGTTTGGTGTTTGTAGGAATCGTCAAAACAAAACAAGGCCACGCTCAGTGATGAGGTGGACGAGAGTGGCAGGAACCATTTTAGAAGACAGACTGAGAAAAAGACCATCGTTTAATGAGCGTTTGTCTTTTTGTGCTGAGAAACTGTGTAAGCTCAGAGCAGCAAAGTCAAGTATTGATTAAAGGTCTTTGATTAGTAACTGTAATCTAGGGAAAAAAAAATCACCATCAAGACTAGATTCATTTTTATCCTAACTGTCAAAAATCTGGGAGTGTTTCTAAAAATGTTTTAGTCGTCTTGTGAATGAATACACTCTCATCAGAGCTGGGCGATACCAGCAGCAGAGTCCCACAAAACAATGAGTTACAGTGTTAGTTTTAATCTGGAGGGTTTTAACACATGAGCAACACTCCCCACATCACAGGCTGCCTAATTTTAGATTTAATGTGATGATGAAAGTGAGATTTAACAGCTTAATTTTATCTGCCATTATTTAGAGCACTTTCAGAAATTACACCCAGGTCCTCTACACGAGGTCGGACATGTGTGACAGCTTAAATGATTTTAACTTAACGGTAACTTAACTTAACTGGTGCCACATGATGAAGATGATTGTTAACATCTGTATCATCAGTAGGAGTGGAGCAGTTTGCGTCAGTTTGGTCGTGGTTGTGGATAACATCTGTCTTTTTCTCCACAGGAAGTGGTCAAACTGCCTCTAGAGTTTGTGAGACAGCTGTCGATCAAAGTTCAGAATCAGAGACCAGGTAAAACCTTAAGTTTTTTTTAATAATTTCTGTTGGAAATATCTGGCACTGAAATCTATTCAGGTTCGATGTTTCAGGAAATCCACGTACTTGCTTCCTTGCACAAAGTTAGACGAGAGGGTTGATATAAGTCTCATTTCTGTACGGTACCCCTAAAACTCACTAATATATCTGTTATAATGTGAAGGATATTATATTATGAATGGACAGAGATACGAGATCTGTGTCAATCATGTCGTTCTGAGCTAGAGTGAAAACGGCCAGAACATTACGTTAAAAAATAAGGAATACACAACCACCATTTATTTTTTTTGTAGGTTTTGTTCCTTCATTTAATCCTTGTTGAAGAAAAATGCTCTAAATTGGTGGTTAGTCTCTGATGTGTTAATTATAACTACTAACTCAATAATCAGTAAACATTCATGCAGAAAAGTATGCTCAACTTTAAATTCACAACTTTATTAGATTGAATATTTTTAGGGTTTTCATGATGTAGTATAGGGAGGACATTGTGATTGGAATGTTTCTGTTATTAATCGAGAAATTAAATTAGACGATATCGAAAATAATTCAGTTTCCCTATTTTATATAAAAACGGCCCAAAAATACAAATTAATGATGTGAGGCTGAAATGCCCACAGATTAATGACAGTGGTCAAACTGAAGCATACATGAGGAACAAACAAGTCTATAGAGACGGTAAACTGACAACATGTTGTAAATATAACTGTGTGTGTGTGTCAGCCTGGCGATGCGATAAGGTGATGGATATCTACAGCGGCTGTGCTCTCTGTCTGCCCAACCTGACGTCTCCAACACTCCACCAGCCAACACACACTCCTCCACTCTGCATTGAGATCAAGGTACACACACACACACACAGTCTTATCTGAGTCTTGTTTTAATTTAATTTTCATCTCAATAACAAAACGTTGCCGCTGTTTCAGAAATCCTTTCCTGTGAATCACTCCCACCGTGACAAACTAAAACAACAGGTCACATGAGTGTGACTCTGAGCGTGTGTGTGTGTTACTCAGCTGCTGTTTGTGTTTTCAGCCTAAGTGTGGCTTCCTGCCGTCCTCCAAACATGTCAGCAAAGACATCAAGACCAAAGTGTGCCGCTTCTGCATGCACCAACACTACAAGGTAACTATCACAGTACAACTACACCAACTACAGTACAACTACAGAACTACAGTATAATGACACAGGCTGTAACAGTACACACAGTTCTTGGTTCTTTATGTACTTTGGTTTGGGGGTCATTGGGCTTCATGCAGGATGTAATATATGAAGAAGTTTCCTCTTATATAAGCAAAATATTAAATCTGCAGCTTCAGAACAACAAACTCTTTGTTGTTTTTATCACTTTACTCTCTTTAACGTTTCTTCTTCTTCACTTTATTTTCTCTCCCTGCAGGTGGCCAATGGGAAGTGGAAGAGACGCAGTTTGTACTGTCCTCTGGACCTGTTCTCAGGGTGAGACTACTGCAGCTAATACTACTACTACAACTCTTACTTCTATACTGCTATTATTACTACTATGACTGCATTTACTGTGTGTGGAAGTGCTGTGAACAGTTATACTGTAATAAAGTACACAACAATAACACACTAACAATCATGTAATGTTAGTTAAGATATGAAACTATAGTTATTAGTTTTTGTAGTTGTTTGAGGCAGCATTTCTTCACTGTTCTGCAGCTGATGTTTCTGGTTTCTCTCGTGTTGTTCAGGAACAGACAGAGAATGCACTTTGCTATCAAACACCTGATAGAAGAACCTCAGAACAACTTCAAAATATTCAAGGTGAGACACAAACACACCTGTCTGTCTGTCTCTCCCTGATGTGTGTGTTTGAGTACTTTTATCACAACGTCCAACTCCATCAGTGACACAGTCAATCGATACGACCGCTGCTTTGAAAGGATGACACCGTTTCAAGTCAAAATAATAATCAGGTCCTCACACGAACATTTAAAGGTTCATTTGTTTTATTAATTATTAATTATTAGACTTTATACTGGGATAGAGATTTTTTTCTAAAAGCACTTTAAATGTCAGAGACAGAGAACAAAATATTTTTTCTGTGTGGAAATTAGTTCTAAAGTTCAGCTGGAACTAATCTGAAGCCTCAGAGTTAATCAGATCTTAAGATATCTCCCAGAGTTCAGTACAATATTCTCATTTTATGTTATTACCCCTCCACCGTTGCTCAGCTTGGAAAATACTGTGGAACAAAAGCTCAATTTTGTACTAAAACTGGCCGTAACTCTGGAAAATACCAACTTCATTTGTCTCACTCGGACTGCTGCAGCCTCAGATTAGCTTCAGATAAATGAAAGGATGTTTTTTCTTTTGTGCAGAACGAGAAAGGAAAATTCTGAATCTTAAATCCAAACAGGTTTATTGCCCCGCAGGTTTTAGTATTTCAGTGCATAACCTTTACCATAAACAAAGTAAGAGAAGAAAATGGGCAGAAAACAGGAAGTACAAAAACCTCATAAATCTAAAATAGAAATTCACAATAAAAATGATGTAAATGTTTTTAAAATGAAAAGAGCTGTTTAGTTTTTCAGATAAAGAAGAAGTGTAAAAGGAACTCTGTAGAGGTGGAAATCAGAAAAATAGCTCAACAGCCTCAGAGTTTTCAGATTTGATTTTTGTGGCGTTTGTAATCTTTAAATAGACTTTTAGAGAGGAAGTAACTTATTGTGAAGAGCTGCACTGCTTAAAGCTGCCGACGAGTTCACGTCACTTCGAAGATTTGTGGGTAAAGATTTGAAAACACAAAGATTCACAATGACAGTGACCAGTAATAAAATAAGTGTATGAGTGGGCAGAGATGGGCATGTTTAAAGATAAAAAAAATGCCTCTATATTTTGAATAGTATTTTTACATTTATGATAATCATTGTGTTTATTTGGTGATTTCTGCCCTTCACTTTTCTTTGAAAGTGACGAATAAAGCAAATCAAAAGATAAAATAGAAACCTGGAGCACCTCAGAGGGCGCAATGTGTTTTTTTTTTTTTTTTTATAACAACATATCAAACATTTTTGACAAATATTCGGAGAAATTTAACCTCAAATATCTCAAACAGAGAAAAAAATCAGCACAAACTGAAATAAAAACATGAGATCTCCATCAGCTGGGATTGATTATGATATTTCACGTGATCCTGCAGCATTAGTGTGTGTGTGTGTGTGTGTGTCTCTCTCTCAGGGCGGTCAGTGTATTTACAGCAGTAAAGAAGGCAGTGACGACTCGTTGGACCTGAACTCTCTGCTGCATCATCTCCGACCGTATTTCCTGTACGGGAACAACCGAATCAACAGTCACATGACGAGCAAAGCTGTTCTGAACGACTTCATCCAGGTAAAGCCAGCCGACACAAAAATACTGAAACCTTTACACAGGTGTCCTCTTAATAAACAGTGAAAATATTTCTGTGTAACAAACTAAAAACGTGTCTCGGTTTGAGTTTTATCCAGATGTCACAGCATCAGTGCTTCCAACAATCACTAATTAATAATCAGCTGGTCTCTTATTGTTAAAAACTAAATTTTAAAAACTGAATTGAACTCAGAAACTGACGTGAGACAAAAACAGTTGATAGTCGGGATGTTTCAACTTCATTTGTTCTCAGCTGCTTAACCAGGCGTTGTTGAATTTATCCTTCAGACTCTCTGTGGTGAAGCCTCACTGGAAGTCTGTTTGTCTGTCTGTAGGTCCTGGTGAACGCCCTGCTGAGTGGAGGAGGAGGAGACGGAGGGGGGGTGACGGACAGCCGAGGAGAGGGGCGGAGCTTCTGTGAAGCCAGTCTGTTTAACAGGGAGAGGATTCGACACGGTCAGAAACCTGCAGACTCTTTGACCTCCTGTCTGTTTTCTGTTTTTTCAACTGAGACGGGTTTTTAGAGATTCCACTGAATCCGGTCTCAGTTTACTAAACTAACAACATGCAGCCTGTAAACCACAATCAAACATTAGTTGATTAATCCAACAGAAACGTCAGTCAACGATTTTAAAGTTTGATTAATTTGGAATTTGGACTATTATTGGACAAATCAATCCATTTGAAGACACTACATTGGAGTTTTTTATATACTTACCCAGTCAAGTCCAGAAGATATTTGTTAGTGGCATCCTTTATTCTGATACTAGACTCTAGATAAAAACATTATATATTATAAAGCATTATTTATTTTGTTCCCATTTTGACAGATTATATTTTTCTCTGAATTTCTTTCCTTTTTATTGCTACACTTTTTCTCTCTTCACCTCTCGACCAGACTGACTGATTGAAACACTCTAATAAATTAACACCTGCCAGTAAATAAAACTTTCATGGTTTGGTCTCATCGTGGATGGTGATCTTGTGGCGCTGCTCTCCTCTTTTCTGACTGTAGCTCTGTTGAGCAGTCGGACAGATCCATGTCCAGTCCGTCTGTCGTCTCTTACAAAGGTTCTTGTTGTGTCGCAGCCTCCTTCAGAAAAGTCTGCGGTTTGAAAGAAGCATTTGTCTCCTTTCAACACAAACATGTTGCTCATAACATCTGAATCTGATGATGTAAACGAGTGAAACTGAGTCTTTGAATGAGGAAGAGTCTGCACAAACATTTGAAACAAGTGTTTTATAATTTTACCTGAAACATTTTGATAAACTTTTGGTAAAGATGACCTCTCTGTCTCTCTGCAGGCTCTCAGGGTTTACCCAGCGACAGCGTTCTGTTCAGGATTCTTCAGACTCAGATGTTGGACTCGCTGGACATTGAAGGACTTTACCCTCTGTACCGCCGAGTGGAGCAACACCTGCAGGACTTCCCCAAGGAGAGGTAACAGCAATTCATTCATCGATCACTTCTGAAGGAGCGCTGTCTGCTCTGTGGCGTAACTCCTCGTCTGTCTGTCAGAACTCGCCTGCAGATCGACGGGCCGTACGACGAGGACTTCCTGGAGAAGCTGCAGAAATGTCCGACTGAGGACGACGGCTCCGTGGAGTACGATGTCGCCAAGGTCAGGCTGGATCCATTTTTACCTGAATCACACCAAGTCAAGCTGCTCAGGTTTCCAGCTGTAACATTTCTCTCAATGCCAGCTGCCGGAGCATTAAACACTTTTTAAATCATCCTCACAAAGAGAGAACATTTCTGTAAAGCACTCAGGTACCAGCACAAAACAAACTACAGGAAAATACTGTTTGTTTTTTCCTTAAAACAAAAACCAATTGAGGTCACGCAGGCATGTCGAGCACAAAGCCTGACATTAAAATTTGGAAATAATGTTCCAGTGGCTAATTAATTGTTTTTGTAAATCAGTTACTAATTTTCACCCTTTAAACCCACAGCACATTTATGTTTGTTTAACTGTGTGTTTTGTCTTCAGGTGCATCAGTACCGCGTTGCCATGACAGCGAAGGACTGCTCCATTATGGTCGCCCTGGTACCGAGCAGTGAGGAGGAGGAGGACGATGAAGGGTAAGATTTTAGTTCTGAAAGGAGTCGATTCCTCTGAAGAGTCTCATCAAGTGACATGACACCAAATGATTGTAAACTTTTTCAGTCTGCAGGCGACTTGCTGAGACTTACAGGTAAAACAGAAATAAAGTTTCTGTTTACATTCAGCATCTCTCATTAAAACACTCCACGGAGCTGCTTTAATATGACGATTGCTGCACTAAACTGTTAATTATTTGCTCACAATAAGTCAATAACTGATAAATGTTAACTACCGGACAGAAATGAGAGTATTATGAGAGATAAAATTAACCTTTGTTCTGTATACACTTGTATATCTGAATGATAATCAGTCTAAGTCTAACCTGATGCTGTTTGCCAACACTGAAGTGAAACATCCCAGCTTGTGTTGTCTTGTGAAGTTAATCAATTTTAATAATCAATAATTATTCTAATTAAGTAATTTATCAGATAAAAATCCAACCAAATTCTTGGGCTGAAGCTCCTCCAACGTGAGGATTTGCGTCTTTCTGTATTTTACTGGATAAAAACAGAATATTTTTGGATTTTTGTTGACTTTTGGTTGGACAAAACATTTGAAGATGTCACTTCGAAATGTGGAGATTTTTCACAAGTTTCTGACACTTTATAAAGTAAACCATTATTTAATATCAGAAATAATTGTTGGTTAATTTATTGTTCACTTGATTGAGTCACTTTCTGATTTCATTAATCAGTGTGTAGTACCTGACAGTGTCCACCAGGTGGAGCCAGTTATTTGCTCAGCATGTTTAAACTGCCCCTCCTTCATTAATACCCCCCTCTTCTCTCCTCTCCTCTCCCCCCACAGTCAGAGGCGGCTCAGGGACTTCCTCTCGTCCAGACCTCCTGCTTTCTCTTACTCGGTCTCCATCTTGGATCTGGACCCGAAGCCGTTCGAAAGCATCCCCCGCCAGCTCCGCCTGGACCAGAAGATCGTCTCCTGCTACCTGAGGACCGGCGGTGCCTTGCCAAAGGGTTCTCTGCCGCCGCTGCCCGGCCTCTTCGCTGCTCCAGAGAGAGACGACTGCATGCTGCTCTTCCACCCCGTGTAAACACCGTGTTGACGCCGAGCTCTAGAATCGGTTTATCTGAGACTGCACTTTCCCTTCACTCCGCTCTTGTCGACAGTGCTGCTGCTGCTGCTGCTGCTGCTGCTCGGCAACGTCAAAATCTTCAGGAAGTCACCACTAAATCGCCAGATGTTTGAGCGACGTCCAGATATTTCTGTTACTGATTCTAGAGCCTTTGTGTCGTTGTGCCGACCATCTTCTCGCTCCCGTCAGGAGGTGAATGCCGACATCGCCGCTCTCTTCTGTCATGATTCATATTTATTAGAAGTCTCACAGGAAGCTTCGTTCTTTCCTCTCGTGACGAGTTTCGGATTCACCTCCCGATGCGATTGATCTCTGACTGCTCTCGTTCTCAGCTGCGACGCTTAAAGAGAATAAAGAGAGAGAGAGGAGAATGAAGTGATGAGAGGATGAGGTCGTCGGGCTGTGACGTACGTATGATGTCATTTTCTTGAATGTAGGCGGGGCCTCTGGAGTCGGCGCTGAGGCGGAGCCAAAATGTTTTGTCCAGGTTGAACTGTCTTCGGTGAAGCATCGCTATGGGAACAGAGGTACTTGTTACCGTAGCTACGGCCACAGAGGACGATCTGATCACCAAACGCTCTTTGTGAGTCTGGAAGGGGCGGAGGAAATGTTGTATGTTATTTTTATTCCCATAATTCTTTGCAGACATTTGGAGTTTCAGTTCTCTGTCAGATTACTCGTTCAGCTCGTGGCGTTAACACGTTCTCCCATCAGACGCTTGAAGCTCAGATGTTTGTGACTTTTTTTCTTTATCAGGGAGGAGAGCAGAGCGTCAGTAAAGGGTCAGTTCACCCACATACAAAACTTATCTGGTAAAATCAGATAGCAGCAACAGCAACTGTAACTCTGGATGAAAAAGAAACTGCCAATTCAGATAAAAATTATTTCAATCAAAACCTGAACAGTGTTTCAAGAAAAGAAAATTCATTCTTAAACTGTCATTTTCGATCTGAACACAAACTGAACTCTACTCAGCTCCATTATACTGGCAGAAATCAGACACAGAAAATCTGAATGAATAAAGACAAAACAATCCACAAGGAGAGAGAAAATGCACTCAGTGGCCACTTTTAGGTACTTCTGTACAATATAATGTATGTAAACACTCCAGTACAATAGCTCTGTTATAAATTCCACCTTTTCTGAATTTTAACTCATTTTAAGGTGTTTTATTTTTCTGATGTTTCTCCATCAACATACATGTGGGGGCAGAGCTGCTGTGCTGGACTGTATTATCGTACAGTTGTACAAAGTACCGGCCGTGTGTATAAAAGTAATTTGAGTGAACTGACCCTTTAAAGTCCAGCTGACGAAACCTGAAGGGTTCGTTTGTGTCCAGCTGCCTTTTTCTGCCTTTTTTTGACAGAAAACCTCCTTTTGTGTGGATGAAAAGAAATTATTTCAGTTCTTATTGTCAGAACAAGATTCAGCCCGTTTTGTTTGAAGAAAATTTTCATTTCAGTTCAGTTTGTTTAACATCTCGTTGACTAACCGTGTAGCTTTGTGGAGGTACGGTTACATCACACTTCCTGCATAGAAACTCAACCACAAGTTTGCCGTTGCCAGAGCTCACCTTTGACCTTTGTCCTCACACGGTCGGCCAATAGAAACACTGATTCGTTGTGTTGCAGCAGATGATGTGACCGTACGCATGCAGAGGAGGAAGCGGAGCAGGCGAGGTCACGGCAGTCGTCTTTGGACAGGCCGAGCCTGGTGCCGCCGCTCCGCTGGGTTTTTGTGCCGTAAGTGGCTTGTTGTTTGTTCGTCTATGTGCCTAAGTGTTCTGGGAGGACTGGAGGGTGGCGTGTGTGTGTGTGTGTGTGGAAAAAAAAAACCTCACTTTGTTACAGGCTGCGTTCACAGCTGTGATCTGAGAGTGACCGATCGGTTTTGGAGCTGCTGTGGACGCGGCCGTGAACTCTCAGTACCTCGAACTCCTGACGAAAAAGTGTTCAGGAGCGCTGGGAGGTTTCTGAGGACGGTGGGACTCTTTAGTTTCCAACAGCAGACGAGCTTTGGCGTCCGTTCGAGTCCAGATGTTGTTTGTGTTCGCAGTATCTCGGGTCTTTTTGTCGTCAGGTACAAACTTTGTGACCTGTGATCTCATCGTCCTCTCAAACCAGCAGCAGCGTCACGGAGGCTTCAGATAAAAAACAAAAAAACTAAAAAGAAATAAAAAAACAAACAAACAAAAAAAAAAACTGGTAACACTTGACTTCAGTTCCTGTTTACAGAGTCCACTCTCCAGCCTTCACCTCCTCCCATCAGCCAACCACACGTCTGAAATCAAACCACACTACAAGACTAAACTCAGACGACGGAGAGCATCACATGTCAGCAGCAATGTGACGCGGTCGATTATTCTGTTAAATCCAAACACTAAAAGGGTTTAAAACAAGTCAAACTCCCTCTCACACTTGTTACTCAGTTTGACCTCACACCGATCTTGTTGTCACCGTCAAGGTCTGGGAGGAGGCGGCCCGAGAGTGGACGGCAGCGAACTGAACCAACCACTGATCGTTCTAACTGTTGAACTGAAGACGCAACAGGCAGCACGACGGGAGAGCAGAGGCTCATGGAAGTTAGAGGGAGGAGTGTTACTGTAATTCATTTAGAAAATCCTGAGCTGTAACGACAACTCGACAAACTTCACGCCAAAGCGCTCGATCACAAAATGTTGCAGCTACGTCTCAACGGAGAAATTACTTGTTGATTGAAACGTCCGTCTATGTCAGAGCTGGAACATGAACTGTAATTTAATTATCAGCGTGAAAAAACGATGCAGCATTTTGTGCGTTTACATCATGTAGGACGAATGATGCAGATTTAAAAAACAAAGGTTATCACAAAGTTATCAGACAGCTCAAGACGATTGTACGACTGCAGCGTTGGTCGTGTGAAGGTTAAAAAGACGGCGCGTTAATGATATGACAAATTAGTGTTGAGTCATCTTGAATGTCCAGCTTTTTTTTTTTTCAGGTACTTTAGTCGGATAAGGTGCTTTGAGAACAATTTAACTTAGTAAACTGTAATTCTGATGACCCACCAAGAGGCACGTCCACAGACTGTGAAATATTTTTTTCATCCAGATAAACAAAGAAAGCTTCAAGAATCCTGAAAATCTCTTCAGGAGCATCTTATGTGTTGTTAAATAGTCTTTTGGGTTTTTTTGAAAGATTTTAAGATTTAATGCCACAATCCGAGAAACAAACTGCTCTAATAAAATTTGTAGACAAAGCTCAGACAGGTGAGCCGGGTCTGATTGGCCGGTTGTCTCTGCCTCGTTGTGCTGCCTGAACGTCGGCCTGCAGGAACATCACAGCACTGTGATACCTACAGACTAATAACTGCGTGTGTGTAAATAGCAGAAGAAAACTATTTGAAAATACAAAGGCAACACCGCTGTCTGGCATTTTGTATTTAAATTATTTATTTTTGTAGATTTTGATCGATGAGCTCTGCTGTTACAGCCGTCACAGTCACGCTCTTTCTATTGAATAAAGATTTCTAAGAGACTAAACTTTTGTCGTTTGTTTTTACATTTGACATGTTGGAGTATAAAAGCTTTATGTTGGTGCAACAGTTGGAAAAACATCTTGAGCACAGTGTAGTTTTACATTCAAAGATGAGTTATGAGTCCTGTGAAAGGCTGACCGCCCTGATGATCGACTCGATGGCGGCTTCAGGTCCCAGAATCCTCAGCAGGCTGTGAAAGGCCTCGACAGCGCCGCCTAGAGGCTGAGAGGGAAACAACTGCAGCGCTGCGGAGAGACGGAGACAAAACACTGAACATCAACTCACCTGGATCAGTAGTTCATCACTGGTGGTGATGTAAAGAAAAATCCTAGAAAACGTGTTGTTAACACTTTATTTGATGGATCTGCAATTTACAAATAATGTTATAATAATTTTTAAGGGATTATCCTTAAAAAAAAACTGATTTGGCACTAATTGGGGGAAAATATTGACAGTGATCAATTTGTACAGTTTCACATAATGCCAAATAATTACCAGAAGAGAAACAGGACATTGAATCAGCAACTGTTTTGATAATATTTTGATCAAGTAATTGATAGTTGAATTGAAATGATTAATATCTGAAAATGTAAATGGAGAATTATGTTTCTGAAGATAAATTAATAATTATTTACTTGGACTTTACCTGCTAGTTTCTGTTTTGATCAAGAAAATGCTTTTTTAGAGACATAAATCAACATTATCTCTTATTAGTTATCAAAACTAAATGTAAGTATGGTGTTTAACAAATGTAAGCTGTATGTTAAATGTAAACTGTATGAAGTCCATAAACCACTTTCATCATAATGTGTTTAAGTTGAGGAGCTTCTGACTGAATCTGCAGCAGACAAACTTCTCACCTTCCTCGGGGATCTTTGTCAGCAGGTCGATCTTTGGAGTGACTCTGCCCTCTCTGGAAACGTCAACCAACCAATGAACGAACAGGACGCAGCTACAGACCAGAACACAGACGGTCAGAGGTCAGTGGGCGTGACTTCACATTTCAGCTTTTCACAGCTCAAAGTTCCTGTCAGTATCAGAGTGTATTTTTTTAAATTTTTTTTTTTACCCGGGAAGCTCGGGATGATTCAGGGTCATGACCTCTGACCTGCAGCCTCCAGGAAGAGAGACGACAGATGGATACTTCTCCTGCAGAGAAGAGAAATCAAGATCAGTGCACCTGTCTATCAGTGATATTTATCAACAGGATCATTAGTTTTTATAAATCAGTACTCTCTATTTATTTATAGAGAACATTTAAAAACAGCAAACACTGATCAAAGTGCTACAACAAGATTAAATTATTGAACTATTCAATTGATGATCAAATACAGACATGAATATCAAACAGTGTGCTCAGGCTTGTCTTTATGATGACAATAAGATGTGTCTTTAGATGGGTTTTAAATATATCAATTGAGGGAAAGGACCTATATGTTTGATTATTCAGGGCCAACATCTGAAAATGTCTGATCACCTTTGATATTTAAGAGAGAGAGAGAGAGAGTGAGAAGTTGATAGTGATACCAGATCTGAGGAGACGGGACGTATGTACATTAAATCTTCAGTATATGAACAGTAACTGAGGAGTTTCCTTCTTAAAGCCATTATAATGAAAGTGATTGAGACAAAATTCACAATCTTGCTTCGTCTCATTATCTTCAGATGAACTTAACAATACAAAGGTGATTTTATTCCACATCCTTCAAGAGGCGACCTCTTTGAATAAGAGTCAGCTTTAATGACAAAATAACATGTTTTAATTTGCTCTTAATGTTACGCACAATGCCAAAACCAATTATCAGAAACTGACATAATTTTCTACGTAATTTTTAATCTACATATGAACGAGAAACATGTACAGTCATAATAATTTTTAATATACATATATGACTTAAAAAATGCCTTTTTCATGATAGACATTATTCTGTTTTAATCTCAGACATTATATAAACGTATGTGTGTATATAATGTATAAAATCACAAATGATACAAACTGATATCTACAAATTATTTGTAAAAAACACATAATTTGATATTATCCAAATATTTGGCTGTGGATCAACCTGCTCTGTCTGTAGGACACACTGATCTGTTTCTATCAACTAAACATTGCTTCTTTTAAAAATGAGCATTATACAACATGTCCTCACATCTGCAGGGATATAAAACTACAGTTAAAACAAACATCTGCCTTTAGTTTAGTTTCTCGTGTTGTCTTCTATACGTGTTACTAAATTATTTTTAATATTCTTTATAAAATACAGCACACAAGTAGGAAGTTACTACTACTTCTTTTCCCTCTAGTTATTTTGTTTCATAAAAAGTTATTAGTTCACTGACTTGTTTTTTCCAAGATGATATTGAATTATTTTTCTGTACAAAAAAGATCATATTTCAGTATTAACAGTGTAAGTGTTGGTTATTAAAGACACACTGATGTCGTTTACTGCTGTTTTCCACCATGTTGTTTCATTCGGCCTGCGGGGGGCGCTACAACCTCTTAAGTCGTCTGATCTGGGCCTCCTTCATCACCACATTAAACTGTGATAAAGACTCAAGAGGAAACAGGAGTGAATGTTTTGAGTGTGAGGTCGTATTGCTGCCGTTTCATCAACTTCACAGCTGAAATGTTGATAAATGAACAACTGAAAACTTTCCATCAACAAACAGCCGATTTGTAGACATCGTGACGCGCGCAGCAGCCTTCAGGGGGAGGTGATTGATCAGCGATCAGGGAGTTTATTGGCTCCGCTAACGAGACCCCGGTGACTCTGAGGTGAAATTTGATCAGTTTGATGATAAACTGTAGATGTGATTGATTTTACAGCCTCGACACATGACAGCTGCAGATGCCTTTCAGCTGAGTCACCTGAGCACACCTCTCACCTGTTGGACACGCCCACTAATGACTGAGCTCGCTGGAAAACAGCCCCGAGTGTGTGTATGCTTGTTCATCTATCTTTATGAGGACCAATTTAAATTTGGAAAGTGAGGATGTTTTTGCCGGATCTCAGGGCTGTTTGAGGGTTCAGATTAGGTTTGTGCTGAGGTAAGAGAGGGTCAAACAGGGTAAAAAATGAGGGGGTAATTAGTAGTGATGGTTATGATGGGGGGCTCAGGGAAGTATTATGTCAATGAGGGTCCTCACATGTATAGAAGTACAAACGTGTGCGTGCGTTTGTGTCTGTAATCATAAGTTTCTTCTCCCTGAATTAATGGAGATCTCCTGTTTGTCCCGAGCAGACTGTCACAGTTCGTTCCTCTCGTCTTGTTGTCGTTTGTCTCTCACATAAACAAAGGACTACGTGAGAGAACGAACCGGAGAATAAAATATGCTCACATTAGTCAGCTCGTAGAAAAAACAAACAAATGTTGGGGTTTCTTCCAGCAGCACTTCCCGACTCCTCCTCATAATCAGACCTCGTCCACACTCGAAACTCTGAATCTGAACACAAAAATTGTTTTCTCTCCACACTTTTATCACGTTCAGGTTGGATAAATATCACAGAAAGTGCTGAAATATCATGAAATCCTGCTCATCAGTATTTAAGTCCAAGTTGATTCTGATTCATTTTAATCTGTTCTCACCTCACAGGCATGGTACCTGTTTTTCTTTTACAGCTACAAGTCGGATTTCTCTTTTTGTCAAATTATCTAATAAAGCTATAAAGCTGCCAGGAACCAAAAGTACAAGAAAAATAACAAAGGCACCAATAAAAATACACAAATCTTTAGTTATGATCACTGAAATTATTATTGCAGAGTTTTATATAGGCTGTTATCTTTTCATACACACTAATAGAGAAGTTAGATAAAACTATAATACAGTCTAATTAAATGTAAAGGGATTTTATTCCAACTTTTATTTGTATTGTTTAATTAAAAGGTGCCTGTAAATCACTGAAAATATTCATAATTCACAGTTTTAAACAAACTAATTAATGAGATACTGCAGTGAAACCCCACATCAACACGTTTCTCAGCTTGTCTCTACATGATAAAGTTATATTAAAGAAAATATGCTCAGTTTATTCACTAATGAATAGATGAGGGTTAAATAGAGGGTTAAACTCATTTTAGCAACTGATAAATGACACAGTGACAAAGTTAGCTTATTTAGTGACAGACAGATATTCTGCTGTAAACAACATGGCCAGCACATTTTTCAGTTATTATTTGTTGTTAATACTGGTGTTATTTGGACAGTTCAGATGGTTTTGTTGGTATTTTTAGGAAAAGGACAGACGCCTGAGAGATAACTGTGTTAAATACAAGCAGCTCACTACAGATGAAGACAAGCTGAGGCAGAATCACCTGTAATAACCGAACCTGATCCACACCTGCGTCTACGAGACATGATGCGACTGAACCCGACTGCTTCTGCCAAATCTGACACACGAAGGCGAAGCTGTTTCTCTGAGGTCAGCTGAGTCTTTCGGGGCCCTGTTGGTCACTTTACCGCTATAGAAATGTGACGTGTATGCATCATCTCTGGATTTGTTTTTGTCCTCCGTCCGACTGGAGGGCGAGTTCCTGGATGTAAATCTGGGCTCTGCTCCGGAGGTGAGTTTAACGTCCTCTCAGGTGTTGGAGGCAGCGTTGTTGATTAATATCTAAGCTGATATCAATCAGTCCTGTAGGATCGTGCTCTCCTGATTTTATTTTCTCTTTATTCATTGTGAGTTGACTGAATGTTGGTGGTAACAAGCTGAAAAAAAGTCAACTAAAACCTTTTTTCTGGATTAAAATCAGAGAGCGGCACTTTAAAATAAACTCCTCTGGAAAAAAGGGATGATGTCAGCCTAGTTGAGGATGTGTGGCAGTGAAGAAAAAAACGCCCTGTCGCCTCGATCGCTCTCTGTGATTTTATCTGTCAGACTGGATTTATGTTGATGTCAGACGTCGATCAGTCTGAGCTGGACTTCAGCTTTTGGTGTAACATTGAGGTTAATGCTAAAAGTAGCTGCTAACATGCTAAAGTTATTATGAAGTCTTTTGGGAGTCCATCGAATTAGCTGCTGAGATCATTTAGTTTGGAGCAAAGTGGTGTAAAATAACATATTTGTTGTTGAGAAGTTAAATAAAAAGATTTTAGTAGATTTACACTCAGAGCACAGAAACACCTCCTACAGGCAGGTGAAGAAATCTGCAGCTGGATGAGTCGATCGGAGGAACAAATCTTACAAACTCGCTGCTTTTAATGAGGGTTGATACGAGTTGATGCTGTTAAACAGGACGGTGCTGTATCTAGAGCTGAAATGATTAACAGATTAGTTGATCAACAAAGCTTTTTAAAAAAAACAACTAACTGCTGCAGTCATTTTTCAAGCAGAAATAGTAAAAACAGTGTAAATCATTCTCTGGTTGCATTGTCTTGAATGTTTTACTTTGACATGAGTCACTGTAAACAAAATATTTTTGGCTTTTGGATTGTTGGATGGACAAAAGAGGAAATTTAAAGAAGTCTCTTTGGGCTTCGTGAAGTTTAAATGAGCATTTTTTCACAATTTTTGCACATTTCCAGTAATCTTTATTTGCAGTCCGGGCTGTATCCTGGACGTGTACCGTTGTGAGTTGACACGTGTTTTAGGCCGCTAGTATTTGCTCATAATTCATTGTCATTATACACCATCGCTGACAGCTGCAGTTCTGTTGATTTACACGTCTCATAAATGGAAGAAATGCATTTGAGGACAGTGAGTGGGGAATACTTATGATTCAAAGAAAATAAAGTGCACAAGGTAGCAAATAGTCACCTCAAACAAACCAAGTTTTCCAAGATGAATCTTTCAGGGGTCATTTCACCTTCGTTCAGTTTGAGTTAATAATAATAACAATACACTAGATTTATATAGTGCTTTTTACAGTGCTCAAAGACACTAATAAAAGAGTTGTAAAAGACAAAGAGCCCTTTAGGTCTCTCAGTAGCAGAGGTCTGCACTAAAATATGGTGGTAAAATGACAACTGAAATATTGTTATGTTGTGGTGAATTATTTTATAATGTTTTACAATATCAGAGAAGAGGGAACTGCCTGTTTTGTGTCTGGATTAGAATAATGTGTTTATTTTCCTCTTTGATTATTTCATACAGACTCTCTCTCATCATATTTACTTCTTCTTCTTCAAATTATTATTTTTATTATTAAGATTAAGGTGATTTTTGTCCTTAAAGTTGGGCTTTGAGTGCCTCAATGACGTTTCCTCTTCTGTGTTCAGAGCAGAGAGCAGTTTTTCCACATGAAGTCTTCCTCGCTGACATTGCAGTGGGATGTTTGGTCTTGCGTGACCTCTGACCTCACGTTAACTTCACCTCCCTCTGAGACACTCTCGTCATTTTCATCCAGCCTTCATGTTTCATACTCGACTCCTGTTTTCCTCCTTTTCTCTGAGCAGCATGTGAATATTTAACGTCTGACGATTCGCTTTACTGTCTGTGCTCGATATCCTGCAGCACTTTGAAGGACGAGGACATTGCCAGAGAGGCAGACAGATGTAAGACCTGTCTCTCTCACTCTGTTTATTACTCTCTCTCTCTTCGTCCCAGCAGCAGTACAAATCCTGGCTTTCCTCACAGCTCTATTAGCCGGCTCTGCTCTACTCAACTGCTCCACGTCCTGAGACACACCGAGAACAACGCACACACACAAACACACACTTACAGTATCATCACTCTGCGACACACACACACCTCTCCTGGAGCTCCTGCAGAACCAGAGGAGGAGAAAAGAGGGTGGAAGAATTTGGCCTCAAGTCCTGAAACTGCCTTCAAACTTCTGGTAAAGTAGAGTTAATGTCTGTCTGTCCTCAGCTCCTCCCCTCTCTCTGTCTCTCCGTCTGTCTCTCTTTCTGTCTCTCTCTCTTTCTGTCTGTCTGTCTTGTGATGATTTGTAAACAGTTGGTTCAGTTGCTGTAGACAATCCTCTTCACAGGTCCACAAGAAAAGAAAAGAAAAGAAAAGAAAAAAAGAAAAAAAAGAAAAAACCCAAAAGCTTATACTCATGACTTAAAGGATCTTAACAGAAACCTGATGAGGACTCGTCTGTTTAAATGCAGCCCAGATCCGAACCAGAACGGACCTCAAGGAACCAGATTCTTTCGCTTTTAAGATACGAGTATTCGTCTGTTTTCTTTTGGTTTTGATGCAGCATTTCCATTAGCTTATTAATGATGATCTGCTGCATTTAAGAACATAAAAAATTAGCTTTAGAGTGCTTTAACTAAATCAGGCAGAAAAGCTTTATTTAGGTTTTGAGGTTTTTTGGGAGCCAAAAAAAAAAAAAAAAATCAGATTTTTACCAGGGATCCTTTGAGAACGACAAATTAAAGCTGCTGTTCTGCTGCTGGAGGATGAAACTACAAAACTTTTTCAAAAATGTTTCTCTCCTTGGTTTTACTAGTAACAAGTAAATATCAAAAATCAAAACAGAATAATTCCAGAAATAATAAGCTCATTTAACAGTACGACCTCCCCAAGGCTTGTTTTAACAAAGCAAAACTTTTCAATAGCATTTTTTTTTTGCTTAATCAGATTTTGTCAGATTCACAAATCTACAACTGAGGCCCTGATCAGAGCCGACGTGAGGTCTCTGTCAGCCGGTCTTTGTTGGTGCTCATCTCATCTCAAGCAGATGTGACGTTACATCACAACAAAGATGACAACACACAAAAGGAGACTACCACTGCATTTGTATGGAGCAGGACAATCAATCCTTTAAAAAAGGCTCGGAGTTGAAACCAAAGATACAGAAGATACAACAACCAATCAGAGCAAGAAAAATAAAAACATGAAACAAGATTAGAGAAAGCTAAAGATTATGATGCTGCAGTGCAGAAAAACTACCAAGCTGTTTGGTCTGGACAGTAATTATGTCTGTAAACACTAACTTCTTTAAATATATTCACATAAAATAGTAATTAGAGGACAAATGACAAAATTATGTTACACATCTGGAGAAACAGAAGCTAAACTGAACATGAACTGTCAGCATGATGAGCTCCAGAAACTTGGAGGTGATTTTCACTGAACTAAGCAGTCTTTAAAGTTTAAAGTTTTTACATTTAAACAGTAACTTATACTTTAAAACACATTAAAGGGACGTCAAAAGAAAACATTATGTTTTACTGCCAAAAGCTGAAGTAAATGTGTCTCCATATTAAATTCTGTTAGTTCAAAAGGGAAAATTGAATGTTGTTAAATTGAGGAAATAAAGTAATCTAAGAAATACGCAGTTAAACTGAGAGAGCAAAGAAACCGTATGCATGTTTTCACTTCAAACTTTGTAGTTGTGAAACTTCAGCAATGTGAAGCACTGAAACATCTGGTCAGTCAATTCAACAGAGTCAACAGAAAATTAATTCATTACTATTTTAATGGTTTGGTAACTTGTGGAAGTCATTTATCAAACAAAAACATCAAGCTGTCTCTGCTTACAGATGAAGTAAGGATTTGCTGCTTTTCTCACTTTTATATCATTGTAAACTTCTGTAAATTTCAGACATTTAAAGAAGTCGATTTTCTGCCTTTTTATATACAGAACGATAAAAAAAAGACAGATTAAGAGATAATGATAGTTAATGTTTGTTTTGAATAAAGTGTGGAGGTGAGGCTGGTGGACTTTTGAAACAACCACAGAAATCTGCGAGGGGTCAAACTTCAGTCATCTTTGCTGTGGCGAAATGAAGAAGATGTGATTTACTGGTTAAAAATGCAGTTTTGAAACTTTTGTTACTCCAAAGTAAAACAAACAGATGTCTCAAGTAAATCTGTGGTGTTCAGAAGTAATTTTAACAATACCCCCCTCAAGTTGAGTAAAAAAGTGAAAGAGCAACTGTTTAAGTCTTTCTGGGTTTCATTTAAGCCTCCAGATTATTTTTATCCTCTGCTGTTCCTGCTGGAAGTCTCTCCGTCTGAGCCTGCTCATCCAGACACTGAATATTTTCCATTTCTCTCCCCTCCCTCCTGTTTCTTTCTTCTCTCTCTCTGTCTCTCGGTTAACATTACATTATGGTTTCTTATTGGTCGGTGCTGAGTTGAGGTGGGAGGGTCTCAGAGCTCGACGACTGCATGTTCAGGCCTCCAGTTTGTGGAGCTGCAGACTTTACTTTTGTTTTCATCCAAAAGAAAACGTGAATGATGAATGTGATTAATATGGAGAGAGCGTGGGCAGATGTCATGGATTAAGGAGACCCATTTATCATGACGTGTAAAATGTGCGCTGCTGCTCTGGAAGAACTTAATGGGAGCTGTAGTTTTCAAATCTCACAAATCGATCTTTGTTTGACTTTGTTAGGATCATAAAAAGTTTGAATTCTTTCATCAGAAACTCATTTATTTTAGGTTTACACTTAGTAAGCAGCGAATTATTTCACGCACTATAATATATGTTTTAGTGTTTGAATTCTGAGTGTAGTTTGTTCGATATATACGTAATGCTCTGAAAAATGCAAACAACAGAATGAGTCTCATTTTAAAGATGTGGACATTTCTGTTTCGTGCAAGTCTTTCGCCGATCAGTGATGATGGAAGATCACGATGAATGAGAAGCCACAATTTACTGCTCTCTATAAATTAAACTGTATGACTGTGTCTTCTATAGAAAGTCGTAAATGAGTGATGATTTTGGACACAAAGCCCCAAATATGAGTCTCTGTTGATTGCACCTGAAACTGTTTCCAAAAATGTCTGGACTTTGGCTGTTTAGTTACACCAATAACAACTGAATTAACTAACAATTATCCATCACCTTACATAGACTCATGAACAAAGGTTTGCACGTTTTAACAGGCTCTCACTCATGCTGCTGTCTTTGTGTGTTAACTAAAAAAAATCTTGTGGACTTCAGGGGATTCGGACAATACTATGATTATGAGTTATATACTGGAGATGTTTGGGTCAGTGATAATGTTAGGACTGGAATTGGAGTTGGATTACAGCACGTTTGAATTAAAGGCTGATATTAGTATCATCAACTGCCCTGAGCCCAGTTATTACAGTTTTATGTGGATTATTTCTTGTGCTTTCATTTCATTTGAAGGTCTGAGTGCAGGACCAGGAACTGTCACGATCCAGGATTAAGTAGAAATGGGCCCTGAGAGTGAAACTCAAGAGAAATAGCAACCTGAGGCTCTGTATTTCTGTATTTCTGGAGTGCTGCTGTTATTCTGACTGTAACAGAAGAGCTGAGAGGAAATATATACACAACATACAATGTACTACAACATTATCATGAAACTGGTTTATCTACTAGAGGATATGTTCAGCAGAAATGTGATGAAAAATATAAACAATGCACAGACAAATACCAACTATAGATGAGATGTTTGCAGCTGTAAAGTTGCTTTATATAAACTGATATTTCAACATATATTTCTTCAATCAACATGACAAATGTCAAAGCTGCCTCAACAGATTTTGGCCACTAGAGGGGAGGAAAACAAGATGACATCTTATTACCATGTAAAAATATGCAAGTCCAATAATTACTCTCCTTTTAGCTCTACTTTGGTCTCCATCAACTCCTGAAAAAAAGCTAAATGTTCCACCATGTTAACTGCTAAAACCTATATTAGGTTTTTATGGACGTACAATTATCTTTAGGTTCACAATGATGAGCGAATTAGGAACAATTCAGCATTAAATGAACTGTGACAGTCTGAAACTTTCAGTCCTTCAGTCCACCAACAACTAAATATCTATATCAAACAGAGGCAAACTCCCACCATGCACTGGGGCAAAGCTTAAGCATGTGTATTACTGTTATTGAGGCCGATACAGAGAACTGCTTCAATCTGCTCCATTTAGAGGGCGAATCAGACAGAAGACAAACTATCAGGTGTGTGAAGGTGTGTGTTAGCGTCAGATCTCTGCTTTAATAATGACAGGACTGTTGTGTGTATAGACTAGTCATTACACACACACACACAGGGAACCAGCCATTAGGACCCCAGCAGAGAGCTATATGAGTGCCAGCAGCAGCACTGACAGCTCTTTTTATCTGGGAAGCTGCTGCAGGTAAAAACCTCTGTTTTTCTGTGGGAAAATAAAAACAAAGAGCTACCTGTTTGGTTTCACTTGTTGCTGGTTTCCGGGTAATTCAGTGTTTAAATTCTCACATTTAAAAGAAGTCTGAGCAAAAAGGGGTACAGGAAAATACCAAAAACAAACAAGGAAAACAATCTCTATTTCTTTTCAGGACATTTTGGATTTTTGGTAGTAGAGATGACAGGAAATGAGATGGGGAATGACAGGAAATAACCGTCAGACTTAAACCCCTGATGGTTCATCGTCATCACCTTAAACCTCGGGTGCTCCAACATTTCTGAACTTATTGGGACATTTTGTAGTTTAGGACTGGGTATTGAACCCATTTCTTTTTGGGTATAGACTGAAATGTGTGTGTGACACTGAAAACACTGAAAATGTTTTGCTTTGATACCAGTACTTGGACATGTATTGACCCTTGTATGAGAAACTTTCAATACCCATCAGTGGAGGTAAATGTTTCTGTGAGGTAATCTGAACCTGGTCTTTGCTGCCCTGCAGGGATGAGGTGGTGGTTGGTGGTGGCCAGTCTGTGGCTGCTGGTGGCCCTGACCGTCCCGGACGCCCAGGCCAAGAACAAACCTCACAACCAGGACGCTGGGGCCCGCCGGGGGAAGAGGAGGAGGGACGGACAGGGTAAGACTCTTCGTCTTAAAGGAAAACACTGATATGGCTATTATGGCTAATCCTCGTGAGAAGATTGCTGTTAGTTTTATCTATCTTGTTTTCAGGTTGCATCTTGTTTATTGGACAGGTGTAGAATACGACATGTAAAATGGAGATAGTAGTTTTAGCAAAAGTTAGCATTAGAGTTGGGTTGCCAAGTTTGAGCTCTGTTCTTACATCATCTTATGTTTCTCTGTTCATCATAATTCAAAGAACAGGCTTGTTTTCTGAATGTCTAATGACACTGGAACAAACACCAGATCAACCTATAACATGTGGAGTGCCACAGGGGAGCATCTTTGGCCCCCGACTGTTTCTGTTATATTCGACTAACTGGTTAAGTTGTTTGTGGTAAAAATGTAGTTTCACATGTTACGCAGGACGATAAAGAACAAGTAAACTTATGAACAAGCTCTTTCTTAATATTGCAAAGTCAGAATGATTCCCTTCTGGCTCAAACAAGTCTACAATAAATCAGCCAAAACATGTCTGAATCTGAAAATGAATGAATCCAGTTATACTAGATATCACTGTCTGACTTTTGTAAGTTTCTATGTAGATGAAAACTAATTTGACCATGTGTTACAGGGCATGGGCGTGCCAAAGCAGGACGGACTAGACCTTTGAAAATTAGACTGATTCCTGGTCCCAGCATCCCTGTGGGGCTTGGGGAAAACAAAGGAAACGCTGTATTACTGCAGCCCTACAAGAACATACTAAAACAGCACTCCACCTACAACGTTATCCCAGGTTAGTGAGACCACTAACTCAACTTTAACTCAGCTTCCTGAATCCAGCAACTCCGCTTCAATGGAGATTAGTGAGGCCGACAACTCAGTTGTAACCCAGATGAGTGAAACTAATAATACAACCTTTACTCAGAATGGGTAATGTCTTTTTTTTCAGTTTTTATGGTTGATACCAATTAAAGTTTAATGTTATTTGAAATCAACTGGTCTGATACAGATAACCTTATGAAATCTTAATCATGTTTATAGAAAGCTCCCATATAAGAGACCCTGCAAAAAACAGCATCTTAACAACTAATTGAATATGGTAAAAACGTTGAAAACAAATTTCAAAGGGCAGCTTAAACCATCATAGTATTCTTACACATGCTAAAGCTGACAAACTAGAGACAATTAATTTGCTTATTCATGAATCCATCTGACAATATTGTCAATATTTAAGTCTATAAAATAGCAATATCCTTCTAATCCAAGGTGACATCTTCAAAACTTTTGTTTCGCCTTGCTAAAAGTCTAAAAGTTTAATTTACTGTAATATAAAACAGAACAACCAGTTTTTACACAGGGAAACTTTGAACAAGTCATTTTTGACTGATGATTTAAGCTTTAATTGTTGTGTTTAATTTTCAGTCAACAGACCAATCATTTAATCAGGCTGATTGATCCAAATTCCTGTAGGGAGGCAAGTTTGAAATGGAACAACAGAACTGAAGCTGACGTTTTGGCAATATCCCAAACTTATTAAAGCAGGCGACCATGTGAAAGTCTCTGAGCAACACCAGTGCAAGTCTGTTTATCTGCAATGGAAAGCCTTAACCCTGTGTACAAAGGAAATCCAAACATCCCAAAAATAATCCTCCAAATGTTTTTATTTAGAAGGTAAAAAAATGAAGATTTAAAATTTAAAGTCCACAGTACACTAGCAGCCACCATATCTGTGTAATTAATATGAATAGTTTTTTAAAAACAATTAGATTAGTGTATCTTTGCATTTAAAACTTAAGTTGTTTATTACATAACAGAGTTCTTGTCAAAATTTAAATACTATTAAAAAACATCTTTGACTGAATAAAACATTTTAATCAAACACGTATGAGTTCAGTCAGAGAACAGTTCAGCTCTGAGGCTTCGTCTTGTTCTTATAATGAAGCCGCCGGTTATTACAGCTCAGTCATTTAATGACGAATCATCACATTCCTACTCAAACAGAAGGAAAAATCTTTTGTGGGAAAAAAGCTCGTCAGAAAATAAGTCCTGCAAAATCCCACGCATTCATGAGGACAAAGTCTCCAAAGAGGAGCCTCAAAGCCACGTGGAAACCCTTCAGCTTAAAACAATAAAGTGGGCCTTATGTAATTAGAAGGGAAGGTGGTGTTGGAGGCAGTCTGTTGTTGGGAAGTGCAGGGGGATTTCTTTTTTCATGTAGATCTAAACCATTTGGCTGTTGTTTGGGATATAAGAACGTGCCTCTTTGTCCAGACAAACAGACAAGCTGACTGTATCTGTAACAACAACCAAACAAATCAGACTGCGGTTTACGTAAAACAGAAAGTCGGACCAACACGACAACCAATCATCTTCAGTGCTGCAGTGTGAAAGTTCATTCTTCTTGGGAACAGTAGTTACGTGACAAAATAATCTTATCTCAACTTACTAGGCATTTTACTGGAGCTTTCAACATTATCTCACAGTCTTTTATACCTCGTCTGTAACTCTGGTGCACTACGTCATTGCTTCATCATTTACAGGAGATATTTATTTTCATTAGTCTTTTCAACAGCTTTCACTGCGCCAGACTTTTGTACCTTTGCTAAGTTTCAAAAAAACAGTTCTTTTCCCCAAAATGAGGCATGATCTAAAGCACAGGAGACGATAAAAAGCTATCTTGGGATTTCTTCGTTTCACAGAGCCCAGGAAAACATCTTCAAATGTCTTTCTCTGTCTGTCTTATTGTCCAAAACCAAAATATATTCAGTTTAAAGAAATAAAACAGACAAAAAGCAGAAAAACCTCACACTGGAGAAGCTGGAAACAAAGCATGAGTGTTGTTTGCCTTGACGAACCATTAACTGATTATAAAAAACTGTTGTCAGTTCATTGTTTGTCAGTCCGACAAATCAACTAATTGTTTCACTGCTAGTAAGAGCACATAAAAATACCGCAGAGTGATGGTGCCACGACAGAGTCTGATGGTTGCTGTATTATTTAAACAAAACCCTGTAATTTACTAGACAATGAAGAGAGAAAAGAAAAGCTCTAAAGTATGTGTGCCCAGCAGAGATGACAGGGCGACAGTCTCACTGCTCACAGTAAAAAGGACAGAGATAGGAGAGACAGTATTTAAGAGAAATAACCTGAGCCTCTTAACTACCTGTATTTCTCTGGACGTAACAAAGAGCATACCATTAGAAAGGATAGATGACAGACAGGACAGACTTAGAATAGACTCAAAGAGCTTCTTCCTGCTGTATCATAGTGGTTTACAGTCTTTTCTACTGACTCACTACCAGTCATAGCCCAGTCCTGTCCCAGGTCTAATGTTGAAAGGTGGGGTCAATGCAGAGGGAGGAGTGGAAACGATACAAATCATTGCTTTGACTGTTTCTGATGGTAAAGTACAGGCTTTAGATTTTACTATACACACACAGCAATTACTGCACAAGGGCCCGTTGATGCTTCTGCTGAGGAGGACAAGGGTTGACATGTCAGGCTAAAGTTGCGACCAAAAGGCTGCTGGTTTGAATTTTCCTCATTTTAGGTCCCTGATTCACTGCCCACATATCTTATTTGCTCAGTGATTCACTTCGGTCTGCTGTTCATGTAGCACATTCACATGATTCACATTTATATTCCACCCCAGAGGGTCACTCTGGAGCCTGCTAATACAGATTTTAACTACAATGAACCACTCAATTGACTGTAATGCCTCTGTTGTTTCAGGTAAGCAGGGTCAGTGTGTGTACCAGGGTCTGACCATGTTCGACCAGGCCGTCTGGTCTCCAAAGCCCTGTGTGACTTGTCTGTGTACCGGAGGGCGGGTGGTTTGTGACGAGATCACCTGTCCCATAACGCACTGCCACTTCCCCTTCACCCCCGCTGGGGAGTGCTGCCCCGTCTGCATGGAGCCAGGTAGAAACACAACATGTGGCAACGCCATGGTGCAACATCGAGAAGCCGCAGAGATGAGCAAAGTCTCTGACAAGCAGGACCACTATGTGAAGGGTTTTAGTCAACATTTACACCATAAAAACCTTTAAACATATTTAAGTTGTTACCAAAACCAGTTTGCTAAACTACATCTTGGTTTGATACTTTACAGTTCAGCAGACATTTATATCAATAACGGTGTGTTCACATCAAGTTTTATTCACAGATTAGAGCTGTAGATGAAACTGGAATAAACTAAAGATCCCCAGAAATAAACTGGGGAGTGAAATTTGATCATAACTTTTAAGAATGATAGCAAAAACTTAACACTTAAAACAAGACATGTTAGCCTTCGAATCTGTCAACAGTTCACCCTGAAAATGTGCTATCAATTCTTCAGATAAGTCATTCAAACATTTGAATTAAATGTTTAAGTATATCGGGGTGGTCAGTAATCCAACAAATAGTTTCTTAGTGAAATCACATTTGGAGATGTTGTGCAGTTCAGCTGTCAGAACAGATTTAATTGAATAGGGTTGATGTTAAAATGGTTCACTGGTCTGCTGGAATAAGTAGACAGTTTCCATCTCTGAGGCCTCAGCATGTTGTTCCTGTTTCCATCATGGCTTTAAAAATGTGTTTAGCACATTTTGAATTACATCAAAACACATGTTGTGAAAGTTTTAACATTTCTATATGTTTGGAGATACCATGTTGTTTTCAACATGTTCAGGATTGGTTTTGTCTTACTGTCAATTCAGTCTAATCAAAATCAGAACTAATGTGCATCTGAATCAACAACAAATACAAGGATGTTGCCAAGCAACATTATTTTGAGATGTGTACATGTGCTGGAGGCAGAAAACAGCCCAAAAAAAGGTAAAGTTTATGTGGAGGTCACCATAATAAGTTGTTTTGTACCATAAAGTGCACAAATTACAAAAGTAATGGGTGGAAATAGTTTTCTATCCCAGGAGGGAATCCACCCTGTTAGCTCAGAGTATAACAGCTTCAGCTTGTAGTGATCTGGTCAGAGCCCTGGATTTTAACAAGGTGGTAGATAGTTTTGTATTGTTTTGCCTGTTTGAATGTCAGACAACTCACACCGTTATTGTGTGTTTGTGGCTGTGTAGTAGCAGAGTAGTTAAAATGTTCATCAGGCTCAGTGATCAATGCTGCGCTGATCAGTTCCATATATGTGTAATGATTCTGTGTGGGACTTAATGACAGCTTATAGACATGGCTAATTAATGATAGTTTTTAAATCCTGTAACCACACAGTTTCTTATTAAGTTTTGCCTGTATACACTGCAGTTATCTCATCTCATCAGTTTTTAAGCGGCTAGAGCAGAGAAGTGTCTCTCAGCATGAGGCATAGAGTAACAACGTTTTAGAAAGAGAGTGAGTTTCAGTCTCCTTTAAACAATTTTTCCATACATACTGAATGTGTTCATATATAAACGATCACAGGGATCACAGAGTTTTCTACCTCCTTGCTATGTATGCATCCTTTATTATAATCAGGAAAGCTGCTGTGAAATTATGCAAACCTGCAGTATTTGAATTGACAATAACAGACTCATTGCTCAGTCATACACTGCACAGTCAATATGTGCATGTATGGAGGTGAAGCTGGAGAAGAGCTCTTTAAGTCATTTTGTCAATGGCTTGGATGTAGATGAATACAGCATTAAAAACATCTACAGTATATGTAACTGTAGAAGTACACTGTGTATAACTGTCTGTGTATGCATGGTGTTAATTATAAAGGAAAAACTAAAAGCTGTTTTATACTCAGACAAGGTGCCAGGAGACATCTTCATCACCTCCACAGAAAGCAGCATTACCATTAATCTAGTTCAAGAAATCGGAATCACCGTCACATCTCTGATTTGTTTAGTTATTGAGATAGTTTTTGCTCATTGACGGCTGTTTCACTAGCTGGGAAAACAATCTATTCAAGCTATTCAGAGCCTTGTGAAGTAAGGGACCCTTAAAACTTTGTTTGGTCCAGGAATTTGATATTTTGAAAAATTGGAGGTGTAACACCTCCCCAGATCACGGTAAGGACCAAACAGTTTAATACTTGTCTGAAGTAAAGAGGTGGTCTTGGTCTGGACCAAACTGAACCATGGTTTGGTTGGTTTCTAGTGTTTTTCACTTTTTTGAGATGGGTCATACATTAGGACCAATTACAGGAAGTTCCTGCAGGCTATCATCAGAAAAAGGAAAAACAATCCATTGAAACTAGATGACCCGCGGTAGCATGTTAGGAGAGGACGAGACCAAATGTTTCATTATAACGTTGTATGCTGTATAGTTCTTTAGTGTGTGCACATAATTGCAATGTGAACCCAAAACTAAATGGATCAAATGTATAGAATATATATATTAAAAAAAACAAACGTGAAGGTTTGAGCCTCGGGTTGGGACTTTGAGTTATAAAAAGTCTCTGAGAAAGTTCAGAAAATCAATGTAAATATTCAACAACAAATTATATTTGTTGGATATCCCTGTCCGCACTAATTTATGGCTATAAAACAGTGTTAAGTGTTAAAACAAGTCAGATAAAATTGGTCTAAGTTCAATAAGTTTCATATTTGTCAACAAACAGACCAACTTTACCTGACTGTGGTCATACGAGTACAGCTCAATGGGATCTGGTTCAGACTGGTCTACAGCAGCAGTCTGCTCTGTAGCTACAACAAGCTGGTCTTGTACCTGTCTGACAACACTAACACAGCCGTCTGTCTGTCCACCTCCTCTCTGTCTGTCCAACTGTCATCCTGTCTGTCTGTCCTCCTCAACTCCCATCTCCATCCTGTATCATTCTCTTCTAGTTTTCTTTATTTCCTTCCAACTTTGTCTTCCCATTTTTCTTGTTTCCTCCTCTTCTCTTCTGTTTCTCTCTCTTCCATCTTTCTATCCTGGCACCTTTTCTTTCCCCTCGACCACCTCCTGCCCTCTGATTGGGTGCCCCTAGACCCTGACCTCAGCCTTGACCTTTCTGGTGACTCCCCAGTTCCCAACGACTCCAGCGAGTACGGCAAGGGCATGACCCCACTGACCCAGGAGGAGATCCAGGGAATCCTCTGGCGAGAGGAAGAGGAGCACCGCGAGGAGGAGGAGCGCCTGAGGAAAAAAGACGAGGCGAGGAAGAAGAGGAGGAAGGAGAGGAAGGAGCAAGCGGAGAGGCAAAGGAAGATAGTGGAGGAGAGGAGGAGGGAGGAGGAGGAGGCCCTGAGGCTGCAGGTGGAGAAAGAGGAGAAGGAGTGGAGGAGGCAGATGGAGGAGATAGAGAGGAAGAGGCAGGAGGAGGAAGAGAGGAGGAGACAGGAGGAGGAGGACAGACAGCGGAAGAGAGCGGAAGAGAGAGAGAGGGAGATGAAGCTGGAGGAGGAAAGGAGGAGGCAGGAGGAGATACTGAGGGAAGAACTACTGTCTCTGGTGGAAGTGGAAGAGGAGGAGCAACTGGAGGCCAAAGAGGAGAGGCTGGAGGAGGCAGAGGAACGGTTGGAGGAGGCAGAGAAGAGGCTGGAGGAGGCAGAGGAGCGGCTGGAGGAGGCAGAGGAAGAGGAGGAGGTGTGGCTGAGAGGAGATGTGTTTCAGATGCTGCCAAAAGAACCAGAGGAACCCGAGGAACCAGACCTCCTCCCTGCACCGATCCCGAGACCTCCTGCTGCGACGAATGAGGAGCTGAAGGAGATAGAAGAAGAGGTGGAGGAAGGGGAGGAGAGGGAGGTGGTGATAGTGAACAGAGGAGGCCTGCCTCCAGGCTGCGACATCTCTGATGTCACCGTGACATGCGAGAACACCAAACTCACCTACTTCCCTCCTCTGTCCATACCTGAGCTCAAATCTCTGAGTCTGGAAGGTAAGTCAACGCCACGACGAGACGAGGAGGCCGCAGAGCCGGAGAGAGCAAGATGCACCACGAGACATGAAGGAGAACTTTACCATTTTAATACATACTTAACTAGTGTGAGGGTTAGCAGCTTTTATTCAATCTGAATCCAGTTTCTGACCCATTTGGGATCAGCTGTCAAAATTTGTGACTTAAGTTAAAAGTAATACTAGACTAAACTAGAACTCAAAGAATCAATTAACTTTAAGTTAACTGATTCTTAATTAAACTAAAAATGTTTTATTCTGATTAGCTACAGCCTACTTACATTTTCACAACTTATTCTTCAGTAGCTACTTTGCGTCAAATGCTGGAGGTCCTAATTCAGACCTAATAAACTGCAAAAGGAATAAGTCAGGTAGAACTCTTTTATAAATCCCACAAAAACATCAAAACAAATGTGTATAGGGATCCTGCATTTTGCCATCTGTCCAACATAACATTATTAGTGTTGTTTTGTCTCTAATACACCTTGCCAACGATTGATACTTTTCACAGATACTTTTACATGTCAAATCTTTGTTTCACCTAGAGGACACAGGTTTCATCACGTCTGTGATATGAAAACAACCCCTTTTCTACACACTGTCTCCTCGGCTGACAGTGTTGTTAGAGTTAATCACACTGTATGGCAGTAGAGGGGGTTGGACAGGCATCTGGTTCTAGGCTTGTAAAATGTAATAGCTCATTGTGCGGCTTTCCTGTGTTGCTCTGTGCAGAACGATGCAGCATAAAAAATGAATAAATAAGAATTAAAAATAATAGCAGTGATTCAGGGGCTCGGTGACTTGTGACGCAAATAATTGATTGTTTAGGAGGAAGCCATATTTTGTGCGTGGGATTTGTTGACAATAAGAGAAATACATAAATTACAGTCTCCATTTATACTTTAAAGGATTAATCTACAATGAATGAAAGTAAACTTGGAGATTCTAAATCCAGAAACTGATGTGACGTGGTCAGCTGATCATCTTACCAATTACCAACAAAAACACACAGTCCACTTATCTACAGAGTGGTGCATCTTTAACCTTGCAAATGATCTCTGGTTTAGTTTCACAGGGAGAACAGCAGCTAGTTTTGGCCTCCAGGCATTAATGTTAATAATCTTAAGCTGATATATTTGGTATGTGAGTTGTTAAACCTGCAGCATAACAAATTCAGGCAATTTATTAACCTAGAACCCAAACTTATTTGCATTTAAGATCCAATGATGAAAATAAATCATCACAAACACAGCAGTTTGACAACACATTCAAGGCAAACAGAAACACTGCAGTTACAGAAAGACAGTTTTCTAGATCTCAGTATGAACTGACTTAAACTCTTCTACCTGCAGGCAACAACATCAGCAGCATCCCAGCAGAAGCCTTCAATGGCATCCCCAACCTGGAATGGATCAACCTGAAGAAAAACAAACTCACGTCTGCCGGCATTGATGCTAAAGCCTTCAAAGTAAGATATACTAAACCACTGCTGCTCTATAGAATAAAAGGCAACTGTTTTTCCATTCATTTGTCACTCGATTCAAGAGTTTCTTCGAGACCAAGAAATTCAAGAAATCCTGAAGATTGATATGAAAGAAACAGAGGCGTGTAAAACAGACATGTCCAACTAAAATAAGGCAAACAACCATAAATATAATGATATAAAGGTGCAAAGTCTTCAAAGATCTAAAAGAAATAACAAAATCTACAGGAATGATCAAGTGTTTTTAAAGTTTTGAGTGTGATCTGAAAGTAAATTTTCAGGGGCATGAAATTAACACCTGAAGTAGCCAGTCAACTTCGCACACATGACCATTAAAAATACTTATCTCTTTATGTGTGTGTGTGTCAGGGTCTGAAAATGCTAAGGCGTCTGTACTTGGATGGAAACCTTCTCGACGCCGTGCCCTCTGACCTCCCACCCACCCTGCAGGAGCTGAAGATCAGCGAGAACAGACTGAGAGAAATCCAAGAAAACAGCTTCCAAGGTACAGCCACAGTATCTCATAATGCACCTATAAAATACTTGTAGTTGTTGAGTGTAAATGACACAATGCAACCACCTACATTGTTAATAGACTCATCACTATGTTGGTTTCTCTGAACTGTGAAAGTAAAGTTCATTCTTTCTTTGAAGACATTCAAATGACACAGAGCAGTGTTTCAAGGAAACCATCTGTGGCCGTGCAGCTCAGACATTAACCAGAGAACAGTTGGGATTCATTAGCTGCAGTTGACTAAAGCTGGCAGTGACAACTGTTATTTCCCTCGGTACAATCACCATTTGTCACATAAATCTTAACCTCTTAAATCTTAAATCATTAACAATCTAACCTAAGGGTCTAGTAACCTACCTAGGTCTAGTTATGATTGTGCTTCTTGAGATTTGAAAAGCGCACACACACGTTCAGCACCAGAATCACTTTTCGTTTTTCCTTCTGAAGAAACTCGAGGCAGTGATAGGCAGCTGGATTTTAAACCTCAGGTTCGCCATGTGTTCAACAGTCTTAACTTTAAACTCAACTGTAATGTTTTAATGCACAAACAACAAGATGACAGCTGTCTGTGACGTAGCATGTATGAGAGCCCTGATGAAAAAAAGCCCCAACCCTTCATGACTGTCATGCTTTTACCCGTCTTCTTCTTCTTCAGAATAATCATCTTTAGTCTTGTGCATTTCACAAACAGTCTTTTTCAAACAGTATTTTTTTTTATCAGTGTTTGTTGTATCTTTTTACTGTCCAACTGCATTGTTTTGATAAACACATTTCTGCACAGCTCTACTCTGTGTTATTTATTTATCTATTAACCTCTAATGTTTCACAGTTGTGGTGCAACTGTATGTTATACGCAAAAAAAAAGAGAATTTGCTGTTCTGTCCTCCAGAGTAACTGTTGCTGCACCGATTCAAAAACAAATTTCCAGTTGATGTTTATCTATTTTCTGTCTTTAAGATCTCAACAGTCTGGTGATTCTGGAGTTGGAGGGAAATCTGCTGAGCGAGGGGAATGTAGATCCTCTGGCCTTCGCTCCCCTTGCCCAGCTCTCATATCTGCGTCTGGGCAGAAACTTCTTCCGTACCATACCACAGGGTCTCCCCAAGTCGCTGCTGGTATGAAGAAATATCTGTTTACATAACTGCTATATCTTTCCAAGCTTTTCTTTCCACAGTGAGATACTTCAGTTTCTTTGTAAAAGTCCAGGACGATGGCCATGGCAGTAAATGTCCATGGCTAAGTCTATTTATAAGTTTGAAAATGAGTTAAGGACCACATATCAGTATAAGGAGTTTATACGTCACCAACGTTATCAACAACCAAAGAAAATGACATTTTAGGAATCTGGAGGCTCTAAGTGGCCATTTTTTTCAGTTGGCAGAAAGAGGTACCACACTTAGGGAAAAGCTTAGTAAATTTATCAATAAATTCTCCAGCAACATATTGTTTTGAATTAAATCTATCAGACATTCATTCACATTATCAGAGGCCTCCTGAGCAGCTCCCTGCAGTCAGTCAGGAATTTAGGTTTGCTGATGCATCACTATTTTCTTGTTGGCTCAGATGTTTAAGACTCCGCCACTGAGTAAACTCTGCCTCTACCTGTGGGAAACCAGTCCACCCAACCTGTAATTACAGCTCTGGTTAACCACAAACACTGCAGTGCACCGGCCACATGCTGCTGTCAGTCCACCTTAAAACCAACTTCACATTATGGCCTTCAAGATTTTCTATACACCCTCTGCAAATCCAAAACCTCAAACCTTTTCTTGTCATTAGATTGTGGTCTACCTTTAACGTTTGTTCTTTTCAAATTAGCTCTGAAAGTCCACAGTTTCAGACATTTTCATCATGAACTGCAAATTATGATCGTGATTTTAGGATGATACTTCAGGGTAAATGAGCAGACACAGAATTTGACGACACGTGTCTGGTGTTCATTTCCCAGCCTGCCCGTTTATCCGATTAGACTGCCAGGTTTAACAAAGACTGCAACGTGAATTTAGTTTTGGGGTGGATTATGCATTTATAACCAAAAACAGTCCAAATAAACCACAGACCTGTCTGCCAAGATCTCTGAACCAAAAGCACTCTGATAAAATAACTGTTTAATTACAAACTCGTAACACCCCACTGTTGCTTTCATTAGAAACAAAAAAACGTACAACACTTTGGGGTCCTACTGTGACTCTGACACTAAATTCCAGTAATTGGCCTCAAGCATTCACCAATCAAAACATTTTCCTTTCCAACCCCGATGATGACAAACATTTGGTTTTTTTTTCTGCTCTGTCTGTCGTACAGGAGCTGTACTTGGAGAACAATCTGATTGAGGAAATCTCGGAAACAGCTTTCAATCAGACCCACAATCTGAACCTGGTTTCTCTGAGACACAACAAACTGGATGAGACCAGGATTGCCCCGATGGCCTGGTTTAACCACAGGTTTTACAAAAATAGATCTGTCACTGTCAATAATGATTCTTCAGGGTCACAGGAATTTATTAGTGATGAATTAAGTTATCATTTTGGTTGTCACCAATAATAGTTTTCATTTCACCACCATACCTTCATGGGACTTTTCTAGCAATGCATTTTACCTCTATTTTTTTAGCACCTCTCCTGATACCATCAAAATCAATCAGTCATGGTCTCTCATTTTCATTTTCTTACAAATCCTCCCTCATCTTTCTGCTTTTCTGCAGGAATCTGGAGTCAATCGACCTTTCACATAACGACCTTTACCTGGTTCCATCCTACCTGCCAAGATCCCTGATTCACCTCGTGCTGGTGGGAAACAAAATAGAGAGGATACCTGGTAGGTGTGCCAGCTGCACAATAAATTACAGACCTAGATTCTCTGTCAGCCTTTGTATCTCATTCATTTATTTAGATTAAAAAGAACATCAATAACTATTTCAGCTCCACCATCAAATTGCTAACCTCATTCACCTACCAAACATAAAATTACATTTATGACATTTTACTGCAATAATAATGAACTCATAATGAAAATAACTGTTAGCTGCAGAACTAGTGTTGGTATACTACAGAAAAATCAGGATCTGGTCTTCCATAGTTACACCCTTTCTTTTCTTCCAATGCCTCCCCAGGTTATGTCTTTGCTCACATGGACCCTGGATTAGAGTACCTCTACCTCTCTTACAACAAACTGGATGGTGAGGGCACCGAACCAGAGTCATTCTTTGGCTCGTACAACTCCATGGTGGAACTGTGTCTGGATAACAACCAGCTGATCACTGTGCCGTCTGGCATCAACGAGATGACCAACTTACACTTCCTCAGACTCAACAATAACAAGATCAGGTATGAGGCCACCTTTCACAGATATACATTTATTAGGGAAGGATTGCCCTCGTGACTTGAAAATGATCACTTCTTAAAAAACATCACTCTTTTTCCAGAATTTCTAGGATCTATCACCATAAAGAAACAAATAATTAGGCTTTAAAACTCTTTTGATTGTGTGGTGATATAATAATGAATAACAAAATTATAGAAAAATGATTTAACTTGTAATAAACAGCAATTATCAATTAAGATTATTTTACATTAGTAGTGTGCATGATTGGTATGTTTTATTGATTTACAATGCATATTTTCTAGATTTTTCCTTAATCTAATGAGAGCAAAAAGTTGAAAAAAAAAAAAAAAATCAACTTAAGTACCAGAAGCCTCTGATAAAAAACAATAAAACCAGGTGATTAAAGACAGAGCTTGAGGAAAAAAAGTCTAAATTCAATACAATCCTTTAAGACCAGCAACAAAGAGTCCAGAACCTGACCAGATGACTGACTCATTCAAAACAGTCTGCCAGACAATACAAAGGCTGAAAGTTCACTGAACGGAGGGTTGTCTTGACGACAAGGAAAAAAACAAGTTGATTTATATTTCCACCTGAGAGTCACCCTGAATCACCTCATTACTCACTTACATGTCCATGCATGGCACACACTGTAGTCCAGGTTAAAGCACAGGCTTATATATTACAATTTAAACACCATCCCAGGCTCTGTCTTCACTGCCAAGATGGCCGAAACTCCAGCCACCAAGCAAATACTGCAGATTATTTCATATATATGGCACACTACCAACAATAACACTAATCTACAGTACATAGGAAAAATAAATAAACAGCTAAGATGAAAAACTTCAAATAAAAACAAAGAAGGTGAGGTAGGCTATATAGACAAGTTACATGGCTTTAAAATCTTCTAAAAAAAATATAGGTTGCCAATGCGGTGTGAACAGTAGAGTCAAAATCAGAGCACGACTCTGAATTAACTGTAATTTTCTTTAGGTTTTGATTTTTGTTAGCTTGTTAAAATTATTTCCATTAAAGTACAGCAATCTAAGCCACTTGTAATTAAAGTATTAGCATTTCAGCATCATTCTGGCTTAAAAGTGGTCTCACAAGATGAAAAAAAAAAAACGTTTTTATGACCTTGATAAAATGACAAATTTCCATCCAAGTCTAAAATCACTACCAGATCTGTAACTTGTGTCTTAATCTGTGTTGACAGGCAGCCAAACTTTGAGTAGATTCTCTCTTTCTGCCATACAAGTAGAATTTCTGTCTTTTGTGCATTTTGTAATAATATAATAAAACAATAAATTACATAAAATAATATTAATATCAGTGAGATGGACAGAGAGAACTGGTGTAAAGTGAAATGAAGATATGTAATTGTGTATCATCTGCATAACAGTGCTATTTCACATTATGATGACTGATAATGATGTCCATAAGGAGTTAGACTGTCTCTATACCAGAGAGACTATAAAACATAACTGAGTGATATTCAGAATTGTATAATTACTTCTGTACATAGAGCTGAAACGATTAGTCAATTAATCAGTTAGTCAATCAAACAACTAATGGATCACTTTGGTAACGTTTTAAACAAATAAGCCAGACATTAACTCATTCAAGCCTCTAAATTGTGAAGATCTGCAGCTTTTCTATGTCTTCTGTGACAGTAAACTGAGGGGCGAATTCACAAAGGATGTACTGTGGCCACCATGAATTGCACATCATTTGCAACTACTATTTGCCCCGTCTGAAGTTCTGATTCACAAAAGATATTGTGCTAATGATATGATGGTGCATTGCATGTTATTGCGTTTACTGTATACTCACCTATTCTAATGAGCTAATGAGTCAGTCTAGCAGTGTTAGATGGGTTGACGTTGTGGTTCAATGCCACTTTTTACCACTTCATTACTATTCACCAATGTTGTTTTTACAATATCTTTTGAGTTTATTAGCAACCATTTTTGTCAGAGTTTGGAACCCTTTTTTGGACAATAAATTATTCAAAGTTTAACTGCTATTCATAATGTCGAAATATTGCTTATAGGTGAATGTAAAAGCTGCGCAATTGTTTTGTGAATTTGATCCTGAATGCCTTTGGCTGGACAAAATATGTAATCTAAAGACATCACAGAACCAGGCTTTGCATAATTGTGATGACCAACTTACACTTTCTGAACCAATGATCAACTGATTATTTAAGAAATTAATTGTTCCATTAAGTAATTTAAAATGAAAAAAATAGTGCAGCTTTAGTCCTAGATATTAAAAAAGTGTATCTAACTGCATCTTGATGCTGTGTCTTCCAGGAGTATCCCTGATGAAGGCATCTGTGATCCGAACCAAAGCGGAGAATCCACTCTGGTCGCCCTGAGACTAGAAAACAACTACATCGACCCCCAGAAGGTCTCACCATCTGCTTTCTCCTGTGTACGCTCCTCCTCCAGTGTGGTCTTAAAACCCCAAAAAACCAAATGATCTAAAACAAAATACTAAAAGACACTTGTTTAAACCCCCAGAAATTCACAGGCAAAGATTCTGGTTTTTAATGTGCCGAGACAAAATAAGTTTCCCCTCACCAACTTTCTCTGATGCTGTATGTTATTGAAATTACAACCCCAATAATAAGACATTACTTTCATTATATTACGTTAAATGGCTCTTACATGTCCGATGTACAAGATGAACATGACAAAAGGAAACTAAACTGTATAAACACAGTTACTCCTGAAGAAACTTGCCTCATGGGAATGTACTGTCCTGTTATATCCTTGGACTGAACCATTACAAGCTGCATAAAATAAAGATTTTCTTCTTCTCTGACCGTAATATACTTTTTCAGGTCTGGTAAGTTGTTTTGCACAGTCGCCTGGCCCAACTTAAACTGGTATGAAGGTGACAGAACACCTTCAGACTTCAAAATCAAACACATCTGTCTGCGTAAGTAAAATGTTAAACTCTCTAAAATGGAAGGAATTCCTGCACCATACACAGTAAAATGAAAATGCTAATAAAGAAATGGAAAGAATTCTGTGAAGTGAGACCACAAGCCCAACGCATTATTTTTAACAACCTCACCACCTTCATGTTCCATTTCTCAGCTCCGTTTCTTCCAGTGCCTTCTTTCATAAAAACTGACATGGAAAGGATTGTGAGTGGTTTGTGTGAGACATCGTTTGAGCTTTTTGTGTTAAAGATTAAGGGCAATAATAAAGTTAAGTGAGTGCTGTTGGAGAGCTAATCCCTCTGGCAGATAGAGACAGAAGATTCAATTACATGTCTGCCCATGTCCTCCATCTTATCCATTCTTTGTCTGAACTTAAGCAGATAAAAGCACAGTAACTTCCTCTGGAGCAGTTTAGCCAAACAGAAAGAGGTTAATGGGAGTCTTGCCGTATGATGTAGGTTCAGATTTATAGTTCAGCGTTCATTTTCCCCAGTTGAAGGCCCCACATCAATAAAAGCATGTCTGTTGTGATACAGAGTGATGGTGAGCTGCGCATATACTCATACCTGGAGTTACATCCAGGTGACTTCTATTTTGCCGTCTCCCATTGCTGAATGGGAGACTATTGCTGTTTACCTGGTTTCATTTATTGTTGAGTGAGGGTCACCGTTACCGCAGAATTCATCTATGTAGACTATGTTGTCTGAGGAAACACAAATACTGTATTCTAACAAATGCTTTTGACCTCAAGGTCCCTCCAAGAACTCTCCTCCAGCAGAGCAGAGTTGAAATGTGGGAGAAACCATTGGCTCCAGAAGTATTTTTCTAACTGTAAAACTGCTTTTAAAAAGTTATTTTTGAATGATGTCCTTAGTGTTCCTCAACACAGAATCATTATTTAACCATATCATGGGTTTATGCCTCATCTATCATCCTGTGTAACTGTGGTCTAATATATTAATAAATCATCACTGGCACTGACAGTGAACAAAAGAAGGCTTCTGCAACTTTGAAGAGGTGTGGATTAAACGCTCTTACAGTACTTACAGATTGTGTGGTTGCTTTATGTACCATTGACTGGAATTACAGTGTGCCCAAAATTTTGAACAGTTGAGAACTGTTGTTTACAAAAATGACTTTTTTAAAGAAAAATGTATTTGAACATATTAACTGAAACACATCTGCCCCTTGCTTTGCTCTTGGCTGGCCAACATGCATAAATTATATGACTTAATGTTTATCTGATGTGCCAAAAATGATACTGTAGTTTAACACAATGTTATGTTGCAAAATTCAAATAAACTTCACTATGTTCCAATTACTGTCTGGCTGATGAAGTTTCACCTACATTCACTGTGTCATATGAATAAAAATACCTCATAACTACTACTTATATAAAAAAATAATTATGACAATAATAGTTCTGGTAGGCCCACCCTAACCCTTGCAGTGAGGGTCTGCAGGAGTCCCTGTGATGTAGATTTAATTAGGTATTCATTCTTCAAGTACTCATGGGTTTTTGCTGATGACTGTGTGTGCTTTCCACTGCACACGTTTCTTTGCTTCAACAAATGCTCATTTTTTGAGTGTGAACACTTATGTTGAGAGTGTTAAAAAACCTGATAACGATGTATTGCCCAATATTCACTTTTGTTTGTTTGTTTGTTACTTATAGATTGGAATACTCCACGGTAAGATAATATTTACCAAATTATTGGATTGACTCTGGCTCCTGTGACATGAATTTCTTCAGCTCATGTCTCCACCATGTAAAGTATATGACCTCGGGCTGTGTGCACCCACTCACATGCCAACAAGAGAGGAAAGGCTCTTACTTGTAGTATTCATAAAGACTCCACAGATGTTTATCATTGAGTTCACAGAACTAAAAATCTGATTTGATCACCGTTGTCCCTGCAAATATAAGCTGATGCACTATTGACTCTTCAAGTGTTAATAATTTAATAACTGTTTTATAAAAATGTAAATCAATTCTAAACTGTTATAAATAATTAACAATAAGTGAGAAGGTAAAGATTTTTTGAATCTTTAGACAGAGCCTGAGAATGTGGGAACATTGACCAATGAGCACAAAACCAGACCTATTTGAATTGTTGAAAAAAAAAAAACAGAGTGGTGATTCAGATGTCTGGAAACAAACTACATGAGCTTCATGTTCCCATCTGGAACACAGTAGAACACCTTGAGGTTTTTGAGGATTAGATGCATGTTGACAATGAATGCAAATCTTCAACCTGTGGTATGTGCTGCATGAGTCACATATCCAAACAAGAAATTTGATTATGTTCTCCTGGTTTCCCCCTTCACTGCTGGCACCTCCAGTGCATGGAGGAGTACTTTCATTTATTTTCATGTTATCAAATTAACACCTCAGGCCTCAGGGAGGAGGTAGAGCCGTGGTGCCTGTTAAAGACTGAGTCATGATAAAATGCGGTGATCTTTGCATCACAAGTCTTCTACCGTTATGCAATACATATTCAGTGAAAGCTGTAATTATCAGAGCTGGAAGCCAACTATATCATAATATTTTCCTCTGAAAGCCTGAGGTTTAGGATCATTTACTTCAGTAGCAGACAGATCTAAAAGAAAAGCTAAAATGTGAGGAGGACAAAAACCTCAGCGCCATCTTTGGGGGAGACAAATTGGAAATATCAGATAATTATATGCAGGCAAAAATAAATCTAAAAGTAGAAAAGCAATAAAAACAACAATCAGTAATGTCTGGTCAGTTTCTGGATGCTGGCAGTAAACATCTCATCATACTTCAGCTGGAAAACCTTCTTCCAATGAGCTGAAGCTCGGAGATCAAAGGTTTTCCTGTAGAAAAGAGAGAATTGTTCTCGTCTGCCAAGAGGAACATCTGTTGCATTCATCAGTCTCACAAATCAAACACACGAAGGAGCAACCTAATAGTCATTAGTCACATGACCTTCTCAATGCTCCTCAGATGAGGGCATTCAAAATTCACTTACAAATTCAGCCTTACGTACTCAGTGGACACTTCATCAGGTTCAAATAATTACTTGAATTCTGGGCTTTCATTCAGCTCTAAATAAATCTGGTGTATTATAACTTCACAACATGATTTATAAGATATAAAAGCAGAAAAAAAACATACTATACAAATTCACATATTTTTTTTTTACAGTTTTTCATCTGATCTTCATTTTTTTCTTCATGTGAATTACTGGATAATCCTGTCTTTGCAGGCCTCTAAAAGTAGCATGGTCATAATCTGTAGACACACTGTACACACCTGTTGACAAAGGGTGACAGGTATGCATTGATATAAAATAACTTGAGAAAATGAAAAATCTTGGGAACTACTGATCTAAACCATTTTATCTGGAGTTAAACAATGTGAGGGAACCAAGAATGTATTGTTAAAAATGTAATGCTAAACTTTAACTGAGTGTGTGGATCCCTCTGTGCCTATCCCCAATATTTATACTCATCAGACTTTTTTAAATATGAATAATATGAATGAGTGTGTTTACATGTTTTCTTGGTTATAAGGTTTATCCTAGTCATATCACATTCAGAGAAATCTGGTTATTCACATCACATAAATGTGATAAATATGATAAATATAATGATAAATATAACCTAGTGACCAATTATTGCATGCTATTTGCACAGGCGCCTGTGATGTTTATAATACATTATTTTGAGCTCAGTAACCTGATATTCCTGTACCTGTGATTGAGCCTCTGAACTACCAAGTATAATTAAGCCTTTCATTAACAAACGACAAAACTGTTTTGCATGGCTTCATGTCTTCACTGCCACCAGTATTTGTGTTTCTGTTACGTCAGTCGGCTGAAGATGCAGAAGTAGTCTGCACTGGTCAGAAACCTGCATAAGACGTATGCATGCAACAGTATCCTGGTTTCTTTCATTGTTCTGAAGCTAGCATAGTCAGGTTTCTCAAAACCAGTATACGGAATAGGTTTCTAAAATTGGAATATGCTGTTTAAGTGTGGAAACATAAAAATGTGATACTTAAAAAAAAATCAGCTTATAACTGTAAACACGCTCAGTATTAATGTCACTGTCAGACATTCCTGCATCAGGCAGACTCCTGGTGAGGTGAGGTCATGGTGAAGGCTGCGGATGGTGAACACTGGTCTGTTGTGAAGCCTGGCTGGGTAACACTCCCAGCAGCAGGTAACACACTGAGTTGTGACCCTGTCAAAGCTTTATTAAAATGTTTCCTGGCAACAAGATGTTCCTGTGGCACTACAACAGCAGTGCTGAGGCAACTCCTTGGCACCGTCGCTCTGTAAGTTGCCCCGGTGACTCACAGCTTTAAAGACTCAGCTGGAGGAAATTCTTGTCAACATAAGAACACAACAAGCTCCAGCCAGTCCAGAGTCGTCACAGACATCTGATGGACTGGAAAGTATGACATCCTAAAAGACAAGAGACATCCTGACCACCTCCCTTCAGGAACGCAGACCATCTCCCATCAGGAAATAATCTCTAACATTTAATTTGCAGTTTGAATACTGTAATTCAAACAATTACACCATAGATTCTTTCGCAACCACAAACCAATTTCCCTCTTTGGACTATAAAGCTACTGAATTAAATCTTTCTGTGGCAGACCAGTCAGCTGAGAAGTATGAGGTTTTTATGCACAAGATCCCCTCGAAGAGTAGATGACGGCACGACAGACGTCCCACTCAAAACGAAAGTTCAACATTTTAAAGGGTTCTTTTATACTTTTTGGACAGATAGAGGGACAGAACTTCACTGATATTCAGGCAAACATACGTAACGCAATAGGATTTTGAGTTTGGCTTGTGGTTCTCACAGTGCAGAACAAAGCTTGGGTCCTCTCATAGTGCACAGAAAGCAGAAACTCTCAAGCAGGTTTACATCAGGGTCTAATCAAATCCCTGCAATGTTTGGGAAAATGGTATCCTTTAATCTTAAAATCTAGCTCATAACAGGGTATTGTTTTAGTAAAGCTATGAAACTGTGAGTATGAGGGACTGGAAACTGAGCCTGAGGTTTTACAGAATCATAAATGTGGACTTACATATCAGATAATAGTAGCTTACACTGGACTTGGATCCAGAAGTCTTTTGAAATGTGCGGTAGATGGACCAATGTTCATATTTTAGTGCTGAAATTCACCACTACTGAAGTGTTTTCTAGACTTCAGCTGCATTTGGTCAGATGTTTGACTCATCAGGTAAACAACTAAAATCTGTTGTCATATTCTTAATATCTAGACAAGAAACTCTTTCATGCCTTAATTTTTTTTGCATTTGAAAGAAACTTGAACATTTCTAAACAAGTTCATGGTCTTCATCAATGATACATTGGTTACTTTTTTACTGGACCTTATTTAACCAAGAAAGCCTCAATTGGATTAAATCTTTTTCAAGATGGATTCTGGCCACACTAATAATAAACTTAATGATAAACTTAACCAAACTTTGTATGCCCCTTTTCATGTCAAGATAAAAATAAATAAATAAATAAAAAAGCATACCAGTAAGACCTGATAAAAACAAAGTATGTAATAAAAATAAAACTTATGTGAGGAACTGAAACTAGAAAAACACTGGATTTACTGTAAAAAGCCAGTCCTGTATAAGTAGGTTTTGATAAGTAATTTAAAAGAGCATACAGAGTTTGCTGACCCAAGTTCCTCAAGTAGAGACCTCCACAGCTCGGGGGCACTAATGGGGGACTGTGGGAACAGTTAAGAGGAGGAGAGAAGGCAGTAGCTTGGCTCTTAGGGCTTGAGTAAATCTAGGATGTAGGTTGGAGCTATGCCATGTTTGGCCTATGTAATAAGTAAAAGTTTAAAATCAATTTTATACCTTACAGGTAGCCACCATAGCGTTGTAAGGATAACAGTAATATTAGTATGTCTTTGAATTTGTTAAAAGTCTGGCAGCCAGGTTTAAACAAGCTGGTGACCAGCTGAGCCCAGAATATAGGGGATTGCAACAATCCAGACGTGACAAGATGAAAAGCATGGAAAATCCAGGTGGAATACTTGACAGAAGTCCCAGAAGTCAGAGAGAACATCTGTCTATGCCACGACCATTCATAACATACAGTTGCATATCGTCTGCATAAAAGTGGAAATTAATATTATACTTAAGTACTATCTGACCCAAAGGAAGCATATAAATAGAAAGTAGTATAGTACATATAGTAATATAAGACCAAGAATTGACCACTGGGCAACAACGTATGTCATGGAACAACAGGTGATAATAACAATGAGATACATACTAATATAAAATAGGGAACACCAAATCTGCCATAAACCTAACAACATAAATAAACAGGACCAATGTAATACTACCAACATCTAATAAACACTCTCACAAATGTTCTGTCTCGTTACAACAAAGGTCTCAATTTAATTACATAATCAGGACTAAAATCTGGCAGGACACCCGTGTTTAAACATTTTTGATAATAAAAAATAAAGAGTGTGCCAATGTCTTAAACCTGTGAGAGTTAACTCCAGAATAGGAATGAGAGTATACAGTGCCCAAAACATGTATGCTTCCCATTGAGAAGATACAAGCGTGAACAGGACTTTGATAAAATCCAGCCTCAGGCATAAAGTAGAAGAAAGACTCATTTTAGTGTAGAGGGAGAAGTAGGCTTTGTTCAAATACACACAAATTATATCTTATCACTTTTTTCAGAAGTTGCCAAATATGATGCTTAAATGACGCTAAAGAGTAAAAGAATAATTCCTGAATATTTGTATGAGGTGAAACACTCAATCGTTTTGCTGTAGTATGGAATGGGGGATGAAACAGTAAAATGAATACTGAATGAATGAATACTGAATAAACTTAAGTCTGTAAATGTAATTCAATCTTCGGTTTGGTTGGAAATACTGTTACTAATTTCTTTTTTTCTGGGAGAGCTGAAAACTCCTGGTGAGAAAAACAAAGAATAAATTGACTTAAAATGCTTAAAAGTTTAGATATTTCCTTCGAAGAGTATGTTAAACATGGGAGAGCCCAGCAGGCTCCTTGTTGATGAGATGATCATTTAACCAGATCTCTGATGGTTTGGAAAATATGATTTCCCCATGGAGAAGATGCACTGAAACCAGAACACAGACCCGCTCCCATTTCGGTTCATCTGGCTGCCAAACCAGGGCATATTTGGAGGGTCTGGCTCTACCATAAGTTGTGCCTCAGAATGCCTTTTCAGCTCAGCTCAGCAGAAAATACCAGCACTGAATGGAAAAAGGAATAGTATAACACGTGAGCCCCTGAGGGAGCGAGCTCCTGTTAGCTTTTCCATTCTTGGGAGGTATTTCTCATTTCTGCCTCAAACGTAAAGCTTTAGGGCTTTCTTGTTGTGTCTTGTTGAGATACAGATGCCAAGTCAATTTCATTTATACAACCCAATGTCACAAATCACAACTTGCCTCAAGGAGTTTTATGCTTGAAGTGATACAAACACATACACACAACACTAAACAAGTAATGCTCCTGGATGTTGCGAAGCATCCCCTCAGTTTCTCCTTCTCTGCCTCTCCTATCTCTGCTGGTAGAGAAATCTACGATTTCTGACTGACTCTGATGGTGACTTGTAAGTTTTAAAAAGCGTGTTCTCAAAAAGAGCATCGGTATTTTGAAACAAGAACGATTTGTTACATTGTCAGATGGCTAGACAGACTATATGTAAAAGTTACTCGACACATTTTTTTAGACACAAGAGCATCTGCCAGAACATTTACATATAGTAGGGAGGTGCATGAGAAAAGGGGCTTGTGTCACTTAGTAAAAAAAATTAGACACTGGATTGGAGTAAAGACTTGAAAGGTTCATATTTTTATTCTAACTCCATCCAGGCAGATTGTTTTAAGAAAGTTTTGCAGCTTCTTTGTATCTTGACATTCCAGCATAATCAATTTCATGGAAAACTGTAGGTATACGGGGCTCAATAATTGCTCGTTCATCATCCTGTCAAATTAAGCATGAAGATTGACTACTACCTGATGACAAGAATCAGGGGTGTTTATCTAAATGTACTGCAGGTCCACATGGCAACATAAACTCTGTTTGGTGAAGTCATTTAATAATGAAGTATCATGATGAAGGAATTCCTCAAACAAAATGATGAACGGCATCATCCAAAAAATCTCTGGCAGGGCCTGCACACCTCCATCTTAACTGTTGATGTTTCCCAAACAGTTACAGCAGCTGTACGGCCCCACTATCCTTGTTTAACCCAATGCCAGCAGGCCTTAGTGTAGACACCATTCATGTTGAAGTAAAATATTTAATATGGCAGCCGGCTTATGTAGGGAGGGGAGGTGACAGACCTACCAGTATGTTCTATATAAAGACTTGAGCATTCAGGAGTCTGAAGCTAACTATCCTGGCATCACTTCAAAGCTCCTGATGAAAAGCACATGACTAAAGTCTCAACAATGCCTCTTTAAATCTAGTCCCTGAGACGTACACATGGTGTGATGACAGAGAGAGTCAAGAGCTCTTAACTGAAACTGAACCTCTCACCCGAGCTGCAGAGGTTTTCCGTCTGTGGGGGTGTTCTGGGGGCCGTTTTTTTTTTTTTTTTCCTGGAGAGAGAGGGTGATGCTGTTCTCCGTTCACTGGGAATGTATTGACTGAGGACCCAACTCTCAGGCTTCCAGCTGGACCCTGCTGCTGCTCTGCTCACTGCGTGGGGTTTAAACCAGGACACAAACACACCTGACGCCTGAGGTAAGACACACCCTGGATTTATTAACAAAACAACTACCTCACTTTCTTGAGTTTTAAATTAGTTGATCTGGCATGTTTTCTTTTTATTTTATGCAGCATCTCTGAGGTTTTATGTCAGTTTACAAGACCTCTGCTGAATGCCTTAGAGGCGTTTCAGTGGAGCCACAGGATTGCGCTGCAAATCTCAGTTTGAAAATCTTAATTTCATCAGAAGATCTTGGTCTGTTTTGTGGGAAAAACTCATGTATTGTAAGGGAGAATATTTCAAGTGCAATTAAATCTGAGTGATTTAGATTTGCATGCAAAGTTAGAGCACAACAAGCTTAATTTACAGGAATGTTTTAAGTGAACTACATAATGAGTAGAATTTAAAGGGAAGATGATATTTAATAGTTGGGTTTTATATTGAATGCTGTGGTCATTCGTGTGTTATTTGCCTGGAGTCTTGGCTCAAGTTTGGCTCACTTGACAACAAAGCAAAGTAATTTTCCATGGAGCACCTATTTACAAAATCGTAAATACAAACACATGAGGGAAATTGTGTGAATCATCTCAAATGCCCAAAATCACTTCAAGCATAAAGCAGACAGAGCTTATACTAGTATTAGTGCTGAAAGAGATTAGTTAATCAACATAAAAATCTAGTAATCATATTGATTACCCATCAATTTAAAAAGAAAAAAAAAAAGCTCGAATGTAAGGATTTGCTTTTTTCTGCTTTGTATCATTGTAAACTGAAAAAACTGTTAGATTGTTAGACTGGTATACTTAAAGACTTGTTGTCTTGAGCCCTGTTTATCTGGGATGGAAATTTGTCACAATTTTCTGACATTTAAATGACCAAACAACAAAATCCTGACAATCATAAAAGCAATTGACAGATTATTTTGCAGCCATAAATGACAGTGACGTATATTGTGAGTCCTGATGGAGACAACAGTGATCAGAGGGGGACAAAGGCTGGTGACGTCCCTCTGGTTTGGACGATGTCTGTTTGGATGAAATGCAAACCTCTGGAGAACTGAGTGTTACTCAGACTCTGACCCGAAACACTTTACCTGCACCAGTCTGACTGGAGCGAGGTTGGATTTACTGGACCATTTTTCAAGCCTTCTTTGCTCAAGTGACAAAGAAAAATTCAATAAAAGGAGTATTATCTCTAACTTACTGCCAAGTTGCTACAGAATAAAAAACATCAAGTTGCAAAACACACATCAAGGAAACAACTTCTTCCGTGGTAAATGTGCACATATGGAACAAAAGACGTGTGGCTGCAGAGGAAGGGTCTCTGCTGAGCAGTATTTGCTGTTCCAGCAGGATGCTCGACCACCGCCACATATTTGTGGGTGGACTGACTCCTCAACTGAAGGGCTCAGAATCCATCAAGATTAACAGAAGCACGCAACCAGACGATCTCTGCCTCTCTCTGCTGGCTGTGCGAATGTGTAAAAGAGGATGATATATAAATCACTTTGTGAATCACAGATGCTGAATAGGTGAGCCCTGGAGAAACATTTATGTTGGCTGCAAGAACTCCTTTCCAGTAGAGGTTTTCAGAGCTTCATGGAAACACTAATAGAAAAAAAAGAGCAGCACTTACTGAAACTGATCACAGCAGGAACTCTGTGTGCCCTCTTACCATGCTCTGTTTTAGCAATACATTCCTAAATCAGGCTAATTCAGGGCTGTAAAACTGAAACTCATCTGGAGCACTAAAAACAGTTCTGGTGCGTCTGAGGTGACATCAGCACTGTGGAGCTTAACAGCTACTATATTTTTTATACAGTATGGCTCAAACACCCAACAATGGCGGTTGCTACCAAGTCTACCAAAGCTCTCTAGGAAAACCACCGACAGGAAAAAACCCTGAAGGGCTTGTATCGTGTTACTATGGTAACCACCAGTAGAAAATTTATTCAAATACTGTACAATTCTGCAGTACTTGTATTTCCATTTTAAGCTACTTTACATGCATTTCAGAGGGGAACATTGTACCTTTTCCTCTGCTACTTTTATTTTTGCAGCTACAGATAGTTTGCATATTAAGATTTAGAATATATACAACATTAAAATACAAATTTCATGTGCGGTGGGATTGCTGGTTGCTAAAATGCTGACACTGGAGCTAAACTGCATTCTTGGCTTAACTTTATATGAAGGAGCAGCTGACGGAGTTTGAAGAGTTGGACTAGTAGAGAGAGATAAATACAAATTATAGAGTAAGCAATGAAAGTGGTGTTGAAATTAGAGTTTTAGTGTTACAACTCAACCAAGCTTAAGTGTACGGAGAAGGAGTTGAGGCATCATTAAAGTGATTTGGACCTCAGCTGTTTGACTCTAATTCCAACCAAGCTCTATAAGTGCTGCAATGTGCTGCTGTATACTAGAGGGAGATGAGTTTCTTGTTTGTGCGTGTCTGTGTTATTGTTATCACTCTACCTTAAAGCCATGTTATAGACAGTATGTGGCAGTTTCCAACAAATGTCAGTCAATTGGTTTTTATACATTTAAACATGTATGGATGCAAGTGTTTTTCCAGTAGTGTATGTCGACTTACACATGTGAATTTGTAAAATTAGTTCCTTCTTTAAAGGGTCATGACTTCCTTTATATATATATACACATATACACATACACATACATATACATACATATATACATATACATACATATATATATATATTCTATCTGTGCATCAAGTCAGTTAAGAATCCAAAGACTGAAGTGAACTGCCGAGGGATTCCCGGGTCAGACTGGTCACTCACTTGAAATTCACACGAGAGGCAGAGAGCAACGAAAGGAGTTGAAGCGGCGATAAAAATGTTAATATCTCAATCAGCCATGCGTGGTTTCCATGGCGATGGTAATTGTTGGGTTAGACAGTTTGTTTTATAAATTAAGCAGAGAGGCACCATTAAAAATTAAGCTATTACTCAGACAGCTTAATTGTTATTGCCTAGATTATTACATTGTGAGAGATGCTGCAATCTATTGAATATGTTGCTGTAAAAAATGTTTGGTATCAAAAACGTGGGAAATAGAGTGAGCTTAAAAATGTGGAAGTCTGTTTGTTTAGCAAGTTACTTTTTTTTTGACAGGATAATCGATGGAAGAGGATATTGAAGATGCATTTTTAAGAAGAGTTTAATGGCTTACGTGCACTCTTGGTGTGATATCAATGACCCTAACTCTGAACATTACATATTTCAATGTCGAATGATCAACAAACATGGAAGAATATGAATAATAGACAGTGGTGATCAGTGGCGGGTTAGATTGCTATATTGAAATAATTTTCTGATGCCAGTGGAGGTAAATCAGATCAGGCTGGGTCCTGTTGTATTGCTATAAAATGTTGTACTTGTGAATACCTCTTAAAAACAACATGGTCAGCATCAAAGTGGTTAAAATGGATGGAAAAACAGATGCTGCAAACTTGTTCTCTTTTCAAACACTGTTTTAGGACTGTCTTTTTCACAATGGCTTGAAATGCATAAAGTAAGTAAAGCTTCATTAACCTAACCTAACCTCTGTCTTTTCCTACAGCTCTGCCTGGTTACAGTTTCACTGACCAGTCTTCTAATAAAACCATGAGGATCTTCCTCCTGCTTTGCCTGCTGGCGCTAGGCAACGCCAAACCCTACCAGCCAATCAATGTCATGGACTTCATGAAAAACTATGACATCATGATGGCCGATTCAGATGAAGATGATGATGACGATGATGATGATGACGATTATGTTGATGAGAACTGTCCAGCGGGTTGCCATTGCTCACCCAGAGTGGTGCAGTGCTCCGATCAGGGTGAGAACACACACAGTATGAACATAACTGGATGTGAAAGATAGCCTGAGCTACATTCATGGATAAAAGCTCTTTTGCGTTATTATAAACGTGGAGTTCACCATTTAAGGTTGGCAGTTAGAGTTTTAATTCATTCTACATTCTGCCTCTCATCTACAAATCTCATGAAAACTCTAAAGCCAAAAACATGTTAGTCTGTCTCCAAATACTGTTGGACTGTAGGTTTAGGTTTTACACCGTACTTCTCACCAGAATGCGATATTATGTAGAGCAAGGCCATTATTTCAAATTAAGACCGCATTCTCTTGGGCAGCTGTATTACCCTGATTCTGTGGCCAAAGTTCAACTTAACTGAACTTTTAACTCAAATTTTCTGACTAACAAAAGTGTGTCCAGTGGGATTCTGATGGAAAGCAGAAGTTGTGGTTTCCTTCAGAAGGATGGAGAAAAATGACTGTACTGATCCATCAGAGACTTGGGTAGGATTTTTTGAGAAAGGCAGAAAATATGAGATGATGGGGATACCCTCATTTGATGTCACACTAGCGTTTTACTGCATCACGTTAAACTGACTTGACCCGTTTGTTCCCATTTTATCCTATTCATAAGTATTTTATATGTAAAATACAGGCATTGTATGAGCTCTTACTTTTGGTTCAACTCTGGTCTTTAATGAGGCCATTGTATTTCTGCCAACAGGTCAGATTGCTGTTCCTGAGAAGATTCCTGAGGACACAGTGATACTAGACCTCCAAAATAATGATATCACTGAGATCAAGGAGGACGACTTTAAAGGCCTCCACAGGCTTCATGTAAGAGAAACCCTCAGAACTGGTTTAGCCTGCACATAGTGATGAACACCACAACCCTTGTTAAACAGACTTCATCAGGGATAAAAAAGTTTCAGTAGCATCCTCTGCCAGCACCTGAATTCAATTCAGCAATGTATAAAACATTTCTTTAATCTATGAATTGATTTAGAATTATGTGAATCGATTTCTTTCCCCCCACAGAAAACAGCACGTTCACATCCACCACTTCTTTCAACTGCACAAGTGTTATTATTTTTAAAAGATTGATCCAGTGTTCAACCAGTGACTTTCTACTTCAGCTACAACATCCCCAGGCTTGGTTCAGAAGTTTAAATTAGTCATATTCAGACTCATACACATTGAGGTGAAACATGTAATGGAAATTCCACCCTCACTATCACGTTTTCTTTATAAATTGCCTTTATACTATGTTAGACTAACCAAGACCTAAATTCTAGTACACTTCTGACCTGCTGTAAAAGAGAGACCTCTGACTGATAGCTGGTCATCACACTACGGAAGACACGCTATTGCAGGGTTGGCTCCAGTTGGTTTTAAATCTTAACTACAATGACCTGATTGACTGTCTTCCTGCCAGACTCCTTTTACGCAAGACGATGATTTAACCCTGAAACTATCTACTAGAAGGGTTGACAAGACCTCACACTCCCTCCCCTCCCACTCCCCACCTTTCCTTTGTTTGTATCCCACTATAAGTATATGTGTCCTTTTTCTGTTATCACTTGTGAGTCCTCACCAGCTGAGCACATGCACTCGGTTGTCTTACAGCTCACCTTCTTGCAAGAATATATTAAAATATAAAAGACACTCTGGTTGGATCAATTCTCTTTATTTCCAGTACAGACAAAATATATTTTTTCCACAACAACCATTACCATCTTGTAGCCTTTAATGTTACCAGATAAGAAGAAAGAGTTCACTAATATCAGTCCAAATACAGCCTGCAGCCTTACAAGATGACTTGTACACTTGAGGAGTAGAGGCGGTAACAGCGGGTCTGTCTTTGATCTAACTGATGTTTTCGCAGCTGGGAATAAACCACATCAAGACCTAAAACTCTGGATTATACTGTACTGTATCAAAACAAACAATGAGAACAATCTGCAGCCACAGCTTTGTGCTAATACAGTGGCTTGTCATCAAGTGTTACATGGTTCGGCAGCTAAGTTTGAACCTACAAAGTTTTATTTTGATCCTTTTTTTTCATGACAGGGCCTGTTTCTGATCAACAACAAGATCTCTAAGATTCACCCCAAAGCCTTCAGAAACATGGACCATCTCAGACTGCTGTACCTCTCCTACAACCTGCTGACTGATATCCCTGCAAACCTGCCACCCAACGTCATCGAGCTCCGCTTTCATGAAAACAAGATCAACACAATCCAGAAGGATGCATTTAAGGGGCTGAGGAAACTCCACGTGCTGGGTAAGACCCAGTTTCAGCTTCCTGTATCAGATTAGCATTAATCAGTTCCTCTCAAAGGCCAGGGGTTTTTAGTCTTTTGCCTCGGAGAGGGTTTTCATTTAACCCAAACACTGCTGCAGTTAATTTCACTGATTAAATAATAATTTACCAAGAGAAAACTAATGACTAAATGGCAACATGGTAGTACTTAGTTTAAATGGTAAACTGCAGACGTATCCAAGGCCAACAAGCACTGAAACTTACAACAAAATAGGATATTCATCAAGGACTGCCAAATTGTGGTTGAAGTTTGGTTAAGTTTAGTTTGTTTTTTTATAGTAAAGATTAAATGAAACAACATTCACTGTTGTTCAGAGACATGATGGAAACCTTGGTCTTCAGCATCAAAGTCAGACAAAAGTCTAATTAAATTCAGGCAAGTAAAACTATCTGGTGAAGGTAAAGAAAAGATCGCAGCCATTGTTAGAGGAATGTTAGCCATGAGGTGTCACTTAGATCATTCACACACCCAAGCATCCGCCCCGACCTATTTCCTAATAAGGTGTGGCAATACCATGGCAAAGCCATGCTACTTCTGTCTATGAAACAACAGTCATTATTCACATGTCCATGAGAGATCTCATTTGTGCTTTCTACATCCAAAAATCTGAGGGACTGCGTGACAAAAAGTTAATGTAGCTACGTCTGTAACAACACAACTATACATGTCTGCAGAACATGCAGTATGTACCCTGCTATCCACATCTGTCTTGTAGTGTATCAGGTGTACTTAAAGACACAGTCAGTAGGATTGAGAAGGGAGTTAATCTTTCTTTCTTTCTTGAACGAGTATGTCTCGGTCCATCTGTCCACTAGCACCACTGCTCTCCAGTTTTCCTCCAAAGTCCCTGCCTGCAGAGTCATTTGTCTATTTTTTTCTTTTAAGCTTGTTTTTACTGTTGCTGTTTACTTGTCTTTGTCATGTCACCTGTTTATGACAGACGAGGGATTGGCAGGTTTCTCATTGCTTAGTTATTCAATTGTTGGTTGTCTGCTCACTGAAGATGCCGCACTTGATGGATTTAGAGAACGTGCAGCGGAGGGGAGCTGCCCGCCGCCTGTGCAGGAGACTGAACTGTCAGATGCTCCTTCTAACTCTGATTGGTTGTTTTGATTCAGCCACTGTGGATTCTCATCGAATAGCTTTAGTGGCAGCAGGTGGAGCCAGAGGAGCCTGATTTTTTAACAGATTATCTATCTCATGTACTACTGTCAGAACATATAGAAACATTACTAAAAGTTATCTTAAACAGGTTATAGATTTTACCTGTAATTGGTTTATACTAGAGTTACTAGAGACAAATTTATAATTGGCTAAAAGGCCTCGTAAAGTGTGGTAAGTAAATCATGTTCATAATATACCAAGGTGCTGGGAGTTCATCTCATTAACAAAAGAACACTGCCTCTTGTTGAATGTTCTCTACAGTAATCAGGAGATATAATGGATCATTAATAACTAAACCAGATGTTTTGTGCTTGTCCAAACAGAGCTGGGCGCCAACCCTCTGACCAACAGTGGGATACAGCTGGGAGCTTTTAATGGCTTATCGACCCTATATGTTGGCATGGCAGAGGCCAAACTAACTGCTGTACCAAAAGGTAAAATATCTCTGATTTAAACAAATGAATGAGAAGTTTTTTTCCTCCTCCAGTCACCCACCTACAACACTGGAACTCAAATAGATAAACACTGGAAATGTCTGTTAATATGAGGCTTTAATTTAACAAGTCTGTTTTCAAATCATTATGGAAAGCAAGTGAGGGACTTAAGTTTGCTTAATCTACCCTGTAAATTGGTTATGTCTGGTGTGTTTTTTATCCTAGACCTACCATCCTCCATGACAGAGCTGAGTCTGGACTACAATAAGATCTCTAAGGTGGAAGTAGAAGACTTCATAAGATACAAAAACCTGCAGAGGTGAATACCAGCAACATTTTATCACAAATACTCCAATCAGCCAAGTTTGTGCAGGCTGTTGTTCAAAACACAGATTTCAGTGTTTTTCTTACTTAGGTTTACTAGCAAACATGAAAAACATTTACTTCATTCAAGACACTCACAAGGAATTTAATAAGAAAATCAACCCTTAAATGCAGAATTTAACAGAGCCTTCCAATTATGTCTATGTGAATACAATAAAAAAAAAAAACTTTATATAACATTATATGTGTCCTTTGCAGTGGCTCTGCTTATGTGTAAATTAGAATTGGAAGTTAAAATTCAGGTATGTTTGTTAATTTGATGTGTAAATCTGTTGCTGTCTATTCTTAATTTCTTTAGTGTTGATATTTTTTTATTCCCAAGAGATGATTCGTGTCAACTGTCTTTTGCCATTTTTGCAGGCTAGGACTTGGATTTAACCAGATCAAGTTTGTAGAAAATGGCACCCTTGTTAGCATCCCAAACATCCGTGAGATCCACCTGGACAATAACCGTCTGAGAAAGGTCCCACCTGGCCTCAACTCCCTTCGCTACCTCCAGGTGATATACAGACACTAACAAATAATGATAATAATGACAAACAAGTAGAGTGAGGACAGGTGACAAAGCAGAGTGTTGCAATGCTAACATCTTCCAAAACAACAATATCTGCCCTTTCACATTTCTATTTCTAATAATGAGACAGCTTTGGAGGTAGATGGGTGGATCTACCTCTGCACTGAACACAAAATGATTAAACTATAGTTTCAAATGTTGCAGTGGCAGAGGGCTAAATAAGACACTTAACCTGGACCCTCTCTGGGCAGGGAGGCTTCCTGATTACATGACTGAACCACCTTAAATGACTTCCTTTAATCAATCTGCAGCTGTTTTACTCCAAGCTCCGTTCAGATGTCTGAGCTCCTCATCTGGTCTCTAAGACTGAGCCCAGACACCCCTTAAAAAAACTCATCTTATACCCATTATGCGAGTCTCCTGGTCGCTACCCAAACACTATCACTGTAAATGAGGGTTAGAGTATAAATCCACAGGTCCCTTTTTAACATAAAAGTCCAGGACAACATCTGCATCACTGCTGATTCTGCTCCAATCTACTTGCTGACGTCAACCTCCATCTTACCCTCACAGGCACTAAGCTTTTTTTACTTCTCCCGCAGTAAAGGGAAAGGATATTTATTATTAAAATACATTATTCCAACTTCTCAGACATTACAAATACAGTTTACTTTAACTTAGCATCCTGGAGTTATGAAATCATGCCTAACCTTCCAACTTATAACTCAGACTGCTCCAGTCTTTTCTGATCTGAAGATTGTGATGTAGAGTAAGCAGCATTAGAACAGAGCTCCCAATCATGTTTGGTGTACTGACTGAAATAACTAATAAATAAACAAATCTTCTCTTTCTGCTTAGGTGATTTACCTCCATGGCAACAAAATCAGCAGTGTGGGAGTCAACGACTTCTGTCCCATCAGGCCCAGTGTCAAGAAGAACCTGTACACAGGCATCAGTCTGTTTGCCAATCCTGTTAAATACTGGGAAATCCAGCCAGCCACTTTTCGCTGTGTGACCGGACGGAGAGGCGTTCAGCTTGGAAACTTCAGAAAGTAGAAGCAGGAAGTGAAAACAATGTTTTCCAGACAGCTCAGAGATGGAGAACTGCCAATATACAGTATAAGGAAGGAGCTGGAAATCATTCTGATAGATAAAACAATATGAAACTGGATTCCTAAAGTATAAGCTGTTCAGGAAATTAGAGGAAAAAAAATCATTATACTGATGTATATTAGAAATTGTAGAACATATTTTTGAATGCTGGACACGGTCCAAGAAGACTTTTACATGTAAACCCTCTAATCTGGATAATGGCATTGAAAATAAATATCAAATCATGAGCTGCTGCAAATAATGTTTGCAGCAGCTAAAGACAGTAAACTGGGAGGTGGACATTATAATGAAATTCAACACATGAGCCACAATTAAAGACACACACATTTGGTGTATAAATTTTCCCTGGAATAAAGCGCCTCCCTCTGGTCACTTTTCGAGCAAAACCACCCAATGACTTGACTTAAAGAGCATCCTTTTCAGTTCTTTCTTCCTAGTTTAAAGATAAGACAAACTTTAATTAACAATGTATTTACGCCTTTTTCTTTAAGTTAAACATTGTAATTACCACAGAAGAGTCTCTATAGGCCGGAGCTATAACATAACAGGAGCCTGAAAAACACTTTTACTTTAACTAAAATAAATTTTACTCCCAGCAGAAGTCTGTACAGTCCAAGAATGATGCTGGCATTATTTAGTGCAATAGGTCACTTTGAAGCGTCATGTCTGTTTTTATGTGGATGTTTTTTATTATCTCACTGCATGTCTGAATTGTCCTTATTTAGAAGCTGGAGGCTAAATGTCAGACTGGATTATACATAGTCTTTGATGTAAACCCCAAATGTCATCTTGTTTTAATGAACTATAGCAACCAAGTGAATAAAATTATCATTGAAATTGTAAGCAGGTAATGTAATTCCCACTGTGGGATGTCTGAGAGCATCTTCCTTACAAACATGTTCCTGTTTCCTCCAGTGATCTCTCCTCTGAAAATGGTGCTATATTTATTTAGTATGTCTTTCAATAAAACCTGGAACACCTCCCTATTTTGTCTCTGTTTTTGTCAAAACAAAATTAAGATTGAGTTGTAAACCTGATATCTGATTTTGGTATTTGACCAACTATTGTCATATACTATTGTCCTCTTGGACAAGTGATTTTCGTCTAATCTTTTTATCCTTATTCAACCTTATTTGAATGTTAAAGAAAACATATCTGCAAAAATAAATGAGCGAGGTAGTGATTGCAAAGACATTAGCAGAAAAACTTTGATTAAAGGCTGATTCCTGATGACATCAGGACAGATGACTCTGTATAGTTTCCAGGCAAAATTGTGAAAAAAAACAAAAACAGTTATACGAGGATCCCATTCTTAGAAGAGCTGCAACAAACAATTTTATGGCTAAAATGATTTTATGCAACAAAATAGTCATCAGCAGCTCTTCAATTTCAGCAAATGGTGAAAAATAACAATAATAATAAAGGTTCTCAGGACTCATATGTTTTTAAATGCCTTGTACTGTCCAACAAACCCCAAAGATATTCAGTCTACCATGATATTGGCAAAAAGTGTTAGTTGGAGAGGTTGGAACCAACAGATGACTTAAACGGTTAATGCATTATCAAAATGATTAGTTATCAATCACTTTTGAATGACTAATAAATTTATTCATTTACATATCCATGCTATTTCTAAGTAATGTTTCGTTTCGATAGTTACTGGGAACTTCCTGTTTCGTTGTGATTTTGTCCCGAGGATTAGATTTTGCTGATTTATTATGAAGTAGTAAAGGTTATTTCTTTTGCAAGTAAAAACAATACGTGATCAGTTTAGAAGATTAAAGTGACTTTTCCCACTCTCGTGACATCTGAATATTGTTACTGGAACCTGTGTTAGTTTCCCTCATTGGAGGCTGAGAAAAACTAGTTGAGCTATACCCTTTTCCACCAGCAGATGTCATTGCACACTCAAGAGTTTTGAGGTACTTCACTTGGTGTCAGTGGAGGTCAGGAGAAGCCACAATGGGAGTGATTGGTTCAGATTTCAAGTTTTAAGTGTTGAGAAACTGTGGCCTCTTGGGAGACTGTCCCTCTGCTCTGCAGTAAACAGGACAACATGTGGATTTTCTGGCTTTCTGGTAGCCCAATCTGTCTGTTCTACCTCTTCTAAACTCTCTAGCAGTAAGACTTATTTGGAAAATAGTCAAAGGATGAGAGGTCTCCAATAACACCTTAAAGTATTATTTATTTATGCTGTTTACCTAAAAAGGGACAGTGTACAGTTTAAAAATAAATGTCACCATTTAATTCTCTGTACCAGATTATAGCTATAAACTAATTTGCATCTGACGTCCCTTGATAGGTCAAAATAAAGAAACAGGACGATAACAAACAACAGAGTGGAAACATAAAACATTCTTATACACAATCAAACTCACAAGACACAGAATACAATTATTCATGGCAAAGACATGGAAATATTATGAATATCTTGCAGGTCATCCTCTTCACATTTCCATATTTCAGCCTAAAAAAAGGTTTTGTAAACAAACATTTGTAAAGATGGAGCTGAGAACTGTCCAGTAGGGATTGTTGTCTTATTAAAATACAAACTCACTAGATAGTGGAAAAAGTGACTTATAAAGTGGGTAAGAATCATGTAAAGTGGTACAGTAACAACAAGAATCATGTCACTCCAGCCAAGAAGAGGGCAAATTCACTCTCTTGCCATATTTTTACGGCAAGGATGCAATTCAGGAAGCCATTGGAGTAGCCTACATTAATTACTTAATCAGGTCTTTTCTTTCTTTCTTTTCTTTTATATCAGCTAGTATGTAACAGCTGCTCTGCTAACAACAAGTACTAGAAGATCAGCCCTGTATAAGCCTGCCTTCTCTGGTTACCTGTAAGTTTTACAATTGCTTTTTACATTTTACTGACTTACCTCGACCTGACTGGGCAGATGTGTGTTTATCTGAGCTTGCAGCTGCATTTGCTGCTGAAAACAAGGTGGTTAAGAGTGCCGACAGTGAACCAAAACAGTAACGCTGCAAGCTGTTTTACCAAGACAATAAGCAGAGAGATGCTAAAACACGCAAAAGAACCGACTTGAACAACAAAGTTGGTGATAACTCTTCTTATACTACTTACTTACAGTAATTGGATGTTTGTGTTGGAATAGGTTGTACTATTACTGCATACTGTATATTGGTGAGAGATGAATTAAGTGTTGTACAATGGGCGTTCAGTTATGGAGAGACTCCATTAAATCTACCGTTTTCCAGTAAATTCAGGTGGTATATTGGATTTTTACTAAAGTTACTTCGACAAATTATGGGTGGTTCATCTTTGTTGGATACGAGTTCTTGATTCTCGTCCCATTGGCCAAAACAATTTAAACCGTGAAACACATACAGAGGAACGATGAATGTGATGAAACCAATGTGAAAACGTGACGGCCGTGTGTTTTTTTGCCATCTCACTCTCTCTGGGAGGCCCCTTTCAAACAGCAGCCAGCAGACTCCAAGAAACCCAACACCTGCCAGCTGCAGATCCATCTTTACCTGAAACTGATATCCACAGTCCACAGAAAACGAGACTGAGCTGCAGTACAGTATGAAGACGCAGTGCGGTGTACGGTTTGCTTCTTGACTGTTTGTCTTTTTAAATGAAGACTCGTTGTGCTGTGGGTGGGGTGGAGGGGAGCTGCCTCTCTCTCTTTCTCCAGGAAACATATGGAACAGATCTGCCGGTTGGCCAGGCCTCGTTCTGCCACGTCTCACAGCCACACACACACATACAGAAAATGGTCCTGACTTCAGGGCTTTTACCTCTCTTCACCCTCTGCTTTTACTCCTCTTACTCGTCTCTATCTTCTATTTTACTGTTGTCATCTCCTCTTCTGTCTTCTTCTTTGTCCTCCACTCACAACTTCTGTCTACCAGCTTTCTATCCTGCACATGAGTCTAGTTTCAGCTAATAAAGTTAATCAGAAAAATATGCTGATTAACGACATGAGGATGCTCCACATGTTAAAGCATGTTAATTATGTCCTGAGTCGGTTGCCGTCTCCTTCAAAGTGTAGGCAAAAAACGGTCATAACAACTTAACAAGGTCTGTCCCATTCCCCACTGGAGGCCGGCCCAGAAATGCAGCTTTCTTTGCAGCGTTTGAATTGACAGTTTGTGTATTATAATTTCAATAATCACTATCTAACAATCCACAAAGTGCCACTAAGCAGTCAGTCCTTGTCAATTTAATCGAAAACTTATACAAGGTTTTATAAAAGAGGCTCACTGCCTCACCTGAAATACAGAGCACCTTTGCTAATGTCACAATAAATTGTAAATGATTTGAAATATTATATTAGGATAATTAAGCTTCATGGAAAACAAGCAGTGCCATGTCTTGAAGGAGTGAGGTGATTTTGCATAAACAGTCATCTAGTAACTACATTTAAAATGAGATGAGACGCATCAGAACTTTCTGATTCAGCTTCAGCAGGTGGTTGACTGATTGATCACATTGTACGGTACAATTATAATTATTATGTCATTCGGAGTAGCACGTCACAATGGCAGGTAAAAGTGGGGGAAAGTGGAGACAAACTGCTCAATCAGGTGGAGATGTGTGAAGAAAAACTCACCGCTGCACTGCCGGTTCGACACCAGTCTGTAGTTAGTTTGATTATCACCGGCTGGACACGTTTTAGAGCCTGCATCGAACTCAAGTTTAAAGATTGCACCGACTGAATAGACTTGTATTGTAAATGGTTGTGAGTTTTACTTTATAGACAGCAAAATACAACTGAACTGTCATAATTTAATTTTCTGTGAATCGACTGATTTGGACATGATGTTTTACTGCTAAAATCATTTGTCAAATGATTTGAAATGCAGATTAATAAATCATTTTTGGGGTACTTCCATGACAGCCTTCATTCCTCAGCCATGTTACGATTCTTTGCCTAATTCTGTATAGTTGTGATGATGCAATATTCCCACAAAAGTTTCCTTAAATATTGGTCAGTCTCATCTTTTTACCACCTTTTCCTCCTTTAGTCGGCTCCTCCTCACCAGGCCTCAATAAGTTCTTTCAGGTGAAAAACGTCTTTTCTTTTTTTTTGAGGGGTAAAAACTGTAAATTCGTGATATGTGCTGGATTTATTGCGTCTTCCCGGGAACGTGCCCACTTAAAAGGCTGTTGAACTGTCTGGGGAGATAAATTATACATCCCCCGCTGCAGTTAAAATAGTTTGAATCCAAAAACAACAAATTCAAATAACTTTTCCAAAACTTCTGTTCTTTCCCCCTCTTCACCCTCCGTTACATATCAAACAGTTGTTAAATATTTTCTCATCCAGTACCCCGGCTAACACAAGCCATGTGACAGGGCACGCCATAATACTATAGTCATAATAATGGTAATAATAATAATAATACTGAATAATAAGACTATAAATATGTCACCGCTTCAGATGATGAACTGTAGATGGGGTGTAAGCTCCAGCAGCTCCTTGGGTGAACTGCACCAATGAGAAATTTACTGTTTTTATAGTTCCACCGTATAAGAGATTTTAAAGTAGTCTAAAAACAACAGTGTTATATCTAACTCTTTCCTTTTTTAGCAAACTTTACTTCTCTTAAAACCTGGATTAGTGTCAGACGTGTCGTTCGTAATGTTCATAATCCAATCTGACTTGTCATAATGAATCGATTTTACACTTAAACTTGATTTAATTTTCATACTTGGCGATATTTTGAGGCGCTTGGAGCAAAATGAGACTAGATCTTGCTGAGCTTCAGTTTGATGATAATTAGCTATTTGATGCCTGGGCTGTCAGAAACATTTTCCATCAAATGAACATTGGGGTTTTATGGTTTAACATTATCTTTGACATGTTTGTCTTCAGAGGATGCAGTGAACGACCTTGATTATGCTGCGAGACTGGAAGAAGCTGGTTAGAGGCCAAGAAAAGAGGCAGAGGAGGCACAGGGGGAGCTCAGGTTTCCAGAGCATGAACTGAGGACAAAGTGGGCAATGGTAGAGTCATTAAGAAGGAGAGGGCCACTGCTTTCAGCCGCTCCTCTAATTGGAGACCCCAAAACATCATCACTTCCCAACTCACTGATGAATTCAAGGCTACTGAAATATCACTCCGCCTTCTAATTCTCATTAACTTTCCATTAAGAGGAATGTCGGTGCTTCCTTTTCAAATATAAACATCTTTTAAGACCACCAAAATCTGAGTTGAAAGGTCATCTAACTCCGCCACCTCAAGCTTCCCATCAAAAAAGCTAGTAAAGTAAAGCCCACACAGCAGGTTCGCTTCACGAGATATTCCAAGAACCACTATGACTTACAAGACAAAGGTCAAGTGACCGCAGTAATAATCCCTCAATGTACGGGAAAAATGTGAGCACAACTAAGCCAAAATATTAAGTGGGTCTGTCACCTGTAACGGACGTAAACAATAGGTAGTTTGTATAATAATTTTGCTTTTTCCCTTTGTTTTATCTTCCAAATAAGTTTGTCTAATCTGGGGATTAGTTTCCAACTTGTCTGATTGTCTCTTGACCCGTCCGACTTGTTTTTAGTCACGCCACTGTGTCTCCATATATTGGAAGTCTGCATTACTCGTAGGACAATAACGAAGTGGACAAAACTATGGCAACAAGACCCAGGTTGTAAAGAATCAGAAATAGTCTTTAAGGAGAGGAAATAATATCAGAATTCCTTTCAATGCCTATTCCTATCCATCGTTCATGTACTCAGAAAGACCCACAACCCTCTAAGGATAAACGGTAATAATGGATGGATGGATGTGTTCAAAAAGTAGTCCTAACAATCAAAACAGGTCAAACATTAAATCTGTAGGGTCCATTAAAAGGTCAGTAGAAGCTGATTCATGTGAATACCATGTAAAACTTGTTCTGAAAAATTGTTTTGATAACAGGCTACATGTGGCTGAAGATGAGCTGCGAATTACAGTAATAATCCCTACACACAAAAACAATTGTGTATTGAATATTTCAACAGTAAATACTAAACTATTCTTTAATTTAGCATACCATGCTGTTGAATTTGAGCTGTATGCTCAGTAACAAAGACAGAGAAATAACCAAGGAAGAAAATCTCAGGGCCAAAGTCTTCCCAAGAATGAAGAAAAAACAGATTCAGTTTCCTGATTGCAGGTGTTTGAAAAAAGGTTTGTGGATGCAAGTCGTCGTCACGTGTATACAGCGGTGTCAAAATGATTCGGGTAAGTGTGCTGCTGTCAGGATCCAGTTACTTAGCATTATTCATTGACCATTGGGTTATTTTCTATTACTATGGTCAGGACAGTTCCTTCTTTGCGGTGCACATTTTCAAGTTAACAGTTACAAGTCCAAGTCCAATCAAAAGACAATTACAGATCGTCATTAGTTTACTGCAGAAGCTCGTCCAATCAGAGCTCTTCTCAACCCACACATCATCACATTTTTAGTGGACAACAAATCCTGCACGGTTACTGCCAACAAACCCAAACAACTAACGAGGCACAAAGTCTCCCCAGACTGCAGTGGACGCTTTCAGAGAGGAATCAAACACTTCACGATGCCAAACTCACAGAATTCACAAAAAAAAAAAAAAACAACTCTCAAAAGTTGGAGAAAATTGGACATTTAGTCTGTCAGCGCTCACTCAACACACATTCACTGTCCAAAAACGCACACAGACACACACACACACACAAAAATAAAACATACACCACCGACTCATCCAGAGCACAGCTAAAGCTAAATGAGGCCAATGAAATTAAAATGTTTAGAGGCGAAGACTGAAAGGCCTGTTTGTTCATGTGAGAGAATCCCAGCAGTGATGCTTTCTGCAGGGAAAAGACTGACATGAAAAATGAGCAACAAGAACCGCGAGCCAATTGCTGTCTGGCTCTGAAGTGGAAAAACCTGGCCTATGATGAATGTGTGTGAGAGAATGAGAAAGAGAGAGTGTACATGTAACTGGGAGCATCAAAATAGTCAAAGAGAGGTATAAAGTAAAAGTTAACAAAGCATACGAGTTCACAAATACAGAAATCTGTTGTTTCACAAGTTGATCCAAACCTTGAGTTTTTATAGTGAATGCAGCTGAATCTTTTTTTTTCAGCAGTCAACAGTCAGTACTGTTTTTTTCTTCAGAGATAATGTGCTAAGTATGAAAAGTGTGAAGCAGTACACGTTGACCCAGCTGAACTAAGATTTCATATTTAGTTTGACTGTAAAGTAGGGGTGGGCAAATAGCTGATTCTATGGAGCATGCCAATAAATATCGAAGAAGAAGAAGAAGAAGAAGAAGAAGAAGAAGAAGAAGAAGGTGGGGCAGCTGCAGGCGACAAAAGAAATAAAACCACTGCCGGCTTTTTTAAAAGTAGATGTTTGGGCATACTTGTTTGTATTAATGGGTAAAAAAATAAATCATGTGTAGAAATCCCAAACTGAGATGCATCGGGATGCATTGAGATGTTGAGATCATTTAATAATCGAATTGTGAGGTGACTGATTCCCACCCCTTGTGTAAAGTTACACCAATTGCTGCGTTGTAGTCCCACACTTATCGCTCTGCTCGTCCGTACGTCTACTACAAATGAGATGAGTCGACTGTAATACATTGTGATAGAACCTCGTTACAGACAGGTAATGTTGGAAAGAAATAAACAGACTAGTGACAGAAATTAAAGTAACAAACTTTGTTTTGTTCTCTTTGGCGACAACAACAAACAGGCAATCTGCAATTCCTTATGGGGACTACCCCAAAACAACGGCCCACAATTTAGCTATAGTAGATTTTGATTTAGTTTTTGACTATTTACATTCATCTGAATGTCACATTTGTTTCTTCTTTTTTGGATTTGCACTTGTTCTAGTATTTTCTGTAGTCATCAATGTTTTCTTTATTTGTATGGGTATAGTACTGGTTTACTCGCAACACTGACAGAGATGGGAAAAAAACAGTATGTTGCTTCACACACAGGTGAGATTTGAAGCAAGTCTATAGCATTAGCTCCACCTACCTGCTTTGGCTGGCCAATCACCACTGGGTGATGGAAAGCGCGTCACTTACTTACATTTGCCCAGTTCATATTACTGCAAATGCAAGGGCTTTAATCAGCGGGCCATATCGGTTCAATCCACAGTTGGAAAAAGAAAAGGTAACCTGTGATGAGCTAACTTGCAACACATCTTAAGTGTTCCTAAAGTACAAATACCTCATTATTGCATGTAGAAAAAAATATTTTTTGATTAAAGCTGGCCGTATCAGATACATATGGTCATATTTAATAACATCAATAAAAGTGTTTGGAAAACCTCCATCATCATGAAAAAGACTCTGCAGAAATAACAGTTTCTGTTGCAAAAAACCAACTGGTGCCAGCAACAATTTTCAATCTTAGGTCAATTAATCATAAAAAGAGAATAGAAAAGTATTGAAAAAAACATTCCTCTGGGTCAGTCATTCATCTTCCCGTCTATCTGACAGTTCCACCATGACCAGCAATTAATCAATGACTTGCACCTGGTCAGGAGGGTGTACGTTTTTCTGAACCAAATGCATTTGTTGTTGTTTAAGCTTGCAAGTGTTTTAGAAAAGACAGAACTTTTATTTTGGTTTTATTTCTGAAAATGTATATTTGTCTTTTACATTTCATTTTGCCATAAGAAGGCTGTTGTTGCACCTGTGAAAGTTTAGAGTAGTAGTAAACTCTGTTTAGAGTAGTAGTAAACTCTGTTTAGAGTAGTAGTAAACAACCCTGAAGTTCACACTGAACTTGTTTCGCTTGCTGAACTTGTTGTCTGAAGTTCTTTCAGAGGAGTTTTCAAGTTCTTGAATCAACCAAAGAGCACACGAGTCAGTTCCTTACAGTTTATGCGTCATCCCTGATCAGAGCTCCTCAGCTTCCTGCTTTTATTATATTATAAAGTTTAAGGTCTGCAAAGGGTATCGCTGCTGTTTCGGACTGCATTTGGGTGAATGTGCTTTTGCGCTTATACTGATTCAATAATGTCTTAAATCAAGATGAATGCATGTAAAAATCAATAAACCAAAAAGAAAATCATGCGTTAAGTGAGGTATACTGTAATATGTGAACCATTTTCTTCTGGTCATTAGCGAAATAAACAATGCTTTTTCGGATCCGGGTATAAAATTTAAATAAAACCTTTGTGTTAAAATTGTGTTAATGGTATGCTATAGGCACAAAGAGACAGGAGAGCTGAAACGAGTGAGACAGACAGAGAAATACAGAGACTGACAGACAGTCACAGCCAGAATCACAGACACTGTTATTTTAGCCAGTAGTGATCTTAAAGCAAGAGCTTTTGAAGAGCAGTCCAATAAAAAGAGATTTTATCCAGATGGAGTCTACTGCTGAAGAGACAGCCGTGTTCTCCTCATCATAATTAGCACAGAGGGAAACATTCAAGACCACAATGTCCTATTAGACTGACATAATTACATTAACATGAGAACTTCCCAGAATTCCCCTGCCTCCACAAACACATGAAAAACGCATTGACTTTAACCACAAACAATAATATAGATGAATTGTAACTGTAGTTAGGAGAAGACAGAGTAGGCTACTGTACCACTGGACGGGCATGATTCATCGACTGAAAAAGAAAACAAAGACTACATACCATTTTTACAGGCCGACAATGCACATCAGCCTGCCTCAAAACCCTGAGAGTTCAGGCGAAATTAAAGTAGATCAAAGAAACTGGGGTTTTAAACAACTCAAGAATTATAACCCAGTTTGTTTTTGCAAGTTTTATACAGCAGAACTGAAAATATTATTGTCAAAGAAAAATTCATCTGCGACTACTCTGATAATCAATTAATCGTTCATGTCATTTGTCATTCAGTAATTCCTGTTCTCCATTTCTCTCTCACAGCAGACTGAACATCTTTGGGTTTCATTGTTGGTTTGTCACAACAAGACATTATAAGACATCACCTGTGATGTTATGAGGTTTAGGCCTCGATGCAATCAATTATGCCGTGTTTGTAGAAGCGGGGACATCTGAGGCATCAAATCAAGTGCACCTAATTTTTACCAAAACTGCACCAAAAAATGACAATGTTTCATTTGTCCATGTTCACATAAGAAAAGGAGCGGCAGGTCAGAGACGTGTTTGTCAAAACTGGAAGCAACAACAAAGATGTCGGTTTAAAGTGCATACATTAATCAAATCAAAAGTAACACTGCAAACTTGTACAACTCATCCATCCATTTTCCATCCATTTACCACTTATCCTATCTCACAGGGTCGCAGGGGTGCTGCTGGAGCCTATCCCAGCTGTCATTGGGCGAAAGGCCCCGAGAAGTTGAGATATCTGGCCACCAAGATCATATGTAATCAGATGTGAGCATGATAGTTTGTTAAGAGTAATGACTTTAACCCGAACAGTCGAAGTCAACAGACAGTGAGGATCCTTGAGGATGACACAGGACTAAAACAACCTCTCACCTGCTGCAGTGTGGATGGGAAAATGGTTTGCTAACAACAGATATAATGTGAACAACCCTCATAGTGTCATGGGGGAAGGGCTACATACCAGAATGGTGTGGCCCTACTTGAATCAAACCTTTGCAGTGTAGTGATACTGATTATTATATTGATTATTGGGTTTGTGTATCGCAGTCCATTAACACCAAGGCATTAGATTTGTGGTTTTGGGACTGGGCAGAGTTGTTTCATTTTGGCATTTCTGTATTTTTCTTTTATATTTTTTGTAACTGCTTCTTTAGTTCTTATAATTTGGCAGGTGTTTGTTTTCATGTATTTTTCTTTGAGTTTGGGGTTTACCAGATAAGCAGCTGTGAATTTTAGTTAATAGAGTAGAACTTGTTTTATTTGTTTGCTTGGCCGGTGCCATCTAACGTGGTGTTCTTTGTGTGTCAGGCTCAGTTGTTTATGTTGGCTTATCAAGATTTCTAATTTTATTTTGTACTGCTTGTTCTTCTGTGGTTCCTAACCACAAATGGCAATCTCTGCCTGGCTACATTGGCTTACGTCCTTCCCTTAAAACTAGTCTTCACAGGGAAGTAACGGTACCTATAATGACAGTAACTTGTAATTACAGACTTACACAAGTATGAACTTTTTTTTAATACAAAAGTCTTATCCCACCATCTTTCAGGGTAAAGTTCAACAGCAGGAATGTCTGGATAAAAAATTTAGCACTCATTAGAGGACAGAGAACAACCAACAACAAATAACACCTTCCATATGCCCCATTACACTTGTGCAGTTCACAGGCCTTCAAATTAGTCCAAACACACTGCACTTGTCAGTGAAGACTGTCGGCCAGCCAATAGTGGGACTCATTACTTTTAATGGTGATGTTAACGAGCTGCTCATTTTGAAGAGAGACAAGACAACCTTCACTCTGCAGTATTTCAGATGGTGGAGACTGTGCCAAAGTATGAAGACAAATGGCATGTACTTTCTTTGTATATTGTGTTAAGAAACATTTTACACTGTGAGAGAAATAATTGTGGTAAAAAGATTCAATATCAATAGGTAATTCACTGGTAATTTAAGAGTTTAAAAATTTAAAGTCCTGCTGTTTGATGTTACATCCAATTATTATTATTATTAGTTGAGATGATGTACAGAGGGAAAAATATTAAATCATTCATCTCTAAATCCTCTAAAGCCTCTAAATCATTGAATTAACATGGGTTCATTTTCAACAGGCTCAGGTCCAACAATGACAAATGATACCTGGAAACACATGTTGACTCTGAGCTAGGTAATCCTTTATCTTCTCACTGATAAAGGTTGTAAATGCTGAGCTGGGACTGACGACCTGCAGACAAATGACTCACTCTGTCAAAGCTTTCAACACCAGGTGGTCGCTAGAAGGAGTTCGATTGTGAATTACTGATATTCTGTATTTCAACAGATTCAATTTCAGCGTGAATCACCTTTGAGCCAACATTTAAGTGTCCCCCAGTTTCTGTCTGGGAGAAGGAAAATGCCAGGAATGCTGGGATAACAAATCCAGTAGACATCAGAGAACAGAGAAAAATTATCCAATACCACCGCACACTGGAGCCCAGTCAGACAGTAATATGCTCCATATGTCGCATACTGGTTTAACCCAAACCATCATGTCTCAGTTGACAGTCTAATCAGAGTTCAGTACCAACAGAGACCATCATCAAGACGCTAACACTGCCGGCACAATGAAGTGCCAAGACAGAGAAAAAACATAAAAGACCTGATCAGGGAGAACAAAAGCACTCGTTTTATTTGCCAAAATCTCTGCATAGAAAAAAATTGGTTGTTTCGGTTTTCTTAACTTGTGCATGTCTCTGCTGTAATAGTAATTCCATTAAGGCCATTATCATTAGATTCTTCTCAGGCTGTTGATCAATGAAATCAAATAACTTTTTTTATGCATTAGTGGTATGAGGCAAGGTGAATCACTATCTCCATTCCTGAGTGATTTGTGCATTCAATTAGCTAGTTTTGTTACATGGTTGTCAACTTCTTACTCAAACCCAAAAGGAAAAGATCGCGGATACAAGCGGCCGAAATGAGTTTCCTCCGCAGGGTGGCTGGGCACTCCCTTAGAGATAAGGTGTGAGAAGCTCAGTCAGTTTGAGAGTAGAGCCGCTGCTCCTTGACATTGAGAGGAGTCAGCTGAGGTGGCTGGCTCGGACATCTGTTTTGGATGCCCCCTGGACACCTCCCTAGGGAGGTGTTCCAGGCATGTCCCACAGGGAGGAGGCCCTGGGAAGACCCAGGACACGCTGAAGAGACTATGTCTCTCCTGGGAACGCCTCGAATCCTCCCGGAAGAGCTGGAGGAAGTGTCTGGGGTAAGGGAAGTCTCGGGCATCTTTGCTTAGACTGCTGCCTCCGCGACCCTAACAAAAAAAAAACCTATAGTCATCCTATGTATTTAGTACTATACTATATAAGTGCGGCAAAGTGTGTAGAAGTTATGTTACAGCTCTCTGTGGGCCGTTGGCTCAGCGATATTAGCTACCAACAACTTCAGACACCTCTGGAGTTCTTAATATCAAAAGACATAGCAGTAATTTCAATATTTAAAGACTTGATAAAATATTTCCCTAAAACTGCCACCAAACATGCATCATTACTTTTTGACTGTTTTGTTTACTGTGAAGATACCATTAACCCAACATGAAACAACACTGACTAGAAAATATAGCTCCACATAAGAGCAGATACGTTTTCATTGTATTTTATTTCAACTACCGCTGTCTTGTCTACCTGATCCACGGAGGAACCAGTCGATATTTTTGCTGCTGTCAGAGCGAAAGAGGGTTCGACTGTTATTACGTCTGCCTAGCACAAGTGGGCAGTGGGGATTAATGTGTTCTCTTTGCTCACACAAACATACCACAATCTTGGAGGACAACGTTAGCAATCCTAAAATTTACAGGAGTAAATAGTGTGAGAGCATATTTACCAACCTAAACTCTACATTAACACCCCAGGGAATCAGTTTAAGCACTTTCTGAGATTTTTAGAGGTGGATAAAGAGTGTTTATATGCATTTACCCCACAATCCACCCATGAAGTTCAACTGAACTCTGCAGGTACCATTAACTCTTTCATTAAAATTTTATTTTTCCTAACGTTATTTACAGTTGAGAGTTGAGATTGGTCTTAGATCTACAAACCGAGTGCTTCTTTCTATCCCTGCTTTAACAACAATATTAATACAGACCTGGCCACCCACCCCACTCTTCCATGGTTGTAATCTGCTGAAGGACGCTCCTCCCTGGATGCAGTTTTGTTGGAATAGAGAACTGACAGTAAATGTCTTGCTGGGATAAGAGCTTGCAGGCATGAAGGGCTCTTTACAGTAAACAGTCAGCAGCTACGAACAAACAGCAAACCCTGAGATGTCCATAACATGACATTAACCAAAGATCCAGTATAATTTGCCACAGCTGAATTCAGTGGCTCTTGATGAAGCCTGAGGCGGTTAAACCAAGAATAAACCAGCAGAGAACAAACCTCGAGACTGCAAGGCCTCCCCTTGGTCTGGACAGAATTTTAAAAATTATATCCCTGAAGGTGAACTGATATCTTGAACTGAGCATGGAATAAAAACTAAACAGGAAGGAGTACACATTCAACTCAGCATGTGGATTTTCCAACAAGGACAAAATTCTGGCATGTGATCACTGTCATATCAAACTTATCAGCAGGTAATTGAAAGCATGCTCCATTCGAGGTCTGACATCAATTCATGCACCTACACCCGTTTCAACCCAACGGCAATTTATCACACGTCTTACTGAGAATTTGTGTTGCATGACAGAGTCGTATGTGCAACACCAAACTTTAAATCCTGGCCTTCCTCCCCGTGCATCCTCAACATCTGCTCTGCATCTGGCTTTGACAACAAGAACCATACCTAGACAGAGGGCATGCTGCAGTTTCCAGCATCAGCTCTACAATACTCTTCAATACAGTTTCACTGATATGATACATAGCAAGCAAACAAGCTGTCAAAGCAATAAGCATAAAAAAATACCTGTTCATATTTTTCTAACAGATTTAATTTGATCTGAACATAAGACTGCATTTAGTTAGATCCCTGTGCTTTCAAGATTATTATATTATATTTATGATCTTAGATAGGAATGCGCCTTAAGTTACATCCACTAAATCAGAGTTAGTGACTTACAAAAAAATAAAATGCTGCTCAATTTAATTTAAACAATTTAAACAAAATAAAAAAATTTAATGAGGGATGATGTGAAAAATAAAAAAGTAAAAGTTCCCTAGACAAAAAAATGAAATAAAATTAAAAACCATATAACCATACCATATAAAAGCCATATAAAATATTGAGTGTATACACATAGAATACGGAAAATGCTTTTCAAATGTGCAGAAATACAATACAATCTTTGTCTTTCCCAAGCTCTGGAACAAAATAGAAATGCTGTAGAAATTAAACACTAACCTGTTGTTTCTAAAACTAAAGTGGTGGTCTCCTTGCGGAGGCTGAAGTTGTTCTGTTTTAACCATCAGGTCGTCCTCGCATCCTCTGGGACTGAATTCCAAGGCTGAATGCCAGTATGTGAACCAAAGCTCAGCATGAGGAAAAACACTCACTTCTACAGTAAATAGGAAGACAGAATACTTCTCCTGCACAAGGGTTTACTTCCAAAAGATTACAGGAAAAAATGAATAGACTTACAGTAATATAGATCTTAAAACTAATTTATTTTAGCAATGTAAAACCGGCAACTCAATCTCTGAATCAACTTTAGCTGTGTGAGCATTTGAGCGGATGCCTGCTGAGAGAAATCTCACTGTGAAAACTAAAGATAAAAGATTAGTCATACAAGCACCAAGACAGCAGCTAAAATTTCTTAAATTTGAAAAACAATTTTTAACACTGCCTAATAAATACTCAAAACACATGAAGATGCAGATTATGTCCATTTCATGTCAGTCAGTCCAGGTTCACTTTTGGAAGTCATTCGCAGTATATTTTTGGACAGGTTGCATATGTGGATGTCCAGCCAAGTTTCTTTATTTTACAGCCGCACAGCACACTAAGACTATTCTAATATTTCGTTAAAAAACAATAAAATTAGAATGATATTATTTTTAATTGTCAATAATTAACAATTATTATCAACAAAACAAAAACAAAGCAGCAGAGTTCTGGTTGATCTGCAAAATTTTACTTAAATATGCTACAAACATGCTTGTGGTCTCCACTAACTCCAAGGAATTAAAAACACCTCTCTTTTATACGTTCTTCACCAGCAAGTCTCTAATTCTGTCTATCTGACATTTAGTGTGGGGTAGATAGTGTGGAGAGGGTCTATTACTTTAGCTGGAGCTTTTATACAAAGCAATTTACAGTAAGTGCCTTCAACCAAGTCAGTGCAACCCAAAAATTGCAACAATCATGCAATACATCAAACTTAAAGAGTGGAAGAGGTAAAGATTTTGTTTAATTATTTCTTTATTTATATCAGAACTTGTTTGCTAACAACAGCTACCTGCCACTGTTACTAAATGTTGCACATAACCCAAAACTATAGGCTATAAGAAGCTTAAGCTGAAAAGGCTAAAATTACATAAAGCTAAATTGAGGTGCATAGATGGTGATCATTTTCTGCAGCTCAGTTTGATTAGTTTCACAAGGAGGCTAATCGGGGAAACAGAAGGTGGTGGTTTTGTATCAAGCATTTAATTTGAAAAACATGTAACACTCATTACATAACAAGTCTCTGAGCTAAAATAAAAATTCTCACTGTCAAGTCTGCAGTTGCTGGCAGCAGCCTAAAGCTAACGGGTGGCTATGTCAAAACACCAAACACACAGCTCTCAGCGGTGGGTTAATACATCATGTCAGTTGTCAGCCAGACCAACGCAGACCAAGGCTGTTTAATGTCTAGCCAGGTGGTCCACAGTGTTGAAAGCTACTCTGCAGTCAAATGGGCATTTGTGTGTGGAGTAAATTCCTTGACGCATGTTGTTTTGTCTATCCTGACTTCATACTGCCGTTATGTATCACTAGCTTACACCTGTCACCCTAAAACCCAGCTCACCGTCTGCCTCAACCACCGCTGTCAGAAGAAATAAGCTAGAAAAAAGTTTACCTTAATAATGGTGGTGTTTACATGAGAGAAAAGTGGTGGGTTTGGAGCAGGCAGCCCGAAGGATTACAAAAACAGTTAACTGGTTTTGCAATTTTGCTGAAAAATTACAATGCAAACCTACTCTGACAAAAGAAATAAGTATCTTTAATGGTATAATTTTTTGAGGATTTTTTATCTGGACTAAGGCTCTCAGTATAGAGAGTGTTATATGTTGTACAGACTGCGAAGCCATCTGAAATAAACTTGTGATTTTAAACTGTGTAAATAAAAGAGACTTGACTAGCAAATAGTCCGAATGGAACAAAAATATGATACCAGAAACACTGAAGTGACAGTTTTTGGATGTTAGACAAAATGGGCTGCTTCCTCTGCTCTTCACCAAAAATAAGACAATTATTTCATTACTTCCTTTCTACTGAATTAATGCAGACAGCATAATAAAGGGATCAAATGAATAGTGTTTTTCAGTTAATGACAGTATTACAGTAATATTCTGGACTTCAGGATTGGACTGTGGGCTGACTTACAATAATTTCAACTTAGATGCAATTATGCATGCATTATGCAGTACTCAGACTGTTGACAATTGAAAATTGCCACATGCATCCACGAGCTGTATTACTGCCTACTTGTATCTAACAGTTGGCGTGATCCCAAACTTTTATTTGACATCATTAATAATAATTATACTCCTGCATCACCTACTGTTCTATTTTTTTAAGTGAGTGGTGCGACAAATTTCTTTCATTCTTTGTTGGTTAAATCAATGACACCAAATATTATCCCCACAGTTTCCTCCTTCTATCTCCTGCTCCTCTTGGCCAACAATCCTGAAGATGTTTTTCTCCTTTAAAAAGATCTGTTTACGATTCTGTTTACCTTGCGTGTTTCCCCTTGGACGGAGAAAACACTTAAAAGGAATGTTATATAACTGCTAAAAGGATTATCATCAACTTTATATCCCATTCAAGCCTCAAAACATGGCAAAATTATCAGTTTTAAATAACTGCCTGGACTCTATAAAGAACTTTACGACGATAATTTCTCACACCTCAATGCTGACAAAAGCTCTTACCTCAGCTCCTTTTAGTCTTGTCCCTAAGAAAATGGATGGTCTTGAGTCTCTTACCTCTTTTGTTAAATCTAGATTTCACTATTGGTCAGGCTTCAAGTCTGGACCAACATATAAAGTGCTTGATATGTTCCTATTATTTTTCAAATGAGAAACACTGCATTGCATCAATAAGTCTAAAAGTGGACCAAAATGCTGCTGCTTACCTTGTGACCAGGTCTTTCAAAAGGTTTCATGTGACACCGATCTTGATTTATTTTCACTGGCTCCCTATCAAATTCTGAATTCAATTCAAGGTTCTTATGACCACATACAGAGAATTTCATGGGCAAGAATCTGCTTGCATTACAGATCTGTTGCAGCTCTATATGACCAGCAGGACTCAGGTCCTCTGGTCAGGTTCTGCTGGTTCTTTCATCCTAAGCTAAAACTAAATTTTTGAGGGTTTGGCTTCTAAACTTTTGAACTCCATCCCTCCCTTTAGACTTAAGATCTGTTTACACTGTGGGCACCTTTTAAAACCAGCTCAAGACCCATTGTTTAGACTTGCCTTGGTATAAGTTTATATTATTCTCTTTATTGCATTTGAATTCTTTTACTTCTGTATATTATATTGGTTGCCTTATTTATTTTGTGAAACATTGCTGTTGAAAGGCACGGTATAAATGAAGGTACTTACTCACTGCTAATGCCCAAATAACACTTCCTACTGCAGCTGATTTACATCAAAAGCATTCAAGTAGTGAAACATGCAGCTTTTATTTTGAAGCAGTCACAAAAAAACCCAAAGTATTCATCACAGAAGTTTGCCATCATTCATTATCCATGCATCTACAACACAAGACTTGGCCATTTTTGGCAGCATAGTGGATCAGTAGGAATTTCAAATACTGGAAGGAGCAAAGAAAGAACAGAGAGCAGCAGCAGTGAGGTGTCAGATGAAGAGTTGCAGATGACAAGCTGCACACTTCCAACTTCAACGTAACCAACTCTTGTTACTGTTCCCTACTGTTTGGAAACTGCAAAGGTGTCATTTTGCTTCAAACAAACTAGTTTCTACACGGTCATCGGACCACATCAAAAGGCTCAAGTGTTTGTACCGTTTTTGTAAGGCCACCGAATGGAGAGACACATTTTCAGACAATGTCTTCTTGGAAGCATTTGTGATGTAGCACAATGTTTTTTGAGTGGATCACTTTTTCGTTTGAAACAGACAAACATGCGAGCTGGCAATAAGATACACATTCCAACTGCCAGTCTAAAGCTATTTCTCTAATTAACAGCTGCCAGAGGTAACACACAAAGAAACGCACCACCGAAGATAGACTTCAAGGACAATTAGGTGGCCTTTTGTATTTCTGATTTGGGCATCTTAACTAACTCTATAAAGAAAGACCAAGTCCAGTCCAGTCTGGACCAGCTGTTGTGGTTAGTCAGGGGATAAAAATCACAGAGTGTCTGATGAAGTTCTCCCTTGTACAGCACTCTGCAGAGTTTACAGTCCTTGTTGTTGCTTATTTATCCATCCAGAATCTCATCCAAATTTAGCACTTTTCTTTTCCATTTCTTTCCTGGCCAAATTTCAAAAAATGAGAAGTGCAAATTGTTCAGTATATGTACAAAAACAAGGATTTTCAAACTCCAGTTTTTAAGAAAAAAGCCTACTCGTGGTCACAAACACATCATGACTCAAGTTGACTGGAATAATGTGAATAATGTGTGTTTTGTGTGTTGTTGTGGGGGGCTTTTCCCATTGACTTACTTTACTGTATAGTTGAATACCAGTGGAACCACCCTGACAGCTCAAACTCTGGTATAGAAAATTAGTGACAGTAAAAACATTCTCCAGTTGCTGGCCCTTTTCCCAGAGTCATAAAAGTTTAAAGGTGTTCATAATTGCTAACACACCTGTAACAGTCTGGGCTCATGTTCCTTGGATGTTTATATCTGGGCCCCCTTCTTTTTCCTCTCCTCTCGATGCTGAAATAGTCACATGTTTTCTATTTAACTGTTTTGCCTTTAAACTTTAGTCTTTGGTCTTTCGCTCTGCTTGTTTATAGAGAAGTACTGTCTCTTGTCGTTTTTCTTCCCCTTTCATTTCACCATGTCTAGGGACAACACAAAAAACAGCAAATTCTTTAGAACTGCTCTGGGGAAGCCCAACATCTCTCTGGTTTGACAACCAAGGTTGAAATCAACCCAAGAACAGCTGGACCTCAACAGCTGTTGAATAGACTGAGTGAACCGAGTCTCTTCATTTCTATTACTGAGAATCTCTTGGCCTCTTTGATTTGGAAACTTCTCCCATTTTTTTTTCTTTGCCATTTTCCAGTAATCCTGTTTCTGATTCATTTTTGGCATTTTTTGTGTTTGTCATATTAGCAGTTATTTATTGATGTGTTATTGCCTGTACAGCACTTCATAACTCCTCTGAAAAGCAAGCCTATAGAGGCCTGATACATATTAAACCACAGAGATGTACTGATTAAAGAGATGAAAAACTGAGATACGACTATGTGCTGACAATATCTAAGGATCATTGTTCTGGTTAGAGTTCACTCAGACTACTGAGAATCTGTTCACCTTTTGATATCATCTTTACGAACATTTTATTGTGTTCATCAGGGACAGGATATTTCAGAAGTAGCTAATCTGTATGACCTTGAGATACTTGTAGTCCTTCACTTACGACAGCAACTCACTCTCACTCCGAAAGGGGCAAATTGAGAGAGAAGAGAGCCATGATCTCAAACTTAGTGGCAATTCTCATCTTGGCTACTTCACACCAAATTGTTACTGTATTAGGGCGTGATCTCAGGCCTTGGATTATTGTTATTGAAGAAGGAGTTGGGCCTGAAGGTCTCAAACTCTAAGTCATTCTACATTCCAGCCATCACCTGTGATCAAGAGCTTTGGGTGGTGGTACAAATCAACCTGAGAGATGATATGAGAAGCAGTGAAGTCCAAAATAAGCTCGGAGATTAACCATTGAAAAGTGTCAAATGATATAGTATGGGGATCTAATTCGAATGCCTCCTTCTGTGGGTTTTCTAGACAAGTACAACTGGGAGAAGACTTTCGGTTAGACGCAGTCGATGTTGAAGGGACTCATATCCCATCCAGTCTGTGAAGAGCTCAGAATCCCCACGAAGAGCTAGAGGATTTGGCAGAGGAGAGGGACACCTGGGCTACCGAAGGGTCGCATTATGCTAGTTTGTGCAACATGTTGTTGGACCACAACGGAAATTAAAAAGTGTTTATAGATGTTCTAAATGGAAACACTAGAAGAATGTGAACTGACAGGGGATGATGCAATATTGTTTACGGGGATAACTGTACATTTTCAGACAGTCTCTTCTGAAAATTTATACTCTGTTCACATGAAAGGTTCAAACCCTGGATCCTTTCATCTTGGAACGATTGGCCAATCACCGTATAAACTGGGTACAACAATGGTTGGATAGTTTGGTTGCAGACAAGCATTTACTTCACAGGTAACAGGAATACACTGACGACAATGAAGAGCAACAATCAAAGGCATAAAAGCAATGCCAGAAAATAATCTTTAAAAACAAATAAAAAATACCATAGTCTGAAAAGACAAGGTTACAAAAAAGTAAATATACTGAATCTGCTCCTGCCCCAATGTGTAAAGTGGGTAATTTGTGTAAAGTTTGTATGAAATGTTCATACAAAAATAGAGCCTGTGGGCCTAAAAAAAGATGGTAAGGCTGAACTTATTAGAAAGTACAAAACAATTTACATGCGCAACCATTTTGAATTTATGTCAGCAAATATCCAGGTTCCTGCCACGTAATGGAAAATCTGTTTTGCTTTCAGGCATTGATGATGATGGTGATGTGTGCCTTTTTACACACAGATGTTGCCAAAACTATAAAGACCTGAGACTATTAGACCTAAATGTGGGTAAAAACTATGCAGATGAGACATCTCAACACTAATGTCTTTTTAAATCCTGCATGGTTCAAGACTGAGTGGTGGTGCACAATAGCAGTATGCGTATTCCAATCAATTCCTGTTAAGTATAACTGAAGAAGATTATGAACATAACATAAGATTATCATTAATCGCTTTATTTCTACCATCGGGAATAAAGCTGAAAAGGTCAAATTCATATGGCTGATTAAGGGAGTGTTGACAATGGTAAATTCTTGCTGTCACTACTTTTCTATTTTACACTTAATTGCCCATTTCAGTTATTAAAATCAATACAAAGCCTGCACAAGCTGGGACACTGTTGGTGCGTTTCTCCATCTGTGAAGTTTTGTAAGACAACCAAATGAATGATACATATCAGAAAGCAGAAAGGAAAGTCAGAAATATTCAAAGATGAGAAGCATCTGAACTTCTGAACAACATTCTCATTCAGGACACCTCAACATCAGGAAGGAAGCAATATGGAAACCAAATGCTGCTGCTGGAGGGATTGTCCTGGTTCTGGTCTCATGATGACAGTACTCAGTTGGTTTAGAAAGAGCACCTTATGTCACAAACACAGATTCATGTGCTGCTGATGTAACTATATTCAAAGAGGACACTCATTTAAAACTAAGCTCCGTGTATAGTGAAACATATGCATCCGTTCATGCATGCAATTCTGAAAGCTTCCATGCTCCATGTAAATGAAAAACATGTTAACTCATTAATACATCCACCTTGGATGATGACACACTTAATTTTACCTGTTTACATTACATTACTTTACACCGGTAACTACAGTAGGGAACTTCTTCCTTGAATTAACATGAAAGTAAAATCCATCGTAAAGTTTTAAAATGAGGTGTTGTTCCACAGTGAGCCTCCACAACAGCCTCAGTGCTCCTTGTGAGGAGTATCCAAGTTTAAGAAATTCTACTGGAGGTAGGAACACCATTCTTTCAAAAGATTTTCCCTAATTTGTTGCTTTGACGATGGTGGTTGAGAGAACTAAAACCTGTTGAGTCACCTAAAATGATGCCTAAAAAAATAGTGTCCACTTGAACTTCCTTAGGAACCACAAGAACCTCTTTAAGGGCCCTCTTCAGTATCCATCAAAACCTCATGATTTAACCTTGACCTTTCTCAATTACCACTTGAACAACTGAATGACTCCAAGGAACTCCTCAATGACCACTGAAATAGCCTCAGTGGTCACCAGAACCTCCTGAAGTACCCTACAAACCTCCTTGATGCCCACTGAAACCTCCTTTAAAACGCCCTAGGACTTTTTAGTCCCCAGTCTAGACTCCTATTTGTTGTGAGATGACATATAATCTTGCTTAAAGACTGAGCAAAAAAAATAGAAAAACCTCAACGGATCTGTTGCAGCTCAAATTAAATGCCTCCCTTCTCAAAGTTATATTAAACCTTGACTTGAAAAATGTAAAAGGCTTTATGCTGACTCATGGGAACTTACGTGTCCAGTACCACACAGTCCCAGTACTTTAGTTTGGTCAGTATAACTATGTATTTACATTACACTCAATTGCATTGTCCTAATTTTAGCAGAAAAACCATTGCCTCTTGCGAACAAGCGTCATTAATTGATAATTTAAAGGAGATTAAAGCACATCAACCCTAACCTGAAACATCAGTCACCCAGAAAGCAAAGTATATTCAACTATTGGTCAGTCCAAAATAATCACATAAATTTTAGCCTATAATCAGTGTCTGTGTAACGGCTGCTAAATGTGTTGTCTGACCAACGGCTGAGAGAAAAACAGAGCCAGAGAAGAAAAAAAAAAGCACTCATCCAGCCTAATGAAACATAGGTTGGTTATTACGAGTCATTACTGAGTGGCTGGGCAGAGACCACAGACATTCCTCCTGACAAAACAAACTCACACTGTGGTTGTCAACTTTCAATTTTTCTGCTTTCTCTGCACTTTTTGGTGTGCATATTTTTCCCATACACATTTAAGGGACATTTATCAGAAAAAAATTACACTTTATTCTCTCTTTGATTCTTTGTCTTTTTCCACATGTGCCTACTGTCTGTCTACTTGGTGTGTCTGCATCTTTCTTTCTGTCTTGTCTGTGTGTCTGTCTCTCTCTCTCACTGGTGGGTGGTCAGGAGAGGGTTAAGTGATCTCCCCTATAAACTCTGCTTTAAGAGTCTGCTGGAAGCTACTGGTTCAGCCTTTAAATACAGTCATTTGACACATCCCAACAGGGGCTTGTAGCAGAGAGCAGCTGCTGACCCAAACTTTGAGGCAAGTTGGTGTGTCGGCATCACGCTGCTTTGGACAGCATGAAGGCTCTCTTATTCACCTGTATGCTGGTGCCTTGGCTGGTGGCAGCCTCGGCCAAGAGGTTTGACCAGGACTCACAGTTGATACCGGGATCTCTACATGGCAGGGAGCTGAGAGGATACTTCAGTGACCACTTGAATTTAAGGAGGGCTAGGGTAAGAACTTTATTATTTATATCATGCTTCTGCTATAAAATGTTGTCTTTAAAAGTCTGACAAATGCATTAATTTAAATTATGCTTTGTAGCAAGTGAACTGTTTATATGAATAGCTTGTTTTTGCTGTTTATTTGCAGCATGACTTCAAAGGACAATTGTTACACTTATGGTTATCACTTTTACATAATAATTTAAAATGTTGTATTGAGGTTAATAATGACAGATTTTTAAACACAAATAAAAATAAGCAACACTGGTTATAGAATTAAATAAAGAAACAAACACTCTGCTCTTGTTATTGTAACTATGAGCACAGAGACACGCTACAAAGATTTTGGTAACTGGAAAATATATATAATAAATAACTGTGCGAACACGGTAAGGAAAAAAAAAAATTCCCTGATTAAAACCGATAAAGAAAAGGATAAGATATGCAGACTGAAACTGTCAGCACTCGACTTCACTGTCAGTTTCAGCACACATGTACAAACTTTGCTGTGTGCAACTTGTTCTTCCACCAGACAAACCAAACCCTGGACTGACCACACTAACCTTCAAGTAACCACACTAACCTCTACAAGAACTATCTAGATGAACCAAAACCAAAGCACTGTGTGGTTCACCCTGTGGGAAACACTTGCAGGAAGTAAAAAACCCACAAACAATCCAGCGAATAAGATGGAAAGAAATAAATGCGAGCAAATGCAGCTTTGAAACCCAACTTCAGTTTTAATGAGTAAAAACTTTATTTGGGACCAGCTGTTTTTCATACAAGACTCTGCTGGTGCCAGACCCTTTGGGGACAGGCCTCATACCCTCGACTTTTGCTACAATTAACCACAAACTTCGTTTAAGCTAACTTTGAAATCCACAGTGAGGAAAGTTCTGTTTCTTCCTTTGATTGGTTTGAGGGCCAATCAGTTAGTGCAGAGACCCAGCAGCAGGGTGGGTATCTTGATCAAGGATACTTTGGTTAAAGGCCCTCAAAGAGACTGAACCAAGGCGTTAATGATGCAGGATGAACTAACCGACCATTAGACCAGTGGTGTTCTAGGATTCAAACTTTCAATAATGTGACTGGTAGCAAAGATGCTTTTACATTGGGCCAAAGCTGCTCAAACTAAAGCATGCACTTAAGCACAACCTCAAGGGTTTAAAGGCCTCTGGGGTCAGTGGCTAAGAATGCACAGAACAAACAAACACAGCCCGGTCATTCGTTCACGTGAGTACAAAGGAGACCTCTGAAAAGATGTAGGAATGGCTGACAATCAGGAAGAACAGTGTCAGACATCAGATACAGCAAGTCAGGACAACAATGGAAATGAAAAAGTCATCACCACAAAATAAAAAATTAATTTCTTCAATACTGCAGCTCACCAATAGCTGCAGTCATGCAAACCGCAGCAGTTAAGGGTGTGGCCAATCATCAACCAATAGCCAGCTGTGGAATATAATGAGGAATGCTGCAAAAAGCTCTGCCAGCCAATATACCCTGTGAATCAGCGTCAGATTGTTGAGAACGAGGGTGCTGAACGGAGTCTGTGTTCAGACCAACAGCAGAACTGCGTCCCAAATCGCAGCCTCCTTATTCATTCATCAGAGCAGATGCAGAGGCTTTGGCCAAACCAACGCGGCAAAATAGCTGAACCTGACAAAACGTCTGCAGAAACATCATCCAACAACGTGCAGAATGGGTCCAATCAACAACGTCCAAGTTTGCATTCCATGAAGATGGATTTGTAACGTGAGTGGTGTAATTCCAATGATCACCTGGACATCGTGGAAACAGATGACAAAGTGATTATTGTAGTGATAACTTGGCAGAGTTTAAAAAGTCTAAGGCTAATAGTATTATAATCTGTTATAGATATAACTGTTACAGAAACAGGACTTACTGTTGTGTATTTGATCGTCTCAACTGAACTTAAAGCTACACACCTCCACCAACACACTCTCAGTGGTGTTTATGGTCTGAATGCCCACTTAGCCTTAATTTATTAGACCAAACATGGTCTCTTAATGACTTTTTGTTTTTTTTTCTCCAATGATTAACATCACAGATTACCATGCTACTACCCTCACGGTTCATGAGAAATGAACAACATTAAGACTTAACATCGCCACAATCACCATCACTGTGTAAACAATATTTTCCGAATATAACTGTGGGTTTATCTACATCCGAGGCTTTTGAGAAAACTGTCAAACTGTTAGTGTATCTCATTTTATTCAGTTCATCCATTACATCAAACCTAACCAAAACCTGACCACCTTGTTTAACTGCATTGGCTAAAACACAGTTGATTTTGTATTTTACCTCTTACATGCAAGTGTAGCAAACTGACTCCAGGCTGAGCCAAGCACAATGCAGCACAGATATTTATAAGACTTATCTCACTTTCATTTGGTGTCCATCCAAAATGTGAAACGTGCAATACGTGTCTAAAACTGGCATCCTAACCATGGCAGTGTCAATGTTTTGCTCTAGCCACTGAACTCGACGGTATATGAACAGGCTGTGTTTTCTCCTGCAGAGGGCGCTGCCTCTTGCTGATAAACCTGATGACAGCCCAATCCCAGAGGGAGGAGATGCCGCTGGTAAGAGACAGATCCGTTTACACTGTGCCCATCTGGTCCTACATACAACAATGAATTCAAATTATACAGGAAGTTTGCTGGCCAATTTTGAGTTATTTGCTGCTTCTACTTTATCTATTCAGAATTTGAAGGTCTGGGAAAGATTCAAAGACAAACTACACATTTCTGATAAGAAGTTAAACAGGGTTTTGTTGGTTTTGAACTCAGGGGCACATGTTGGGGAACACTGATTACAATTACGAGATATAATCCCTCTTCTTAGTACCAATTAGGAGTCTTATTGCTGCATTTTGAACTAGCTGAAGGTGAGATAAGGATAACTGATTCATTCTATAGATGGTTTAATGTAAATGTGGTGCTCCTGTGTTGCAGACCTGCCCACCTGTCTGCTGTGTGTGTGTCTGACGGGTTCGGTATACTGTGAGGAGGTCAGTCCAGACATGACCACCGTCCCCACCCTGCCTAAAGAGACGGCCTACCTGTATGCCCGATTCAACAAGATAAAAAAAATCAGCACCAAAGACTTTGCTGGTATTGGTAAGTGCTCTAACTTACCTATATTTGTCCAGCCATGTTGTCAAGGACTGAAAATGAGCAGCAATGCTTCGTCAGATACTTTGTCTTGGTCTTTTATAAAGGTTTTTATCATAGACAGAAAGCCTTTGTAAGCATTTGTGTTAAAAGAGCACTCGACCACTTTTATAGGTGAAGATCAGTTAACTAGTCATGGTTAGTCCTAGTCAACCTAAAGAGATATCAGTTAAGTTACAGTCATCAGGGTTATCTCAGGCCTGTCTTGGAGACAGTGTTGGTGGATAATAGAAAGCCTGTGTCACAAACTGGTGGTGTAGAGTTTGAAAGATGTTGGTGTTTACCAGGGAGGGAGGGTGTAATGAAAAGACACTATCAAACTATATTACAAAACACATAGGATCCATTGATTTTGGAGCCTAACCCAAACTTGGAACTAAAAGTCAGGATATCTTGGCTTCTGCTGCATAAATTATGACCAGAATTTCAATATGTCTATTGAGAGTCTCTAAACTTTATGATGGCACACATGTAAATCATTGCAGTACTCCTATAATCAATCATAGTCAGACAATAAATGTCACAGGGTAAATGTGCTTCACACCACTGCTAACCAATATATTGGCCCTTTTCCACTAGTACCTACTCGGCTCGACTCGACTCTCGACTTGACTCAGTTTAAGGGTCGCTTTTCCATTACAATGAGAGTACCACCTCAACGTGGGTGGGAATGGGGTCGCAGGTGGCAACGCGGTCGAAACTCCAGCAACGTCATTTTTTATGTGACAAAACACGAAACGACTATGGAGCAATGGAGGCCACCAGACAAAGAAATGTCTGCACCTCGTCGCTTGCTCCGCGGGCTAATTTCTATGCAGCGATCTCTGATTGTGTTCGTTGTTGTTATTGCGTTTTAAAAATGGCGCGGTTGAGTTGACTCTTATGAACGAGTCGCTCTCCCGACGCATCTAGTGACGTCAGGCTCTGGCCAATCAGTGGCCTGCCGTCTGCCAGCCGACGTCACATTTTCGGCTTGACTCAGCTCGCTTTGAACCCCTTACGGCTGAGTAGGTACTACGAAAGTACCTGTTACCAGTCTTAACATGTAATGGAAACGCGTACAAACTGAGGCGAGTCGGTCGAGCTGAGTAGGTACTAGTGGAAAAAGGCCATATGTGACTTCATAATTTCTCAGCCCCAGTAACAAATATCAGTGTTCACATTTAATATTTGCTGTTCAGATGTACTGCACGAGATGCATTTGGTGAGGCATAATTACAAGACTCTGGTCCTCGTGGTTGCAGTTAAACTGAACTGATAAAGCAAAACAAGCTCTAGAAGGACTAGCTCATAAACATGAAATTAAAATACATTTAAGGGTCTTGGTCGAACAACTTAGCCGATTATCTGGTCTATGCCTTGATATTTAACAAGCACAACACTGTAAGAAATCTTTGTGCTGGACTCGATCGTCTGCATAAACAATAATATTGGAAACAGCTGAACACTCATACCCAGTTGAAAAAACTAACCACAGCTGTAACTAGTGACTAAAAAGTTTTAAGTGTATTCGTATTTCAGACAATTACAAATTTCTTACTTTGCCAAACAAAACACAAAGAGATGCTAAAAATGCTAAATTAATATGGTACAAAAAGAAAAGAAAAGGAGACATTCAAAATGACTTCAACTATGATAGCAGATTTTTTTCATTTATCAACAGTGACACTGAAGAGGATTGACCTGACGGGGAACCTGATCTCTGAGATTGAAGATGGGGCATTCGCTAAGCTAACCCTGCTGGAGGAACTGTCTCTGGCTGAGAACAGGCTGGTCAAACTTCCGATGCTTCCTGCAAAACTCACACACTTCAATGCCAACAACAACCTCCTTAAGACCAGGGGTGTCAAAGCTAACGCTTTCAAGGTACAACAATACCACCTCTACAGGATGGGCCAAATCAAGGCTTTCAAAAAAACACAGCCAAAACTGACAGCGAGCCAAGAGAGCTCTGCTCAGCAATGTAATGCTTAAGATAAAGGCAAGCTGTCCAAATCCTGTACCAAGTCCTTTCCTTCTCTGTACAAATATTATACAATGTGCTACAGGATACTATGCAACGGCACTTTACTCTGCATCACATTAGACAAAACCATTGCAGGACAGCTTGGATGGCGCTTATATTGTCTGAATGCAGACACCGACATTAGTTAGTACAACAGCAAATACAGTTATTTTCTTTTGCCCAATAATGAGATGAGATGTGCTTTAAAGGGACATTAAATCAAAATCAATCTTTTTTCATCTCACTCACAAAGGAAAACAAAAAAGGAATATTTCCCAAAATGCTAGTAGATCCACATAAATCATAGTCACAACTTTCTTTTGAAGTCTATCTGGTTTATAGCCAAGTATGCTGTATATATTTTGAAGTACACCTTCACTTCTCCCACAATGATAGGACAACTAGTGATAGCTCCGACTTAACTACAACTAAGTCTACTGGGTCTCCATTGTGTGAATTTGTATCCCCAACAGAAAATGACGAAGTTGGTCAACCTGTTCCTGGGTGACAACCAGCTGGAAGCTGTTCCATTCATCCCTGACAGTGTTCGGATCTTACATCTACAGGTTTGAATCTTTAATCCTAAAATACACACGCATATCGCACGACAACTATTGAGAAACCCTTTAATTGCTGTATAAAGTGTGCTGATTTTAAACAGACTACATTCAATTATTTTTCTAAAATGCTTGAACTATGTGAGATTGTAATTCAACATTTTGTTGATCTTGAGGATTTTGACTGTAACAGCTAAGACTGTATTCAACTGGTTTAATTCTCACTATTGTTTACATTTCCTCCAGAACAACAACATCACTGACGTCAACATAGACACCTTCTGCAGGTCCAATGACACCTACTACCTTCGACCAAGCCTCAATGAGGTCCGTTTGGATGGGAACCCCGTGGTGCTTTCGAAGTACCCGGACAGCTTCACCTGTATGAAGGTACTGCCTGTTGGACGATACCGCTGAGGAGGCAGAAAATTTACTGTAGCCCCTTCCTTGCTGATGGAGCAGTTTTCCCACAACAGAGTGCTGGGGGATACCGTGACGTTCTGGATTTTGGGGCACTGGTCCCATGGTGGGGATAAAGGTGTCAATGTTTTAACTTCACCAAACCTACAAACAGCTTGTGACATTGTCAGGTCGAAATGAAACTACTCACTGGACTAAAGGTGTAGAAATTGAAGGAACAAAACCACCTGAGAAGGCCTCAATATCAAACTAAATAGTTTGTCTGACCAATTCTAAATTCCTCACTGAGTGAAAGCCTGCCATCACCGCCTCCTTGTAGCTGCATCTCACTGCCAGCCTGATTTTTCTCCAATATATCTGGGGATAAAGCCACACTTTCAGACTGTCCTCAAAGACATTTATTGGTGTTACAGTCAGAGGTCCACAAGAAAAAAGCTTGATGAAGAAGTTGAAACTCTGCCTGCTTTCATACGTCTACAGACCAAATCATTGTATAATGTGTTTCGGACAACTCAACGCAGCCTCTGATTCCACCATCGGAAACGGGGCTTCAGATGCTGTTATTGAATTTGACACAGATGAAGCATGCTGAGGCCTTGACAGGCCTTGACAGAGGAACTATGAGAGACAAATAACCAGTAAAACTGACATCCCTTGAATAACTTGAGAAGCATCAACACTTCTACAATGACAGTCCATCTTATTGTTTCATTTTGACCTGACGACTGTACTACCTATATTACTACCTATATGAAAGAAACTACAGAAACTGTATTGAACCAACAAACACACACAGCCACAAGCCAACAGGCTTGCTTATAACTTCAATGTTTTCACACTCGAAAAATCTAAAATAGAAGCATTCTGTTACTATAAGTAGTAAAAAAAAAAAAAACTTAAATTCAAGATATTACGGCAACCTTCGATATATTTTCGCTTTTGCTGACTTTAACATCTTATAAGTGTAAAATCTCTCATTTCGAGGTTTTACATCAAATTAAAAACAAATGTCCAACAGGTGCTTTTAATAGACCCACGTGATTTTCTAGCCTTGAAAAGCCAGATTTGTTTTCACCTTGCTCATTGTGGGTCTTCAGGAATTTCATCTGGACAGGCGTCATTGCAAGGAATGTATGACTGAAGTTCAGTTTTTGATTATGTGTATTAATGCTGTTGCATGCTTCATTTTAAAATTTCCAGACAATTTAAAATTGTAGAGAAAATGAGTTTGAGATTTAGGATGGCCTTGAGGCAAACACATTACAGAAATAATAAATGCTTTCAAAATAGAAGTTTTGTCACCACCAAAAATATTAGTTTAGGGATTTTGGGTAAACTACAGTCCAACTATGTATGTTTTGCAGTTAATATTTTATAGAGTCCTGACAAGTACCTGTACAAGAGAAGATGCTACAGTATGTACCAAAGTTTTAAGTCATTTCAGTGATACAAAAGGGATACTTGATACCTGCATGTTAATTTGAAGTCTTATTTTCTCTAACTGAACCTTGTCACATGACAAGTTTGTGAAACAGCACTTAAAGGAAAACAGCCTGTGAGCATTGTTAAATTTTTTCATTACATTAATTGTATGTTACTTTGAGATGTTTTGCATGTCAGACTATTGATCCCAGCTGACTCGCACAGCTGATAATAATTAGATTGTCTTTCAATGCCAGCAGGAATAGTCTGTAAATACTTTCCTGTTGAGTGTTCTCTCAGAAAATGTCTAGAAATGAACACAGCACTGTGGGATTTGCTCTGCCAACTAATTTTACTTTTAATTGGTCCATTAAAAATGCATCTCCATAAGGGCAATGGGTATGTTGACTTGTCCAAGTACAGGCTTTCTTTAGCATTTTGTGACTTAGCTTCACTTTGGTTTTTAATTTATAGACTCACAGTTGGAGTGAAATGGGGAACAATGTATCTATGAATTATAGTAATGTGAATGTTACTCATTTTTTATTTTGTCTGCTTTTAAGATGTCTTGCTTGTGTCCCTAACTCTTGTCTTCCACTTTAGAAATTATTACTGATGTGAATAAGACAGTGGTGTACAGGAAGATGTGTATGTGACATGGCTATGTTTTTAAGATATTTTAATAAAGTTAAACTTTTTTAATTAATGTGTGTTTGGAATCATAGCTTGAGTTTCAAATGCAAAGAATAGTATTTGGCCTAAAGTAAAGATATTAGCAGAATAAAAAACAGAATTTGTAAAAGGTAAAGCTTCTGATTAAGTTTGACGTTTAATGCATGATAAGGCCATATCATGCTTTAATTATACTCCTCACAGTAACTGTGTTTATATACCGTTCTTTCATTCAGTTTGAGATATGCTGAGTAACAAATGGAAAGTCTGGCTTGTCTAATTACTTAACAGGAGATTGAATAGGAGAGTGCCTTACAGTCAGAAACCTACAGTCAGACTGTAAGTGCCTTGCAGTCTGAGTTCCAAGACAAAATCTTCAAGACAAAATTATACCCCACAGTACTAAAGAAGTACTGATAATGGCAGAAGTTCATATAGACCAACATTTTGACATCAATTGGTTTACTTTTATCCTTTTATTGCCATACAATGAATGCTGGAATCAGCATATATGTCGCCCATAAATGTCAAGAAATGTTCTGTTTTTTCATCAGAGAGCACAGAAGTAAGATGTAAGATGCTCAGAACAGACAGTAATTTTGATCACAACTCTTTAATATCCAAAACTAAAGAATCCTCCTCAGAATGTTGGTTTGTTTTACATTAAAATGCAAATGGACAGATATACTGTCATTGAATGTTTAAAAGCCTCAATCTCTAAAGTTTACAACAAAAACACTAACTGCATTACAGCGTTCCCCATGGCTGAGTGCAGAGTCTGGGCATGTTTGTGCGTCTCTGTCTGAGACATTTAATACTGTTATGTCCTCAATGAAGAAGTGGCAATCAGTGATTGGCCACATGCTTGTAAATGTCTGTGGTTTGTTACTGCAGTCCTGTAGTCCTACAGTGACTGGCTGGTCAATATTGTGGTCTACCAGCAACAAAAATGTTAAGATTCCTGGCTTGGACTGTATGCAAATTATTTCTGTTTTACATCTTTATTTGTTTATTCCTTTTAAATACATGTTCATGTCTGTGTGTCATTAAAGCATGGAAATCGGCATACAAGGCACTGCCCACATTACAGCAGAATAGTTACAATGGGAATGACATTTTTCCATAATAACACTCAAGAAAATGCAACTAAAGCAAAATAAGAGTTTAGTGCTCACAGGCCAGTATGGAAAATGTGGGTTAATCCTCCTTCAGTGCGCCAACTTGGCAAAACATCACATTCTCCGAGTAAACAGGAGAATAGGTTCCATACTGCTTCTGCAGCTTGATTTACTATTTGACATTTTACTGCTACTTCTTCAATAAAGTCCCACCCTGACATTTACCATCCCCACACTAATTGACACCCACTGCCTTAACTTTCATTTTTCTGCTCTTTCATCAGCCTGAATATAAGCAGTTTACAAACAACAGCCCCTATACAGAGTGGCACTTTTTTAGAGGTGTCATTGTACCTTCATCGTTAACATGGAGATGGATCTTTTTATTTAACGTGATATCTCTATGAGAGGGACAACATATACCAGCTAAAACAGGCACTACACTTAAAATGAAAATTGATTAAATCACATTTTCAGATGGCATCTACTCATTTAGAGTATCTAATATCTATGGGCAATATCTTATTATCTTCTTATCATATTTATCTTATCATAATCGGCCCAACCATTTATCCGCAAACCCAGCCATCTGTCCAGCTACTGTATGCGAGGAAGATTTAGATCTAGTTTGTCATGTCTCAGCAACTCACAGGTGACAACCCACCTTGGAAAGCAGGCGTGTGGCGGAGAGGCTTCCAGTTTGAAGCCCATTTCGGAGCAGGTTTGTCTTCACTTACCTGGAAGTGCTGAAAGGTTCTGCTCCGGTCGTCACATCTGTCCGAGAAAGTCCTGAGAGTCCTGAAGAACAGAAGAAGACCATTGCTCTCCTCCACCCTGAAATGAGACCGCAAACACAGATTAGAACATTTTTTCAGGAAACTTTTTAGTTCTGCACCCTCAAAGTTCATTTGAATCATCAATCAGTAAGGGTGTGTCAAAAACAGAGGTTTGGCTTGGCTATTTCTATTAGTTTCGGATAGTTATTCTTAATACCTGCCACAGAAGGTGTCATTAAAACGTAATTCATTGACACTGAACTGTCTGAGGTCTTGAAATTGAGTATAGAAAAATAGACTTGAGGCTGAAAAATATATGTATGCTGAGCGCTTTCTGTTCTGCAGTATGTAGAGAAATTCAGAAAAACAGGAAAACCTCATACTCATTTGAACAAGTGACTCATTTTTGTTTATCATTGTCATTATTATTATTCCTCTAAGCTATAATTCACAAAGGAACAGAATTTGCTGCAGAGGGTTCAATTTGAATGACTTTTCACAAACTAGTCCAACACTATGGACAGCAGACCAAAGAAATATGTCATCATGATCTGACCTAAGTGACTTAGGTCACTTAGGTCAGCATCAGAATCAAAGTTTCTCTAAAAAACTTTATCTTATTGCATCTCCAAATGCTACCATTCATTCAACCTACCCATCCAAAAACTGTTAGAGTAATTTTACAAAAAGGTGCTTGCTTATGTACAGTATGTTATATATCACAATGGCAATAGCAAAACTAAACTGTTTTGGTCTGGTTCGCTCTGTCTGAGTGAGCCTGGGACATTCTGTGAAAGGCTTTCCAGAGTTTTCCACGGGGGCCCGGGGCTAGACGGCAGCCGGGTGAAGTTTCCAGACGACTGTTATTCCACACAGAGCTGATGGAAACATGGCAGCACCCTACCGTATAATGGAGCACTACCAAAAAGACAAACAGAGAGAGACTGATGCCTGGTTTGATATTGTTGTATTAAACTGATTTTGGGCCAACATGGTTCTGAACGATTCAGTTTGATTATATCATCGGTGTAGAGACAATTAAACCACATTGGTTGTAAGTTCAAAAACCTTATCATGTAATGAATGTGGAAAGTTTTAGTACCTCAGTTCATCATTCCAAAGAAGCAGTAAAATTGTTTGCAAAACAGTGGAAAGAAGATAAAATTAAACAACAGTTTGACTTGAGCAGCTGATCGTTTTGGACACTGTGCTAAGGAAACTTTTTGGTTGGTACCAAAAAAAAAACAAACACTAGACATATTCAGTACATCTGAGGTCGATCCACTGCCTCACTGAATGACAAGCTAATAACTGCATGACTGATTATCTGTTTAACATATCTTTGCCTGGTTTACTAACAGGGGAAATGTCTGCAAGAGATCAGAGCAACACTGCACTTTAGCAGCATGAGGCACAACCTGTCGTGATTACACACTGTGAACTTGAAATCTGGACAGATCTTTTTTCTGTTTTTTTGAATTTTGAATAAATCAGACAGCATTCATCAACACCTATTTGAGACTAACAAGAGCAAGCCTCATCATCCACCCTAAGTCATCAATTTACCCATCAATGTCATTTTGTCAGCTATGATGGCTGGAGCAGTTTAGCTAAACTTTGTCATTTCTATCGCCGAAATATGTTGTTTTAATATTTGATTTCTTTAAGAAGAATGACAAATAGGAAATACAACTCTTATTGAAAAGAAGTCCACCATAAAATCTGAAATGTGGGGAGGGTGAATATTTATATGTGAATGAACCCATGTCCTTAAAATGAGTGGATGTTGCAGTTGACAAAAAAGCAATCAGTGCTGCATTATCATCTTTAAAACTGAAATATGATTTTTCCACAACAACACACTAATCTGGTTCAATTACACTATCCAAAATACATGCGTGTGTACTGTAAATGTTGCAACGTCTTTAATGCAACAACTGTGTTGTAAGTAAACCTCCCTTTCAGCTTCGGGGCTGACTGATATCTCCTGCTGCTGTCCTGACCTCAGCGCAGTTTGGCTTCACACTATCAGCCTGGCTCGGACCAGGAAACACAAACTGTGCCTCAGAAAACCGACAGCCTGGATCAGTCTGTCTTCAGCTGCAGGCCGGGAGTCCAAACGGCTCATGGATCAGCTGGCCTGGATCTCCATGTGACAATAGCAGCGCTGTGTTTTAATGGCAGAAGGTTCATAAGGAAGTTTGACATAATCCAGTCTGCTTTGAGAACTCTAAGCCTATCCCACAATGCACTGCATAAACAGCGTTTCCACACCGTGCTCACTTACTGACTGCTGGGCTACAAGAGTTTTAAACTGATCTGCTAATTAACAGTTATACACCACACTATATTTTTTTAATGTTTTAATTGAAATGTTTCACTTTTAAAGAGCGGTTTTCGTGTGAAATTGTCCAAACTTACGTTCCGACTCACTGTGATCATCTATACAGTGCATTAATGCAGACAAATTCATGATTTACTTATGCATTTTTCTGTGTGTGTGTTGTCTGACAACTAAGGAATAAGAACCAGTCATTTAACTACTGCTAATAACTACTACATGTTAACTAGACGATCAATCCAAAGTGTTGTGTGACACTGACAGAGGATTGAAGCTGGACTGATGTGCTGCTTTGACCTTTGAAGGCGGCTTTATTTTAAACACTAACAGAGTTAAAAAAAAAAAACAAAAACACTTCAGGCAGACAGGCAGGAGGACAGATGTGGAAGCAACATGTGTCAGCTGAATAAAAATACCCAATAAAAATCACTGTGTCAGTGTTTATCTGTAACAGTTCAGAACAGCTTGATTTAACAAAGATTATGAGTCGTATTTGGACTGTAAAACTATGACTCCCTCTCACACACAAACCAAGGGAGAGTCGTCTTTCCATCAATTCTATACTGACTTACATTAAATGCTACTTTCCTAAACTTAGACTTACTCCGACCTTAAAGCAAGTCTTCAGCCTAAAGTGTAATGACTTACTTTATGGGAATCCTCACAGTGTGACTATGTAAACAGTTTTATATCCCTACAACATGAGTAATCACACATACACACACACACACACAGACAAACAGAAAAGGCAGCAGTGTGTCAGAATCATTATCTCCAGTATTTTTCCATCTGTTTTTTGCCAGTTTCTGCAGACTGGACCAGACAATCCAGATGTGGTTTGGCCTCAGATATAGAGCAAATCAAGCGTCTGCTCTGTGGTGCTGGTCCACTGACAGAACAGACGCTTTCTGGAGGACTGCGGTTATCAGGACAAGAACACGCACCGGGCCACATAATCAAAATGACTGAATTGTATGAAAAGAAGGGAAGTCAAGAATAAAGCAGGTGCTCCTGATGCTCAGGTGAATATTGTCAGAAAGAGTGAGACTGAAGTTCACCACAGATTCAAGGCAAACTGCTTTGTTGAGTGCCGAAACACTGAAAGTATATGTTATCAGAGTGGCACTTTTTTAGAGATGTTAGGTTGGTTATCTCGAGCTCTTCAACCCATGAACTCAGCATGTATAATTACCCTATATGATTGATGATGATGTTCTCTGTACATGTGGCATCTATTGCACGTCTGTCCGTCCCAGGGAGAGGGATCCCTCATCTGTGGCTCTTCCTCAGGTTTCTTCTTTTTCCCAGAAAGGGTTTTTTTGAAGTTTTTCCTGACCCGGTTTGAGGGTCTAAGGACAGAGGGTGTCACAACTGTACAGACTTGTAAAGCCCTCCGAGGAAAACAATGTTTATGATTTTGGGCTTAAATACTTGAAAATACTTGAAGGCAGCAGAACATGAACAAACGACGCACTTTTGCACACTTATTTTGTGTTGATAAATGATAATTGAAGTAGGGCAGACATGTTGTTAAATTAGACACATCAGTGCAGAAATCGGGCTCTGTTCCAAAAATAATTTCTCAGAGGTTTTGGTATTGTGATTATCTGTTCACTCGGCTTTCCTCCTGTTTGTGTTAACAGAAAAAGCAAAAACAGGATATGCAGTAGTTCAAAACACGACTTGCTGTGCTTATGTGCTGTGAATTATAATACAAACAGATCATTTCAGTGATTTTTTTTCTAACATTCAAACGAAATTTCACACAAGAAATGAAAACCCTCCTGAACTGATTTGTTACGAGCTGACTACCACATAAACTGCTATTTTTAAAAATGTGCACTGTACCTGTTCAGTAAACATAAATAAATCAAATCTGTGGCCTCACTCCACTGCAGTGAAACAAGCTGGGCAGCTGACAGAGGATCAACTAAAGGTCAAACATTATTCCAAAACTGTTTAAAGGTGAAACAGATAGTCATTTGTAACCTGCTGGCTTTGATCACAATGAACTGTTTAAAAAGCACCTGGAGGGAGAGACTCCAGCTCCAGACATTACTGAGTAAACCTTAACAGACTAGATTGACTCCAGATAATTCGAACAGTCACAGCAGGATGAAAACAGGTGTATCTAATATTAGTGATGGCTGTGCTCCATTTACAGGTACTGTAAGCGTGCCAGTAAACCAGCACACCTAAATGGTATGCGGCCATTATGACTGTAATGATTTACACCTGTGTTTGACAAGTCAAAATGTCTGCTGTGAGAAAGCCTCGTTATTTGTGAATAAAGAGCAGACGGAGCGAGAACCGGCAAATGTGTGAATGACGACGTTCAGCTGGACAGCCGTTTGCAGTTTGACATCTTCTGCTACTTTAATAAACATTTGAGTTAAACTAAACAGACAGCTTCATCCTGACAGGAATGATATCCAATATTAAATATGTAGAGTTGGACAGAGCAGACAGGCAGTGTAAATAAATGACAAACTGACTGGCCGCTGGGTTTCAGTCCGAACACAGCACTCATGACGCACCAATTAAGTTTTCTGAAATCAAATCCAATCTGACAGCTGATTCATGTATTGAGGAACCCCCATTGTGAAAATACACCACATGAAATGTATGTGGACACCTGAACATTACAGCCATATGTGATAGTGGTATCAACTCCAAAACCATCGTCAGTAATCTGCTGCTCTAACAGCCTCCACTCTTTTGGTTTCTGTCTTTGCAATAAATTTTGAAAACCTGGCTTAAGGGATTTTCTCGCATTCAGCCACGAGAGCATTAGTGAGTCCAACACTGATGTCGGTGATAAGGTTAGCACACAGTCAGCGATCCAGTTTATCCCAAAGGTGTTGGATGGGGTGGAGGTCACAACTCTGTGCAGATCAGTCAAGTTCTTCCTCACCAAACTAGAAAATTATTTCAATATGGACGTGGCTTTGTGCATAAACTGCTGCCACACTATTGTCTCAACTATCATTGTACGCTGAAGCATTAAAACTTCCCAGGCACAGACAAAAACTTACCTCTACACTATATAAACAGGGCTGTCCAATTTTTTGGCCACATGGCGTAGATCCCATCTTTTTTAAACTGGCTCTGTGTTAACATGCAGTCACATTTGCACCAGTTTCTGAGATTATCATTATCACTCACAGCTGAAACTAATCCGACTGACGATTTCAAGAATGCATTTCCTGCTTTGGTGCGACCCCCGACTTGGAGGTCAAAGTTCACCTCTGATCAACTTTGACCTGCAAATTTCAATATTTTGGCAACAGAAACAGTGTCCGCTTCATGTTTCTTGTGTTTGGAAGACAAGTAGGAGTCACCCAGTTCAGATAAATATTAATCTACCAGACTGCAAAACTGCAGAATCGCTGTCACAGACCTTCGACATTCTGTGATCGCTGCTCAATATTTATTTATTACTGTCATCAGATCCATGACATCACATCAGGTTGAATATTCCTAATAGTGTGGGAAGTTTTCTTCAAAGCGAAGACAAACTCTCAGGTTTGCTGTTGAAGAAGCAGCTCATTCCAGAAAAACACAACTCACAAGCAGAAGGCTCAAGGTGGCCTTGATGTGACAAAACTTCACAATGAGAAAGTATTGTTTTTGTTTTTCAGATCAGCTGAACATCAATCTGCAGTACTGGCTCTTACCCAGACAGGAAATTGCTGAAGGTTTGCAGGTTACTGGCGTTCATCACCACGTTCAGATCACTGATGGACCTCTTAAGTTTCTGAGCATCCTCCTGCAAGACAAACACATCATCAGTTAAAAAAAAATCTGTTTTCATAATTTGAATAGCATGATTTGAGAATTAAAAGAGAAGATGGTGACGTGAGCAGGAAGAAACAAAATCCAGAGCTGCTAATTTGTAAAATTTAATTTGCTAATTTGCTAAAAACTGCATATACAACACTTATACTACATGAAGCTGGGATTTATTGCAGGACCGTTGCGTTAGACTGCAATACTTTTGGCTAGATTTACCAAATAAACTAACTAACTAACAAAAAAAATGATTTTTTTACAATTATGTTTATGTGTTGATTAACTAAAGAAGACACAACATGTTAATTAACGCTTTCTAGTGTTGGTAAGAGTATTTTTTGGACCATGAACAGAGCCAGGCTAGCCGTTTTCCCCCTACTTCCAGTCTTTAGGCTAAGCTACACTATGTCTTGACTCCAGCTCCATACTTCACACACAAACACGAATCACATGAGCGAACATCTCACTCTGAAGAAGAATCCATCTCCATGCTGGGAAGAAAGATGTTCCATATTTTAGAAGTCATAAATTTCTTTCGAAATGGGTTACAGCACTAAAAAAAAAACGTTTTAAGTTTACTGGAAGCTGTACAAGATCACATTGTGTTGCAATATAAAACCAAGTATTAATCAACCTTTAATAGAGGGAAAGAAGAGGGTGCGTGTTTACAGAATGACTGTTTCCAAATTACACAGCCAAATAATGAATGTCTTTATCAAAACAAGCTAAAACTTTAGAAGAAAACCTATCACTTTAATTACACTTCATGAGCCAGGCAGGAGTGATTCAATGAAACCAGCTGTTCTGGTGGTTTGTTCAGCTTGAGTGAAAACCAGAAAACTGTTGGACCTACATGGAGCAGAATATTCCTACAATATAAATACAAATAACTTTACAAATACAGAAACAGGCCTGAAGGTAGAGCTGAGTATTGAACCTAAACACTAATTAAATACTAGTAAAGCCCAAAATGTGTCAAATGTCTGGTCAGAATCATGACCTTGAAAAACATTTCAGATAGTTCCTGATTTAAATTAGTCTTCCTGTTGCACATCTGCTTGTGTTTAGACAACATTTAACAAAAATATTTTGTATAAAACCTTGGTTATATTTTCAAGGTATGGATAAAATTATTGTTTTAGTATTTACTCTATTAGTTCTGCATTTCTTGTGCATGACTAATAAAAAAGTGGGGTTATAAAATGTCTAATTTAGAGAAGTATCTAATATGAACTGTTGCAACATAGGGGGGACCACAAAATAAAAAATATATTTTTAAATAATGGTTTTATTTTGAAGAGATGACATGTGAACCTGTTACTGCTGCCAGCGACATGACTTTAGCAAACACCACCTGACACTGATTCTTCCTCTGAGGCAGTTAGCTGATGAATGATTAGAGGACACTAGAGAGCTGACTGTCTTTGTTCTCAAGTGTTTTGCATGTCTGGCAGCTGCTGCTAAAATCGAAACTGTGCACTTGATCCCTCATCACCAAAACAATAAACATGGCCTTCTGTCGCCCTCTGCTGGCTGGACAACGCACCGACACCAAGACTGTGAAGAAAACTGGCAAAAAAGGCGTGTGTCCTTATGAGCATGTATTTTTTGTAAATCCACAGATTTACAGACTAAAAACAATCATAAAAGTCTGAAATGTGCTGGATTAAGCAATAAGTGCAAATGAAAAGAAACAACATTGTCGATTTTGGCTTTAAAGTATTTAAAGCCTAAGAGGCCCAGGTGAGCCTAATTAGCTGATGACCCCCTGATGTCAGCCAGTTGCCTGCTGAGGCTGATCAGGGAAGCCAAAACCATTAACAAAGGTCTAAATACAGCATTAGTCTCTGAAATCTTGTGTACAGCTGCAGACCAGAGAACCTTTTTCTCTTCAACAGATTGTTTAAACAATGAAAAATCTCACCTTGACTTCAGAGAGCTGGAGCTCCACCTGAAAGACCAGTTCAGAGCAGCGACCAGATATGCAGAGCTGCTGGACCAGCTTACTGTCACCTAACAGACACATACACACACACAAACATACTAGTAAGTACAACATCACATCTCAAAGAACCCATTTAAAGTGGTGCTCTATGGATCTTTCTTGTAAACAACTAAAAGTTAAGTGTTGGATGCATTTCCATCCTCATAAAATGTTTGCAAAGCAGATGTTACATCCATATAAATCTTTTAATGTGCAGCCATGATAATAAGCATGGCAACAAGGTACTTAGCTGTTGTAATACTGGCAACAATATGCTGCATACAGAATAAATTTAAGAATAAAGACATTCTGATAAATCAATCTGTTGGTTATTTTCGTGATCCTTTGTTTAATCATTTGATCTATAAAAAGTCAGACAAGAGGACTGTGGATTCAGAAAGTGCTGTGCTCTTACTTCTCTGCAGAGTCTTTGTGGTGCAGCTGTTCAGACTGATGCCGTTCATCTGAGTCTGCCGCTTCAGATCCTCCTCCAGCTCCTCCACCTCCTCCTTCAGCCTGGACATTGCCTTCTCCTTCCCCTCTCCTCGGCTCTGTCCACACAAATACGACCTGTGGAGACAAACAACAAGTTGGTCATTTACTGTCACAAAAATGTATCTCTTTTTCGACATACACCTCTCTACCACCTGGGTGTTGTTAAAAGTTTGACAAGAAAACTAGATTTTAAGATGTAAAGTTGTATGCTGCAGTTTGGAAAAAAAAAGGACAAATAAAACTGAAACTCACATGGCATCCTGCATATGTCCTTTGACGTGGAACATAATGTCCTTGTGGTTGTCCTGCTGCTGCCGCTGCAACGCTGCAACTTCAGCCCGGAGACACTCGATCTGAGCCTCCAGCATCTTCACCTCCTCCAAGTTCTCGTCGCTCATCTTCTCCTCCATCCTCAAGGTCAAACACTGATTTAATACAAAAAAAAAAACATTTGGAGGTTTCAGTGGGTGAAGTGGGCAGCTTTACTGGTAAAAACACTAATGAATGCAATAAGAAACATCATAAACAAGCAACTTTCACAAAGTGTATAAATAATATACTGTAGGCAGATGAGATGTTATGTGAGACTGATGAGACTGCTAAAAAGTGAATACTGAGAAACTGAAGACACACGATAAGAAAATACTAAAGAGGCAGGAAGTGATTCTGATTTTATACACTACAGATCAATAAATACATATTTTATTCAAACCAATAATAATAATAATAATAATAATAATAATAATACATCCTTGTTTATTTGTTGATTAACGTTTGTATTATTAATCTGAATCAGAAAAGTAACAAGTAAGTCAAGTTATAAGACAAACGTAGGAGTAGAAAGTACAACATTTGCTTCTGAAATGTAGTGGAGAAAATGGAAATGCTCAAATAAAGCACAAGTACCGTAAATCTGTACTCTTATGTAGTAGAAATGAAAAGAAACTCTCTCAAAGTGTCGCTAACAGTTCAAATTATTAAAGAAACAAGCTGTCATGGAGTTAACTTACTGAACTTAGGTTAACTTCAGTTAGGTTCACTTGAGTCAGGTTAAGATGACTAAGATAATGAGCTTTTTCACCACTGTTTTAAGTATGAATGTGCTTACAACTCCCTCAAAGCGTCACTAGCAGTAAAAATTATTAAAGAAACAAGCTGTCAAAAGAGGTTAACTTAACTTGGGTTAACTTAAGTTAACTTGAGTCAGGTTCATTTAATCACAGCAACAGTCAAATCTATCAACGTTCGCTAAAATACGACTTTATCAATAACATAACAGCAGCAATGCGAAGTTAAACCAGCTGACATGTGTTCAAGTTCTCTTAGCAGCTGTTATATGTTGAATTATTTCAATAAAAGTTAATTTAAAGCTGTAAATTTAAAGATATTAAACATTTTAATTGAGATTAAACACCTCACCTGTTTGAGTCGCGAGCCTTCAATCTGACAACAGTTCGGAGCCTCGCGCCCTCTGGACTCTACCACTTTACCATCTCATAGGGGGGAGGGCAAACTATTTTTATGAAGAAAGGATAGATAGTGTATCTTTGTACACACGAATACAGAAAATATTTATATAGATGTTGTTTAAAACTACACTTCAGCACTTTATTATTGCTAATAGGCGCTAAAAAAATAACATGCCGAAGCTGAATATTGTGAGCGTCCCCTCTTCATAGAAAGCCGTTTCCGCAACAGACGTTGAAATATTATTAATATTATTAATACGTTTTTGAGATAATCAGTAGAAAGAAATGGGGATTTATTCATTTATTAGCCATTATAATTAATTATTTACTTAAATAAACTTGGTAGCATCTCTTTCTGGCTTTAGCCGTGTTTTCTAAAGTAGCTGTCGTGATTAAACCACAGCGGAACCTTTCGCTTCTACGGAAGGCGAATTCGGACACCGTTAACGGTAACACCAGCTGGATACATGTGAGGTAAACATTTGTTGATTTTTCTGTCGATATGAATTGAATCTGTAGTTTGATCGTGACAACTCCTTCAGCTCAGTTATAAGTGCATTTCTTTAGAGTTATGAGTTTATTTACTTATATAATATATTTATACATTTAATAGTTATTTGAAGATCTGGATGGAGACTTTTAAGTCCACAAGAAATGTATTTACTGACTTATTTTCCCTCTTTTTGTAGTGCTGCAGAAGTCTAATTGTTATCATGTGAGTTTTATCACATTGATTAATGTTTGTTTGTATTGTCACTGAGTTTATCACTTCCACCCAGTTACAGCTCATGTTTGTTGCAGCTGTTTTATAGAGATGTTGATTCAACTTTAGGTTCATTTATGAGGCAGTAGTTCAACACTTACATAAATCAAAAACCTATAAAGAGTGCAGATGTCTTTCATCTTACAGAGGTCAACCTAAAATAGAAGACTTTTAGTGATGATTCATAAAGATGGAAACAGACTTCAATCTCAGAGTGCTACAGATACAACATACAGGCAAATTGAAGGAAAAATCTTGATAAAAGAGTGGAGAAACATGTAAAATGCCGACGTTTTTTGTGCATTAGTATTCACTGAAAGTCTTGCTGAGTGTGAACATAATGTGAATATGGTGCTGCAGCCTTCACAGTCACACAGATCTAAACACAGTTGTGGAAGATTTTGGACCAACATGTTAGACAATGCTCTCCAACACTATCACTACAACATCAAATGTATGTGTGCGTATGTATATTCACATTTGATGTTATGGTGATGGATTGGGGAGCCCTGTCTATATATTTAATAATATCTGTCTCTGATGCTGAATGTCCTTACCTTTGTCTTTGTTCATTTTTTATTTCTTTCACAACCACTTTAATTGGTAAATAGGTTTTCACATACAAGGAATTTGCCAAATCAAACTTTTTGGCATTCATAGTGACTCAGCATGTGTAGACGGCATTTATTGATGAGCGGTTGAGGCAGTTTGATGGCTGACCCTGGTGTTTGTTGTTTGTGCAGTGACTGTCTTGTCGTGAATGTGGAGCGATGCGGCGGCTGTATGTCGGCGGGTTGAGCCACCTGGTCACACCGAAGGATCTGAAGGATCGATTTGGAAAGTTTGGAGACGTGGAGGATGTGGAGCTCCGGACCAGGAGGGATGAAGAGGGTGAGGAGTCTAATACACACTTCTACAGCCATGATGATAACAATAACATTATTATTACATTTAATTCTGTCTATTTTAGTTTTATTTAATGCTTCATACATTAAAAGATCTTAAACTTGCCTGAGATACTAAAATAATCCACCCATGTCGTCATGTGAGACTGTAAAATAAAATAACCTTTTTACATTAAAGGAAGCTCTTATAGCTGATATTTAAGAATCGCTTCCTCAGCACTTTATTAATTCAGGACATTAAATTGACACTATAATTTAAGTAATTTAGCTTATTGTTCCTCTACTAAATATTTTGAGTCAAGTACAGGAATCATTACTGGAATTACTTGTATAGTGTTTGATTATGAACAGATATTAAAGTGATCAGTTTGAAATATCACAAGAGCTCTGACTGGCAGGACTCTGCTCATACATCTTTTATATCGAAGCATTTTTAGTTCAGAAATCTCCTACATGTGTTCTGACTCTTGCTGATCTCCTGCAGGTATTCCGTACAAAACCTTCGGCTACATTAACATCAACATTTCAGACGCCGACCTCAAGAAATGTAAGTGAACTGAGCTGCTGCAGTACAGTAAGATTCAAGATTCAAGGATTCAAGGATTCAAGGATTCAAGGATTTTTATTGTCATTCCAACACAAGTCAAACATGGGATGGAACGAGATTAGCTACCCTGGTCCCGGTGCAAGCCCAAATATAGAATAAGTATAAAAGATAAAAAAAAAAGTATAATATTACAAAATAAAATAAACAAGATAGAAAAGCAAAAATGAGGTAGTGCAAAATAACAGAATAAATAGGATTAACTGTAGTGCAAAAAAAAAAGCAACTGCATGCATCTGTGCAGGTGTTGCAGTGTATTGTCTTTGGGTGGCTGTCAGAAGAGGGAGGGAAGTGGAGGGGGGGTGGGATGGTGGTGGGGCAGCAGGGGGCTACAGGGGTCCTCCAGAGTTCAACAGTCTCACAGCTTCCGGGAAGAAGCTGTTCCTCAGTCTGGTGGTCCTGCTCTTAATGCTCCGCAGCCTCCTGCCTGAGGGGAGGGGGACAAACTAACTAAGTACTAACTAACTAACTAACTAAGTAACTCAACAGATTCAGGTGTTTAACTGATGTTTATTCAGACTGTCAGAAAGAAACTTCAGCCTTCATACTACATCCATCTGACCACGTCCTTCAGTGTCATTCAGCCTCATTTTCCTAAAAACAAGAGAACATTGTTTGCAGTGTAGGAAGAAAACTCACTTCATTAAACAGTTTCTCTTGTTCATGTGAATCAGTACCTCTGCAAAAATCACTGCACTATTGTGATTCTTCAAAATGATTTAAACATGATGATTTGTTGTTACCTTGTGTTTCCACAATGGCATCAGGATGAGATCAGTGTGTTTCTTCTGCAGGTTTAACTGTGCTGAACAAATCCAAATGGAAAGGAGGAACTCTGCAGATTGAAATAGCCAAGGAGAGTTTCCTGCACAGGTACAGTCATACTCACCTCACTGTGAAAGTCTTTGGACTGTCTAATATTACCAAAGAAATTACTGTGGGACAAGAGGATGTTGACATCTATGATTACACGATTAATCAGTGAGTCAAGTGGCGTCTTTAACTGTATTGATTTATTTGACCATCAATCCGAAACATAAAGATATTCTGTTTACAATGATATGAAACAAAAAAAAGCAGTACATCCTCACATTTGAGAAGCCATACCCAGAGAGTGGTTGATATTTTTGCCTTTGAATGATGATTGATTGAATTGATTGATAGATAATTGAATTCTGTGTTTGAAAAACATATTGAGTATCGTGCAAACTTTTTATAAGCGTGCTGGCAAAGCTCTGAACTTTAAAGATGATAGCAGGTGAAAAGGTAGGATGTAAACATCTGTGCGTTTTGTTTCCAAAATTGACCTGTAGATCTGTAGGATGAAGGCATTCAGGTTGTCTTAGACTCTAAAATTCAAACAGACTATGACTCCCCACAGCAGCAGAGAGTTTATTAAGTAAAAAATATTCTCCCTCCCTAAAACACACTGTGATAATCTACGATGATAGATTCTTCCTCTTCCTGATTGGTGGTGATTTTGTGGTATTTATGTCTCAGGCTGGCTGAGGAGCGGCAGGCGGCAGTGGAGCAGCATCTCCATCAGCCTGCAGCTGAAGACAAGAGGCAGAAGATGCTGGACTCCCTGAGCAAATCAGGCGTGGACAACTTCACCATGAAGGCAGCAGTGCCAGGGACCGAAGTACCAGGACACAAGGTCAGAAAAATTACCTTCAACAGTCATCAGATGTTCTGATGTTCAAGGTATTCTGCTTACAATGATGTGCAAAAAAGCGAACAATTAGGATGTTAGTTTGTGATTGACGGGCAGTATCTCAGTTATCTTTGATCCAGTGTGGTCAAAGCAATACCAATTATTTTTATCAGCACTTGAAAATAAGAAATTGATTTTTTTACATTGTAAAAATAAACTAATGGAGAAACAGTGTAAGGAGATAAGGTTTCTAAATTACCTCAAACATAATGACATGCCTTCATTTAGTAAAGTACGCTGCCTGGACAGAAATATGGAGGCGCTCTGACCATAACAGGACATAACAGCATCATGTGTGAGGATAGAGGGGTTGACGGTCTTCTGGGTGGTCTGGTTTCAGGACTGGGTGGTCAGTAAATTCGGACGAGTTCTTCCTGTCCTGCAGCTCCGGTGTAAGAAAGGCAGCAGAGCTCGGACCTTGAAGTACGACCCGTCCAAATACAGTCACAACATCCGCAAGTTGGACCGGTCCACCGAAGACCAGCAGCCCACACCTGTCACCCAGCTCACCTGGGTGGTACAGGGAGGGGATGATGACATCAGCAAGAAGAGACGGGGAGAGTTTCCTCCATATGAGCCATCAAGGCCCAAGAAGAGCCGAACGGACACAGTCAGCTCCCACAATGCTGTGGGCAGGACCAGGTAACCATGAGGTGTTTGACGTAAACTGTCTGACCTAAAGGCTCCTACAGGTTTCTGTGATACCCAAAAGGTTCATGCTGTGTTTTTGGTTTGTGAGAAGTCCCTGTTGATTTTTGGGACTACATATTTTCTAGGATTGTCTAAAGGTCCTGCTAGTTTCTGAGATTCCCAGATTTTCCTAATGGCATCCTGAATTATCAAGAATTTCTTTTCAAGTTTTTTTACTGGTTTCCTGGATTTTTGTATGCATCCTGCTGGATTATGGAATTGCCCAAACTTCCTGTTTTTAGGGTTTCTCAAAGGTTCTGACCAGCTCCTGGGATTTCCAAAACCACCTACTGGTTTCTAGTTAATGGCTTTTGGGGATTCTTAATAGTTCTTACTCTATCTCCCAAAACTTAATGCAGATTATAGATTGCCAAAAGGTCCAGAATTTCTTCTGGTATGCTGAATTCCCAAATACTGACACTGATAACTTTGATTGAAGCTTGAAGTGGTTTCTATGATTCGCTGTTTAAAAAAACTTATATTTTAAATAGAAACCAAGATTCCTACATAGTATGGAAAAGGGATAAAAAAATGAGTTGAACAATAACATGATAGTATTTTTCTTCTTGTAGATGGAAACATACAGCGTCATTTACATCAGTTATTTTAGGTAAACTTCACTCTCAGTCACTTGGTATTTATGATTTCAAGGGTCTTTTAATTTAGTGAAGAACACCTACCTCCTCACCTTCAGCATCTCCACCTGTTGTTATTCTGCTCCCATCGTTCTCCTCGTTGTTCTCCTCTTAGATTAAAACAGACTGCTGACTCTGCCGATCACACTGAGACTCATCAGGTCACCAATGGATATGAACTACCAGCCAATCGCACACAGAGGATGAGGACTCATGTGACCGACAGTGACATCGATTCAGATGAAGAAATCCGCAGGATGGTGATGTCTCAGAACAGCTCCCACACTGCACTGCTGCAGGACGAGGACGAGGATAACCTGGAAGTGGTCGGACTCGATTACCTGGTGAAGGCTGGATGCTCCCGACAGCAGAAGAAAGGTATCGCAACGTCTTTTTAAACCTGATTTCCACTTTTTTTTCTTGTTGATTTAAAGTATAAGTTGCTGATCTGAGAGGATCTACTGTTGCTAGTGAGGATGCTTTTGTAGCAGTTAGTTTAATGGTCAGTATCTCTGTCACTCTGGATAACCCATACAACACACCTGAGAGTCACACAGAACGTTTCTGGCAGCATTTATTCAGTGAAAGTGACAATTTATTCACAGCGAGTCTGAGTCTGTGTGAATGTGGGGAGCAAGGACACTGTTTCGGGAAAGCAATTTAATGTTGTATTTTCAGCGACAAATCCTACCTGTTATGTTTTAAAGATAATAAATAAAGACCAACTCATAGTTCTGGGAATGTTGTTTAGTGCCTTTTAAATGCGCTCTAAATTGTGCAACAACAAGTCTTTCTTTGGGATTCCAGGCGGTCTACATGATGAAGAAGAGAACGGCTACAACTCTGCAGACACAGATGAACTCTTTGCCTCCAGGAAACCTCCTCCTCCTCCTCCACCGCAGGAGAGACTGGCCCCGCCCGCTGCAGGGCACCTCTCAGGAAAAGACACAGACAAAAAGAAAAAGACCAAAAAGAAAAGTAAACCTGGAGAGGAAGAGGACGATTCAGCAGATGAAGAACACGTCACCCCCAAGAAACCCTCCTCCACACAGCAGAAAGGAGATTCAGCTAAACCGAGCTCTCAGAAACAAAGTAAGAAGATGGCTGTCCTTCCTGTAAAAGCCTCTTCCTCAGAGTCAGATAGTGAGGAGGAAGATGAAGATGAGGAGGGGGAAGATGAAGATGAGGAGGAAGAAGAATCAGCTGACTACAGTTCAGATTCGGATTATGAGGCCATGTTTTCTAACGTCACTCATCTGGAGATCTCCCTGGCTGATCTACAGAAGGTAGCTGAAGAATTCCAGCAGACATCTGAGACTACAACTCCCAGCATCCCCAGCTCCTCCTCTGGACAAGAAACTAACCCCACGTCCGGTCCTGCTGAACGACCTGCCCCCAAGAAAGGAACCACGCCAGACGAGATCCTCGCTGCCCTCATGGAGGACGACAACAGCGAGGACGAACAGAAGAAGAAAAAGAAGAAAAGAAAAGCCGTCATGTCGACGCCGCTGCCTGCCTTCCAGGGAACGAGAGCGCTGAGCGAGGGATCCGAAACAGAGGAGAGTCAAAGGAGACGGAAAGAGGAGGAGGACGAGGGAAGAGGAGGTGAGGTTAAAAAACGGAAGCTGGACTCTGAAGCTCCAAAACTGAACAACAAAGCAACGGACAGCAAAACCAGCAAGACTCTGAAAGGACAGAAACACACAGAAACAGAGAAGAAGACTTCAGAGAGCAGTGAGGAAGAGGAGGAGGAGGAGGAAGAAGAAGAAGAAGAAGAAGAGGATGAAGAGGAGGATATAGCTGCTCCAACAACTGTTCAAACTAAACTTGCAGTAAAAACTGAGAAAGCTGAGACTGATTCCTCCTCTTGCAGTGATGAGGAGGAAGAGGAGGAGAAAGAGGAAGAAGAAGAGGAGGAAGAAGAAGAGGAAGAGGAGGAGGAGGAGGAGGAAGAAAAGGAGGAGGAGAAAAAGAAGTTCAATCCAAGTGTTCTTATTGCTAAATCTGCAGCAACTTCTTCACCTTCATCCTCCAGCTCTTCCACAGAGGAAGACGAGAATACGCAAGCAATCCTTCCTACCAAAGATGCTGTGAAAGCTGCTCCTCACAGTGAGTCCTCTTCCAGTGAGGAGGATGAGGAAGAAGAGGAGGAGGAGGAGGAGGAGGAGGAGAAAAAGGAGACTCCTCTGCGGATGCCATTAGGGCCTAAAGAGGAAGAGGAGCTGCAGAGGAAGGCCAACATGAGGAGGCTGGCTGCCGTCCAGCAGAGACAGAAAGAGGCTCAAGAACACAAGAAGCTCATCAAGGGAGCTTTATCCAACCTGGTGAGTATTGTGTGTGTGTGTGTGTGTGCGCTTTATTTTAACATTATCATTCATTTAGAGCTGTGTTTAACTCAGAGTTTTGATCTTCATCAGGATGCTCCAGCAGCAGGAGCAGGGAAACACATCGTCTTTGGCTCTGATGATGATGAGATGAGGATGATGATGATGGTGACGATGAAGAGAAGAAGCAGACGTCCTCAAAGGTCGCGATGTCAAAGAAGACGCTGTTCCACGACAGCCAATCAGAGGATGAGGCCACAGGTGATGAGGCAGCAGTCGACAAAATAAAAGAAAAGGTGAGCTACTGACATATGAAAGAGAGAGAGAGGTCAGATGTTTAGTTTGTTTAGAATCAACCTGTGAATTTATGGAAATGCCTGAATTTAATCCCCTAAAAAATTATTTCATCAAGAAATTAAACCCTAAATCATGTGTAACTGTGTGTGTATGTGTGTGTGTGTTGGGTCAGGTGCGTGTCTGAAGCCGTCGGTTCCTCAGCTGTTCAGCGGCAGTGACAATGAAGAGGACGATGACGAAGAGAAGGACGGCAGCAGGTTTGACATCAAGCCACAGTTTGAAGGTCAAGCAGGTCAGAAGGTGAGAAAAGGAGCTGACACAGCGCTGCTCTAAACGCTGTTTTCTTCATGTTCTTTTAAAATATATAACCATATTTGAGTCATCAGGTTGTCTGAACCAGATTTCAGTCAAACATTATGTTGAGATAAATTGATGGAGGGGCTCAGCGGTGTGATCGGACGCCTCCTTCTGATGTCGTTTGTTTGTTTCTTTGTTTTGTCATCCAGCTGATGGAGCTGCAGTCTCGCTTCGGGACAGACGAGCGTTTCCGGATGGACTCTCGCTTCCTGGAGGAGGACAAGGACGGAGAGGAGGAGTCAGGTGAGGCTGTGGAGTGATGTATATGCTCCGGTTTGATAAATGGTAATGTTAGCTGATGTTACTCACAGAGACATGATGTTACTGAAATGATGCTGATTTAATGCAACAGGTCAAAGAGCTTCTGAGGAACAGATCATTTTGAGGTGTTGATGGATACTGTTCAACCAATCAGGAGGATGTTGTTGAATAAAACGTTACATTAAATCAGTAATTAGCTTTTTCGACCATTTTTTTTTATTCTTGCTGTGAGCATCTCTACTTGGTGACTAAAGCATCTGTTTGTATTTCAGAGACAAAGAAGAGTGCTCTGGAGGAGGAGGAGTCTCTGGAGGAGGAGAGGAAGAAGAACCTGTCCATCCTGCAGGGCGTCCTCAGCAGCAGCCAACAAACCTGCAGCAGCAAGTCGGCCGTCAAGGCCAAAACCTTCAGGTCAGCCTGCACACGCACAGAGTCTGAAGCGCAGCCACTTCTGAGCTGGAACATTTATTTTTCATTTATTTTGTACTGAACATCAAACTTTGTGTTTGCAGAGATGTCTCAGCGCTGCATTACGACCCCAGCAAAGAGGAGCACGCTGCGTTTGAGACCAAAACCGATGAAACCAAGGAGAGGTATGAACACAGAAACTATCAATGCACCAGTCTGATATTTAATAAAATCTGAACCTTACTGCCACAACTGTATTATATTTCTATTTGTATTATATTTCTCTATATATTCTCAGTTATTTATTTATTTTAGTTTAATATTTTATCTTTTACACATTTTCTATTTTTATATCTTGAACTTTACTCAATTATTTTTGTGGGATTTTATTGATATAACACTATATTTTGAGCATTGTTAGAGGGAGCCTGTGACAATCTTGAATCTTGAATGGGATCTGTTGAATGGAACAACAGGATAGACAGGAATTCAGCCAACCCTGATCGATACCCATTGAAGTTATTCTGTGTTTTTGATACTGTTAATAGATCACATGAAAAGATGCAGAACAACAGTATATTATTACATCTTTCAACATTTTCTGACTTCCCTGTCTGCGGTGCTTAAAGCCCGTTATGTTCACATTATCATCTCAACTTGTACTGCAGTAAAACTTGTGTCATCTGTTGCCTTCGCAGCAAGTCGGCCAGGAGGAAGAAGAGGGAAGAGGCTCAGAAGCTCCCGGAGGTTTCTAAGGAGATTTACTACGACGTGTCGGGCGACCTGAAGGCCGTGTTCAGTGCAGTGAAGGACGTCGTCGCTGGAGGAGAAGAGAAGACAAGCTGGGACCAAAAGAGGAGGAAGAGGAGGGAGGAGGGAAGGACGAAGAGCCGACCTCGCTGTCGTCTGTCCTCTCAGCTGATCCCAGAGCAGAGAAGGAGTCATCGTCCGGATTTAAATTCTCCTTCTTTGGAGACGACACGGAAACAGGAAGTGCAGAGACAGGTGAGTGATGTTTATAAGATCTTAAAGGGAATATTTGTTTTCTCAGTTTTTAATTCTCTCTGACTCTTTCTGCCAGCAGAGTATAAGGTCGAGAGCATCCAGGCGCCAAAGGTGTCATGGCAACAAGACCCGCGTTTCTATGACAGCAGCTCAGAGGAGGATGAGGAGGAGCAGGAGGAAGAGGAGGAGCACAGCAGCGTCACACCTAAAGTCAAAGAGTGAGAAAAATTAACATTAAATCCTGTTTTAAAGCCTCAGTTTTTAAAAAAAAAACGACGTTTTTATTATCAATCAGTCTGCTGAGTATTTTCTCAATTAACAAATTTGCTGTTTTGTCATAAAATGTCTCAATTTTATTGAACAAATTTCTCAAAGCCAAAAATAACATCTTTAGATTTGTAGTTTTATTGATTGAGTATTCAGTTTAATTCAATTCAATTTAGTATCACTTATGACAAAGAAAAACAGCAAATCCTTTTCACATTTGATAAACTAAAACTAAAAGCAATGAATGTTTGAAAAATGGCTCCAACACTTGATCAGTTATTCAAACTTTTTGTTGTTCACCATACAGAGTAATCATGTTTGTTTGAGGATGTGACAGTGAATCGTGAAGCTTTCTCTCCTGAGTCGCAATTTTGATGTTGCCCTTTGCATGTGGAGAATGAAAAAGTTCACACACAAATCTCTGCGTAAAGTGTGTGTAATTGTGAGATTGTTTGTTTCAGAAAAAACACTTGTTTGGACGTCATATGTTGGAAATGTCCCGAGTACACTGTGACACCTGTTGTGATTTGGTTGTTACAGAGCGGGACAGTTATTCTAAAATCAAATGTCGTCTGAATGTTTGTGCTCACAGAGAGGAGACGCCTTCAAAAACAGATCTGTTCTTCTTTCACCTTGAAGACAGCAGATTGACAGGTAGGATGAAGATTACAAAAAAAGATTACATTTATTACGTCCTTTTAAACCCAAAACACTCTGTGATTTGGTCACAAGCATAAAGAAAGATCAGCACCAAGAACGAAAGGATGTAAAAGTTTCTTTAAAGTTGTTTTTGTGTCGTTCGTCCATCAGAGGGTCCCAGGTTGTTCTGTCGCTCGTCTCACCTGGAGGAGCAGAGGGAGCAGTGGGAGGAGAAAAGGACGGAGCTCAGACAGGTCAGTTTATATTTTCATTTTCACAAACACAGTGTCACCAGGTTTATTTTGTCAAGTTCTAAAGTGGATGATATAGGGAATTCTTGCAAAATACCAATAAATGAAAAGGTAACTTAGCTCTAAATCTCCTTTTTTTTGTATGTGTAAAGTCATTTTATTACACTATAAGCTGATTCTGCTCCCAGTTTATAATGTTTATTGTAACAGCAGTTCTTTGTCTTTTCCTGTAATTCTGTTCTTGAGACAAAAAAGGATTATCTGATGTTTCCTCGTACTCCATATTCCCCAACTACAAGGAAACGTCATGTTCATACTCAACCACTGAGATGGTAGTTTACAGAGTTTGGGGCAGATTTATTGCCTCCTTCTTACCCCTCTTTTTCTTTGCAGTGCTATCATCCTGCACTCCTATCATCACATGTGTGCAAATAATATGGATTCAGTATTAAGCCCATTGAGTTTTGAACAGCAAACTTTGTTATTGTCAACTTAACTTCACTGATATCGACTTCAGACTGAGTGAAGACGTGAACTGAAATTAATTTAATTTCTATTTTCCCGTCTGTTTCTGCAGGAGTACCGCAAGAAACACAAGGACGCCCGGAGGAAGCTGAAGGCCTCCCAGAAGAGCTGAGGATTATGGGAGGTGGAGTCTCTATAGTTTTTTTTTTTAAATTGATCTGGACTTCAGAATCTGGAGCTGACGGATCATTTCTTTCTCTTGGTGCCATTTTGTGCCCTCAGACTGATTTTAACAGTCAGCAGACGGGAGACCAAATGAGCGCTGAAGACATCAAGTGACAGCTGAATTTATGTTTTACTTTAGTAAACACTGAGAGATTTTTGTTTGTGCTTCCTGTTGAAACATCATCTGGTTTGGTTTTCTTCTCGTTGGTTGCCGTGGAAACAGCAGCAGCAGCTTCAGGGGACCAAACCTCTTGTAAAAAGAAAGTCAATAAATAAACAAACTTGGCCACTCTGTTTGTTCGTTTTTTTTTTTTATTATTAGTCAGATTTAGTCTTCCATACATCACACCACCTGTTTCTTTATCACTTTTGGTGCTTCAATCAGCTGATAAAGTCACATAAATGAGACAAAAGGTCACGATTTATGGATTTTATGACTGTTTTTGCCTTGTGATGTTTGATTTGACGGGAAGCTTCAGTGTCGCTTTCTGCTGTTAAATAAAGTGAAATTTTAACAGTTTGAAAGTGAAGAAGCTCTCAGTTTGTGCAAACACACTCAACGTCCAGTTTATCAGATCAAGCTGGAAGAATTTAAAGGTTATAATGTTAAGTCCTTTATAGAGGGACTGATTCAACGTTAAATTCATTCATAGGAGTTGAAGTTTGTGTTGCTGTTTAATTGTATTATGTTATATGTTTTATAATGAAAAGTGTTTTCATCTCTAATAGGGCTGACTGATTATTTTCAATATAAATTTTTATTATTTCCCCTAAAAGTATACTTTAAAGTCCCTTCAAGCCCCAAAAGTCTGTTTTTTTTAAGCAGCAGGTTCAATCTTCACACACATATTTGAATTTATACGTGAATATTTTAATTTTTATTTGTTGTATTTTTCAAAGCTTCACATAAAAACTTGAACTTTTCAGTTTCAAATGTTAGTTTTTCAGTCACAAAAACTATCGGCCCCGATTTGCCTCCATATGTTTCAGACATCCAATCCAAAGTAAATCATATTAAATATTATTATAACATGAACATTTATCAGAATAATGTTTTAAAAGATTCATCAAAGTATCTGCAGCGTGTAGTTTTCTTTATTTTGAAATGTGTGACCGGAATAAGCCTGCAGTGTGTGTGTGTGTGTGTGTGTGTGGTCATAATAAAAGCTCAGCCTCCATCAGACCCCATCAGGACCAGGAGGAGGACGGACCCGGTCTGCGGACTCTGTCCCGGGACTCAGATGTGTTTGGCGGCTGGTGTCAGTGGAGGTGTCCGGTAAAATGTTTCCGGTTCTGTGTGTTGTGATCTTGTTTCTGCGGCCCGCGGAGCTCCAGCCGGGCCCCGCGCTGCAGGCTGCGGGGACGGAGGCGGCTCTCTCCCCGGGGAGGACGCCTCCGGAGCGGGTGGAGGGTTCGGCGGCCCCGGAGCTGAGGCGCGCGGTCCGGGGAGCCAAAGACCGGAGCGCGGGGAAGAGAGAGCCGCACACCCCGAGCGGCTACCGGCCCCCGCGGCGCCACGACGACCCGGGCGGCTTCTTCACGACCCCGCGGAGCCCGCCCGGTAACTCCTCCGGCCGCGGGTCCGGGCTGCTGCCGGTCACCGGCGGGTCGCTGTGGGCGTACGCGGTGATGCTGCTGGCGCTCGCGCTGTTCGCCGCGGGCATCGTGGGGAACCTCGCGCTCATGTGCATCGTGTGGCACAGCTTCTACCTGAAGAGCGCGTGGAACTGCATCCTGGCGGGGCTCGCGCTCTGGGACTTCCTCGTGCTCTTCTTCTGCCTGCCCGTGGTCGTCTTCCACGAGCTCACCTGTAAGCGGTTGCTAGGAGACCTGTCCTGCCGGCTCGTGCCCTACCTGGAGGTGAGCTGCAATGAAGTTTAGAGTCAATAAAGTTTTCTGAAATTCAAAACATATTTATATTATACTGTGAATAAATCAATTAAAACAACAGATAAAAACATATAAAGTAACACGAATAAAGGCTGTTTTAAATCATTTAATAACTTTTGTACTGTGAAAAAACATTTTCTCAGGTCCCTTAAACTGAATACTTTATGTGTATTTCTTATAAAAATGCTTCGTGGCCTACATGGTTGTGAAGTGTCCATTTGTAAAGGATTTCTGGAAAAACTGTGCTTTTATTACAGAAGATATTAATGAAAGTTTTACTTTACTTTGGAAGAATGTGTTGTTTGGTCTATTGGACAATGACCACAGAAAAACACTTAAATATACATGTTTGATCAACTGTTATATATACAGAAAAACATTTATATGTATATGAAATGAAATAAATTGTAAAAATAAAGAAATACATTTAAAATAACGTAAATTTTAATAAATGAAAATAAAGTTAAACAACAGGTGACCACGGCAACAGTTTCTAATGAAGTTTTACCAACAAAACAAATAAGGATTTTTTTTCTAGCGAACTTTCTGATTAATCTGTTGATCTGTTTTTTGTCCATCACAGTTCCCCAGAATCCAAGGAGTCGTATTAAAATGTCTTGTTTTGTTCCACCAACAGCTCTAAAATACAAATATATTTAGTTTTCAGTTATATAAAAGAGAGAAAAGCAGCAAATCCTCACACTGGAGAAGCTGCAGAAACATTTAGTTTAATCTAACATTTCGTTAGATTAAACGAAGATAAAAGTTGCCTTAAGCTTTCACTATTGATTATTTATTTAACTTACTGTTTAAACAAACCAAACCAAGTCAAACTAATGGCCACTGAGAGTGTTTTGTATTTCGGTGAAGAGACGTTTAGCAGATAAAACAAACAGCTCAACGTGATGATAATGAATCAGTGTGCTGTTTTTACACCCGCATGTTAAACTCACTGTGAGTGTTTTCCAGTTTAATAAAGAGACGTTCGGCTCTGTGATGAATGGCCTCTTGTTGCTGCTCAGTTTCAGACTTTACTTCCAACAGATGAGCTGTTATGGTCCGTCTGTCAGAGGAGGCCCGGCGGCATCTCGCATGAAGCGACTCTTCTTCTCTCAGAGGCAAAACAATGAAACACAGAGACGTATTTATCAGGCACTGGAGGGTTTATTTACAAAGTAGAGAGCCAAAACTAAGTCCTATTAGCTCTTTTTATGAGTCTTGGGCTATTTAGGCTGTTATTCTTTTGATTTTGCTTCTAAAAAATGTTTATCATGCCAGTGTTTGCTGTCTTTCTTTCCAGCACAACATAACCAATATGAAATGACAGCTATTTTTCCACTTTGACATTTCATTTTTTCACATTTGTAATTTGATTATGCCGCTGTGATTGAGGGCCTGGAGAGGTTATTGAAACTATAACGATAAAACTTAAATGTCAGGTTCATCCTCCAGTTCAGAAAGATGTTTAATTAACTGTTATGTATGCAGAGACGTTCTTTATTAGTACTGAAAATCAATTAACCTTCATCGGCTCCATCAGTCTCTTGTTTTGGGCTCTGTCGGCCTGCGGAGTCCCTGTTTTTGACTCTAAACCTGCTCCAAATACTACTTATATACTATTATATAAGTAGATAAACACTTAAATATACATGATTAATTAGCTGTGATATATACAGAAAATCACCTATATATACACATGTTTATTTAACTTATATATGTACGATTAATCAACTGTTTTATACACAGAAAAACATTGATATATATGTGTTTAATCAGCTGTTATATATACAGAAAAACGTTTATACATACATGTTTATTTAACTTATATATACACGATTAATCAGCTGTTATATATACAGAAAAACATTTATATATACATGATAAATCAACTTTTACATATACAGAAAAGCACTCATATACACGTTTAATCAGCTTATAAAAACACATTTAATCAACTGTTATATTAGTAAAAACATTTATAAATACATGATTAATTAACTGTTATATACATATGGAAAACCGTTTATATATAAATGAATAATCAACTGTTGCATATACAAAAAAGCACTCATATATACATGTTTAACCAGCTGTTATATATACAGAAAAGTCCTTTATTAGCTCTGAGTATCGTCTCAGTTTAGAGTTGCTCGTGGGCTCCATCAGTCTCTTGTTTTGGACTCTGTCGGCTTGTGGAGTTCCTGTTTTTGGCTCCAAACCTCCGAACGCCCACGAGCTTTAAACCTCTGAAGTGGAGTTTTACTCATTTGTAATAACAGCTTGCATGAAGCAGTCTTTAACAGGGTCAGGCTGCCGGCCCCCTCTCTTCCCTGTTGTTTCACCTATTTTAATGCAAATGATTGAATTAAGTTCTTGCTAATTATTTAACGTTTTTTAAAGTGCTATTTAGCCCTGCTTGCTGTGAGCGTCTTATTGAAAGCAGGTCAGGCTGCCAGCTGCCCCCGTGCTCAGTTAGTTAAACTATTTTCATGCTAATTAGAGCACGGTGTTAATTATCTTGAGTTGTGTCTTAACTGTTTGAGGTCATTAAGCACCCACAGAGGGAGGACACGTCTCTGTAATGATAGTCTGTGTTTTTGGCCAAAACCACAGACTTTAATGTGCACGAGGCAGCCATAACTGTCCCTGCTCTGTCGGCTGTTTCCACATAATGGCTCTCTGTGGCTCCTTTTGTTTCCCTGTTTCTGTATTCTGAAGCTGTTTTTTTATACAACTGTAGCTGTGGCTAATTCGCCTCGAAGCTACACACACAACAAAGTAGAGGGAAGCCTTAAATCTGCTCCTCAGACCATAAAACGGCTTCCTGCGCTCACTTTGGTTTCGTTTTGTCCTCTCAGTCGTGCTAACAGGTCACGTCTGATCAGAGCAGCATGAATGAAAACACTGAGAGAGACGACCTGCAAGTCATGAGTGATAAAAACCTTTTCCATTTTCTGTACCACTTTTTATTAAGACAGCCTTTAAGGGGTTTATTACTTATGACTTTATCAATGCTAATACAAAGTTTACTAATATATTTCCAGAGAAAAAGTTAGTTGAGGTTTAGATGGACACGAAACTCTCCTGGTTGAATCATGAGAGCAAAAGATGAACAACTGTGTTCCTTTAATAAAAAGTACTGTGGATATAAAAATGTGAGATGAGGACATCCAAGAAGGAGCCGCTAACACGGTCAGAGATGTGCTATAGTACCTTTAGGGCTAAAACAACAGCTTGTCACAGTGTCCTGCGAACGTACGGCTGTATTACCCTTGACAAACTTAATTTGTCATGATGTGTTTGTCTGAAAAGCACAATTTTATGAGAGGAATGAAAACCAGGTCCGATATTTAATTCTGTGTGAATCAGTCAAATATCTACTCAGGATTCAGCACCTTCCACTTTTTTAATTTACTTTATTTCAAGGCTACTCAACCACAGCCTATAAGATAAAATCTACTTTAAACTAATAAGGAAACAGTAAAATCTTCTAATCTAAAGGTTTATTGGTATATGGCCTAACACATACTGTCTCCTGATGTTGTACGTTACCATGTAGACAAATGGTTTATATATGAACCTTTTACTATTTGGGAACACATACCTGTCCCTCAAAATGGTACATAGATTTACTCTGAGGTCCAATAGTTGTGCCTGGGGGGTACATTATAACCTGGGAAAAAGAAACTGTGCCCTGTTTCTCAGAGTGAGAGAGACGGTGGATGATTTAATGGATTATTGTCAGAACATTTTTCACCCTCAGGCTTGTTCCTGATCTATAAAACTATTTTCTTCCCTATCAAACTCGTGTTGTTGACCGTCCTTCCTCTCTTCCTCTCTTCCTCTCTGTCCTGAAGGTGACCTCTCTGGGTGTGGCCACCTTCAGCCTCTGCGCTCTGAGTATCGATCGCTTCCACGCCGCCACTGGCCCCGGGCCCCTGCAGAGGCCTAAAGTGGAGCCCTGCCAGTCCATCCTGTCCAAGCTGTCGGTCATCTGGGTGGGCTCCATGACGCTGGCCGCCCCCGAGCTGCTGCTGTGGCAGCTCCTACAGGAAACGGTGAGCCTGCCGACGCTCTCCAGTGACCTGCAGCAGAGCGGGGCAGGGGGCTCGCTGATGGCCGCCTTCAGAGGCCGGACAGACACGTTTAAGGTGGACGTCTGCGTCCGTGAGCCGTCTGTGGAGCTCCCAGAGAACATCTACTCTCTGGTGCTGACCTACCACGAGGCCCGCATGTGGTGGATCTTTGGGTGCTACATCTGTTTGCCGCTGCTCTTCACTCTGGCCTGCGACCTGGTGACGAGGCAGGTGTTGGCCCAGCGTCTGCCGCAGAAGCCCGGCGGCGACAAGGTGACCAGCAGATGCTCGTCTTCCTCCTCTTCGTCGTCCTCCTCGACGAAGAAGAAGCAGCACGTCAGAGAGCACAGGCTGCGCTCCACCGTGATGGCGCTCACCGTCTTGTACGTCATATGCAACCTGCCGGAGAGCATTTGTAACATCACCCTGGCGTACGTCTCCGTCCACGTGTCGGCGGCGCTCCCGGCTCTGGCTCTTCCCGCTCTGAGTCTGATTGGGCAGTTCCTGCTGTTTGCGCGCTGCTCAGCCACGCCGGTGCTGCTGCTGTTCCTGTGCCGCTCGCTGGGCCAGGCCTTCATGGACTGCTGCTGCTGCTGCTGTGAAGAGTGCCTCCCCGACGGCAACTCCTCCTCCTCGTCCTCTGCCTCAACCGCCGCCACCTCCAACCCCTCCTCGCCCACGTCGCCCTCTCCGTCCTCCCTGTCTCCTTCCAGCAAAGAGGAGATGAAGAGCGTGTTGGCGACAGAACCAGCAGTCTGCTACGACAGGGCCAAAGACTCTTTGACAGCTATCGGGACGCCCTGCTGAGGCCCTGAACTGCATTTTACCACATGTGACTGTGAAAGATCACTGAGGTTCATCACAACTGGGCTCTTTTTTTCACTGTTTGTCCATCATTCATTTCAGTTATTATAACATTGTACTCAGCAAGTTAATAGCAGAGATCTGGGTGCAAAGACAGGTGAAGAGACAATCAGACATCAACAGTTCATCTAGCTCACACTAAATGGCCAAAAGTATGTGGACACCCCAGTGTTTTCTATAAATAGTTCTTATAAAGGGAATTCTTTATGTTATAGCAGTGATATTTTAGAAAACAGCGTACCTCCAACTGTGCGTCAACAGTTCGGGTAAGACTCTTCAAAGCACAAAGCTCCAGCTCCATAAATAAATGGTTTGATGTGGAGGAACTCGACTGGTCTGACCTCTGACCTCAAACCTGTCTGACACCTTCGGGATGAGCACTATGGTAAGTACAGAGGGTCAAAGTCAGAGCAGGAAGTGGCTCTGTGAACTGTCATGGATGTTTACAGTGTTGACTTTGTTTTTTCTTACAAACCCACAGATTTATTCACACCTGTCTGATCATCTGACTCTGTTTCTTCTTTTACTTTTAAGGTCTCAGCTGTTATCTTGGCGAGTGCAGTGTTATTATTACTGATAGAAATGATGGACAAAACTACCAAAATAAAACCTAGGTTGTAGTAAATTTGAAAACAATCCTTTAATCTCAGCCCGTATGAACTGATGTGGTCAGTGTAGGAGCAGAAACTAGAGTTAGATGATTATAAAGGAGATAGCGAATGTTTTTTGCCTCTGTGATGGATGTAATCCTGATTTTGTAGATCTCATTGTTGTTTTGAAGTTTTTATGACACATTTTATAGTTATTAATCATTTTCTAATGCTCATTCAGGATATTAGTATTATCTGCTAAGTACTGTATTAGAGAGAAACACTGGATAATTTGGGGGATTTTAAGGTGGTTAAACTGAGATTGTAGACATACTGAGACTTTTGTTAGCAGACTGCTGTGAACTCTGTGAGCTGTTTTTTTTTGTTTTTTTCAAACATGATTTTGCTGTTGCTGCTCAAACGCCTGATTTCCTCTGTGTCCTGTTCAGACAGCAGGTTAAAAAAGGGATGAGATCATATTAGAGATCAATCAAAATTTTGACTATTTTTCTACTTGTTTTATTACTTTTGGTTTAGTAAAGTTTAGATTTGTTTTGTCTGTTTTGTATCACGTGTGAATAATTCCCTCTCAGTGTGTTTTTTTAATGTTTGATAAAAACTTTATTAACAAACAGTAGAACAGTGGATGAATGCTCTATTTTTGTCTACAGAGCCTTTTTTTCCTCTAATAAATGGAGCAGAAACAAGTTACACCTTTTTTACAATCCTTTAGGCAGATGAAACTCTTTCACTTTACTCATTTTGAATATAAAATTATCAGTGTTTATGGTTTGGTTTTGATTTGTTTTATCACAACTGGTGAATGTTTTTCAGTAGCAGGACAAGTCCGGTGATATTCTGTGTTTTTCTTATTGTCAACAAATCACATTAAAAGACCAAGCTAACAATGAACTGATCTTTCTAATAACTGTGTGTGTATCACAACCTGAAACATCTTCTTCTGTGTCGTAGAGCTCCACTGTTGTACAGATTAAAACACATCAATAACTCCCACACACACCATCCTGCTGCTGGAAATAAGAAATGGAAATAGTCCCCATTAAATGCACTTCATCCTGTTGTAGTCATGTTTGCTTAAAACTACAGTGACCAGCTGTTTTAGGAATTTACTGAGCCTTTTAAAAAATGAAACTATTTGTTTGTGAGATATTTTGAAAGATTTATGTATTCATAAAGTTGGGAAAATTCAAAGATGGACTAACACATTATCGATTCTGGTCTACAGATGGGATTTTTGGACAATAAGAAATATTTGAAATACCTCCAGTAAGTTAGCTTACAAATTAAAAGCGTCTCTGGGGCTTCCTCAAAGCATGCCACCTGTTAAAATAAAGCTTAATACATGTTTTTACCAAAATTCATCTAAAAACGAAGTCATGAATTCCCACTCTGTCTAAGAAGAACTTATATTTTGTCATGAAATATAACTTTTAGAAGTGTTTAACTCTGCAGAGCTCAGGTCCTGTTCAGAGTTGGATTAAATGTTAAGATGCCAAGCGTGAGAACAAAGTAAGTTGGAGAGAAAAGTCAGAAAGAAACCAGAAAAAGAGGAAAAACAATAGAGAGGCAAAAAAAGTGGGAGGAGGAGAACAAGAAGAAAAACTGGCCAGGACACAAAGAGGGAAAAGGAAGAGTTTAATCTGTCCTTTAATCATCTGAAGACTTTGTGAGAATCCGCGTGTGGATTGATTTAATTTGGAAAAAGAAAGATGGCTCACGTTTTGCTCTGATCTCTGTTGGAAGGAATGCTACACACCCAACACCCACGGCAGGAGGAAGCTGTTCATGCCTGACTGTGACGCTCCTTTTAGTCATTATTCAATTATTGAAGGTCACAGCTTCACAATAACAGTTGGCCTTTCAGTTTCTGCAGACATAATGAACACAGTCGCTCTGTGACCGGTTGCTGGGAGCGCAGAAAAGAATTCCTCGCTTATCCAAGTATTTTCATCTGTTTCTCAGCTTTTTCTTTTTTTTTTCTTTTGTATTTATTGTTCTAAAAATATTTTCACCAATTTCTTCTTGGAAAAAATGTCTTCAACTTTGTGAATATCTCATAATGTATGGAGTCATCTTGTTTATTTAGAGATGAAAAAACTAAAAACTCATATTAAAGAAGAACATTTTTCCAACAATTAAACTTCAACCAAACCAATTATGTCTGACAATATTTGATTTTTTAAAATAATAATATCATAATATCCTCTCAGCAAAAGATCTTATATTATTTATTTTGATATCACCACATTCAGGTCTTGATAGAGATGACATACTGTCTCATCTGTGCAACATCAACATATTGATCTTGTGTTCGAGGATAATATAATTTTATGCAATGATTTTATCTTGATCCATCTACAGTGGTGGAGTGTAACTAAGTACATTTACTCTGGTACTTTACCTAAGTACACATTTGAGGTACTTGGACTTAACTAAAGTATTTTCATGCCACTTTACATTTCTACTCCACTACAGTTCAGAGCAAAATCATTTTTACTTCATGCTGCTAACATCTTTGTGTATTGAGGATCTTTTCATCTTTTAATACTTTAAGTTTATGTAGGGCTTTTACTTGTAACAGAGTATTTTTACAGACTGGTATTAGTACTTTTATAAGTAGAGGATCTGAATATTTCCTCCACCAGCATCCGTGTATTATTTTGTGAACACAAGATCAAATGTTGTGCACCACATTCATATCTTTCACGCACACAAGATATAGATTTGTGGATCTGTTACTGCTTTGTGGTGTAAGATAATATCCTGAACACAATATGGATCAAGAAATTGATCTTTTGCCGACAATAACTTGTGCGCTCGAGATATTAAAACAGAGTAGAGAGTGTGAGTTCAACAGCTGCTAAAAGTCTCAAAATGGTGAATCAGTGCCCCGTCTTTCAGGCTAACTGCAATAGAAAAAAGCATAACTGGTAATAAAATATCATCTTACCAACCTAATTGGATGTACAAAACTGTCAAGTTCTTGGTTATCTTAAGCTGAAGTAATTTTAATGAAAATCTGTGTAAATTAGACAACTCAAGACAAAGTAAGCTGTGTGTTGAAGCTGAATACTGTGCCTGCAGAAAACCTCGACCTCAGTTCATCGATGAGCCAATTAGAAGGTATCGATGAGGGTTTTCCTCTTTTTGTCAGCAGTGTCAGACTTTTGATAGGTGCACATACAGGGGCTGATGGAGACAACACAAAGAGATGTTTTCTTACTCACACTGTAAAAAATAACACCACACCTTCACCCATGACACAAATTCTTCACTTAAATGTGCACCTTTATTGAACATGGTAAGAACAGCAACACCTGAAGACACCTCGGTGGTCGATAAAGGTCGCTTGGTGGTCTGAGTGTCGACACTCAAACCAAACCTGAGCCAAATTTAACCGCTGTGGTTGAGTCAGCGCCGGCTCATATTTGGTGCTCTGGGACCAAAAACCAATAAAGTGTCTGGACAGTAGGTCGCTGTAGGTACTGAGTCAGCAGGAAATCAGATGAGAGACAGATGTTTGTTCTTTATTAGCGCAGGATCAGGGTGGTTAATTTATCAGGTTTAAGATGAATTTAAGTTTTTCTTTTGTGTAATTTAATACGCAATTTCATCTGTTAGACTAATCCAAGATTGACTCAACTCAATACATCAGTCCAACATATAATCCAGAGAGGAAACTGATATATATCTTTTTATCTGACAAAAGAGAAGATAAAGGAAAAAGGTAATTCACAAAATTCTCCTTTAAAAAGGTTTAAAGAAAGTAAGTCTCTCTTATGTGCAGATTTGAGCTTCATATTGACTGTGCATTGACTGTGGACTGGACGTTTTATCAATTTTAATAACACAGATTCCTCATTTTAGACACATTTGATCTTTAAGTTCTTTGGAAACAGTCGCAGAAGATTAAACCTGTTGATTTCAGTGGGTTACTAACTCTCAAGTGAGCTGAGAAGAAGTTTGTAGTGCAAAGAAAACTTCCGTTCAGCTCCTATAATGCCTTCATTTTGCCGGGACACCTGGAGGCCCTTTTACAGATGTCGGCGGGCCCCGAGTTACACTTCCAGGACCTCTGTTGTAAGTTTGAGCCTCGGTTCCTTTGAGCTGAAATATTTGTCCTCCCACGTCGTTGTGCCTGGGCAAAGAGAAGGAGGAGGGGAAGCTTCAATAAGGCCTGCTTTGTTCAGGCGTCCCCCTCTCTGGCTCGGAGAGAGAGACACTTGAACAAAGCTGCATATCAATCGCCATCCACCAAGGGAGTTGCTAAGCTACACGACACCCACCACCTCCCACCAGCTGCCCCAGTCACTGAAGAAGAGAGAGAAGAAAGAGGGCAGAGATGCAGGGGAGGAGGAACTGCAGCAGCGTGCACCATAAGTTGGTTTCTTCCATATCAACAATATTCATCAACGTTTTTTTAAGCTTTTAGCTGAAATCCCACTGTAAACATCTATGTCTATGGCCTATGAAAATATGATTTATTTGAACATATGAAGTGAACCACACAACAAACTGAAGACTTATGCTACCCATACATCAGCAGACTTTGAAAAGATTTGGAAAAGACTCTTGGAAAACTATCGAGCTCACACCTGCTCACATCTGAAAGACAAGTGTTCAGAGTTTTTAGTCACAGCCTAGTCTCAGACTGAGATTTTACAAAGACTGTAAATCTGGCAGGGTCAATATTTACAAGACTACAACTAGATTCTTTCAGCATTTTTTTCCCACCATGCAATTTTTTCCCATCATGCTCTTAGTAGAAACTTACAAAATGAAGGAGAAGCAGCTTTTGGCTACAGCTGCTCTCAGTGTGTGCAGTGGTTTGTTTATTTTTGTTTTTTGTTGTTCTTGTTCTGACTGTCAGGTTTCCTGTTTCCGCTTTTGTCAGAGCTCATCTACTGGTTGTTAATTGTGTTACGTCACTGCGATATTACTGTGATATTATCGCTGAAAAGACTGATATGAAACAGATTACCGCAGATTACCACCTTAAACTTAACCATCGAGATGACGGGAGCACGCTGTGACTCCAGTAAAACTCCTAAGATTTACTAAAGACTTTCAGTTTTTAGTCTGGGACTGTGAAAATCGTTTGGTGTAAGCCCAGCATAAGGTGACGTTGACAGACTGGATTTTAAATAATCTGCACTATTAAACACCTGGACAGAACCTGGAAGACTTCACTTCACACCTTTACTGTATGTTGGCATCAAAAATATACTTGAATGAAAAAAGCAGCATCCACAGAGTGAACATGACTTTAACAATCCCATAATGCAATATATCTAATTTTACCTACGCAGAACTTTCAGTCAGTCAGTGATTACGCAAAATTGACCTGACCTGAAATCTCAAGAAGTATCAAGTAGTGAATGAGTGAATGAGGACACAACCAGAGATAATAATAATTTATTTAGAAATAATAAAAACATGGCTTAATCTATTGTAATAATTATTTATATAATTCTATAATAAGAGGAAGCATCATCATTACACAACCTCAGATCTGAATCAAGTGTGACAGCAGCTGTTTTAAAGGACCATACCAGTGTTTTTTTTTAATCTGTTTTAGCCCATTTACAGTATAAACCTCTTATGTTCAGTGTGTTCACTGGTTTCTATTTATTCTTTTATTTACATATATAACCAACTTACCTAAAGACTATTTGATGCTTAAGTAATGCATCATCATGACTCACAGTGATTCAGTGCATCAGGTAATGGGGACATCTTATGAATGATTATTATTGTTGTTGCTGTGTGTGTTAAAAGAATTTTTTTTCTTACTGCTGTTGCACGCTCATGGTGAGAAAATAACATTATAAAGAGTTAGTGAAATCAAATAGAGTTTCGAGTGATGAAACAGCTTCTTGTTTATGGATATATCACGTAACATGTGAAAATAAAGTGCTGGTCTTCATGTATTTGGGCCTCTTTGTGCTGATGTCCAGGCTCTCCTCTGTGTACTCTGACAGCTGTGGGTTTTAATACTTGTTTTGTTTCGCCTCCAGCCTCAGCAGGATCAGGAAACACACAGCACAATATCTGTTAGCAGCAGCCATTACCAGGACGACAGCTCACTGCTAATCAGCAATGCCGACCGAGTCCCGTCCACAAGAGGAGCTTTCTGTTGACTCGACGCAGAGCCAGGACGAAGCATCCAGTGAACTGAACGGTTACTGAGGACCCTGAGGACACCAGTTCATCTTCTGTTAATGTACTTTAAATATTGATAAAAAAAATGTAATTGCTTTGTCATCATGCCCCTTAGTGTTTGCAAAATGTCTTTCTGTTTCAAGACTTTTGGCGACTCAAGAATTAGGTTCTAGTAGCTGTTTTCATTTTGGATCTGGTTCCAAGTTGGTTAAATAACTAGATCTACGTTTGTTAAAATAAAAAGATGTCTCATTGAATGTTTGATGGTCTCTCTTTCAGATACAGTATGTTCATTGGTGTATTTTTTTAACGTTTTTACGCAGAGCCAGGCTAACAGTTGCCACCTGCTTCCACTCTTTATGCTAAGCTAGGCTAACAACATCCTGACTCCAGCTTTGTGCCAAACACACAGACATGAGGCCTCTCTTTGCACTCCTAAAGAGGAAGAAATAATAAAATGTTAAAGTATTCCTTTAAGTTTATTTATAACCTTTTTCTTACTTCAACATTTGTTGGAAAATAAACCTTAAAACTCTGCTGGTGGGCTGACCAATGTGCCCTTTCCATAAAAAAACCCAACTATAACAAATACATTTTATGAAAGTTTCTACATAATTCATGTTGACATACATAATTCAAATAATGCAACTAAAACATGCACAAAAATCTGATTTTGAGTTATAAAGAAATGTGGACGATCACCAGCTGTATTGAGTCATGATGAAACATGAAAAATATTTTGTGTCATCTGTTGCTGTAAACTTTTACACACCTGACCTGTGGTAGGAAGTAACTGCATACATTTCCTCAAGTACTGTACCTGTACAAGTACAGGACTTCACTACACTAGATTTCAGAGAAAAATATGTACTTTTTTTCTTCACATTTATTTGAAGGTTCAAATTTTAAACACAGAGCGAATGACCATTAAGTAGAATAGATCAAACTACCCAACATAATTAAATATTTAAAATATACCACACCATGACCAGTTACTTACATGTTTATGCATCAGTAATGATAATTTTGCAATATTACCAAACATTTATCAAATATGAGAAATGACACGCTTAAAGAAGTTATTCTGCCTAAGTTCATTTTACAGAAAAGTACATTAACATAAGAAATATCCGGGACTTTTACTTGTAATAGAGTATTTAGAGTATATGACAGAGTGTGAGAGTACACTTTGTACACTTCATTTAGTTCTTCTTCTTCCATCACTGCTCCAGAAGACCCACAAAAGCCTCGGTCCGTCCCTGCGTGATGTCGGAGTCCTGCAGAGACTTTTAGGCTGTAAGTTGCCCATCAGAGGTTTCCGGATGCTTTCGTGTCCCCCGTCTCCAGAACAGAGAGGAGGTTTGTTCTGCGGTCGCTTCGCTGTGAGACGACAGGCAGTGGAAGCCGGCTGAAGACCCACCGGCGGGCTGGACTGGCCAGACCACTTCCTCATTGAGCTCTTTAAGAGGACATGGGAACCATCAGTGAAGCCTCCAAATAAACTCTGGGGGTCCCTTTCAGTCCTGAGCAAACAGAGCTTTCATTAACTTGGCAACGCTCAAGAGGGAGAAAGCCAAAATCTGAAGGTGGTCTTTGAAGAAAAACATCAAACAAACGGTTTAACCCAAATTAAAAGTTTAATCAGAATCAGCTTTATTGGCCAAGTGTGTGTAAACATACAAGTAATTTCACTCCAGTGTGAAGTTACCCCCAATGTTACACACAGTACTGAGAACAACGTACAAGAAGATGTTTATTTCCTGACATACAACTAAAAACAAAGGTAAAAAAAAAGCTGACATAAACAAAAACGTAGATACAAAAATAGGCGTATAAATAAATATATGATGACCCAAATACCAATTAGACCAGGACCAGAAACACCAACATCATTACTAATAATTAGATTTTTACAAGCTGCTAATGTACCACCATGTAGGGAAGAGCAAAGTGTTAAAGTGATGTTTGTGATGAATTTATCCTTAATAGATTATTTATGAACACATTTTTAATACTACCAAGATATATTTAAAACATAAAGCATTCATTGTCATTATTCTCTGTAAAATACTTAATGTCTTGATCACATGAATGTAAAACACAGAACAAGGCATTAATGATAAGAAGGATTAAGATCTTTAATTCAAGTAAAAGCAGAATAAAACCCTCCTTCATGAGTCTCATTAAAAACCTTGCTCAAGTAAAAATACAGAAACATCAACATCAAAATGTCCTAAAAGTACTCCCACTTTTTTAATTATCATTTGATTTGCATGTAAAATCTTGACCTGAAAAGTAATTAAAGCCCTCTGAAATGTAGTGAAGTAGAAGTGTAAAGTAGCTGAAAATTGAAAAAGAAAATTGTACATTAATACAGTACTTGAGTAAATGTACTTAGTTACTTCCTCTACTGTTTATGCTAAATGACAAATATTCACTGTGAATTCTCTGAATAATTGAGGTGATCAGCATCAGAGAAGAAAGTATGCATGGAGTGTGTTCATGTGTCCATAATGTGATCTGAGACGGATCCTTATTTTTTGGTACTGATCAAAAAAATGTGATGCTTAAATCAATACTCAAAACAAGACGTAGTATCAGTGTTATTGATTTTTTAGGTATCAGTCTAGTTAAAAAAAAGAACTGAAGTTATGCAGACATTTATTCATTATGTTTATATTGAAGCTAACAATGCAGAGTTACATTAATGAGGTACAGTGAAAGTTACAACCACATTAACCACCACTGTTACTGTAAATGTTTATGTTGTGAAGCCAAATAAACAAATGTAAACACAGAAACAGTTTGCAGTGAAATACCAGAGAAATAATGATTCATCCTGATATTTTTGTTTTATTTTGTGGTGATGAGAAGTTACTGTTCACACACAGGATGTGAATCTTTAAAGTGTTGTGTGTGTTTCTGCGGCCACATGGGGGCAGTGCTGCTTCATGTCTCAGAGACACTGTGAGCATCGACATCCGGCAGAGACTGTGGGATTAATGTCAGAGTCAGACGTGGTTCGTGTGTCCCGGTGTGTTGAAAAAAATATACAGTTATTACTCTGATTTAGACAGCAAACAAGAACTTGACAGAGACTGTGTTTTTTCTCCAATTATGAGTCTGTTTCAAGAGTTGTTTTTAAATCATGCTGTGATTTACTTTACTCTGTGTTGTTTCCAGACACTGAGGATTTTTAAACCAAATCCTGAAACAAGCTGATTTGTACTGAAACAGCTGGAAATAAACACTAAAGAGGTTTAAATTTCTTTTGTGAGGAGAAAAGATAAGGTTTATAAAGAAGCAAAGTTTTTTTTTTAGAGAAATATCAGAGAATGATGATTATGTGATATCTATACATACACAGACAGGTACCAAATTAAAGGAAATGCCTTAAAAAAGTCTTGTCCACTTGTTCTCAACATGTCTATCCTCTTGCAGGATGCCACTGTCCCCATCCACAGAGCGCGAGGGGTCACTGAATGTGTTGATAAAGATGAAAATGATGTGAATCATCTGCTGTGGCCTTCACAGTCACCACATCTCAACCCGACTGAGCAGCCGGTGACTTGTTAAACAGCGCTGTGCACCACCATCACCAACACACCAAATGAGGGAATATCTTGTGAAGGATGGCGTTCATCCCTCGCGTGCAGCTTAATAAACAAGTCCTGCAATAAATCCTCCCCTCATGAAGATTATAATGTTCAGAAATTGGTACAAATGTTTTAAAGAGGTTTATTTTTATGATCATTTTGGAGGCTGCAGGTTGTGGTGCTGTTGAACTGTGTTATACAGACAGACGTTTCTGTTGTCTTCATTACCTCATTTATATTGTGTGTGGGTGAAATAAGTGAATTAACTCTCTGTATAACAGTTTAACAGTATGATAAACTGTTTTTTCATAGAACTAAACTTTTCTCCCTGATACAGGTGTCACAGTGTTTTCAGCCTCTGCACATTAACACCTCTCAGCCATTAAATCAGACCTTTTGAAAGATGCTTTATTATGACTAACTCAACAAAATGTAAAACATCTGCAGTTCGCTGTCTGTCTGATAGCTGTTAGGAAGCGAGAATACATTTTTACTAGAGAACATTACTGCTGAGGATTTTCCATCTGCAATAATGCCTTAAACACTGTGCAGTGTGTGTGTGTGTGTGTGTGTGTGAAAGCTGGATGTTTGTACAGGAGGCCGGCAGCTCCCTAACAGAGACCAGCTCACGACGTCCATATTTAGACTCTCAGCAGTTCCAACTGCTCCGCTTGTTTATGACAGCGAGACACAAGACACAACCCAGCATTTTATACCCGCATATGGTGTGTGTGTGTGTGTGTGTGTGCAGTGACACAGTGCCAATGGAAAGCAGGTCTACAGAAATTTAACTGTTTCTTTTAGGGTTCAGATTAGAGATTTCTTTCAGGTTTAGTTCAGACTCTTTTACCTTCATCTTTGTGAGAACATTTTTGGATATTGGGGACCCGTGCAGAGTTACTGGAGGGGTCATGGGAGTTTGCCCATCCGGTCTGCATGTGTTTTATGGACTCTGAGAAAAGTTACGACCGCGGTGTAGTCCTTATATAACCGGAGTGAGAGCAGTGTCGCACTCTCTGCAGGAAGTCAAACACATTTTCAGAGGGTGTCCCCTTGTCACTAATTCTGTTTGTGACTTTCAAAAATCAGATTAAGGTGCAGCCTGAGGGGAGGAGAGCGTCTGGTTTGGGAACTTTGTGGTTTTGTTGGCTTCATCAGACCGTGACCCTGAAAATGTGCACCATAAAGCCATCTTTCATCTGTCCCCTCATATTTAGGGCTGAGCTGCTGCCCCAAGCAAAGGTGAGGTGTTTTATCAGGCAGTGCTGATGTTTTCAAGCTGATCTACGTTCCAATTTTTGCATATGACCCCGTATTGTCAGCACTGACTTAACAATGAGAAGTGGCTGAAATGAGTTTCCTTTCAGGTGGCTGGACTCACCTTCAGAAAGAGGGTAAAGAGTTCAGACATCGGAGGGAGCTTGAAGTAGAAACGTAGACAACGCAACGTCTTTGGATGTGATATTGAACTCCAGATCGCTCCTTTACTTTGTAAAGTGCTTTAGATAAAATGTTGTATACTGTAAATGCAGCCATTAAGAGTCTCCCAAAACACAAGTGCTTGTTATATGAGGGAACCCCCACAAAAACATCCACTTTATGTCACTTTGGGACGGTCTCCAAAAGCAACAAAGAGGACAAAACACAGTGCAATTACGAGCCCCAAAATTGTAATCATGACCTGACTATAGAGCTATGATGAAAGAGAGAGAGACAAAGAGGGCTGTGGGAGAAAAACAGAAATTAATTTGGGGAAATTTTTTAACCAAAATACATCAGATCTAATGGGACTGTGTGTGTGAGTGGATGAGTTATTCATTCACGCTCATCTGGTGTCAGGAGATGATGTTGGGTCTAACAAAGAAAATGAAGATGGATGGAAGAAGAAAAGCTTCACTCTGAGTTTGTTAAATTTTGAATCAGAAAGTGAAGATTTATGTGAATTTGTTCAATTTATTTCATTCCTGTAGATTCAGATAAAAACAAAATCAGATAAATACTCCCCATATTTACATTCCTGAGCCAATTACTGCACCTTGACTGGATTCCCAAAGGGTTTATATGTGAAAACAGATATCTTTAAATCAAGTTTATTTATGCCCTGTTTTTGATGAGACATCTTAAATGTTTTACTTTTCATAAACCATATTTTTTATTGTGGCCTCTCAGGAATATCAGTGAAAACCGGTGTCGGCTTGCAAATGAACTCTTCACTCGTCACTCACTCGTTACTGTAATGCATCACTGAAGATATGAGCACGTGTGTGTCTCTGTGCGTGTGGTCGGATAACGGTTCATGTTCTGTTCTCGTTTTCTGATTTGCAGGAATCAAACTGAGCAGCTGCTGTAAATCATTGTCCAAACCTCCACACAGCAGAGACACCATCTCTCTCTTTCTCTCTCTCTCTGTCTGTCTTTCATTCACTCTGACCGTCTCTCTACCTTTCTGTTTGAAGCCGAGCTGTATTTAATTCCCACTTTCCCTCCCCCTCAGAGACTCAACACTCCATCCCATCCTGTCCTTCCCTTTGTTTCTCTCTCTTCCTCCCACACCTTCTCCCCCTCTTTCATTCCATCTCTCATCATCCGCCGCCTTCAGCTAACCAGCCTCCCAGCAGAGAATTATGAATAGAATTCAAATCAGTCGAGCTTTACTGTCTCCCACCCCCTCTGTACCTGCCCCCTCCGTGTCTGCCTCTACTTTCTAACTTTCTCCAACTGTTTCCTATTGATTATAGCTGTGACCTCACACCCACACTGCGCAGCCTCCTATACATTAACCCTCTCCTTCCTTCCTTCCCTCCTTCCCTCTCCGTCCTGTCTGCTGGTGGCTTCTCACTCAGCCTCGGCACTCAGCCAGTGCTTCACAAAAAAAAAGAAGAAGAAGAAGAAGAAAAACACCACCTCCATGACTGGATGTGGTGATAAAGCTGAAACGATGATAAAGTGTCAGGATGCTCTCTGAGGGGGTCAGTCTCTCTCCCCCATACGTGATCATGAAGGATGAAGTTCAACTTTTTAGTCACTTTGTTTCTAAGGTAAGAAGATGGGCATTCATTTCTCATCTGTATTAAACACGGAGCCGCAGTCACAACATGGTTAGCCTGACTTAGCGTAGAGACAGGAAGCAGGGGAAAACAGCCAACCTGGCTCTGTTCAGAGTTCAGAAACACACCTTTAATGTCTTTTTCACACATGAAGTTCAATTAATTTGCTCGGTTAAAAAGAAATAAGCAATCCACTGACTTTAAACACACTAAACAGCGCTGGTTGTTGAGATGTGTTGATGCTCAGTCTTGCAAACAGTGCAGGCGTGTGACATTATCAGACTGATGCAATTGAGCACTCAGCTGGAACCAGCTGTTTCCTGACACCTGATGATGGTTTTAAAGTTAAAGTTGAATTTGTAACAAGGCCTCAGTCCTGTTTGGGAGTAACCCCTTTCTTATATGTATTAAATATCAGTGGATCCTCAGTCTTTATTGTGATTTTACTGTAAATGTGATGACTGTAAACAGTGCTGTGCAAAGTACAGTGTATTTTAATCAGTCAACTACAGAAAGTTCTAAAACTACTCGTTCAGCATTATCAGCTTCTTTATTTATGAAGAAGAACTCAAAAGAAGATGTTCTCCAATCAAGCTGCTTTATTGTGTTTGTTTCTTGACAACTAAAGATGTCATTTCATACAATAGAAAAAGTCAGAGTCGAGGGGTTTCTTCCAAAAATGTCGCTGTCAGGAATGAACAGTTGATCAATTAAATCTGTGTTCATTTAATGCCTGATTACTGTTTCACTAGACTGTTTTTGCACCTGTATAGTTTTTAGTGAATTATCAGGTGAGTTATGAAGTCTGTCAACAGAAATACAAAATTATGTAAATGACTATGTTGTGATCATAAATGATCGCAGAAAGCAGGAAGAATAAAAGAATGATGGATATGCATAAAACCATGCATTTCCTCTGTAAAACAGTAAATAAAGGTATTTATATGTATTCATGAATGAGTTTCATGCTCTGGGAGAAATAGACCTGGTGTATAAAGGTAGCAGTAGTCAAAGAGTAATGACCTAACAGAACAGAAAAACGACTGCCCGAGTCTGCGTCAAGCAAACTAGCTCACATGAAATGTCGTGTATACATGTCTGTATTCAAAGTGTTTCCTCCTGTTCTGAACACACGCTGCCATCGAACAGCCACACCTCTGCACATCTGGTCAGTCTCTGCCTGATTGCTACGAATATTGAATGATGTCTCAACGCTGAGCTGATGGGACATTTTAACAAAATTGGGTGCTATAACTGAATCAGAAAGTGTACCTTTAAGTAGATGGAAAAATGATTAATTTTTCCATGTGGAGGTTGATCTGCTAGATTTAGAAGAACAGCCACCAGTTAATCAGTGTCACAGCTTGAGCACCATGACTGCAGCACAGAGCTGGTTATATAATGTATGACTGTGGGATTCCCAGCAGCTCTGCCTCCTCCACTCAGCAGTCTGAGGAGAGGAGAGGAGAGGAGAGCAGAGGGGCTGCAGAATGGATGGCAGGGAGGGAGGAGGGTATTGAGATTGTGATCATGAATGTGAAAGGCTCAGATTGGCCACCAGCTCCTCCACTCTTCAATAATCCAATAATTACAGGCAGCTTCTTAACAGGGGATCCCTCTGCTGCTGCAGCCACATCCATACTGTGCTGCCTGTTTGTATTGAATGTCACTGCACAGAATGGAGATATCACATTAAATAAATTGAAGGACAACACCTCCCTCCAGGAAGTGTGTCCCGGTTACTCCGGATAATGCACAGAGCACACTGACACTTTTCACGGGACCTATTTTTTTTCAGTATGAACTGGCTCTTGAAAAAATATAAATGCTGTGAGGTTGTTGTGTGTGCAAGATAATGATTCCTGTCAGTTGTTTAACATTTACAAAAGGCAGAGAGGAAGAAGTTAATGCTGAAATGTATAGTATTATTCTATATACAGTATTTCTTATTCTCAATAAGTCACATAAAAATGATTAAACTAACAATGTGTTTGTATGTTTTCTCTGCAGTCTCTAACTTCCCTAATAAAGATGTATATCTTTAAAAACAACTATAACATATAAGTTTCATTATTAAGAAATGTTTGCAAATTTCCCTAAAACAACTGGGTACAGACGTTTTTAGCAAATGTCACTCAAACAGGAGGAAATAGAGCATTTCTTGGGGACTATTTTCAGCGATGGATTGATCCACATTTAGTGATCTACTGATTGTGGGATAGATTCAAAATAAACTACAGTGTATGTTTTGTTTTATTGTAATGAAGGAAGCTCTATCTAAGCTCACAGAAGAACAAGATTAATTTGGACAAACTTGTTGGTAGATCAAGTTTGTTGGTTTGAGTCTTTTGGTTTTCATGGAGTGGATTTAGTGAGCTTGTAGCTGTGATGGTTGAAAGTATGGTACAAACATAAGTTTGTGTGTGTCTGTACATTAAACATACATACTGCATGTTAAGTGCTACGAGCTCTCGCTGCCTCCCAGAAACAGCATCTTTGGTCAAATATGTAGCGCCATAAGAGCAAAACCTTATAGGACTTCTGTATTATTCACACAGTGACATCAGTTTCTCACAGAAGCCCAGAGGACTTTAAAGATGTCCGCCCTCCTTCACATACTGCAGCTCGTCTTCACTGTGAGGCTGAACAGCAGCAGAACAGACCCGACATCTGACGCTACAAAACTGTAAAATGCAGCTTTTTCTTTCACGTTTTTTCCACTATCTTTTCATTTCTTTTTAACACAGACTACAGACTGACTGGTCCAGGTGAAAATAAACTATAGCTCAACTTTTAAACATTTTTTATCAGACATACTCTCAGGAAAACCCAAGTACTTTTTTAAAAGAGTCTTAGCTTTTATGAGAACTGTGTTTATGACTTAATCAACTGTATTAAGTTTAATTTTGAGTTATTTGTTCTTAACATTACATAGTACATTTACTGTATGTGACAGCTGCAGTTACTGGTTACTTCTTTTTTTTTTACTTGTTCTGATTGTCTTGTCAAATGTGCTGCATATTTATAGATTAAATTACCCAATAATTTATAATGTAGTTTAAATCAGCTCCACCTAGAACACTAAAACAGGAACTTCCACATCAATCCATCATTTGCAGTAACACAATAATATAATTTACAACAGCAATCAAATACTAACAAGTACTTTTGATATGTTTGCTGATAATTCTTCAGAACCTTTATTTATGTATGATTTTGACTGTAGGGCTTTTACTTGAATTTGTTTTTTTACTGCAGCTTTGACAGTAAAAGTAAAATATCTGAATGATATATAATATATCTGCACATGAGATTTGTTTGTTAATTAACAGCAACAAACGTTAAGGTCGATTTACTTTCTTTTCTTAAGCCAGGAAAATTTTGGATGATTAAGAGAATTTCAACAAACAAACAAAAGCTCTTTCTAAAACACACAGCCGACCTGAGCTTTAAAAGTTCAGGGTCAAAGTTTATTTGTGACCTTGCAAACTGGGCAAAGTCCATCTGCTGAAGAAGACCATGTGACACGATGGAAAGCTCCAGAAAACCTCCTGAATGGTTCACGTGGTGAGACTGTGTGAGCCCTGTTGTTTCCAAAGTTAAGAATGGACTTTCAATTTCAGCTTTTGGCCCAGAGTCCCAAAGGGTGATATTTTATTATGTTGTACACAGACGAAATTACATCCTCGCTCCTGAAACCTAAAACTCCAATTGGTCCTCACAAAGATAGATATACAACCACACACACACACACACACACACACACACACAGAGGAAGAGCTGTAAGAAACACAATAAATTGGGGATATTACCACAGAGCTCCTCCTTCCCCTCTTTTCCATCAGTTTGACCTCCTTTCCCCTCCTTTTATCTCCATCTCTCTCATCCCCCTCCATCCCTCTCCCTCTCTCCCTGATGACCTGTTTCGCTCTCCCCCTCTCTCTCTCTCTGACCTGCTGACTGATATTGCAGCTCTGAGTGTTTTACTGGTCCATGGACGGACCATAAACTCTGAATTTACAGCCTCCTCCGCCCTCCTCCCCTCTCGCTGTTTGTCTCAGTGTGAATGGGCGTCAGGAGCCGGTTGAATATTTACAGCCGCCTTTAGCATCCCTTCTCGCTGAAAAACAAGCGAGGCTCGATCGTGGACGACATGTGTGTGTGGGAGAGGCAAAAAAAGGAAGAAAATATCTATTTTAACATGTTTTTTTATCTTCTGCTTTGCTGGTGGCCTGACGGGGCTGCTGTCAAACGCATCCATCCACCCGTTTATTCATCTGACCAGCAATTGACCCATCTATCTGCCCATCCAACCAACCATCCATCCATCCATCCATCCAGCCATCCATCCAGTCATCCATCCATCCAGCCAGCTGTCTGTCTGCTTATCTACCCACCATTCATACATCCATCCATTTATAAGTATATACATTCATTCATCCTTTTATTCATGTATTCACTTATACATCCACCTAATTTAGCAATCTATCTATTTATCCATTGATCCTACCAGCATCTGTCCATATCGCCCATTTTCTAAACCAATCAATTGATTTGCCACCTATCCACCCCACCAATATCTTTATCTATTCATTTATTTGATTCATTCATCTGAATTGATTCATCCAACTATCCGTCCATCATGCATCCATTTGTCCGCCCATTAATGTATCACCCCCCAAAAGGTGAAAGGTGAAAATCCGCAAAGTAGAAACCATATGTTTATATGGTTATTTTTATATATTTTAAGTCCCTTATAAACCCTCCCACACTCTTCTTCAAGCTTCTCAGACATCCACCAATAGCGTCCCATGTATGAAATCAACTGGGCAAAACCAACTGAGGAAGCATGTACCAGAAATAAAAAGACCCATTGTCCACAGAAATCCGTCAACTGTATATAAAATCTATGCGAGCCATGCGAAAGTCGGGAAAGCGCGATATAGCGAGGGATTACTGTATTCATGCATCCATCTGTACCTCCAACCATTCATTCATCCATACATATACAATATATACACATCTATTCACTCACTTAACCAGTCTTTCAGTCTCCCATCCATCCATCCATCCATCCACCAATCCAACCCATCTTATCTAATCCAGCCAACTTTCCGTCCCTCTGTCCATTTATTCATCCATTCATCCAACTATCCATTGATTTATCCATCTTTATGCATCATTCATTCACTTAAACATCCGCCCATCGATCCATCAGGGATGTAAATGAATCAACAGATACGAACAGCATCTGAACTTTTGTTGTATAACAAACACAGGGGCTGTTATTTTGAATGAGGACTTCCTTTTAACATGGATGGACCCATCAAGACACCATTACACTGTTGTTGGTAACATTTATTTGGATTATTGATTGATGATTTTAAATAAGATCTCAACTGATTCTAAATTTTATCTCTATAGATATTCAGTACGACTAAATCCTCCCAACATCTGATGCTTTTCTTTTCTCTTCACTTTAAATGTACACCCCCTGATTTGGTGACAGCGCTCCCAAACCTCCACCCGGCTCTCTGTGGATGTGCTCAGTGTGAACACACACTTTTCGAAACAAAGAAGCTGTCAGAAAGACACTCAGACACACAAACATCAGCTGACGGACACAACGGCCCCAAGTGTTTCCCTCCTGGGAGCTTTTTCCTCTCTACACTGTGAATCAATGTGGATTATGGGAACTGAGCCCGACACATGCAGCAGCATGCAGCGCTGATTGCATGACCGTGTGCTCTAACAAGGCACTGTGTGTGTGTGTGTGTGTGTGTGTGTGTGCGTGTGTGTCAGGTGTGTGTGTGTTTTGGTGTTTTGGGAGGGTGGGCTAAATAGTGACTGCAGCACTTTGCTGAGGCTAGATGCCGCAATGGACACATAAATAAGTACTGCACCAGTCTGTTTGTAGCACGCTCACACACACACACACACGCAGGCAGGAATCCCCTCGTGCAACATGTCACACTCTGTAGCACCGCTGAATGAAGCCATGATAGGATGAGGGCTTGTTTCAGTGTTACACGGTAGTGTTTGGGCGACAATGTAAAGGCTGGATGTCGCTCTGCAGTGTGTTCACATCAAAGCTGCTCTCAGTACAGTCACAGCTCGAACAGCAGACATAAAATACTGTAATAATTGCAAATGAGCCTCCTATGGCTGTAATTTTATGAGAAAATGACTGAAATTTTATCCCTCATTCTGTAATCCTAAAATAGCAGCTTGTTCAGAACAGACAGATAGACTCCTTCCATTTATGAGTTAAAATATTCATTTTTATCTGTCATTTAAAATTTTGCATGTGTACATCTAAAGTCTGGATCTGCAGGACGACAACTTCACACTCCACTCTGGGTCCTCAGAAATACACTTGCCAAGTGTCAAGTCCATCGGCATATTGGTTGTTGAGATAATCAGGACAGACAGACAGAGATTCCTTGCATTTCTAGTTAGACGTTGTGTAACTGACGTTTCTTCTTTAATTTGTGCTGCACCTCTGAGTGACGAGCGAACAGGTGATTTTATTCACAAAAAAAGGCTGCATGTTTTCCATCTATGGTGCTGAATCCAAATGGTTTCAGCACGTCGATGTTATGTTCCTGGTTTAAGTACACTGACATAACAGAGAGTCTCCAATCTTACCACTCCAGCAGCACACCACTAATTGAAGTTAAAAATAAAAAACTCTAACACAAAGCCTAAACTTTCACATAAAAAACACGAACAAATTAACTTCTAATCTTCATGTCCTAAACACAAAGTGGTGGCGGCTCCACTGGGGATGTTATTGCTGGTTGATTTTCTCACTTAAGTCTCTGAACATTGTCATATTTTTATCCTGCCATCATAATCCAGATCAGAGAGGATCTGAGATGATAAAAATGTTGATGTTTTCTTCGGGGTTATTCATCCTTCAGTTATTATTGTGTGCTCATAGCAATAAGGTTACCGAGCGGAGCGGCGGCTGCTCTGCTGACTTTTCTTTGCTCCGGGTTTCCCCTCCAGAGCTGCGTACAGGCTGTCCTGCCTCATTGGTGATGGTTTCTGCAGCCTGAAAAGACGCCACAATTGAACATTAGTCAGACAGTAAAGCACAGCAGTAACAGTGCATTGTGCTTTGTGATTCAATCTGCAAAGTTTCAGCTTCAGTTACCACGTGAAAGCTAAAGGAATAGTTATTATTTTATCCTCTTTCTCTTAGAGCGATGTTCAAATTGATATCAATCTCACATGTGTGTGCTGGAGTCGGGACATGGTTAACCTAGCGTAGCATAAAGACTGGAAACAGGGGGAAACAGCTAGCCTGGCTCTGTTCAAAGTTTGAAAACACACCTACCAACAGCTCTAAAGCTCACTAATGAACATGTATCTGATTTGTGCACGCTATCCTCCACTATTAGTGTGTTCGTACCTGTGCTTTCATCTTCTGAGAGTTGGAGGAGTCACTGAAAGAAGGTGGGAGGAAAATAACACACAGCGTTGTGTTATAATGAAATATATAATGTGTAATAATGAAGAAATCAAACTCCAGCTTACATGTGCTTGCCGCTTTTAATTCATTTGCCTGACAGAAAGCCATTCAAGCGATGAAGACGAGGAGAGAGGGAGGAAGAACAGAAAATTAAACAGCAGAGTGCAACAAACACGGACGCTCTCACCAGATTCAATTTTAAAAACAAGATTTTTTTTTTTTTTTATGTCAGCATGTAAAGCGAGTGGGATACAATTTACAAAATGCTTTTCTCATCACTGGGGATATGACAGTTTCAGCATAAAGATGATCTGCCGTGTTTACCCAGTTTGTCCTGCTGCCCGCTGCAGGTGTGATGGATTACAGAGGGGAGCGATCTCACGTGAGATCTTTTGAAGCAGTTGTGTGTAAACATGCACAGGGGCGGTGGAAACCCTGGGAAAGACCTGACCTGGTCCATCAAACAGCAGAGTCATCAGTTTTCAGTTCCTCTCTTTGGCTCTCTGACCTTAAAGCAGCTAAGAGGTTTGACACTTATCAAGCTGCAGTAAGCATTATGGGATTTAATGTAGGCTGTTTCATGCTGAACATGATACTTTAATGAGGCTGACTCCAGTTCAAAATGTTGAGCTCAAGTCTTCTCTATGATTTATCAGGTTAAGGTGTGTTAGGATGTATGATGCTGATTTTAGCTGTACCGTATTTATATAAAGTTATAAAGTCACCCTCTGTCTCATCAATTAATCAGCAGATTATTTCCTCAACTGACAGATAAATACTTTGGTCTATAGGCCGGTTTCCCTTTTACAAACAATCGAGGATTCATGCGCTGCAGGTGGTAGAAGAGTAATACAGCTTCAGTATGGACTGTCAGTGGAAAAAGGAATAAAGCAACGTGCTGTGAAACTACGTTTGAGAAGTGAGTTTGTCTGCGGCTCTCATCCTCACATTTTCCCAAACTTTAGACATGTGCTAACAGCCAGCTAACGTGACACTTATTCCGATGAGAAATGGCAGCTCGTGGCGGCGACAACGTTAAAACAGAGAGCACGAAGTAGCTCAGCAGGTAGTGAAAAAACAAAGTGTCTCCCAAAACATCAACGGCAGCACGACTTAAAAACACAGTCCCCCTTCCATGAAAGTAATGTTTGCATAAAAAATAAACACAACATTAACATAATCCTGTTTGTTTGCTGCAAGAACTCACACTAACACAAATTCTGGATATTATATTTGTTAACATTAAGATGTATGAAAATCTTGCTTTTCCTCAAAATATACTCGATAGCTTGTGTGTGGTCAGTCACATTAATGCAAAAGCTCATACTGGAGATGACTGCAGTATAAAGTGTTTCACTCAAAAGCACTAAAAAAACAGGATCATGAACAAAAACTCTGCACACTTGTTTGATTTTAGTTTTCTTTGTAAGTCAGTCTAGTTTTGTTTTCTACCCTCGTGTGCGTCTCACTGATGTCGTTTCTTGAAGCTTCGTCTATAAAGCATCATAAAATTGAAAAATGGCTGTCAGGTCCCAGGTGACATCTTCAAATTCCTTCATGTTTAGTGTCCAAATAACTCTAACCCTTTATGACCAAGACCAGCCAGGAAAATATTCACATTTTGGGTAAATTGTGGGGTAAAATTTTGATTTTGATAAAATAATTATCAAAATACTTTATTTTCTGTCTATCCATGGAAGATTTAGTATCATTTGTTCAGCTTTAGAGCAACATCAGACCTCAAAGTTTTCATATTTTCTTCTTATTCTTGTGTTTAGATGCACTTAAAGTGGCCGTTAATTTTCCCTTTAATAAATGAATCAATTGATCACAAACTATCGTGGGTGGAGAGGTGGATCTTCTTCTGCATGGTCCACAATTTGCCAACACTCATATGAACACGTGTGTGAATGCAGCAACAGCGTTCCCGACACATCAAGCCCCTGATGTTTCCACGCATGTAGATATAAATTTGTAATGAGAGAGTGAGAGAGGGGAGAGAGGGAGGAAGAGGAATGAAACCAGAGAGGTGACACGAGGGGGAGGGCCGAATGAAATGTGTCCCGCTGCTGCAAGACTTATGGCTGCCAGTCAGCATTTCATCACCGGCTGCATTCAATGAGCACAGATGGAAAAACACACCAACACACACGCTCTGTACACCGCACACACATATACATTACATACTGTGCACAGACATGAAAAGTAAAGTTCCTCCCTGTCTAGAGGTCCTCGTCTTTCACGTGTTCATCAGTCTGTGGAAATGTTTCTGCAGAATTGTGCCTTGTTTGCATCATTGCTCCCTTGTGGTTTCTGACAGTACCAATATCATCGCAGCTGCCGAAGTGTTAGCAATTTAACCGATGACCTTGCATGTGCCACACGATACTCCTCCCCTGGTGGCTGTAAAGAAGATCCCCCCGCTCGTTTGTCTCATGTGGTCAAATTAGACACGGAGATAATGACTTTTTCTTCACTCGGTGTCCACAGATAAGAAGATAAGATTGTTTGTTTCTTGAAAGCCCTCTCTCATGTCTGCTATTTTTCTCATTTATTTTAAATAAAGTTGCCAGATTTTAAGGGAATTTACACTGAATGAATCTCTGAATCTAAATGACTAAAACAATTGTTGCTAAATACTGATGCTTCCTGCTATAAATAATACATACAGTCCCTGTAAATGTGCTTGTTTAATGGTAATAATGATACTATTACAGCTATTATTGTGATAAAGAAGAATATCTATGGTTTCGGAAGCTTTTCAACCATCTGACAAACACTTCTGATGAAGCATAGTGGCGCCTTTCCATGTGATGTTTCAGGAGCAGCAAGAAATGAGCAGGAAATTAATCAACAAGTTCCTCTAAATTAATGATCATTTTAGGATAACAGCCTTAAAAACTAATGGTGAGCACGGTTTATTGCCTCAGGATAATCCATCTTTAAGGTTGTCGGCTTCCTGCGTCCTCTCCCTTCCAGCTTCTTTCCTCCTTCTTCTCTCTTTCTCCTTTGCTGGATTTTGTCTCGAGCTCTGTCACGGGAAAACATTGCTGGTCATCTATTATGGAGCAGCCTCAGCATTTAATTATAAATGACTGCGTCCCTTTGAGAGAGCTAATGAATCTCTTCGCACACAGCAGATTCCCACTGGCTAACTTTGTTTCCCTGTCAGTCAAACGGTGCGCCCGCCCATCCAGAGAGAAACAACCAGTTAAAAATAGAGCCTGTCATTCACTCAGAAATAGATATTTTTATTTTAAGTCATTTATAATACATAAAAAAGATAAAGGACCAATGTGTAGGATATAGGGGGCTTTATTGGTGGACAAACTCACTTTAGAAAGGGACTTTTACGTTTTAATGTTGAAGTCGCAGCTTGAATATGCCGGCAATAATTTCTATTTTCAAATAATCCAAACGTCATTACTCAAGACTGCCATTATGCCATTATTTATTTATTATATATATATATGAAACATGAAAATCTATTTATATCTCCTCTATACAAACAGTGACTCTCTTTTAAAAGTCTTTGTGCGACAATATCAGCATAATTTTCCATTTGTCATTATCATCTTCTCTTTATATATATTAATATTAATATTAATATTAAAATAATCTAGTTCATATTCAGAACGTTAACTACTCTGATGGAGGGCAGAGTAAAGTTTTGGTGTGAACAGACAACAACTTGGGTGTCAGATTTATCGAAAAGAGATGGTAAATTGATTTGTAATGAAGGATCATCAATCGTGCCAATTAACAGACAGAAGCAACAAGAAACGTCTCTAAATGCACAGCCAAGTGCAAATTCTGCAGATTATTTTACAGCATCTTTGTACTGATAGTAAATTAGTTAAGTCACCTTTATATCAGTGTAGCAAAAAACAAAGCTGTTGATATATAATCTAATTAATAATCTGCAATCTCGCTTTGATGTCACTAAATATTATGCACTGCTCCTTTAGCTGAAGTCAAATGATATCAGGATGTGTTGGGGTGATGAGTTCAGGGTTTTACTGCTGCAGAAAAGAAACTCCTGAGAGGATTTAGTGGAGGAGTGTTATAAAACTTTAAATTCTCACTTTTGGAAAGCTGATTCAAATCTGCACCTTCAGCTTTGCATTCTGGGATTTACCGACACTGTTTGAACAGCGCAGAGACGTGAAGCTGTCAAAAATTTACACTGCATGTCACACCAGATGCCTTAGTGTGATATTGTGCATGGTAAGACCATTATTTTGACTTTTTTAATGGGTGAAGAATAATAAGATAAGATAAGATATTGTTTTAGCTGTCTGTCTCCAAATTTTAATGTCATGGTTCACTCTCTCGCCGCTCTTGTAGTTTCCTGGAAGCTTTTAATATGAAACATCTGCAGGAAGTGTTGAATGCCATTAACAGTGGATTAACACTTATACAAAAACAGCAAAGCAGATTCAAGTGGATGTAATTAGTGGATGAAATCAGCATTAAGGTTAAAAATTTCAGCATCCTTTGTTGTACTGACAGAGTGTGGAAATGCACATCGCAGTTAATTTATCAAAAGGTAAGAAGAGGTGTTGAGTTTACGACAGCAGCAAACTAATATGATCAAATGTAGTTAAAAGAATGATAAAAATGAAGACTTTACTGTATTTTTTAAGTAATTAAAATAGTTTAACTGCTTGAAAATGTGATTTAGAGTTTAATTTCACCTCATATCTATATTTTTAAAACGAAAGGATTTAATTTGGGCTTAATTACCAGCCTGAAGACGCACAGAATAAGTATGTCTGGAAGGGCACTTCTGTCCTTTCTTATGCTGTTTCACTGCTTTTTCTTTCTCTCCATCCTCCTCCACTCCTCCCCCCTCCTCACCCCCTCAGCTCCCTTGATCTCTCTTTAGTCTCTCTTTCCTTCATCCAGAGAGAATCATTAAAGCTCAGAAATGATAGTTGGGATACATCAGAGGGAAGCTGTACCCCCACGTTCTGCTGCTTCACCTCCTCTTTTCAGCTCTTCCTCTTGCCTTTTCTAATCTCATTAACATTTGACATTTACATTCTCTCTTCATCCTCCGTCGCTGAGCGGCTCGCTCTCAGTCTCCACACCGTCCCGTCTCTCGCTTCCTGCAGAAAAACCTCGACAAAACTTTTCAATCCAACGCGAACAACTGCGTTAATTTTCACTCTGCTTTGATACCGATGTTTTGCTTCTTTGGGTGGAGAATAAAATACATCAGCTCGGAAAGTTTTGAAAACATTTTGCACTGCTTGTAGCTCGTTATGTATCAGAGAGCGCCTGTAATGTTGTACAGTGAGTAATACAATGATAATTACTACGATAACGTGAGCTCAGTTTTGGTGTTACACTGTTTTTGTGCACAAATAAATCTTTCTACCCTTTTATTCACACATTTTTCTTATTTTAACATTACGTTTGTGGAAAAGTTGTGGTCAAATTAACAAACACCAAACAAATCGCTGTTTCTGTGTCAAAGTCTGATGTTTTTTTGTCTCGTTCGTCCGTTCCGACCTCCTCCTCCTATAAAAACGTCCCCTGACCTCCCTCAGTTGTCGTCACTTGACTGTAAACATATGTGAGATAATATGGAAACAGAGCCAACGCCATTATCTCCAGATCACAAGTAAATTATCTTGTAATCCAAGAAAGCAGAAAGTTGTTTCCTCTGGTTCCTTGTAAAGTTTTTGTGTTTATTTCCAGTTCGTTTCCAGCCAGTAGCTGTGGGGGTCATTATATTCAGTCAGACTGTCATGGTTCGCTTTATGCGCTGTTGTTTTCTGTGTTTTCTTGTGCCACCTTGTATTTTCTTGTGCCTGGTGTCCCTTGTGTCCTCCTTGTCTTTCGGTCCCTGTGTCAGTTGTTTCTTGTCTCCTGTCGTTGAGTTTATCTTCAGTTTATTTTGTATTCCCTCCTCTCCTCACATGTCTGCCACTTGACCTCCTGTCCTTGTGTGTTTTCCAACCTCTGATTATTCTGCTCCTCCCTCATTAGTTTCACCTGTCCCCTGTTAGTCTCCTTACCTGTTTCCACTTCCCTGTCCCCCAGTGTATATATATCGGTCCCTTTCCTTTGTTCCTTGTCGTCAATATCACCACCCCTAGTGTGTTCCTGCCTCACTGCCTGTTCCTGCCATTCCTGCCTGTTCCTGCCCGCCTTGGTCCTGCCTGCCGTGTTCCTCCTGTTTTCCCGTGATCCCAAAATAAAGAGTCATTTAATCTACTCTGCCTCTGATCTCATCTGCATCCTGGGTCCAACTTTACTTCGCCCTGCACTGAACCTTGACACAGACAGCCTTGCAAGTCTCACGGCAAACAGGATGATCTTAATAACATCTTCATTATTTCTTAATGATGTACATACAGGCTTTATTTGAGACCGATTGTCTGCTCCAATGAAGGAGCTGCAGCAAACCAGACTCCATAATTATCTCATTATCACAAGCTTGGTTACCTCAACATGACGACACTATTAACTATTAACACTTATTAACTATTAAAAATGCAACCACTGCTTTTCTTTGCTTCAATACTGAGATAAGTGATGCCATCTTTCTTTTTTCAGAGGAAAGTCTCAGACGCAGGACTGTGTCTTTGTGTTTGTTTGTGAGTGAGAACCTCGTAACTTTAATTTCAAACATGTTTGACGCAATCAAATCTGAGAATAATGAAACGTGGATAAATCGCAGATAAGAGAGTGAGAAGGAAAAAGAGAGTTAATGAAAGGCGGTACTCTGGTTCAGGTCCAGGTCTGGGTTCCCCCTGCAGGTTTTATTTCTCTCCACTTCCTCTTGTCATTCACATCGTCTCCTAGTCTCACTTTGCAGAACTCTTCCTCCTCCTCTTCCTCCTCCTCGTTCTCATTCTGCCTCCTGTTTCATCCTCCTCCTCCTGTCAGCTCTCTCTCTCTCTCTCTCTCAGTGTTTCTCTCTCTCTCTCTCTCTCTCAGTGTTTCTCTCACCCGGGCCTGCTCTCACCTGGCCTGCTCCTCTCTCCCCCTCGCTCTCTCACTCTCTGACAGGTAATCAATAAGCAGGCAGCCGTGGGGGAAGAGGCTTCGGCTGCATGGATTTCCAATGGGAGGGGGGGAAGCACCACTGGAGCGTGCCACAGAGTACAAAACGTACCACTGTGCGTGTGCACACACACACTCTCACACATCAGCACTGTGTTACGACCACTGACCATCACCAAACCCCAGTGTGATGTTTAATGTGTAATAAATGCGCTATTACTGTTGGAATATTAGAGTCAGTGTGTTGCATCAAAGTAAGTTGTTTTTCTACAATAATCTGATGATTTAAACCTGTTTGTTATCAACGTACGGGATTAAAGAATACTCAGTCTGCTCAGAATTACACTTCAGAAAGAGTTATGTTGTTGTGGCGAGGTTCCCCTCTAATAGTGAAGATAAGTTTGGTGTTTTTCTGACCTTGAAGTTCACTTTGCCTTCATGGTTATTTGTGTTTTTTTGTGGAAGGGGTGCTGCAAACAGGCGGGAGCGTCCATCAGATGAGGCAGCACAAAGCGAGTTGTTGGTACACTGATGGAAAATGTGTTTTCATTCTGCTTCGTACTCGGTCTGCTGCTGGCACTTTGGAGATGTTGTCAGCAAGAGAAAATTAAATACTTGAAGCAAATGTGTAGAAATAAGAAGACAATAAAGCTCAGATTAATTATTTTAAACAATCAGCTCCAGCCAGTAGATGCATTTAAATCAGCGTAAAAAAAAAATCTTTCAATGTGGTTAAAGAGGAAACTCTGATCTATAAATTAATATGAGTAAATTTTACAGTATCTGTTGTCCAGAGTTTCTTTACAGTGAATGAAAAGCTGAATCCCTGCAGACGTCTGAAGGCAGGACAAGTGTTGATAAATCTTCAGCCTCTGATTGGAAATGTGCATTGGAAATTACACATGACTGTTTGGTGTGTTAACCTGGATTAAATCACCTGGACCACACCTCCCCACACATCAGATTGGTGTGTCATAATGCTACGTGTTTATGTGATACATTACAGAAACCCATTAATCCACCTTATTAATACAGCCTCCTTTACAGGTTTTTAAAAACCTCCTTTACAGGTTCATTTAAAAATGAACATCTTCGTGTTAATTAATGCCACCTCGGCTGAATTTGCACATAATCATGTGTTTCAGCTGACTCAATATGCTATTGCACTGCTTCAAAACATAGTAAGACCTTTTCTAGGAAACACTTGATGTAACAGCAGCGACCCCTGAGATGAAGCTGAGCCTGAAAGCAAGCCTGAACAGGACCAGACTGGTCCCAGAGGATCAGCTTCAATGATAACTGAGGTTAAGCTCATTTAAACCTCCATTATGAAACAAAGTAAACCTGACTCACTGAAGTAAGCCTGGTTTAACTGGTGGTCTGGCTTTCAGAAATATAAAATGAAACAGCAGAACTACGACTGAAATAGAATAAAACCATTTTTTTTCTGATTTGCTTCTGTCACCTTTGAACTAAATATCTGTTAAAAACAACACCACCTGCCTCAGGCTGCAGATTTATGGTCTGTGGTTTGATGTCCTGGAGAGGCTGTTTCTTCATTTGTTGAGCCTTGTTGTTATGCTTCGCTGTGATTGGTTAAATACAAGACAGGGGCCAAATTAAGAGCTTACCGATGCCCACACAGGCCGAGAAGACTGTTTGGTCCCGGTCCTGGCTCGCCGGTTTCTCAGCCACGTGACCAGTTTTCTAAGAAAGAAGAAACCACACAGTTTTTTTGCCACCCATATATCTTTTTACAGCACACATCGTGGCTTGTGGTAGCAGGTGGTGTGGCGACTTGTTGAAACCACCATAATTTACTGTGAGGTTGAGACAGCGAACAAGCAACGCCCTTATCATGAGCTGTTTGAATAATCCAGTTCCACCCAAAGATATGTGTTTATAGATTTATTGTCAGTTTTATTTGATGTGTTCAGAAGTGAATGTGGATGTGCAAACCCTTCCTACAGCCCTCTCAGTTACGGCCATGCAGGTGAAGAGGTGGATAAACAGACAGTGATTACAACCACGACGTCAGACCAAATGTAATCAGCGAGACGAGCAAACATAATATAAACATACATCTTACTGGCAGAGTTACCAATGTTAATGGTGACTGCGTGGCATGTAGGTGTGCCTGTTTCTGGTTATTGTGCATGCTTGCTCACCGTCACGGTTTACTGGGACACTTTTTGGAAAGCAGCCATTGTTGATGTTTTTCGTTACACGTGTGCATTTCCTGCTTAGACGAGAAACAGTTCAAAGTCAAAGATACAGTTCACGGTCAAGACCTTTCAACACGGGGTCATTTAAAATGGACACGACGTGGTGAGACTAACCATCTGCATTAGAGAGAGTGCAATTTGCAGCTACGTGTGTGGAGATGCACCCTCGTATTTAAAAGGATTTATTTCAAAGTCGGACTAAAGCTGAAACTGACACAAAGCAGGCTTTAAGTCTAAATACTGTAAGTCTATTTGAGTGTTTGTAAAATTCAAAGTCATCAGGAAAAAAAGTCCTCACAGCGAATGCATGCCAACTTTGTTTTTACAGTAACCAGATCACCACAGTGAAGGAGAGCATGTTGTCTCACTAGATTTCCCAGTAATGACCTTTTATGTATGACACTAACAACTAAACTGTCTCTGCCAACGTCCTTAAAGGGCTGCAGGGAGCATTTGAGCCACAACAATAAAGCTGTGGAAGAAAAAGTGGAGTCACCTGCTTCATTTTAGTGCATGTTTTCCTTTATTTGAATATAGTTTTAAAAAGGCCAACAGTGATTTAGTTTGTTTGTTTCAGTTTCACCTGCTGGACATTCGAACAGAGAGCTGCAGCAGCTGCACACAGTTTAGACTCATTAGTGCTGCAAGTTTTGGTCTTTCTTCATTGTTTTACTCTCTCTGAATGTACAAAGTGCTTTTTCCTGCAGCTAACACTATCTGACATTTAGTGAGAGAATTACCATGTTTTATTTGTTATTTAGTTTTTAATGAGCCTGTGTTACTGATTAGTGTCATGTAGCTACTGCTTACCCCCCCCCTAATAATTTGATTACAGCAGATGAGCGGGGGTGATGATTCATTCAAAGTGTGGTCTGTCTTCTGTCTTCAGTATTTTTAGGTGGGACTGAAAATTAAAATTCAGATTATTACATAACAATTATGCAGCTGTAATGTGCAGGGCAGCTCTGTCAGTCTTCAGATTTCTCCACATGCTGAGTTGCTGTTCAGTAATCTTGTATAAAAAGAGTTTGGAGGGTTGTCTCATATGTTTGGCTGCTCTAATGTAAACTGCACATGTTGGTGATGTTAGAAAAATCCCCTCCAGGACTGGAACATCTACCGTCAGAGTTTAGGTGTTAGTGGCTCTGTTGTTTCAGAAAACCAGATCACCAGTTAAACCAGGCTTACTTCAGAGGATCGGGCTCACTTAAAGGGATTTATCAAGGTTTAAATAAGTCTAACCTCAGTTATCATTGAAACTGATCCGTCTGGTTCGGTTCAGGTTGGTTTTCAGGTTCAGCTTCACCCCAGGAGTCACTGCTATTACATCAAATGTTTTCTTGCTCTTACTGAGTTTTCAGACAGAACACAAATTTTAGAGAAAGCTTGACTGCAAGACAAATGAAAGACAGATTAGCGGGTTTAGATTAGGGGTTGCATGAATTGACCTGAAATCATGTTAAAAAAAATAAAGTAAAGTAAAAGTAATTTCCACTGCATGGTACAGGACGGGTCGACCCAACTCAACCTGCTTTCGGTACCAGACACTTTTCTCAATTTAGTTTTCCAGTGCAGGCGTGTAGGCGGGTTTCTGATTGAAAGGGACGGTGCTCTTTATTTTCAGTATGTGGTCACAGCAAGGACCTTCAGAAGGGCCTGAAAGCAGAAAAAAAGGAGAGTTTTGGTGCTACATCAGTACTCAGATGATTTTCTTTGACCAATCAGAGGTCTGTCTAGTTTTAACTCCACCTTTTAGTATCAGCTCGGCTTGTTTTTAACCTTGGCCGAGATGATACCAAAAAAAAGGAACTATCCACAGTTTTGCTAATAAAAAAACAAAAAAGCAAAGGTCCAATCGAGTCGTGTCAAGTGGAGTTGTACCATTTGATGCAGTGGAGATGAATATATGAATATATAATGTCTCATGTATTATGTTCAAACAGTTCACTTGATTTCTTATGCATGTGGCTTCACTTAGTATGTGTTAAATGGCTATAATAATTTTTAGACAGTCTGAACTGTCTAACCATCTTTAGACACATAGTAAGAATAAGATTCAAGATCATTATTCTCATGTGCACAACAGTTACAAAGAACCAGTCCTTGGCAATGAAATACTTCAAATCTCAGGCTCCCTCCAACAACACTCAAAAACATGAATAAGGAGAACTACACAAGTAAAAGAACCAAAGGCATGGGATATAAAAAATGCAAAAGTTGAAAAAGTTATAAGAGCAGAACTGTGAAGACTCTCAGTCATCCAGGTCATTGTAATTTTATTTGACTGAAGGAGTTTCTGAGATGAGAGGTGAAAACATCTTCAAGAACCTAAAGCAAGTCAAGCTGACTTTCTTCTAACTCTTTGAAATATAAGATTGAAGTATAGGATTTAAATAAAGTAAAATCCAATACAAAAAAATTAATATAAAATAAAATATAAACAGAAATGTAATACTGTGGAAGGCTGGTGTGCTGTAGTGATGTGGCTGTAAACATTTTGTAATTACTAATTAAAAGCAGTAAGTGGAACAATGATGACTAAAAGAACAAAATTTGTCTCTTTCTTGGAGGACTTTTAATTTGAAACATCTGCCACAAGTGTTGAGTTGAGACTGAAGAAACTGGATGATTTCTGAATTATTGGAGCAGCTTTTATGTAAGAACTGACAGTTTAAGTATTTATTCTCATCATTGTTCTCTGTGTTAGGGATGTCGATTAGCATGGATGTAATAAAAAAATCCAATAATTTAACTCCCAATATTTCGTGTGATGTAAACCAATCCCAAAAAAGCTTCATGCAGACGATGTGGAGCAGGAACACGCGGCTCTGTGTTGCAGGCAGCGATGACGTGATTGTGATTTGTTGTGGCACAGAGATTTAACGGGCGTGTTACCAGGCAGATGTGGCAGGTTGTGGATCAGCTGCCTCGGTGAGACTTGAGCAGGAGGAGGTGGACGCGAGGTCATCCTTCACTGTGTGTAAGCCGTCCGCATGACGTGTTGCTGTTTTAAGTCGCAGAACATAAGAAGATGCCGAGTCAGCTCCTGTTAGCGATGTAGAGGTGATAGAGGTCGAAGGCTGTCTGATGTACGACATGTCAACACCTTCGTCATATTTCTGTAAGTGTGATGAAGCTGCTCACAGCTCCGCCACATAGCTGACGGTGTTCTTTCACATATCTACAAGTAGAAAGTCAAAGGCAAACAGGATGTTATGATGCAGGAGCAGCAGAGAGTGATGAAAAAAATAATCTGTTTTCCTCTTGAGAGCGAGTCTTTACCTGCCAAAGGTGACAAACACACAGCCGAGGAGCTGCTTGACCAAAATGTCTCGCAGCGCTTGAAGAAAGTGTCGAGTGCTTATTAACAGGATGTTTGCAAACACGCCCTGAGCGAACATCAAGGACACCGAGTTCATGTCCTCGGCCTTTTGGGCGATGTGGAGATTTTAGAAACTGTGTAACTTTTAATTTGGATGAAAATCTGTTGTGTGTGTCACAATATTAATCAGCAACCATATCACATTTTGGTGTTTTAAAGAAGAAAGGAAAAAAACTTAATGCACAGAACTGGAGGTGTGAAAGAAAAAAAAAACTGCTAAAATTTACTTTCTCAATGTAAATTCGGCTGGTTGGTCACTTACGTCCCACTCATGATTTAATTTTATTGTATAAATTTACAGTCCTTGGTTCTTGAGATGCTTTTTGTTTTGCAAAGATGGAGATGATAATTCTTGTTTTTTTACCTCGTCCCATCTCAAATATTTTAACCCCCCTTTTTCAGAACACGTTTACAAATGACCCAAAGTGCTGCTGCAGCTAAACTTTCCATTAAGGCCTCCGAAAGGTGTCTTGTGATGCTCATTTTGATTTTTCTTTACTGGCTGATCATCAAATTCAGGATCCACGTCAAGGTTCTCGTGATTCATTAAAGAGCTCAGTCAGGCTGCAGCCGTCTTCAGGATCTGTTGCAGGTTGCCTTTTTCCTTCTATGAAACACTTCGTGACATCCTGCTTCTGAACGATGCTCTATAAATACATCTACTAACATTATTTCTTGCTTTTGCTCCTTTTACTTTCATCAATAACATAAAGTCAGTGGAACATTGATTCAGTACCTGCTTCCATTTCTGAATGAATGTCGGTTTATCTGTGTCAAACTTTGGATGTTTCGTTCAGCTCTTGTCCTCTTGGTTTCTGTTTATTTCACCAACATTTGAAAAATATCACTTCTGTCGAATTTCTGTCTTCTTGTAAAATTGTGTGCATTGTTCAGTGCGAGAGGATGTTTGCAAATCGACAGGCCCGAGCCACAGCTAGAAGATTCATTTCACTGTGCATGCAGTGAAAGTGTGAGAGTATCTTGTAAACTTTCAAACAAATTAGTTCAAAAGAGAGAGAGAGAGAGAGAGAGAGAGAAAAAAAAACGTTCTCAACTCGTAACTTCAATATCATCATGGAGTCAAAAACAAACTAAAACTGCGTTTCCGAACCACAACAGATACTAAATGGATCGATCCAGGCCGACTCACCCGAACTTTTCACTGTTTATGTTTTTAATTTGGAAGAAAATTGTATGAAAATTTATGTTAAATTCATGGGACTTTGCAAAATCCCACGGCTTTTGAAGAACAGAGTTTTTAAAGTTTAATCATTTTTGCTATTCTTTGTATTAAATTGCTTATTTTTCAGCGGATTGGGTTGGAATTTGTACTGAATATTCAAGAACACTAAAGATTATTGATATGTATTAATTAATAAATTAAAATATACACAATACAATTATTAATTAATGTATCAATATCTAAAATGGTGTTCACATTCTTGCTATCAGCTTTAGATTCTGTGCAGTATTGATCCAGGAGTTCATAGTGCCATAAGAGTAAAACAGAATAAGAGTAAAGCATAGAAATAAGTAATGAATAATAACATGAACTATGTTAATTAGCACTTTACATTCCTCAGAAGAAACCTGCTTAGTATTATTGAGCATATAAACTGGGTCACTGTAAGAGGTACAGCTAATGTCAACATGGAAAATTAGTAGCTGGACACGCTCTCTGCCCTGCTGCCTCTTTTCTCGTCTCTGCAGCCATCTGCAGGTATTTGGTCCCACCTGTCACTGTGAGCCACAATATTGTGAAATCAGGAACGAGACTCTTGCAAACTAACCGCAGAAATGTCTGTTTGTGTGCACATCAAACTCTGTGGTTGTGAATAATTATTTGACACAGTTTGTACTGAACTGTAAGTCAACAGGTGTGTTGAAAACAGCACAGGCCATTAAAAAATAACTCTCAGGGCCATCTGATAACGTCGATCCTCTCCTGCTGACTCCGTCCACAGGCAGCAGCGGAGTCGACACAGGTAGACGTAGAAAACACTGTGTTTGGTTTATCTGCATCTAAAACAAGGCTACGCACCAAAAGCAGAATGAGGATGAGTAAGAGGCTCGGCTGGAGAGAAACTAGAGAGATAGAAAATAGATATGATGCACTAATTGCAAATAAAAGTTATTTATGTGTAATGTAATTAAGATTAGGAGATTCTCCTCAAAGTGCTCCTCCCCTCACTGTGTCTCTTCCTTCATTAATCTTCTGTTTACTGATCTTCCATGTAAACTGCTGTTTTCTAGTTGCTTTGTCATCTGGTTGTTGTTTATCCGCCGTTATGCCCACTCTGAGTTAGCACATGTGCGATAAAGCGAAGCCTGTGCAGAGTCAGATACTCTGCTCTGATTGGTTGTTTTGATTTGGGCAGTGAATTTTCATCAAACAGTCTCAGTGGCAGCAGGTGGAGCTGATTTTTATCACAGATGATCGGTCTCGTGATCGGTTTTATCAAATATCACTAAAATACTTTTTACCTACTTCTACTTTAATTTGCTGAGTATTGACCCCTGTGGCACCCCGTTATTGATGACTTTGATGATTCAGTCACAACAGCACGAATCCTTTGTTTAACAACACTTATTACCGAAAGTATTGAGCTTCATTACTCATCACTAATCATCAGTATTCAGTCGACTCTGTTCATGCTGTGGCTGTAATGAGCGCTGCCTCCTGTAGGGGACACTAGCAGGATTGAGAGTGTTGCTGCTTCACCTGACTCACAGCCTGGAGGAGATGTTTGTGTGAATGAGACCCTGTAAAGTGGAAACTGAATCAGTCCAGAAACACACACACACACACATACACACAGATACTCTCAGACTCTTGACAAACTTCCTCGTTGCTGCAGAGTGCAGATATGATTTCTCTCACTTCACTCTCCTGTCAGCTCCTCAGGCTGGAGATGGGTCTGGTGGGCGTTATTGATCGGAGGAACATCATCGCCCACACTCAGAAATATGTTTCCCAAAGGTCAACAAAGGTCACGGAGTCAGCTGTGAACCCTGAATACTTTCTATTTTTATTGACTTCGGCTCTTTTCTCACACTGCTTCCACAGGTCAGTTCACCTTCACGATTATAAACCGTCCTGCAGCCACGTCAGACAGGAAACGCTCCCGGCAATCTGGGATGTAGTACTGACGGATTAACAGTCAAAAGGTCGCTTATATACAGCAATATGCACATTATTTTGACTTTACGACAAGAAATACAAGCATCCAGTCTCGTGGATCAGAGCTTCATTTTGATTTGGACTTTTATTTTGGCTCAAATGTGACTTTGTTTGTGTGTTTGGTACTTTGACCTCGACTTGCCTCTGTCTCATAGTTGACCTTTGGCTGTTTAAACTCTGACCTGTCTTGGACATGAGGATGCTTTGACTGTGACTTATCTCAGCCTTGTTGGGTTTTTTTGGGGGTTCAGACTCCTCTCAGTCTCAGGGAGATTTTGACTGACTTGTGAACTCAGACTTGAATCTTTAACATTGAAATTGACATAATATTGCAGTTTTTTTATACTGATTTCTTCAGGCTTTTGGGCGTTTTACCTCTTACTTGTCTCAGTCTCAACAATTGACTTGACTCAGAGATGTGTTTTGAAATTCGACACGTGTTGGTCTGGACTAATCTCTACCTGAATAAGAATTTTATTTTCTCAGAGGAAAGGTAAACAAAATTTTAGGACACATGGGTGTTTTAGGTTAGACTTGGACTGGTCTTGACTTTACTGGTCTTGACTACAATGGGGCTTTATAAAAACAACCTGAATAGTTTAAATACACCGAAGACTGCGTGACACTTTCCTCCTCTCTGCTGTCACACCATGAACGGTAAAAAGGAGGGATTGGAAAGAAAAGAACATGTGTCAGGACTGGAGCAGACGCTTATTCATTTGCATACGCTATTATACAACTGGAGCTAAATCCCAGAGGCAAAACAATGAGTATATATATTTTTTATATATTTTTATTTTCAAGCAGAGCTTTGATAAATTCTCCTTTAGCGGCAGTGAACTCTGCTGGAGAATAGGAGACTGTCTGTTTTAGCTCCGGGGGATGAAGAAGCAGCATCATCCGGACGGCTGCAGACCCCTGAGACGGCAAAAAGCGAGCGGCTGCAAAGACTGCTGGGCAAAATGTTGTTCGTAAACAAGCAAACAGCATAATCAGGCCAGCTCCCAGGGTCTGTACAGAGCGAAAGTGTTTGAGAGTTTGGAAAGTGTAAAATAATTATTCATGAGCTCTTCCCTGGAAGCAGGTGAGTGTGTTTGGTGAACGCTCTGAAAAACAGGATTCACATAAAACTCACTGTCAGGGGCAGCGGGGCGTTTCCTGGTGGCCTGAGGGTCGTTTTGGCCGTTAACAGTCAACTTGACCGTTGATAATACAGCAGCAGGAATGAGATGACTGACTTCTCCGAATATTTTCACCAGGTCGAACACTCGCAGCCACATTTCTTTAAGATCTGATTGGTTGATGTTGACACACACAACAACCCCTCTGTGTGCTTCTCTACCAATAACATTTTAGACGAGTGAAGTGAATATTCTCAGAAGAAAAGGGAAGAGGAAGAAAGAAGTAGAGCAGAGAGAGAGAATAAAAAGACAAAGGCCCTTGCCACAGATGTAGGTCAGTCTGAAATGCACACATGAAACATGTAACCCAGCGTGGGTAGCTGATTAGCCAACAACAGTGTGACACAACAGGCTGAAAGCTGCACAGTTAACACGTCTTACGTCATACATTTTACCATAAATAGATTCAACTAGTAACAAACTGGAGACCTAAACTATGGACTTGCAAACAGTTGGTCGTGCCACATGAGTTAAGGAGTCAAAATTGTTGTGCAGTGGCATGTTTCTTTTTTAAAACCTGTATTAAACTTGGTTATGTAGTTAAGATTAGCTTTAATTGAATTGGTTTATGCAGTAGGCAGCCACTTTTGTGCTACTTGCTTATGCACATGGGCGAATGAACATCTATATTATACTTGGTTCTTGTAGTTTATGTGCAATTTCACTGAGAAGAACACATTTATGAATGAACATTTGCTGTAATCTATCAAAGGAAATGTGAGAAAACAGTTCAGTCAACAAATAGAAGCCTAAAAAATTTGTATTTTGTGTGGACAGGGTGGCCTGGGATGTTCCGAATGAAGAGTTTCAATTTGACTTACTCCGCACCAAGAAAGTCCAGCTGTCCCTTTTGCCTTTTATAATATTTTACCTCAGTGTTCAGGTCAGAGCTCAATTTCCTGACTACAGAAGTACCAAAGTACGTACAGTTCTCCATTTTTCACTTCTTGCCCTTTTAAAGATTAACTACACTCGAAACTTTTTTATTAGTAAGCTTATTTATTGTTACTTGTCTCAGATAAAATTAAACGATACTGACCTTGTACTAACTTTTACAGTCAAATACATACGTGCCAGTAACAGAATAAAAAAAAAACAGTCTCAAGAAATTTCTAATCAAAAGTTTGAGTCACTTTGACTCTGAAAACTGCACTAAGAGATTTTTTTTATTCACTCGGATACAGCAGAAACAAACTGTGAACACAACACTGACATATGAGCTTTAAGGTTGATACAGTGAACACTTATTTACACATCCAGCTCGTACGGTGCTCCATTAACTTTTATTTGAAGTTGTTTTTTTTGGCCGTCTGATAAATATAAATCCAATATTCAATATTTTGAGCTGCTAAATGCTCCACTGTGTTCACCAGCCAGCAAGTCAGCTGTGTACCATTGATTTTTAAAACTTTAATGTTGAAATAAACTGCTTACTATAACTGATTATAGCAGTAGGAGTGAACCGAAACAGTGAGATGAGCTCACCATAAATCTCAATAAAGTCGAGTAAAGCTGCAGATATAGCCGATAATTTTCTGCATGTTCTTTACTATGAAATAACTGAAAGACTCACTGTGGACTCTGAGAACTTAATATGAATATTTAGAGTGATTCTGATTAGTTGGATTAGTTGAAGAGGCGGATATCTCCAGTGAAAATCTCCTTCATTTGGGGACTGGTGTTGTTTATGCTTGGGTCACAGCCCAGTAACTGTACCACACACTACTGGGTCAGATTTTTGGCCATTTCCTAACATTTAATTAAATTTTCAGCACTGATTAAGTCCCATCACTGTTTATGTGTACGGCTCATTACACTGAGGAGGCACATTTAATTTGTGAATGAGAGGCTGACAAACAGTCCCGTTCTAAAGATAGAGAGGAATTTGGGTGATTGAAGGATGTTTGGACCACAAAAACGAAACCAGCTGAGTGTCAAAGCGGCCATTGTGCGTCGAGAGAAAACACACCATTATCACTCAGTTTCCAGCTGTTTCAGGCCTTTTTCCATTTTAATGAAATTGCTTACTTAAAAAAGGTGCATTTTACTGATTAAATTCAAAATGATCACATCAGAACTGGAAAATGGCACTTCAAAGCACTATTTTTTGACCATGAATAAGACTATTTTAATATTTTTCTCAAGGGGAAGCCAAAGCACAGCACGAAATAAAAACAAGTGCCAAAACCGACTCAAGAGACTCACCTTCAAATAGCAGGCTCAAAAGCACACTCAGCCATCATATTCAGAGACACAATTGAAGTTATCACGGTAACAACAACAGCAAAACAATAGAAATGCTTTGTTCTTGTTATAATAAAATATACCAGGAAAGTGTATTTGCACCTATTTTTGAGTGGCAGCCGCAACCGCCTGTGCGATCACTCCCGATGATAATTACCCCATGAGTCGCCTTCACAGAGCTTTTAATCTGAAGCAACAGCAGCAGGAGATGATCGCTTTGAATTAGCAGCATTTAATTGGTGAAAACGGACTCGGCTTAAATACTTCATGATTAACTAGGAAGACAACAAAGATCTACAGATGTGTTGGTGACTCCTGATGTCATTAAGATCATAAATGTAAAGGTTATGAGTGATCTTACAAAGAAAGGATGCATTTACATCTCTAAACATCTGGCTCACTTTCTGATCCGCTACAGACGCAGGAAAGGGGCTAAATGGGGTCTGAGATCAGATTAGTTCACACCAGTTTAGATGAGACGTGGGAAGCAGCTCCTCAGGTGAGTCTTCGTCTGTTTTTGATCAGTTTGTCTCTTCGCTCTGAAACTCTGACGTCTTTATGTAACCACACAGCTTTGTGTTGTTGCCATGGCGTCGATTTCTGACACTCTGCTGCAGCGCCTACATGATTTAGGTGGCACAGTCACATCTGAATCAAACACACACACACACACACACTGTATAACTGAAGTGTGTGTGTCACAGTGAGGGAGGAAGGACAGAAAACAGTATTTAGTATCTGGTTCCTTTGTGAGCTGGCTGCAATGGTTTCACTTCTTGTACATTTATACATGTATACAGAAAATACACACACACACATGATATGCATGAATATAAAAACATTTTTCCAATATGTATAAAACAGCAGTTAATAATTTCAGATGGTTTTGACCTTGTTTTTACATACAAACCACTGGTCTGGATTTCCTGCAGCTTCTTTCATCTGTGCAGCTTCAGGAAGTGCTGCTGCAGGGTGTTGTTGTCGTTGGTCAGTTAAAAAGGGGCCGCGTGGAGTTACTGTAACTGAGATAAACGTGAACTTATTACTTTTATCTGTCCAGTTTTGTCTTTCATCCCCCCTGATCTCACTCTCAGAAACTTTTTTTTTTTATTTATTTATTTATTTTTATTGGATTGTGTTGCTATGGAAACAGCTTTGGGTCCAAGTTCACCTGCTGCCAGCTGTTGAAAACAGACATTCAGACATTTTTAAAGTTGATGCTTCTGTTTGAAATTCTGGTGAAATTGTCCGTGTGGTGGCTCTCAACCTTTTTCGTCGTGTTCCACATGTGTTTGATTTGATATAAAACTGCTGAAAGAGGGCTAATGTTAGATTTTTTTATACAAGATAAAGTGATCCAGGAATAGTTGATGTGTAATGGTTTTCGTTTGTACTGCTGACGATACAAAATTTGTGGGGTTTTGTCTTATGCACATCTAAGATGGACAGAAGCTTAAGATTACAGTGTTGAGAAAACTGGCAATCAATATAAAGCTTAAAAAATTTGTTTTTCATTTTTGATGAATCAACAACTTTGATGCCGTCTTTATGAATAAAGTTGAAATAATTAAAAGTGGTGGCCTTAACACAACCCTATAAGATAGATTGTGTGATTGTATTTTTGTGTTTCTGCGTGTTTCAGTCTCAGTTTAAAAACAACAGTCTGAAAAAAGTCTGAAAATATGATCCTGAAGCGACCCCTTTTCTATTCACTGTCTGAGCTCTGCTGCAGACACAAAGTCTTACCACCTCTTCGATGTGTCACCGACATCTAATTTCAGCTTCAGCAGGAAGCAGCTAAAACATCTTCTGCTCTGGACCTTGTTGTCTGCAGACTAACCAGGAAACAGAAGTGAAGGGCAAGATCTGTTACTGTGACATCAGCGAGGACAAGATTATTACTGAGCAATTACACTGATGTGGTTATTACACAATGCGCAGACATGCCCTCACAAGCACAGCATACAGTGCGACTCATCAGCGACACTCTTATCTGCAGCTCTGGATCTTAATTCATTAAAAGAGCAGCTTCCAACTGAACATGTCTGCTAATTAATGCACTCTGCTCTTGTTTCCACCAAATGTTGGGAATGTGTAATTAGAAAGTACCATCTGTGTTGAAGCAGAGATCAGTCCCGAGGTCACTCACACATGAATCAACAAACTGCAGATTGCTTTGTGTTGTATTGGTTCCCATCATGGCGCTGATTAGGACCAGTCCCATCCCATCACTGTTAGAGCCGAGAGACTTGACTGCCTCAAGAACAACCCTTAACTTAGCACGTAGGAAGGATGTTGTTGTTGCTGTCTAATGTTTGTTTAGATCGTGTGTTATTTCCAGTAGTGAGCTATTGTTTCCACCACGAGTAGAGGATCAGAGCGATAAAACATTTCATGATTTCTATATTTAAATGGCGCCTATTCACCCCATAAACTATAAATATAACCTAATTATGAGGTTAAACTGCACAGTTCTGGTCCTTCTCTGCATATTTGAAAAGCCTAATTTGTCTTTAACGTCCAATAAAAACAATCACATTCATATCCATAAAACATCCAAGGAAAAAAAAAAAACCTTAAAATACTTCTTATGTCACAAACAAACAAATACAAAATGGGGTGAAAGAGCACACAAAGTCAGTGAACATTAAATCGCAGTGTTGTTCCTTTGTGTAAAGTTCAGTTTGATCCTCTGCCAGGCTGAACAGAACCCATCAGAAACAGATGTACAGACATTACTGTGATATTTTATGCATATTTATGCAATTAAATCATAAATTATTTATATATTAACATGTTGGATCGGGTCCTGAATTGGTGTAGAGAAAACAGATTGTTTGTTTGGTTCAAGTTGAGTTTTGCTGGTGTGGGTTCAAGTTTGCACATTGGAAACATGCAGGACTCTTGTTGGGAGATAAAAAACGTCCTCACATGTTTTGTTCTTGTACATAGGCTGGATAACACCAGTAAGTACTATGTACCGCAGCAGACTTGGAATAAACCAAAGATTTGTCCATCAGTTTTTTTGCTCGTAGCCCTCGCCCCCATGTGATGCTGTGTTTTTGTGGAGGTGCGGGTCAGCTGTGGTGTGAAGCTCCTCTGCTCTGCTGCTCCTGTAACCTCCTAATTCACAAGTTTACATCCAGAAGCTGTTTTATACTTTTTGCCAAGAAAGTGAAGAAACAAGAAAACATCCTGAACAGCTGAACAGGTCCTGCAGAGCAACAGACTGAGTACAGGTTCAGTGTGTGTGTGTGTGTGTTCAGGTATATATGTGTGTGTGTGCAGCTCCTATACTGTGTGGGTTGTTAACTGTGTATGTGTGTCACTTGCTGCGTGGGATGAATGTCAAATGAATACATCTCATTGACATGTACAAAATGCTTTTTCTTCTACTGTTGTGATATATGAACTGTACTACATGGTCATAGTGTGATGCTGTGTGTGTGTGTGTTTGTGTGTGTGTGTGGGAGCTGAGGTTGTGCTGCTGTTTGAAGTGAGCAATGGGGTGCAGCGCTGCAGCTGCTGTTTGCATGCTAATGCTGCGGCAGAGCTGGAGGACGTGGGAGAGGAGGGGAAAAGGCCAGAGCCTGCCCACACACACACACACACACATACACACACAAAATCCCAACTTGCCATTTCACACTTCTCCTGGTGGAGAATCAGAGAACAGCCTGGATCTGTTGATGTGTTGCTGCCTCGCTGCAGAGCATCAGGAGGATCAAATCCACAAACACATCAACATCAGACCCAGATGAAGCAAAACCTCCATCAGCCATCACTGGATGAATGATGGGAGTCTGCAGCAGAAAAGAAAATGTAGTAACGAGGCACGACTTCAAAATGAATCAGTCTGAAGGTTTTAAGGTGCGCCTTGATCTGAGAAGAGTCCAACTGTAGAGCTTCTTCCTGGGATCCAAGTTTGAAGCTCATAAAATAATTTGAAGCTAATAAAATAATAATCATAAAAATCATATAATTCTTTTGAAAAGCTAAAGCGCTTAAAAAAACCAAAGAAACTTAAAGATTAGAGTTCACATGTCGATTAATATTAAGCCTGTTGTGAAATCTGACACTGACATTTCTGTAATGTGGCTTAATGGTTGAAGACAGGGAGCCTATGAGGACATTTCATCCTCATTAAAATGTCTTCACACTTTAATCCCTCATAAAACACACGTCACAGTGAAATGTTCACTTTAATGGTCAGTCTGAGTACAAAACCATCAAGCGATCACACCAGTTTTCAGAAGGATTTAAAACGCTTAAGACGATGGTGAGTTTGAGCGACTGTGTGGTTGAAGTAGGATTGTAATATTTTTGTTTACAGGGACACAAAGTCTTTGTTGTACATTTATATCTTTACTGTGATCTCAGGCTGTCCCGATGTCAAACATTTACTAAATAAGGTGTGGACAAAGACGTGAGAAACAGTGACAAACTCTGCCAGCACATCCTAAATCTCGTAACGTCTTTAAACAGACACAGATTTAATCGGTACATATATATATATAGTTGAGTCACCCGAGAAAATTACAGGCTGCAGACAGTACCCAGAAAAGCTGAGATAGAAGGGGAATGCATGGGACTGAATAAGAGGGGATGAAAAGAGGAAAAAGAAAGTGAATTACACATATTCTGTTCCTATCCAGACAGTAAAAACAGCATCAGAGACACAGATAAAAGCCTCCTATCAATTACTTCTTCACCCAAAACAACACAGTTTAACAGCCAGTTACACAGGCAGGTAAAAACACTAAATAATGTTTAAAAATCTGTGTGATACGGCGCACTGAAGAGTAAATTTAGTTTATTAACTGAAGAGATTTGTAGGTAATGAGGGTCCACCACATACAAACGCTGACAGAGGAGTGTATTTATGGTGTTTTCTGCAGATTTATATCTATCTCTTATGTCTCTGATGGGCTGTTGAAGCGAAGGCAGCTCCTCTGAGTTGAAAGCTGCTGATGAAAAGTTAATGGTATCAGTGAGCAGCCCCTCCCCCCCGGGCAGCGGTAATGACAGGTTTAGACTGCATGTCAGGGACCACCAGCGGAGCTCCAGGCCAGGAGGGAAGCCCTCTTCCTGGGTATCCATCAGCCGACAACAGGCTGCAGGACGGGCAGTGCTGAGGGTGATGGGAAACTCCCTGAACAGGTGACAGGGATTAATGTTCGATCGCAGCAACAACGCCTCGTATGGATTCTCTCCTGACCTTTCATCACCGCTGCTGAGGCCGTATTTCTTCTTTGTCGAGTGTTGAGGCCGTGATGAAACCGCATACATTTGAATTTTTTATGCCTGCATTAAAATAATTCAAAATGCTCTGCCAGTTCAGAGAGGGCAGGGAGGATGTTTTTATACGGAGCTTTTTTATTTCACCGATGATCAGAGAAAGATCCCAGTCAGAACAACGCTGATGAAAACGGTGAAATAAGTCTGGAGATTTGGGGTTTCCACAACAATATCAGTGACCGGTGGAGCAGAGCCGCAGCCACAACAGCTTTAATCAGTTCGAGTGTTGCTGTCGACGTCTTCAGTCGTGAATTATAAACCTCGTACCAGACGTGATTGTTTATTTTTTTATTTTAGAATAATCAAAGAATTAATCAATGAATGTAAACAAAACCGATGAAACAAACTACAAAAACTCAGGAAAAAAATGGATTTTTATTGTCAACTCAACCAAATGAGTTCCTCCTGCAGGAAAACAGGCCAAACATTAGAGTGTGGGGAAAACAAATTACAGGTAAAGATGCTCTTAATTATTATAAAACGTCCTAAACCAGAAGCAGTGAGCCCTGAAGCCCCTAAAAACATTCAATATTCATGATTAAATTAAAAAAATGGAAAAAAAACCCTTAGGTATTATTTATTAAGAGTTTCAGACTCTAAATCTTCATCAAAGTTGGTGGACTGTGCTGGAAAAATAAACAAACGATGTACAACTGTCGTCTCATTTGAATTCAAATAGTGCTGAATCCTGATTGGTGAATGTAAAAACAAACAACCAAACAAACATGGACTGAAACACAAATACAGACATCCCACAAGACAAATAAAGACTGTTCACTCTTTGGCAGAAAATGCTGTGTTCAGATTTGACTCAATCACTCACAGAATAAGAAACTTACTGAGGAAATTGGTTTTCAGGTCATTTCAGGAAAATTCTGTCCTCTCAGGTTTTATCACGGTCGACTGGTTTGTTTCAGATTCTCAGCTGTGAACCTATAACATAAGTTCATACGTTTAAAGTCCTTTAGAAATCTACAAAACTGCTCCTTTGATGTGATTTTTTAAAAACTTTATTTAAGTTTATGACAACTTGGGTCTTTTTTTCATCAATTTTTTCCCCATAATTTATTTCAGTTATAATAAAATTGTGTTAAAAAGGTTAATAGTGAGGTCTGGGAACACACTGACATCCTTAAAGAGAAGTCTGATGAGCAGTAATGACGAGCTGTGAAAACTGTGATGGATGGATAATATGGGTAATAACTCACCTTCGTTTTATCACAACAGTGGCACCCTAAGATTTAATAATGATTAACTTGATGGGTGCAGTATAAATATTACTGATAGAAAACCTAAAAAAGTAGAATTATACTTTAATATCACTGCATCAAATCAAACAGCAGATTCTTCAAATGACATCTGTTTTAGCCATTTTCCATTGAAGGTTTCTAACGTAAACTTTTAACAATCAGTACGAGGTTCTCGCTGTGAAGTGAGTGGCAGTCGAAACTTAAAAACACAAACAATAACAGCTAATTATTTATTTATAGTGATTTGAAACCTTGGAAGTCGCCTTAAAAATCTAAACTTCAGAAGAAAATATTTGTTTTTCATTTTGCTTCACTGCAGCTCTGTGGTCACTTATTTTTTTATAATCTTGTTAATAATAATTAATCATTTCCTCTAGCACCACCATTTCTGTTTAATGGATTACCATGAAATGTGGTAATTCATGTCCCCCTGAAGATAAACTAGAATACCTTTGATGACTTTTCATTTAATGGTGCAGCATTATTTGTGAACATCATCAACTCCATGTTCCCTCAATGTAGCATATATGACTATTATTATTGATTATAGATTCTTCTTCTTCTGAGTAACTTTTTTATAATGTAATTACATTTTTTTGTCTGTAAGTTGCTATTCGCTGCATTTTATCTACAGTTGCTGTTGAACAAATTGTGGTAATCAGCACTTGTGAAGGTGTTTATGTTTGATGTTTGTTTAAATCACCTACAGATACAATCCTCTATCTTTGAAGATAATTAGGATCAGTGGATTGATTAAGGTGTGTCTGTTACGTCTCTTTATAAGTTATTTTCGTTGCTCTTCTGTTTTGAGTTGGGGTTGACTTTTGAGCGTGTCTCTTGATATAAACTAACATTTAGGAGATTGGTGATGGCTATCTTTGCAGTTCAAACAGCAAAATAACGATGAGTGATTGACGTTTCAGATGCAGTTTGAATTGTAAAACTCAGCTGTGGAGATTTCAATGTCTAAAGTCAAGGAAACTGTCTTGCCCACAAATTCGAAGGCGTAGGATTCAGGGAGTGAAACATCAGTGAGCTAGAAGCTGTAGGTGCGTGATTTTAACATATTGACCCAGAAAAATGTACATTTAACATTTGAATAGGTGAAAACGACGTTGATGGGAACATAAGACCCTTTGAAATGTCTCCTGAATGTGTCATATTAGATATCGAGCTGGCGAATTTACAAACCTGGGAACACAGGAGCACTCTCGACAGCAGTTATGTCACTTGGAAAAGGGCTGTAGGTCTGTCTGTCTCCATCACTTATATCCAACATCTACTGCCAAACAGAGAGAAAATAGAAATCATATCACTGACTTGCACACCAGTTAAAGTCACGTGGATGCGAGCTTGTTCGTGCTCCTGTCGATAGAAACGTTTCTCTGCATTACTGAGCCTGTTTGGTTTTGGTTCCTTCACATATAGAACTGAATCTGTGTATATCATGTTAGCAGGAGGCTCGGGAGAAAAAACAGAAAAGCCTTTGTGATAAAAATAATACAGATTACGTGAGAAGGTAGCCATGGATACAGCATCCAGTCACCCTTGTCAGTGCATATATGGAGAGATTTATGTTTCCACCTCAAGTAGTTGTCTAAATGCTGTGTGTTGTCAGATAGCTGCTGTGTAGGTGGATTCTGACCCCAGGAAGTCACAGCATTACATAAGCCTGATGGATTTGAATCACAGCCTCCATTTCATAATTAACATTAATACTGAAAAGTTTCTCTGGAAAACTGCACCGCATTCCAGCAGGACTGCTGATCAATGACTTCATGATCAAACTGCTGATTTCGATTGGCTCCTGCTCTTTTCGCAGAACGCTCCCACACATGAGACCTCGTGAAAAGCCTCCAGTTGAAAGTGTTAGCATGTTATTTTAAAACTTGGACACATTACCATGAAACCTTACAGGAAAATTCTGCTTTCTACAACCATTTCAGAGGTTTGTCCATCATTATTCTCCTTTCTGAAAATATTTCACTCTCCAAGGCTGCGTCTGAAATAACTCACACTATCCTCTACATAATGAACGCTCTTTAGTGAGTGGTAAACTGAAATTTCGGACAATGAATCATCATCCTAACATCATCGCTGAGAGAGAGTACACGCCAAGGGCACTACTTGTTTTGATCCATTGAGGAAATTTTTGAGGGCACTAGTGCATGAATTTCTCTCTCAGAGCTCCAACACTCAAATAAAATGGACAGTAAATTCAATATCTGGGGGTAGTTTGGAGACGAATGTTAATTTCTGAGGTCAGAGTATTATGACCACTAAAATTGTGAATCATTTTACTGAATTCTGCTGTTCAGATTGACTTCAGTAAAAACCTCTGTAAACTAACAAATCACGTATAATAACATGACATCCTGTGTTGACTCTAATAATCAGTTCAGTAGTTTGTTGATGCTCAGTTTAATACACTGTGATATAATATTATTATGAGTACCGATACTGTTTTTTATGAAACTTTCTGCGTCTACACCACGACATAAAGGAAGTAAATATTGTATTTATTTCTCCACAGTATTAGTGTTTATTATTAGTTACTTTACAGATTACAGTTCTTCATATCTGTCCTGTCTAATGAAAACCACAAATCTCAAAATTAAGTGATTTTTAGTTTGTGATAAACTGAAGGATGACATGTTCCTATATGTGTCGAGAAACTTCTCCTCCCTCTTAGGCTAAATAAACTATTTAAAGCCTGAGCTGAAAAAAACAAAGCTGAAAACTGAAAACATGATGATCTTATGATGCATTGCTGCAGATTAAACTAGCCAACAGCATATAAAGCAGTTAAAATGAGCTCGACCTGAAACATCTACAGCAGTAAAACGCCACATCCACATTAACACAGCAGTAATATTAACCCCAAAACATCAAATATAATAAAACACTGTCAGGAAACACTTTACTGCACTATGAATATTTTTATTTTTGATGCTTTAAAAGTATTTTATGGAGTTTTTAACTGGTTATGAAACACTCTCAGTTTAATATTGATGCCTCCACATGACCTACATAAGCACACAAGAGCATCACTGAGAAGATCTGTAATAGTTCATTCTTAATGCCAGCCACCTGGTTGGAGCTTTCTGCCACCATCAGATTGAACGCTGGGATTTGTTCTGGCTGAATTCAAGTTACTTCAGCCGCTAACTGAAGGTTCATCTCTGGAGCTGCCGTCCGCTCTCCGCCTGCTGAAAATAAAGGGAGAAACACTAACACCAAAATCACCACAAAAGGAAAAGTTCTACTTAGCTGTTTTATGTACAATTTACTGATAATACTTACTTTTACTTAAGTAAGATTTTTAATGCAGGACTTGTAGTAGTAGGACTCTTTGTAGTGGTGTATTTTCACAGTGTGGTATTACTTTCAGTATTTAAGTACTTTTACTGAATTGTGGATCTGAATGTTTCTTCCACCACCGGTTATTATACAGAGGTTTATCACACATACAAGCTCTGTTTATGAGGTTATTACCTCAGCAGCAAGTATCTGCGGCAGAGTTATCATCATTCACTGTATTTTTTCTTGTTTTTACTTGGCAGTAGTAGCAGTAGTGTTCTGTAAATCATCGGGTTCAGTTTGAAGCTCCGGTGTTAAAGATGAATTCATACATGTTCTGAACATTTTCATATCCGTGTGTAAATTATGAAGCTGGACTCAGGATGTGGTTAGCCTAGCTTAGCATAAAGACTGACAGCAGGGGGAAACTGCTAGCCTCACTCAGTATAAAGTAAAAAAAAAATACACCAAGAACCATTTTTAAATGTGTCCTCTCTGCCGTTGTTTTCCTGAACTAACTTATATCCAAATATATAATTTATATGAATATATGAGGTACAAGCTCATTTCCATCAAGTTATTTACTGCGTATCTTATTTACATCAATAACTTTATGCATTTTCACTTTGTTGAGCAGTATAGGGGAGAGTGGGGTAATTGGTGCCAAGGGGCAAGTAGTTCCACCCCTGTTATCTAGAAAACCATAGAAGAAGTTATTTTTGAAGAGGCATCCATTTCACTCATCCTGCAAAGAAGAAAAACACATGGCTTGAGAGGTAAGCACATTTAAGTTCAAAAAACATTTTTTTGCCCTCCAGAGTAAAATTTCTATGATCAAGGTTTTTTGATTGCTGTGTTTGAACAATTATAGAAAACTTTGAAAACAGTTCACACGTTTTAGTGCATTAGTAAGCTACACCATGAGTCTATACAGTTAGCATGATACTAGCTCAAAACAGCTGGGGGATGCATTTTTTTCAAAATGGTGGGCTTGGGGTGATTTGTGCCAAAGGGCCTGGGTTAAGTTGTGCCAGTGACACGGACAGCCTCATGAATGGATCACCAGCAGGTTCCACTGGTCCTTTTACAAAGTCTGGATGGATGAATGAAGACACCTTCCTCATCTTCCTGGAGCACTTCATCCACCACACCAGCTGCTCCACCGATCACCCAGTCCTGCTTATTCTGGACAACCATGAGTCTCACATCTCACTCAAGTCAGTGACAATTGCTAAAGAGAATGCTCACCTTGCCACCTCACACCGCTTGCAACCATTAGACAAAACTGTCTAAGGACCACTCAAAACCTACTATAACCGAGCGATGGATGGGTGGATGCGATCACATCCTGGGCGAACCGTATCGATCTACGAGGTCCCGGAACTTATGAAGCAAGCGTTCCTCTCTGCAATGTCACCAGCAAACATAACCTCAGGTTTCAGAGCAATGGGCATAAACACTCTCAACAGGGACATCTTCCCAGAAGAAGACTATGCACCATCAATGGTGACAGACAGGGCAAATCCAGAAGATGAACCCAGTGCCACTGCTGACCTGCCGGGACCATCACACGAGCCAACACATGTCACAGGTATTTTAAAAAAAGTCTGGTAGGCCAATAGTGGCAGTGCGCATAGTGGCGCGGCTCAGGCTTACCCTCCATCTGACCACGCAATCTTGTCGTTCCCTGTGTTCAATGACAGTGAAGTTCCTTTCCTTTCCTTGAAGCAGGTCCAGACCCAGGAGAGCCACCTGCCACTCTGCCAAATCCCGAGCACTCATCAAATGACGAATCTGGTTCTTCTGCTCACTTGGGTTATGTGTCTCCAGAAGTCATTCTTCCCTTGCCAAAAGCCACAGAAAGAAAGAACAGCATCGTAAGAAAGAAAGTGAAAACAAGAATCGTGACCGACACACCTGAGAAGATGGAGTTGGAGAAGGCTCACAAAGAAAAAGAAGATAAAAAGGCTGAACAGGAAAAGAAAAATGATGAAAGAGAGAAGAAAAGGGTTCTGAAAGCTGAAATCGAACCAAAACCAAGAAGAAAGCAGCCGTGTACAGTGGCTCAAAAGAAAGCTCCCACCGGAACGGGCTGAAAAGAAGAAGGCCTTTGATGTTGTTAAAACTTTAAATAAACGTTAAATAAAGTAATTAATTAAAGTAATTTTGTATTGAATTTGTCTTGCTTTTATATAGCATTATCATTTGTGAGATTAAAATGATCTGTTTTACTTCAATTATCAATGGCACAATTTACCCCAGTGTATTCTCTCTAAATCTCTCTCAAAAAAACACTTTTTTTTTCTAAAGCTATATTTCTCAGTTTATTTAAGATCCATAGTGATTGTTCCCAGGGACGCACAACATCCTAAACTATATGTACATATTTTAGTTGGAGGCATTACTGTAATTCCCTTACTTTAAAGGCACTTTAAGTAAAAATTACTTACCCCACTCTCCCCTAACGTGACATAAAAAAATGTGCCAAATGTAGTGAAACTACATTTTTCTGAATATACCCACGACCTTCATTGTTAGCTATCTCTCACCTGTATAGTCTGCATATAAATTAACACATGATTTTAAAAATATGTAAAATATATGTGGGCTGTTTTATGAACTTTGCACCGTGCTGAATCTTCCCGTGCAGTATGGGAAATCAAAGATGAACCAAGTCAGTCTGTAAAATCAAATGGACATTTACAGCTTCAGTACGGCCTGTTCTTGGCACTACATGAAAAGTCAAAAGGTTCATCCTCTGAGGACCCCGAATGTCTGATTTTTATGACGATCCATCCAACAGTTATCATCTCTGAACCAAAGTGCTCAGAGCCACGCAGCTAAAAATAAAACGGAAAATATAATGTCCTGTTTCCATGAAATTCAGCCACCTGCTCAGTGCTGCAGTAACTCTGAGCTGCAGGTGGAATGAGTCTTTTGTATCTGTGAAACTGCAGGGCAGAAGCACCAATAACACATCTCACAGTGATGTATTACTCTATTACACTGCAGACAACAAGATCAGTCAGCAGTCTTTCTTCAGCCTGTGCCGCACCGAGATATTTAACAAATACAGCTTATAATGATTTCCGCTGTTAACTCTTCTCTTTCGTGAATTTATTCGTACATTTCTGGTGATTTTGTTGCGTTGAATGATGAGTTTGAGCTACAAATTTCATTTCCACTGAAGGAGGGAACTGAGAAGGGAAGTGATTTAAAGGCAGAGACGTTTAAAAGATAGATGTGATAAAGTGAACTGCGTCATACAGGACTTTTTACGAGACTTGTGGGACCAGTTAGATGTACTGGTTGAGCAGGAACCCATGGAATGACAAGTGGTCTAGGAAAACCGGTCTGCATTTTCACTGCAGTCGGTGACAACAATAAAAAAATGAGATGAGACTCAAAGATGCTGTGGTTATTGTGGCTGTTAAAAAGGACATTTTGGGAAAATTTCTTTTGTGTGTGTGTGTGAGCTCCTGCTGCCTTTGAAGCCATGAACAGATGGAGAGGTGACTTTTCTGCCCTGAAATGAGTCTCTCAGGATGCTCTCCGTCCAGGCTCTGGAACGCCTCCAGCATCTAAATAAGTGCTTTAGATGGTTCAGGTTATGGATCAGAGGGCCCCATTCACAAAACATCTTCAGGCTAACAGAAGCTCTTAACGGCCCAGGTTGGGAGAAATAGTGTCAGTGTCAGTCCCAGGTAACACCCGGGTATTATTGTTCTGACTGTGAGTCATGCTAACCCTGTACTCATTTTTAGAGGATTGAGAAACACTTTATTTCATGCCAAGAAGTGCCTGTTAAAGCTGTCTATTAATCTGAAATGTTTTACATGCATCATTTCAAATGTTTGTCTTTGAGTCTAAAAGTAAACACAGAGAGCAGCCTCCTGTTCTGACACTGAGCTTCAGGTGATCGCTCCTTTTCTTTGTTGATGCATCCGACAATTTTCAGATGTTTGAAGGTGGCAGGAAGTTGAAGTCTGAGGCGTAAAGTGTGACGAGGAGCGGCATGACAGACACTGCCAACCGCTCTGTCAAACTGTGGCCGAGCAGCGAGGAAGCTGCAGGTTCTCAACATTATTACTCTGATGCTCAAAACTGCTCCTTCAAATTCTGTGTAAAGTTACAGGAAGTCCAAAGGATGCCTGAGTCAGTAAGACCTGCTCACAGTCAGTGAGACTGCTGCTGGTAATGTTTTAGAAAAGTGGCAAAGAGCTTTTAGAAAGGTATCGGCAGTATTTTGATGGCAGTGGGAGTGAGCGGGGATGTTGATTCACTTCATCAACAAATCAAAACAGTCCAGAAACACTCGAGATAAATGTTTACACAAACTCACTTCTGTGACTCTGCAGAAATGCAGTTATGTAGTAAGGATGGACCTGAAGCATCCACAAGAAATAACTCTGGATTGTATTTTGTTTTATTTATGGGACACACCAAGATCAAACTGTGATCCTACCGGTGTCCTCTTCACATTTGATCCCTCTGTGTTCTCCTTGTCCTCACAGATGCTGGGCTTTGCAGTCAGTGTCTCTTCAGATTAAATGTTTAGCTCCTCTCTCGACTGTCCTGCCTCGGACAGACTCTGCAGGACGTATTGACATTAGATACACAGGTGTGTTGTGACAACAGAGTGTTCAGGCGGGGGAGTGAAGGACTGCAGCGAATCAGGCAGGTGAGTCCTAACACGACTCATTCCTCGGATCTGATTCACAGCAGGAGGGTGGAGGGGATCTAACACCAACACTGAAATGTTACATAAATGTAATAAGAGTCTGGACGCACGTGGAAGCAGCCGACGTTATCAGGTGACTTTGAAAGTTCGCAACTGTCACTAAACTAATGTGAGCAAATGAGGAGAATCTCTCTGTAAATACTGTAAAACTAATTCAACTCCCCTGTAGTTTGTTAACATTTTATCAAAAATACTATCTGCCATTTTTAGTGTAGATTGTTTAGTGAAAAGTGGCTGCAGGAGTCGATACTTTCAATGCTTTCCAAATTGTCTTAAGAAATCTTGTGTGTAAATTTATTTGCCGGCTTAATGACTCTGAAAATGAAATCTTCATGGGTTTAACAAGCATAAGGCGCAGTACTAGACGCCACCAATCACAGCTGTGGAGACTCTGGAGCAGGCAGGTCTTTGTATGTAACATGTATGTACATGTTCTTATATATGTTTTTTACACCTTGACTTTTATTGTGCTTTTAAATATTTTTGAACATCTTTTAGACCTGAGTATTTTTTTTATTATGAACCAATATCAGTTTGAACTATAATCTAAGGCATTAGTAACGGCCAACAGTCTGCAGATTTATATTTCAACTCCACCCTCTCGTGAGCGCTCCTTCAGATAGAGGAGAGAAACTTACCTGTTGAAGTGAAGCGAATAAAAACCTGTGGACCTGCATGGATCCCGGTTTGAAACCTCAAGGGTCATATTCACAGTTTGTACCTCACCACTGGAAGTCCTGTTAAAGGGTGATAAGACTTCTTAGCTAAGGCCACACTCAGATCAACATTAGCACTGTGTTAAAAAGAAATTGCACATTTATTTATTTCAGTCAGACCGCTCAGAGGGCAAAGAAGGTTAACCTCACTCAATTTTGGCTGCGATGCACTGCACAAGTCAATCAAATCTGTGAGAGAGCATCCTGGTAAATGACTTTATAACAGTATAATATAGTGTTAAACTGCTCATTATGGAGGACCACCTGTCACTTTTTAGTAATATGATGAGAAAACACTTTTAATGATCTGCAAGGTCACAAAACATTTACTGACACTGGAGACGCAGTCAGAGACTCGCTGATGAACGTAGCAGCTAAAGAGTCAGATATTTCCCTCAAGAGTTGGCAGAGAGAAGGCAAAGCGTAAAGGAAAGTTTATGAGGTTTTTTCACATCCATATGAATGACAAAGATGCTCTGTGTCTGTTGGGTTTGTAAACGAGGGATTGATCGCTAAAAGGTTCACCGTGTTAACTTTATGTGGCGATAATATGTCGATGTTGTGCTTAAAGCTTGTTTCTGCTGCCCACATGTGGCCAATATATCTGTTAATGCAGCTTCACGCCTCCTTCAGTGGAAATAAATGATAATTTGGTTAGAATATCATGATTAAATAAAGGAAAAAAAACAAATATATTAATTTCACATATATTTGCGCTATTTTTTCAAGAGCAAAAAACAACAATCTAGTTGAAAAGTTCCTCCGAAATATATTAGCATGCACATTTAGTCCTATTTAAACAGAATTTCTAGCAGAATTAGTTGAAATGTAAAGTATGTTGATAGTTTGTATAGCACTGAAACAGTTTACTACAAAGAAGACTGTATACTGTACATGATGGATGTAGTATCAGTCAGAGAGGAGGAGGTTTGGCAGCTTCTAGAAGTTCCTCAGTGTCCTCCTGCATCATATCCTTAATACATATTTACAGTCTAGCTATAATTTTGTCATCTGCTTGTCTAGACTGTAAATTTACTGTACTGATCTATTCTGTAGACATGAAATGAAAAAAGGTTCGTTTTTTTTTTTTACTGAGTTTTTCCTTAAAATAAACAGAGAGTGCCGTATGCTGTGCAGACTGAAAAGCCCCTTGAGGCAAATTTGTGGTTTGTGATATTAGGCTGTGTGAATACATCAAATTTAATTGAATCTATACAGTTGTGGGACACAGCACAGATGCCAGACACACGTGAAGGATGAACATCTGTGGTTGGTGGTGACTGATGGCGACTTTGGGAACAGTTATGAGAATCGGTCGCTCTCCTTCATCCGCAGTCAGTTTTTATTGAAAGTGAAGCAGCGTACTGTGCCGTTAAATGGCAGCTGCCTCTCTGTCATTAGCATAGCGTAGGAGGCAGAGCTGATTGAGTGGCCAGTTGGCAGTCGGAGAGAAATTTCCTTTTGAGATTCTTTGTTCGTGTTCTGCGTTTGGACCAGAAATATTCACCACACACGAGCAAATCTCCATCTCTCGTTTATGCTGATGTGAAGCTGCATGTTAAACAGATGTGCACTGAGGCAGCGAGGCTTTAACGGAGGCAGATTTATAGATTTTCACCCAAACAACAGTTAAAAGAAACATCTTCCCAATTGAAAATGTCAAACATCCTCATCAACAACCATAAAACCAATGAAAGGAAGAGTATCCGTTCCTCTAGAGGCTAAACCAAATCAAATACACATTACATACATTACATTACTCAAGATAGACTTTGCTATCAGACTCAGTTGAGATACAGTTTCAATTCAGCACAAATTCAATTAGATATTTTGAACTGTATAGTTGAATTAAAGTGTTTTAAAGAGTTTTAACCTGTGGTAACAGCATTTTTAAAAATAGTTTCCCCTTTATTTCAATTAATAAATACAAAATGACCTCCAAGGTTATGTCTGCCACACTGATAACACACAAATGACAAATCCCATAATTTGTCCTGTGTACCTCCCCCAGTTGTTCACCGACAGAAATAAACAGGAACTTTCTCATAGTTAAGTTGGTGATACTTTCAGCGTTCAACCTTTTCATTAATTTTCCTGGCATGAATGGGCCTCTATACTCTGGTCTAACTTCAAACTACCTGACTTAATCACAAGATATTATTACTCCTCTCCTTAAATTTAATAAAACTTTTTCTGTCAAAATATTACAACCTCTTTCTAGCATCTAGAATATGATTTTCTTCTTGTAATACAGCATTTTTTTTTATTTTGACTTGATTTTTCCCCGCCAGTGGAAATCACCTCTTATCTTTCCTTAAAAAATAGCTGAAATATTATAACTAGAATTTCAAAATATTCCAACCTTTTTCTCAAAATATGTCTACTCAATCTAGAAATAAAACAACTTCTTTCTCAGTAATATGACAACTTAATCTTTAAATATTACTTTTTTTAACAAATAGTACTAATGTTCCTAAAAATAAAAAAACGTTGTCAAAATACTACAAATTTATTTGAAAAACATAACTTTTTTCTATGATGACTTACTCTATAAATATTAATATTTTTATGGATGCTTTTCCCAGGAATAGTACAACTTTACTCTTCAAAATTAGAATTTTTCTTCAAATTATTTCTACTTTATTCTTCAAATGTCTTCCCCCTTCTAATAATGACAATATCTTAATATCTTCTCTTCTAAAATGTATATTTTTTCTATTTTTTCCCACTACTAATACAACTTTCTTTCTTGAAATATAACTATGATTTTAGTTTTGAAATATTATGGTCTGTTCTTCATTTGACTTTATCATATCTCTTTTTGTCACTGACAGATATCTTTTAATATCTTTAAAAAAGTTAAAATAAAAAGACACTGTGATAATAAATGATCTGGTTTCATTTTCTGCTATGGGCAGAATTGAGCCTCCATACCTTGGATCCAGATGTGTGTTTCTTCTGGTCTCAAGTTTCAGGATCCGGATCTTGACCCGGGTTGGATGAGTGGTTTGGTGTGTGTGTGAGGAAGGGTCAGGGTTATGTTATCGATATCGGGGGCTCTGTTTCTGCCTGATTACCTAATCAATTCATAGATCCACCTTAAGAGCAGGGTAATCCCGGGCTGGTCCCTCCCTCCCTCTCGGTCTCCGGCACCAGCTCACCTCCCTCCCCCCCTTCAGTTCCCCCAGCGAGCCAGGAGAAGACGCCGATCCGGACGTTGGGTCTTTTTCTCCGGTCCTGGTTGAATGTGTCGGACCCCCCCAGCACCACCACCGCCGCCGCCGACCCCTCACAGTCCCACCCACCGCTCTCCAACACAAACACCCCACCAGTCCTCATTTTCTGGATCTGGTTTTTGTTACCCCTCTTCTGCTTTTACTCCAGCGGCGAGGAGGAAGAAAAAAAAGGGGAGGGGGGCTCCGTCTCGTCCTCTAGCCGGATTTTGATCTCTGGATCTGGGTCGCTCTCTTTCCTCGGGGCCGCCGCCGGAGGAGCACCAAACCCGACGAGTCCACGAATGTAATTAGTCAAAAAGAAAAAGAAAGAAGGGAAGCCGAAAGAAAGAAGACATTTCGCCCCCTCTCTGTGAATCATTTCTCCCCGCTGCAGTTGTCAACTTGCTGGGAAATGAACGAGCCGCACTAAAACTGAAGCCCGCCGCAGCGACACGACCGCGGGACGTGAATCCGACGCGGACGCCCCCTCCACCGCCGAACAACCAGCCAGCCACCGACCAAAGTGGAGGTAACGTCCATTCTTCAAACTTTCCTCTCCGCAAGTCTTCTTAGTCTTCTCCGCTCACTCGTGGCTCTCAACCGGAGAAATTAACCGTGTTTTTTACCCGTTAAAAGTGTTTTTAACGTCTTTTCTCGGTGCCCGCCGTGCCCCTGGTAGTCCGCAGCATCCGGGTAACGCTCCCAACGGCTGTTTCTTCACCTTGACACCCGCTTTCGCTCAACTACAGGCGGATTTGGGATTTTCCACAGGTGTGAACGCGCAGCTACCCGCCTCTAGGTGCGTTAAAACATCCATATTTATCACATTTCTCTCGGTGTTTATTCCCTACATCGACCCCCATAAACTCCCCGTTGGCTCGTGTGTGTTTTTTTTTCCTTCCCCCGCCAGTGTCTCGGTGTCTCCCCCGGTACGTGCCTCCCTCCCGTCCGCAGTCAGCGCTGTCAGACCTCCATTCAAAAAATGCGGAGGTTAAACGCCAACTTACACCGCCTCTCTACCGAGCAAAACCCCGCAAAAATACAAACACAAGCGACTTCGGAGCATCATTTAGGCATGAACACGCTCCTAATACATCGAAAACACTTAATTTAGATGAAATATCAACTTTTAAACAAGGTGCGCAGTGCTCGCTCGCTTGCTTGTGTGTCTCCCGGCCAGGAGACTGCCGAGGATCACCTGGGTAAAGTTGTAATTTCAGTAAAATAACATGTTTGTGTGAGTACTGGAGGTATGCCGAATTGAAGGGCAGCCTCCGGTGTTTCATAATGTGCTTTTAAAGACGTCGCAAATCCTCGTTGGCGCTCATAAGAGGGGGGTGTATTGTCAAATTGTGAGATTTTAAACGGCGCTCTTGTTGCTGGTCTCCCCGGGTGACACAGCCGCACGCAGCGGCTGCGAGGCAGGAATCAGACCGCCCGCGGATGTGTCTGTGTCTGGAAACAGTTTGCTCATACTCTCTTGCCTGCAATGTTTTGTTTTCCGAGTGATATTTCCCCCTGGTAACCAAAAGAAAAAAACCCCTTTGGCTCCACTCAGTCACTCCGCTGACCTAATCTTAAAACAGGCTTTTTTTCAATGGACACTGGTTGCTGCTGGTGTTTTGCTGAACCTGAGTGCGTCCCTCACTGTTGTCATGAATGCGGCGAGCTGCAAGGGTGAGCTTGCTCAGCTTGTTGGCGTGGGTTGCCCACATTTGGCTCTCACGTTGTAAACAGTATGTTTCTGCTTTTTGTTTTTTCTTTTTTTTGTTTTTCAGGCTGTCATAATGGACACAGGAGGAGGAAAAAAAATCGTTTTATTTTAATTAACAAGGCCAAGAACCGTCCTTACGTCATCTGTCAAGATGGGCGGATGAGCAGCAGCAGCAGTCTGCTTCTTTTTCCTCCTTCTCCTCTCATTTCATCCATCTCCTCCTCCTCCTCCCCTCTCTATCTGGGTGTGTCCTGCCTTATTGCGTTAGGAAGGAGGGGGGGATCCCGCATCTTGGCTCATGGTGACTCCTCCTCAGCTTGTGACCTCCAAACGAGGGCATTGCTCCTTCTGTTTTCCTCTGCTGCCATTTCACTGCAAAAAAAAAAAGAAAAGAAAAGAGAGGAGGTCTCATCAAAGAAAATGAGGAAAACTTTGATGTGTGGGTTTTTGTGGAAATAGGTTTGATTTGAGGTGAGGGAGGAGCGGTGGCACAGGGAGGGTGTTGTTTGCAGGATCCCCAAAGGAAAAACGACTGGTTGTTGCGTCCGCAGGTCTGTCAGTGGCAGGCACAACTTGTTTATGTTCATTTGAATTTAAAGGGAGAAAGCACATAATCAGTGAGGCAGCGGTTTGAGACCTGACAGATCCTGATTCATGAGTTTTATTGGATCAAAAACACCCTTAATTAACACGTTTTTGATCCTCTGACCTTTATTGGTTAATTGATTGATTGGTTGGTTGGTTGATTTATTAATTAATCAAATTTTAGAGATGGATTTAATTTAACAAGTGATTAACAATGTGCAGGACTCACATGACGACATATTAAAATCTGATAACGTCTGTACAGGGTGACCCCCCCCTCAAATGGTTCAGCGGAGGTGGTCTGCACCCACGTCTGGATGCATTGTCTTGAGATCATTAGCTGATCGATGACGGCCTTCACAAAAGCTTCACCACATTAACGGCGTTTTCCTGTGAGAAGTGGCATTTATTTTTTATGAAGTTAGCAGAGGTGGTCTTTGCTTTGGGGATGGTGGCCTACGTCCGCTATAGCCACAGGTTAAAATATTGATTAAGTGATCGACAGAAAAATAATTGGCGACTACTTCAACAATTAGTTAATTGTTTAAGTAATTTTTCTTAATTTATAATAGTTATTTGACCTAATTTATTACATATTTTAAGAAAAAAATCAAACATTTGCCAATTCCAGCTTCTCCAACATGAGGATTTGCAGGTTTTCTCTGGGCTTGTGTTTGGAAAATCACCTCAGTTAAGCTGTGATTGGCAGTTTCACTAGTTTTACAGACAATCGATTAATCGGTTAATTGAGAAAATATCAACCAGATCAATTGATAATGAAAATAATTGCTGGTTCCTGTCCTCGCTGTGAAGTTTGAGTTATTCTCCTCTGGAAATGCAATTTAACATCTTTGCAGACCAACACAGAGACGTCAAACTCAAATCTCAACGACGCAAAGTGCAAATCTACGTGGCATTTTCTAATATCGTTGCCCATCTTGTCATTTTCCCGGTCTCTCATGTTGATAAATCTAAATTATTTCATGTTTGTTTACAGTGAGTTATGTGTGTCAGTGAGTTACGCTTCCTGATTCTTCATTTTTCTTAACATTATGGGTCACTGAATTTGACATTGCTTCCTAAAGTGGACACGTTATACCCTCCGTCCAGACAAGTATTAAAAACACGTGCATGAGTCCGAACAGCACTTATGTACGTTGGCTTACCTGCAGCCTGGAGAAGCTTAATGCCAGTTTAACACACTGATGTTAGCATATTAATGTTTCCAGTTACACTTAATAAGTGATGAGAGGGTGCACTCCAAAACCAGACTGGCACTGTGCTGCTTTGTGCCGCATGGGTGTGGTTTCCTCTCCAGTCCTTCAGCTTTCCAATAATTGGTGGCTTTTAATGTGAAAAATCTGCACGTTTGGATTGAAGAAGCTTAGAAAGATGTTAGAAAACATGTGGCAGTGTTAGCTTTAAAACGAGAGATGCGGACTGGTGTTTATGATGTAACTCTGTTGTAGTGATGGATTAGTGCTGAGGAAATGTGCATTATACTGAATTTATAAACCACGTAGCAGCAAGTAATTTCAACCCTCTCAATTTTTTTTCCTTTGGCTTTTATTAGCGACTGGCCTTTATTTGTTTGCGCTGTTATTTCACACTTCCATTATTTGAATACCAGCTTTTACAGGAGAATTTGTTGTACGTACAATATGTGAGCCCTGAGATGGACTGCCAACCTGTCCAGGTGAACCCCCACTGTGTGCAGCCCTGCGACCCTCTGCACAGGTTAATAAGTGTGCATAATAGATGCTGTGGTGCGACGCAGACACAAAGAATATACTGAATCTCAACATGGCTCCATTACGTGCAGTCAAACAGTTGGACTCGCAGACAGACAGACAGACAGACAGACAGTCAGTCAGTTTACCTGCAGACACACGAGTGCTCTGTGTCTGGAGCTGCTGCCGACGTCCTGATGACCACAGGAAGTGACCGATGCTGACTCAGTGTGTCTGTCGTCGTCGTTTCGCCCTGCAGGAGGCTCACACTCTTTCAGCTGCGGCAACAAGCAGAACAGAGTCGATGTTTCACCGTGATTCATTTACAGTCGGTCAGATTGAAGAAGGCCCCGTGTTAATCCCAGGCGTCAATCTCTCCTCTGTCACCTGTTAAAGAGGCTCCAGGTGGTTTAGCTGAGGGGAGTGTTGGCCTTTACTGAAACAACTGTCTCCATTATGTTGTGATACCACATTATTATTTGATTTAACAAGCAGAAGGGTCACCAATAATTTTTAGAGCCATCACAACTGACCAGTGGCTGACACAGCGATGTCCTCTAATTTCCTATTTGATTTGACAAATAAGTTTTTAATGATATTGAACTGATGAAAGCTTCTAATTTTTACGTTTTTCACACATTCCAAGCAAGGTCCTGATGTCTTTAATTGACCTAAATCATCAATTGATTATTCAAATTAGAGATGAAGCACTTGGCTGATGTTACTTTGATAATCACCGGACAATTTCATGTTCCTCTGGCAAGTTTTTTTTTTTTTAATTGACCCGTCTGATTTATCTGTTCTGTGTTGATTTACAGTTTTTTATATTCTTTTCTTAAAATATTTTAGAGATATTTTGACAAACATACAGAAAAGACAGTGTTTATTTCAGTGTCTCTGGTTGTTGAAATGTTCAGCTCTCCCGTCATGGATGATGTATATGATGGACTGTGTAAATTGTGGGTGACTAAAGCTGTTGTCTTTGGAGGAACCGCTCGCTGCGCTTCGTCTTTCTCACGAATGTTGTTTTCAAAATGGCGGCGCTATAAACCCCTCCTCACTCCCTTTTTCTAAAGCCATTGTTTTTGAGTTATTAAATTATTTACACAGGCTACTTTATTGTACTATCAGTTTATTCTTGTTTTTCACAGAAAATCCAGTAATTCTGTCCTCTAAACCAAAAACAATATCTCTGAAATGTCAGCGGCTGTGTATTGTAGTCCACGTCCCCGAAGTGCACAGCGACGTCACTTTCGAGGCATAATCCTAAGCTGTTCCTCTGCCAGTTTAGACATTATAATAAGAATAGAAGTTGTATAATTAACTCTGGCGACCTTCAGAGATATACTATTTCAGCTCTGACACACACACACACACACACACACACACACCTTTTTCATGCATATGTGGTTTTTTGGTGAAAGTGGGTTTGAAATGTCAACACCTCAGACCGACCTGCTACACCGACAGTGAGCCTGCAAACAAACGTGTTACTACAATCTCACCGATGCAGACCTGCAGACGCTCAATGGAATTTAAACCATCCGGGACTATATTTACAGATTGAAGTGATCCAAGTTGCCCGGAGGCAGAATGGTACCCAATCTGGTTTATGATTGGTGAACAGTTACACTCATGATGCTGTTTTAGTTAAAAAGGCTCACACACACAGTGGTTCATGACAGCTGTCTGCAAGAAACTTTAATTTGTAGTTATCAGGGAGGACTAAACTAACTAAACTAAAGTAATGAGAAGAAATGCTTTGGAACATCTTGAGCTACTTTTTTAGTTCATATTAATAATGTAGTGGGAACATCATGTTTTACCTCACTGTTTGCACTTTGAACAAATTCAACAGATCTTTTATTACACTCAGGTTTTATGTTTTTGCCCGACATTTTGTCAGTTTTGAATCAATATTTCATTTAAACTGCGAAACGTGAATTATAAGAATCTGTTGCACAGATGTGATGAAACAGATTTCTGTTGTGTAACATTCAGATAACTGCAGAATGTCCTGTTTATGGGGTAAATTATCATTTCATAGTATAATATCATGTTCATCTGAAACCAGCAGTTTGTTGATAGAACTTGGACTCTAGGACACAGCGATTAATTGATTAATCAAGAAAATAACCTTCTAGTTAATTTATAATCCTAACTAGCAGCCTTAAAATCAACAAAATTTTATATATCTGGAAACTCAATTGGAAAAACTCATGATACACAAAATAACGAGACAGAAATATCTATTGTTGGTCATTGCAGTGAATTAAACACCTGTCAAATCAAGGTATCCGGTATTATCATTTGGGCTATTAGAAATCAGATAAAAGGGATTGATAACTCGTTTTTTTTTTTTTTTTAATCTCTCTAGTCTCATGGTTTACATCATGCCTTAACTTCTGCTGCATGATGGGTATTATATTGAGATAGTGTTTTGTCATGAGTGACCTTGATATGTTTGTGAGAGTGTCACAGCAGACAAACACTGTTCACTGACTCCTGTGAGCGAGTAAATCTAGAGGCGTCTTTCCTCTGATCAGGATGGAGACGATGGCTTTAAATGACCTCCATCAGTCTGCGGATACTTTACAGTCCTGCACCTTCACTGACTCCTTTAGCATCCAGAGTACAACATCACTCTTGGGACCGACTGTACCCGCCTCCCGTCACGCCGGTGTGGTGGTGACGAAGGTTTTTAAAATTCACTGAAATGTGGAAACCCCTCTGCAGACGGAATCCCTGCCTGTGAAGCAGATCCAGCTGCGGCGCACACTTTGTCTCTTATGTAAGTCCACATCAATTATTAACGGCTCTGTCCTATATTTAAGATATGGAAGGTCTCTGCTGAGCGTGGCCTCCAAGTTTGTGGTTATAATAGAGCTGTTGGCCTTTATCATTATTTGATAACCCTGTAGTGGGGTACCCCCCACCACTACAATGGAGAGCTGCTGAAAAATGACTGGGTGTGATGTTTTATTTATTTATCTACTTGTAAATATAACGTTTTAATTAACATGCGCCTTGAACCCAACTTTTTTTTTTTTTTTTTACAAATTAAGAGTTTGGACACAGTATCAACCTGAGTCTTCAGGTCTGGTCTTCCCTGAGGATCAATTAAAGATGAAGTCTTTAACACTTCAGTAACACACTTATTATAACGCACATTGATCGTTTCTCACATGCACCAGCAGAATGTGCAACACATGCAAATTTAAGACCAGTTTCGGTGCTGCGCAGTGTATGTTAAAGTGCAGGTAACCATAGCAACAGTACTGATGCTTCAGGCTGTCTTAGCAGTTAGCTGACTGATGAAACCAACGTGACTGCGGATCAAACTACAAACAGTTAAAAAAAACACAGATGAGGGTTTAAACACAGATGATTGAAGATGGTTGTGGTTGTTCCTCTGGTCAGCGCTCGTGGTAGAAGTATCGATCTGAGCTGTCCACATAGAGACCGGGGGTGATTGTCTCATTGCCGTGGCTTCATTCTGCACCTGCTTTTTTGGAAATATCCACACAGATGACGTGGAGGCGTCAGCAGGATTGATGATTGTAACTGGACCATCTGAGAGTGTCCTCCTGACACACACTTACATAACGCCTCTGTATGCGTGTGTGTGGTTGGCAGGTGTTTGGTGGGTGGGATTGTGGGAGTTTGTGTGTGTGACAGACAGGACTGTTTGAGCAGCAGCATTTAAAAAAAAAAGGTTTCTGAATCGAAGAGTCTCTCTCCACCTAGTGTTGCTGTATTTGTGAGTCGATGAGGTTTGAGGGTTCAGTCTCATTTAATCAAAGCCGCTCATCGAATCTAATTGGCTTCCATCATTTTGCAGCTAACTAATGTTATAAATGAGACTCCAAGATTCAATTTAGATCTGTAATCACCTTTACTGACTGAGAAACCAGACACACTTGTTTTCATCGGTGGACTAATTAACGGTGACAACCTGTAGCTCCATCCTGTGACTGAGCTGAGCAGCAGCAGATATTAATGTTGATTAAACGTCTCTCAGACCCTGATTCACAACTATGAAGCTGTCGAAACTGATATAAGGCTTATACATTTAACCGAGAGATCCTCCTGAAATTAACGTGACCCAAAAACTCAGTCGGATCGTGGTCATTGAGCGTGTTTCCTCTGATAAAAAAGGTCTGATTAAATAAAAAAGGAGAGAGATGAAATGTTTGTGATCTGCGTCGCAGCTGAAAGAAACTGTATAATTTGGCAACCAGGACTTGAATCGGAACCAGTAAAATGACTGCCAACAGTGTCCGACCCGACTCTGTTGGGATTAAATGTTTTCTTTTAATTTAAAAACTAAGAAGAATAAACCATAATTACACTCAACTTTGAAAAAAACAAGAAATAAAAAAGATCCAGGGGCTGGAGGACGAATATTTATGAAGTTATTATATACTTGTCATTTCGGTTCACTCACTGGACTTTTGATTGTTTGTTTAGATGGCACTCGTGCTGGTAGACGTTCTTTGTCTAATTATTTTGACTTTTAGATTGAAAGAGATCTGATTAAATTTAGGTCGAAGTCATTTGCAGTGTCTGTAATTTTCTACCTTCAGTTTACCATCCAGCCTTTTGTTCTGTTCGGATTCAGAGACACTAACCTGTGTAAAGACTGTTTTTACCTCTCTGATGTTTACTATCCCACAAAACCTCAGATTGGTTGTTTTTCCAACCTGTCAATGAGCACAACAGCAAACCCTTTTAAATAAAAGAAAATCCGAACTGTGTAAGGTTATTCAGAGATGTTAAAACCGGGCTGCTTTTCACCCTCCTTGTTCTTTTACTTCGGCAAAGGTCGACACTGGCGGCGTGTGCTGTTTTGTATACCGCATTCAAATGAAGTGAAAACCATGCCCACCTGACACAGAGCGCTCAGGTTCTGAGGAGCGAACGGGAACACGAGGCCCCAACAGAGGGGCCACAATTAACCTAAAATAAGAAGTCATGTGGTGCTGCTGTCTGACTCTTTACAGACGTAATGAGGGTGCTGGTACGTCCCGGTTTCATGCGTCCTCCCATCTGCAATATGAGATCATTAGAGTAAACTCCTGTGATAACACCAATCACTCATTAGAAAAGAAAGTAAAGAGAGATGAAAACAGGGAAAGACTGAGACTGAGACAGACTGATTAAATACATAAAAGACAAAACAAAAAAATATGATGCAGTAAAGAGTAAATGAAAAATGATATCTATGATATCTGTGTGTGTCTGTGTGTGTTTATCGTTCATCTTCATATATTGATTATCTGAAGTCTTAAAGGAGGATTTCTGAAATAGTTAGCTCATTTTTTCCTCTCGGTGCTCTAACGTGAATTCTTCTCACCTGCTGAAGGTGAAGGTGCTGCTGTGACATGTTCAAGTATGTGTGTGCGTGTGTGTGTTTGCTGTGTGTCTTAATCCTGATGAAGCCGTTGGTGCAGAGAGGTGTTGAAGCTTGTTGTTAATGTGATGATCTGAGCTGCGTGTCTGTGTGTGTGTGTGATGCTGCGTGCTAACACACACGGATGGGTGTGTGTGGGAATGTTACATGTGAGCGTGTGCGCTGCTCTGTGGGCTGTAACAGTTGACAGCTATGAGGATCAATAACGATCGGTTTGCTGAGCTTTATTTGCTGATTCTCAGTCGCCACAGATTGATTTACAGATGAGCTCCGTAATCCTTCAGGTTATTCATGTTTCCAACATACAGTCTTATATAAAGGTACTCATTTGATAGAACAACATGTATAGTATGGTGTATTATATTGATGAAGTAAGAAGGAAGGGCGGCGACCGTTTAAGAGACGATGGAGGCAGGTACGGCTCTCTGTCTGAAAGTTTCTTAATGTTCAACTTCATATATTATAAATTAAACAGACTGCAGGAAACTGACTCAGGTCCAGGACTGAGCAGCTGTGTAATTTAGACCGTGTAGCGTCTGCAGTCCACTGTGTGTGTGTGTGTGTGTGTGTGTGTGTGTGTGTGTGTGTGTGTGTGTGTACTTAATGCTGGCAGCTAACTTGGCATCCCTCTGCAGCATGTTAACAACTGATAAAGATGAGAGAATAAAGAGAGGGGATGCTGCAGGAGAGAGAGCAGAGAGAGAGAGTGTGAATCAGAGAGCAGAGAGGTTTTTACCAACCGGCTGCCAGGACTGAAGCACAAAACACGACGGAGCTGCAAGTGAACTGACTCAGTCAGTGCTTCATGATTTCATCACTGTCTGAACCCCAAATGTTCAGACGTCTGGCATCCTAAATCTGTTCTATCATAACCTAAATCTAATCCTGTGTGTGTGTGCGTCTGAATTTAATGTTGAACTTTAAAGATGTTGACCGGCAATGAAGACTGATCATATTGTACTTATATTTAGTTAATCAATTAATCAATCAGGAGATGATGGCGTGATGTCTCACCACAAACTGTCTTTTATAGGTGAGCTCACATGACACCTGAAGAAGACCAAATCAGTCAGTCATGTCCATGTAGAACGAGAAGAAATGAGGTCGGTGTGGATATTTTTACATAATTTAATGCAAATTAAGATGGCAACATATTTGTGTGTTACATATATAAGGATGTGGTCTTTTATCACACTGTGTAATTTTATGTCAATATATATTGATTTATTGTGTATTTTCTGGAAAGTCAGATGAGAAACTAACAGAAATGTCTGTTTTTGATAACCAAGCAAGTTCAAACCTGATAAATCAAAGCACATTTTCACATTGATGCATGAATTATATAAAAATATATCAACATTGAAAATACATCAATATATCAAATATCAACATAAATTACCATACATTGTCTATAATGTCCTAATGCAATATGAGATATTAAAGGAAGCGACACCACTGTAAAATTTATGGCACAATCTCGACAGTTGACAAACTAATATCATCTTGCGGCATTTATCAGCATGTCGTTCAACCCTGTCAGTCTTTCAGTCAAAGGTGTCCTCTTACACATTAGTGTGTGCGTGTGTGCATGTGAGTGTGTGTTCGTGAGTGTATCCTCTGAGATATTCAGGGAAAGACGTCGGTCAGAGGAGGAAGTGAGCAGATGGAGGGCGGATGGAGAGCCAACAGGAAGTGAGAGCTTGATGGTTTCCTCATGTTTTGTTGGCAGCAGTCGAGATTTCACTTCCTTATTCGCACACAGCCACCAGGTGCTCTGTGTGTGTGTGTGTGTGTGTGTGTGTCACGTTTCAATCCAGCTCTTTATTCACTTAAACTTTTCTGATTTATATAATAACAAACTGAATATGTCAGTTTCCCACAGTGTTCGATTGTGGAGGTGCCTTAAATCAACGGTGACCAACAAAGAAACATTTATATGAAAAACAATATCATATATATTTGAAAACGAGAAGCCACATCACAACCACAACAATTGCAGCCATGTTTAAACCATCATGCAGTGACACAGTGAGAGAAACTGATCCAACTCAGCAGGTGATTTATTGATCGCTCACATAGTAATTAACCAGAGCAGCACATCAGGAAAAAATTAGGGGTGTATAGACGAACTGACACATTTCAGGAAACGGATACGGGAGTTAATGATTTAACTACGTCGATGCATAACTAAAGATCTGACTCAAGTTCTGTGTGACGTTCAGAGCAGGGTGTCACAAAATCTATTTTGTGCAGCGATGAAGAAGTTAAAGACAGAAACGGTCAACGCAAGGTGAGTAACATTAGTCAGATAATACTTCATCCAGCTGGTTCCACCTCCTCCTGTTTGAAGGCAATGACTGATCAACAGTTTTCTTTCCAAGGACATTGTGTCAGGGCTTAAAATACAGAGGGAGAACATTAAGGAAAATCCAATTACTCTGGCAGATTAATTTATGACCAAAAAAAAATCTAAAATCTTATTGAATCTGAGCTTAATCAATATTAATAAAGCACAATATAATTAAATTAACTCGCATCTGTGAGATACACACCCCTCATACCGACCCATTTTGGCAGTTTAATGTATTATTCAGGGAACCCCCCCACCACACGAATGCATTTCAGATCTGTGGGAATCTTTGTTGCATCAGAGGAAATAAATGCCATTTATTTAACGAGTTTGATTCGTTTTGGCAGTGCAACTGCGGCCCCGTCTTCCTACAAGTATTTAAAACAAAACCAAAAGTGGTCACGAGATGAAGTGAGTCAGGGCGGCTGAACAGTTTTGTGGGGAAACCCTGCTGACAGTCGGTCCTGGTTCCTGTTCAGACTGCAGACGCTGCAGAGAGCCTGCAGTCTGCCTGTGGTTTGTTTTCTGTCCGTCTGTCAGTGTGACGTCGAGCTGCAACACACACACGCACCACCTCTGTCTCGCAGGTCAGGATCCTGCTCAGACCTCAGTCCTGCTCCTGGTTCCTGGTCTGTGCTTGTGAGGAGTGGACTCTGAGGAATGCAGTGTTTGCGTTTTAGAGCTGGGCGTGGCTCCGCTTGGTCGAGATGACTGGACTGAACACAATCAGCACGCAGCCATTCATCACAGCCTGTACGCTCAGAGTCTCACACATGCACACACACACACACACACACACACACACACACGCCTGTCACTGTCACAGCCAAGACGCTCCAAACAAACGCTCCAAACTGGGACAAGATGAAATCTGTTAAAACAAAAAACACATAAAAAACACATCAGAGAGGAACAGGGACCTGCTGTTTGGACTCGAGAGGAACTCTCTCTGCTGTTTGGAAAAAGATCTCAACTTTTGTACAAAAGGCTGAATTTATTCCCAGCGGCTCCACTCGAGTTTGCTGAACTCTTGAGTGTAGTTGTAACTCTGTGACATCTGCCTCTGGAGGCTTGTTCGTCTGACCTGTGATTTAGTTTTTGTCTCCCAGTTCGACTCTCAGCGCAGTCGGAGAGCCTTTGGCCTCGGCTCCGTGAGATCATGTGCTCAATGCAACTGAAGTGGCTTTTCATTTCAAAGTTCACCAGAAAAAAAGAGCAGGAGAGGCACATGAGAGGTGTGTGTGTGTGTGTGTGTGTGTGCCTTCACATAAAGTTTTCCTGTGACTTTGAATGTGTCATACTGTTTTGTTCTGCTTTCATTGTCAGTTTTGGGGGCTTGGAAAAGCTGAAATGATGTCTGAACAGAAAATGCTGTCGTCGTGTTGGTAGAACAGGTTATCAATACATTGCAGGATCGGTGTTTGGATCTCCAGCTCCCTCAACCTCTGTTTGTCCTTGAACGAGACGCTGAGTCCCGAATTGCTCCTGACGCGAGTGTCAGTCGTGAAATAAATCCAAGTCACTTTGGATGAAAGTGTTTTTGGCTTTGGGAATGTGCTTCTGTGGTCGTAAAAGCTGCAGTTGAAGCAGCAGCTGAGGTCAAAGTCATTTCAAGTACAGACACTGAAAGGAGTTAAATGACACATCAATTAGTCCATTAATTAGGGAAACTGAAACAAACCTCTTCGACCCAAACTCAGGACACCCATCCAATGCCAGCCGGTGCTTTTTTTTTTTTTTTTCCACAAAATGTCAAATGTGAAAACCTCTTTGTGTCAGACTGATTAAGATATTAAGGCAGTGATCTGCTGTGATAATCTGATCAGAGCTCATGCTGCACCCACTGTCCTGAAAAGGCTTCTTCTCTCATTTCATGCTTTAAAACAACTTTAACTGTCTTTTCACCCCAAATTCAACCTGCTAAACAACATATCTACATACAACATATTTAACTCCAGTTTCTACAAGTTGTTAATAAGTTGTAACGTCAGTCCTCGTATCCTGAGCTGTTCTCCGTCATCGAGCTTTGGTAGTCATAGAATAAAATGGATTCTCTCCATGCAAAGTTTCCCAATGACATCCAGACAAAAAAGTGCAGAAAATACTCAAAACTATTTACTATGTATTTGTTTGTTAAGAATCCAGTTAATTTTCACCTGTAAATCAGATTTTTATATCTTTCTTTAATGATACCAGCACTTTAAATGGTGCATCATCAGGTCGAGTATCTGCAGGCCTCCGGTCGAGTCGTCATGTTGTCCCGCGTGCTGTCGTCATGTTCTCCCGCAGACAGAAACATGTTCCTTCCTTCACCTCCTCACATCGCATTCCTCCTCCGAACGGTCGCTCTCGCCGATTGGACTGTCAGATACACCCTTCCCACCCGCTCGCATGAATGGCAGCTTGTGTTTCAGGCTCCCGCTCTCTTGTCAGCCTCAATAGTTATTTTTCATAAAAACCCAGGAATGTTTGGTGTCACATTGTCCAACTGGTTTACAGCCCAACAAGCAGCAGACTGTGAGGCTTTTTTTCCGCTCCACTCGCAGTCACAAGATGCTCCACCAGCAGTCATCTGAGGCTGAGTAATGCGCCGTGTCACAGCTGAGAACTGGAAGAGGCTGATGGGTGTCGGGGTGCTTCACTGCACAATAGGAAAGAAAAAGTCCTAAAACACCAGAGCCTGTTTGGACTCCAGAGAGCATTAGTTTATTTACTCTGCTCCTTTTCTGCTGCAGGAAAGTGTCATTTGGACTTCGCACTGTAAGAACAAAATTCAATTTATTAACATGCTTTTATCGTCAGAAGAGTCCAGATTTTAACGAGAAGGATTTTCCTATAAAACGATGTGTAGACTCATAAAATAATAATCCCTCTCAGTCACCACTTATGACCTAGCATAAGTGTGTGGTGTGTCTGTATCTGCAGAGACTCTGCCTGCCTGATTTTCTTATTTTGCTGTGTTCAGAGCAGAGTATGAGCGGCAGGACTTCTTGTTCTTCTTGTAACATGAACTTTTTAGAGACATCTCGGGTACAAGGTTCATCCATGTGTTTATACGAGGGGCGGGGGAAATAATCGATTCTACGATGCATCGCAGTGCTCTTCCAAATGATTCTGCATCGATTCAGTAAAGTCTGTAATCGATTATCAGTGTAAAACATTCAATGGACTGCGTTTTCTGAAGTTTGGCACTGCTGCTATGTAAAAGGTGTGCGCCGTGTTTATGTTCTAGACTGAGCCAAGATGGCAGAAAGAAATGGGCACACTTGTTGGTATTGATGGGGAAAAAATAAATCATGTATAGAAATCTAAACTTGAGATGCGTCAGGATGTCGTGAGAATAGTTTAATAATCAAATAGTGACCCTCTGAATCGAATTGTGATGTGACTGACGATTCCCACCCCTCGTTTATACTGTATTTTAAAAATTGGGACTTTTCTAATCTGTGTCATTAAAAAGCCGGCAGAGGGACCGGTGGTTCCCGAACAACAGGGAGGCAAAGTGAAGGCTGAATAAAGGCTCTGGTCATGAGGTGCTCTGGTGGCTCGTGGGCCTAAGGCGCTGACTGTGAACCATGATGTTTCTTTTTTGAGTCCACCCTAAACCTCCATCCCTATTCTCTCTTCTTCTTCCTGCCCCTCCACTGTTAACTTTATATTGAAATGCCCCCTAAAAAAACTTAAACTGCTCTGATTAATACCTGAAAAGTGGACATTTGATGTGATCGATCAATCAATAACCTCCCTTCCTGAATCAGACAGATGATGGCTCGTCTAATTTTGTGCTCAGTTTCTTTACGAGAATACACTTTTTTTACCATCGCCTCATTGAATTTGTTCGTTTTGTTGCGTGGCAAAGCTCCCCTGGTCATTAGCTGGCTGTCTGCAGATATCAGACTGGTGTCAAGAAACACAAACAGCAGGAGCTGATGAAGTGGTTGAGCTGACTTTTCTGCTCTGACTGCGCTGAAACTGATTATTAAACAGGACGTTTGTGCTCTAATTAATTGAAGCATCTGGGACTGACGGTCCATAGCTGCATGTGATAACCTGCAGGCCTGAATGTGCATAACAATGACAGCTGTTCAGCTCGTGCAGATATTATATTATTGTTATTGTTATTATTGTTCGACTCTTGCACACAAAGTCTTGAAAAATATAATGCTTGCATGGGAGTGTATTTGTGTGGTGAATTTGAAGAAAATGGTGTTTTTTTTGTTGTTTTTTTTTTTACTATTGTAGTCATTCTTCTCAACTAATCATGACCAACGGAGAACAGCTGAAAAAAATCATAATCACAGACGATTGATTCATGTTACCCGAAGTTTTCAAATTGAAGAGAGGAGGAGGTGTGGTGGGAGAGACATGAAAGGGAGAGGTACTCAGCGCTGAAAACAACAGGAAATTAGCTATTGTAGTTTGGCCTGCTGATTTGGCAATTAAAAACACGTTGCGTCTGATTGCATCCATTTATGCCAAACAACTTAGCCCCAACTTAGTCAAATCTGAGCGCACATTTTTAGATTTAGTGCCCTTACACTTTCTAAAGATATAATTTTTTACCTAATTTCCATAAATCTGCTTAGAAATGATAAAAAAAACACTTCAGAATAATGTTTTCTTCTGTATCAGAGTCGGATGTCTGCACAATTGTGGGTACATTGGAAACAGGAACTTATTATTGCTAATTCGGCATATTTCTAATGTTTCCAATCTATAAACAAAGACACACTGGACAATTGAAACGTGAAGTGTCATTCCTGCAGCGGAGACACAGCTGAAGATCTGTTACAGAGGTGTGTTTGACTCGTGGACTGTGAGGACGTTAAACTAAACGGTGTCTCGGTCCACAGTGCGAAGCTGCAGCAGCATCAATCAGTTAGTCAGGTGGACCCTCCTCCAGGACTCTCCTGAGACCGAGCTGGATGGACTTCCACCTCCACAGATGAGTGATGATGAACGGCCGTCATAATGACTCACCTCACCTCTTCAGCTGATGGCCACATTGATTTTTTTTTTCTGGCCCTTACATTTATGCCTTTTGATTGACGTGAAAAAATGTAGCTTTGACTATATCTCTAACAGCCTGTGTTGTATATGTCCAACTTTTCCTCTGACCTCGTGTTTGTGTCGTTGTTTCCTTCATTTAGTCAGCTCAGTGACATAGTTTTTATTGATTCATTCATCGATTGTATATCCCTGACCGCTGTAGTTCTGTATGTCCACTGTGAAACTGAAGGGAGATGAGATTTGAGCGGCTGCCGGCGGAGATTACAAACCAAGTTTGTCAGTAGTACAAAGCTGTCCTGATCTCGACTGACTCACGTTGTATTACTAAACTCTGCATAATAAAAAGAGAAAACTGAGAACATGGCCATGTTTCTGAGTTTGAGGGTCAGTCTGCAGGTTGAAAATAATTTAATGTAGTAGTCTAAAGATTTAATCTGTGGACTATCTCCTCTGATATAACACTGAGTCAATACTGCTGCAGCCAACATTAAGAGAAAACAATTTGCTTTACATTTCATAGGTTAAGCATCTAAATCCATACAGATTTAAATATTAATGACTTCTTTTGTTGTCAGTGAAGTTTGTCTTGACACGTTTCAACCTGACTGTGACTGACTGGGCTGGTTGATGTGCCTTTGCAGAATAAAAACCCCTGAGGGTTTCGTTTTCCACCTGGAAAAAAAGTGTTACAATTTCTTTTGTTGTGATTGGACGAGTTCTTCATTTCCCACGAGATGGCAAGCCTCTGATTTCATATGATGTGGGGAAACCCTGCAAACATGTAGCTGCTTTTGTAAGGCTGGTGGAGCTGAGTGCAACCCGACAACTGGACTTTTTAGAAACTTTGACAACCACGTTCAGACTCTGAGCTCACAAACAGACTGACAATCAGCAGTGAAGACGTCACGTGGTCTGAAGGTCTTTGTTTAATGGCAGCAGGTGGATGATGAAACATTTGTGTCAATAAAGTTTGGTGAAGAAGAGAGATCACTGTGTTCGTTGCAGTTGCACATCGAACCTGCAGGCTGTTGGCTGTCGTCGGTGGTGATGTTGACTCAGATTGCAGGACTGCCGTATCTCTCTGTGTACACACTGTAGTTCGTGTAATAAAAGAGAGGATTATTATAAGGGAGGGACTGAAAAGTGAGAGCAGTGGCAGCTTGTGGAACATAAAACAAAGCAACAGAGAAAGGAAAGGAACTGATTGCCGACATTTCCCTTTTATGATAAGCCACAGAAAAGCAGTGACTTAAAATTTACTGCTGATGTTTTGAAGAGGAAGCGCACTGACTGCTCCAGTGCTCCCAGCACAGCGGGTTTCTGGGCTTCTGGTCCTCTGAGACGTTTAAAGGATGTGGTCAGGGTTGCTCTTCACACAAATTAGATAAGCTGCTTCCTCCAGCTGTTTATGGATTATAGCAGTTTGACCCGCGCTGCTGTTTAGACCAACGCTGCATGTTTATGTATAAGGCGGTGCAGTGACCCTCGCTTGGTTAAAATTTTAAATTTCACCTTCTCAGTCATGTTCTCTCAAACCCCAAAGTTAAATTTTTCAGATCGTGCATAGACAAAAACTCTAAAACTGCATTTAGATGTAACAATAAAACTTTATTGTTAAAAGCAACATGCACTTTTGACATATGACACGTTGTAAAACACCCCCGGTTATGTTTAATGAAAGAAAATCGTAACTCAAGGCCCATTCACTCGCTTTTTCCAAGGGACATTGATCCTGCCTCTCAGTAGACTGAACCAGATTCCACCTTTTGACGATAATGACCCATAAAACTGACAGTATCTTCCATCCGCAGGTGTTCAGAGGTTAACTGAAGACCTGCGGCTGTGCTGGGAGCGAACCAGTCTGATGATAAAGCAAATAAAGCTTCGCCTGATACACCTGGTACCTGTCGTGCCGTAATGTCGGAAATCGCTCGCCCGGCATGTCGACAAGTGGAAACTTTATCTGAAGCTGAGAGACAAAGTTGACTTCCTGCCGTGATAATGTTTGTACACACTTTGTCCAGCACTTAGATGAGACAGATCCTGACACCTGTGATAACTGTGACACCTGGAGTGACTCAGGAAGGGGGCGGGGCTTGACATTTAGCTCGTGGGATGTTTGTGTCTTTGTGTTATCTCGTCAGGATGTTCGCAGGCCCGCGCTGGCATATTTTTTACTCCGTTCTCTTCATCTACCTCGTGAGGGAAAAGATGCAGCAGCGTCCCACACGTCATGGCCTGCTTATCAATGCGCCGCAGACAGCCGCCGTTATCTAACATGTTAGAGACGCTCTCCATGTTACACACTCCCCACTCACACAGTCATGTAAATCTACTCTGATAATCTTAGAGGAGAAACTGTTTATTTCTCGTGATTGTGATGTCAAGTTATTTCAGGCACATTTTCATACAAACAGTCTTTGTTCTGTCTGCTCGTGTACTGTCCCAGTTTAAAGTTCACATTTAGAGCGTTTCTGTTCTGTCCGTTTTATTTGATGTTTAATGTTACGTTACCTGAAATTACACGAATTAATTGGTTCGTGAAAGGGTGTGCGTCACAACAGTCTTTCGTTTAACAAAACTGCTCTGCTTTTATGTTCAGAAAAGGTGTCGTGTTATAAACATGACGTGTTATAAATATGACACCTTTTTATTTGAAATTCAAACTGTTGGAATTAAACATTTGAAATCTTTCCAAAATGGAAATTTTTAGTGTGTAACTGCAACAGACAATGCTTTGTACTCTGTAGAATTAGATCCGTTGATGTAGTGTTTTTCAGGAGGGTTGTGTTTGAATTTCTTTGAAAGATTTACGTGTTAAATACTGAACAGATGGATCACATGTCGAGACGGCTTCAGTCAATGTGAATATCTGAATCGAAGCGTAACGGGAGCGTATCTTTCTCCTTACTGATGGTTACTAAGCTGATTTATTTATTAAACAGCAACATACGGCTCAGTCCTCATTTAGTTGTTTCAGTTCCTGTTTTAGCTCTTTGCTAACAGTAAATGGAGAATAAAAAAAGATGAGTCAATGGAAAATTTGACCAGAAATTTAAAATTTCAGCAGCAGAGTCTGACTGACGCCTCCGAGGGTTTTCGGTTCGGGGCTCCACGCGTTAATCTGCAGCCCAGAGGAGGTCAGCCGGCTCCGACCCCCGCTGCAGGTGCTTTCACCTGGGCCCTTTCACAGCCTGGAGGCCCCGCCCTCACAGCCCTGTGGAGCTCGTTAGCCATTGGAGCTAATAGGGAGGGTCTTCGCTGCACAGATGCTGACGCACTTCAAAGCAGCTCCCCTTCAAAGAGGACACAGGTCAGAGAGGGAGTAGGAGGAGGAACATGAATATATGCATGAATTCATGTTGAATACTTTGACTTTGAGGGTTCTCTCGTACAGCACGGTGAAGGTCGGAGAGGTGGCTTTTCACAACTTTGTTTCTTAAATGCTGATGATTTTTAGCTGAGTTTAGTGAATTCAGCTTCATACCACGAGAACAAAACTATGTGGCCACAGGAACTCAGCAGCTTCCTCTCCTCTGGGAAGTCTCTCTGCTAGATTTTGGCTCGTTCGGCCTCGAGAGCATCAGCGAGGTCCTGGCCCGGCTCGTGAGTCGGCGTTCCAGCTCATCCCAAAGGTGCTGGACGGGGTTGAGGTCAGTGTCCCTCTGTGTCCCTCCACTCCAAACTGGGAAAACCGGTTTCTTCATCATGTTGAAACTGTAAATGGTCGAACACAAACTGTTAAGGCAAAGTTGGAAGCACACTGGTATTAATTAACTGGTATTAATTTCCAAGTAAAAAGGCAATCTTCTGTAATGTGACTGTTATCTGGCTAAAGCAGAATATTGAATCGCTCAGAACTGGGCGTCACTTGGCAAACACAGCGTGCTTAAAAGTTGTAGAGGGATAAGGAGCTGGAGAGGACTGTTGGCCTCCACCCACACCTCCTTCACCCTGTTTTGTAGATTTGTAGTAGGACGAGGGAGAATGAATACATTAAATATAACTCTGTTAGCTACTACGACTCACAAGTGGCTTTTTACGATACACACGGTTGGCCTAAATCACATTTATTTAACGCCTGCTGTCAAAAAAAGAAGGCGCGAACAGGACCGTCCACATACTTTTGGCCACATAGAGCGCAGTGTCGTCAATCCAGCAGTGTTTACTGTTGAACATGAAAAAACACTTTACATTCACATGCAGATTTAATGCACTCATCAGAAAGACACCCTCGTCTTTCTGAAAGGGTCAGATGGTTTTTAGTGATTGGGTCCAGTGTTCCCAGGTATCAAAGAGTTGTGGTGTTTGTTGCTGCAATGTTGAGCGGTGTTTACAGTAAACAGGGTCCCCTGGTGGCGAGAAGGAAATGCCTGAATCCCGCTGACTCGGCTGCTCATTGCGGATTAAAAACAAACACTCAGACTACAGACTGTTTGTGTTTGCGGTGGCATGTCAGTCGTCGAGATGAGCCTCCGTTTTAACACCACCGTACGCTGACGATCAGACCGAGCTTCCATTTATTTTCTCTTCCTTCTTCAGACTGACATCATGTTCAGGGTTTTCTCTTTGAGAGGGGGGTTATTTTACTCCAAATTCCTAGTTTTTTTTGTGTGTGAAAATTCATTCTTGACCTTGGGAGTTGCTGTTTGACAAAATTTCTTATCGTGAGGTCGACTTTTGTTTCTCATGGCCGTCATCAGTGGGTGGAGTTCACTCAGTTGTCACGTAGGCGATCAAATTGTCGTCATGTGACTGGAGAACCGGTGGGAGGCTTGTATTGTGGAGACATTATAGGAAATGCAGCGTTAGTGGAGCTTCATGAGTGGTGGTATTGTTCGATAATAACAAGTATAATGAAGCAGATTTGGTTCACGAGGACTCTCGGCACGACTCAACCCCCCCCCGCAGGAAAATCCTAATGGACAATATTGTTTCATGAAAAGCAGAAACATTAAAGGGACAGTGCTCCAAATCTCTCAGCTCTTCTGTGTTTTCCTTCATCTGCTGCAACAATGGAGGCTTTTATGTGACTCCTCCTCACACACATTCACACCTGGTGACTGACCAGTACCACATACACACACACACACACACTATATTTGGGTTGTGATCAGTGTGGATCAGGACTCTGCAGCAAGGAACAGGCTGCGCTTCAGGCTGTAAACAGGATTATTGAATCTCTGGATGCTCTCCAGATGTTGCTGCTTTGTTTGGTTCAGATCTGTCTTCTCCCCGGTGTCTCTCCCTGCTTTCATGAAGGACGTGTCCTCTGAGCTGCTGTCTCCGGTGTCCTTCGAGTTTACGGTTCATCAGCAGTGTCACTTGATTGTGTGTATTATCACAGGCTGCATCTAACAAATACTTTCTCTTTTATTGGACTAATAATTTGGTCTATAAAATGCCAGAAAATAATTAGAACATGTCCGTTACAAGCTGATGTTTTCAAATTTCTATGAGATCTAACTGTCCAAAACCCAAATATATTCACTTTAATCTAATAGAAGATGAAGAGAACCAGTGAAATGTTGGCATGTGTGCTAAAAAATGACTCAAAGTTTTGATAAATGATTAACTGAGCAGTCTTTTCAGCTGTACTTTATTTTACACGCTGGATTTTACTGCCTTAAATTGTTTCAGTCTGGCATCATAAGATATTAAAAGTGTGTTAACATGTTCATTTCCAACATCTTAATAAGTAATAAATAACTAGAAGCTACCACTTTAAAATTTTAAGGGGGATCCCTTTCTCAAGTCAAACTGCTGTCGTTGATGTATTTGAAAGAGGCAGCAGATTCCTGCAGAGGCTTCAGGAGAAAAAAAAAACAGGATTCAGTGAGGCTCAGTTAATTGCCTATGAATAAGTCGACTCTTGAAAACAGTGAAGGAATGGGGAGAAAAAATCAGAGCAGGAGGAAGTGAATACCAGAGATTTGAGTCAGTCTCAGTCGTCTCCATGGCTATTAGTCCAAAGGGGGTTGGCCTGTTAGCTCCAGGGAATGGCATGGAAACATTAAGGACGGGATATAATCACAGACAGTACGCTAAATCAAGGTGGACGTCTTCACGTTTGTTGGCATGTTCAGTCCGTGTGCTCATGAAGTTTGGACTGCATGTCGGCCCATGCAAACGTGGGCTGAGTTGACCCAATTTGGACCCTCGGATGGAGAAAATATCAATTAGGCTTTATATTGTAAAAGCAGAAAATTCCAGATTTTAATGAGTAGGATTTTCCTCAAGAACAATGTATAGACTTAGACAAAAATAATCCCTCTCACTCTTCACTTATGACCCACTAGAAGTGTGTGGTGTGTCCCTCTGCCTGGATTTTCTTATTTTGCTGTATTTTGGATGTTTCTGGGCGGCAGCATTTGGGCAGTGATGTGCAGCCCCGAGCCAATAACAGTGACGGGTGGGACTCTGTAAAAACGTAGCAACCAGTTACCAGATCGTAACCACGAGAGACCTCCAGTTTTGGGGAGGAAGGGCCATGTTTGATCATTGTGTTTCCTATGAGAACCAAAGAACCAAAGACAGAGAACAGTTCAGCTTTATCTCTACTTTATACTGAAGCAAGGAATGACACACACACACACACACACATACACACACCAGTACGATAGACTGGGGGACCTCAGGTGGTCTAAACTGTCCACTCATCCAACCAGTCTGCCAGGAATCCCAGGAGTGAGACTTCTACATGAAACCAAAGACTCTGCAGACTCTGGGTGTGTGTGGGGCGGTGTGTGGGTGTGTGTGTCTTTTTTATTATTTCTTGGATGCCTGTCACTCGTCTGACCCACTAAACAAGTCAAAGATGAGTTTCTACAGGTTCGTCAGTTCAAACCGTCTTCACTGTTCTGTCACACGTTAATATGCTCTACACTTTCCTCCAGACTTGATGTTTGTTATTTAAAAATTAAACTGACTCTCGTTGCAATTGATAGTTTAAGTTGGGAGGCCTCATCCTCTCCTCTGATTGGACGGCAGATAGCTGAGGCGATGTTGAATTTATCTTGCTTTAAAAAGGAAAAACACACTTCAGGTGCTTTTAAAATGATAAATAGATTAATGAATTGAACTCAAAACGCTCTTTAAGATCAAACCTACATGTAAATCCAGGCACAGATCTCTGCTGGTGTTTGTTCTCCTGGAAACGCATCGACAAGTCTTCATATTTACAGGCCTGCAGATGTCAGGTGGAGCTGTTTTATTTTCATACAGCTGTGTATGATCTCATCTCCATCGCAGTGAGTACCAAGTGTTCCACTGAGAGTGTTTGTTCAGCGGGTGTATTAATGATCAGCGTTTCAACAAACACCGACGGCGGCCAGTCAGCCAGACTCCGTCCGGCCTCTCGACCAATCAGGAGGCGGAGAGGAGCTGCTGTCATTGATCGATTTTTATCATCAGGAGGAGCTCACGCCTCCTCTTCTTTTTAAGATTGATGTCCACCAAAGAAGAGCTGAACTTTGAGAGCGCTGTAACACACCCGCTGTAGCCTGAACATCTGTTCACGTTATAAAACACTGAGCCCACCCATTTGTGATCCCATTGTCATTATATCCAGTACAGATGCTACACTCCTCGCATATGCTAGCACAACGCCCAGGATTGATTACTGCGATGCACTTTTCTCCGCCCAGCCCACGACCGCGACAAGAGCTTTTCATTTAGTCCGAAACATCTTTACAAGAGCGGAGAAGTTTCATCATCTGTTGTAGTTTCTCCTCCAAGATTTAATAAAATACCTTTTAGAGGTTAGAGCTCTCTGTCTTTCTGGAGGTAGAGATATTAAAATGATCTCTTCTCTTCGTGCACCATCGTCGACTCCAAAAAATTCAGACTGACATGTTCGATGTCTCTGGGAACTTTTGCTCTGTGGGTTTGACAAATGGCCGTCCAGTGAGGTTTACCGGGTTAAGAGAGCAGGTTAAAAAGAATAAAGAGACAGACAGGAAACTGGCCACACCTGTACTGTTTCCTGTGATGAGTCAGATACCAAATTGTGTGTGTGTGTCTGTGTGCCTGTTACAGTGTAAGATGATCCTCTGTAATTGTCCATCTAAGAGCATCATTGACACAGATAGCTGTGTGTGCAAATGTTCTGGAGATGATTCCTAGATAGACAGTTTCCTGTGTGCGTGTGTGTTTGAGTGTGTGTGTTGGTCCAGACCTCTGCCTCTCCTCTCTGCAGTGTGGGGATTTCCTTTTTCCACTCTGGTCACATGACTGCAGATATGGGTGTGGTCTCCTGCATTCCTGGCCTCTCTCGCTCTCTTGTTGTTCTGTCTGGCAGGTTGCGACACTCACTCACACTCACTCACACATTACACACACACACACACACACACACACTGTTGTCTAGACCAAAATGCACATCAGCTCCATGTCGGCTGTGTGACGTGCCCTGCATGTAAAAAATGTCCGTGTGAAGGCACAGTGGCATGGTTCAATGGGATTTTGTGTGTGTGTGTGTGTTTGTGTACTAGATCCGTTGCTGGGTGCAACAAGAAAAAAAGTTCCTCGCTGTGTGGAGGGTGTGGCCAGCAGTGAGTTTGCATAGTGGGATTGTGTGTGTGTGTGTGTGTAGGAGGGCGGTGCAGGCTGCTGGTTTAGTATGCAGAGCAGGTGTGTCTGCAGAGGCTGAGAGCAGAGAGGAGGAAGAGGAAGGAGGATAACAGCAGCCGAACAGAGGGGACGGTCTGATTGAATGTAATGAACAGAGAGAAAAACCAAAAAGCTTTTTTCATGAACTGAAACTGATTCTGCAGGTGTGTGTGTGTGTGTGTGTGTGTGTGTGTGTTTGTGTCAAGTCATGCTTTTTTTATATCTATGCATACATACCGTCAGCAACAGCAGATGCACTTTTATCTTTATTAATCTAGAATATAACATGACAGTCCAAAACAGTTTGTGATAAACAGTTCTGAAGTCAGTAATTATGGCTGTCAGACAGAAATATTTAAATGTTAACTCCACACGCTTTTAATTGTGACGATCTTTAACATCCAGCCAGTTTGACAGAGGGAGAGAGAGAGAGAGAGAGAGAGGTGGGACTGACCCCTTATTCACTTTCCACTTTATATTCATGTTTTATAACTGCACAGTGAAACGATTCAGGCGGCAGAGAGGAAAGGAGGGAGGCGCTGATTGGCTGTAGTGAGTGTAAAGACGCTGACAGAGATGAATGACACTGAAGTGTTTGATAAGAAGCTGTATAATTTACAACTTCGTGGAACAATGTTGTCGGCCGCTGATGTCGCCTCCTGCTTAAAGCGGCACCACGAGAAGATTCACAATTAAGATCTCACTGCAGTTTAACTCTGCTAAACTAATGACTAGAATACATAAACCTTACAAGATGAAGTGTAAAACTGATCATCTCTCTCTTTCTTTTTATAGTAGACTGCTAAAATGCAAAATAATTTTGGGCCACGACTCACAACAAGCCTCATTCAAAATATGAGTATCTTGGTTTGATTGTTCCTTCATCATTTCAGTCTTTCAGTCTGAAATAAAAAGATAAAACAGAAAGACGCACGTCTGCTCACACTCACACTTCATAGTCCATCTTCCTAAAGCCTTTTTCAAACATGACCTTTGACTCTGGAAAACTGATACATTTTTCATGTTTTTTTTTTTTTACATTTTAATTTTTTTATAGAGTTTTATAGAGTAAACGATGAACCAGTTAATTAAAAACATATCTGGATCAATCAATAATAAAAATAAGCCCTATTTTACACCCATTAAGGGAAAATGGTAAAAAATAAATGATTTACTTCTATTACAACGACAATATTCCCTTTAAAAGTTTTTAAAATTGAATTTTGCTTTGACCAGAGGAAACATTAGGGATATTGTGAAACTCCTTCTGTGACATATTCTTCATTTTTAGCATCTTCAGCTAAAAACGATCAACGAGATAGTTACCAGTGCGGACCAGAAAGGGTTTTTAAAATTTATTTGCACGTGCCCTTAGGGGCTCTGTACATTTGCCACAAATCTTTAAAGATTTTAAATATATGATGTAGTTCAGATTTATTTTAACAGACGTGGAGTTTAGTTTTGAATACTTAGCTTATTGATAGCAGCTGACTGATACTGTCTTTATGACAGTTTTATTGAGGTTTTTGGCCCCTTTTAGCAAAAGCAAAGCGACTGTTTTAAAATGTTTTAACGAAGTCGGTCTGCTGTGTTAAATATACATCTGATTGCCTAATAACAACAGCATGGTAGATGTGATGTTAGTCAGCGTGAGTCATCGCACTTCTTGGTTTTGTTTGGTTTAACCAGATATAATCCTGACAAGTGTGCCGTGCGCTCTGCCAACACACACATTATTTCCTCACCGAGGCGGATTATTTTTGGAGAACTGTTTACATGTGAAAAGACGTCGGTACATTTTTGTGTTTTCAGGTGTTTTTTCAAAAGGATTCTGTCCACAACGAAACGCCAAAAGAAGAGAACTAAATCTCTTCTGCTGTCCTCTGCTCCACAAACACGTTAAAGTATTTCACGATACGGAAGGAAAATCCAGAGACAATAAACATTCATAAGCTGTAAACACGAGAGTATTTCCATCTCGACATGATAAGAACGCAGCGTGGGGCAGGGCGCTCGCAGGTTTTCTCGTAGAGCAGAATGTGAAATGTTTAAACGACACAAATAATTAGAAATAATTTCCCATTAAAGACAGATCCAGACACACCACCTCCGGGATTACAGACTGTCCCCCCTGCTGCCTCACCCACACACTCATAAATCAGTTTGTTCTCCTTGGCCTTTTAGTAATTTTCTGTACACACACACACACACACACAGACACAGACACACAGAGGCTTATTGTATCTCACTCACACATACATATAAGCTGAGTGGCTGGCAACATGGTGGCTGCAGCATAATTTCATCTGGAGTCAATAACAAACAGATAAGATGGACAAAGAACAGACACACTGCCTCTCTCACACACACACACACACACACACTCTTATGGCTATATGGAGGCTCCGTCTTTATATGGAGACTGCTGTAGTCCTGACATCACTTCCTGTCAGGCTTCTATAACTCAATGCAGAATACAGAATCTCTCGCTGAGGCTTTTCTTTCTGTGGCCTTTTGCAGGAAAGTGAAACTTGTGCTTATCACGTGGCTTTAACCTAATTCAGGCTGCAGTGTTGTTCCATTTCACCGATAAACCACAGCGTTACACAGAATTAGACTCGGAAAGAAGATCGTTGAGAACGGAGGAAGAAGGCAGAACCAACCGACTGATTTACTAAATAAACATGAAAATTTAAGAAATGTCTCGGCTAGTAAAGACTTAAGTGTTTACCTATATAAATCTATAGCACTGTCCAGTCAAATCAAGTATGTACACTCACGATAGTTTATTTATCTGCATTCAGATATAGATATGTGTTTCAGCATTTGTAGTATCATGTCGCTGGTTTGTGGTGAGAAGGAAAATACTTACAAACGCCACAGAGTTATTTTGTCATATAATCTAAAAATAATTTATAATAAGGTTATATAATTTGTGGTGTGATCTGCTGTGTTTGTGAACTATAAGTTAACATTTTTAATTCAACATCTTTCCATCTCTTCATAAGTACAAAAACAGCAAAACGGCATTTTGATCAATCAGCTTTATTGATCATAATCCACACTCTTCCTCTTTCAGTCCAAACCAGTCAGGTATCAGTTCTCTCAGGTGTTCGGTGTGAATATTTAATAGTCAATAATCTGTATGTAGGGACTAGTTTGGGAGTTGGGAACTGTTTTAGTTTAATGATTTCTAAAAATCTCCAACGAGGCTCAGCTGATGTTGGTTGATCCATTCGGGGGTTGATCAGATCAGAGGTGGTTGTCATGGAGACAGCTGCTGGTCTGCGGTTGTGATCTTCCTCGATAGTGTTGAAAACGTCCCATCGTCATCACCGTCCACCTGTAACTGACTCACCTGTCACGTCAAAATCACTCTGTGGGATCACAAACTGCCAGTTCAGATTCAAAAGGAAGAAAAAAAGGGTCCGGAGCTCATTGATTTGATTCAAAGACTGTAACTGTGCAAACAGACGAACGTTTTGACATTTCTGTGCAAACACAATAGATAAAGACATGAAACAAACACACATGTAGCCAACCTGTACAACCTGAACAGGTATGCGGCTGTGATTTGTTGAACAGGATTTCAAATCTGTGGGATCCCGGTGTGGGTGTTGTCACGCTGAACATTTTAAGGTCGTATCGGAAAGAAAAGAACACTGATTTATTTTAAAGTGACCAATAAATAAAGAGAGTATAGAAAGTTTAATTAAGGCATCCAACAAGGGTAATAAAAGAGAGGAGACGATAAAAATTCAGTTTTCCATTTATGTCAAAGGGCTCGGCCGTGTTGGTCCAGAGTTGATAATGTCTCTACCTGTAGGAGAGGGTGAAATGATGCTGCAGAGCCACAGTTAGTCTGTTTAAAATGCACAGCAATAGTCCATGTTTTCTGTGTGTACTGCAGCTTTGTTTTCAGGTATGTGAATCTTTTAAATCTCTTTAAGTTTGTCCAATATTAAACCAGGACGTAGAATAACGTCGCCTCCTGCCTTCACAGATAACTTCCCCTCTAAAACACACAATTTATTATTCTCTAATCCGAACAGATAATTAATGCTTCATGTCAGGCAGAGTGTTTAGTAACAGCGTGGCAGAGCTCGTGAAGTGTGTGTGTATTAGTCTGTGCTAATCAAACACTCGCTTGTTAAAGCGTAACGGCAGTGCACACACTCATGACGACACGGCAGGCAAGAAAAGGAGACGTGTGTGTGTGTGTGTATTATCTTTGTGTGTCAGCAGTTGTGTCATTACTGTCTAAAGATAGGAATGCTCACCTTTGGGCTGACGTGGGTGTGGTGCGGCAGCTAACAAGCAATAACTGCATGGCTGTGTGTGTATTTATGTTTCCGAAACTCCACCTAAAATCAGTCAACGTAGTTCTTTCTCTTTTTCTAATCTTTGCACAGCTCATTGTTTCCATGCTTCAAAACCTCGCAGTAAATGATGCTATCATGATGATCGGAAAACTTAAGTACAACTATTTTTACTGACATATATCAGAAATATTTAATCAAACCTGACAAACTGAACATTGAACTTTTATATACTGAAGATTTGTTGGACTCTGCAAATGAACTGACATCAAATGCTCCAACTTTTAAGATAGTTGACTGGAAATGACTTTAAAATGTGGTTTAAAAATCAGCTTTTCATAAGATCCATGAGATTTTCTTCTGTTGTGATTTGTCTTTTAATGCCAATAGCTCTTAAAGAACATTTTATTTTCGAACCTTCATCCAGTGGAGCTCATGATTTTAATTTTCTCAGTCTATTAGTAGACTCTTTAGTGTTTTCTGCTGGGCATTAATCGTTTAAAAGGCCACAGCATGAGAACACAATGGACCACAGCTCAGTTATATTGGGCTCTTACAAGCCACTCACTCGTCTGCGCACCATCTCCGCATTAGCGCTAACAAGTGCCACGAAGTTAAAGGCGAGGAGTGATGTAATGTCATGTCATGTCAGCCATGTAAAGACCGTGCCCTCGTGCGCTTAACGTTACAGCGCAGCACCCGCAAACCGGCCGCGCTTCAGCGGGTCGACGAGCCGGTGTCAGCGCAGGAAGTCCCCGAGTCTCGCCCTTCCTGCCTCTTACATGTATTTTCTTCCATTTTGTCTTGTCTTAATAGAGAAAAGACTTGATTCAGACTGTAATAAGGCAGTAGTTTCTTTACAAGCAGTCAAACTGTCACTTCTTTTATGTGATAAACGTTGTAATGAAAAGTTTTATACAGTGACATTTGGAAAGTGGGTTCACGAAGAGCAAAAAAAGGAATTTTAATGCAATAAAAAGCAAAACAAATTGATTTGAAGAGGGGCCAGAAAACTCACATGACTCAAGATAAAATGGCTGTTCTCAGTTCTCTGGAAACTTCATGCTTAATTATCCTTATTTACACAGTACTATCATTATGTCCATTAATGATTAGAACACGCTAACCGACTCGGCCGCTTTAATGCGAATCGTTCAAGTAGAATTATCTACCTGTTTGGTCTGTTCTAATGAAATACTTGTACATTTCCGCTTCTCAGTGCCTGCGTAATTAAGTAATCTCATCATCTGTAATTAACACGTTCCATCACAATGACATCACCAACTATTTGTGTAGTAATGTACAACAAACATCAGTTTGGTGAGGTCTGTGGGCAGTTTATTTCATTTTATTTCGCTATTGTCTGCTGTCTTATTATTATAATGACTCGACTTCTGGTCAATGAACAGACGGATAATTACTGAACACAGAGAGAGGCCATTTGTCCTGCTCTGCACGAGATAACACACACACAAGCACAAACGCACACCATCAGAGCGCCCTGTGAAACCCGATATAAGGGAAATTAAAAAAATAGGGAAATTTCTCAAATTTCCAGGTACATTTTTAAGAACTGAGGAACTTAACAAGCTTTTTGGGAGCTCAGCAGGGTTTTAGTCTGTGTGTTTAGCTTAAGATATCAACAGGAAACTACAGTAAATGAAGAACAAAATGATAACTCTGCTTTTGTGACGCAAACTCTCCGTCTCAATCAAAGCAGACACGTGATGATCTTCCATCCTTTACTGAGTTTATGTCTCGTATCTTGAATCTTACATGAGTCTTACTTGAATATTGTTGAGTCTGTTTAATGAGTAGCTAATGAGTCCTGAGTTTTTTTTTTTTCCTGTCGTTGTTCCGGAGGTTTTGCTCTTGAGGGACTTACAGAGAACCTCAGAGGAACAAACCAGCAGAACCCTGTAGTGTTAACGGTGACGGATGTTTTGGTGCCCAAGGCAAGTAGTTAAATTTGGCTGCTCAGAAATGAAATAAAGGTTGTATGTTGTAGAGGTGTATCTAACAAAATAGCCTTGATGTTTTGGTCCATCATAATAAACAAAGGGAGAAACACAGTAGTAGAAGTAGTGCAAAAGTCAAGAATCATAAATGTAAAATACACATTTATAATGAAAAAATGGAAAAGTGTAAAAAATATGTGAATTATGTCTGTTTTTTTAAATGAAAATAGCTGTACAGTGTTTATGGATGGAGTATTGTGCAGATGTTCACAGTATGATGTCTTAAAACTGCAAAGAATAATCCAAAACTGTGCGTTATTGTAAGTTAGGTGTGGAGATTTTACATTAATATAATATATAGTTTCAATGTAGGAGTTTAGTTTGATGAGACCAGCAGCTTCACAAACAGTCTCTTTCTGTAAATATCCTGTCTGATGTCTGATTGAAGCTATAATGAACATTTACATTAACCCTTGAGTGAATACTTTTAATTTTGCCTTTAAAAACATTACCGTGCCGATATCTGTTTGATATCTTTAGTTCAGTACAACATAACCTAAATAAGTTATTTTTCCGCTTTGACGTACTGTACTGGAACAACTGACAAAATTTCCAGGTGTGATCAGGGACGTGTAAGGGTTAAAGAAGCCAGCCGTGTCACTTTACACGCTCTGGAAATCATTCTCCCCCATCAGTTTGAGAACCACTGACCTCAGTGATCGCCTGCGTCACCTTCACCACAAACCACCACTCAGGAGAACCCCGACCCCATTCAGCAGCAGTGTTTCTATAACGTGTGTGTGTGTGTGTGTGTGTGTGTGTGTGTGTGTGTGTGTGTAAGTGTGGGTCTGTGACAGAACATTAAACAGTGAAAAATGGAGGACAGTCTTTGATGTGCACTTACATAATCCGTGATGATGGGTTGGATTGCCACACACACACACACACACACACACTGACCCAGAAGACTTGTCTTTCACTGCTTTCTGCTTGGTGTTGATTGGCTCTCAGAGCTGCCGTGGATTCAGTCCTGAACTCGGACGAATGAATCCAGCCTTGTTGTTGCTGCACTCGTTCATTTTTCCTGTACCTTTGGTCTTCGTCTCAGTATCTTATCTTCTTCTGATTTGTAATCACTGTAATTGAATTTGTTTTTCATAGCTGTTTTGGCAGTTTCACAACTGCCTCCAGTAATGAATCCAAAGGCCAGCCCTTGTCGTCAACCTTCATTAGAAGTGTGTTTCACTCGCTGTCTCGCTGTGAACTTTCACACATATTAGGCAGATTTTAGGGTACATGAAGTGGTAAATACTTATTAGTAATGTCCATCCAATAAATACCTTTTTTATTATTATCACTGATGGATTTTTATCTCATTTCCCACCTGATCTGAGTGTTAGATGAAGGTTTATTTATAACTCATATTAAACATACTTATGTGATACTGATTTGCTGATATCTGGTGATGCACTGGAGTTTGATGTTGTGAAGGGTGAAATATGACTTGTCCATAAATGAGAGAAAAGACAAAATTACCCTTTTTCTTTCTCCACCAGGGTCATAAACTCAGAGCAGACGGTTCAGGGAGTGCAGATATTTACCAACCAATTATGTGTCTCACAGGAGCAGCGTAAACCGATAATCAGTTTATATCATAACGACCTTGGTGATTCAGCGGGCTCCTTTAATAATCTGAGACGAGAAACTCTCCTCTAATTGGCCCAATTAGTCTCTCTGCTATTAATTAGTAAGTATCAAACATGATCAAACTGATCAGTCGTCTGCTGCTGTGTGATCGCTTCCTGTCCGGTTCTGGTTTATAAAAGTCTTTCCTGTTTCTGTTTCCTCTGCAGCCACAAGAACATGTTTACTGCCCCGTTTCCATGGTAACCCAAGAGGAGCATGCACGTCCAGGTCAGGAGTTAACCTCAGCGCTCATCTGCCCTGCCTGCTTCCTGTGAGAACTACACTACCCACAAGTCCTGCGAACTGACAGCTGTGGTGTGACGTTTAGATCAGTTTAACAAAGACACTCAAAGGAATAACAACAACACTGCTGTGAAGAGGACCAACATGGCCAACAACACGGCGGACCACCCTCCGGGGAACTCGGTTGCAGAGGGCAACCATGACTGGGATTTTGGGGTGACCGTGGCGGACCTGAGGAGCCTGATGGAGCTGCGGAGCTCCGAGGCCGTCAACAAGATACAGGACACGTACGAAGACGTGCAGGGCCTCTGCCGCCGCCTGAAAACATCACCTATAGAAGGTAAGACACGGCCAACACACCGGACTGAATCAACATGTTCATTCTGATTTTAAGAGTCACAAAAGCTGTATTAGATTGATTTTTTTTTTTTTTGCAAAAACGCTAAAAGTTTAAACGTTTAGATATTAAAAATCAAACTTTCTGCCTTTATCTAGTATTTTTACTTTTTGCTGATGATGCTGGCTTTAGTTCAAGAGCAGCAGCCTGTTGTTATGGTGAGGAAAGACACACTGACACACTGTGCAAAGTTCAAGGTTATTACCACAAACCTGAAGCTTATAATAGCCTTACTGGTAGCAGAATATTTTATTTTGACATATCAAATTGTTCTTGGGTTGGTAGCAAATGCCCCGTGGCCTGCTACATCCTTTTTCCACACACCAGGGGTTGGGAATCACCGTGTTAAGTGATGTCTAATTTAATCAAGGTATTAATCAATATTGAAATTGATCGCGTGAATCATCAATCAGGGAGCTGCTGATCATCATCGTGGTTAATCTACTAATGAGGCGAAGCAGGCACTTGCCCCGAAGGGCCCTAAAAGCCCTGCGGTTCATTGTGTTTCAGGTGGTGCATTAAACATTTTAACACCACTAATGTATCAACAAATACATCCTGTTTTACGCCGTTCAATAAAAATCCATCTTGAAGTCCTTAACTAGGGGCCAAAAGCAAATCTTTGCCCCGGGGGCTCCTGAAAGGCCCTTCAGCTGCATCACAGAGCAGCAGAAGATAACAGCGCGTCCGGCTCTAAATCTTTACAAAACAAGTCTTGTCTCAAAATGGCCCGACTGCCGGGTGATGGGGAGAGCGAGAGAGAGAGCGATAGAGAGCGAGAGAGAGAGACAGAGAGAGCACAGCTGCTTGTCTCGTTTCTGCACTTTAATCTCTGCACACTCAACTCAGATCTGGTGCTGAACGCCAAACCTATTCTGCGACGGTGCGCTGATGAAAATGCATTAAAATAGTGCTGATCATCGAAGAAAAACATCCACTTAGCTAACAAAAAGGAAATTAACTCTTAAAATGAACAAAGTGCAGAGTCAGTCAAACAAACAGGAACACACACACACACACACATTTTAAAGGATCAGTGCATCTGTGCCATAAAACACTGAGGATTAATTCATAAAAACTGGCATTCCCGGTAAAAGATGGACACACTCCTTATTTTGTGATGATAGATGATCAGTTTGGATTTCATTCAGAGCTTCGCGTGATGCCAGAAAATGGCCGACATGCTGCTGTTTGTTGTTTCTCTCTCGCTCTCTCATCTTTTGATCCTTCTGTGTGTGTGTGTGTGTGTGTGTGTGTGTGTGTTTGCAGCCATCGGTCCATTCCAGGATTGAAATTAGTTCCAGCCCGTTCCCCTAATGGCTCCATAGATCATTGCTCTGTTCCATTTAGTAATCAGAGGACAGCTGTAGTCGCGTCCTCCACACAAGAAATTACTCACTTTAATGAAGAAACTGTAATTATATTTTCACTGCGGAGAGGGTGGGAGAGGGAGGCAAAAAAATGGGGGAGGGGGGACCTAAATGTAAAATTGAGCGCAAACATGCACACATAATGATTGATTGTTACAGTTAACTGGACGAGTGTCCTGTTTCAGTCCACGTACTGTCTTTCTTTTCTTATCAGTGACACCGAGGTCCTTCATCTGCATCATTTACTCTGTTTACTCACGTCATAGCGAACTCCACTGGGTCATAAACCTGATGGATGAAATGCAGATAAAGCACACATCCATCTCCAGTTTGTAATTTAGGCTTTCTGTTATAAATTTGTAGTTTCCCATTTTGCGCGATGACCCTCATGATGATTTTTTTTTCTTCAGGCGCCAAATCTTTAGTAGAACTAACCAGGACTGGTAAATGGACTTTGGTACATAAAATCAGTGGATGGGGCCTTTTAAATCAGTATTTATGATTCTGTGCAGGCCATAGGTTTGTTCCAATGGAGCAATTGATTTATGGTTTAATGTTGGATTTACTGCCACGCCGCTGTGGGGAGCAGAAGGTTTGCAGTGAAACACGAACCTCAGTTGTCACATAGATTGAGTCTGGAAGTTCACATGATTTCACAAATAGCACCTCTGTCATGGGTTAAATCATCCATAACATCCATCAATCATTTAATCAATCAGTCATTAAAAAAATATGTACTGATGTAGATTGCATAAAAACACAAATTTTCTTGTGTTGGTGACAAATACATGGCGTTTCCTTTAGTTACTTCAGACGAGACGAGCTGGAACGTATACTTGCTTTCATTTTCTTATTTTCAGCTTTAATGTGAAGTCACATCAGTATTGCATCAGTAGTGTGTTTAATTTAGCAGCACCTCATTACAGCTCTGTTTCCTGTACATGTAATCTGTAACTGAGGTGGACTTTGCCACTAACAAACTAGAATATGGACAGATAATTACAGTATGGAAACACACTGGATGTCAAAAATGTCGACCACAAATAGTATTTAAAAAAAAAACGAGAGACTGAAATGATGAAAATCTTAAGGATTATGTTGTCATGTTCATTATAAAGGGCCAGAACGAGTCAGTCTCTGTGACAGAAGGGAAACCTGCAGGAAACCTGAGGTCCACACAGCGGTTATCTGTTTCTCACCTTAACCTGATTTCTCACATCGATGTGGATTCTTGTGGTCATGTAAACACACCCAGTGTCAGCTAAGACTAATCCTGTTTCTCACATCTTAAAACAGAACTAGTTGTACTGTCTTATAGCAGGTTGACAGATAAAATGTTCGGCTCAGCAGCAGAAACATCATGTTAGCAGTTAGCGACCTCACACAGTTATATTTAACTGTGTTTCTGTATCAGCTCACAGTCTTGACTGCGATAATGAGATGTTTCTTCTGCAGCTGCTTTTACTTTCAGTCTGTAGAATCAGCTACTGATTGGACGCTGAGCTCTCATTGTCCTGAGTTTAACCTGACCACACACATACACACACACAAACACACACACACACATGTCCTAAAACACACACACACACAAGGCTCAGCTGCAGCTGTGTATCCTGCGGTTTAATGTGTATTGATGAATCAGTCTGCTGCCTCTTTGGAGGTCATTGATCGTCCTTCTCATCATTTTACAAAATGTATTTCATGTCGAGAGGACACGCAGCCTCTTAGACAGACATAAACTTTATTTAAACAGGACCCGGGATACAAAGAGCCTCACAAAGAGACACATAGAGACCTAAAAATAAACTACTATTTTAGTAAAATGCTAATGAACAGCATCGTGTTCTGTCACCAGTCAGGTGATGATTTTTTTTTTTGTTTCCTTGGCATGACTTCAGACAGACATCCAGGAGTGAGACTCAAAGTGGAAGATAAAAATTCAGTCAAACAATGACTGCCTGTGATCAGTTGATGATCAAATGTTCAGTTTTATGCAGATTTAAAGCCCAAACAGTGTGGAGATTGTGTGTTGTTTCTCTCATGTACAGATATTTGTCCCTCTGATCAGAGCCACAGAAGTTTAATTGATCAATCATTCAGTCAATTGATTACCAAACCAGAGGTTCTTGTATTACAGGAGCTTCTTCTGCAGTTACCAGCTAATATGTGAAATTAATGTAGTTGCTATGGTTACTTGAAAACCACATATTTGTGTTAAGGAGGTTTATTCAGTCAGAGTAACTAATAAACATCTACAGGCTGACTGCTTCTTCTGCATGTATAACACCTGAACCCCATCTACTGCTGATCAGTACTGATCACTGATTTGTTTATGAGGGTTTTTTTTTAAACATAATATAGATCCCTTAAATGTTTTGAAGCATAGGGACCATGATATGTACTGAGCAAATAAGTGATTATTAGTTAGAATAAAATCTGAGATACAACTCTGTATGCATGCGCACACGCACACACACACATATATAGATATATATACAGTAGCAGTGTATGATGGTTCAGAGGTTTCTTGGCCTGCTGGCGTGTCAGATCTTTTAGAGCACTGTGGTGTGAGAAGTCACCAACCAATCTGAGATTCAGCTTGAGCTGCGTGACCCGAGTCTCATTCACTGTAACTACATACACACACACACACACACACACACACACACACACACTCTCTCACACTCTCTCACACTCTCTCACACACACACTCACACACACTCTCACACACACAGCCTCAGGTCATCCATGTCTTTGCCAGTTGAAGCAGAATGCTCCTCTGAGCGATCAGCAAGAGTCAGAAAGACATCAAGACATGCAACCCTCTTCATGTCTTTCTTTCTTTCTTTTTTCCTTCCTTTGTATCAGGATTTTTACTGTCACGTCACTTAAAACTAAAATAAACTGCTATCTGTACCTCGCCCTCAGAAATTCTCTCTCCAGATTTCAAAGAAAGCCTTAAAATAGCTGAGAGCTCAAAACATGTTTCCATTCTAATGTCTGTTGACTATATATTGTCTTTATCTATTTAATTAAATAGGCTGTATTCATTTATCTGGGTATATTTAGGAGAAAAGCTTCAGTCGACTGCAGATGAAGCTACAGTCATAAACAATGGTCATGATAATCCATCACAGAATTTATTTTGATAATCCAGAAGACGGTTTGGTCATTTCTTTTAAGACAAAAATGGAAAATTCAACATCTGGAACTTGTGTGTATCTATTTCATCTATTTCCTTCGACTGTTTGTGTATTCTGCCCCAGTTTGTGCATCTCACGCATCATCACCTCATTCAAGTCACAGCTTTTCATCCGTTTTTATAAAAACATGCGCTCAGCTCGGGCCAGAGTTTCATTCAATACCACTTTTCTGAAGGTTTTTCCACAATCCTGAAAAACTCTTTTAACCATCTGCATGAAAAAATATTTCCTCTGTTACAAAGGTTTTTAACCAGTTTCCCAAGATGTGCCTCTTTTTTCTAATCCAAACAAACAGTCTAGCTGGAAATTAAACATCTCCTGCTTCAATTTGGTTAACATGACACAAAATTAAAATAAGTATATTTCATTATAATTATATTTGGTTTTTGTGTTACAAGAAGGACCAGCACATTTTCAGCTACCTGGAGAGATACAATCACAACTTGGGAATTGGTGAAATAAAAAATGTATGTTGCAGAGCAAAGAAAATGTTTTCTTCCAGATGAATCTGGAAACATATTCATTTACAGCTCTATGTGAGTGTTTGTGTGTGTGTGTGTACATGTATGTGGCCTGTGTGTCACCACATGCATCCTCATGCATTTTTAAGCAGACTAAAAGGGTATTTGTATCTGTATATCTGTAAAAACGGCGTGAGAGATGAACATACAGTTTTTTTAAAGGAATAGTTACAAGTGTAATTCTGTTCAGTTGAATGTTGAAAAAAATCTCTGTTATCTATTGACATTTACAGTGGACATACACAGAAATATAGTTATGCCTAAAGTCTGTTTACTGTGTGTTCATAAATGCGGACAGCTTCAGTAGGCGTCACCACGGCAACTGTGCACATGGTCACACATCACACACACTGTTTATGAAAAAGCATTTTGGCCCGTGGACTACTCGGCCTATGTCCTCTGTGATAAACTGTCCAGTATCAAACGTTAACATCAAATATCTGGTCGGATTCATAATGCTGTGTACCTACTCTTTGATCCATCTGATTGCCATCTACATCATAATTTCATCGGTTTTAGTCTCTATTTCATTTAGACGGAGTTCTTTTGTTCATTGAAAGTAAGGTTTTGTGGAAAAATGTTTATATTCCTGAAAGTAAGGCAATGAAAGAAAAAACCTCAATACCAAATTTTCACTGTGTGTTTGCATTTTTACATTTAATGACAAAGGTTAGAGATCCCCAAACAGAAAACAAACAGCCTGTCTGTCAGTTCTGTTTTCATGCATAATTTAAACTTGTCAGCGGCTGTCATGCTCTGGACCTCTTCTGTGTGAACTGAACTCTTTGAAACTCTGTTCAACAGTTTGTTTCAGCCACATGTTCTCACATTGTTGTACAAGCTAAAGATCAAACAGACGGGCTGTTTTCTGTCTGAATTGAAGCCAGAACAAACCATGTCAAATCAAAGATGGATGACACTGGTGGCCGGAAGATCTAAACATGTGATTACTATTTTAATCAGCAGCTTTGCTGCAGTATATTTTCTGGCCACCAACAGCAGCATCACTGAGCTCACACTATCTGGTGAGAGAGGAAAAAATCCTGTTTGTATTGACTTCAGTAGAAGAGGCTTTACACCTGCCTGATGTGGTTTCTTTTCAACTTGAAAGTTGTTTTAGTGTTAGTGGATCCAGTGAAATATAAAACTTCTGTAGAAGAGAAACAGTGGTCAAGACTGTCGGTTCACTCCAAATAACTCAGATGTTGGGATGATTTCTTTAGATGAACGTCACAAATCCAAATTGCATATCAAGTTTAATTCATATTTAATGTTCAGGATTTGTGGCTCTGACTGACCTCAGAGCTCAGCGCGAACTCTGGTTCTTTCTGACATTTATGAAATGAATCCGTAAACCCTCAGAATAAATGCAAATGTTTTGGTATTGCCAACTCTGACTGTGAAAGAATAAAGCACTGCAGGATGATAAGAGAAAAAACAAAGACAAAGAATGAAGTGGTGGATGAACCACAGAGACGATAAAGGAAACAGGAAGCAGTTCTGACAGCATGGAGGAGAGAGAAGGAGAAACAGGCCTCTGACTTTGTTATGGACATAAAACATTTTGCACAGTGAGGCTGGACATTAATTCCCCCTGCTGTAGTTTCATCTGTCCGAGGGAGAATGAATGAAAGCGAAAATTGTGTGTGGTAAAAGATGCATGTTGGCCAATAAAGCGATGAATTGGAAGAGGCCTGTTTTTGGACCAGTGAAGTCGGTTTCAGCTGGAAATTCATAAACATCTGTGACAGTTGAGTGTGCAGCAGACTGCTCTGCTGTTCCTGGAACATCATCTCAAAGCTTTAATCTGCATCTCCACAGGGAGGTTCGCTAACACAGCGAGCCGAAGCACCAGATGAAACCCGCCGTCACAATCACAACATTAAACCAGAAAAAAAACGACTGGTATCGTTCAAACAGCCAGAAAGGTGCCCTGTGATTCTGTTTTCCTTTATTTTAGTGTGACAGGAGCTTTCTGCATCAATCACTGGTTTCAGGATGATCAAACTGAACTTTGAAGTACACCACAGTATGATGAAACATTGCTGATGATGACTTTGACAGCCGGTTTATTTTTAAAATCTTTGTGCACCAGCTCGTCATGAGATTCTCAGTCAGACATGTTGGAAAGAAGCTGCTGCTTTTACACAATATATTATAAATATACTCATCTATGGTAGTGCTGTGTTAATACTGTAGTTTTGAAGTTTTATTTTGAAAAGCTTTTTATCTCTCATGTCAGTTTATCTAGTCTCATTTCACCTCATCTCTCCTAAGATTGTGTCACTTCATCTAATCACGTTTCACCTCATTTTATCTCGTATCAACTACTATCACTTCATCTTCTCATCTCACCTCATCTCATTTTATCTCAGTTCACATTATTCCATTTTTACCTCATCTCATTTAGCCACACCTAATCTCTTCTCATTTCTACCTCTTTTGGCCTCATCCAGCTCATCTCACTTTGCCTCATCATATTTTATCTCACTTATCACATCAGTTTATTCAGATTCCGTTTCAAATCATCTCACATCATCTCATCTCAACCCATTAAGACCACGTCAGCTCATTTTACCACCAAAATACCTCATCTCATAATTTCATCTCATTGTCTCATTTTATCTCATCTCATCTCGCTTCATCTTAACACCTTTCATCTCACCTCATCTCACCTAATCTCTTATTACTGCATCAGAACTGACACCCCCTCATTTCACCTCCTCTCTCCTTTCATCTCATCTCACATCACATGTCCATTTTTATCTAATTTCACCTCATCTAGTCTCATCTCATTTCATATCACCACACCCCATCTTACTTTATCGCATCTTATCTCACATCACTTCATCGAATTTCATGTTGCCTTCTATACTTGATGAAATAATGTCATCTCGATGTAGATTGCCTCGAGTCATCTTACTTAGTGTCACATCTCCTCATCTAATCATCTCTTTTCACTTGACCTGCTCTCATCTCGCTTCTTATTTAATTTCGCATCACCTAACTCACTTCAACCCCTCATTTCATCTATCTCACATCCCTTCATGTCCTTGTCCATGTATCTTTTCTCATTTTATGTAGTCTTGCGTCACCTGTCTGACCTCACTGCCTGCCTTATCTCATCTCTTATCTCAGATACTTTTGTCTTTCAGTTGTTAAATATGAATATCCTATCACTGAAGCCGTTCAATTAAGGTTACGTAAGTGATGAGGAAACTAGTACCTTTGAGTGCACCGTGGTTACGCAACAACCTCAAAATGGCTGAAAGTAATATCTGCTAGTTTTACCTGATTACTGCGTCCAAAGAAAAGAGAGACAAATGGAGATGAAGAGCAGGGAGAGGAGGATGAGGAGGTTAAGTCTTCTTTCAGTGTGTGTGGAGAGAATCATTAGAGAAGGAATAAGAGGCCATTATTAAAACATATGAAGGCAGGAACATCTCTGAGCTCATGTTCATGCTGACTTATAGAGTCCTCCTTCATGAGAAATCCTGGCAGTGCAGTCTGTTGACATTCAGATCACGTTCCACTGCACATCTCCCAGTTCCACCAAGAATCCACAGCAGCCATGTTGCTGCCCGCACCAGCCATGCGGAGGAAGTCACAGATTTTTAAAATTTCACTGAAAAATACTCTGAATTATCAAAACAGGGAAGGGGATCACTTAAGGTATTTTCCATTCAGACTTGTCCATGTGCACCCAGATGTTGCAGGTATGCAAATAAACACAGTTTACTCAAGTTAAAGTTAATGAGGTCCTGTGGTGACGAGCTCGTCTCAGAAAATCCTCCCATATTAGAAAGTGAAGATAAAAAGAGCTGAACCGCTGATTACTCTCCGTTAAATGATAACATATGACAAATAAACTGGAAATTGTCTATTGTTATTCAGATTTTCACACATTTTTATAAAATAAAACCCCAAAAAGGAGTGCTAAGTATGAAGCCCTACTGCAGAGCGGCTTTGTAAGCATCCGGGTCGACTGAGAAATCTTTTTGTTTTTATTGTCTTTATATGGAGAATGGAGGAGCGGTTGGATGTGAGTCACTGCTGGAAAATGACAGTCACAGCTCTGGAATCAATAACTCACAGATATTGTTTGGTCTTCAGAGAGGGAGGATTGTCAGAGATCGTTGTGCACAGGGGCAAGAAGGGAAACATCAGACAGATTTTTTTTTTTTTTTATGAGCTTGACTAATCAGTTAGTTGACGTCTTGTGACCAATATTGGTTATGTTTGTAATGCTACACTACAGCACATATTCTGTGTTATTCATTCAAACCTTGAACCCTGATTATCTTCTAGGGGGAAAGGGCTGTAACTAACGGTTACTTTTATTATCGATAAATCTATTGATTTTATCTTATTGATTTATTTTTCATTCTTGATCTCCAAATGAGTGTTAAACAGAGGTCTTCAGTATTTTCCTGCGGGCCAGCTGATCCAGACTGGGCCGGTCTGATCAGGTGGTGTTGTGTTGACGCAGAGTATTTTGGCTCTGGTTTAGCAGCAGATTGTGTGTGCAGCGGGTGGGGGTGTTCGGGTCAGTTAAGACTGCCATGGACTCATCACTAACACAGAAACCACACCCTAGTGGATCCCCGTCTGGGACTCGGGTAAACCTCAACGGTGGCAGGATGATTGAGGGGAAGAGGAGCCCACAGAAAACTTCTGATAGATAAGGTTATATTTATTTTTTCACACTCTTAATAAAACAAATATCTTTTTCTCACTGGTTGAACTGATCACAGTAGACATATGGACCTGGTGAGATCATTTTAAACTAAAAATGTTGGGGAACCTCTGTTGGATTCAGCAATCAGGGGTCAGTGAAACCAAGAAAACTGCACAGCTGCTTTCAGCTGTTTATAATTCACTTCTGATCAGGGGAATTATTTTCAGATCTGTGTAGCTGCACCTGAATGTACCACTTGTCTGACCTTTTGGTGTTTTTTTTTTGTTTTTTTTAAACTGAATCTTCAGACAGAGGAGGAAAAAATGAATACAAAAATACATCATTTGTCTGGGTGAAAATAATCTGTGCTGGTGATTCGCCCAAATGAAAACTGTTTATGGAAATACTGCAGTCTTTCATGGCAACAAAAGTAGGTCATGTTGCAAAACTACTGTTTATAGAAATCTGTACCATCTTTTCATAACTATAGCTCAACTTGTGCCCTCACTGTGTGTAGGTGCACAGCTAAACAGCGAGCCAAGCACGCTTCCAATGGTGGTTTAAGGCAGGAGTTAGCCTTCGAGGTTTGAAGTCACCAGTCTGACAAAATGGTGGATGTAACAGTGTCTGTTAAACTGTGGTAGGACACTGTCAGTAGTTTTTTCTACCAGCAACACAGTGTTCAGCTAAGAGGCGAATTTAAAATTGCAACTTTGGAAGTCTGTTCAAGATGTAAATTGACATTGACACATTGATATTGGCATTTGTACGTCAAGAAACTAGAGACACACATTTAGAGCAGAGCCTTTCCCCACAGTATCTTATGTGGTCCACTTCATCTGTTTAGACAAGGATGAGTTTTTAAACTTAATATTGTTTATTCAGGATTTATGTTTTTAGGGCTTTAACGAACACTACTTCTCATAAACTGTAGATGCTTTGGGGCGTAACAATATAGGCAAGGCAAGGGCGACTCACACCTAGCTAAGACCTGTCTGTAATAACAGCAGGACAGAGAGTTTTTTGATGGCAAAAATGAAAACTTGGAAGTTGAAGTTGTCCATCGGTATGGGTGAAAATTAGAATGACATAAGTTGACATAGATTTTTTTTCTGTGCTCTCAAGTTGTTTTGACGTATTCTATGGAGTTTTTAACTGGTTGTGAAACAGTCTCAGTTTAATACCAATCTCTTTATGTGACCTACGTAAGCAAACAAGAGGGAAAGGGAACATTAGTTGAAACGGTACCGCCTTTGTCCACAGGGACCGCCAAAATCAACATAAAATGAAAAGTTCCATAGAGCTGCTTTAAGCATTAAAATCACATTGGTACAAGTCTCCTAAAGCGGCTGCTGTAGCTGATTTGTCTTGGAGTATGGAAAATAAATCCCAGAAACACACTTCAAAAAGGCATAAAATAAATACAGAATGAGAGATTGCATTGAATTACAGAAGGTAGTGGAGGAGAGGCTGGTTCACACATGACGTCGTGATTTCTCTATTAGGCATGAACATCCATTTCCATCATGAACCTTTTAATGCATGAGAGACAAAAGTACATCATGTTTCTGTACTTCTGCCGCAGCTACATGATGATGATGATGATGATGATGATGTTATCTTGGGGTGCAACATAAAAGACTTTAGTGCATCTCAGGGACAGAAGGGATTTCTGAGTTCATAAGAAGAGCAGAGTGACTTTAAAAATCACTTCAAAGAGAAACCATTTGGATTACATCCTTTTAAGTTACATCATACTCAGTGCTTAATGAATCCAATGATTGTACCTTTGTCCTCATATATACATCCATAGGTTAGAGTCTGTCATTTTTCCTTAAATTAAAAATGTATTTTGGGTTTATTGTATCATCTTTTTGACAAGTTATGATACGATATGTTTACATATAAATACTGTGGCAATGCTCTCCTCATAGATTTTATTCATATACCTGAAACTCATTTCTGTCATGTCTTATGACACAAATTATGTTTTATTTTGACACCCGGAAGAAGGCCTGTAGCCAAATCTTTTCCCATAAACCGTTTTACCTTTTTGTTTACAAAGCAAAGATTCACTCCACCTAATGTTTATGTCTTGTGTCTGTGTCTGCAGGTCTGTCTGGTAACCCTGTCGATTTGGAGAAACGTCACACGGCGTTTGGTCAGAACTTCATCCCCCCGAAGAAGGCTAAGACGTTCCTGCAGCTGGTGTGGGAGGCTCTGCAGGACGTCACACTTATAATCCTGGAAATCGCTGCCATCATCTCACTGGGCCTGTCGTTCTACCATCCACCTGGGGGCGACAGTGAAGGTCGGTACATTCAGAGTGTGAAATTATTTAGCCAGTGAAAAGCCTGTCAAAGACAGAGGACATTGAGATTATGTCCTCACTATTATATTTTATTCTATTTTAGACTAAGATTTTTTGTAACCTGAATGGAGTTTACATTATTGACACATGAGGGATCATTTTTAAGCAGATCCAACAACGATAAATAAATCGAGGTAAATAAATCAGTTTAATTCCTGGAAACACCACTTAGACCCTCATGTTGGGGAAATAACATTTACAGAAAATTCAAATTGATAATTAAACTGTAAACTACTTGAAGTTTTAGCTTGACAGGGCTGCTTGGACCTGTTCAGACACCCTGTGTTTATTCGATAAAAGTGACTTGACATCAACATGCCCTCCTCTTCTCGCAGCATGCGGCCAGGCTGCAGGCGGAGTCGAGGACGAAGGCGAGGCTCAAGCTGGCTGGATCGAAGGTGCCGCCATCCTGTTCTCGGTCATCATCGTGGTCCTGGTGACGGCCTTCAACGACTGGTCGAAGGAGAAGCAGTTCCGCGGACTGCAGAGTCGCATTGAGCAGGAGCAAAAGTTCACCGTCATCCGGAAAGGCCAGGTCATCCAGATCCCTGTGGCCGAGATCGTGGTGGGAGACATCGCTCAAATCAAATATGGTACGCGATGACGGGCTGGATTGAAATATCAAACCTGTAATTTTAATAACTGCCTCACAGGTTTAAAGATAATGATGCGTCATAATTACAAATTTGAGGAAGATGAAAGAAAATTTAACTACAAGCTAGAAAGTAACATGTGCTGCCCATCTCATCTGTCTGTTAAACTTTGGTCTGAAGCATCATCAAGTTAAAATCCCAATAGTTTCTCTCTATTTTACAATAAAATCTGTGTTTAGTATTAATATGAGGGCTGAACAGTGTGTATTCAACAGTGTTTTTTGTTTGTATGTATGTATTCAGTCTTCATCAAACTATGAAAGGAAAAAATCTCTTTCCATTAATGTTGTGTTAAGATATAAATCAAATGCACCTTCTGACCTCTGTTCCTGCAGGAGACCTGCTGCCTGCCGATGGCATCCTGATCCAAGGCAACGACCTGAAGATTGACGAGAGCTCTCTGACTGGAGAGTCCGATCAGGTCCGCAAGTCTCTGGAGAAGGACCCCATGCTGCTGTCCGGTGAGTGCTCGCTCAGACTCTCACTACATTCACCGAACAAACACGCTCGCTATTTCTGTTTGATTCTTGCTTGGAAGGTAAATCCTTGAAAGCAGGATGTGGAATCAGATTATCAGATTATGTCCATATCAGACCAGGCCAGCTGTAAGAATAAGTGATGAAGCAAGTCTATCGCTCAATTCTCATTTGTATATCACTTTTCATACAGATTAGTGCAATTCTGGAGTGGCTTCCTATTATTTGGTTTGTAATTGGTTTGGAGAGTGCCAAAGGCCAAAAGCATTAAAGTTGGCGAAAGTGATTTGTATCTCTGTGGTCACAATCAATAAGTAATATTTCAGGTTCATCCTTGTTTAGCTGCTTTGTAACATCCAGTCATTTATATATACAACAAGTATGGTAACAACAAGTAAGGGCGCTTTTCCACTAGCACCTACTGGACTCGACTCAACTCGGTTTTTAGGCTTTTCCATTACGTGTTAGTACCTGGTACCAGGTACTTTTCTAGTACCTATTCGGCCGGGGTTCCAAGCGAGCTGAATCGAGCCGAAAATGTGACGTCGGCAGACAGCAGGCCACTGATTGGCCAGGGCCTGACGTCACTAGATGAGTCAGGAGAGCGACTCGTTCCTAGTCAGTCAACCCCGCCATTTTTCAAACCCATCAACAACAATGAACACGATCAGAGATGGCTGTACAGAAATCAACCCCGCGGAGCAAGGACGAGGTGCAGACATTTCTTTGTCTGGTGGCCTCCATAGTTGTTTCGTGTTCGTGTCGCATAACAAATGACGTCGCTGGAGTTTCGGCCGCGTTGCTTATGACGACCCCACCCACGCTGAGGTGGTACTCTATTGTAATGGAAAACTTGACCAAAACTGAGTCGAGTCGAGCCGAGTCGGGTAGTGCTAGAACTGTGTAATGGAAAAGCGCCATAATTGTGTGATCAGGAGACTCTGCTACATAAAACTGTGTGTCATCAAGACAGAAAGATATGTCATGTCTCCAAGTGGTAACACACTAAGATTTAAAAGTAGTGGGCCTAAGATTGATCCTTGGTGTACTAATTGATAATATGAACAAACTGTAACAAAGTACAACAAAAATGCCAACAGGGGTCTTCTTAAAGTATTCAGTAATGCAGCTGAAGAAATCATTAGACAGATAAAATGATAAAGAAATTACAGTAACACAGTGACAGCTAAAAACCTGGTTCTTGTTTTGACTCTTAACTTTTTAATATTTCCTCAGGGACCCATGTAATGGAGGGATCAGGCAGGATGGTGGTGTCAGCCGTTGGCCTCAACTCTCAGACCGGCATCATCTTTACGTTGCTGGGTGCCAGCGAGAATGACGAAGAGAAGAAGGTCAAGAAAAGTAAGACATGAGACGAAGCCTGTCACACGACTCAAAAACCACAACCCATGTTGACGTGTTGAAGGTCGAGGACACTAAGTGTGTGAAGTGTTGGGAGAAAAGTTCGGCTAGAAAGACGTCTATCACTGTGTCAGCTTCTGAATATTTCTACTCTACTGTTTGAACAGTGCAGATTGGAAATATTTGCACGTTTTTATCAGCTGGTGTTGATTTGAAGTTTCTCCTGTCGTATTTGCTGACTCTGTCAGCAGGTAGAGTTCATCCAGTCTGAGCTGATATCAGCAGAGCTGTTTGAAGGGTATAACTATAATATTGTAACACAGTGAGCTTCAATCTGATCACAAAAGCATCATGAATAAATGAGACCACGGAGGAGTTCATATCTGCTGAACAACAACTAAATACAACTGACGTGAGACGTGTCTGACCAAAAGTGATGTGTACAACCTCATTTCTAATGTACATGTAACTCCTCATGTAAACTGTGATTGTCCATTTATAGCTTTGCAACCAGAGCAAGGCATGGCAAACTTGTCGGTGATGGATTTCTTCTGATGCTCAAGTGGTGTAAATGGGGTTGCAGTAAGAATTATGCTGCAAAGGGTTTGTATGTCATGTCATTTATACTTAATGTAAGCTGCTGATGTTAGCCTGTCTGGTTAACTAATTTATTATCTACAGTTGTAGTAAAAGGTGGCTGAAACAGGGGAGTATCAATTAGGTAGGTAGCTAGAGCTGATGAAATCTGCAGGTTAATTTGTTATTTCGGCAGGAATTTTGAGAGGTTGCTTTAGTTGACTTCTGCCTGATATCAAGGACCTGTTGTTTCAAAAAATGATTTTAATGGTTAATTTGCCACTGTTATCATTGAAAACTGAATAATTGTTAGATAGGAAGCTTGGCAGGCGTAGCAGCAATAATCAGTGTTTTGTTGATGAATGAATGCATCAGCAAAAAACAAATACATCATTGTGAACATTTCAGTCAGTCGACACTTTGAAATGTGTTTCCACACAGACCTTTAAAAAGGACAAAATAATGCATCAAAGTGCCAAAAAACCCAGTTTGGTCGGTCACCTGAATAAACATGGTGTACATCGTGGTCTCATTTATTCATGGCAGTTTATGGCCACTATACTGAGGTATTGATTTGACAGATGTAGTGTTGGTTAAAAATGCCAAACCTACCTTCCTCTGTTTATATACAGTTGCTTTTTGAAGTGGAACCCTTCAAAAGCCAAAGTCCAGATGATCCTCGTACTATCACAGAGCAGTTTGATGTAAACCAACAGGCTTCTGCAGTCGGTCTCTATTGCTTTTGATTTGCTTGTGATCATGCTAACCCCCTTTTACTCATGTCTTTTTCTTTAGTTTGTTTTTGTCTGACCATTTGTTTTATTGGCTAAAGTTTGAGTTTGTCAGGCATTCATTGTGAACTGGCTGAATGAACCAGCTCAGCGGAGAGAGACGCTCAGGTTTACATTTCGGCCTCCAGTCACTGATTTTAAAAACCAAACCAGTAATGATTTCCTAATGAGGAGAACCACGACAAGCTTTCAGATTCTGAAATTAATTCAACTGAAAATGAGCTGAAGATAAGAACATTTAGATTAGCATCTCATAAATGTGTATGTACTTCTAAGCTTGTGATATTTGTAAACTTAATTCTACTCGTAACCCTAAAACCAGGCCTGAACCCTCCAAAAAAAGCACTTTAAAGACATGACGGCCCGACAAATTGCCCTCACTTTCCAAAAATGTCCTCACTTTTAAAATTGTCCACACCTACAAAGTGTGAAACGTTAATGGGTCCTGACAACGATAGAAGTACAAGAGCGCACACATACACACACTTATACAGCAACAGCAGACATAGAGCAGACTTAACTGTCACAAATGGCTGCATCAACCCTCAACACACACAAATACATACACACACATTCAGGCATTCATGTTAAGTCACACCCATTGGTTATCTTACAGAATAAGAGCCCCCAGTATGTGCAAACAGAGAGACACACACACACACACACACACACACACACACTCACACACACACTCTTTGCAGCGGTTGAGTCTCTGTCATCAATCACAAGCCACCCGCTGAATAACAAAGAGATGCATGAGTGTGTGTTTATGCCTGTGTGTATGTTCATGTTGGTTTTGACCTTGCCATACCTCCTTTCACAATAAAAGCAGAAAGTAGGGCAACAGGAAAAGGAAAAAAAACCCACACCTGATCCCACACCCCACACCACAGACTGCAGATGAGATTCATGGTCAGCACTTTAACCGCCAGGTGACCCAAAGACTAAGAATGATAACCCTTCAGACTGACTGTCTGCTCAAACCTCCAACCAATGGCTTTTGGGAATGTCATTATATTTGCACGTATATTATGACCTTAAAATTACATTTTTGTCCTGATGAAAAGTCAGAGAATCACCAAAGTAATTACAGTTCTTCCTGTGGGCACCACAAAAATCTGCATCCTAAAGTTGTTGAGATTTTTCAGTCCAAACCAAAGTGGTTCACTAAGAAAAACAAAATTTCCTTCTCTGGAGCTACAGCCTTTCTGTGCCCATAAACAGTTTGAAGATCCAGATTAACCAGAAAACAGAAGACTGCTGAATCATTTTGGGCTGCCGCAGTCACAACAAACCTGATTTAAAGTACGCTGAAATGGATTGACAGATCAGTTAAATACATGTTAATGTTAGATTTAAAGTTGTTGTATTCGCACAGATGAAGCAGCAGTACAGTGAAATGCAGTTTAACATGTAAACTCAGAGTAGTAAAGTGTGTATAAATACATTATGAAGATGACTGAATGCAGAAATAAACAGTGTGGAGTGAACACTGATCAGTGCAGCTATACAACATGAACAAAACCAATATAACATTTGAACATTAATGTTTAAAACTGATTGTTGATGTGTACAGAGCATCATGGTGGATCAAATCAATAATGTATATCTGTTTAATACATTAATGTTTACCATTTAACTGAATTTTTGTCATTGATAACTGAGATATTGATAAATCGATCAGCTCCTCTGTTGAACACTGTGGCTGTTCTCCGCAGCAGGAAGTTGTGCGTCTCTCTCCTCTGATTGGTCCATTCCTGCCCACAACACACACACGACACACACACACCTGTGGGTTTCTATCAGTTTGAACTTTGTGTTCTCCCTCAGTTTGATTTGTTCTTATTTTTCCTTTGAGCCATCTTATCAGCATATATCCGCCCTCTCTCTCTGTCCGAACAGGTAAAAAACAAGGACCCCCCGAAAATCGCAACAAAGGTAACCCCTCCATTCATCCATCTGTCCCTCTTCTGTCCCTCCATCCTCCCTGTTACTCACCCCCTCCTCACCCTCCACCCAGCGGCAGGAGGGGAGTGTCCAGTCCATCTCTCTCTCTGCTGTTTAAAGGGGGACGTTCTCTCGCCTTGCTTTACCTGTAAAAGGGTGCAACTCTCAACCATCGAGTCTTTGACAGCCAATCACAGCGTCCGCAGTTGTCATGGTAACTGTCATAGGGCGACTACGGGATTATGTTTGTGGCTTTAAACTCTGAGAGCGCGTGGGGACGTTTTGAGGGCAGAAAAAAAGTTTTCGCAACCACAGAAATGATCCTCGAAGAATAATTTTATTTCAGAGTACAAAGATATATATCATGCTGAATAAATGTGTGTGTGTGTGTGTGTAAAAGTGCTATTACAGTATCCGCTCTGGTGCACAAATATAACCTCTCACTCAGTTATTGACTCTGTAGTAAAGCTTTGTGAATAATGTGATGATTGCCAGCTTCACTGCCAAGGCATTATAATCCAAAACTATTATGGGAAACTATTTTCACAGTCAATTTATTGTACAAGTATTTTTGTAAGCCAACATGCCAAATTTTAATAGCTTTCAGCCTCTCAAATGTGAATATTTGTTGGTTATCTACTTCTGCCATGATGGTAACTGAGAGTCTTTGGGTCCAGGCCTGTTGGATCAGGATTTATTTATTGAGTACACATTTTTGGTTGCTCGAATTTAATTATTTTTTAATACTAATATTGTTTTTTTTTTTGTTTTGTTTTTGTTAAACAAAATATGGTTTATGCACTTGCAAAAACTCCTTTTCTGCCCTCAAACTGACCCATCATGCTCTGAGAATTGAGAAGCAAATATAACTCCTCCTGTGTGGGTCATTTTAACACTTGAGTCCGACCTTTACGGTGCCCTTCACGGGTGACGTGTTGAAACCAAGTGCTCCCTCAGTGCCTTTAAATATTTAATTTTCATGGATTTGATGACTGTGTGTTTGTGTTGATGACGTCAGCGCCGCAACCTCCAGACTCGACCAGCCAACCGTCCTCCGTGTCCCGTGTGATCCAACACATGTCCAACTTCCTCTGCAAGCTGTCACAACACACACACACACACACACACACACACACACATACACGCACACACAGCTCCCCTCCTCCCGACCTCCCACGGTTTGAGCATCTGCTGCAGACAGAATGCTTCTTGATGTACACAGAAAACACACACACACACACACACACTTGCTCTTTGACGCTCATCACACTTTTGCACACAGAAATAATTTACAGAGCTGCAGTCATGGATGACCTCCACTAAAAAACACATAGAGAACAAAGTCTGCAGCGTCACATGGGTGACATCTGAGCCCTCACAGGACTCTTACCACTTTGTTGAGCCTCTTTTAGTGCCTAGTTTTGGTTCCACGGCACATTTGCTGTACGGTTTTACTGTCAGCGCTCTCATCAACCACACGTCCACCAGCAGCAGGAAGTTATTTTTACATGACTACAGTGGGATGGTGTCGTGTCCGTTTGATGTAGAAGCAGGCAGCTGTTTGCTGTATAAAATGTGTCAGGATTGTGTATCTGTCAGCTAATGGTGGAGCTCTTCTGCCCCCAAATGGCCAAAAAATCAGTCAGCGCACCTTTAAATTACACTCCCACAGTTGGTTTTTAACACCACTTCTACTTTGCTGTTTTTCCAACCACCACCAAAGGACGTCAACATATAATGCAGATGTTTAACTATAAACACTTACTAAGAATATCCATCACACTTTCCAAAAAAAACTCTCAAAATTGCTTGTTGTTTTTCCAGCAAACAATCTAAAACCCAAAGATATTCTGTTTACTATCACTATCACTAACAAATTGTTTTTATGCTTAATTTAGATGGCGTTGTTTTGCCCTGATCAATCCAAACACCATTCAGAAATCAAGCATTTTAAAAGTTGTTTGTCGTCTTGCAGACAGACCTGACAAAACATGAATTCAGACTTTTTACAAGTCGGCTTTATGATATAGTTATTTCGGCATTGTTTGAATCCATTTATTGCAAATAGATCAAAGCAAAGTCTGTTTATTTTGGCGTCATACTGCTGTAGTTAACCACATTCATTCAGCCATCGTGTGCCAGATGCAGTGAATATTTATTGATTTTTAACAAACCAATTATGAAAACTGCCACTCACCAGAGGCAGATAAAAGAGGCGAATATTCACAATAAACACAAACGATCCTGCGATCAAACTCGCCGTCGTCCAAACTGTTGGCCTATGCTCACGTTGTGTGACTTGGTCTGAACCACTCTGTTTGTTTCCCATCTACAGAGCCAGAGCCGCGTACAAACAGCAGATTTTTTTTTCTTTTGTAGTGTGCACACAGAACTGACAGCTAGCGGACCGCGAGGAGATATTTGCCGAATTTGACAAACAGAGTGTCTGATTAGAATTGCAGACTGCAGCTTTAATTGACAGTTACTAGAAAAAAACCAGCAAAGTAGAAACCTCAAGAAGTGTCGAGTTTTGTTCAAGGCGACGAAGGAAAGCTAAGGCCTTGTTGTATTTAAGAGTTAGCGGAGGCTACAGTACGTGTTCGGTTTTCCCATCACATATTTCAACACCTTTTTATTATCCTCTGATGATTGTGACTTTCTGTTGACACTGTTGAGAAAAAAAACCCAACTGATCCAAACAGTGCCGTGATGTTTTTTGGCTGAAGCGAGGCTGTCGGTGTGTGTGGGAGTTGCACCCTTGCAGTATTAGTGGGCTGTGGGCTGTCGTCTGTTCTGTTTGTGTATCTTCAGTTTCTTTTCTTTTTTCGCCTTTTGATTCCTCTCATTTCTCTCACTGTTGCCTCCTTGCAGGGTGTTGCTCAGGACTTCATGTTGTCTTGTAATCACTGTTTGACTCTCTCCCTCTGTTATTTTTCTGTCTTGCTGAAGTCTCCTGCAGCCTCCACAGCTCTGCAGCCTCCTCTACCTCCTCCTGTTTTTCTCTCTGTCGTGGTTCTGCATCGCTGTCGTTTCTTTTTTCTTTTTTTTCCCGTTTTTGGGGTGATCCTTTGAGTTTGTCTTCTGTTTGTTGACTTGCTTTCTTTTTGACTGTCAGACACCCCCTCCCCTCTGCCCGCCGTGCGCTCTCCCATGGTTCAGTGCTGCGCCTGTTTACAGTTCTGTGGTTGGTCAGTGGGTCTCAGTCCTGTTCATGTGAAGCTGTGTCAGTTAGTTCTATGTTGTGGCTTGTCTTCAGAGTGGACCATGTGCATAAAGCTCCGCAGCTTCCTGGTTTGACACTGACTCATCCCCACAGTCAGAAGGTCTAAATGTCATGCTGAGGTCATGCTGTCATGAATTGACTTCCCTTTCTTTTAGCTAAATTCTTTGTGGGAACTGCTCATTATGAACCTGATGAAACTCAGAGTGAGGCAGTGATGATGAAAGTGAAGAAGTTTCGACATAAAAGGTTCAAATAAACACATTACTACATATTACACACACATACTCCCTGGTTTTGTAGCATCCCCAAATTGTTGAAGATCTCCAAGCTTACTGTGGATGTTTTATACAAAATATGAACAGTGAGGAGGGAATAAATGTTGGTCATCTTAGCAGATTTCTTTTTAGAGACATTGAGCCTCATGCAAGAACATTGTAGTGTTCTTATCCTAAATATCTCCTCCATTTTTTCCATCAGGTTTGCTTGTACGAGTGCTTGAATCAACATGCAAACATCCCTCGTGTTATTTTAATGGACATCACCTGTTTATGAGGAAGCTTTTGTGAGATTTGGTCCACCTGCTCTGCTATTTTCATGTCACCCCAAGAATAAAATGAAGAAACTGCTGCTGTGGAAACCAGCAGACAAGAAAAACCACACTCAATTATTTCACAACTTGTGCAATCAAAAATCTCTAGAATGACTGACTGTCACACTGCACAACAAGGAGTTACACCTTAAATGACGCATCAGTTTACAATGCTTTACCACCTCTGCAACAGCTTTATTTCTGTTATAGTGGTGCTAATTAAATTATATGTTAAAGGATTGAGGCTATAGTTGCAGGTCTACAGAGGTGTCTGTAATATTCTGCCCCTCCCGTGTGTAAATAGGGAGGATAGAAATTGGAGACAGTCTTTAAATTTAGTGTATTCCAGTATAATGTTATAAACATCATAAAGGCAGAACAGTTTTGAATTGCATTACATTGTGCAGGCAAAGCCATTCAAATCTATTTGTGTAGTAAGGCAGTTCAAAGTGCTTTACAAAACACATAAAGGCATTAAGACAAGATATACTGTATGTAGGCAGTATAAAAAGACAATAACATAAATAGGATTTAAAGGGATTAAAGTAAAGTAGAATTAAAATTGAGCACACAGCAGTCCCAATAAGTTTCTTCATCTATCTGTCTATATGTGTATGAATCATGAAGTTAATTTAAATCACTTTATTCAGTTTGTGGTTCTTGCATGAGGTCCAATCAGTCTTTTTAAACAAACTTAATTTCAATTTACTGCTGAAAACTCGCTGAAGAAACAGCACAAAAGAAGAAATGATGTTTTGAGATTCCAGCCTTTATTTTTTTTATGGTCATTATTGACTTATTTTTTTATTTTGGCTGCTTCCAGTACAAGTTTCTTCAGCAAAAACCAGAAAATAGAGTAGACCCTTAAACGACCCAACAGGCTTCATTCCTCAGCTCTTCAGTTGGTATTAAAAACAGGAACAAGTCACTTTTGATTTTTGTTCCCTGGTTAGATTTTTGAAAACCGTTTTGCAGTGAACACCTGAAGTTATTCTTGTTATTTAGAAACTTCTTATTGGTCATCCAGGAATCTCGACCTGCTTTATGTCCATGATCTGTTGGTATTGTTGGTTCCAGAAGTGATGTTGACATTGTTCCCAGCAGTGACTCTCCAAAATGGTTTGATTTGGGGAAATACAGTTAGCTGATAGATGGACATGATGAGTATTTGTGTATTAATTTAACCACCCTAATTAGAACATCTCCAGAATTTAACGTTAATAATTCAACAAGGAATTAAAGGGATTTTGAGATTAAAATCATCCCAGTTAGCGTTGTTGTCAGCTCAGTTGTTCACGAGGACAAACACATCACCTGCTCACATTTCTTTGGTATGGAAATATGACAAACAGCAGTGGATGGAGGGAGTGCAGCTGAATTCAGCGTAAGCTCTTCAGCAGAGATCAAACAAATAAAAAAAAAAAAGCTCCACATACAGTGCTGCAGTCCAAACAGGATCCCAGCTGATGAAGTGAAATGCAAATACACAGTTTGTTTATGCAAATGAGGAGCAGAGCCGTTGAGCAGGACGTGAAGCCAGACGCCATGTCAGACTTCAGAGCTCGTCCTCTGAGCTCGGATGTGAAATACAGTGTGTGTGTGTGTGTGTGTGACTGACAGCCCCCTGGTTAAATCCTCTCTGTTGTATCTGCTGTTCTCTGTTCTGTCTGCTGCTCCTCATTTTGAACTGCTGCTCCCAACTTGTCTGTGTGACACTCTCTAAAAGCTACCTGGACCTTTTTTCTTTTTTTTTTTTTTTTTTTTTCATGAATGTTTCTGTGGTCATAAATTAATGAAATGCTGCTCTCTGCATTCAGCCAAAGGGTCACCATGTTAATGATAAAGAGTCTTTTCTGACCTCTTGAGAAAACCACGGTTGTTTTCAGCTTTCCCTCTGACTGAATCTGTAACGTTTTCTCTGCTTCTCTACCCTTCATCCCCAAACCACTCCTGGATCCCGCTCCCTCCTCCTCCTTTTTGTTTTGATTTGTACTTTATTATTATTTATTGATTAAATTCATTCACCTTTTGTCCCTCATTCTCTGCTCCTGATCCATCTTCGCTCTTAAAAAAAAAAAAAAAAAAACCTTCACCCCCTCTATCCCTCTGTATCCTACCATCCTTTCTCCCTCCTTATCCTCCTTCATCTTTACCTCTTCCTCATCACAAACCCTTTCCTGACCTCCCTTCAACCACCTCCTCATTTTACTCTCCATCCTTCCTTCTCCTCATCTATTTACCCCTTAAAACCTGCCTCCTCCTCCTCTTCCTCTTCCTTTTTACCCCACAACCACCTCCTTACCCCCCTCAGCCAAAACCCAGGATGGCATCGCCCTCGAGATCCAGCCGCTGAAGAGCGAGGAAGCTGCCGAGTCGGAGGAGAAGGAGGAGAAGGAGGAGGCCAAACCGGTAAAGAAGGTCAACGTGACCAAGAAGGAGAAGTCGGTGCTGCAGGGCAAACTGACCAGACTGGCTGTACAGATCGGGAAGGCTGGTGAGTGGGCATGCACACACACACACACACACACACACACACACACACACACACACACACAGTCTCACACAGTCTCACACAGTCTCACACACACACACAAAAATAGGCCCAGGGTTTGTCTAGCCTAGCTCCAGCACCTTCTAACAGCTCCAAAGTCCTGGAGTTTTGTACACATTTAAAAACAATTATTCACCAAAGTGCTTTATGAAATAAATAGTTCATAGATGATATTAAAGCAATCACATGGTCATATTATAATTAAGGCGACTCAAACACAGTTATAAATGATGATACTTGGTCTTGAGGATTTACAGACTCTGAAATTCTGCAAACGTAAGCACATATTATTCACACAGTGACAATGGTAACATGCTGATGTTGATGCTCACACCTTCTTTAATCTGCTTTTATACTGAGGAGTTTCCCCCCCCAATAGAGTGACTTAGTACAACCAACTTTTAACACACAAGTGTTTCAGAATTTGCAGGTTTTCTTGCTTCATCCTTGAGATGGAGCGGGGGTTTCTCATTACGGGGTGGCCAGGTTTGAGCTCAGTCTTGCCTCAAATGCCATCTAAACTCATCTGACTACAGCATGGATTGCTGATAGCTTGTTAGCATACAATATGTGAATCAAATAGTTGTTGCAAGGTGGACATTTTAGTCTTTTGATGGAGCTCGGCTAACAGTTTCCTCCTGCTCTCTGTCATTTTGCTAAGCTAGGTTAGTCTGTCATGGACGCACAGAGATTAAACCGACACCCGTCTTCTCATCTTAATCTGTGGAAGACAAGAACGAGAGGATTTCCAGAAATGCGGGACTGTTCCTTTAATAACACACATAGTGATCAGGCAGTGGGGGGACTGAGAAGCTGATGGTCAGAATGCACTCACTTTTATTGGATAGATGTTTTATTGGGAACATGATTCATCCCAGAATTGAAGGTATTTTCTGTGTCATTTCAATTGACCTTAATACACTGAGGGGCTTTCAGGACAGAGTGGAGGCTGGGAGGTGGGGGGGGGGCACCAGCCTTAGACCAGCCTCGGTAATAAACAGCCCCCCATTATTGGACAGAAATATAATTTGGGCCAAAACACTTTAACAGGAGTTGACTGACAGGAGAGATGAGGCAGAAAAACACAAGCTGTGGATTTTCCGGTTACACCTGCCCACACCTGTGTCTGATTTTACACTTAAGGTGTTGTCTGATGATCTGACCAGTGTTTTGTATCCAGACATCACTGCCTTACTGAAACATAAACCAGTAATTTTTTTTTTGGCTATAGTTTAATCATAATACACCAGACAGTAAAGGATCAATGGATAAACAAACAGGAAAGTTGTGTGTAAGACTTTTTTTTACTTCAGTTGTGAACTGATAGAGACAGACAGAAAACAGAAAGAGCGAGCAAAGAGGATGACATGCAGCAAAGGTCGCAAGTGAACCAGGGACATTGTGATTACATGGTATGTGTCTTAGACTGTTTGGCCATGGGGATGCCTGTCTTTACTAATACTTAATACATATTAATACATGAAACCCAAAAAACATTTTTACTATCCTCTGAATTAAATTTTCCAACAATCGTTATTGTTTCTCAGCAAACTGCCACGTGTTATTATACATCAGATTGTCTCTGAATGCACCACAGGATGAAAAAAATCAATTAACAAAAAGACCCAATAAAACATAACATAGTTATTGTATAAGGAATACCTACAGTATGTAAGTCATATTTGTGTAAACTGCCCGTTGTAACCAGGTCTGATCATGTCGGCTGTGACCGTCATCATCCTCATCCTCTACTTTGTGATCAACACCTTCGCGGTCCAGAAAATGTCCTGGGTGGCCGAGTGCACCCCCATCTACATCCAGTACTTCGTCAAGTTCTTCATCATCGGTGTGACAGTGCTGGTGGTGGCTGTCCCTGAGGGGCTACCGCTCGCCGTCACCATCTCTCTGGCCTACTCTGTGAAGGTAAACAGGACTGAAAGCAAGGATTTGTTCCCTTCTCAGATGTTTCATTAACTTTCAGTCCTGGTTATGTCACATGTATGTCTAAAACTTTTAATCTTGTTCTTTATATTTAAGAAAATGATGAAGGACAACAACCTGGTGCGTCACCTGGACGCCTGTGAGACAATGGGCAACGCCACGGCCATCTGCTCGGACAAGACGGGTACACTGACTATGAACCGCATGACGGTGGTGCAGGTGTATGTCGGCGACACGCACCACAAAACTGTTCCAGAACCCGACGCCATCAAACCAGAGACTCTGGAACTGATGGTCAACAGCATCTCCATCAACTCTGCGTACACCACCAAGATCCTGGTGAGACATTCACAGCTATATCTTAAAAAACCTAATCTTAACAGGCTTTTGAAGCAGTGACACCTGAACAAATGTTCTGTTTTTCCAAAAATGTCCAAGGTCAAAGTGGGACCTCGCAATATAGAAGTCAGAAGTGTGGCTATACATTTTTGTTTTTGTGACTTCTTTGGACACCTTTGGACCTTAATCCAGGGGTCTCAAAAAACCTAGGAAATAAAAATATGTTTTTTTTTTTATTTGATCCCATTAACATTATATGCAACAAACTGCATATAACTTTGCAACCTATCAACATAAACACATTAGCTGAAGTCAAGCACTGTCTAACAAAGGTCTAAAAATGAGTCAGTTTGCCTTTGAGTTCTTTGACTTGGACTATTTTAGGTAATTGGAACAGGATCCAAAATCAAACCAGCTGTCAGAACCTAGCTCCTGGTTATCTTATATTATCTTCTATTGTAGTTAACACATATTCAGACATGTGCTTTTGTGATTGAATAAATATACATTAAAATCAAACAACTCACTGTACATGCAGTAGTAGCAATGGTGCTCCTGTCCCCAAAACTAATTATAAACTCTAATCTCACAACACACGCAAACATTTTGTCCCTTCTCAGCCTCCAGAGAAAGAGGGCGGCCTGCCACGCCACGTGGGCAACAAAACCGAGTGCGCTCTGCTGGGCCTGGTGCTGGACTTGAAGAGGGACTACCAACCAGTCAGAGATGAAGTGCCAGAAGAGAAACTCTACAAGGTTTACACTTTCAACTCATCCCGCAAGTCCATGAGCACAGTGCTGAAAAACCCTGATGGAGGCTTCCGTATGTACAGCAAAGGAGCGTCAGAGATCGTCCTGAGAAAGTAAGAGAGATCCAATAAACTTAAAATAAGCTCTGTTTGAGGGAAGAGGGATGTATGGCATTTTTTTTAACCTAATCTCTCCTACCTAATGACCTCTCTCGCCCTCCTCTGTCTCTCTCTCCTCCCCCTTCTAGATGCTCTCATATCTTGGATGCTCAGGGTCAGCCTCGCATCTTTAAGCCGAAGGACCGTGACGAGATGGTGCGTAAGGTGATCGAGCCAATGGCGTGCGACGGGCTGCGGACCATCTGCGTGGCTTACAGGGACTTTCCCGCCGAGGCTGGAGAGCCTGACTGGGACAGTGAGAACGACATCCTGAACGATCTCACCTGCATCATCGTGGTCGGCATCGAGGACCCTGTCAGACCTGAGGTAGACAGAAAACTTGACCCCGAAAGAAGTTAATCATTGATCATCAATCACCTTTAAGAATTTGAATGTGAAATGCTGTCGTCATACATCATATTTCATCATTGGCTCATCCTTCCAGCAACTAGCTTTTTGTTTAATTTGAGTAAAACTGGGTGCCCAAAGTGGGTAATTATATTTTTCTGTCATTCAGTACCACTCACACACACTTCTCTCTGTAGTGCCCCCCTAACCCAGTCCTTTGTTATACAACTAAAAACATGTCTTAATGATGTATTGGTGTAATTTCCATTCAGTTATATGGTGTTGAAAGTGTTGTGCTGTATAAACTATGTTTTGATCTGAGATATATTTACATAATTTCCACTTTCCCTGAAAAATGTCTAAAAAGATGCTGCAGAGCTGTCGACACCTGCAGACTATCAGCTGGTTGAGAACTGACTTCAGATAACGGTTCAGAGAAAGGAGGCTAAGGCTCAGGGAGGAACTAAGACTCAAGAAAAGATGCAAGTGAGAGAAAGGAGAGGAAACAACTCAGGCAAGGCAAGTTTATTTGTATAGGAAGTTCATATGTGGCAAGTGGTGAACAGAAAGGTTTTACGCCCTGATTAAAAAATTTAGTGTTGTGAAGACCAACCACCTGATGATTTTGTTAGATAAATTAGTGTGCATAATTATGGTGAGAGATTCTGTTGTTTTCCATAATCTGCTCTTGTGGGAGTACCATGAATGATGAACAGAAGAGGCCCGAGAATGTAGCCTTGGGGAACTCCATGTAATTTTTGGATGCCCTGTAAAATTAAGAAGCAATATCTGGGCAACATGAATCGCACATATGTGGACAATGCTGCACACACTCAAACAGTCTTTCTTCAAAGACATTCATGTTGTTCACATGACAACAGAACTGCAGTAAGAGGCTGTCTTACCAACAGCATCACATCATCTCCGCTCAAATGTAAGAGAACAGAGGGAACAGGGTCGCTGAAATCTTCCACATGAACTGATCTGTCAGGCTGCTCCTTTTTGTGGTATTGTATTTGTGCCAATAGGGAAACTGTCAGGGTAAAAATATTCAATAGTCCACATAAATGAACTGTATTTTCCTAGCATAAAGACTAAGTGAGTCCCGGTCAGGTGTGCAGAGTCTGGATGCTCTGAAGTGTTAAATGAAGCCTGTAATGAAGCCCAGAAAGCATCAGTGCTGCCTGCTGCTTTAATGTCAGAGCGCAAAGATCACAGACAGGATGGAAATAACTGGAGAGCAGCAGGAGTCAGTCAGCAGCTCAGCGTTTATCTCTACACGACCTGTGATGTGATGGACACAAACCTCTTAAGAATATTTTTAGCTTTTAGGCAAAGAACTATTCTTACTTTTCCAGTTTCTAAAACGTGAAGCGGCTGTGACCTGACATTGTGTAGTCTGCACTCTTAACTGTACAAATACTGTAAATGTGTGAGTGATTAATTTCCCCATCAAAGAGCAGAGTCCTTGTGTAGCCACTCGCAATTAATGGTGAGTTCTTGGACTTAAAGGGCAAACTCCTTCAGCTTGCTTGTAAAGCAGCCTGAATCAGCAAATCCCAACTTCTTGTTTTCACAGTTAGGTCGCCCGATGTGTCCCAGGGGTGTCAGATGACTCTTTCCGAAGCCCTACTCCCCGTAGTCACTGTTGCTATGGCTGGAAGCTTTCTATTTTTGCACAGTGTATAATCAATTTACAATAATAAGATTTGCCATCAAAATTCATAGACATTTTTGAAACAATGTGCCCTTTATTTCAGACTCAGTTTAACAAAAGCTTGTCAAAGTTTGTCATTTTTAGCCAGTCAGCGTCAATTTTGCTGAAACCACAAGTCTCAGATTTCACCAGCTGTTGCAAACTAATTTAAGTTTCTTCTGTGAGCGGCTGAAAACAAGAACCGTGAGAAATATTCACTTCATCAATGAATGAACAGACTTTTTCTTTTACTGCAGTGCATTATCATCATTAAAAATAAAAAAATATAAGGTAAATGTTATTTCGTGCTAGCATAACCCGATTGGAATTTTTAACTGATTTGCTTTACTTTTACAATAGAAATATTTTTTAAGATGAGGATGTGTTTGACAAACGTAAACCTCACGTAACTGGCTGGAGATTTAAAACTTCCACAAATCCAAGCGGACAGACCCACAAACTTCAACTCTTATATATGAGCGTTCAGGACCGACTCCAACACAGTGAAGGTTCCTGTCCTGAAGATTAATGTAGTTTGTAGACTACCCAGATAGCATTTTATGTTAGAACAGACAAACACACCATTTAATCTGTTCCTTACACTTTTCCTTTTGTGTTTTTACTTTTGGAAATGTGATCAAAACAGACACAGCCCTTCAAACTCTTTGTACACGTCTTGGCTCTCTTACTAGAGCCCCACAAACGACACTTCAGCATGTGAAGAATCTAAAGTCTATCTAGCCAAACACTTCACACCGTCGCTCTGGTCAAGGCTCCCCACTGCATGAATCAAAGATATGATGTGTGTATGTATTTGTTAGCAACACAGAGCTCCTGTTGGTGTCCTTCAAATGCCAGCTGAGCCACCTGTGGAGAAGGAGAAGTAGAAGTATTCACTACTATCTGAGGTGACTGAGGTCTGCTGCTGCTACAGGATGAGTTTAGTCCCACATGTTGGTGCCTGGAGATTCTGCTTTATCCTTTAAGCTCCAGTCAACAAAAATAATCTGTCTGAATCAGGAAAAGAAGCTGTCGAGTGTCTTTGACCTTCTGGACTCAACATCTGTGTTCGTCTTTCAAGTTTCATGACGTCCCTTTTTTTTTTTTTTTGATGCTCTTCCAGGTACCCGAGGCCATCTCTAAGTGTCAGCGTGCAGGCATCACCGTACGCATGGTTACCGGAGACAACATCAACACCGCCCGCGCCATCGCAACCAAGTGTGGCATCATTCTGCCCAATGAGGACTTCCTGTGTCTGGAAGGCAAAGAGTTCAACCAGCAGATCAGAAACGACAAGGGCGAGGTGAGACGAGCACAGAAATGTTTTACTGCAGGTCGCCAACAGGGATGTAATTAAAATTTTACACAAAGCTGCATGAAGTTTTTTAGCACAAACTGATGTGATGACTCCAAAATTCACAGACTGTACCTTGATGTAAATTTGGCTCATCAAGTTGAGTCCTCTAAGTAACGTGGGCATCAGATTAGAGTCCAGCAGACTGTCGCAGCAGCTGTGTGTAAGTTGGTTTGATTTTAGTGGGCTTCCCCTTGTAATTTATTTACAACACAGTTAAACTTTAGTGCAGGACTTTTGACCATTGAATCCCTTACCAGAGTCCACATAATGCTGATTAGGTTTATCAGTACCAGGTAAATCTCTCTCTATTTCTCAGTATACTAGAGTTTTTATATCTGGTGTCTGTGGTGTTATTCCCACACTGGCATGCTGGTAGTGATGAATTTTATCTCAACCAGCACTGATTGGTTTGCCAGAGCTGAAGCAGCCTTAGCAACAGAGTAAGTACAGGAACGGGAAGTATGGCGGGTCCATACGTCATGAACACTCATTAAGAGTGTTTGTGTAGGTTAATCTGACTGCCAGAAAGAAAGAGACAAAAGTTCCACTCTACAGCTTTAAAGTAGATCTTAAAGGAGGCTGTAGTTACTTCTTATTAACTGTCATTGAGGACTGATGACTAATTGTAGAAGAGCAGAGAGAGGAAAATCTTTATCTGTTGTGAGTTTATGATGCATTCAACTATTTTGGTGTTTTTAATAGAAACTTTTTTTTGTTTTGGATCATTACTTTTACCGAAGCTTATGTCAGTATTTGAGTTTTCAGATACTTTACTTGATGTTGTTTTTATTTATGACCATATTTATGTGGCCACTCTCAGCGTAGAGCCGACTGATAAATTATTGTTATATTATTAAAGTGGTAACAGAGAAACACGTGGTAAGTTCGCACAGGAAAGAAAACATCACTTTCTCCGATTTAATAAGACAGTGTGTTATAGATATTGTGTCTGTCTGTTTCTCTGTTTTCAATTTTACACTTTCTGTGACAATGTTTTTATGAGCGTAAGCGTAAAGCCAACTAATTGCAGCATAGCAGTTAAAATAGACCGACAGATACGAGATTTTATTGGAAAATCTGATAGCGATTGTCACATTTTTACATGAGCACACAACATAATGAATTTAGATTTCTTTGACTTTTTCTTAACAGTTGTGACCAAGATACATAAAGAACAGGACTATTTGCAGTTAAAACAATAATAAACTCAGTCAGTGCTGGATAAAGCGATGATCATGATAACAGTTTGTAAATTACTTCAAACCTATTTGCACTTCTGTTGTGCAATTTCTTGTCACTTAACAGCCAGTATATCTACTGATACCAGCATTATGTGCAGTTTGCTGATATCTGCTGATTTATTGGTGATGCTTGAGCGCTAATTAAGATGCTGCAACAGATTATTTATATGCAACGTCATTCTAGTTAGTCTAGTTATTGAGAGTCATCTATTTGAGCATGTGTGTGAGATGAAGCTCAGATTTCTTTTCCTCCACTCTAAATGAATTATTGTTCAGGCTGAACAATTAAAGTTCCTCCATTTTACTAGGAGATAAAATAAAGAGATGGGTCACAGCAGGGCCGTTGTTTAAAATTTTTATTTTTTTTATTTTACAGGCAGGGCTTCTTATGTCACGCTATTTGGAGCATAATTTGTTGTGTAAAAAGATTCAGATGAAACAGTTTTTCACAATTTACATTTCTAGGTGGAACAAGAGCGTCTGGACAAAGTTTGGCCCAAGCTGCGTGTTTTGGCTCGTTCTTCACCGACAGACAAACACACTCTGGTCAAAGGTGGGTTCATTTTAACAAGGAATCATTATAACCCAGATTTCATATTTGTTTAATTTAATTGAACAACAGTAAATAGGCTTTACGTGTTTGTGTTTTTAAAGCTCTGACAGAAGGAGAGAATTCATTTGTCCTTCACATCTTTTCTGACATGTTTGTGCGCTCATTAATATGGAGGATTGTTTTTGTTCCACTCTGTTGATCAGGCATCATTGACAGCACGGTGGGTGAAACTCGACAGGTTGTGGCGGTGACAGGAGATGGTACCAACGACGGCCCCGCCCTCAAGAAAGCTGATGTTGGCTTTGCCATGGTAACCGCTTCTTAATTTTTCACCTTTTTTTTCTGGCATCTTGGTTTCTCAGCTCTTCACTCATCTGCTGCTTTGTCTACTCTGCATCATTACCAAAAGAAAAAAAACGCTTTCAGTTAATTACATTTCTTATGCAGCCATGAAATGGGGATTTTCTCTAGACATCATCCACAATAACTGTTGAGTTTAATGCCGTGGATTCATTAAGATAGCTGTGAAATGGAATAATAAATCAATAAATGTGGAGCGCGGTTGCCTCTGTTAATCAGCACAGTGGAGTCCCACTCTGAGGCTGGTTCTGTCCGTCAAACGCATGTCTTAAAAATGGCAAATACATTATATTACTTGTAACAATTTTCCAGTCCAGGCTGGTGTGTTTTGGATGTATTTGTCATCCATTTCAGGCAGCTGTTGGTCTCCATACATATCTCTACAATAAGAAAATTAATTTACAAACCAACGATCTCAGTAAACTGCCTGAAAATGAAAAAAAAAAAAAGATCAACATGCAGTCAAAAATGGTCAGCAAAAAATGAAAGCTTTGTTTCCATCCATTATAGCTCATGATGTAAACACGGTGATTTGGCCTTTTAATATCTGCTGACACAGTCTTATATTTATATTTCATTAGTCACACATTTGTTTGTGGGTCAGATGGTTCAGAGGGTTAAATTAACCAGCAGCAGCACTCTGAGAAATATTGCTGAAATACAGACAAAGAGCTGGACGGTGAGCAGAGCTGCTTCAGGTTTCAGTGTTTGTCATCAGTGATGATTCAGCTGCTGATAATTATTTCTTCATTAGATCAGAATAGATTCACAGAGTGTTTCTCCGCTGACATCAGACCACAAATAGTTACACTGAACAAATGATCAGCTGATAGACAATACTGATCAATTAAAACACAGTGTGGGTCTGTGGATGAGCTCAGTAACATCAGCTGCCTCCTCCGTGTGTTTGCGTGACCTTTATTTACTACAGTCATCTGAACACCATTGTCTCCTGCAGGCTGCTGAGCAGCTGTTGTGCTGTCAAACAGCACTTACTGTTCCTCAACACATCAAACAGGCAGTCTGGGGATTTAAACCAGTGACCTTCCAGTCCCATGTATCCTGTTTGGAAGATATTCAGTTTGCACTCGAGTGTCCCAGTTCAATTATCACCTGTTCGGCTGGAAAACACAGAAGGATCCACCTCCATCTGTCTGGGAGAGTCTGACTCTGCAGAGAGACGTGACAACTCACATCACAGCTTCTTTACGGTTACTGTTAACACAAGGCCGCTTTCAGATTTACCACGCCGTCAGTTGATTGGGTTAAAAATATTCTCACGTAAGGCTTTGCACACTTTAGCAGCTTTATCCTTTAAACCAGAGGTGTCAAACTGAAATCGTCAGGGGGCCGCTGGCCAGGTTGTTCTCTCCAAGAACAGTAAGTAACAAAGAACCTTGTTAGTAGATCAATTCATTGTTGATGTTTGTCGGCACATGGGATTTGTTGCCAGTAAGACAAATACAAAATATGACTAGACTTTGAAAACGTTTATTTTCTGTGTCTTTATTTTTTCATTTTAGTTAGAAATGAGCTTTAGTTCCGCATGGAGACAAATCACATCTCACATTCCCAGTCCAATCCGCCAGTTTGAAGCTCAGTGCTATGTTTAAGAGCAACCTATTTCAGAGGTTCATGTATTCAAACTCTTTAGAACCTCATCTTAAGTGTTTTTAACCCTTTTCCAAGCTCGGCCCCATCTGTCGACTGGTTATTCTTAGTTTCCGTCTGTCAGTCATGAACCAGGATCTGATTGGCCCCCTCTGCTTCTTATCAGGGAATCGCCGGCACAGACGTGGCAAAGGAGGCATCTGACATCATACTGACCGACGACAACTTCACCAGCATCGTCAAGGCCGTCATGTGGGGAAGGAATGTCTACGACAGCATCTCCAAGTTCCTGCAGTTTCAGCTGACCGTCAACGTGGTGGCCGTGATTGTGGCGTTCACCGGCGCCTGCATCACACAGGTGGGCTGAGCTCTGCACGACGTGCTCACAGCTGTGTGCACATCAGGAAGTCTGCTATTTGAATCTGACAATAATGATTGACGGGTCGGACTGCTGTTAAAGCTGAAATTAACTAGAAGGCTGAAGGCGTTAATCATTTAAACCAAACAGCTCCCTCATATGCAGTTAATAAGAGACCATTCAGCCCTCACAGCTGGTTAACAGCTGGTATTTTTATGGAAGTCCAGGGCTGCCAAAATGAAATCATCATGAAATCATTTAGCCTGAATTTTCAACGAGGTCAGAATGAATTCATCAGGTCAAATTTTGTGAGCTCAGTCTGACACCCTACAACTGAGATATATAAAAAGTCAGTGTTCCCTCCTCAGACTTGAGACTTTAATATCATCAGGTTTCGTGTCCTGACCATCAGTCAGCTGATTTAACCTGATTCAGGATGCACATGTTTGAAAGAGGACTTGAGAATAAAAATGAAGAGACCAAACACTGACTCGTGTAAATGTGGCGGCTGCACCGCATCCCGCAGCTCAACTGTAAATCAGTATTTCCTCTTCTTTTTTTTTCTTCTTCTTCTTCCTTTTGATCACAGAAAAAATAAAAAGACAAGTCATTTTTTTATTTTGATGTGACCGTCTCAGCACTGCAAGGAGGCGAAGCAGCCATGTCACATTTTTTTGTTTCATAATGTGTCTCTAATCAGAAAACTGAACTCCTGACACAATAAAAAAAAAAAGTAACTTGCGGCTGTGTATTAATTGAAAGGCTCACAGCTGGCAGGACAGATAACTAACTCATCTACAGAGTAGAGAGCACAAAGTAGGCTAAGATACAGCCTGAAACCATGGCAACACGTCACCGCCATAATCCTGAAATATAACAGGGACTCAGCGGGTCTGTGGTCTCTGCGCTGTGTTTATACTCACTGATCATCCAGCGCTTGGTTTCTGTTAGACCCCTGATATGTTGGCACAGATCATTAAAAGATGGTAAACGGATTCATGTCTTTATTGTACACACGGAGGAAGGCGTAGGTTTGGTTTCAGAAGTGGAGTTGGTCCTGTGAAGTAGATGTGGAAATGCTGCATTTATATGCATTTGAATCAGCCCAGAAGACAACAGACTATGATATAATTGTTATTGTGCTTAATGATGGTCGTACGATGAACGAAATAGAAATGTGAATCTCCCACTTAAAGAGGAAGTCCACCAATTTTACACATCAGAGTATGTTTACAGGTCTGTCTATAGGAAACTGTTGATGACGAGTCTGACTTGGAAATGGTGGAGAACTCTTTTAAAATCATGTTTTGTTGCTTTGGTAGAGATCTGATGTGTTATGATAGATTGATGATGATGATAGATTACTGTAAATTAAAATATAAATTAAGAAGTCCTGATTAGTGCAGGTCTTCAGCTCACAGCTGCTTATGGCCTCAACACAGTCCACCCATACGAGTCCCTGCACTGTCCTTTGGAAATAATTGATATTGATCCAACAGCCAAAATATGCGGTAATATTGTTCTTCACACATACATTCAGCTAACAAACTTGGATCTCTCTGTGCTCTGTCCATGAGGTGACACTCAGTGTGAAGTGAAATTCAATGTAAAGACAAGAATTTGCGCTGGGTGACTTGAACTGAAGTGAGGAGTTGTTTGTGAAAATAATTATTAATTATAATCTGTGGTACTTCAGTCAAAATGGAGAAACAGGAAGGAGATAATATAAAGAACATGGAGACATGTAATCGGTTATTAATTATCTTTTCTGATTATAAGTTAAATTAGTAAATTAAGCCGATCTCTCCTTCGTCTGCAGGACTCTCCTCTGAAGGCCGTACAGATGCTCTGGGTCAACCTCATCATGGACACTCTGGCGTCTCTCGCTCTGGCCACCGAGCCGCCCACAGAGTCTCTGCTGTTGCGTAAACCGTACGGCCGCGACAAGCCTCTCATCTCCCGGACCATGATGAAGAACATCCTGGGCCACGCCGTGTACCAGCTCGTCATCATCTTCACGCTGCTCTTCGCTGGTGAGTGAGACGACTAACATCATTCAGTGTGTAAATCCATTTCAGAGAAAAATTATTCTTTGTTGTCAAAATAATTGAATTTTCTTTTGTGTTGTTGCCGTCTCTCAGGCGAGACATTTTTCGACATCGACAGCGGCCGCAACGCTCCCTTGCACGCACCGCCGTCAGAGCACTACACCATCGTGTTCAACGTGTTCGTCATGATGCAGCTCTTCAACGAAATCAATGCCAGGAAGATCCACGGGGAGAGGAACGTGTTCGAGGGCATCTACAGGAACCCCATCTTCTGCAGCGTCGTACTAGGAACCTTCGCCCTGCAGGTACCTCCACCGTTATCATCACCAACAACAGTACAAACATCATCACCTAATGCAGTGATTCACAAACTTATTATATTGTACCCTTCTTCTAGATACACGGATTAGAATTTAAATGTAAAAATTATTAAATTATATCAATAATATAAAGAAATGGAGGAAAGAGGTTACTTGCCGACATAAAACCAAACAGTGAAAAACTTAAAATCCAGCCTACACCGGGCCGATGAAGTCAGTGAAGGCAGCTTTTCTGGAGTTTTGTCCACATTTTGACATTTTGAAATTAACTTTAATAAAACTTCTTTGAGGGTGTCAAAAAGACGCCTCGTTTGAATTAAAGCTCACCACATGACATTTGTTTAGTAATCCAGCTAACATGTCTTGTTTGTCTTTCTTCCTCCTCAGATCATCATCGTTCAGTTCGGAGGGAAGCCGTTCTCCTGCACGGCTCTGACCATCGACCAGTGGCTGTGGTGTGTGTTCATCGGTGTGGGAGAGCTGCTGTGGGGACAGGTGAGACCAGAACCAGAACCTACAGGTGTTTTTGTTCTGAACAAACGAGCATCACAGCCGAATGTGGAGGAAAAAAACAAACAAAAAAAACACACACTGAGGAGAAGATGAAGAGGTGGATACATGAGGTTTGTGGCAGCAAACTGTTGCCTGTCACACTTGCGCTGCTGCAGCGTTGCCATCACGACCATCGCCATGGTAATGAGCTTAGCACATGAAAGCAGCGCGGCTCCTGTTTACGAGCACATAGGGAAAACAAAACCAGCGTGTCAGTCCCTCTGTGGATACACACACGCACTCGAACACACGATCACATGCATGGTAATGTTAACATGTACACACACACAGACTTAGAAAGAATACATTACATAGAAAAAAAAGTTCAGTCAGAGGAAGCCTGGTGGGTTCAGGTGGAGGGCAGAGACCGAGAACAGAGAGACAGAAAGATGCTGACAGAAATAGACTGATCTGAGGTCTGTGACTTCTTTTAGAGGTAAAACACCTTTTGTTTCTAACAGAGAGAGAAAATAGAAGAAATATAAAAATCTGATCTACAGCTGCAGCAGGAGTGTCTCTCTATTTTAATTGAGCAATAAACAAACAACAATACAAAAACCCGTACTACAGGGAATATAATATAGTACACAGTAAATTGAACACTGACACTACATCAGATGTCTGTTTAATTAACGGTAAAATAAAATATGTAAATATAATGAAAGTAATAATAATAGATGAACATAACACAAGAAGTGATGCTCTTTCTGTTTTCAGTAGTTTTCATATATTACATTTGAGATTTGACATCCGGGAACTCAGATCTACAGGGATTTTGGTTCTATGAAGGGACTCCTAAGGGACAGATTAAAAAAAGTTTGAAGCGGCACAGGACATCCTGATTTTTAGTCCCTCGTTGGGTTGAGCTACAAAAACACTTTTGTTTTAACACTTCATTGTTTTTCTGTCAAACTCAGCTAATCTCGGCCATCCCCACGCACCACCTGAAGTTCCTGAAGGAGGCCGGTCACGGCATCACGAAGGAGGAGATCCACGAGGAGGAGCTGACGGAGGGAGCCGATGAGATCGACCACGCCGAGATGGAGCTGAGGAGAGGCCAGATCCTCTGGTTCAGAGGTCTGAACCGCATCCAGACGCAGGTACGACACCGCGCCTCACCGGGACACCCAGCACGGTGTCAGGTCTAAAGTCATCACTAACTTTACTTTTTAAGGTTTTCAGAATTCAGGTTTCCGGGGTTGTGTTTATGGAGATAACAACATGACTCATTATCTGTTATGTCTTGAGAGCTGCAGAAAACACCAGTTGCCAAGGTGATGAAGGAGGCTCTGGAAGAAATAAGATGACTTTCTGGGCTTATTTTTTTTATCTCATTCTTATATTTTTTGTTTTTTTGGTTTGGTTTGTTGTTTTTCTCAATGATGAATTGTTGTTTAACCCATCTTAGCAGAGAGGCTTTGTTTTATCGAGACACTGAGGAAGGATTTAATTCACCACAAACATTTCTATCAGTTTAGAAGAGCTGCAGTTCATTTTAATGAAATCAGATTCAAACAGGAGTGTGTAGAGAAAAGCTAGTTTAGATGATTAGGATTCATTTATCCAAAGTGTTTTTGAACTAAAAACAGAACTAAACAGTTGAACAAGATATTCTTGATATAATTTTTCATCAACACATTTTTGAAAAATGTTTTGTCCTTGGTATTTCAAGCTAAAAAAAAACATGAGATGAATTAATTTCTGCAAATCTCTGAAACTACCTACTGTAATGTTCAAGAAAAGATTCAACAGTGGATTCAAAAGTTTTAGATAAAATTAAATCCAAACACCATTCCCATCAGCAGGAGACATTACACATACAGCATCAGAAACAAGCACACAAAAACATCCAAAAGTTTAAAGTCATTGAATTGAGTGAGTCTTTTTAATTTTAAAGCGCTTTGTAATTAATCACATTTTAATGTGGAAAACACAAAAAGGAAGTCTTTCTAAGCACATTACTTCTTTGCGGGGTAACTAAAGTTAAACAGTGCTGGGATCTGCTCCAAAGAACAGTAGCTTTAAAGTTGAGGAGGCCTTAGAAGAACACAAAGATTGTGTGTAATTATCATCGTGTTGCTTGTTGTGACAACTACTTTTCATTTAGTACACAGTGTAATGAACTGTAGGACACAGCGGTGAACTTCATCAACTTATTTTAAGGTGGAACGAGCAGTTTGAGGGTGCAGGATATCTCCGTCGTCGAGCACAGACATGATGGTGGTGACAATGAAGCAGCTGATAAACTGTTTCCACTTGACTGTGTTTAATAGAGTTTATGTAACTGAAAACCAGCGGCTGAGGATGAACGAAAACTTAATACATCTTAAATCTATTTTGAATTTATGCAGTAAATATTGAATATATCCAAAGGAAGCTACTAAACCGAGGAACAGGAGAATTTTCGGGCCAAACTACATGTGACATGTATGTTTATTTAGTTTATGTTCATCTTGTTCGTTCAGACTCTGAACGGAGGCGGTAAACTCTTCATCGTATTTAAAATCCACAAACTGCCACATGTTTGTGTTGGAGAGAAATGAAAGCACGGTGGAGTGTGAGGAGGCTAAACTGGAATTATTTAACATCCGCTGCAATTGCTGTCCAGTTAATTTCACACTCTGCTGCAGAGCTTCAGCACAGAGCCGCTTTAATAAAACACAGAAATTAAAGACGGCATCCAGCGTGGGACAAAAAGCTTATTGCATATTTTCATTCTTCAGTCAGTGACAGTGTTGGAGGTAAACAGCAGCACCTTCACAGCGCTGTCTTGGCCGTGACTCATCTCGCAGTCTGGGACTTTATTGTGTGCGTTATTTTCCACCTACAGGATAGATCAACGCTCTCTGAGCATTAGCATATCCACAGGCAGTCCCATTCAGTCCCTATGGGGTTCATTAGCCTCGATGCTAACACCCACCTACAGTAACAGCAACCAGCGCTGTGCTGCCCACACACACACACACACACACACACACACACACACACACAGTCGGTCAGAGAGGTCAGGTGTTTTCCTCTCAGCGCTGGATTAACTTGTACTTATTTTGGCCTGAGGGCAAACGCATCTGAATTAATAATAACTAATATCTTCTTCTGCTTTTTCCTGTTGAGTCTTTCTGCTTGACCTCTGCTGAAGCTTTCTGCTTCTTCACACAGACTCGAATTAACTGTCCGAATATCTGACTTCTAATATCGTTGCAAATGTGACAACCCGCTGCATCTTTTCTGGTACCTTACTTCACTGTTTTTCTGCAATAATTGTATTTATTTTTCATTTCAAGCAGCAATAATCAGTATTTAAATGACTATGTAAAAGGGGTCATTCTCATCATGATGAACCCATAGAAAATTATCACCTAATACTGCGGCTCCACTAAAGCTTTACAGAGCTGTATAGTGACTTTCTTTTTTTTAATCCGTACGGCCCACAACTTTACTCTTCTGGTTACCAGCAGGCAGCTGTTTTCAATGTAAAACCATCTCCACTTCACCTGCTCAGCGCTAAGAAGACAGATAGAGCTGACAGATACAGATAGAGAACAGCAGGCGAACAACGTTGAGCATTTAGCAGCTAAACTGTCAGATATTTCCCTCAGAAGGTGGAGGAGACCAAAAACAGGGCGAATATCAGACTTATGTTCATCAGGCTGACACAAACACGACTCTTTGTGGATGATCACGTATCTGCTGGATGTGCAAATAAGCAAGATGTTGTGCTGATGTCGTGTTCATAACTTGTTTCTGCTGCCAGCAAGTGGCCAAAAAAAAGTTATTGCAGTTTAAAAGCCGAGGTTCAAATCTCATTCTTGATAATAAAAAAACTTCAGAAAACGACCTTTAGTCGCTGTATGAGGTTAAAAATGGAGATTTAAACATTTACAATTGCACGACATCTTGGCAGCTCCATGTTAATGATCAGAAGATGCGGTTCAGCTAATAAATGTCGCAGCAGGTGAAGACTTTATTTCTGTCGAGGTGGAAACCCTGATTCTGATGTGCCGAGTCAGAAAACAACTTTCAGGCGGCTGTCGTGAAGCCGCCGAGCGCCATGAAAGGAGGAAGTGATGCAAGGAGAAACATAAAATGAAGCTCTCGCCCTCTTCTGTCTCTCCTCCATCAGACAGTGTAAAGAAAAGAGGAAGCTCTCTCTTTTCTCTTCACGTCTGTGTATCTGCAATATCAGTCTGTCATCCTCCTGGGATGGGAGGATGAGGGGGATGGAGGTGGAGGCAACCAAAGGCTGCAAGCTAATTAGGTTCTTATCTCGCCACGCTCCTCTTGCCGTCCTCCTCCTCTTTAATCCTGGTGGGCAGCGTTGTGCCGCTCAACGCCTCGACAGTCAAACACAGTGGGGGAATAATTGGTACAAGCAGCATCTCGCTGCCGAAACTTTATCAGTCATTCCAAGTGACACATTTTCTCCTCTCCCTCCTGTCCCCACTCCTGCTCTCACAGTGCTTTCAGCCCAATTCAGGAGCTCTTTATTCGGTGTTGCGTTTCGTCCTTCATCCCTTCGTTCTTTCGGAGCCTCTTCTGGATTTTCACATTTTGTCTTTCACTAAATGACAGCTTTCTCTCTCGTTTTATGCTTTTGTATCTTTGAAACTTTCCTTCTCTTCCCATCACTCCTGAGCGCTCTCTCATCCTCTTTTTCTTGTCTTTCTTTGTTTTTTTATGTGTGTCTGTACCCACTTTCTATCCACGTGACGATGATGTCTTTCTGCTGCAGAATGGATCTGTGTAGGCTTATAGGAAGATGGGTTATGTTTAAAAAATGGTACTAAATGAGCTTTTCTCTGCAATAAACAAATAAACTCACCAAACCAAGAGAACATATTTTTGGGTTACCAAGAAACAACCAACTTTTTCAAAGTTTCGTTGATCATTTGTCTTCAGGCTGACGCATCCTGGCAGCACCCAGCAGCGTCTTGATTAATGTGATCTTTGTTTGACGTACATCAACTCATCAGGATACAGCGCTGCCCTGTTTTTATACTTTCAGCTCTCCAGAGCAGTTTTATCACACTCACTTTCTGGATCGGCACATCCCAGCTGCTGCACCCTGACCGCCTCTTCTGTTCGATCTTCGCTGCACTTTAGACATGAAATATTATTACTAACCGTCAAATGCCAAAACTGTGGAACTTCACCATCCAGCCTCTCTAAAACTCACTCTAACGTCTCCAGAAACTTTTCCTCTCTTCCTGTTTCCTCTGTTCTCGCTCTGTCTCTGTCTCTCTGCCATCTAACGTTGTGTTGTGGCTGTCCTTCCTTCAGATGGATGTGGTCTATACCTTCCAGACGGGTCAGGCGCCGGTTCCCGGTGCCCTGCGCCGCCAGCCGTCCGTCGTCAGCCAGCACAATGACGCCACTGCCGCCAAAACTCTTTCTAGCCCCACCCACGTAGGGCTTAGCTCCTCCTCTTCTCTCACCAACTCGGCCGGGGCTCCGCCCCCTGCTGCTGCTGCTTCCTCCTCTACTGCAGGCAGTGAGTCGGTGACCAGAGGCCAGCTAACACCACGCTTCACCCGGCTGGACTCATTTATTTTCTCTGTTTGAACTGCATGAAACACTGAACTCTGCATGACTTACCAACACTAAATCTATCGCTCTGCTTCTGTCATCAGCAGGTGTCTGCACTATTTGGAAATATCCAAAAGATTACCCCAGCTTTCATTATGATAAATAACTGATTAGTAAAACACAGTAATTTACAAAAAGCTGAAACTGCTGTGACTGATGTTTCCAAGTTGTATGGAGGACGTGTAGTTAGCTGGGTGTTCTGTTTTAAATGTCACCCACTGTTTCACTTTGGGAATTCTTAGAAATCTTTTAATGTGAAGCGGCAACAGCAGGAAATGCTCAGTTTTTATTTGCAGTGATTAAAACATCTAACTAATTTCTAAGAAAGCAGTTAGTAAGCAGTGAAAAGCACTGTGGGTATTTAGTTAGAAGATACAGATACTACATACTGAGAGCTGATCGTGGGAAGATATTCAGAGAAGTAGTTCCACATTGTGGGGAAAAACATTTTATTTTTTTCTGAGAAAGAGATTAGGAGATCTCGTTTCTATCAAGTGTGTTGAGCCTTGGTTAGCTTAGCTTAGCATAAAGACTGGAAGCAGGGGGAAACTGTTAGCCCTGGCTCTGTCCGAAGCTGAAAAATAAACAGCTCACAAATGAATATGCTCTCTTGTTTGGTCAGCCTGTACAAGAACAACAATTTTAAGTTTGTTTTTTTTTTTTTTTAGAGAGAGAATAATGTGGCTTTTTTTAAATAAAAGAAATTATATCTTTGTGAGCTGTTTGTAAGATTTTACATCTTCAATAGGAGCTTATGGTTTTTAGACTAGAGAATCACAGACAGAGAGGGGGGAAAAGTACTGAGAAGCAAACCTTGTTAATTTTAGTCTTTTTAATGGCTGTGTTGACAAAAAAAAATCTGAATATGAAGAAATTCATCATTAAACTGAAAATCAGCTAACAGCTCTAAAAATGACCTTGCAGACCTGCTGATGACCTGATCTGTGATCTTCCATCTCTGCACTGTCCCTGTGTGCTTTCTACTTTGCCTTTCTCTGCTGTAGCTTTTCTCCATCTTAATCTCTTTCTCCTCCTTTTTTTTTTTTTAAGTATCTCTCATCACTTTCCTCTCAGCCTGCTGCTTCTCCTCCTGCATGTCGTGGAGATTTAAACTCCTAACATGCATCTATTAACCCTGATGTGACTTGCTGCCTGACGAGTCGCTTCCTGATCACAACCGTTGGCTCGAGAAGAGAAAGAAGCCGTGAATCGTTGTGATTTGTGACAGAGAGAAAAAAAATCCTCGTTCTATTTTCTTTGTCGTTTTTTTCTTTATTCTTTCTTTTTCTCAGAGGCGACAGCCTGGGCACCGAGATAATTTTATGGGTTAATCCTGAGCAGGGTTAAATCTGTCAGGCTCAGCAAGTCTCTCATGGTTTAATAGCCAAGAGCTTTTTAACTTGTGAGCTTTGTGTGTGTGTGTGTGATGGTTGCATGTATTTTCTAAGCTGCATCGCTCAGCCTGCAGCTCTCCTGTGGTTCAGCAGTAGAGAGCTTTGAACTGCAGGGTTATTAATTATGATGAAGAATGTCTGCTGGTGCGTATAAATCAGTGTGATCAGCTGCAGCCTCGGTGGATTCATGACAGAGGAAACGACTTAAGGCAGAGAGAAGAGAGCAGCTAGAGGACAAAATGATTCTGGCCCCGAATGTGATTATAAATACTTAACAGTGTGCGTGTGTTTGTTGTTTTTCCCAAGTGTGTGTGTGTGTTGTTTACTGGGGCCGGGTATTTTTTTGAAAATTTTCTGAACTCGTGCTGACACTGCTGAGGGTGAATAACCAGATGGCTAAACAGTCCAGAGACCCTCAGGAGCCCCAAAAGTCAGTTTCCCTGCATGTCAGTCGGTTTTTGATATTTATTCGTATTTATTTTTACATTAAAATTTGATTTACTGCAGATTTGTTTGTGAATTTGAAAACTGAATATCAACAGAACTGGGTCTTGCTTAACAGACGATCTTGTGGCCCAGATGTACAAAAACTCTGATTAAAATAGGAAAACAAGGAACTATTTGGTCACAAAGTAAGTCAACATAATCTTTAATCTGACTTTTCAGTCAGTTGGTGGTCTTGGTTTCTTTCTGATACTCATTTCTCTCAGTACCAAAAAAAAGTACAAGATCCCTTGGACCCTCTGAAGTCACAAGTTCATGTTTTTTTTATTATATTCATTTAATTGATAAAATTTAAATGTGTTTGTTAATTTAAACCACTTAATGACAATATAAACATGGTGCCTATTCATGAATAAAGTTGTGTTTAATCAAATTAGTGCAAACAGATTTAAACAGAGACCTGCAGGCATTTAGTATCCCAACACTGGAGGACTGCTTCATCCCTCTGTGGGACTGACCACTTTTTTACTCTACAGCCCGATAACAATTTATCTGGCCGTGAATACCAAAACAACCTTTTCTAAAGGAAATATGGTCTAAAATGGAAAAATTGTGATTTAAATCAGGAACGATGTGATAAAAGAACAGACCACAGCCTGTTTGTCGGTCACCCAGCCCACATCCTTTACGGTGCTTTTAGTGTGGGTGTGTTTTTCCTGGTTTGAGTGTCATTGTTCTTTTGAAGGGAAATCTTAATGCTAAAGTAAACATCATATTTGAGACAATAGTGTGACTTTGTGTGAGCAGTTCGGTGAAGGTCCTTTCCATTTGTAACCTAACAATTCCCCTGTATACAAAACCATTGTAAGAACCAGTTTCCCCAGTTTGGTGTGGAAGAACTGGTCCAATCAGATCAGTCTGATCACCTCAACGTCACATCCAGCATCAATGTTGGACCTGGTTAATGCTCTTGAGGCTGAATGGGAGCAAATCCCTGCAGCCAGGTCCCGACATCTGGTGGGAAGCATGAAGCCAAAAGAGTGGAGGCTGTTAGAGCGGCAGATTACTTCAGATTGTTTTGGAGTCGATTATCTCATGTGAGAGAAATGTTCAGGTGTCCACAAACGTTTGGAGTCATAGTTTATTGGTTTTAAATATTTTATGTAAAAATCTGGGATATAAAAGTTAATGAATCACAGATAAAAACTGTGTGAGTGTGTCGGTGTGTGTGTAGAGCTGTATGTGTGTGGTCTGACGTTTCCTATGTTTGGGGACACATTTCAGACTCAAGACCAATATGAAAAAGTGATTTTTTGGGTCAGTGGTTAAAGTTAAGGTTAGGGTACGTCTCGCAAAAGTGACTTAAGTAAATATGTATGCATGTGTTTCTCTGTGTGTGTGTGTGTTGGGATTTGATGCCACATTCAGACGCCTGTTGGTGGATTTTTTCATTGCAGTTCATCTTCCTGCCTCCAGCATCGTGTTGACCTTTATTTGACCTTTTTGCATTTGATGTTTTGTGCAGATTATTTTTTTGTTCTCCCTCCATGTTCTCATCTCTGTTTTACCTGTTAAAGTTGTGTTTTGTGGTTTTGCACCTCCCTGCTCAGATCCAGATGCACGTCCACCATGCGTCCCATCAGCTGCCTGTTTGACATCACACTTTTTATAAAAATGAAATCCGTCTTCGCTGATCTGCCCGTCCTGACTTTTCTGTTTCTGTTTCTGTTTCAGATTAAGGTGGTGAACGCGTTCCGTAGCTCCCTGTACGCGGGGCTGGAGAGCCCAGAGTCCCGTAGCTCCATCCACAGCTTCATGGCCCATCCTGAGTTCGTGCCCCTGTCCGAGGTGCCCTGTCCGAGGAGGCTCGCATCCCCCCTATCGAGGAGACCAGAGACGAGATCGAACCCCTCCCCAGCTCCTCCTTTGGGGCTGGGGGAGGAGGAGAGCCGCCCAGCGCCTTCCCCCACAGCCTCGAGTCATCCATCTGAGCTCCTCCTCCCTCCTCCTCCTCCTCGTCCCTCCTCTTTATCAGCATCATCTGTCATCCCACCAACTGAACTGTCGCACTGAGGAGGGAAGTCATCACTCCGCTCATCCCCTCATCCTGCACACACACATGCTTCACATTGTCTTCACCCCCTTCAGTCATTGCTGCCACGTTGTGTTTTTTTTTTTTTTTTTTCATACTGACTGTGGCGTCGCTCTGCCTGTAAGTTTGACCTTCCACAACCACACGCATGTATCAGTAGAGGGTGGAGTCCAGAGTCTCCACCGGGGAAGGTCTTTGTCCATTCATGTATATTTTTTACTTAATGACCCTTTTTAAAAAGCTTTTAAACTTGCGTTGGGTTCGATCTCTCGCGGGACTCGCAGCAGCATGTCGTGTTCTGTAGTCGCTTCATTCCTGCGTATCGCTCTCAGAGACGGCACCGAACTTTTCAAAGAGTGCAGTGATTCTCATGTACATAACGCTTTCGCTCCTCTACACAGCTAACAGCCGGGTTTGGTGATCAAGAAGATTTTTAGGCAAAATGCAAAAATGTAACCTTTTTTTTTTTTGTTTGTTTGTTTGTTTGTTTTTAAAACCTCCAACAATTGTTAGTTGATGGTTGATTCAAACTCCTGCGAATGTCTTGTGAGTGTGACACTACAGTCTTCAAGGTTCAACTGTTTAAAAAAAAAAAAAAAAAGTTCTTCCCTTTATCGTGTCTGTATGTGTTGGTTTTTCTTTTAGCTGCTGTGTTGCATGTGGAAGGACAGAATGTTTACTACCCAAAAATATCTAACATGGCGGCGTGCAGAGAGGGCTCGCTCTCTGCTCGGCGGGGGGTCTGACCTCATCTCACCGCACCCCTCCCCCAGTTACATTCACAGTAGGAAACAGGAGCGTGGTTCACTATTCGCCCCCCTCTCCTCTAGTAGGATGCATGTTATGTTTCATTCGTGTTGAGTTGCATGATAACTTAGGAATGAATATTTGGGATTCTGTTTAGACGACCGTATGTGTGTTGCAGGGTTCGCTCAGAGCTCCGCCAACTTCCTGTCTGTAGGACTGAACATCCTGTTTTCACAACAAAGACAAGAACAGACTCATCGATACTCATCAAGCCCTGAAATACTCTTCTTCACTACAGTGGGTGTCTGCATACGTGGAGTTGGAGGCGGATACAATATGCGTATAGTCCGAGTGGTCCTAAATTTTGTGTTTCCTCGTGAGCGTGATTCATTCATACATTCCCAAGCAAGGCCGCCACTGGTTTCTTGATGTTGTCACGACGGAGGTAGCACTGACAAAATGAGGCCACAGCGAACTTAATCACCAACAACAAGACAGGATGGAGCGTTTACCTGATCCTGCGGGCCCTCCACAGCTCACTGCAGTCCTCTTCCTGATTTAACAGCCGTGCACTGAGCTCTGTGTGGTTTTTGTTCATTTGCTTAACAAATGGACGCAGATGAAGCTAAACCAGGACGCTTCAGGGACGAGAGCATCAATCACTGTCCACCACAAACACCAACCTTCCTAGTTTTTCTTCACCTCTCTCGCTCTTTGTATCTCTTGCGTCTCGTCCCTGACAGGCTCATATTAGCTAAGATCCGCCCCCTTTGAAGTTTGGCGACCAATCAGAATTGACAAATGACAACCTGTGACCGTGACACTGTGAGGCGACCTCGCTAACCACTGCCCCACTGTGCCGTCCTCGCAGATGACCAAATTTATGTCACGTTGGACCCTCACAGCCGCGCTGAAAGTGTCTTTTGGGCTTCGCTTTAGCTCACACCCTTCAGGTTTGGACTTTCCAAACTGAATCTTACTGCCACTAGATGAGAGGTATTCATCCTTCAAAGTAAAAGTCCTTAAGCTTTTATTCATTTGTCTATCAATGTTCTACTGCTTAGTACATCTGGGCTGCAGTGGCACCAGATGAAGGAAGTTTACCACCCCCCCAGCTTGCCTTGTCTTCTCTCCAGACATCCTCACACTCTTCCAGGTGTTCCCAGATGAGACAGGATGTATAATCCCTGCGGGGTGCTTCCTCCCAGTTGGAGGAATGAGTATCGATGAGGCTGTCACCGTGCAGAAAGTTCAGCTCGACAGACAGGAAGTGAGTGGTTCTCTGAACAGGGCCTGGACCGTCTGTCTGCGTTTAAGACAAATCTTCTTACCAGTTCTGATGTTTTTTTGTTCCCTCGTTTGTCAGATTTTACAAACTCAAGCTAAATCAGTGACATCACACGGCCGGCAGCAGTAAAGGTGTCTGACCATCGCCCCCCAACCCCCCCCCCTCCGCTCCGCTCGATTGACAGACGTCAGTCAGTGTGGCGGCCTCGCTGAGGTTTACGGGAGACTGATGATGTCACCAGTCGGCCCGTAGAGTTAAATCCACTGTGTGTCCCTGCTGCCGCTCAGCACTTCCCGCCTGCCGTTGTCCGCAGATTACTGTCTTAAAAGAAGGAATCATGTTCCAGTCAGAAGAAGCGATGCGTCTAATCCCCTCTTAGTCTGGCTAGCAGCCATCAACCTATCCTATGAACGAACTAGGACACGTTATTGAAGTAATGTGCTACTACTGCCATATTTCCAGCTTTTTGTCATGAATAGGTTCTTCCTCTCCCCTCTGATGAGCTTTTTCTATGTAACTCAGAGCCATATTTTATAGGTTGTCTGTATTGTTTTTTATCTCATTGTTTTCGAGGTTTCCTTTGGACTTTCTCACCCCTAACTTCTCGACTCCCCCACCCCACCCTCCCTCCCCTCCCCTGGCCCTTTACTCCAAACACGACCAAAAAGCAAGGAGAAAATCTTCAGTCGTCACTGCCGAACCAAGTTTAAAGGACCTCTACAATGTTTACATGAAAAGCAAGTGGGTGGCAGTTCGCCTGCGCTTCTCTCATCCGACCACTTCCCTTTCATTCCCTTGCTTTCCTGAATCTTAGAGCTACTATTTAACTAAATGGGGGATCTTTCTTGCATGATTTTCATATAAAATTCAATGTTTTGCTCATTTTTTACAATTCTTCTGTATTTTTATATTAAGTACTTTTTAATATTTTGGAGATATATGAATATATATGTATAGGCTGAAGAGTTTGGTGACAGTACAGTACATGAATGAGATGAATCTAACGTGGACTCTGTCTTTTTACAGCTCTCTAAATATTTATGCCACGTGTGTCGTCTTGGTCACCTGATGTTAGGGCTCAGAAACCTGCAGTGACTTGTTTACTTCCTGTTGGCCGTTCAATTGGAATCTCAACAATCGAATCTTATCAGCCCCCTTTTACATAAGTATATTCATTTTATCTAAGATGTTGTGATACACTACACGCTATGTGATTTCGCAGGTATACGACTCCATTAGAGTTAAAATGCAACGTGAATACAGCTAACTGTATCAAACATTAAATGGGAGTGTATAATTATTTATCCAACCCCTGGGTTTCTTTGTTTCTGTACTTCGAAGCTACTACGACTGATTTCTTTGAGTGAGTGGATTGATGCTGTTTTCCACCTGGCTGGTGTCGGAGCTGACGACTTTAAAGAGGATTAAAGCTGTGTCCCGCTTCAGGCTCCGCCTCCTGTAAAAGGTGGCGTGGCCTGCAAAGGTGTGTCCGATCCCCTCAGATGGACCAAAACTGAGAAAGTAACCTGAGGACCAAAGGAGAGCCGGCCCGAATAATAAAACAAAGGGATGAGTTGCTTTGAGCCCCCCAATATAAAGGATCCATGAAACAAAACTGAAAGACTGTTAGACTCAGTCCAAACTGGTCCAAGGATTGTTGGACCTGCTCCAAAAAGAGACCCGAGGCATGATCAAATATAATTTGAACCCAGCTCGACTTTGGTCTTGGCTTCTAGAAACTGATTGGACAGACGTTACATTGTTAACTCTCTTTGGGTTCTTCTGTTTGTCAAAATTTCAGTGTTGGTGTTTGCAGCCCCCACGTTTTTCCTGTCACTCATTTGATCGTCATAATTTGTAATTATACTGTTGCTGTACATGTTTGCATACTGGGGGGGTGACTCGGGCCTGCCCTGGACCACTGGTTGTGTTTGTCAAACTAAATCCAGGTTGTAAAAGCAAAGGACGCCACATTTTTCAGCTCCATCCTTAACCTTTAATTTGATGGTGACGTTCAGACGCTGAAGGGGCGGAGCCTGTGACGGGACACAGCTGCACCTGTAGATGTCATCGCCATTTTATACAACCACTTCAGAAACATTTCCCAGGAAGAGAGCAGGACTGTTAAAGCGCTCGTGACATCATTTCCTCTTCCTGCCGTGCGGCTATAAACGAGACGCACCTTCCTTCCGAACGATGACGCGTTTTTCCTCTTTGTTTTGTTCAACTGCTGAATCTGACAGAACACCTGCAGTCAGTACGATGTAAATATTGTCATATAAGTGAATGAAGATGAAAATGGGAGAGGGGGCAATCAGCCAATCATCACCCAGCAAAGCTTTAAAGAATGTTCTGCCAAAGTCGTTTTCTCATTTCTTTTCTTCTTCTGCACAAATTTGTTTAGTGAGTTTGTTGTCGCATGACCTCCCTCCCTCCTGCCTGGATCAGATTGTCCCTCTGCTCTTGCCGTAGCCCTCGGTGTGGCTGTGGTGGTCGTCTGTTGGACTGGTTGGACTGGTTGCCCTCACGTCTCATACCAGGTGCACGCTACCGCCATCAGAGACGCTCCAGACCTGTTTGTTCTTCTGGTTTCAGTCGCGTCACAAATAAAACGTTTCCGGACGAGACTCAGCAGCGGACTGAAAATCTTCACCTGGTTTTAGTTTTATGAAGGTTCCTTTTTTTTTGTTTTGTTTTGTTTTGTTTTTGTTTTTCTTGGGGAGTTTAGAAGATCTCAGTTTTCCACAGTTTTCCAGTAGGACTTCTGTACGGAAAAGGAACTCGCTTCTTATCCATTTTGACTGCGTTGCTTCCTCTTCAGAGCACTGCCTTTCTCAGAACAGCTTCCTGTCGGCGGATATTTGAGGAAATCTTTGGAGAACCTTCACATTCACTTCAAAATTCACAAATAAAAAAAATGATTCAAACAAACTGGAATATCACAGTTGGAAAAGTCATAACCACTTAACATATATATCTCTATATTTATATATTATCTCTAAGTATTTATATCTAATATATGCATATACATGTTAGATATAAATACATAGATATATAAATGGTTTCTCAGTTGAACTTCATTGCAAAAAAGACTGAAAAAGATTTGTTTTCTGTAATTACTATGATACACAGTAATAGGCGTTGGTGTTATTTTTGTATAAACATAATATCATCTATGTGGCATGCATGACATATATACAAAATTTGGTGGTTTAAAGCAATATGTCCAACCTGGTAAAAGCGATTGGTTCCGTCGTGTTCTGTGTAGCCTAAAGCCACTCTGTGCGAAAAGAGATATATATACATATATATATATATATAAAAAAAGAGAAACTGCATTTGGATAAAACTAACTGTTCAGTATATGTGTTCAGTGTTCTGTGTTCTGCATGTTTTCGTATGGAATGAAACATCCCCAAATGTTGACTTGCTTTTTTTCCCAAATGAATCTCAAACACATGCCCCAAACACGTGCAAACATTACACAAAAACACACACACATATATACACATTCACACACAGACAGACGCACACATGTATTTGCACTGTGAGGTGAAACACACTGAGGAAATTAAAACTGTGTGACTCCTGATGGATGGATTGATGAAAGATTGATGTTTTTTTTTTTTTTGTCGTTTCCATCGTCTCATTTATCCAGAAACAAAACAAACCAAATCACAAACAGACGCTCAGATTTACAGATTTTCATGAACTCATCACCCTCTCATCTGTGCAGTGAGAGGAGGGGGACGGTGACCGTAAACAGGCCTGAAACCTTCAGCAGGTGGTTCAGGTAGGCCTCATCATCTCACCAATCACATCCATTGATCCCCATGATCCATCATCCTCCTGCTTCTCTCCACGGGCCAGAAAAAAATCAGAACAATGAGGATGATGGAGTTTGTTGCTCACCTGTAAAACGTCTGTCTGTGTCAGAGCCCGACAAATGAATCAGCCCATTTTATCTTCTGGCTGATAAGAAACAAAAACAATCATTTAGAAGTTTGTCCATCAGGATTGAGTCTGCTGATTGTTTGTTTTGAGTTTTTTTTTTAATGACCAATCAAAAATCAATATATAATTTTGTCTATAAAATGTCAGAAAAGTTTAAAGTGACGTCTTCAAATTCCTCCATCTGTGTAATACCCAAAGATAATTAGTTTACCTTCATATGCAACAAAGAAAAGCAGCAAATCGAGTGTTTGACATTAATCAGTCAATTAATTGATTTGAATTGATTGTTTTCAGTCTAGTAAAATGTCACATTTACATCTTTATCACATTCTTAAATGACCAAATTTGAGAGATCTACAACAGAAATGTTTATTCATGTTCATTTTAAAAGAAGATTTTACACTTAACAGTATTGATCTGCTCAAAGTAACATCACTGTCAGTCAGACGTCTGAGAGCAGTGTCTAAACTCTGGATCTAAATATGAAAATGAACTGCCGTAAACGTAGTGTTTCACCTGCTTTTTAGCCTAAGCTAGGCTAAACACAGCCGTGAATCTAGAAAAGAGAGAATGAGGGATTTTATTTTTTTAAGAAAGTCAGACTTCATTATAGCACAACTAAACATTTCTCCTCAAATTAGAAATGCTTATAAAAGTGTGTATTTATTGAGTTTTTTACGATTTGGTTTTCAGGGGGTTGTAGAAAATGAGTGTCATGTTGACAGTGTTGGAGTGAATGAATGGATGGATGGATGGATGTTGGACTTTGTGGTCACAAAGTATGCCAAGTGTGTTCAGACGGATTCAAGAAATACTGAGGTCATGAATCCAAGCCGCTCTCAGTGCATCTGAAGATAAACTCTTACCTTTTAATTATTGGGATCTATACTGTTTAATCACTCCGCTTTCTGGTTGTTTATTTACTCTCTTTATTAACTCCCCAACATGGAAGTTTCAATGTTCTTCACACTGTCAGGACTTAAAATCCTTTCGTTATTTGTTTTTGGCCATGAAATAGTCAGATTATTTTTTAAATTTCGTACTGTATCTTGAGTCTGAATTGTCGGACTAGCGGAGTGATTTTTCTTACACAGATGTTCACGATCACCAGAGGATGAATCCGACTGACTTTAGTGATCTCTGACGCCACCATGAGGTTGACTTTAGAGTGAAACATCTCCTCATCTTTTGGATGTATTGTCATGAAACTTAATACAAACATTAATTTCCCCTTAATTTTCTCATAGTGGATTATAATAACTCTGGTAATCCTCTGACTTTTCCTCTCGTACCATCATCAGATCAAACTTTTAGTCAGTCAGATAATTTTTTTAAGAAGAAACTTCTGCAAAACTTGAGACATTCCCAGCGGCCTCGGCTGTGCTTTGTTTTTATTTATTTATTTATTTATTTTTTTTCGTATGTTTGCATGCTGATTGGCTGAACTAAGAGGTTGAACATGATAAACATGATTCCTGCTGAACACGAGCATGTCGGGATCAAAACGCTAAAACACGCAGAGGACGTGACCTCAGTGTCTCCAGTCGTATCTTCGGGCCTGTGGTGGTTTGTGAGCCAAAATAAAACTTCCTGTGCTTCCCTGTGTGTGTGTGTGTGTGTGTGTGTGTCCAGTGGGCTGTTGGCTCGGCGAAGGTGTGTTTTCCTCAGTGTGTGTGTCACCTTCTCCCCCTCGTCCACTCTCATCCTGTCCCTGTTTCTATCAGACATCCTCCTCCTGTTTGCTTCAATCTATGCAACAGAATCCTCCAGTTCGACTCCAGCGGTTCATCTGGTTTCTCACTTTTTCTCTCTCACTCACGTCTGCTCGTCTCTGTCTGTTCCCACTTCTTCTTTTTCAGTTCTTTCTACAAAAACAGAACCACGACACCTGTACATTGATGTATGTGTGTACGTTTGTGTACGACAGGTGCACACACCCACGTTGTTTTCTTTACTCTTTTGTAAGATATGATCATGTGGAATGCCTTGGTCTTAGTGTCATGTCGTTTGAACTTAAGCTGAACAAAAGATGATAATCAAGCAACTGAGTAAAAGTTGTTACATAAGTATATATATATAATATATAAATATATATAAATATATACAAATCTATATACATAAAATAAAGCCATTGGAATTTGAAATAAATCGGCGTCACCTTGTGATTTTTATTTTTATTTTTTTTATTTTCACACAGCTTTTACTACTTTAATTTGTTTTCAGTGCTTTTTCTTTCTCACGTGGGCTCTTAAATGTGACTTAAAGGCAAGTTGAGAGGAACTAATGGGTGAATGCCTTCTGTTGGGAGAGTTAACGTGATTTAACGACTCATTAATTATTATTTTATGCGTCATTACACTTTGAACTGGTCCATAAAGAGATCAGCTTTCAGTCCCACAAGGTTATGGTGGAGGATTGAAAGGACCTTAAAGGACAAGTCTGGTGATATTAATATATTTTATACACATTATGGTCAACAGATCCCACTAAAAGACAAAACAACAATTCATTTATCTGCAAACATGTATTATCTCTGTGTCCAAAGCCTGATATTTCTTTTTCCTCTGTGCCATAAAGCTCCATTGTTGTCTAAAAACTATTAAAAACACATCAGTGAGCCGCAGGGGTGACATATTCCTTCATTACCATGAACACACTCTGTAATTTATTTAACTCAATCCCACACACACACCATCACGCTGCCCCAAAGTACTCACTAGAGCAGCAGATGAGGATTAATCCGCTGCAGAAAGTAGTCCCCAACCATTTCTTCCTGGTTGAGTAATGTTTGCTAAAAAACACAATGAAACATGAAAATGACTGATATTTGTGAGCAGTTTATAAAGACATACTAAATCTTCAGTAGGAACCAGTGAGACTCAGAGAGAGGAAGCGAACAAGCACATTGTTAGTTTCAAATTTTTAATGGCATTTGTTAACAAAAAGAGTAAAACCAAACAGATCCACCAATAAGAAACTTTTTAAATGATCAGCATGTCTGATTTTATTTACTTTGAGCAGGTTTATTTGGTAACAGTCTCGCTGTGTTATTGGTCTGATTAAAAGTAAGTTTCTTACTCCCAAAAGAACGAGACCCATCGGATTAAACTGAATAATTTGTGATCAAAATGCTTTGTGGTTGGCTCAAAGTCATTTGGAAAGCTAATTAAATAAGACACCGTGGCGACAAACCTTCATCCTCCTCTTTGTAAGTTTTCTGTTGTATCTTTTTATTTTTGTGTTTTATGTTCTGAATAAAAGACAATAAGCAGCAGAGAGCCTCTCTGAAATCACATTTATGTGGTGGACATCTTAGATTGCTGCGTTACCATGGAAACCCAGCGGTGATCAACACCTGTTACGACGAGCAACAAGTCTCCTGTTTGCCATTAAATGTTGTTTTCCTTCCCAACGCGTGGGAGGATGCTGCTGCTGCTGATGATGATCATGATGATATCAGTGAGTTCATCCACAACTTTTGGCCAGATGTTGATACTCTCCTTCCCCATAAACTGACTCCTGGAGTGCAGGGGGGGGGGTCACAAAATAAATCTGAGGGGTTGTCAGATGATTAACAAGATAAGAAAACAGAAGAAAAATATTTCTATAACTCAGAATAATGTTTGTTTCATCTAACTTCCCTCACATTTGTCTGTTTCTTAGAAGGATTCTGGACATTTTTACCTCTTAATGCCTTTAAAATCCACTAAAATTAAATCTTTATACACGACATAAACATGAAACATGAGGACTGTCAGCTCCAGTCTGAGCAGAGTCGAGGATAAATAGACTCGATCCACCCTCAGGACAAACTTCACACCTTCAGCTCCTCTGCTGGTGAAACTTTAAGAAAACTGTGTCTGTAATAAACACTGCTGCCTGCAGGGGGCCCTACCCGTCAGTCCCAGTGTGTTACATGTAACACATCAGACAAATTCAGTGCTTTTAGTCCCTTAAATCTGCAGTTCCAGCTGTGGTGAAATAAGACTTCCTTTTCCTCAAAGCAGTCAGCTGCAGTGCAATACTGCCACCGTGTGGCTGCAGGTTGAGTTACACCTGAAGGGATTTATACTGCAGAACAAATTTACAAAAGAAGCTGCAGACCAGTGAGATACAGAAATATCACGTACCACTAAAAAGCCAGTGTGTTTTCAGCTTTGTGATGATGCTTTTTCCAGCTGACCCAAGGAGGCTTTAAATACTTTATTTAGCTTCAGAAGAAGGAGAATATTCTCGACAGATGAAGGAACACTTCATCCTTCAGTTTATCACAAACTTCAAAAGTCACCAAATTTGGATATATATGTTTTTTACTGAACAGGAAGAGGATGTTTCTGCACCTGCTGACACTCAAACATCCAGCAGAGTCTCATCAGAGTCTCATGGGAGTACTAATACTTCGCTCAGATCAGCACCATGATCAGGCAGCATCAGTCTGTCTCTGTGGGTCAACGTGTGGGCTGACCCTCCCTTTTCTCAACAAGGTAAGTAAATAAAAGTACCAAGGTGAGGTATGATATCAGCGAAACCGGACGCTTCCAGTCAGTTCAAAAGGAGGAAGTGTGATCTTAAAATGTGCAGAACGTCCTGATTTGTTTTCCCTGTCTGATGTGGTAAATGTTTACATGAAAATATCAAGAAGAAAATTCTCCAAACAAAAAATCCCCTCCTGCTTCCTTTTAACCGGTTAAACTCACTGAAAAAATGTGAACAAAGGCTCTTCCAGTCTGTGTACCATAAAACCGCTTTGTATAAATTCACTGAAAAATCTGACTCAGGGCTGTGAATAAAGAAGAAATAGAAACAGGCAATCCTCTCACTGTTGATCTTGTTTTTTTCCTGTTTCATGCAGTCAGAAACTCAATAGAGTGCTTAAAGTAAATTATCAAAGTATAATCAGGAATATGATGAGAAGTAAAAGTGCAGAAAAATGTCCTCTGTAACCTTTATGCCGTTATATATTATCTCATTAGATTTTTATTCCTCATCATTCATGTAAAAGTATTGGTAATTATTTTGTATCAGACTGCAACTACTGATTATTTCCATTATGGATCTCCATTAATTGACAATAACAGAAAATAGGGAGAAATGCCATCACAAATAATAACCAACAATACTATTAAAAAAATATAATTATTAAAGGGGAAAACAGCAAATCATCAAATTTGTGAAGCTGGAAACATGAAATGTTTTTGCATGAAAACCGACAAACGAATATCAATCAATTGACTATTACTTTTTATTTGTAGAATAACTAAAAGCTGTCAGATAAATGTAGTAGAGTAAAAAATGATGTTATAATATTTTTGTGGAGTAGAAGCAGAAAGTAGCATGAGAAGTAGAGTACCTCAGATATGTACTTAAGTAGGTGAGTAAATCTACTCAGGACATTTTGGATCTACTCTGAACCAGCATCAGATTTATTTAAGAATTATTTTCAAGTCGTAAGAAATGTGATAAATACCTGAGTTTATCAGCTGGAGTGAAAGTGTTCACATTTTCAAATAAAGGCCCTGATTTAATCTGTAAAAGTTATCTGAAGAGTCAAAGCACAGTTTGATGTGATGCTGAGAAACCTTCACCTCCACCGGCTGATTAGTGTCAGCCACCTCTCCCTCCCTCTCTCCCTCTCTCCTCTCTGTCCATCTCCATTTGTCTCTGAGTTTCTCCACACACCGTCTTCTGCTCTCTAATGGACTCTAAATCACTTCTCCTCTCCGTCTTTTCGCCCACGGGCCTCTGACGGCAGGTCGCATTTCTCACCGAGGGAAACTCATCCTGGAGGCTGTTGTCAAGACAACTGCGCTTCTGCCGCTGACTGCTGACACCGCGGCAACCGGAGACTCCAGTTCATTTGGGTTCGTTAGTGTTGGAGGTGGTGATTGTGATGTCAAGGAGCTGGAGAGGAGCTCCAGGCGACAAGCATCTTAACTACAAAGAGAGAGAGAGTGTTTGAAAAAGTTCAAACCTGAAGTGACAGACAGACAGTTTGCTGACGCTCAGTTTCTCCACACTGACTCATCCCCACCCTCAACATCAATAATAATAATAAAAATTTAAAAAAATAATAAACCCCATTTTTCTGAATTCCTCTTTGTCAGATGCTGGATCTCCCCGAGAGGAACGGGGCGGATTAGACCAGAAAATAGAAAAATGATAATCCCTCAATTGAATTTCATCCTCCTTTTCAAAAATACCTGATTATGTAAAGAGTCAGTGCGAGTGTGTAAAGCTCCTCCACTGTCACAGCGAAGGTGCAGGAGGCTGTTTGGGGATCGTATCAACAAACACAAACCGGTGTTTTCCCTCTGCAGACACAAAATCACATGTCAGAGAGAGACAACGGTGCTGACGTTTGTTTCATGAGCAAATCAAACTCAATCTGTTGTGACTCTTAAGCCTGTGGGAGGTCTGTGTGTGTGTGTGTGTGTGTAGTGTGTGTGTGTGTCAGGGGGCTTTATAAAAGGTCTGGAGGTCGAACCTGAAGTCAGTTTAGTGTGTCTGATCATTAGAGGAGCTGCTGTCACCAACAGGGCCCATGTAAGTAAGTACCTTTAAAAGACTAAACAAAGCTGAAAGTGGGATTTTATTTATTTTTTATTTCATTTTCATATAACTTGCCAGTTTTCATTTATCTCCTGTAATCAATAACGCTCTTTTTCTACTCTGTTGATTTCTTTCAGGGTTCTTTTTTTTTTTTATTCTTTCAGGCAACAGAACTGAAAGATTTTTCCTTTTAAAGTTAAAGAAAAGTAGAGCTTCATATGTGCACATGTATTTTAATGAAAACTTCTCAATAATGGGAACTAAAAATTTTGGATGTTCAGGGGACAGTTACCTGTAACACCTTTAATTCAGGCGAGAGAGGTGGATGAACCTCAGCCTCTGATTGGCTGCATCATGTCCACCTGCTTTCACAACAACAGTTAAAAGGTAGAGGATTAAAAAATGACTTTATGTGATCGCCCTTTCTTAATTTATATTTTCAGTACTTGATAGAAGATGGTTATGAGAAGTTTGTAGTTTGCCTCTTCACAGAAAACAGCTGTTTGGATCTAATGCAGAAAAAATAATCATCTTACAGTATTTGTAGGCCATGCTGGAGTATCTACAAATTTAAAGCTCCCTAAAAAAGTTTAACTTTACGGGGTCAACATCAGGCAACATGTCTGAAAACATGCACAACACACTCCACTGTTTCACCATCTGCTTGTTTGTGGTATTTTTTTCTGGCAGTTGCAGGATTTTATTGACCTTGGACGAGTTTATGTTCAACAAAAGAAAATATTTTTTTGGCTGATATTTTTGGAGTGAATGCGGCACTCGTTGTGGATTTGTGTCAGGTTGTGTTTGTCGTTATTTTCACTTGGAGGTTTTTTTGCAGGGAAAATGGAAGAAGAGCAGCGGATAATTGTTTGTTTTGGACCACGAAATATGCTCCTGTTTATAGAGACACATAGCACTCGATCGTATCACTGCTATACAGAATTATTTTCATTTTCCATAAGTCTTTGCTCTTTTTCTGTGGGCAGTTTCTCTTCTTCAGACCTCAGAAATGTATTCAAATATAACGACAGCCATAAAAAAATCACATGCAACTAATGATGATTTGATGTAAGTGGACATTTCTTCAGAGGTCACAAGCCAAAAGGTTAAGAACTGCTGATCTAATTGACTTAACAGCTGCAGAAACTAAATGTTTTTTATTGTTATTTTTGTATATTACTTTGCATATAGATTTTTAATGTGTGTGTTTCTTGGTGTTTGACATCACTCGCAGAAGATGCAGATGTCCCACAGGCCTGTGCAGTGGCTCGCTGTCATGCTTCTCGTCATCTTTGCAACCACCCAGTGTCAACAGAACGAGAGGTGAGATGCCCTATTTCAACATTTTTACATTTTTTACACAGTGCAGGACGTGAATGATTTTTATCTGCTCTGACACAGAAAGTGTAGTAACGTAATAAGTGTGGCAGCAGGAACATGTTTGGTGTGTATCAGCTGCAGCTTCAGGATATGCTCCACTGAAATGTCTAAATATGTGGAGATCCAGACTCACAGAAAAACAATTAAATTTTTGCTAAATTTAATTCCCTGCTGAACCCTGTCATGATTGTCTAACTCACTATGTGGCTAAATATGCTTCAAAATAACTCTGATGCTGGTTGAAATATCCAAATTCAGGATTTTGTGTGTCACTGCTGAGCACAGACACAGAGAGCGATCATCTTGATTTAGTTTTTCAGTGAAATGTAAAAACCCTGAAATATGGGGAGCATTTGAATAATGTCTGCTGATGTTTTGCTGATGTTGCACCTTGTAAAATCTCAAAGATGGCGATTCAAACCACATGTTTTTCAGATGGTTTTCAAATTATTATTATTATTTTTTTATTATTGTTATTATTTTCAAAACTATTTATTCTGTAGTGGTTCAGTTTCACAGTTAGATATTCAGTTACTAATCTGATTAAAATGTTCTTGCCCGTTTGTTAGTTCTGACTCTATGAGGACAAAATAAGTGTTGGTTGAAGCGTGAGGACCTGAACTGTCCCGACTAACAGATCCTCCTCCTTCGTCTCTCTGCAGTCGTCGAGCTGTGACCGAACACCAGCTGATGCACGACCGCGGCCGAAACATCCAGAGTCTCAAGAGGCTCATCTGGCTGTCCAGCGCCATCGAGGGTCTCCACACCGCCCAGACTCGGTCCGCTGCCTTCAGCCCCCCGAAGATCCTAAACCTGGCCCTGAATCCAGCGCTGGCCTCTGCTGCCAGGAGCCCCCAGCCCACCCGGGTGCAGAGCCTCCTCAGAGACTTCTTTAATCCTTACCTGACCCAGCTGCCAGACATAGAGCCCTAACATCTAACAAACACTAAGCCACTGTACACATTCATAAAACATCCTTATTTGTGTCCATCGTTTGAACAATAAAACACTTCATGCACAACAATAACAAAAACATCGACAGTGTCAGCTGCAGACGTGTGTAAATGTCTCTGAGCGTTTAAAAGCAGATTAAAATTTTAATTACGAGAAATTATTTCAGTTTGAGCTGCCTGAAGGTAGTTCAGCAGTGGGCAGAGCCACAGAAGCACTTAACGCACGATCACGTTATACATTGAGGACTGAGCGATACAACCACATAATAAAAATGTCTTCGGGCGCGGGGACGGTTCACAGCTTTAATCATTTTGTCCCCTGTAAGATACGACTGGAACAGAAACAGAGCAAGACTAATAAAAGAGCAGAGACAAGGCCGCTCACTGAATCATCTGCTCTGTTTGTGCTTCTTTACATCCGCCTGATACCTACAGACGGATAGGTAGTGTTAGCTAACATCAAAAAAAACTAAAGATGGTGCATTATCAACAAACAGAAATCAGTGTGCAGAATTATTTAAAGCCTGTCCTCGTGCAACTTATGAAAGCAACTATAAGTTATCTTATCTTGTGACTTAAAATAACCTCTTTCTGCATGCTGCGGTGCCTAAATTTCAGCTCTATCTCTCATTGTCGTGCAGCTGAAGACCAATGCGAGCATGTGTTTCCTGCTTTGTTCAACTTTAACCTACAAATTCAGCAGTCAGCAGCAGCACTGATGCGCTATGTCTGGAAATGGAGAAGTCATCATTTTAGTCATCACACTACCAGACCACGAACTGTAGCATCACTTTCACATACAGTTTACAGTTGCACTCTCAACCTCACTTCATTTTCAGGGCAGTTTTGTTGGACGGACGGCTGAAATGAGGTAAATTTAGAGAGGTAGAGGAAAAGCAGCAAATTAAATGCTCAAACTTCATCTCGTTGCTTAAACTTGCCTCCTAAAAGTAACGTTTGTATACTTTTAATTTGCACTGTGGAGAGAAACATAATGCCTCGCAATTAAATTTCTCTTATCAGCATAGTAAGGAATTAATTTGCAAAAAAAGCACATTTCATTTGTCTGCCTTAGATGATAGAAGTTAAGCCACTAAAAAAGGTTAGGATGTATATTAACTTGCTTTTCTGGGCTGCACATTGGCGAACATGCACGTGGGGGGCGGGGGGGGGGGGGGGGCATTCATAATGTGTTTTATACTGTTTAAACCAAAAGGAGTTAAATGAACCAAGCTCCTCTGCGACTGACATCCATAACACACATCTCATCTCTGTGTAGGTTTGCAGAGACGCTCGTGTGCATCATTCCAGCTTAAACCGAGAAACGCAGGATTCAGAACACAAACTTTAGTCTCCTCTGTTAAATTCATGTGTGTCCACCATCCAACCTCATCCACCCTCCTATGATTTGAGTGCAGTACAACATCATAGTTCTATCATTCTCAGAAAAGTTTCCCCTGAACATAAATCCAGGAAGCCATTATGTTTCCCTCAAAACACAGGTGGCATGTGTATATAAATGTTGTTTCCAGGACACAGGATTGCAAAAAGAAAAAAAAAAACACAACACAAACTCAGATTTTGTCATAGATGAAGTTTGGGACTTGCATGCAGAAAATATGATGTTGCAGGTGGCTGTGAGGGTGTTATATTTAAGTAAAAATGCACAAAAAGATCCTGATTTGAGAAAATGTTGTGGTTAAAGTCAGACTGCAGAGGAGTGTGGATTTTTCCCTCCATCTTTTACAGTGTAGTTGTGTTAGAGAGAGTGTGGACAAGAGGAACGATTAATCAACAAGCATTGATTTATACGGATATCAAAGTGTCGTAATAAGATAGAGCTGAAAAATCTGCGTCTGCCCTTAAAAGCTGCCACAGCCGAGTTAACTAACATATATACAAATGGTTAAGATCTTATTACTTGTTACGTATTAAATATTTTTCATCCTCATAACTGGATTTTATGCAACTTAATGCAGCTGTCAGCATGTGACAAATGTTTATGTTGTTCATTGATCTTAGCTGGAGTTATACGGTTGCTTAGCGTTTGATAATATCCATGTGTAGTACAGTCTGTGTACTTGTTACAGCAGCTTCAGTGCTCTGCTGACCACTTTTAATTAGCAGTAATTTAACTGTATCTGTTATCTGAATTTAAAGTATAGTATAATGTAGTAGTGTGGTCTGAGCTTGAAGACTAGATTTCTCTCGATGTGTGGAAAGATGTTTATGAAACTTTTGTCTGATAAACTCTCTTTGTGCATGTGTAAAGAGACGTGTGCTTGTTTAATAATGATTCGAATGCCTGTAATTTTATTTTGTGAACATTTATATTAAACTTTGTTGATGCATGGGTGTGTTCTGTGTTTGTGTGTCCATTTTCAGGTTAAACTTTAAAATTTTCATTTAGCCTACTGTTTGCTGAACATGTTAAATAATATCATGATTCCTGCTTTTCAAATGGGAGGACTTTGTTTGTTTTCCTTTTAATTATTAGTGGTCAAAGTAGTGGAGCTCGCTGCTGGAGCCGTACTGTTCATGTTCACATTCTTCTTCTTCTTCTTCTTCTTCTTCTTATTATTATTATTATTATTATTATTATTATTATTATTATTATTATTATTATTAATTGTCTCCGCTAAAAGTGTTCAAGGAGCAAAAGACATGCGACAAAAACTCACTGAAATGTGCAATGGGCTGCAAATTTCACTACTCAGGAACAGAAATTGGCACTCATTGACTTCAAATTGGTGCTGGAACAATAAAATGATCATTTTACATTTTCACGAATATCTCGAAAAACAGTTTGTTTAGAGTTGTTCAGTTGGTTTAGAGTAAAATCTATAATAAGATAATAGAGTAATATCTGTAAAATGAACCAATACTTTCTTATATAGTCATTTTTTTCACGTTTAATCTGTAGTCCTCCATAATGACTGCTGACCGGAGGGGAAATGTACAGAGGAAAAGGGAAAAGACTGGAGATAAAAATAACATGAAGAACCAGAGTCTTTATTTAGTGCTGTGTTCAAACAGAAACACACACACACACAGAGGAGGAGAATGAGGAGAAGAAAGATAAGATAAACTTTATTAATCCCACATCAGGAAACTTCATTTGTTACAGCAGCTCACTAGTAAGATGACAAAGATAACATACATAAACTATATATCTCCTCCATATGTGCAGATTGTTATTGCAATAGATAAATATATTGCACATGAGTAAAGTGATATGACTGATAAGTTTAAAACTTGATGAGGAGGAAGAGGAGGGTAAATATGACTGAACTGTGTAACACTGGAGAGGAAAGGTGAGGAGGACCTGCACCTGTCAGGCAGCACTCAGGGCTCACTAACTCCACCTCCCCCACAGCAACGCGAGATTTCCGTGATGGCTAACGTGAACTAGCCTGCTGTGACAGCCGCCGTGACACCGGTCCTGGTCAGCACCTCGAGCCGCAAACGTCCCTCCGGAGCTCCGCCACCAAGGGAGACTGTCAGACCGCCAGCCCGCCCGCAGAGGGGTCCCGTCTGCCGGCTCGAAGCGCCCTCACCGCCCCTCGGACTGCCCGCGTCTGTCGTCCTTTAACCGGCCAGGTCAGTCGGGTTAGCCGGGCAAAGCTAACAAGCTAGCCGCAGTGATCACGGGAGGAGTGTCGATACGTTTCTAATCGATAGCTCAAATGGGAGAGGATGTTCGGCAATGTGCGTGTTAAGAAGTGACAACAAGCCGACAGCAAGCGACTGACACAAGACTTCCAGAGCTAACAGCTAACTACAGGCGAGCAGCTAATGCTAATGCTAATGCTGAGCTAACAGCATGTTTGTTGTCAGGAGCTGCAGGCTGTCACAGAAAATACTTCAGTGACACAGAGACGGATCACTAACAGAGAGCTGGTAAACTCTGCACATGTTAAATGAGCTGCACGCTTCGGATGTAATCAATTGCCCTGACTGTAATCAATTACACTGACTGTAATCGACCGTACTGACCATAATCGATCATACAGAATATAATCAATTGCACCACTGTAATTAATCACACTGACTGTAATTGATCATACTGTCTGTAATCGATCACAGTGAGTGTAATCGATCATACTGATTGTTATCATAGTAACTGAAATTAATCGTATTGACTGTAATCGATTACACCGATCATAATCAATTGTACTGACTATAATCAATCGCACTGACTAATCGGTCATACTGACTGTAATCGATCATACTCTGTAATCGATCATGTAGGAGCTGAAGCTGTAGGCAATCACAGGGACTGTAATCGATCATATTGACTGCAAACAATCACACCACCTGTAATTAATTATACCGACTGTGATCAGTTATAATGGCTCTGATCAATCACAGTGATTTTAACATGTGTGACAGTTCATACCAGTTTATGAAGTCCTTTGGTGGCCCTGATCAGACTGATCTTTGATTTGATCTTGTTTGATTATTGATTAGTCGTGTCAGTCGATTTTCCAGGTGACAGCTTCTTAAATGATTCTGATTTAATTTTTAGTTTCTTTTTAAGCCGACGTGTCGTCAGTGTCAAATGTCTCCTTTTTGTTTTTGTGATGTTTTTAATGTGAAGCAGCAGTTTCCCCTCTGGGACAATAAAGTCTACTCAATTTATCTCAAACTCTCAGAGATTATAATCCAGCAGATGTTTGTTAGTGTCACACATACAGTCACATGTGGAGGCTCTTCATCGTGTGAATCTTAAATCATATCTGTCTCTGTTCTCCAGGTATCGTCCAGCCTCGTCCAGCCCCACTGTGGATCTTTAGCTCCTCCGGCAGGACAGTGGCAGAGCCAGAGCCATCGGGGACCAGACCAGCAGGCAGCAGTGCTCCATGAGCGCGACGGGGCAGCAGCAGGGGGGGGGCCTGCGTTCTCGCCGAGGCCTTGTCCGGGACAAGGACCCCGGGCAGGGCATGGGCATGGAGGCTGCCTGCTGGCTGGCCCCCGGAGTCCTGCGCAGACTGATCGAGCTGCCGTCACCCCCCCTGTCCCGACACCAGCTGAAGAGGCTGGAGGAGCACAGGTAATGCTGATTCCTCTCCAATGACTGAGACAAACTTTATTTTATTTGTTTTTATGTAATGTAACGCACAGCAAGTTTATTAAGTTCTGGGTTTTTAGCAGCAATATGTTTGAAACTACAGAGAAACGGAGGTTAAACAGTTTAAATGGATGAGAGAGGGATTCAGATTTTATTATTTTCTATAAATTAACCTCCGGGTCTGTTTTTGTGGTTTGCTCAGTTTAAAACAAGATATGTTTGTTTTTTTGAAGTATTTTCACAAACTTAACTTGCTTCAACTTGAACAGAATGAAGTAAAATAATGTTGGTCAGAGAAACCGACCACTTAAACTCACATTTATTGAGATATTATTTCGACAGTGTACACAACAATATTCAAGTATGACATTAAGAAGTGGCATTGTGTTTATTGATAACCCCTAAACATTTTTCCAGTTGTGGTCAGACATCAGATGGTATGTCAGGTCTGATGAGTGATGAAATCCGGCTGATGACTCTGATCTGTATCTGTTCAAGCCAACGTTTGTTTCACAGACTGACAGAATAGACAGAAAGTTATGAATTCTGTAAGTCTGAGTGTTTTAAGGTGATCAGTGTAACACAAAGATGAGATTTAAAGTTTGAGGAGACGTTGATTTATCTGTCTTCTTGCTCAACAGCTGCTGAGCTTCCTGCCACCTCTTTAAACTGAATGTCAGCTGATCACTTAAATGATTTATGTAGAAAAAATGTCGTCTTTGAACAGCAAATAGACAAAGGCCACTCCTTATTTATTCAAACATTTCAGTTATATGCAGCTGTAACTTGCTGCAGCTTGTTTTGAACACTGTTAAGCCCTCCAAGTATAAAAACAATTGTTCAGTCAACATCAGTCATATTAATCCTCACCGGCCTTAGTCATGATTATATTGTGTCATCATCAGCATTATTTATGGTCCTACCTGGGAGGGGGCAGCTAAATATTCAGAGTAAAATCACCCCATGCTCACCTTTGTCTGTCCCTGCAGGTACAGCAGTGCTGGACGCTCCCTGCTGGAGCCTCTGATGCAGCGTTACTGGGAATGGTTGGTGGGACGAGTCCCCTCCTGGATCGCCCCAAACCTCATCACCATCATCGGCCTGGCCACCAATGTCTTCACCACGCTCGTGCTCATCTACTACTGCCCCACTGCCACTGAACAGGTTCGTCTTTATGGAAATATGTTACGCCAAACGGCTTTTATGTTAAGATGTATTAACAAATAATGTCAAATACTGTAGAATAACTTGGTCTGAACAAAATGAGTAAAGAGATGATCAGGAAATATCTGATTAAGGAGACCCTTTATTTATTTACCTTTTATTTACCACCTTTCTATAGTTGCCTGTACTTTGCTGTTTTTATGCCTCTGCGCTGGTGATATCTGTGTCCGGGGACTTTATATTTTCTGGTTGCTTGCCTGTCTGTCCGGCCATATCATTCTCATGAATTTAATATTTCAAGAACTCCTGGAGAAAATTTCATTACATCTGGAACAAACGTCCACTTAGACCGAAGGATGAACTGATTAGAGTTTCGTGGTCAAGCTAACTCTGAACATAACTCAAGATTTTGTACTCTGATTATTTTTTTATTCTGTTAATTTTTTTATTGATTTGCTAAGCTACTTGTGTTAGACCGCCCTCTTCACTTCCTCTCCCTGGATGACCTCCAGGACAGGGGGCTCCTTGGTTTAGCTGATATTGAGCTTCAAGTGATCACTGTGGCACCGAGTGATGAAACTCTCTTTATGAGTGTGGACAGACGTGGATGTAAACTGTAACCTGACTGCTTTGCGGAGGTGTACAGTTCTACTTTATCATCAGATAATTCTCCTGACAGTTTTTTTGCGCCCTGAGCTTTACCCAGGCTCCGCCCAGCAGCCACCTGTGGGCATATCTGATTACAGGGATGTGGCAGTTCTGGGAAACAGACCTCCAACACAACAATGACAAGAAACCTGTGATTTGTTATTGGGTAGCTGTGGTAGGAAATAAATGCATATGTAAAAATATCCAAATCACAGTTAAATCATCTTTTGAATAACTTTGCAGAGAAGGTTCAGACTGTCGATAAAGATTAGAAAAGCTCGATGGAAACAGACTGAATTTGGTGTTTAGAGAAGACGATATCATAAATACATGCTCCTCTTTACTTGTCCTCGTGGTAGCCTGGGGGGTTTATCCAGGCTTGTGATGGGGAGTTTCAAAGCAGAGCACTGTAATAAATATATTAATTTAAGTCTAAGAGACTGACCAAAGAGTGTCCCTTATTCATTACTATAATGCTGTGTATGTTTTGGGATTTTATGTGTTAATGTGTCCAACAAAAAGCCGTCCTCGGTCACCTGATCTGAACCTGGAGCTTGTTCGTTTCAGCTGTACGTCTGCGGTCTTTCAGGCGCAGTGACCTCTGCTCCGTGTGATTTTATGTGTGTGTTGTTTCAGGCTCCTCTCTGGGCATACCTGCTGTGCGCTGTGGGTCTCTTTATATACCAGTCGTTGGACGCCATCGATGGGAAGCAGGCCAGACGCACCAACAGCAGCTCTCCGTTGGGCGAGCTGTTTGACCATGGCTGTGACTCCCTCTCCACCGGTCGGTTGCTTCCCGTTTGACTTTGCTTCCACCTTCTTCCAGTGAATCCGAAGCCCTTTTAACACATGTTCATGTTTGTCTCTGCAGTGTTTGTGGTGTTGGGAACCAGTATAGCCGTGCAGATGGGCACCAACCCGGACTGGATGTTTTTCTGCTGCTTCGCTGGGATGTTTATGTTCTACTGCGCCCACTGGCAAACATACGTGTCAGGAACCCTGCGCTTCGGCATGTGAGTCAACAAAAACTGCTTGCGTTTTGTTTTATTTTGTTATTTTTTAAAGAAAGATATTAATTCCCAGCCATTTGTATATTAGATACGCTCACCTCAGAAGTTACTGTTCAGTCTTTAGCAGGTCTGAGTGTTATTTTTCAATACAGCCACCCACACTAATCCCAAAACATGTTTCCTCCTTTTTACATTTAACAAAAAATTCCAAATACAGATCAAATATATATATCAGTATTTGGTATTATCTGAATACAAGATCCTGTATAATAACCTTGGTGAAATGAAATGACCTGAATCAGGAAACATCTAATCAAAGAATAAGTAAACAAGATTTGGACTTTCCTTACGTGACTCTCACAGTTTCAGACATGGTTCAACAGCATCACACCTGCCAAGCGTTCACAGCTCGGTGCCTCAGTGTTTTGATCGTGGTGTTTTCTAGAATTTTTTTTTTCTTTTTTCTACTTTAATTCACCCCATTCTGATTCTGTTAAACCAATAACTCATCCTTCCACCTAAAGCATGTATTAGTATTATCATTCATTCACTTACTCAAATAGTCAAACAAGTATAATGACAAATTCAGTGACATGTGTAAGTTTGGCAGAAAAGACAAAAGCACATTGAAACATTGAGTTAAGTGTGTGTTCATCACTTTCACACGGATCGGCAGTATAAAGTCTGAAACACATCTGGTGGTCGTGAACAGGTTTCAGGTGTTTTCAGGTGTCTGGAAACTTGTTGAACAACAAGAAAAATGAATCAATCCAATTTTAAAACACATTTTGTTCACTTTATTTATAAGTATAAATTTAGAAGTAGCTTGACTAGTTCGACTTCAGTGTTAGTCACTTCATTAGATCGTAGCCGTTACTTGTGCAGTTGAGCTGGTGTAAATGTGGATGTATTCTGTGTGTAGATTTGACATAACAGAGGTGCAGCTCTGTCTAGCAGGATTACAGATGTTCACAGCCGCTGTGGGTCCCTGCCTGTGGAACATGATGGTAAACCTCCAGGCTGCTGCTGCCGCATGGCTCACTGCCGCCTCCGTCCACAACCGCCGCTGAAACCACGGAGTCGCGTGGAGACTTTAAATTCACTGTTCGGCTTTAACGTCCAGTCAGTGAAATACCGCCCCTCAGAAACATCAGCAAACGCATGATCTCTGATAAAACTCATTTTTTTTGCAAATTCTAAATTGGGATTTGACTTGACGTTGCCGAATCAGACAATATCAATTAAATTTGAAAGTAAGAAAGCTAATATTCATAGTTTCATCTTTGCATTTCAGTCCAAACATGGCCAAAATGAGGCATCTGCTGAATGTTTGTAATGCTGTTGACAAAATCTCACTCGTGCTGCATTAAATCACCTTGCTAAGTCGACCACCTGTCAAGACATGATGTTTTATGTTGCTGTAAATTGAACATATTTGGGCTTTGGACTGAGAGAAATAACTATTTCCTTTTGTTTAGAGAAGTTTTGACTGGCATTTTTCACAAATTTCGGATGTTTTATAGATTAAACTTTCACTTTTATTGAAAAGTTAACAAAAGATGAATTGAAAAAAGAATTAATTGTTTGTTACAGCCCAAGTAAATATCCTCTCTTCGTTTCATGTGTTCGTCACAGGTCTAGAGGGTGTAATTAGCCTACCTCAGCACAAAGACTGTAAGCGGGGAAACAACTAGCCTCTAAAGTTTGCTAATTAACACACTGTATGTCGTTTCTTTCATCTGTACAGAAACAGAAATGTAGAAACGACAGCTTGTGGTTTTCACGGGGAGCAGTGACTTCCTGGAGTCTCGTCTCACTGCCCAGAAACCTCACGGTGATAAGAAGATACTAAAATACATCAGCAGTCATTGAGGGAACAGCGAAGTGACCTTTTGAGTCTTTTTGTTTGAAAGAGCTGGTGAAAATAAGACTCTTTAAATGCAGCTGCTCTTTAACAGAAAACGACTCGTCCCATCAGCTCAGTGTCCAGCCGGGTGTTGTGGAAAGAGGCTGTAGATGACTTTGTGCTCGCAGACGTCACTAATCCTCACTGTTAAAACTCTCTGCTTTCTCCTCCCACTCAGCATTGATGTGACTGAGGTGCAAATCTTCATAATAATCATGTATTTGCTGGCCGCCGTGGGAGGATCTGCTTTTTGGCAGTCACTGGTAATTGTGATCGGTTCTAATTCCTACAGATTGAGATTAATGAGACTGATGATGGTTTGATTATGTAACGATGCTGGTACTTAAAATGCTGCCCTGACATATTTGTTTTGCCTGTTTTACTGTAATTGTTATCAGAAATATGGATAATATCACTCTAACCTTTCTCTAACATAACTCACGATGCTCTCATTGTGTAAAGGTGAATGTACTCAGATTACAGTTTGATCAACACATCTTTTCATGTAAACGTCTGCGCTGTATTATCAGTCCTTTAATTTGAGTGTTTTGATGTCCTCGTCTCTAGATTCCGATCCTAAATATCCAGATGAAAATGATCCCCGCCATCTGCACTTTTTTAGGAGCCATCTTCTCCTGCACCAATTACTTCAGAGTTATTTTTACAGGAGGTGTGGGCAAAAATGGATCCACAATAGCAGTAAGTCTGCAAAACATCCTGAGCACATCACAAAAGTGGGTGGGAAATTACATACATTACATAATTAGGTGCTGGTTATGATGGATAATGTACTATAGAAACCAGCGAGGAAGAAATAAAAGTTTTAAGATGGCTCACACTGTCACTGTGGTGTTTAAGGGTGTTTTTAATTTTACAGCAAAACTTAAATAAGCTGTGCTTTTTGGCTGTGCTGCCTGTTCGATTGTTAATTTCTCAAATCTTCCTGTAATCTTGGTTGGTTTTATCACTGCTACTAGACTAGATATTTCCGACTGGAACCATGTTAACTAGCCTGATCCAACAGATGTTTAATCACTGTGTAATTTTACTGGTTGTTGGTACTTTTTCTCAAATACTGAAACTGTCTTTATGTAAGATATTGTGACATTGTCAAGTCAGCTTTATTTATTTATCCCCAAATCACAAACTGTGCCTCAGAGGGCTTGTGGTCCAGAACGAGAATTATTTAAACCCTTTTCAGTGTCCCATTAGAGCTAAATACTTTGAAATATTCTGGTACTTTTGGATGTTATTCAGTGGGTCCGCTCGATCAAACGCTCCAACACCAGCTCTACTGTGTTTTTATAGATTATTTGTGTCTCTGTCCTCAGGGAACCAGCGTCCTCTCTCCGGTCCTACATATTGGTTCAGTTATCATTTTGGCGATGATGATATACAAGAAGTCCGCTGTCCAGCTCTTCGAGAAACATCCGTGTCTTTACATCCTGGCGTTTGGTTTTGTCTCCGCCAAAATCACCAATAAATTAGTTGTAAGTGAAACAACTTTTATTACGAGAGAGGTCAAAATACTGTAAAATAAGTTCCAATTTTAGTGACTAGGTAAATATGGTAAATATTATTCTGTGTTTCTGTTGTTACTGCTTTATCCTGAAAAAGAACAGATGTTTATAACAACATCACAAGAGTTTAGTGAAACTGTTTACAGCCAGATTGAAACGTATTGAGTTTCATGTCAGTGTGTCTGGAGATGTTTAATGTAGCTCAGCACAAATACAGGAAGAAGATGATTTGTTACACCTAACTCGATTAAAAGGCTTCAAACTTTGCAAAAACTTGTAAACTTGGTACTATGGACTGTATATAAAGAAATTATGTATATAAAGACGACATGACAGCTTTCCAGAATTGAAGCCAAAACATCTGGTCGTCCCCGGTGGCTGGTTGCAGTACTGTCATAAACCCCGCCCCCTCTATTTTAGCAGATGGGACATGAAACCAGACCAACTAAAAAAATCAAAAAAAGCAAGTATACGTCAAATACATGTTTCACAAAGATGGTTTCTATTATTTTACATAGTTCTTATGATGTTTGTTCAAGTGGTCTGTTTCTAAGAAATTTGATTAGTCTATGATTAGTGCCAACAGAGTGAAAGATGTTAAGTAAATGGAGGCAACATCAAATATTCCACATTTTGAGCAGTTTTAACTTTGGCTAAGATAATAAACCTTTTTTACAGTTCTTGGTAGAGGTCTTAGACTTTTAGTTAATTGCATAACACAGAAAATATGAGACTGCTGACGAGGTTAGTGACCAACCAGATTGAGAAAGTAGAAAATCTGGCAAAAGGCCAAAGACAGGTGTTTTTCCTTTGATTTCAGTGGGTGTCTTTTCAACAGGTTTGCATCTTTATTGACAGCTTACAGTCGACCTCCTGTTTTTACATGATTTTGAGTAAACTTTATTGTCATCACGTCAAAATCTGTCAGGAACTGATCTCGGTGCAGACAGGACAACATTCAGGACAGCATACTGATAAAACCATCAAATAAAAAAACTACATTAAAATACTTCAAATATAAAGAATAATCTATATCAAACTGTGATTTTAGTGGCAGTAAATGTAAACTGCCTGCCTGTTTGTGACTGTTTTTGGGCTCTTTGTTCACAGGTAGCACATATGACAAAAAGTGAGATGCATCTCCACGATTTAGCCTTTCTTGGACCAGGACTGCTGTTCCTGGATCAGTATTTCAATAGTTTTATTGACGAGTACCTGGTGCTGTGGATTGCACTGGTAAGTACGCACATGATTTTATCTTTAGATTAATGCACTCAGTTATGAAATATACTGTTTGTATATATGTCGACAGTTAAAGTTATATATTTGGTGAGTCATGGTTATCACAGTCATGAAGAAAATAATTAAAATGTTAGGCATGAAAAAAATAAAACTCCTGATACGTCAACATTATGAGATAATAAATTACAGTCATGATGTATTGAGCCACCGTCTTTTATATTTTGAGATACTTTGTCAAAAATATGACATGATAAGTAAAAGTAATAAGTAAAACTTTTGACTCTTTTTATAGTTTTTAGCAAACCTTTACTCCGTTTCTTCCTGTCAGTGATGTTGCAGTGTGTAGTACTGTTTTTTTCCGCCTGAAAAGAGTGACGGTGTTTCTTTCTCTCCTGCAGATCATTTCCTTTGTTGACTTGGTGCGTTACTGTGTCAGTGTTTGCAACCAGATTGCCTGCCATCTTCACATTTTTGTTTTCAAAATCAAGCCTTGTTCAGTGCTCAGTTCAGCTCCTCACTGAGGACACGCCGGCCATTACTGACTCTGTCCCTTCCTTGTTAGTCGCAGTCATCTTTTCTTCCCTCTGTTTTCCGCGTAGAGATGCAGGGGATGACGTGGTGTAAAGTATGTGCTTCTGCCAACTGAATGTGAGGACAAATAATATATATAAAGATACTGGAGTATTACTGTCATTGTTTCTTTTTCACCAGTGCAGAAGTGAATTTGTACCAGTTTCATCTTCTGCCCCAGTAATAAGAAATCTCCTTCTGACAAACTCACGGTTACACAGAGCAAATATTTCAGGAGAGTACAGGTGCTACTCGGTATGTTCAAGGAGAGAAACTTCGACTTAAGTGTGTTTTAACTGTTTGTGTGCAAAGAATATGTATAGGAAATGAATCAGACTTTGCTTTTCATGATTATAATTTTTGTAATATTTGCATAACTTTACCTTTTGATATTGTAAATACCAAACTGTTACGGTGTCTGTGCTTCTCTTTTAAGTTAAAAAAAACAAAAAGAAAAAGAAAAATCCTGCTTTGACACATTTATAAACCTTTTCTTCATGTATATGGTTTTAAAACCGCTTCATCTCCTGCACATTACATGAAAGTGTGCCCGTTTCAAATCAGCAGAATGAGGCTTTGGGGGAAGCTTTAATTTGAGTTTAATACGTTTTTTTTTTTTTCACATATCATAATGTTCTGCAAAATATTCACTGCCAGTGTTTTTTCAATTGAAACCGCTCTGTTAAAACTGCACAGGGGATTTTTGTGGGTGCGCTGACTCACGTTGCAGCTGATATGAACAAAGTTAAAGATGTTTTTAAAGTGAAGCATCGTAATGTGAACTCGTCTGTCCTCGTCTCTTCTGGCCGTAGCTGCTTTGAATCTGTGTGCTGATCAGATCAGAGTTACAGATCACCCCTATCTCAACGGTCACTTCGTTTTCTGTCACTTCTCGTCTCCACTGGCTGCTGTTATTCTATATTTTTCTTACTGTCAGCAAATCTCATGAAAGGACCAAAACCAGGCACGTGTTAGCCCGTTCCTCGGCTCACAAAAAGATTTTATTTTTAAGAAAAGGCTCAGTGATTTCCTGGAAAACAACCAGTCCTTTTAGTTTTTACCTGATGTTACTCAGATGGGAGGAAATGGTGCATTTGTTTGGGACTATTTTCAGCAGCGGATTAATTTACTTAAATAAACAGATGATACCTGTTAGTAGACCAGTTCTTTGTTGGTTTTGGTCTTTTCATGGATTTGTTCACAGCAAGAAAAGTTCATGATATCACCTGATCTATATTTTAAAAATGAACAACTACCTGCAGCTATATTTATTTTAACGTCACACTCCGTTTGTTCATTTATTACCTCCTGTGGTTGGCGTCGTGTTTCCCCCAAAACGTACCCGCTGAGGCAGACCAGGTGGGCCAAGTGTGCAGGAGATGAGGTCGTACGATGACGTCACGGTTTTTAAAAGGTGGTGACTGACGAGAATCAGATCAAACGTTAATAAAAACCTGTTTATTTGAAATGGCTGCTGTTCGCTCCATCATCAGATACTGTTACCGAGCCTGACGCTGAGCGGGCGTTTTCATGTTGCTGCTTCTGAGGAGAACCTGTAGTGACGGCCTGTGTTACTGTGGAGAAACATGTCTGTCCTTAACAACAGAGATTAATCTCTCGCTTTTGCATATTGTGCCTGTTTTATTTATATTTGTTCGAACAGTTACAGCTGCAGATTCTGTACTAAGCTTTGTTTAAAAATGTCCAAGAAGCTCTCCAATGCCAAGTGTTGACTGTAGCGAGAGTCATTCATGTACAGTAGCTTCAGAACAGCTTTTTTGTTTTAACTGGAGGAGTTCGAGTTCAAGTTCAGGCCGGAGATAAAAAAAAAACACTGTTGATCTGATTCAGAGAAAGAAAGTGTTAAATGTGTCACTTCAACCAAATCACAGAGACGTTTGTCCTCGATTGCCTTGTGGTGTCTTAAAATGGAATATTATGGGAATCTTAGGAATTTATGAGATTTATAGAATAAAGATTGAATATTCTGAGAAAGAAAAAAGTTGTTTGTCATTAAAATAAAGTCTTTTTTTTTTAAACCAAAAAGTCACAAAGTTGGAATTTATATGAAAAAGTGAAAATGAGAATAAAGTAGTTATAAGAATGATTTCAATACTTTGAGACTAATTTATGTATTGAATACTTTTTTATTTTTAATGTTTTGACAGTGAAGACCTTAATTTGGAGAAGAATAAGTTGTGATATGAGAATAAAGTCATAATTCTCAAGAATAGTTTCAGAGTTTCAGGAATAAAAAAGACAGAAAAGAGTCTCATGAGTCCAAGTTTTAACTTTGAGAAAATCAATTGAAAATTGTGGAAAATAAAGATGTAATGTTTTGAGAATAATATGATATACTGGGAAAAATGTGATCATTTAATGAGAAGTAAATAACTGTAAAAAAAAACAGTACATTTGTGGGACTTAAGTTATAATTTTCCCCCCCAAAAAAGCAGAAAATACTGAGTGCTATATTGGAGAAAAAGTGATTGTTCATTTAAAAAAAAAGTTGTGATACTTAACCAATAATAAAGTCATAATGAGAAAAAATATCTTCACAAATGAGAATAAAGCAGTTGTTTTACTCTTCAGCTGCAATATTTCAAGAATAAAGTTACAATATTTTCAGAAAATCATGTTATGAGAGAAATAAAAGGCACTTTTGTTGAGTTTTTCTAATTTAATTTTCCACTACTTGAATACTCAAAGGAAATCTCAGTGGAGATATTAAAACATAAAATAAAAAATGTCTGCATGGTTTGATTCTCTGGTTTTAGTGGGGAAATCATTTTTGTGATTTGTGTGAACTGACCCTTTAAAGATCACAGCTCAGCACTGACATTAACTAAAAGACTGTTTTACATAGAAAGATCACGTGTGTGTAAATGATTCGGTACTTTATGCATTAAAGACCGGAGCTGACTGGTCGCTCCAAGAATGTCACGTTATTTTTATCCTTTATTTTCTCCAGTCTCTGTCGGGTCCTGTCTGGTGTTTTAGGAGAAAATGAACTGATGCCCTCATCTGCATGTGTACTAAGCTGCTGTACAGTTTGTACGATAGGTGGAGATTCTTTGTATAACCACAACTTTTCATAACAACTCTGTGAGATAAAGCATCAACAGCTCATGTGCATATAGTTAACAGATGTCAGGTCGACCTCATTGTTACTAGTAAAGGTTTGCCTTAAACAAGTTTGTTTTCTATTGTTTTGTACAGAGAAGAAGCCTTTCACGATGAGCATGTTGTCACTGTGTGTGTGTTTGTCTTTATTCTGGAAAGCTTGTTTAAAAGTTTGTCTTCTGTTGGCCAGACTGCCGAGCTCAGGTATATTACCGGTGTGCAGAACAGTGTGTTCATATTGACGAATACAGAAAATAAGATCACCTGACAATCTCTCCTTCACCTACCAAATGCAAATAAATTTCATACTCCCACCTGGAACCAGGTTTCTACTTGTGTTTTACTGGAAAAGGTCTCTGCACCTTTGTGGAAAAAAAACAACATTAAAGGTCTAAAAGACTGTTTTTATCTGACTCAGCAGTTTTGAAAATGAATGTTTCTGCTTTCTGGTGGAGAGATGACACGTCTGTCTAATTTATAAAGGTAAGTAGTGGTGAAGGAAGTATAACTTAAGTAAAAGCATTAATACCACGAGTGTAAAATACATGAATATAATAATAATTTCTGTATGTCTGAGGATTGTCAGGACTTTATAGTGTACTGTGTTATGTGCTGGTTTCTGCTTTTAGGCCTTCATGATGATTAATCATCGTGATCATGTCGACTGATAAACAGACAGCACCAGTTACAGAGTGTCGGGAACAAGCTGAGCAATAATCCTGAAACACAAACATCTACTGGACCTATAAATTATATTTTACACAGTTTTTAACATGTAAATACCATCACTCACACACCAATCTCTGCAGGCTGTTCATAATGTATTTACTATATACCTCACATCAACCTACCTCATGTATAGAAAGCTCCCTGTTGCAGTAATCAGATTTATTTCAGCCTCCTTTGCTGAAATTATACTATTGCCTTACTGTTTAAATATTACTGTTGTTGTTTCTATGATTCTACATATGTACTGTATACACACACACATACATATATATATATATATATATATATACACACACATATATAGTTTTATAGTTATCATACTTGTACATAGTAGTTAAATGTTAAGTTATATACTTATACTTGTACATAGTAATGTTTATTTTTACCTTGTGGAACCTGCAGGTACATTGACAGTGTTAAATAATAAAAATAAAATAAAAAGTCAAATTCCCTCTAGATAGACAGACAACTTTATTGATCCCCTGAGGAAAATTTAGTTGTCATAGCAAATAGGGAAATAAAAAAATACAAGAAAATACAAAAGAAATAGATAAAATAGAATTATTATGAAATAGAATTAAAAAAAAGCAAAATAAACAAAGTGCAGTGGACAGATAATGCCTGTACAAAAGAGGTTTACTATAAAATACCAACAATTCCAAATGTATATCTAATTGTATATATCTAATGTATATATAATTGGCTGTATATCTAAATAAGTTATGAAACATATTGATAAATAATAATAATAAATATAGCCTGATTTACAGCCTTAACAAAAGTTAACTCTGCCCTGAGCTTCAGATTAAGGCCAACAACCTCCTGATGTTCCTGCCAGGCAAAACTCAGGACACTGATCTCCCACTTATCGTATTGATCTGCGCATGCGTGCTCCAGCCCTGACAGCTCGGCTCGGTTTCACCTTTAAAAGTTTATTTTTCTAAAAGAGAGTTTGACACAAAACCTCCAGAGCCAACACACCGAGGACACCGGAGACATCTGACCGAGCACCGAGCCCCGGAGTCCGGCTGGGAAACAGGACACTGAAGGAGGATTATGGTTCTCCGGAGGTCTAAAATAACGTGAGTTTCATTAAAATCCGTTAAAATCCGACTTTCTGTCAGTCAGTCCGCTTCACGTCATGTTTTTTAGTCCAAATAACATCAGCTGTGTGTTTAAAAAAGGCGAAATTTAACGTGAAGTTTGGTGGGTGAAGGCTGCTGGATGTAGCCAATGTTAGCAGCTTTATAATCTTTGTTTGTGTGTTTTTTGTAAATAAATATATTGATCTATATTAGTTAATCAATTAAAATAGTGCAGCCGTATGTTTTAGTATATGAGTATGCATTTATATTCAGTGTAGGTTGTTGTGTGTAAGCTTACACGAAGTGTTTGAGAAGTAGTCATATTAAATTTGCAGGTTTCTCTATGGAGTTTGGTGTGAGGGTTTCACTTCCTCTGTGAGAAAAATGGGACTTCCCTACAGAGTTTCTGTACAGTGTACAATAACATTTTATTACTATTATCGTAAGTGTCATGTGATGCTTTATTTGGAGGAGCCTCTCATAAAGAAATAAAATCATTATTATTTGTTGGTCAAATGTCTACAAATTTGGACTCAGACACCAATAAATGATGTTTACACTGTTTGTGTGATAGATTAGGGTATTAAAATGCCTTTATAGTGATAATTATATCAGTGCTTATGCTTCAACTTTCATATTTATTAGTTTTTATGCTATTGAAATGAAAATCTGCAGATTTGATATGATAATTTATCATTTAATCAACAGAAACAGAATAGCTAAACATGTTTAATTGTTTTGTTTTGTCCAGCCAACAAGGTTCACTTTACAATAAATCAATCAAATACTTAGTTGCAAAGTAGTTGCTAATTCAGTCTATTAATTGATCATTTTACATCTTTTCTATAAAATTATTTCGCATAGAAAACCTCCATACAATCCATCTTTAACTCCTCCTCACCTGAAAATAAAGAAAATATTTATAAAAATCAGAAATATCAATAAAATCCTCACATTCACATGCAGAGAAGTTTCCTTTATTGTTATGTCAGGGCGTTATGAGACACTGTGGGCTGGAGTTTAATCAGTATACATCTCTCTGTGATCGTCTTGTGCTTGCATGCGCTGACAGGCTCATTTCAAACAGGCCTGTTTGAAAGACGTATGTGTTTCAGTTCAGGGAACGACATCTTTTGTTTTTGATCTCAGGAGGAATTTCTTCTGTCTGATCTCTGCAGATGTTTGTATCGCAGTCACACACGCTCCATTTTGATGGCTGTTACTGGGAGCGATGCCTCCACAATGTCAGGACACAGTCACAAACTGAGACAGACATAAAAAAAAGTCCATCAGCGTTTCTCAGAGTCCAAGCATGAATGCATTTTTTTCCCAACCAACAGTCCAAAAAACCTTAAGATTTTTTGTTTAAAATCATATAAAAACAGAGAAAAGCTCTAATTTCTCACATTGGAGAAACAGCCACCCAAGTATGGATGCAGTATTTTATTTATAATTGCCTTTATTGATTAAAATGAATTAAAGAGTTGATTGCAGAAATAGTTTCTGATTGTTAATGTACATTTGTAATGTTTGTTTTTTTCCAGTTAGACGATCATAAACATCAGCAATGATAATCAGAAACGATCATTCACTTTGTGTCAGTTAACAAAAGAAAATTACACATCTGCAGTGATGATGATGAATGTGTGTATGACTGTTTGTGTGTACAGGAGAGAGTGAACCAGCAACACACACACACACACACACAGAGGCCATGTGGTGGTTCCAGCAGGGTTTGTGTTTCCTGCCTGCAGCGCTGGTCATCTGGACGGCGGCGTCCTTCATCTTCGCTTACATCACAGCGGTGGTGCTGAAACATGTGGATCCCCTGGTGCCGTACATCAGGTCAGAGTCTGCACACAACACACACACACAAACACACACACTGTCCTCTCTGGGGCTTCCCATACTTTATGTAGAATTGATTTAGTCTGCAATATGATTTGTAATATCGCATTTATACCTTTTTTTTTCCAATCTCTCGATAGAAATGTGGATGAAAGCAGAGTTGCGACAAATCATTAGTATTATATAAGTTTAAAATCCACATTGCAGTTTCTCACTGTTCTCTCACAGCACAGGTGGATATTATAGTGATAACAATACAATGAACAGCAACATTTTACCATCAAAATGAACAGTAAATCTTTAAACAAGGGCTCCACCATTTCAGACAGACCTTAACAAAAGCAGCTTTTCATTTTCAGGGTGTCATTTGAATCTATTTGCTAATTAGTGTCTGTGTCTGATTCATGAGTTTCACCTCTGAAACCAAAATTACACTTTTTTCTCTGTTTAACAAAATAAAACAAACTTTTCTTTGTTGTGTGTTGCAGCGACACAGGAACGATGGCACCAGAGAGGTGTGTGTTTGGCATCATGCTGGATGTGTCCGCCTTTTTAGGTAACACACACACACACACACACTCACAGAGTGATATCTAAGGTTGTAGTTCTAAGATGATTTAAACAATTAAATGTGTTAAGGTGGTTAAAAAGGTGGTTAAAATAGTGCAGGAAGTACAGAGAGCAGTAGATAAAGACTGAAATATAAAAACTGTAATGTAACATTGTTCATAGATTCATTCATCAGTGAGCTCAGAATATTAACTGATAAATGGTTATTGGATTTTGACTATTTTGATTGATTGCTCTGTGTGTGTGTGTGTGCAGGTATGGCCACAGTGTACGTGCGTTACAAACAGGTGGAGGCTCTGACAGGTGAGGACGAGCTCAGGCTCAACAGGCTGAACCGTTTCGGGCTGCTGCTCGGTTGGATCAGCTCCTTCGGGATGTGCGTGGTCGCCAACTTCCAGGTGAGTGCTGCTGGTCCTGGATCAGTTCACACCTGCACGCTGTCTGAAGTGTTGAACGACTCAGCACTGAATCTGTGTGTGTGTGTGTGTGTGTCGGAGCAGAAGACCACGCTATTCTCCATGCACCTGGTGGGGGCGGTACTGACCTTCGGGGTCGGGGCTCTCTACATCCTGGTTCAGACGCTGCTCTCGCTCCACATGCAGCCTCACGTCCACAGTAAGACCATCTACCTGGTCCGGCTCAGCATCGGACTGTGGACCCTGTGCAGCATCATCAGCAGTATCCTTTAAGTCCAGCTGAGATGAGACGAGAGTCGATTCATACGAGTCAGTCAGAGACCAGAATTACTTCATGAGGAAAGTTTTATTTATTTAAAGTAAAACCAGTTCACATCACATCAGTCTGAACACAAAGTGAAGTCAGTGTGAGGTTGGATGTGGACTCTCAGGTGTTCTTGAGTATAAAGAGTGATATCTGATGCCCTTTTCAATAAGGGGATTTAAACGACCTGTAATCAGGACTCTCATATAACCTGAACTTCTCGGCACTGTGGGGCTTTTGTTCGCGGCTCTGCTGTGTGTTTACTGAGTGTTTTACAAACCAAAACGTAGATATTTGATTAAAAATGGAACAAGGAGAGCAGCTGAGTGCAGTTTGATTCATGAGACAGACAATAGAGGAAGCTGCACTAAACGTTGGTTTTCATTGATTTTTGTGTTTACACGTAATGACATTTAAACATTAATATCATTAAATAAGTGAAGGACAACTTGCAGCACAGAGAGATCAGATTGATGAGGAATTAAAATGACCCACAACATAACATGAAGTCATTATCGCAGGTTTTTTCCACCACTATTGGTGGACGAATTAATGGAACTTAATTTTGACATTGCTCAGGAAATAATAGTACCACAGTTTCTAATGTTTCAGTGTCACCTTAAAGAATATTTTAAATGATCAGGTTTTGTAAAACACAGTAAAAATCCAGGTGGGGACCCTGAAACAAAGACAAAGAGGTTCCTTAAACTTCAGGTTATGGGAAGTGAAACGCCTGCTTCACACTGTTAAACCAGCTCGATATAGACGTGTTTGATCGCTCTGCACGTCTGCTTAGTAGAAAAATAGCTCACATGATTTTAAAACTTGAATGCTGCTGCAGGACTGCACATTGAACATGGACAAATAAAAGCAAAATATGAGCTTCAGACATTCAGATGTATCTCCTGTGTACTGAAACACACTGTGCTCTCTGTGTTTTGTTAAATACCCGTCAGTAATGATCCTTAACGTCTGTCAGTGTTCATCTCATCCGTCATCATGTACAGCAGCCTGTGGGGCGTGGACGTACCTCACAAACTGCACTGGACTCCCGGAGAGACGGTCAGTCGTCCTCTGTGTGTGATATGATTATCAGAACTGATATTGAAATGATGCCTTGCTTTTAGAAATACAAACATGTTTCCAACTCCTCAGATGTTAAACGGTGTCTAAGCATGAGCAGCTGTACGAGAATTAAAATGTACTGATGTTGGTAACTGAGGTTTGTTTGTGCCTTTCAGGGCTACACGGCTCACATCATCAGCACCATATCTGAATGGTCTCTGGCCTTCTCCTTCATCAGCTTTTTCCTCACCTACATCAGAGACTTTCAGGTGCTCTCTCTCACCTTTTCACCCACACAGCTGCTGTTGGAGGTGTTTTGTTCGTCATATTTACTCTGAACAACCAGACGAAAGATCTGACAGGTGGCAGCGCCGCAGAGAAAATGTTCTGAATTATTTCCCTACAGAGAAAATGTCACTTAAAGGAAATCCTCACGTTCTTCATCAGAGCCAGATAAGAGGTTTTATCTTTGTTTTCTCTGTGTGGGTTAATGACTTAAAAAAAATAGTTCAACATTTTGTGAAATTCACTAACAAATAAAAACCTCTCCTCACACATAATGATTAGAAAAGAGAAAGCTTTTACAAAATAACTCTTTTTATGATCAAAGTTAATATATGTAGAAGTAAAATCAGAGAATGAACTGCAAATCAAAACCAAAGGACTGAAAATTCGGCTTTAATATGAAGCTGTGCCAGTTGGCTTAGCTTAGCATATATCTGAATAAAATAAAATAAATAGATCACATGTTGACAAGATTCCTGAATTTCTGAAAATCTTTTTTTATGTAGAAAATCACCTTGCGAGCGGAAGCAGATTTGCAGAGCAGTCACCTCTACGACTGGCCTCACGGGGGCGTCGCAGCGTCGCATCTCCACAAACGCGAAGCCTCCGAGTCCTCCCCGCTGCTGGCCGGAGGAACATGACCGACAGCAGAGAGACCGCAACGATTTTCACTTTTTCTAATCAAATCTAAAAGGCTTTTTATAAAAACTCTCTTAAAGCTGGTGGGGTGGCTCTTAAAGGGTCAGAACACCCAAACATGTTCACTCTGCCCTCTTGTGGTTTTAGATTTCTGTCTCTGAGCTTTCCACCTCAACCCCAATACAACAGAAGTGAAATGAAGTTTGAGCTGCTTATGACATTTAAACGTGACATTTAAAACATTCAACATCAAAATTTCTGCTAAATAATCAGAATCATATCATCAAAGTTCATTCACCTCTATTGTATTATCAAAATATCACAACTTTGACAAATAAAACCAAATCAATGTGACCAGAAAGGTAAAACGAGAGTGTTCCCTTTTTAAAAAAAATGTATTTGGGTGAACTGACCCTTTAAATCCAAATACGACGCTTCGCACTGTTCCCTCAAACTGCATCAGAGCTGCACTTTATATCATTTATACTTGATATTATATTCAAACTCTCCACCGTGTTTCACTTTCAGGTATAAATCATACCTGCTCTTCATTCACACTATCACAAGAAGCCAAACAGGTGTCATATAGTAGATTTTTTTTCATGATTGAAATCAGCACTCAGATTATTAAACTGACAGGGGGGGTATTTTTTTGGAGTGTGACATGCAGGGTGGTTGAATATTTTCTGTGATTTCATTTAGCTGCATTACATTTCTTTTGTTTTTTAAAGGTTGCTTTCATTCTGTGTATTTCAGTATAATTTACTTTTTTTTACTGTGAAAGAGCTGAGCTGCTCCTTTGCTCTCCTTTTGGTGGCGCTGGTCAGTGATAACAGGTGATGCTGCGCGCCGCTGGAATAATGATTAATTTTGACAGTTATATCACTACCAGTTAATATAAAAGTATTACATTAGTATTTAAATAATACATGAATAAACCCAAAGTTTTTAATAATTAAATTTTACAATGTCTGACTAAGGTTTTTAACTTTACTGATTTTAATGATCCCTTTTACTAACGTGTTTTTCAGCTCAACGTATAAAATGAAAAACTTTCTTGGAAATAAGTCAGTCCATTTTAATACTTAACAATTTATTAATTGTTATTAAACAGTCTTTAATTATTCTGATGGCAGTCCAGACTCCACATCCGTATTTCTCCTGAGATGCTGCTGCACGTTTTCCTGCTTGCTTTTGCATCATTCACGTTAAAACTAATGAAAGATTTTTGTCTTTGTCTCCTTCAGACTACAGCCAAGTTAATTTCATATTTAAGATTTTAATTTAACCTCTTATATATAATTATACATATATCATTTATTTTGATTTATAGCTGTATTTATAGCTGAATTAGTGTGTCAGGGAGGTTTTTAGCCATTTTAAGCTCCTAGTTTAGATCAGTTAGAGTCTACAGGGTGAAGAAAGTGGAACCAGACAGAAAGGAGACCAAACCAGAGATAAAATGAGAGTGAATGTTGGACTAAATAAACCTCAATTAATGCAGCTTTGATTAAAAAAAAAGCTATTCATGTAATTCAGGGTTCAATAAAAGCCTGATCAGAGGCTGATCTGTTCTACAGAGATTTTTCAGACACGTTGAAGTTCTTCAGGTTCGTCATCAGCTGTTTTCTGAATCTCAACTGAAAACAAACTCACATTTAACACGTCATCTGATCCATTTTTGACACGACTGTAAAATAAGAGAGCGAGTATGTCAACTTACCAAAGCATTCAGCCTCCCCAGAGGTTTATTTACTTTTTTCAGGGCCGTGGAGAAGATTTTAGAAATACTGAAGTCAGATTATATTACTGATACATAAATAAATAAATTAAAAGCTCTTCAGGGATTAAAACTCTCAACAGTTATTACATCCAGTCCCCCCAGTACCTGTTGACTATTTCTGCATTAAAAAATACTTCAGACTACAGAGGCAAATATAAATCTGACAAAAGTGACAAAAATCACATTGGAGTTTTTAAGAAAAATGAGCTAAAATTTGGGTGAGCATTTCTCTGGAAGCCCAGTGTTTATCATTGACATCCCAGATAATATTGTTTATCATTATAATCTGATTATTTGTGCAAGGATTAAGTACATTTTTTAACTTGTGGAAACAGACATTTTTTTCTCTCCTTGCTACCTGCAGAACCCCAAACTAAGTTCATTTATGAATCCGTCTCTTCTGTAAAACAACCACGTCAGCACTTTTGAAATAAAAAAAAAATCATCCCACACAGATGGAGGCAAATACATGACAATTTTTAATTTTCTCATAAAACTATGACATTTCTATGCAAAGCGAACATTTTAAAAGATTCTCTCCCTGACTTTGTTTGACACTCCTGACCGGTGATGTCTGGAAATTTGGGGATTTTGAGGACCAAAACAAATTGAGGGAGAGCGTCTGATAAACACTGAAATTCAGATTTCACAGGCATCAACTTTGGCAAAGAGATTTAATAATATTTTTAAGCGACCCACTGAAACCCTAATTAGAGGGTTGTGACATTAACCGTCTGTACTGATAATCACAGGTGATCAAGGTATAATAATATTACAACACATTATTATTGAAATTAATGGCTTGAACGTATATATACATACAATCAGAACAATAAATAACAACACTGAAATTAGAGAAGCAGCTTTTTCTGTAAAATCAGTAAAAACGCAAATTGAAAAGAAAAATCTGGAGCTGATCCTGATGAACGACATGAAGGATGAAAATAAATCGTTACGTAAAGTAATAGTAATAACTAGTGTTAAAGGGACAGTTCACCCAAATTACTGAAATACATATTCTCTCTCTCCCCTTTACTATCGTCACTGTCATGGAGCAGAGGTGAAATGAGTTTTTAGAATTTCTAATTTTAAATTAGAGCTGCAAATTTAACATTAGTGTCTCAAATAAAACCCAAAATACATTCTCTCTCGGTGGACTGTAATCTCCTGAAACACCCGAGCTACATAAATGATCAGCAGTAGGATTATTAACAGACAGCTGATGAAGCAGTATTTAAAATCTCAGTTACAATCAATAAATAGAGCGGTGCATTCTTTTTTTTTTCCTCTTACACTAACCCGAATGTCTGACACTGATGTAATTAGTTAATTAGTGATTTCGCCGCAGAGATCTGTAAGTTATCTCTTCCCCAAAACTGAATCCTGGAGAAAAGCAGCACCTAACTATTTGTACAAAATTTTTAATAATATGTAGAGAAGCAAAACAGTCCTGGAGATGAACAGAAACAGAAACTAATTACAACATATGATGGCAGAAAAACTGCAATAAGACATGCTGACATCAGAGATAACTCAGAAAACTGTGAGTAGGTCGGGTGAACTCGCCCTTTAATGTCCAGATAAGAAGTCGTGAACATCCCCCGACTCCTGACAACAAAATAAATCAATTTGTAGAAAGTTCCCAGAATGCACTGCCAAAAAAGTGATGAACAGCCAGGTCAGATTAAGAACGGTGAGTTGTGGGTCCTTAATGAGCTCCCTGTGCTCCTAAACTCTGTTTGGTTATAAATCGATTAAATGCAAGAAGAATATTCACCATGTAAGCATAATATAACAACTGAAAGTGCCTTGATTATCAGACTGAGCGTCGGCTTTGTTTCTCTGTTTCTGTATCTTCAACCGACAGCTGAAAACATTTCATCCACAGCTGGAGAGATTTTACTGACGTCCATATATGTAATTCCACCAACAAAGATGATTTAAACATTTCTTTAACTGAGGAAAACAGCCGTCGACAACCACAGAGCAAATCAGAGACGTGGGCTGTGATTCAGAGGTCTGCAACCAGATCAACAGTGTTTCACTACCTTCTGAAAGAGAGACACACCCAGTGATTTCATTAACTTTTTTTTTTTTAATTCTAGAGATCTGCTTGAAGCTATGGCACGAGCGACAGCACAGCCAGAAGATCTGACAGCTGCAGAGTTTAAAGACTGGCAACGCTCTGCTGACACACACGAGTCAAAAAGTCACTTGTCAATCCTCGGATGTCAGAGTCATGTGTGCAGTGGTTTCCAGTTTTCTGTGGACACTGGGGGGATTATCAGGCGGGGTGGGGCAGAAAAAAGGCCGGAGGGGTTATAAGGCATCAGTGGGCGGGCCACAGAAAGGTCGACGAGCTCCGAAAACGCCTCAGCAGGAAGTCAAACATTCAGCCGATCTGCACGTCACACCCCGGCCCTGAACTCTGTCCTCCTTCACGTCGCTCCACCCGAAGGTTAAAAGGCTGATCCGTCGCAGATGATGTTCTGGCCTCGGCCGGGGAACAGCTCCATCTGCCAGTACCGAGGGTCAGCGTACACTGCAAAGGTCAAAGGTCAAAGAGGGGACAACCGTCACTAATGTATGTTCGGACCGGACAGCTTCAGCAGACTCATGTGACATTCGACTGATGCAGCACGCATCAAAGAGTGTGAGATATTGTGTGCACACATCATAATTTACATGCGCTAGATAACAACAGCATTTGCTAATTTTACTGGGTGGCTGTGCAAAACATATTCATGAGCAGTAACAAGTCCTTTGTAGTAATTAGTGGTCATTTCCTAAATATTTGTTTTCCTCATGAATATCTTTTTTTAAATCCCTTTCGTTCTGATGTATACACAAATAATTATCTTGTGCACATCACATAATTGCTGTGAACAAGACAAAATAGAAAAAATACATCTTCAGAAGTTCCATATAAAACATACATTGTGCACACAAGATAATTCAATTTATTCTTAAGTTCTGTTTTCTGGGAACAAAATGCATTTGGAATCCTCTGTAGTAATCCACAAGAATTTTTTTATCTTGAGTGCACCAGAGCAAAGTTTTTTTTGTCCTTTTCATCACGTTAAATATGTTTGTGTATAAAAAGGAGGTAGCAGGTGTTACCCATGTCTCCAGGTGTCAGCCACAGGTTGAAGGAGCTGCAGTGTTTCTGGCAGCGTTGAACAGGCAGAACTCGAACTGTCGGCAGCCCCTCGCCCACCACCAGCCAGCCAAACACCCCGACGCCCTGAAACACAGAAGACAACTCAAAGTTACAACGGAGGCTGAGCGCTCACTGGGCGAAGGGCTGCAGAACACAACTGAGGGGAAAGTCTCTGCTACAAAACAACGACTACACATGACTGAACCAAATAAACACTCTTTTCAATCAAACTGTACTTTGAATGTATTTTCATACGTTTGTAAAGTATTTCAGGTTTAGCACAACTTGGTTCTTTAGTTTTATCCATCACTCCTGTTAGTAAGGATGTATTCCTGTTTGGCCTTGCACTCTGTCAGTGTGAGGGTGTCCAGATGTGTGGACTCACCTTACTCTGGGAGTTCGTGCTGTGGGTGACCAGGCAGCGCTGCACGATGGTCCCGGCACTGTCCAGCAGGGGGCAGAGTTCAGCCTTCGGGAAGAGCCACCTCAATACCTTCTCCCTTGTCCCAGAGCTGAACCTCCTACACAGACAACACAGCACACACCACCAGTTACTCGTCACGATCATCAAACCACTGAGTGTGCTGGTGCATATACGGAGGTTTCAGGTTTCTCACAGGTTCAAAATGTTCAAGCCAGTTTTCACTTCCTGCACTAACAATTAAAAATTCTGAAACCAGCTGCACCAAAAATAGAATAAATTCAGTATCTGAGAAACAAGACCAGATCTGACCCGGTCAGACAGTATAATTTGAACACAGCCCAACTCAGGGCCTCAGGTTGTTGACCTGTGAGTATCTGTACTTTGGGCAGAAATGTTTACCAGAGCAGAGTGAAGTTGGCGGGTCCTTGAGGGAGGCCAAGATTGTGGTTCTGCAGGCCGTCCTCCTCCTCCAGCAGAATGGACATGGAGCCTGAATGGGCCAAGTAGAGCTCCTCGAGCTGCTGCCGCTGGACAGTGAGGGACTCGCCACCCTGCAGAGACCAGCACCAACAAACAGAGAGCAGTTTTCTCTTTTAAGCAACTGTCAAGTCTCTGCAATTTTATTTTCTGCATGAATTAAGTAAAACAAACCATCCACCAAACTGAAAGAAATCTGAACTGATGGACAGAACATAAACGTTAAGGTTCTTTATATAATCCAGGAGGTTCTTGTGTTTCCACGTTGAAGAACATGGACGAGATCACTGAAAGTAAACTGGTGATTTAATTCATGGAAAGCAACTCCTCACACTTTACAACTTACTATTAAAAACAAAATAAATTAAAAAGTGGGGATTATTAAAGGCCTCTTAAAGCTGTTGTTTACAAAGTTTACACTGATGAATGTCACATGTTGAGACCCATCAAACGGCTGTAACTGTGTTGACCTCTGACCTTCAGCAGGACGAGCTGTGGCCCCCGTCGCAGAGTCACAGTCCCTCTGAGGCTCTCTGGGACTTCAAGCACCGACGAGATCTCTGCACAGCCCGAACAGTTGACCAGGTTCTGCCTGAGAGAGCCGGCGCTCCACCACTCATGGAAACCTGCAGTACACACACACACACACACAACTTACTATAAACACACTACAAGCCAAATTCAACTATTTCTTTTTACAGAAACAGATGTTGGAAAGGTGTGGTTATATTCAGGAAAATATTGTACTCTAACTGAGTGAAGAAAAAGGACACTGAAATGGAAAAGGGCTCACTTCAGCACTTCTCTCACAGGAGCCCTGAATAAACCGCTCGCTGACACTGATGTGAGCTGGGATGTGCGATTATAGACATGAAGACTTTGTGTATATTTTATATCTGCGTGTGTCTCTGTTGCACTGGCTGTCAAGACAAATCTCCGTCTGGGACAATAACATCTCATCTAATCTAAAGGGAGACACACACTAGCAGAGTGTTTTTCACACGTGTCGAAACATCGTCCTCTTTGTGAGCCCGCACACTGGTGGCGTCCTGACGATGATGAGCCTCAAAGCATCAGGAGACTCTGCTGTCCTATTTCCCAGTGTTGACAGGCTTCACTTCTCCAAAGAAGAGGCACAATTAACACATTCACTCCCCAGATCGACACTTTCAGTTCAAGTAAGGCCGAGTAGGTAGTAGAGCATTACATGTTTTCCTGCTTTAGATGCCTGATACTGTCTCCTTGGTAAAAAACTGTGTTTAAGAGAGAAATTTGAAACAGACAGAAAGACAGACTGATCATGCTTCAGACCTTGCAGGTTGTACTTCTTGGCGATGGGCAGGGACAGCAGGCGGACGTGGCTGAGCGGGGATGACCAGTTGTAACAGCCCAGGTTGACCAGCCCGAGCTGGGGGCCGCTCTGGGGGTACGTGAAGGCCAGCACCACCACCAGCAGGAAGCCCACCGCCACCACAAACTGCAGAGACAACAAGGACATTACCAACACTGACAGGGCGCGAAAAGACAGGCGCGAAAAGACATGCTCAAGACAGGCTCGAGTGATTTATTTTACAGCTGGAAAGTAAAATAATCAATATTTTCCATTTTATCGATATAATCTGTGTCAGTTTTTTGGTCGCTGTCTATAGTGGCCATGAGACAATCGTGACGATGAGCCTTAAGCAAACAAGAGAAACATTAAGTCATATCTTTATTGTCATTTTAGTACTAATCCCTTACAGTTTTCTTGCTGAGCTGCAGCATGTATATAAAGCAAACACCATCAGACTGTTTAATGCTACACTATAAATCTTTGTCATTGTAACAAACACTTCCATACCACAGTAGGACTGATGTTTACTGATGTTCATCATTGCACTGATGTTTACTGATGTTTACTGATGTCCTAGCCATGCACTTTATGGTCCTTTTTTCATTCCACTCATTTACTATACTGTTAATTCATATCTGCTACATATCCATATTCACCTGTGCAATAACACCTCACCACAGCACATCTAACTGGGTGAGGCTGTGTATATAAATACTGTTTCTGTTTCTTTCTTTTTTCTGTTATTATTATTATTGTTCACTATTTATTGTAAATACTGTTTTTTGTGTCTTTGTGTGTTTTTTGTCTATTATTTAATGTCTCTTTTACTTGTTTTGAGCTGCTGTAACAGTGGAATTTCCCCACTGTGGGATCAATAAAAGATCTTATCTTATCTTATCTTAAACAGAGAAGGGGCAACTCTAACTGTGAAAAGCAACCAAATCCTCATATTTAAGAGGCTCTAACCTACATGTTTAGTGTGAAATAAATATTCTCAGTGATTCAATGATCATATTTTCTGTTAGGGAGAGATTTCAGCAGTTTAGAATATAATAATATATATATCCCTGACCTTTATGGTGGCTCTCAGGATGGGGAACTGAGGAGGCTCTCTCCTGGGTTCGTTGGTCTCCAGGACCTGCTTGATGAACCTCTCGATCTCCCTCTCTGACATGCCGTAGCGGTACCCTGACTGCCGGAGGATGTCGATGCTCTCGGACAGTTTGTCGTAGATGCACGGCTCGCTCATCGTCGTTCCCATGACGGCAGCGGTGACGGCGGCTTCTCGATCAAACGCGTCGATTGTCAGCTGCTGCGGGCCCCAGGAGCATGGTGTCACCTGTGGAGTCGTCTGAAATGCTGACTGCCACTTCACAACTTTAAAAACCAGCTGGCTGTCATGACTTAAACAATTAAAAGGTGCTGATGTTGTGGAGATGATTATGTGCGAACCCAAATGTGGTTGAAGTTTTCAGTAATCGTCAGTATCTGCTGTTCTCTCTTACATGGAGACATATAAGACGTACAAAGTTGTTCTCAAGTGGGATGATTTTAGAGAATCTATAGCCTGAAACAATTGTTCTGAAGTTTGAATTTTCTCTGAGGTATGAAAGTAATCTAAAAGTGGTCAGACCTGTTGTCTGAGTCATGCAGAGATACCTCTCTCTACAGGTTAACCCAAGAATTAAGATGCCCTTCTCTGAATAAACTTAGGGTTTTAATATGATGCAAATACACTAAAAGCAAAAATAAAACTAAGAGAGCTTATTTTATGTTTTATGGACATGTTTTAGCATCCTACACCTGCAGCATCATGTACATATTTACTCACCTCTTTCTCTCCCTTTGATCAACAGGATGTGTTTCACTTCATGTTCAACAATTCTTTATTCCTGCGACAGAACAACACTGTTTACATGACATCACATTGACAAAAATGTATTATTGACGACTGACAGTGTTAAACATGTTGCGTTTTTGTCTGCTGGTCTGTGACAGCAGGAACTTAAACACCACTCTGTGACGTCTTCCCCCCCCCTCCTCTTTTTGTGACTACAACCTGCCCACAAACAGAGAGAAACACTGACCTTATATGGCAATTTAGAGAAGTAGATTATTCTAAAGATCGTGTCACACAAACGTACACGGATACATGTGTGTCGATTTGCGACATGACTGGGAGAGTTGCAATTAAGACAGTTTGATGAATGTGATTTGGAGACCTTGCACTAGCTGACCTCACACGAAAAAGTCAGAGATATTTAGAAATGAAATGATATCAGCGAGTTTCTAAATACTTGTCGATAATACAAATGATTGAATAGATGTCATTGCAAAAGTGTTACTACAGTCAGGGGTCTCTAAAGACACAAGCCATGCAGGAATGGAAAACTTTGTGTTAAACCTTTTCAGATCAGAAACTACAGGTAACCATAGCAACTGATGCTCCAGGCTATGTTAACCTAAAATACTAAACACACTTTAAAACATGGGGGAAGGTTTAAACACAGCTGACCTTTGTTCATGTCAGTGGGCATGACAGAAGAGACAAAAACAGACCTTTAGGTGTCTTCAGAGACAATAATAAACCTTCAGGCGTCCACACAGAGACAATAAATAACCTTTAGGTGTCCACAGAGACAATAACAGACCTTGAGGTGTCCGTTAATGTCCTCATTAAAGGTTTAAATCTGCACTTTCTCATTTTATCCGTCATTTAACAGACATTACATGTGAAGTCACACCAAACTCGACCTTAAAACAGAGAGATGTCTCCACTGATCTGTCCTCATTATTGCCACAATGTGATTTAACACCAGAGAGGACACAAACTTCCTGACCAACTTCACCGAGATCACAGCACTGACAGGTTAGCTAGCTTTGCTAAAAACAGTCACCTTATGCCGCTTGAAGGAAACTACAGAAAACAGACAGACTCACATTAAAGTGTGACCCACCGCCGGAGTGAAAGTCTCTTCTTCCTCCCGGTACAGACAGAAAGAAATGTTTTATTTAAAATAAAGTGTCTCTTTAGCTAATGAGCATGTCAACAGCCCGGATACAGCCTGCTTCTTCTCCTGCTTGTTGTTGCTTGACGTTTATTGGCGATTTGAAAACAACTATTTGGTGCTTTACCGCCACCCACTGGTCGGGAGTGTGCATAAAAAATACATTATTATTATTATTAAGATAAGATAAGATAAGATCTTTTATTGATCCCACAGTGGGGAAATTCCACTGTCACAGCAGCTCAAAAAACAAGTAAAAGAGACATTAAATAGTAGAAGAAAAAAACACACAAGACATAAAAAACAGTATTTACAATAAATAGTGAAAATAGTAATAATAATAACAGAAAAAAAAAAGAAAGAAACAGAAACAGAAACAGTATTTATATACACAGCCTCACCCAGTTAGATGTGCTGTGGTGAGGTGTTATTGCACAGGTGAATATGGATATGTAGCAGATATGACTGAACAGTAGAGTAAATGAGTGGAATGCAAAAAAGACCATAAAGTGCATGGCTAGGACATCAGTAAACATCAGTAAACATCAGTGCAATGATGAAACATCAGTAAACATCAGTCCTACTGTGGTATGGATGGAAGTGTTTGTTACGATGACAAAGGTTTATAGTGCAGCATTAAACAGTCTGATGGTGTTTGGGATGAAGGACCTGTGGAAGCGCTCCTTCCTACACCTTGGGTGTCTGAGTCTGTTGCTGAAGGAGCTGCTTAAGGCCCCCACAGTCTGATGCAGAGGGTGGGAGGTGTTGTCCATGATGGTGGACAGTTTTGGCCAGAGCCCTCCTCTCCCCCATCACCTCGATGGAGTCCAGGGGGCAGCCACAGACTGAGCTGGCTCTTTTAATCAGTCTGTTGAGCCTCTTCTTGTCCCGCTCAGAACAGCCCCCCTCCCCAGCAGACCACTGCATAGGAGACCACAGACGCCACCACAGTCTCATAAAAGGTCCTCAGCAGTGGCCTGCACACACCAAAAGATCCCAGCCTCCTCAGCATGTAGAGACGACTCTGACCCCTCTTGTAGAGCGAGTCAGTGTTGTCAGTCCAGTCCAGTTTGTTATTTAAAGTGAACACCCAGGTACTTGTACGTCCTCACTCTCTCGATGTCAAGTCCCTGGATGTTCAGCTGGTGCAATGTCAGCTGAGGGTTTCCTGCTGAAGTCGATCACCATCTCCTTTGTCTTGCTGGCATTGACTTGAAGGTGATTCAGCTCACACCAGTCGACAAAGTCCATGATGACCTTCCTGTACTCACAGTCGTTCCCCTCTGACACACATCCCACAATGGCAGTGTCATCGGAGAACTTCTGGAGGTGGCAACTGTCCGTGGAGTACGTGAAGTCCGATGTTTACGGGGTGAAGAGGAAAGGTGAGAGGACTGTTCCCTGGGGGGCACCTGTGCTGCAGACCACCACATCGGACACACAGTCCTGCAGCCTCACAAACTGGGGTCTGTCAGTGAGGTAGTTGGTGACCCATGCAGCCAGCTGGTCACTGGCCCCCGCTCTCTCCAGCTTCACCCTGAGCAGTGAGGGGTGGATTGTGTTGAAAGCACTGGAGAAATCAAAAAAGGTAATCCTCACAGTGTTTCCAGCGTCCTCCAGGTGAGACAGGGATCTCTGCAGCAGGTAGATGACGGCATCATCCACCCCAATGCCGGGTTGGTATGCAAACTGCAGGGGATCCATGTTTGGGCTCACCAGGGGGCGGAGGTGCCTGAGGACGATCCTCTCCAGTGCCTTCATCAGGTGAGACGTTAAGGCCACGGGTCTGAAGTGGTTGGGCTCCTTGGGGCGCGAAGTTTTAGGGACTGGAACCACACAAGAAGTCTTCCACAGGACAGGAACTCTTTCCAGACTCAGGCTCAGGATTGAAGATGTAGCAGACCACCTGACAGAGCTGGTCTGCACAGTCCCGGAGGAGTCTGGAGCTGATGCCGTCAGGACCCGTGGCTTTCCTGGCTTTGATCTTCTTCAGCTGCGTTCTCACCTGATCCACTGTAGGTGTGAAGACATTAGGAGAGGGAGGAGGTGGAGGAGAGGAGCTCTGTAGAGATGGTGGTGAAGGCGGGGGGGATGGTGAGAGCCCCAGAGATGGTGGAGGTGTTGATGGTGGTGAGGGGGCGTGCAGGCAGAGGGAGCTGGAGGTGGGCTGGTCTGTGCTCAGGCTGAGGGGGGAGTGGAGGTGGGTCCAGTATCAAATCTGTTGAAGAACAGATTTAGCTTGTTGGCCCAGTCTCTGTCTCCAGGCTCAGGGTTCCTCCTCTCGTTTTTACCCTATTATTATTATTATTATTATTGGTAGTAGTAGTAGTATTTTATTTTTTAACTCTTTTTTTATCATTCAAAAGAAAACTGTTAAAACATATCTTAATTTATAAGCTATTAGTCTCTTAATATATAAAATATCTAATAATAATAATATACTTTTATTCCATTTTTATTTTATTCTTTTTTATCACATGTTTTATCTTACTTTGCATGTTTTATATGCATAATACTTTTTTATCTTATAGGTTTTTGCCATGTTTGGCCTATTACTTATTTGATTTGCTTAAATTTTTAAGCACATCGAACTTATGTCTGTAATTTGTGTTATATAAGTAATGTTGATTGACTGGCTGACTGATTGATAGATAAATGGCCTTTTACCCTTTATCCACTGCACTGTTAACATTTTTTGGATTAACATGGTACAGATGGTCTTTTTATGACTATAACAGGTCACTGAAACTCACAATTCATGTATGTTTGACAGGTTTTGACAGTCACATAATTTCCAAGTGAATGAGTGTGTTGACGTCTGAGAGTAACATGTTTCAGTGGAAAAGCAATGTGACTCATTTGAATCACCAAATCTCACTACAAAGATTGTAAAGGTGTCACTATGAGCTCTTTAACTAATCAAACAATGAATTAATTAATGGAGAAAATAATCAGCAGATTAATTCATAATGAAAGTAATCACTTGTTGCAATGTGAAGAAATAATTCAAAATGAGCTCCAATTTAACAAACTACAGCAGTAAAATCTTGCTTTTATATCAGTGCATAGGGAATAATAATCTAATGAGATATTATATAATAGTAGTCACAGGGGACATTTTTACGTTTAATACTTTACATTCAGAATAATAAATACATGTATTTTAAAAAAAATCTTATACATAATGCACCCCTAATACCCCTAGAAAGATAAGGTTAAAGGAAAAGATGCCGGCTCTGTGCACAAAGAAACACCAAAATGAGTCTTATCTGCCAATAATACCATGCCTACATTTGTAAGGCACACGCCAAAATGATCACAATATGTTGTTTTAGTTTCAAAACAGTATTATGACTAAACAGATACCAATGAGACAATGTTTTTCTCTGGTCTCAACTACAGTCAGAATAATATGGAGATTTGATTAATTTTACTGAAAAACAAGAAGAATTTAATGAGATAACTGAGGTCTTGCACCATAAATTCCAAAAACAAGCGTAGAACTTGTAAAAATGAGAAGGAATGAAGTTGGTTAAAACATCTCAAACATTATCTGGGGATACTTTATGGTTTATATTTGCTTTGTGAGCAGTTTAAACAGTCCACACCATAATCGGAAACAGGGAACGAACACAATAGCTGGATTAAGGAAGTGATCTGAATACCACTGGAACTAAACAATTACACAATGAGCATGTTGATAAATGTGGCTTAGAGTGACACAGAAACATTAGAAAAGCAATGGCATCCAGTTTGATAACCAAGGCAAACTAATACATCACTGCGTCAAACAAAAAGATATAATGTCATGAAAACGGTGGCTTCAAGAACTGAAACTCAATTTTAACTGTACAAAGTCTGTTTTATCTATAGTTTTTGTTGTTTCTTTCATTATTATTTTGCAGGAGGCTGAACCCACGTTTCATAAACTCCTGGCGGCAGCCAATCAGAGGAGTGAGAAAGCGCCAAAACAAACGCTTACCGGCCAATGAGAGCGCGGTCTGTCTAGAGGAAGTCCCGCCTCCTAGATTCCGCTTCTTGTGCAACGTGAACCGAGCTGCGTCAAGCTAGTGTGACTCACACAGAGGGAAACTAAGTGAACGAAAAACAGAATAAAGTAAAATGTTAAAAAAAGTTAAAAATTAAAGTTATTTTTAATTTAAAACTTTCATTGAGGTTGATCATTTACCTGAAATAAATAATTCAAGTAAAGAAACGTTTAAAAATGGTCGATATATTAGTCATAAGCAAAAGTCTTCACGCTCATCGCTAAGATATCTTTTATTTTGGAAGTCATCACCGGATGTTTTTGATACTAGCTTGTCTCACATGATGTAAAACGTTTCTGCTATAAATGACAGGTGGAGACGTGCTCTCTGGAACCAAAACTGAACTTTTCCAATGTTTTTAGGGTGTTATTAGAGAATAAGTCTTCATATTTACCTTCCTCCACATTAATACAGCAGCCTAAACTGGTCTAGACCGGTTTATACTGTTGTAATCGCAGGTAGTGTGTAGTCGCGGTCGGAGGTCAGCGGGTGAAGACCAGATGCTCTCTCCGGGCAGGACCGTCTCCTCCCGGCTGCTCAGGCCGGGGTCATGGATCCTTCTGCGGCATGGCTGCGAGCAGAGAGCCGCCAGCACTCTGCAGAAAGGTGAGATCCGTCCGGGGTCACCGGACAAACACACGGCAGCTAACACGGAGCTAATCCCAAAGTGACGCAGTTTATTATGCTGCTGCACACTGACTGATGAAATGTTACACAAGGATCCGTCTGTGAAGTTATAGGACTTCATAAACACATATAAAACATTTACTGTATACGAAACCTTAATACATAGACTTTATATATAGTTACAGGTGTATATATATGATAAAAATATAGATTAACAATAAGTCAGGATGTACTATTATTTACCATTTTCTATACTTAATTTAATATTCCACTAGTGTATTTTTACATCTCTTTATACAGTTACATTTATTTTTATATATTTTACTACTACTGGACCTACATTTTACCACTTTAGCACATCTGCCTTATCTTTATGTAATATTTAGATCTGTATTCCATTTTATATTTTTATTTATTTTAGATTTATATCTTACCTTACATACTATATTCTGTTCCTATCCTAACTATGAGTCATTTTTACTCGTGTGATTCTCATTTTTGAGTATTGGTACAGAATGAATTTCAATTGCCACCGACTTTCTCATCAAGTTCATCAGTTATTATGCATTAGTTTTATTATTATAGCCATTATTAAATATTCAATTACTTCCTAAAAGTCTGGCAGAGGTTCCAGCTCAACTTGTATATTTTATTACTTCAGTTTAATCAAATCTGACATTTTATTTGTAAATAGTCTTTCATCAATTATTTATCTTAATCAACTACTTAAGTGCTTTCATAAAGGCAGGGTGGTACATTTTATGGTTCCAGCTCAGCTTATATTTGTAATTATTTTATGACCTAAATATTTTTATTTATTTGCAATGAGTTTATTATTTTCATTTTTTAAATATATTTGAACATTGTATGCATTAAAAGGATATCAAAGGTTTTTTTAGATTTAGAAGATCCTAAATTTGGTTGTTTGAGACGATACTAAAGTTACACTGCTGAGCGACCGTTTACGTCTCTTACTGTTGTCAAATCCTGTTAGACACTTTAGGTAAAGCCTTAGTATTGTCTGTATCACACTTCATCACTTCAACATTTATTCTATTTGTGAACATGCAATCAAGAGAGACCATATTGGATGAGATCCAGATCACAAACGGTTATACTGAAACTGGTCAAATCTAGTGTAGATTAACCCAGAGCAGCCAGAGAAAACACAGTTTAAGATTTGTGAAAACTTTATTCTCTGTGTGAAAACACAATAAAGGGTGATTTAACTGCTTTTAACACACCTAGACTGCATGGTAATATAACACAGTAAAGTGATGGGAAGATTCTGGTTTGCTGAAATCAGTATCAGCTTTATGGCTCAGGAATGTGTAAACATACAAGGAATTTGACTCCAGTTTTTACAACACTCTCACAGCACATACACAGAAATAGGGATACAAACAGTTTAAAACAAGGACAACAGTTTGACAAAGTAAAAATACACATTAAACTACTATGTAAGTATAAGTATATATAAAAGTGTGTGTATATAAACATGTATTCATATATTAAAAAATATATAATAACGATAGTTACATGTAGACAGAAAGACGAAGGATGCTGAAAAAAGTCTGATCACTTCAAAAGGTAGTTTTATATACATGAGATAGATGGATATGACAGCATAGTATATACAGTACATACAGCCTGCATAGATATGATGAAAACGGCATGTATGTAGACCATGAGAATATATTATTTGCAGCACCAGTGGAAGTTTGTGCTATAGGATTAAATGACTGAAGTGCAGTCCATTATAAGCACATGCATTGTTTTGACAAAATATTAAAACAATTTTAAAAACGATAATAGAAAGTTCTTGTATTTTGCTGTTTGATACCTGATACATTTTCAGAGCTGGATGGTTTTCGTACTCTTCTCTCCAGACACATCTGACCTGCCTGTTTCTGTGTTTTAGTCCAGGGTCATTCAGATCTGATTAAACCCATCTGACTGTGTGTCTGTTGTTGTTTTGTGCTGCAGAGTTGATAAAGAAGCAAGAACTGGAGAAAGATGAGCTCCGCCCGCTCTACATGGACTTCCAGGCCACCACGCCCATGGTAACCATCGCCGACCATGTTGTCATGGTTACCAGGCTGTTCCAACTGATGTCAAAGTCAAGGAGAGAGTTACTTAAACTGACTCACTCACACTGTTTAATGTGTGTGTGTTTGTGTAGGACCCCCGGGTGTTGGACGCCATGTTGCCCTACCAGGTGAATTACTACGGTAACCCTCACTCCAGAACACATGCGTACGGCTGGGAGAGCGAGAACGCCATGGAGACAGCCAGAAAGGTAGAGAGACATGAATGTTTTGTGCTGTGTATTTTGTGTGTCGTCATTTAATGAAATCTGAATTTGACACAGAGATGCTGACTGTATGCTGTCTCTCCCTCTCTGAGCAGCAGGTGGCTGATCTGATTGGAGCAGATCCCAGAGAGATCATCTTCACCAGCGGAGCCACTGAGTCCAACAACATGGCCATCAAGGTCACACTCTGCTCCTCCTCTTTATCACTTCCCCTTTGCTACTTCCTCATCACACCCTCTCTCCCCCTCCTCGCCGCTACATCCTCTTGTTTTGGTGCACAGTGAGAACAGATGTAGAGCAGAGGTAGCATACAGAGAGTACAGTGAGAACAGAATGAACTGGTTTTGGTTTTTGATCTCAGTGACTTTACAGGTGGGCTAGTGTCAGTCAGTCACAACGACCCTCCGAGTTTTACTCTCTTCTTTGCACGGAGCTGTTTACTCCTCCCTGACATGTTGTTCACCATTTTACACCCTTCAGTTCAATAAAAACGTGAGAAGAAAGAAAAGAAAAGAAAAAGAAAGAAACTAAATTAACAGTTTATTTAAAAAACATATTTGCACCATGAACTCCTGTCTCATCATCGTCTGCTAACCACTGATCTTTGTGGAGCAGTTTGTATTCTAACAGAGGTTCTATGAAAACAGGATGTTGACGCACAGTTAGAATAGTTTCCAAATTAGTTTCCTCTGTTTACTTATTCATCATGGTGAAAACAGTTTCTTTTGGTCATTGACCTACATTTGCATGTCAAAGTTCATCCACGTTTAACTTGATGTAAATCCACAGAAATGAACTGATTTCACCTTGAGAACACAGTGAAGATGGTCAGAACCCAGTTTGTCGTGGTTGTAGTGACCCCGCCTCTCCCTCTCCTGCAGGGCGTGGCCAGGTTCTACCAGGCCAAGAAGCGTCACGTGATCACCACACAGACAGAACATAAATGTGTTCTGGACTCGTGCCGAGTTCTGGAGTCCGAAGGATTCAACGTCACCTACCTGCCAGTCCAGAAGAACGGGCTGGTGGACCTGGAGGTACCCATGCAGAACATATAGAGAGAGAGCACGTGGAACATACAGAGAGAGAAAATATGTAGAACATACAAAGAGAGAACACAAGTCGAACATATATAGAGAGAACATACAGAAGTCATTTCATGTATTAAAAAGTGTGTGTGTGTATTTTCAGCTGTTGGAAGCCTCCATCCGTCCTGACACCTCTCTGCTGTCAGTGATGAGTGTCAACAACGAGATCGGAGTCAAGCAACCAATAAAGGAGATTGGTAACCATGGCAACACAATCTACATTATTCAGAAGTCAGATTTCTAAAAACATCCACGGTGTTTCATCCGTGTTTGACTGATTCAGAATAAAGCTGACCTTTACTTTTTCATGGGGAACCTCTGATCTGATTCAGTGTTTTGATCAAAACTATTGATTAAATGGCCTCATCGCTTCTCATCCATAGGTCAGATTTGTCGTGCCAAAGGAGTTTTCTTCCACACTGACGCTGCTCAGGCTGTCGGAAAGATTCCCATCAACATCTCGGACTGGAAGGTTGATCTGATGTCCATCAGCGGTCATAAGATCTATGGACCCAAAGGTTAGCCATAGCATTAGCATACCTGTAGATAAACTGTTAATTGTTAGCTCATTAGGCAAGATGAGGCAGTTTAAAGTGCTTTATAAATTGCATAAAAACAGAAAGGGGTAAACTTTCTGAAGCAAATTTACATCAACTTGCTGCAAAGATTTTGTAGTTGAAAGTGAAATAGCCATAATTCTAAAACTGTTAAATTTAAGATTGTTAATGTGTGTGTGTCTGTGTGTACAGGTGTGGGCGCTTTGTACGTGCGCCGTCGGCCCCGGGTGCGTTTGGAGCCGTTGCAGAACGGAGGCGGGCAGGAGAGGGGGCTGCGCTCCGGCACCGTCCCCACCCCGCTGGCTGTGGGGCTGGGAGCTGCCTGCAGCATCGCTCAGCAGGAGCTGGAGGTAAAACAAGCGCACCCAAACATACTAAGTCTCAACAAACACACCCAAACTACCTGGGACCTCATGTGTGTATGTTTGTGCGCAGTACGATCATCAGAGAGTGTCCATGCTTGCTGATCGCCTGGTCAAGAAGATCATGTCTGGGCTTCCTGACGTCATCATGAACGGAGATCCAGAAAAACGCTACCCTGGTAAACACACACAAACCACACACACAAACCACAAACACGTACACACACACACACTCACACATTCACATAACAACTCACTGCTGTCATGTGCTTAGATTTCAAACACCATGAACTTGAAAGTCACAAAATTAGTTGTTATTACACTAGATGACGCAGACGGATTTATCTGACTGTCTGTGTGTGTGTGTGTGTGTGTGTGTGTTTCAGGCTGCATCAACCTGTCCTTTGCCTATGTGGAGGGAGAGAGTCTGTTGATGGCACTGAAGGATGTTGCTCTGTCATCTGGGAGGTCAGCCACACACGTGTTAAACACTTTAAAAAGAAAAATGAAGCTTCACTTTGTGGTACTTTAATCGGTTTAGTCAAACTGGTTTTATATGTGTAAATTTTAATTCCTGTTGCCGGTTATTCCACAATATGCCACTAACTGACAATTGGTGGTGGTGACACATAACGTAACAACAATATAACATGAAGATGTTTAGCAAAGCATGTAGAAGACTGCAAGTTAGCAAACATGGATGTACAAAATGCATCACTTTAAAAAAATACTTACCAAATGGTTTATGTTGAAGGAAATACATTCAAGATATTTGTAAGACATTGCGGATATGTGCAGTGTATTTTAGTGGGAAACAACCTTTTGTTTACAAGTTAACTCCACAGGAAAGTTTTAAGTTATGTATGAAAGTGAATGAATATTTGTGTATGTGCTTGCAGTGCTTGTACATCAGCGTCTCTGGAGCCATCGTATGTCCTCAGAGCGATCGGGGCAGATGAAGACCTGGCTCACTCCTCCATCAGGTACAAATACTTGATTACTACTACTCTGATTATGGAGTTCAACTTAAACTTGATTATAATCATATTGTCATCACAAGAAAATAATATTTCTTCATAAGTATATTATGATCCTGTCAATTAGCAATGTCAATTAGAAGCAGGATTATAATCAAAATAATAATCACATTTCAGTTTATTTGTTGTTTAAGTTATAAAAAAAGAAACGGCTAAAGTGCAATAATGTGTTTACAGATTAGAGTGTAAATTATAATAAATAAATAAATAAATAAAATATAATCAGGATAGTAAAACTGTATAATCCAAACTGTGGTCCTCATTACTTTGTATTTTGACATAAATTCACAGATGGAAGGACACATTTTATTTTAAACTCAATACACTGAAAGATCTGTCTAAATATTAGCAGGAGGAGATGATTCTGGTTTGATTAAAGTTGAATCACATGTATGTTAATGTAAACGTGTGTGTGTGTGTTAGGTTTGGTATTGGCAGATTCACCACAGAAGAAGAAGTGGACTACACAGCAGAGAAATGTATCCAGCAGGTCTCCAGACTCAGAGAGATGAGGTGAGTTCAGCTGGACTTTATTCTTCCTCTGTTCTTATTTTTAGTAGTTTTGTCCATCATCCAGATTACTAATAATAACACTGTAATACACACCAAGCCAATGAGAATTGAGAAACACAAGCAGCCAGATGACCAGACAGGTGTCAAACAAACACCTATGAAAATAAGGCCTAATGGTGAGACCTACTTGCCAGGCATGTTTGTTTGAGCATCTGTTATCGTTTTTTGTGATGGAGATATTTTGTAAAATGTTGGTTGTGTGGACAGAATTTTTATTTAAACTGAGGAGGGAAAACACCTTCTTTAAAAAATATTCATGTATGTGTTGACTAGACTGAAGACCCAAGTTGTAATAAACTGGACTTATACTCCACACACATCTTTCTCTCTCCCTGCCTGTGTCTCTGTCTGTCAAGTTTGCATTTATTTATCTGTGTAAGTGGGTGATGACGATATTATCTGTGCTGTTTTCTGAATGGTATCAACCAGTAACCTGTCTCTCTGTCCGTCTGTCAGTCCGCTGTGGGAGATGGTTCAAGACGGCATCGACCTGAAGAGCATCAAGTGGACGCAACATTAGACTCTCCCCCACTTCCATTTTGCTTCCTGGCTGATGACAAGACGACAGTGATGACAATGATGATTCCCAGGGAATTCTGGGAATGGACCAGCTTTTCCTTCCTGTACACAAACACGCACAAAACTTCCTGCCTGACTTGAAGTCTGTTTGTAGTTGTCGCTCTGTGTCCCTGTAGAAGCACCTGTAGCTGCTCTGTCAGGAGATGTCACTCAAAGAGTTGACCAACACGTGGAAACCTCTGATTGTTGTATTTGTTTTGTTTTAAATCTGTTGGCCAACAAGATGCTTCAGTGTTTTGGCTGAAAAGTTGTCAGAGATTGGGGCACCGGAGTCCTGTATCACAGAGTCAGTTCATCTTGACATGATGGAGGAGTTCATTAAATCCAATCACATGTAACATCACCCAAACCATGACACACTTGATATTACATGAGTTGAAACTGTGAAACTTGCGGGGGAATAATATTACTGAGGCAGCAGAAAGAGATCTACAGTGAGGTGATAAATATCAAACATAATCACACAACAAGAATAAGATTTGAAGCTGTTGTGGGATTAATATCCAAATATTTAAAGTAAGCAGAAGGCTTTAAATCAGTTTGGGACTCTGCTGGTCTATAAAAATCTACATCTGTATAAAACTTTATTGTAAATGCAGTACCTTTGTTCCTGTCAGGATCTGGTAGGAATTATGAGTTCATTTTTCTAGTAATCTGATTGATCAGTTTTGGACTATTGGAAGGTTCTTATCTGGTAATCTGAAGTGAACTGGAGCAGATTAGCCTGGCCAGCCCAGTTACCAAAGTTATCTAACCCGGGTAGAGTGAGCCGGTTTTGTGAGTTGAATGCAAAGACAGCTGCTTAAACTGCTAATCTCACTCGGTGATACAGGCTCTTCTCAATGTTACAGCAACCAAGACTGTGAGTGAGAAAAAACTAAATAGGAACAACACCCTAAATTCACTGAGTCGACTGGATGATTCACTGATAATTCTCAGATTTAGACTTATAGATTGTCTCGTCCTCTGTTCACTGTCCTCTGTGTCTCACAACGCACGCTTGCAGTTTTCCTTTCTCTTCCCACATCAGTTTTCGGTATTCATAAAACATTAGCCTCGTGGCAGTGAAACACAATGTTACAGTAGGAGCTTCAGTTTGATTATTTTGATAAAGTCTGGAACGCTCTACAAGACTGTCGCCTCGATTTGACCACAACAGCTGAATTTGAAGAAGAGAAACGGCTCAGGTCCGGTCTCTGTGCCACACTTCTGTCACATACATGTACCTGGAAGTCTTCACAGAGCATTTTCAAAGTCTTGTATTTTGTTCCTGCAGGTAGTCAGCTGAGCCTGTGACTGTCACATTTATTCTGGCATCTACTTTCCTCTACTGTTACCCTCATCATATACATTATTATCCATTAAAGACCTGCTTCATGGTTATGCAATAAACTTCAGTTTTGAGTTTTGATTAATAGTTATTTTTATTGGGATAAATAAATGCTGCAGTCAAATGCCACAATCCACAGCCTGAGCTTGTAATGTTTATCCACAGTTGGGTCTGTACACAAATAGACACAACTCAACAGATAGAAAACTGGACAGTAAAAATTCATAATTATGATTTATTAATTATCAGTGGTGGTAGAAGTACTCTAATCCTTTAAAAGTAGAAATAATAGTCTAAAATTACTCATTATTAGTAAAAGTCCAGCTTTGTTTTTAAAGCTAAGTACGAAGTCGTCACTATTGTGTTACCTTATTTGGTGATGGTGACTTCAAATGAAAATAAGTGAAATCACGTCTGTAAAAAAAGTTTACAGAAGCATTTTCAGCTAAATTTACTCAAAGTACCAGAGGTTAAAAAAGTGTTGATTCAGAATGACTCCTTTAGCAGTATTATGTTGTGATAGAATATATTTAATACATTATTCAGCTTTTAACACTAACAAATACATGTAAATACTTTAATTGTGTAGTTCATCAATTTGGAGCCCTTTAAATAGGGGGCGCTGTCGCCATGGAAACAACCCTGCCCCGCCCCCCCGGTCTCGCGTTATCCCGTCTGTTATCGCGGTGTTTGCGCCGACATTTCGCGCAGCGTCGCCCTGCAGAGAGAAGAGAGGAGCTTCGTGCATGAGCTAAATCTCACGGTGTTTGTTCTCTAAATACCTCGGTAAGAATCCAGCACCGGCAGCTCGCCCCCACAGACACACTCACATCGGGAGCCGAGCCCGAGAGGAGCCGCAAAAGGCGCACACACACTCACAAACGCACACATACACAAAGCGAGGCGGCTAACAGGCAGCTAAGCTAAACTAGCTTCATTCACAGTCTCTCTGCTCGATGGTCAGTCAGTTAGTTAGCTAGCTAGCTGTGACTGTTAGGCTTCATGGTGGATATTTGTTCATTATTATTAACGCTGCTTGCCTTAAAAGAAGTTCAGTTTAAAATGGTTTTGTTTTTTTAAATGGTGCCGTTAGCTAGCTAAAACTTTTCTTGTGTTTTTTCCAGTCAGCTCGTGTGGTAGTTTTGTTGTCTGCATTAACTGATGATGATCACGATTATGATGAGTGTAATGAAGAGAAAATGAGGTGTGCGTGAGCATCTTTTGCTCAGTACAACCCCCTCCATTGTGGTTACACGTCCTGACGTCACAACCCAGATTGGTGACGTCAGAAGGTGGAGATGAGTGACAGTTGCCATGGGGATGGTTTGCATACAGCTGACAGATTCAGCCCCTTTCAGACCCAACTGATGTGTGAAAAAGACCAATTATAAAATGTTTCGTGATTAGTTAATACACTAGTTTTGAGGTTAATTGTTATGTTTAATTCTATGTTTTATAATTAGGTCTCCACTTCTTCTTGCTCTGCCAAAGTGAAGTCAAATTAACCGATATCTCACTCTGGTGACGTCATTTCAGAGTCTGCGCAGTAGTGATCAAGGAGGAAGTGCCATCAAGTTCCCGCACATGCACCCGCCCGACTCCATTGGTAATCAGTATTTAGTACTGCTTGCTAACAATCACCTGCGTTCCTCCTTTACGTACAGTTCCTAAAGAGATGCTGGCAGGCGCCTGTGTGACTACTTCAGTATCAGCGTGATAAGATTGACCTAAAATGACAGAAACCATCTTAAAAAAAAAAAACCTCTTTGATATCCAGCATGCACCTACATCACTGTGGTTGACAGCTGTCAATCGTGATGTTTCTCCCTGTTTTTATAGCATCAGATAACTAATTAAGACTTAATCATATGGGATGTTTTAAAAAAAAAAAAGTACTAGTTTTTCCAAAATCTTGAGAATCAATATTTAATGACCATGTCTGCAAGAGGAAGTCCGGCTTCTCACTAATCTGTCCCTCCGTGAGTGGAAAAGTAGTTATTGATTTCATTATGAAATGATTATTTATCATTAGAGAAACATTACAAGCTCAGCCTCATCATGTTGTCATTATTACTTTTACATACAAGTAAAGGGAGTTTATTCAAACGTGAGACTTAAATATAAATGATCAGAACAAGATGCATATCTGGGAGGGGCTGCCTCATGTGGTCAGTCTGTGTGGAAAAGGAGAATAATTACCATCGTACACATTGTTGTACGGCAGTTGTTTCTGTTTGTGTTTTGTGCAGGTCAGTGGAGTCTCCTCTGAAATGTTTAATAAGGTGCAGTGAAGGTGGTTCAGGTGCTGCGGGCTTCATCGCACTGGATTCTGTCTCATCATCTTTTGAGATTTGAGCTCTAAGTTTGGCTCATTTGTGAAGAGTCCCTCATCTTTTTATATCCTTTTTATGATGGATTCAGGTGGCGTTCCACTCTTCTCATCAAGTTTAATACTTTTTGCTGTGTTTTGACGTTGATTACAACATGGGGCAATTGTGTATTCCAGCTTTAATCTGAGAAATTGAGGCAGTGTTCGCTCTTTAATCCTGTTTTTGCTGAATTGAAAATTTCCTCCTGATTTTCTGGCTGTTTGAAGGACGTTATTTCCTGTCTTCTATCAGCTCTGTCTTGTTTCTTGGTTCATGTGAGTCCAAACTGCAGCTTCAGTTGAACCTTCTCACCTCCCTCTGGATACTCTGGTTGTCTCTGACATTACTGGCTGCTGCCTTTTCCTCTTCTGCTGTTTTTGAATCCTGTTGCTGCTGTTGAGGAGTGGATGTCCAGGTTAAAAATCCATTAAGAATCTTGGTGAACTTGCAATCATATATCAGTGTTGGCATTATTTGTCTGTGCTGAAGGTGAGAACTGAAATCATTGATAATGTTGATGGTGTCTTGGCAGCTATGGCGAGCTGCAGGTAGCAGCCCTCCACACTGAATAGGGTTTTTAAAAAGTTTTGCATTTTCAAAGTTTTGTATGAGCTGCAGAGTGACTGCAGTGTCAGAGTTCAGTGATGCATCCATCCAGGACTGTGATGGGTGATCTGACAGTCCTGGATTAGTATTGAGTACAGAAACCTGAAGATGTGTCTGAAGATTGAAAGACATTTGTGAAACAGAGGAGTGTGGGAGCAGCGAATATGGCCCCACCTGCTGTTGCTCAGATGTCCACATGTTGCTTTGCATCTCACTTCTGTTTGCTTTCTCCTCTGATCAGCTGCTGTCTTTGGTGCTGTGCTGGCAATAAGTCGCTGATGTCGCTCTGGTTTACATACTGCTTATGTTGCTCTGGTTGATATCATGCCATTGTTGCTCTGGTTTACATGTACCTGACATTGCTTTTGTTAAATGACGTTGCTCTTATTGCTCTGGTTGATAAGTTACTGCTGTTGCTCCTGTTATCATGTTGCTAATGTTTTGTTGACAATGTATTGCAGATTTGCTGGTTGATATGATTCATGTGTGGTGGTGTCCTATAACTAGTTGCTGAGGTGCTGCCTGCTGGTTTGGTGCTGCTTGAGGATTCATGGACCAGCAGGGATCAGTCCTGCTCACCTCTGGGTTGTTGCTTTGTGTTTGGTTGCCAGAGAGGTCTTGGGTTGTTCTTTGGTGTTTGTAGGGTGTTATTGGCTGATTGCTGGGTGGTTGTAGCTCAGCATGTCCTGTCTTTAAGGTTATTACTTTGTTTGTTCTAGAGAAAGTTTGAGTCTAGTTTATTTGGTATACACTGGTGTACAGACATTGATTGGTTTTGGACAGGTGTGTTTCTGCTGCAGTCTGATTCTGGGATTTATTTCCCTGCTGAGTCTCTTGTGGCTGTTGAGATTCTTGACTTTAGCAGTTTTGTTTTCTGTATTGAGGTTAAAGACAACCATTTTGTATTAAGCCCGAGAGCATACATCACACAGTGCTTCTGTTAACATCCAACAGTTTAAGCCTGATATTATGAGCCAGTTATTGACACTGATTAAGAACAAGCTGCCAAGTGCTGAAAACACCAACACATGTCAGTTACTGGAAGCAAACCTAAAACTTACTTTCAATCTGTTCTGAAAAAAATGTTTTGAACAGGAATGTTTGTTTTTCTGCCTTTTTTTCACCAGGTTTCAGTGTCCTGCAGAAATCCTCCTGTCTGTTTAATAGTGAAACTGTATATACAGCTTATTTGCATTAGCAAGTTGCATGAACTTTGTGAAGGTTTACTGTTGCATGAAATATGTTAATATTTCATCTTAAATGTCTTTGTATTGCATGGTCGACAATAGTAAGGGTTACTTAAAAAAACTATATTGCACATAACTTCTCAGTTAAATACAAGTGAACTTTAAACAAACTGGATTGTATGATATGCAACATTTCAGCATCCGTGGAATGTTACAAAAGCTTCCGGTTTCGTCAGAGGAAATGGGGTTTCAGATCTGTGTTGGGGGATATGTTAAAATTTTCCCACCAGGTCCCTAACAACTTGCGATTGCAGATATAGTTGCTCAGGTGGTGGGGGAGTCCCCCATTTCCCACACACCATTTTAACTAATACTCATGGAAGTTCTACTTATAAAAAAGGAATGCCAAATCCCATATTTGGGATTAATTTGGTTTCATTGTACAGAGCCAGATGAGCCATTTTGTTTTGTTTCAGTCTTTTTCTCCATGCATGTCATGTGTTTTCCTGGTTTCAGGAGAAATATTATGTTAATAACCCCAAGAACATAAACTAAGCCGATAGGATCATCCCATCACCCAGCCCTATTTTAGGTACTTTTCAGATGATCCAGCAGGCACTGTTTGAAGAATACTGTAGACAAAATAAGTTGAATAAATAAGTTTTGTGTGAAATACTGGCACTGTTTTACTGAAACACATAAGGGAACTAAAAAGAAACACAAGACATGTCAGATGCCTGTATAAACTTGAAAGCACTTGTAGGATAAAATAGAAACTCTGTCTTCACTGGGATGAGTTATAGAACCTGAACTGGTACACGCTTGATTCAGGAAAAAGACATTGGTAAAGTTATTAGTGCAGCTAGCAGAAAATCTTGGCAAAACTTGGCAAAGAATGATGTTACAGATGGCAAATGTTTAAATCTGTTTTGCACCACGAAACACATTTTACCCCGTTTAAAATTGCTCTGAATTTGGAGGCGAGAATGTTCCATTTATTAGTGCAGGTTCAGCTCTGCTAGTCTGTAGCTCAGAGGTGTTTTGTTCCTCTGGGTACTTTTCTACAAGGTCTTTCTCCTTCGTACCTTCTGTTAGATTTGAACTTATTTTATATATTATATGTATTTACTGACAGTGCCATCCCTTAATTCCTTTTTTTGCTCCTATACATTTCTATATGCTAATGAGAAGTTGAGCTATGTTAATGCTTACGATTGCTTTCTTTGGGGTCTAACAAAGTCTGACATGTAGCATGATGTCATAATTTTGTGTGTGTCAAAACCTGAAAGAAATTTATTCTAGTAAAAGCTGCAGGTGGCTGGGGTCAGGTTCTGTTGAGTTTTTTTTTTTTGCCACTTTGCTGCAAATTTTTCAACCCCGTCCCCCAAACACCACTGGTTTCCAAATGTCATGACCTAAAAATGGGTGCACAAAGTTTAAAAATGTCTCTGAGTTGTTGAAATGTAAGCAATGTTTGCTAAGCTTTTATTGGCCTCTCAAGTCAGATCTGTGTTTATTGAGGAAACATCTGGAAACCACTGGTCGCACTCTTTCTGGTCTTCATCTGACGGTAGTGTTGCTTTCTCCCCAGGTTGTAGGGCTGTTGTTTAGCAGTCAGTATGGCGGTAGTCATCAGGCTGCAGGGTCTGCCCATAGTGGCCGGCACCATGGACATCAGACACTTCTTCTCTGGCCTCACCATCCCTGACGGGGGAGTGCACATTGTGGGGGGTGAGCATGGTGAAGCCTTCATCGTCTTTGCCACTGATGAGGATGCTCGGCTGGGGATGATGCGTACAGGTGGCTCCATTAAGGGCTCCAAAGTGTCTCTGTTACTCAGCAGCAAGACAGAAATGCAGAACATGATTGAACTCAGCCGCCGAAGGTTTGAGGCTGGGGCAGGCGCAGTGGAGTCTGCTGCACCCACAGCAGGAAATGCCAACAGACAAGCGGCCGCCCCCATATCCACAGTGCAGCCAGGGGCAGGGGGTAGAAGTGGTAGCCATGGAAACCAGGGTTTCAGTAACACCCCGGTATCAGTGACAGCGGCAAGCTCATCTCAGGAACCAACGAGCAACAAGGCGGCAGCAAACGTGGTGCCCAGCTTCCCCAACAGCTACAGCTCCGCTCCCACAATCACCACAGCTCTGGCATCGCTCAACGCTGGCCCCCCACCCATCCCTCCACTTCCCAGCATGCCTTCAATGCCCCCCATGCCCACACTACCCACCATTCCAGTTCCTCCCCCAGTGTCCTCCCTCCCCCCTGTCCCAACTGTCTCCCCGCTGTCCCAAGGACCCCCAGTACCTCCTATGTCCCACCTCCCCCACATGTCCTCCCTGCCTCCCTTCAACCCCTCCCTACCTCCCCCAGGTGGACTAGGCTCCAGCCTCCCTCTTGGAACCCACAACCCCATGCTATTCAACCCGCTCTCCCCCTTGGCTTCACTTGGCCTCCAGGCTCATATGAAGGCAGCTGCTGCTGCTGCAGCCACCGGAACAGGAGCAGCCAATCCCGATGAGTTGTATGTTCTCCTGCAGAACCTCCCGTTCTCCTGTTCAGAGGTGGAGATCAGGGGTTTTTTCCGGGGTCTGGGGGTAGATGGGATTCGCTTGATGAGGGATGGGCAAGGTCGGCCAAATGGCAGGGCTGTGGTCAAGTTCTTCTCGCCCCAGGACAGCTTTGAAGCTGTGAAGCGGGGAGGTGGCATGATGGGCCAAAGGTTTGTTGAGATAGCCCCAGGCTCTGAGCGGCAATGGGCCAGTCTCAGTGACAGTGTCACAGGCCATGCTTCTCACAATAGCAGCAAATCAAATAACAGCAATGACTCACAAGACCAGCAGCATCGCCGTGGTAATGCTGGGTCAGGGGCAGGAGGCAGGGATCAGCGAGGAAGGTCAAGATCACCCCACCGGCAAGAGTTCTGTGTCTACTTGAAGGGACTACCCTATGAGGCCGACAAGAAACAGATAAAAGACTTCTTTAACAATTTGGCTATCGTGGAAGACAGCATCTACATCGCCTACGGGCCCAATGGGCGAGCCACAGGAGAGGGCTTCCTCGAGTTCAAAACAGAACAGGACTACAAGACTGCTCTGGGTGCTCACATGCAGTACATGGGCACCCGCTTCATCCAAGTCCACCCAATCAGCCGTAAGGGAATGCTTGAAAAGATTGACACTATCCGCAAACGTGAAGCAGCACAGGGTGATGGCAAAAACCAAGATGGTTTGAAAGCTCCCAGGAACTGTGCCCACATCACCAACATACCTTACAACGTGTCCAAGAAGGATGTCCGTGCCTTCCTGGAGGGTGTGGGGCTTTATGAGGACACTCTTAAAGTTCTGACAGATAGCCATGGGAATGGTTTAGGGCAAGCTATCTTCCAGCTGCGAACTGAGGAAGATGCCCGCAAAGCTGAAAGACTGCACCGCCAAAAACTCAATGGCCGCGATGCCTTTGTCCATCTGGTGACCTTTGACCAGATGAAGGAAATTGAGAGAAATCCTCCTCCGCAGAACAAGAGGGGCCAACGCAATCAGAACCAGAACCAGTTGAACCAAAATCAGAATCAACACCAGCAAGCCCAGCCCAGTCCCCAGCAACCTCAGATCAACCCATTTGCTGGAATTAGTGGGGAGGAGTTTAACTTTCTCAGAAACACTATGGGAAACCTCAACAGTTCCCCCTTTGTGACTCCATTCTCAGCACCAGGCAATGGGCTGGCAGGCCCGCCTCCTCTTCCTCCCTTGGCTGCAGGGCTCGGGGATGTGAATTTGGGTGTGGCTCCTCCAATTGTTGCTGGTCTTCCCGGCGCCCCAATCCTAGAGCCTCCTGGCTTTCGCCCAGGAGCTGCAGGTGGAGCTCCGTTTAGTCAGGATGGGCTGAGAGGTTTGGTGCCATTTGACAATGCCAACAGAAAAGGAGGTGGAGGCGGACAGAACCGTGGGGGAGGGGCGAACAACACCCAAGGACGGCCAGGGGGCGGGGCTGCTAGTGGCCAGCAGGTGTTTGCTCCAGGAGCTGATGGTCTCCGAAACCAGCCAGCTGCTGGCGGATCTAACAATCCCAACAGTCAACGCGGTGCTGCTGGCCCAACTATTGTAAAGCTTCAGAACATGCCGTTTACTGTAACCGTGGACGAGATCATGGACTTCTTTTATGGCTACCAGGTGCTGCCAGGCTCAGTCTGCCTGCAGTTCAGTGAAAAGGGCCTGCCAACTGGCGAGGCCATGGTGGCCTTCCAAAATCATGAGGAGGCCACCGCCGCTGTCATGGACCTAAATGACCGACCTATTGGAGCACGCAAGGTCAAGATAAGCCTCGGTTAAATCCCCGCTCAAAACAAACTGACTGTAGATAAGAGGTTGCACCTACCTTGATCAACAATCCAGATGAAACAAAGCCAATATAAACCATACCTGATTCCAGACTCAAACCCAACTGTTGGCAGCCCGGTTGAGACCCGCTGGCTGTCAGTCATTACTCAAGCCCCTCCCCCTGTGTGTAGATAATTGCAGGTAAGCCCCGCCCCCTGCAGTCTGTCCAGTTTGAAGACCCTGATCCAGACTTTGCTCTTGCAGCTCCACGAATGACTCTGATTAGCACAAACTGATGATGATGATAATTATGATGATACTGATATTGATGTTTGCAAGACCTTGGTCCCTTCTTACATTGTTTCCAATGCAGCGTTCTGTAAAGTCATGTCCAGCATTGACAAAATGAACATACTCACCTGTTTTGTTGCTATGGTAACGTGATGATTATAATTGAGGCTGATGAACATTGTTGCTGTATGCGCTTAAATGTGCTGTGCTGCTGTGGTTTAAGAAGTACATGCTCCGTTGCCATGGTAATATCTTAAAATGCTCTGTTGCTGTGGTAAAATTTGTTGCCAAGGTAAAATTTTTTCATATTGTGTTGCTATGGTAAAATCTTCATATGCTCTGTTGCTACACTAAAATCTTTACATGCTCTGTTGCTATGATAAAATATGCTGTAGATGAAAAGCTTTCCTATCACATTGAAATTTCTGATAAATAGTCATGTTGCCATGATCAAATGTTTATGTTCTGTTGCTATGGTGAAATATTGACATGCTCCGTTGCTATGGTAAAAAAAAAAAAAACTACACTGACATCATGCTCTGTTGCCATTGTAAAAGGCTGACACTCTTGTTGCCATGGTAAAATGTTGACACAGTTCTGTGTTGCAACAGTGCTCTGTTGCTATGTAGAGGATGTGGGATGGACAGATTGCAGAATCATGTTTTATTTTGTAAATAATTTCTTTGAGATGCTGAATCTTTTTCCTCTGTCACATTTTTCTGATGTTGCTGTGTTTGAACAATGCCACCTCCCTCTCCTCCCTTTCCGCAGCACATGCTCAATAGATGTTTGGACTGTAGAGTGCTGAGATGAAGTCTGTAGCGTTTTTAGTTTGGTAGCTTTTTGTTGTGTGTATGTTTGCTAATGTTTTTGGATGTTTTCACCTTTAAGCTTACTTTTGTTTCTATTGTTAGTCTGAACAAACTTGTATGATGGTATAACCATACACGATGTGGAGTCTCCTTTGCTTTGGCTAATAAAAGGACGTTCCTGATGCTCACCTGTGATCAGCTCTCCGACTGTCTGCTCTTCACTGTCTGATGATGGAAACTTTTCTGATTAATGGTTTCACTTGACTTATTAGTCACTTGTTTCTTTATTTTGTCAAACTTGAAGTGAAGACTGGGTTGGTTTTGTTTGAAATACAGATGACCTTCATGCTGTCATCTTCAATGCAATATGTGGTTCTGAAAATTCAACGTTCATCTTGTGAGCAGCTCCAGGTTGTGCTTCAAGTAATCATTGCTTTTATGTTTAATTAGGCACAGAATATTTTTACTATATTAAATCAGAATGAAATCTCTGCCAGCAGCTAGGCCAAATATTGAAATTTAATTTTAACTGACACAGTGGTAGATGTTTGTTTTGTAGAATCACAAATCTGGATTTTTTGGCATTTCACGATAAGTTTAAAACAAACTAAGTTTCTGTTTTGTTCAGTCTGTGAATACACAGTTGAGCAGTTTTCACCTGTACAGTCTAGCAGAATTAGTAACCACCTCTACACTGATGCTGACAGACTTGTATGCAGTAAATAAACTTAAAAAGAGTAACATAAAGAGGAAGAGTTTTGATTTAGACATTATTGGCCTTGTTATCAGAGCTGCTCTCGGCTTCTGTGATGTGCCTCATGCTGTAAATTTGAAATAAAGCCCCAGCAATTTCTGTTAAGTGCCCACATGCAGTCTCTAATGAGTTTTATAGTATTAAACCGAACCATTAGAAGGCATCATTGCAAATAGATTTGTCGGAAGTGGGGCTGCTGAGTACAGGAAATAGTTAACCTCCAAACAAGTACACTGATTACTTTCAACTGGTTGTGTATGCAGTTTTGAAGTGTGTGCGTGAAAGAAAGGGACTAAAAGGCCTTAATAAAGTCAAATGAAACACAGTCTGGTGAAATGGTTGTTGGTAAAGAAGATTGCTTCTGTGTCATGGACCTGGTGTGTGGAGAGAAAAAAGAAAATATGCAGTGGAATAAAAGAAAAAAAAAAATCCAGAAGACAGAGCTGACGTCTGCAGAGGTGTGAATGTGAACAGTGAGTGTGGGACAGAGGTGAAATTATTGCTGAATAAACGACACTGAGCTGCTGAGGTTCCCCCTCCAACTGATCAATAGACAGACAGAAGGCAGAAGTTGCAGGTGAGTGACATGCAAAACACCAGAAATGACAGATACTGTATCAACCAAGGCCTGAAAACATTTAGCTGTAACCTGTACACTGTCATCAACAATCTTCTATTCACTTGAATGACCACAGGGGATAAGTCTTATTTACAGCAGTGTTAAGTAACCAAAAAAGAGAGATGGTAGCCTGTAGTATTTAGATAGATCATAATGAAGATGGTACTTTTGAGAGTGTAAATAGTGCTCTGTAGATGGTAGAATTGACATTGTAGTATGTAGACTTAATATTTAAATATTTTGATGGTTAGGTGGTAGGCAATGACCAGTAAATGGTAGCATTTGGGTACTAAGTGGTGACTAGGAAATAGTAAGCGGTAGTCTGTAGATGGCAGTGTTTAGATAGTAGATCACTCTTACCTGTGGTGGTAGTGTTTGGGTCCTCTGTGGCAACCAGTAGATGATCGTCTCTAGATGGCAAGTAGATACTGGTATGTATGTAGACAGTAGTGTTGAGATAGTAAATGGTAGCCTTAAAATGGTACCATTTAGATGATAGATGGTAACTTGTAGCATTTAAATACTATGTGGTAGCTAGTAAATGTTTTAATGGTGTCCTCTATATGTTAGAGACTGTGGTCTGATGATTTGAATTAGTGCAGGTCCCAGTGTACAGAGCTCAGTCCAGGCCTGAACTTTGGGTTATGAATCTAGTTCCTGTTCCAGACTGCTGCTGTTTGCAGAATTAGATCATTTGATGATTAAGATTATATTTTAGGTAATGTTATATGATGAATTTAGAATAAAATATTAAAATTAGAAGGATTTGATAACATCTAGTTTTCCCTTATATTTCCCCTTAAGTGGCTTAAAGTTGTAAATCTTTTTCAACTCTGTCTTTATCATATGTAGTAGTATTTTAGAGTTTATTAGAGCTTATTTTTATTTTTTATTCTTCTTTATTCCAGAAGAACTTAGAGTAAAGTTCTCTGGGTTTTCAAAAGAGTTTAGATGAACAAAAATGGTTGGTAAAGATGGGGACGGTGGAGCAAAAAAAAAAAAGGATGTGAGGAATAAGTTGGATCGTTGGAGGATGAGGATGATATGATGATGTCAAAGACAGCTGAGGCAGGAGCTCAGTGTGTGTGAGAGAGATGTATTTAAAATTTCCTCTGTGTTTTGGTCTTTCCTGTTCTGTTTCTCTCCTGTGATGTGATGCTCTGGTGCTTTTTCCAACTCCATTGTGGTTCCACTGCGAAGGATGAATAAAACGAAGGTGTGCTGTTCTGTCAGGAGGTCTGATCCTGCTGTGTTCACTTTATTCTGTTCCTCCTCCTCTCTGTCTGTTTTAAATTACAGTTGTGAGGCGTTTCTGCTTCCTCCCTCATCAGAAAGAGCCGACTGTAGGCTCTGCCCTTCAAGTTAAAAGCACAGAAATGAAGTTTACAGTAATTCATCGTTTAAGTGAGTGAACGTTCATTCTTGACCATGAAAACAGTAGTTGGACCTAAAACCTATATTTAAGGTCCACTTCCTAGTATTTTAAGGAGGTGTCAGCTGTATCAGTGTCACATTCCTCTGCATCAGATTATGTTGTTAGCTGTCATCATGGCCGTATACGACATCGCCACTAATTTGAGCAAACACCATCTGCTGAGAGAGACTTTGAGATGCAGTTGAAAGCATCAGCAAAAAAGCCAGTAACCGGACCGCGAGGGAAGATTTCATTTTGGTTGTAGATCTGAAGGGGTCTAATATGTTTTTAGTTACAACACTTACTGAATGATAGATTCAGATTGGTCTTGTCAAAATAATTATTTGCAATTATAGTTTGTAATATAATGACTATGTATAATAAGATGATAATAATCCAGCCAGAGCATTTTTTTAAATTAAAGATTGTTTATTGGTCTCTGTTTTTTAATGTTTAAATTGAATGTACAAACAGTGCTGCTGGTCTGTGTGTTATCATTAAACTATCTTGTGATGTTGCTTTAACTTGATTACTCTATGAATCATTCATCAGTTCAATACAAATGTATTTAAATGTCCAATAGTGCATTTTTTTGACAAAAGATTGAAAATACGTCATCTAGGACTATAATGAACATAAATGAACTCTCCTTTTTTATCTTTGTCTTTATCTTAATCCTTTCGTTGCACTGGAAACCACCTAAACCTTTATGATACCAGTGTTCCTGGAGCTGTTATGTCCTTTTGGCTTTTTGGTCCGATGATCTTGCAGCTTAATTTGTAAAGCAAATGAACTCAGTTGTTGCTATGCTGATGTTTAAAGCTTGTAGATTGCAGAGTTTGACTTTGAACTGTCAAATGTTTGGTGTTCTTTGTATTAAGGAAAATTAGCAAAGGTCTTGCTACAAGCTGATTAACTAGAGAGGGGTATTTAAGGGGGACTATGCTCATCCACCACTGTGCTGTCAGGAAGCAGTTGTTGTCATGGGTGCTTTTATTGTGAAGGAGTGGTGTCGGAAGTTTACCCCACATTCCATCCCCCCCCATTGCACATTGCTGCTGCAACTTTGGATGTTTGTGTACATTATTACATATTTATATATATATTTATGCTTTAAAGCTGGAGAGTCAGCCAGTCTTAATTTTCGTTATGTGAAAACATGATGACAGAGATTTTTGATTTTTGGACGTCGCTGGCTTCACAGCGTCAACGTCACCCAAACGCCCTGTGCTCATGGGGCGTGACTGACAGTTGTCTCGTCCAATCAGGATGCAGATGAACAGCTGTGTGTCCAATCAGGGCGCGCCCTTCTCTGTGTGCCGCTCCCTTTTAGCTAAAGCTGCTGAGAGGACACAAACGGTGGATTTCTGTCTCAAATACATTTAAACTGTAAAGTCCAGCTTTGATTAAATTAATATCTTTGATTAAAACCTCTAACAAAGTCTTCAGGAGACGGTCTGTACCCGCTCTGGTGTGTTTGCTCTCGCTGAAAAGGTGTCGTTTCCTGCTGTGGACTGCGTGAGTTGCTCTCCTCCTCCTCGGTGTTTGCTCCTGTGGTGAGAAGAAGATAAAACTTAACAGCTCTGATAAGGTGATTTATAAAGTTTATATTTACACAATCCTGCATGTGAGTGTGTGTGAGAGAGAGGGAGAAGTGGTGTGTGTTTTCTCTGCTGGTTAAACAGGTTTATACAGCTTTATTTGGTCAAATTTCATGCAGGTGTTGCCTTCAGGTGGGGTTAGAGGAGGATTACAGGTATATCAGAAATTTTCTTTCTTTTCCTTCCTGTGATGTTTGGAAAGAAAACAGAGTTTGGGTGAAGGTGTGTCATTGAAACTGAGTTCAGGTAGATTCATTGATGGTTGTCAGAGGTGTGTGTTTTGTTTTTTTTTTATTAGGACTATAATGACATTTGTTGTTATTCATTGTTACTTATGTTTATTGTTGTTTGTTGTTTATGTTTATCAACTCCTTGCTCAGTCATTTATCAAAATCTCTGTCATTCTCTGGTTGCATCTTCTCTAATGTGAGAATTTTCTACTTTTCTCTCTGTTTTGTTCAGGCACCTTTTACTCTAAGAAACTGTGACGGACACTTTTATAACTGATCAGGTATTTTAGAGCATCATTTTAAGATGAATAAATAAAAAAAACATTGTCAGCAGTGAAACTAGGATCTGACAGTAATGAAAAAAGCAGGTGTTTCCTGTTACAGGTCAGTTTTATTTATATAGACCAGTATCACAAATCTTAATCTGTACAGCATACCTCACCCTCAATTTATAGACCTCCAACTCAGCTGAGGCAAAACTCCCCCAAAAAACCTTAAACAGGGAAAAATATCAGAGGAAACCATCTAGAAGAGCACCTGATGAGGGATTTGCTCCCAGGGCAGACGTTTGATGCACATGTATGTCTTATAATACCAGGAAGGAAGGAAGGAAGTGAATGCCCCTTAAAAGGCCAGACTACAAAATACCAACATGTATCAACTGCATTAATCAATAATCAAAAGAATCACGAGTTTTAGCCTTAAAAGTTTAATTTTACACATGAGAGAACCAGAGCGACCGATAACTTGTAGATGTTCATTGTGTCAAGTGTCAAGATTGTCAAGATTAATTTATTCATTGTTATGCAACACCGGGTTACGCAATAAACTGCTAAACTGCTCCAGTCTCTTCATGCTACACACACACACACACACACACACACACAAACAAACCTTTTTCTTAATGGTGGATGATGAACTGAGGGAAGAATCTGCCCTGTCAACTGCCGCATTGGAAAAAATATTGATGTTTTACAAATAAAAACATACAGAATTTTACATTTTGTATTTTATTGATGTATCTGGCTTTGATACAAATAATTTTACCCAGTATAAATACTTTTTGGAGTTTTGGGGCACAGTAACCATTAACTAGAGCAGCTGAATTGATCTGATGGAGTGAATAGGCCAACACTTCAGTCTGTAGTATAAAGTAAGTAAAGTACAAGTACTTCAGAACTGTACTTTAAAAATAATGAATTAGTTAGTTTCCACCACGTGTTATCAAGTAGAGGAGTAATACTCAGAGTATTATATCACACATTTTAGTTTATTTAAATTCATTCATTTAACGGATAAAAGTTCTCAGTGTAGTATCACTCAAGGACATTTTTTGGTCACATTTTAAACTTGTTTGTCTTTTAGACACAAGAACAGAGGCTAACCACATTCACCACATCGCCATGCAGAGAGCTCCGCCTCTTTTTATAACCGCTGATGAAGAAAACGCTTCAGATGCAGTTCAGCCAGTTTTAGTGTCTGTTTGAGGACTGGCAGCCTCCTTTGCATGTGACACAGATACATTTATACAATCATACAGTTTAATCTCAACAGACACAGCGGCTGTAATGTAAAGTAAGTAGACCACAGCTGAAGGAACCTGTGTGCAAAACTTTTGTGAGATAAAACTACATTTTCTACCTTGTGACAGTTTATGACTTTATTTCTGTGGTGCAGCAGAGAGGTGACTGGCATGAATTGTTATGCAGAAGGAAGTTTTATGACCATAAAGAAACTCTTTGGATTCAGTGTTGAGCAGCTGAGACTGCAGTGAAAGTCTGCAGCTGTTCTTCTTGTTGGTTCTTCTTGTTCTTCTTCTGTTGAGGTTAATTACTTTGTCTGTACAATGGTGAAAAGCCTTGTTCACAATCCTCTGAAGCCCACGACCTCCCTTCGCTTCTTTTATCCTCTGGTTGGTCTCTAACTCGACTTGTTGCCCCTCAGATGTGAAAGTAAATGGTGGTTTGTGTTGGTGGTTGTTCTTGTTGTTTCTTGTTATATGACGATGAAGCCCCGTCATTGTTTGCACGATCTGGATGTTGCTTTACCTAAGAAGACCTGCAAACTGTGACTGTTGTCTGTGAGCTCTGCCTCCCTGACAAAGTGACAAAATAAGGTTTTTGGGTGCTGTTGATGCTCATTGTATGAAACAGCTAGAGCTCCAGAAAGAGTTTAGAAAACAAATACATTAGTATTAAACCAGTAAGACTTAGCTGCCTCTATTTAGCATATATAAGCAGTATATAAACATTTAATGAACACGTTATAATGTATTTGTACACAGATTTAAGTGTTTTAGTGCCAAGTGTAACTCCTCCAGTGTGCAGCCACAAGTGGAGGCAGGTGTATTACCAGATAATGACAGTATAATAAAACACAGGTGTATTTATGTAAAATCTGTCTTTTATAGGAGCAGTTATAGTTCATGATAGATACTGTAGATTGATAAACACTTAAAATTGGTCTTATAGCGGCATCTATCTACATTATGGCGTGTTTAAAACATTTATTGAATGTTTATGAACTGCTTTTATGTTATAATAAAAAGGCAGTATCGTCACATGTGTACATATTGTCAATTTCCTGAACATTTATTTCTTGTATACCACCTGCAAACATGGTATAAGTCCTGATCTGAAGGTCTCTCTCTGCCCCCCCTCAGATGGCGGACTGTGTCTCTAAGGTGGAGCTCAGCGTGTCCTGCACGGACCTGCTGGATAAAGATGTCGGATCAAAGTCTGATCCTCTGTGCGTGCTGCTGCAGAAATCAGGAGACAAGTGGACCGAGGTAACATGGCAGACACTCTACAGAATACACAGATTTTTTATTTCTAAATATATTTCTGAGATAAATTCAACAACCTGTCTGTCAGATGGGCCGAACTGAGCGGTTAAAAAACACCTCCAGTCCGTCCTTCAGTACACGTCTCAGACTGGATTATCAGTTCGAGATGGTCCAGAATCTGAAGCTGGGGGTCTACGACATCGACAACACCAGCGCTGACCTCGGCGATGACGACTATCTGGGAGGGGTGGAGCTAACGCTGGGACAGGTACACACCAGACCCACTTATGTTTTTTTTTTTTTGTTGTTGTAGTATGTTAGAACAAAACAGATTTTGGCCAATTATTAAATAATTCAATTATAATTCAATAATTCCTTAAACAAGCTGAATTTTATTTAAAAATTTAACAACCCGTCAGTAAAATAATTAATTTGTTTTAATTGAAGATTTTAAGACTCATTAATAGATCGGATCATTATATTCATGATGCAACTAATGAATCATTATTTATTAATTCATTTCCTGATAAATTTCTCAATTCACAGATGAATCTTTTAGTCTATGAAATGTCAGAAAAATAGTATAAGAAATGCAAAAACAAATAAATGTAAAACCCAAAGATATTCAGGCAACAATGTCATTTGACCAAAAAGCAGCAAATCAACCTTTTCAAAAGCTTTTTCAAGCTTTCTTTTGCTTGAAAAAATGACTGAAACAGTGAATTGATAATCAGAGAAGTTGCTTATTGATTTTCTTTCAACTGATTAAATGAATCATTTCAGCTCTACCAGGGTTTTTACTGTCATTGGTTGCATTTCATACTATTTATTTTCCACTGTGTGTCTCGCTGCTGTTACACTGTGAATTTCCCTGCTGTGGGACTAATAAAGGAAATCTGAATCTGAAAAGGAGGTTGTTTGTATCACAGTAACCGTTGGCAACAGAGTCAAACGGACGTTGCAGGTTGGAGGCAGATATCAGCTTTAGAGAGTAAAACTGATGAGTCATCATTTGCTATTCATAAAGTCACGATGAACATTTTTTGCAGAGATCCTCAATAAAATTATAAAATGAAAGAGTCCTTACTAAGAGGCAGAAAAATTCACAAAGTGACATATCGCCACCTGCTGGACAAACCGTGCAGTCACAACATTGTCTGGATTACATAATCTGAGTTTATATACATACGTTTGCTGTCTGGTGTCATGGATTCAGATGAACGTTAACGTCTGTCTGCTTTCAGATTGTTTCCAGTAAAACTTTGACCAGACCGCTGCAGCTGAAGGAAGGCAAGCCTGCAGGGAAAGGAGCCATTACTGTATGTACTCAGTGTGTGTGTGCGTGTGTGCGTTTGCAAACGTTCTTGATGGAAATAATAATAATAAAAAAAAAAATGTAATAATTTTTTTTTAACTCGACCTTTGTGATTGAGCCAAGTGTCACGTTACATTGTTTTCATGGAGAATCCGGTTTTGTGATGATCAAAACTATTTTCAGATTATTGTGACTGTTTGTTTGTTTGTTTGTTTTCTCGTTTGTGTGTGTAGGTCACAGCAGAGGAGATAAAGGACAACAGAGCCATCGTTTTGGAGCTGGAGGCTAAAAACCTCGACAAGAAGGTAACTCTTCCTCCTCGTCCTTCTCATCTTCCCACTTTTCTTCAACATCTTGTTTTTCATCTTGCTCTTCTCTCCTCCACCTCTTCAGGACTGTGTTGCACCAGCTCTTCATAAATCACTTTGTGTTTGAATGAAATTTTCATTAATTTACTGAATGAGGTTATTCCTTTATTCTTTATAAATGGAAGTCTTTTAATTTAATCTGCATGCGTTTTATATTTTGTTTGGTTCAGTCAACTTTACCTCGTCTGTGTGATTAAAGATGAACTGCAGGTTAAACAGGTGATGATTTTCAGATTACACACACTGTAGTAACCTGGTTATAAATATTTGTTCAGTCTCATTCACTTCTATTAACGTGGGAATGACAAATTCAATCACAGGGTCAGAGTTCACTTATGTTGTGTTTTTTTTCTGTTTTCAGGACACATTCGGGAAGTCTGATCCGTTCCTGGAGTTTTTTAAACAAGGTGACGATGGAAAGTGGCAGCTGGTCTACAGAACAGAGGTGCGTATACACACACATTCACACATTAACACAACTTTGTTCAAAGTTAAAGGCCCTGAAATCATCATCTTACTCAGAGTGATGGATTCATTTTGTTAGAAGGGTTGTATTGTTTTTATCATATTAAGTAATTTCTCATGTGTTTTTCTCTGTGTCAGAAAAAGATGATGTCAGATTTGTATATGTAGAGGCATTGATAAAATTTCATTAAAATGAAAATTCAGACACTGAGATAAAATGGCGCAGAGTTAATTTAGTGCTCTATATAGTAACTATAGTATAGTAAAGGACTGATGTTGGACACAATAAGAAAATCATTTAAAAAACTGATAGTTGTGTATTTAGTGATGAATATTCAATGTTAAGAGAAATAATGAATGATAATGATAAAGATTTGTGTGTGTGTTTGTGTGTGTAGGTGGTGAAGAACAATCTGAATCCCTGCTGGAACACGTTTACTGTTCCTCTGCAGACGTTCTGCAGCAGCGACCTCAACAGAACACTAAAGGTTCCACCAATCAGAATCCACCTCGATTCATTATTTATTATATTTTTGATGATCATAACAACCAGTAAAATTTTTGACAGTTGCATGACATCACCTCCTCCTGCAGGTGGATTGTTCTGATCATGACAATGATGGATCTCATGATCTGATTGGTTCTTTCACCACTAAAGTCTCTGAGCTGCAGAAAGCTGCACATGGTTCACCGGTGAGTTCAGAGATGATAAAACATTTTACACGTTTTGATTGGCTGGTCATGACGTCAATAAACTGTCTGATTTGTTCTCCTCCAGGTGCAGTTTGACTGTATCCACCCCGAGAAACAGAAGAAGAAGAAGAGCTACAAGAACTCTGGAGTCGTCTCTGTGAAGAGCTGCAAGGTAGAGACTACATTACCCAGAGTTCCCTGCTGGGAAATGCTGCTTTGTAAGCCATAAAGCTGTCAAGTTAAACGTGTCAGTGTGAGAACAGATTTTCTGTAGCATCGGCTGGAGGCTGTTCGCAGCTTTGCAGGAAACTTCACAACCTGCAGGCACGACCCAGGGCAGAAAAAGATCTCATGTATGAGAGAGAGTGGACGGTTAGAAAGGTCAAAACTTTACTGGACAAAAAATGTTTTACAGTGGGATCCACTCCGAGAGTATAGGAAGTATTTTTTATTTATTGAGTTGAAAAAATTGGCTGTTTCTGGCTATGAGATGGAAGAGTGATGGATGTCAAACTCTGTTGACTGACCCTAAGACCTCATTAAATTCATTCACCACTTGTGTGTCTTGATGCAGGTGGAAGAACTATCTGATGTAAAAATGAATAAATAAATAAATAAATAGATAAATAACAATTGTAAAAACAAAATTTTAGTCAGATTTTGCATATGTTACTTTAGTCAGTAGATGTGGACATCTTCCTGTCATCCACCTCACCTGCAAACTGTAACAGCTCTTCAACGCTTTTGTGTGTGACTGGAACACAAAGTAGATTTTTACACAAGATTCATGAGTGATTCTTTGATTCACGCTGTGTTTCTGTTTCCTGCAGGTGGTGGCTCAGCACACCTTCCTGGACTACATGATGGGCGGCTGCCAGATCAACTTCACCGTATGTCATCAGTGAACACATTTTAAACGCTTTATCTGAATCCACCGATCATATTCAAGTAGATGTGATTTGAGGCTAAAGATTTAAACATTTTGTGTTCTTGAGATGATGAGATGTTAATGACCCTTCAGTTATTAATTATAACCTTGTGACTGAGCTGTTAAAAGAACAATTCATAAACAGGTTGATTGAATTAACATGTAAATGATGTATTGAAAATGTACTGAATGTCTGTAGTGGGGATACATGCACGAGTGAATGAATGAATGTTGTATGAACACCTTAGGTGGCGATCGACTTCACCGGCTCTAACGGGGATCCTCGCTCACCAAACTCTCTCCACTACTTGAGCCCAGACGGGCTGAACCAGTACCTGTCTGCTCTGTGGTCCGTGGGTCAGGTGGTCCGGGACTACGACACGTAAGCACACACACACAAACAACCTACACCTTTCAAAAATACTGACCAAACACTAAACCATGCACACGACTCTAAACCTCTCAACCATAACTGAACCCAGATCCCTGTAAGATAAACCTTAGTTATTAGTTCCAGTGTTTTTTATTTTATTGCTTTTAACTTCGATTATTGTTATTCAGTGGTTTTATTTTCCATCTTTTGTCATGCATTGTGGATGTGTGTTGTGGCTTTCTGTCTGTTTTATGCTCATTCTGTGTATTCTCACATGAAACACGTCATTTCTTTATTGCAAAGCACGTTGAGCTGCATTTCTTGTTTGAAAGGTACTATACAAATGAAGTTTATTATTATTAAACCCTACATCATAAACATACATCCTAATTTCTACATCCTATACTACTCTCTAACTTCTACATCCTGCACATTAAACCTTAAATTCTGCACAATACACCCACAATCTACAACCTGCTCCCTAAAAGCTATGACCCATATCCTAAACTCCTCACTGTACATCCAACACCCTGAACCCTTTAACCCAAAACCTAGTTCCCACATATTAAATCCTACAGCTCTCTAAACCCTACACCCTTAAAGCTACAAGCTACACCTCTAAATCTCACATCAAAGACATCATAAACTATACTAAAAGGTGCTTTTAATTTTGTGACTAACAGTGGTTATTTTGTGTTTCCTGTTTCAGTGATAAACTCTTCCCAGCCTTCGGTTTCGGAGCCAAACTGCCTCCCGACTACCAGGTGAGCTCTCTAACCAACCAATCACAACACAGCTTTCTACAAGTGTGACATAATTCCTAATTAATAATTTACCCCGCCCAGAGTCTGCAGAGAAGAGTGAATTATTGAAAGTATTGTTTAAATAAATCACCTTGAAAGTTGAAGCGACCACATCAGTAGTCAGGTTTATTGAATGATTGTGTTGTTGATCTTGCAGGCTGCACACCATGAGTTTGCCCTCAACTTCAACCCCACCAACCCCTACTGCCGAGGTACACACACACACACACAGATGGAGAAAAAGTCCTGTATTCAAGATATTAATAATATGAATATCTTAGCGAGATATAGACTGTTACTAGGGACAACATGTAACACATAAAATAGGGACATTTTATTCATTTTTATTTAAAAATAAATAACAACAATCGCGACACAAAATGTGAGGGGTACTCCATTACATTTTGCTGCCCCTTATATTCCGACTCATGCGCCAAACCCACGAACCGTTTTCTGAATCAGTCACGTGGTACGGCCAGCTCGCGAAGCTTTAAACGTCACCACATACGTCATCAACACAAGCCTCATTATGCGCCTCACAGAAATCTACCTGGATTACTCGACACGCTTCGAAGCCTCAACACGGAAGGACACATCACTAATTAATATACATTGTAAATATTAAGTAAAAGTATTGTAAAATGCTTAAAAAACAAATCCTGTGGCTTATTATTTTATACAATATTAAAAGATTGGTAATATATGAAAGAAAAGTTTTACTCTTGTTGCTGGTCAAGGTTTAACTATTCACTTATTTGGCCCAGTTGTTCTCAACTTAAGGGTCAAGCTTCATCAAAGGGTCACAAGATGAATCATATTAACAGCAATGTTACGGTGTTTAAGGATTATATCTACAACAGTTGGGTAGTGGCATCAGTGAGATTTGGAGAGGGCATCTTTGTTTCAAATTACATGTTCAGTATGTGAAAAAAAACAAGCACACACATTATTTTAAAAAAAATCCCCAGTTGGAGCAGATTTTATTAATAACTTCCAGCACATACCAGATTTTAATTTCCTGCATTCGACCTTACTCTGTTTTCCTGGATATTTTCAGCTGCACAACATAAATTCAATTTTTTCATCCACATTAAACTCCTTCCCCTCCGTCTCTCTTAGGTATCGAGGGGATCATTGAAGCCTACAGGATGGTTCTGCCTCAGCTGAGACTCTCTGGACCCACAAACTTCTCTCCCATCATCAATCATGTCGCCTCCATCGCCACCAGTGCAGCCCAGAGCAACAGCGCTTCTGTGAGCACACACACACACACACACACACATACATACATTAACCAAAAACACACTGTCACACTTTGATTGATGTGTGTGTCTCTGCAGCAATACTTCGTCCTGCTCATTCTCACTGACGGTGAGATCACTGACTTCGACCAGACCCGGGACGCCATCGTTCGGGCATCGCAGCTGCCGCTGTCGATCATCATCGTTGGGGTGGGGCCGGCGGACTTCAAGGCCATGGAGCTTCTGGACGGAGATGACGGCAAGCTGAGGTCGACAGTCGGGGAGGCCATCGTCAGAGACATCGTCCAGTTCGTCCCGTTCAGACAGTTCAAAGATGTAAGGCTTTGTGTGTTCACGGATAACAGCTGATTCTTTCTGATTTGTTTTTGGACATTTTTGCCTTTTGTTGGAGTGTGGAGGCAGGCAGACCAGTGTCAGCAACAAATATCATGATCTGATCTGTCGATTTGTGTGTGCCTGTTTGTTGTATGAACTCTTCTGTGAGAGCAGAACAGCAGAAAATGGCAAAAAACCTTCCTCGGGTGACTGTAGTCAGGTGCCCACATGAACACTGAAAAACATTATGCTTGCCGTAGTAATTCCTCCTGTTCATAAAAGTTATATAAAGATCCTTCTTTAGTGTGTTTTCAGTGTATGTGATGGGGGACAAAATCCAGTCCACGTTCTGTGAAAAAATGTATTCAGAGCTTTATTTGAAGCTTGTATGAGGTTTCAGCAGGCTGAATTTGACAAATCAAATTAATTTATACCAAAGCTACAGTTACACCCAGATGGAGTTTTATACGACAATAGACGACTGAAGCCTCGTATTAACTTCAGATAAACTTGGAATACATCCATGCACAGAAGTTGGACTGTGGATTTTGTTCCCCCTGATAAACAAAGGAAGCTCATTAAAAAGGGATCAGCTCACAGTATGAACAGGAGGAAAGATTACAGCAAGAAAACTCTGTTTCAGTGTTCATGTGGGCATCTGAATTTATCTTTCCAGGGCACTTACCTCTCTCTTGGTCTCTCTCCAGGCTCCCATGACGGCTCTGGCTCAGTCTGTCCTCGCTGAGGTTCCCAACCAGCTGGTCTCTTACTTCAAAATGAGAAACCTCGAACCATTAAAACCACCACAAGCTGGCCCCAAAGCCTAAACCCAAACCCCGCCTGTGCACCCCTGAAGCCCACCCATAATGCTGAAGACCCACCATCATGTCATTCTGGGATCAGACCACCCACAAAGTCGACCACTCTTCAGGGACCAGCCTGATGTTTTGCACCAATCTCAGCCAATCAGAATGCAGCATTAAGCTGTCAGCCAATCAGGATGCCATTAGCAACATTCCCATTCCATTTTTTCCATTTTTTCTTCAATAAGTGGAATAATAATGATGTAGTATAGATGATTGATTCCTCCTGCTGCTTCCTCACTAACTATGCAGATCACATGTGTTTAACAATCAGAGAGACACACACACACACAGAGGAAAAGTGTCGGCTGAGTTTGGCTCCACACTCTGTCTCCATTATTGTCGTTATATATGTTATCTATTATTATTGCCATAGTAACAGACGATGGTTAGCGATCTCCAGAGAGCTGAACCTGTCGTGTACAAACTGTAATGTCTAGTACTGTATTAATGGAGACAAGTCGAGGATTTTCCCATTCACTTCAATAAAGTCAGTTTGATCACAGCAGCATCTAGTGGACATCAGGGGAACTGCTGCTGCAGCAACCTCACTGTCAGCTGATGCTGTCCGTGTTACCATGGTGACTCTATGCACCCCATAGAGTCACCATGTGTGTGTGTCTCTGATTAGCTTGATTGATCAAGTATTGATACTTTGCACTTTGCTTGGGCTCTAAATGCTGGAAAATTATATTATGAATCATATCTTTAACTCTTATAGCCTTACTATAACACTTTGACTGTAGCCTTACTGTAGTTTTTAGCGTAGCCTTCTGCTGCTTCAGCCTGAATGTTTTCAGATCGTTCTGTCACAACTCTCAGTGGTTTGTTGATATGCCATCTTTGCTCCCAGCTCACGTCTTGTTTCTACCATCAAGTTCAACCTTTGTCTCCTAAAATGGGGCCGTTTGACTCACACCAAATCCGATCATCTGCAGTATTTAATACTTCAAATCAGTATTACGCACAGGACAGACAGCGCATTGTGTTATCAACAGTTAACTGGTGATCCTGCTTCAACAGTCAGCAGGATGTTGACCTGACGCAGCTTGTCTTCATTCAGCAGTCTGAGAAAGTCCTAAAATGGACATCAGACACACATTTTGTTTATATTACATTAGTTGTGTGCATAAAAAGATGTTCACATGTTTGTTGGTCAAATGTATGACACAGATGAAAATTTACATGATGCAGATGCTCGCTGCGGAAAGTTTAACTTTCCAGCAGTAGAGGCGCCCACTAATCTTCCTGCAGGTAGTGAAAAACACATGGAAGACAATATATAGATTAGAAAGAACAATAATAAAAGAATCATTAAGAAATATTAAAGTGGAGAACGATTTCTCCCCAAGTGCCTTACTGAATAAACTGAAAAACTCTTCAGCCTTCGGGTCTGAATGTTTGCTGGGAGCCAACATGGCCGCCTCAGCAGCACAGTGACATCAAACTGTCACGATGTCACAGTGCTGCGTTTGGAATTCGTTACCATGGTAACCCTCCAATCTCACTGAGAGTCTGCCTCTGTTCAACTCTGTTTCTGTACCAAAGATTGTCTCCACACACAAACACGCACACTGTTAAAAAAAGAAAAAGTTTGTGTTTACTGCAGAACCATTAATGTTGTTTAACACAAAAACCTTAACACTGCTGATTTAAGTGTTTCTGCCAACACTTCATCTGCAAGTCTAAATGAGAAAATATAAATAAAATATCTTTAAATGCATTCGTAAATAGTTTTTAAGAACTTAAAATCACCACTTTTGCTGCAGATGTTGATAGAAATGTGTCAAAGTTTTAGGGTCATTTTTAGGTTTTCTTCAGGGTCCATTTTTATTAAAGTGAACATTTGTATTACATCTTATTTGTAGTGTTTAAGTTTGTTTTAATTTTAGCTTAACAAGTTCATTCTTCATGTTAGTCCGTGTAACAAAATAATCTTTTGTAGCTTACAGCAACAGCACTTTGAATAATAAAAATAAAAGAAGTGCTGTATAAATGCAGTCCAACCACATCTCACAGTTTAAATCAGCTGATGGAGCTCAAACTGGAGTTGTGCGTCTGTGGGCTGCAGGTGAGCGAGCGTACAAAAGAGGTGTACTGACTCGCTCTCCTGTGTTTCTTTTATACTAACATTTAGCGAAACATAATGCAAAGAAAACACAGAAGAAATCACAAAAAAATCAGTTTCTAAGAAACGTAAAAGTTTTGATTTATGGTAATTATGTAGCACAATGACAAGATAAGCGATGAGAAGAAGTGCTTTGAAGAAGAATTTAGTTAACTACTAAACTACTCTCTTTACTATTGCATGAAACTAAAACATTATCCTCACAAAAAAAAAAAATTCTGTTAATATTACAGTTGATCAGTTTGCTTTACGTGCAGGTCTGCAGCCCTCATGTTGTAGACTCCCACAGTTACCCATAACACCCTTCTCTCTGTAGGTCAGCAAAGATGTTTACATGCATTTCTGCAGAAGCATAATTCCACCTTCAGGTTTCATAGTGAGAGAACAACTCGACACCTGATGGGATTAATGAAGTTTTGATTCCTCCTCATATTTGACCACCTGTTCTCATGTGACAGGAGGTCAATACTGAACAAACGCCCTCTGCTGGCAGACTGTGAGACGTGGTTGAAATTTTGTTAGTGAAGATTATTTTGTGGTGTTCTGTTTGTGTCCTTTTACTTGAAGCGCTGTTTTCTGTTTTGCCTGCCTCTGTGGTGCCAACAGGAACCATCACCTGTCTCTGTGAAACTACAGAGGGACAGTAAATGAAGTGTGAACAGGATGAAATGAAAAAGAAAAACTAGAGCAGCTTCTGTTCCTTGTCTTTAATTTCTCAAACATCTCCTGAGTTTTCAGAGAAGTTTTGAGCCAGAGGGTCAGATTTGAACAGGTTTTTATGTGTTGACAATCAGTAGCAAAGAGGGAAGTGTTTATTTCTAAAGATGTTTTCTTGAGAGGACTGGATAAATCTGATGAGTCTGTTTAAGTAGTAATATCTACTTGTGATAAATTCTTTTGGTAGAACTGGTTATACAAACCAACATATCAAAATGTCTCACGTATCTACAGTTGTGATCAATTCAACAGAAGAATGACCTGTTTCTATTTGTTCTTTGAAAATTCACAAGAAAAAAAGATCATAGAAAAGTTTTAAAAAAGAAATGATGCCTTTTGTCGAAGCAGATCTCTGGTTTCTCTGAATAAAACATTTTCAGCAGTTAAATCAACTTCTCTTTCTGGGAAATTGTAGAAATGGCAGGGACCTGCAGCATTTTGTCAAACCATGAAAAGAAAAGTTAATTTCCAAAATGTTTATTAATTTCCAGAAAATAAACCTACAAATCATTTTAAATTAGAAATGCTTGATATTTACTTGAAAGATCTGGAAAAAGCTAATTAATGAATTTTTGTTGTTGTTTTTGATGCCAAACTGCAGCAAAGTCTGTAGGTTGAAGTTTTTTCCAGTTAGGCTGCCTTCCCATCATCCTCGTTTGTTTTCATCATTGTTTGCTGGATCTGAAGGGAAATTCTGGTTTAACAAAATAAAATACAAATCAGCACAAAATCTGCTGTTTGCATTTTAAATGAGCTGATAATGAAGTGAATATTGTGAAAAAATATTCTGATTCAGTCGAACATGCTGTATTGTCATGGTAAACCCCGCCTGCAAGGTCACATGATGCTGTGATGTCATTAAGAAAAGAGAATTTACCTGTCGTCACTCAAACCAGCAACTGCGTGAAAATCAACATTTTAAAAAAGAGAAAAGAAAGAAAATGCTTCCCGTCTTATCTCGATAAAGAACTATACCTCCCATAATGCTTTACTCCACAGTCCTGCTCACTCTCTCTCTTCTCTCATTAATGTTTGTTAAACTGGTTGATCCACAGCATCATGTGACCACCAGCTCCACTGCTCACTTATTCAACTAGCTGCTCTTAACTAACCAGTATAACTAAACTAGTATAACCAGTGACATCATGTCTGTATGAACGCTGCCTGTTAACCAACAACAATAAAAAACTTTGGGAGAGAAATAAAAAGTGTGTTTACTGTGTTTCAGAGGAGAGAGCTGCTGCTGTTTAAAGGTTAATTCTGCTCTTTTACAACATGTTCTGTGTTTCTATAGTTTTAACTTGCTTTCATTGTTATTATTACTGATAGAAATGATGGAAAAAATTTCCCTGAGATGCTTTCACTCTCCCACCTCACATTAAATCCTTTTCTAGTGTGAGAACATTAAACCCTAAATTTAAGTAACTGGTCATGTATTTGTACTGTGAATCTGATGTTTTTCGGTACAATTTTCAGGTTCTTGAGTAATTTAATGCTATTTTATACTTCTGCACTTCATTTGAGAGGGAAGTATTTAACTTTTTACTCCATTACATGTGTTTGATTTATTAGGTACCCGTTACTTTGCATTTTCAGATTAATAATATAAAATAAAATCAACAAATAAAGTATAATGTAAGTATCATGTTAAGGATAAGACAAAACTTTATTGATCGTAGGGGAGAAATACACAAGCTACCAGCAGTACACAAAGTGACTGAAGTCATCTTTACCTTCAGTAATGAACACATTACCACATGTGATATAATACATATTATTCTGAAAGGGTCCATTCATCCTGACAAATACTTTTACTTTTGTTACTTATGTATATTTTCATGCTCATACCTTTTACTTTTACTTGAGTATTTCTACTTTCTTCTGTAGTATTGCTGCTTTTACTGAGTAAAAGTACTTCTTCCACCACTGATCTTTTGCCTCTTTTTTTTTTACCCTAATATAAAATTCAAATTAACTTCTGACTCTGTTTTTTTAACCAGAGAAACAGCCAAACCGGCACCAGACGTCATGAGGAAAAGAGTCATTTTAACTTTGTATTTTAAGTTAGCTGTATTTGGTTTTAAATGCAGAGCTTTGACTTGTACTGTAGATCATAAAGTGAATAAATTGAGTGTTGCTCCCACCACTGTGTGTGTGTGTGTGTGTGTGTGTGTGTGTATTTGTGTGTGTGTGTATTTTCTAAGGAGGAAACTAGTTGAGCAACTCTATTTGCTTTCTCAAACATTAGAGAGGACCTGCCCTAACAGAAACACACACTGTACACACACACAGACACACTTTAACAAGCCTCCATGTACAGTTATATGCACACACACTCACACACACTCACACAGGTACCTCCCATCTCAACATTGGACAGGAAACACACACAGCAGTTAGTTTTTTTGAAGAGAGAAGCCAGAGGAGAGCAGATGAGGTGACTTCAGAGCGACACGATGTGAACAGGTGAACAGGTGAACAGGTTTCAGTGTCATCATGTCCATCAATGTGACTCTGAGGAAGATCACCAACCTGCCGGGACGATCCGACAGAAAGGTCGAACTCTGCTTCAGAGGTCAGTAAAAAATAACATCTTCTTTATGTACATGGATAAAAAATTTCCTCATATTAACTACAGTCTGCTCTCAGAGTTGCGTGTACGGCCTTGTCTTTAGTGTACTTTTAGTTTCTGCTCATTTCTCTGTGTTGTTCTCGGCCCTTTGATGAACGAACATACGCTGATATTTGAGACGATAGTGAGTTTCAAACTTTGTGACAGTTTGACATGTTGGAAGTTTTCAGGTCCTTTAAAAGTAGAAATACCACACTGTAAAAATGCTCCATTACAAGTAAAGGTAGTGTAGTGTTACCAGTGAATTGGTCTTGAATGATCTAATGTAAATGTACTGTTTATGAACTATTACTGATACATTAATGTGTACGTTTTAATGTTGTAGCTGATGAATTTGGGACTAATTTTTAATCACTTTAAGTAGTTTAATCTGTAAATATTGAATTGTATATTTTCAGTTTGTTATGTTTTGTTTAATCTGACAAAATGAACATGAGCTGTGTGTTTGTATTCACTTTTGTGAATTAGATGTTTGAATATGAATCTGAAAGTATGAATCTAAAAGTAAGTAAGTAAATACATTTACTCAAGTACTGTATTTACATACAGTAAACTTGTACTTTACTTGAGTATTTGCATTTTATGCTCCTTAATACTACTTGAGACCAAACTACATGTCAGAGGCAAATATTGTACTTTTTACTCTACAGTACATTTATTTGATAACTTTAGTTACTTTACATATTCAGACTAATGATACAAAACTTAATCAACAAATACAATTTTATATTATTATATCAATAAGGTCCTCAGAAGTTTATAAATAAATAAACATACAGTAATATTGATGTATAAAATACATCTAAATAGACTGATATTAGTCCCACATTTACCAACTGCAACATTAAAGCAATGAGTACATCAATGCATCAATAATAGTAATCCAACAATTTAATACACATACAGTATGTTTTCATGAAATGGACCATGCTGCATAATGAGTACTTTTACTTTTGGTACTGTAACTATATTTTGAGGCTTATATTTATACTTTTAGTGATCTTGAATGCAGTACCTTTTCTTGTACCAGAGTATTTCTAGTAGTAATCTTCAGGGTCCGTCTAATCATGACTACCAGTGAAAATTGATAGAACCGCTCATTTATAATTAACATTATATCATGTCCAGTCCATTTTTCTACCACAACATGTGAAGTTCCTTGAAAAAGAAAGTTCCTTGGTGGGAAGAGTTTCATCTTTGCTGACTGTGTGAACAAATTCTGACAGATTTAAACAAATATTAGAAAAATTAACATTTCTGTGTCTCTTTGTAGACATCTGAGAGTCTGTCATCAAAAGCTAATCTGTGTTTAAATCCTCTTACATGTTTTAAAGTGTGATCGTAGTCATGGTTACGTTATTAACCAGTGAGTCTGAAGCATCAGCACTGTTGCCATGGTTACCTGACTGTCGTCTCTCGTCGTCCAGGTTTCACCCATAAAACCAGAGTCCTGCAGTGTGAGAACTTGGCTGTCTTCAACGAGGTCAGTAAACCATGTGATCTGTCCTCTGTGGACACATTCAGACCAATCAGAGCGCAGACACAACATGTTTACAGATGTTTCCGTTCAGGTTGAAACAGATGTGAGGATGATGAGTGATTTCAGATCACATGACCTTCATCATGTTTGTCCTCTGTCTGTGTGTGTGTGTGTGTGTGTGGTACAGCAGGTAGCTGGAATTGTTTGCTGCTTCAGACTGAAACTATTTTAATGGAGCTGATAGGAAACTGTACCACTCCTACAGTACACACACACACACACACTCAGAGACAGCCTCTCCTTCAACACACACACACACACCACCTTCAGCTGACGTGATTCTGCTTTATTCTGCTGCGCTCTACGGCAACAAAACAAAAGAATTAAAGCCTCTGAATTTATCACTTTTACGCAGGATTTGGTTTCATTCATCCTTCACAGACGATGAATCTTAACGACTGTAGTGATCCCCTGTTTATTTATTCTGGTGCCACCATGAGGTTGAGGTCTTGGTTCTGAGTGAAATTTCAGATGGATTTCCATGAATTTGTTTCAGACATTTATGATCTGCAAAGGATGAACTGTGAAAACTGTGATGATGCTCTGACTTTTCATGTAGCGCCACCATCAGGTCAAACTTTGTCCACTGCTTTGGTTTATGACTAAATAAATATTGAGCTTCTAATTATATCTTTTGCATGTATGGTCTGTCTTTCTAAATGATTTTGAACATTGTTTAAGGAGACTCAAGAATTTCATATCCAGTGATTATTTCATGTAATTATTGTAGATATGACAATAAATTAACTCCTATATCATAAATCTTAAATCAGCCTCTGATGGCATTACAGTATAAAAATATTCAGTTACAAGTAAAGGTTCTCTTAAAATATAAAAGTACTAATAATGGAGAATGGGTCATTTTAGAATAATAAATAATATATTATTAAATTATGTTTATTGTTGCATTAATGTGAAGATGAGTTTATTATTGCAGCTGGTAAAAATGGAGCTTCTTTATCTGCTGGGGAACCAGTGAATTTTTATTGTACAAATTATTCTTAATCTTATTTGTTGATCATATTTTGAATTATTAATCTGCAGATATCTGCCTTGGTAATGTAGTTGAGTAGAAGTATGAAGTAGCAGAAAAAGAAAATACTCAAGCAAAGTAAAAGTGCCTTAAAAACGCACTTATTTACAGTAACTGGAGAAAATATACTTTTACTTCATTTTAAATCACTTTCCAGCACTGCTCTAAAGTGAAAAGTATAGTAATGTACACAACTTTTTTTTTAGTACATATAAAACTTAAATTTCACACTCAGTGAATTCAGACACTCAAATAAGACATCAGACAGTAAATATAGTGCAGTATAGAGAACTAGTAGTCCTAATAATTGAGATTCCTAGTCCTCATAAACAAGACTGAAGTAGATGAAAAGTACAGGCATCATATAAGTCATTATAAGTCACCCTGAGGGGGCCATGAACGTCTGCAGCTAATTTCATGTGGTAAGTGTCGACATATTTTATGTACGAACGTTTACGGCAATCCATCCAATAATAGTTGAGATATTTCAGTCTGGACCAAAGAGGTGGACTGAATCACCCTGGTACCTCTGTGGATGAATAATCCTGCCTAGATATTTGAACAACAAACTATTTAGTACAATTGTGTTGTATAATTTTAATATTTTGTTTTTATTACAGATGTCAGTGTGACTGTGAGGTTTTCTTACATCTGGAACAGCATCTGGCTCGTATTCGGCTCCATGTAGCAAAGTTACTCCATGCAAAAGTAGTTGGATAAATTACTTTTTACCAATAACATTTATTTCTTATGATCAGATTAGTTTGGCTCAGTGATCAGGAGATTCTGAGGTGCTTCCAAAAACAAACTTTATTATGTATTTTTATTATGTAATACTTGCTGAAGCGAAGCCTCCACCCACTTCACAACATCACCACATATCTGTATACACAAAAATGGCTGACAGGACACATAATGTAATTACAGTAAACCTCTGTATGTTTCCTTGTGCAGCTACTGAGTCAGGCTGCTGTTTGTTCTACAGGTGTGACCAGGTGTGTGTGTGTGTGTGTGTGTGTGTGTGTGTGCATAAACCTAGCACATTAATGATTAATGATTATGTGTAAAAAGTCAAGCTTTAAGACAGAAACGGTCCTCTTGCTCCAGTTTAGTTTTTGTTTAACAGCAGTCAGCAGTTTGTGTGATGTTCATGTTCATACAGCAGGTGTGTGTGGAGTGTGTTGGTCATTAATTAAAGGGTTGGTGGTTCGATCTCTGGCTCCGAAATGTATTCAGAGTAAGCCAGTTTGCTCCCAGTGTGTATTTACTTCAATTCACATCCGACACCAGGGATCATCTTTGAGCAGAGACAGGGGTTACCAGAGTTACCGTGGTTACCAGGGTTACCATCTCCCTACATACGATCATCTGTTGTCATGTGACCGAGGACCTGTACTGAGGTCATGCTTTGAGATACAGCTGAAACTTTTTGTAAATGTTAATGAATGAATTGACTCAATCAGCAATTTTTTGTTTGTGTGTGTGTTTGTGTGTGTGTGTGCAGCATTTCCGTTGGCCTCACTACGGTAAAGTGATCAGAGATGAAGTTTTGTCCATCAGTGTTTACAACTGCAGTAAAGTCTTCTCCAACAGGTAACACACACACACACTAAACAAAAGCACACAAACAGGTATTGTTCTCATATCAGTCATACTCAAATGCTTTGTGTGTGTGTGTATATAGGCTGCTCGGTAAGCTGGTTGTCAGCCTCCAGCATGTTGTTACCGCGGGGAGGCTGTTGCTACGGGAACCGCTCACTGATGCCAACTACAGTCTGACTGATGTAAGGGCACACAAGCACACAAACATGCAAACACACTCTCGTTGTGGAAGAGGTCACTGATGTTGTCTCTCTCTGTAGATCTACATAGAGTTGGACATTCGGTATCAGCCACTGGAGGGCACAGCGGGAGGATGGGACGGACTCGACTTCCTGAAAGTCGAAGACAACGATGAGTAAGATCGAGTTCACACCAAACAGGAAACATTACATTAACTTTAACTTTCTAGATGACCTGATAATTATTTTCTAATTTTCAGAGTTAGAGTTAGGGTTAATCCTCTTATTTCCTTTTGCTGAGTCATATGAGGAGATTTCTGTGTCCTCTACAGTTTCCCAAAGACTGGTCCTTAGTGTTAGGCCAATCCTAGTTTTGCTCTTAAAGCTGTCAAATGAGTGGGTAATATTATAATGGGTAATATTACCTAGTAAAATTTCCTTCTAATTGTTGATTTTTTCTAGCAGACTGGGGAGTGAAAAAATTAAACAGCTTTGATGGTCTGAAGTCTGACTGTTATTTAGATCTGAGCTGTAGTCTATGTCTATCTTGTTGTGTTCAGCCTGGATTAACACACGAGTGCAGACCTGCAGACCGGCAGAGAGCTCTGACCAGACTGAATAAATTAGTTTTCTCTCACATCATTTTGTTTCTCTGCTTTCGTCCTCAGATCAGCTCTGGTCATCAGGAACGAAGGATTTGATGACCCTGAAAGGTGAGAGGTGATTCACACGTTCATCTTTTTATCCTGGACACACTCATACTGATGAAAAGATGATATCAAATAAAAGAAACATGCCAAAGTTACAATCCAATCACCAAAATATCATCCTCATCCCCTGGAAACCATCACAGGAATCACCTGGTGCCTAGATATCCTCTCAAAATCTTGGTTCATGACCCTGTGATAAAATAATGTGAACTCAAAGTTTATTCACCCGCTTTTTCTGGAGCTTCCACGTGTATCCCACAGGGGTTTGATTTTCCCCTTGTGATGACACTTGAGCAACATCCAATTGCTAAAGGAGGCCACAGGATTCAGTTAAAAAGTCCAGAAAAAAAACTTGTAATTTAAAGTCCAGATAATTTTACTTCAGATACAGTTTGTGTTCTTGTGTGAAGTTTAGTACCCTTTTTTGGTTTGTATCTCTTTAACTGGAAACTGGATAGCTATCAACACAGTATTTGGGAAAAATGCTGATTACTCTCTCTCTCTCTCTCTCTCTCATCAGTCAGATGACTGCCACTCGCACGCTGGATAGGGAAGCTCGGCGTTTGGGGCGGAGCCTGGTCCAGACTGGGGATGAAGATGAAGACGACGACGACGACGATGATGATGACCTGATGGATATGGAGGTTTCCAACATAATCTTCACTCCCCTGCTGAGGTTTGGTCACCTTATTATCCATCTGTCTGTTTGTCTGTCTGATTTCGTGAGTTCTGCTGACTCACCTGGTGCGGTAAAACTAATCACTGACAGCGTGTTTGTTTGTGTGTGTGTGTGTAGTCATTGCAGGCCGATGTCCAGAAATGTTGTTGCCTCGACGCCCAGAGTCCAGAGCTTCCAGGTGAGTTCATTCATCCATCCACTTTTGACCGGATCCATGTTACAGTGAAAACAAGCAGCCCAGACATCCTCAGGTTATAGGTTATCCACCCCAGCATGCCATAGTTGGCCCTGGTGACCCTAGCGAACATCTCAACGTGTTAACTGGGTTCATTAAGTTCCACCTTTTTTGATGCTCCTGGTAAAGGACATGAAGTTAGCGGTTAAACCTTTAACCATTAAATCACTCAGGTGTGTGTGTGTGTGTGTGCAGGTGAATGTGAACATCCTGGAGGCTCAGAAGCTGGTCGGAGTCAACATCAACCCTGCAGTTTTTATCAGAGTGGGAAATCAGAAAAAACACACAATGACGCAGAAATCCACCAACTGCCCCTTTTACAACGAGGTACAGTAGAATACATTAGAGTACATCAGAGTACATTAGAGTACAGGACAGTAAAGACCAGTACTGTGCAGTAGAAATCAGTACAGATATTTACCTCCTCTCTTCTGCTCTTTCAGAACTTCCAGTTTGAGTTTCAGGAGGCTACACAGGTCCTCTTTGATAAAGTCATAGAGATAAAGGTCAGTATAGTTGTTGTTTCTTTCACATTTTTTTCTCCTGCTGTTACCATGGTGAGTGACCTGGGCGTGGCCAAAGTGAACACCTGTAATGTCACCTCCCGTCAGGTGTTCCACAGGCGGACTCTGGCCTTCTTGTTGACCCACATTGGAACCTTTAAGATTGACCTCGCCACCGTGTACAACCAGCCAGGTATCAGTACTGCTCACACTGCACCGCTCTGATCTAAACACTGCAGCACTCACTGACCTCTGACCTCTCTCCGTCAAACAGACCACCGCTTCTACCAGAAGTGGGCTCCTCTCACCGACCCGGCAGACACCAGGTCGGGGATCAGGGGTTACGTCAAGGCGAGCCTCAGTGTGCTGATGAAGGGGGAAGCTATGAACATGCTCAGTATGCCAACAAGCTCCTCGGCTGGAGGAAATGAAGACATTGAAAAGTCAGTAAAAAAAAAACATATTGTGACCACTTTGCCTCATAAATCCTCACTGGAACTATTATCATATAAAAATGTATAAAAACAGAACTTCAAGTACTTCAAAAAGGACATAAACAATGACAGAAATCAGGTGTGGGAGCTCCACAGAACTCCACATCCTTGTTCTCTGTATTCACTTTATATTGATGTTAAGTTTAACCTTTTCCCGCAGGAACCTGCTGCTTCCTCGTGGTATGGCCTCTGAGCGTCCGTGGGCTCGGTTTCGTGTCCGAATCTACAGGGCCGAGGGTCTGCCCACCATGGAGGCGGGGCTAATGGCCAAGATGTCAAAGGTCACTGACCGCACTGTGTTCATTGATCCCTACGTGCAGGTGACCTTCGCTGGACAGCAGGTAATCAGACATGTATATAGACATTATTTTACATGTATATTCTAGTAGACCTTGTGAGGACCACCTTTGTCACTTCCAGTTCAATGCAGTCAGCATGTGAACACTCTCAATCAGGGGAATACCTTTCTCATTAGCAAACATTGGACGAACAAACTTGGGATCCCAGAAACTATAATAACAATAATTTTCTTCAGATACTTGATGGTACAGATGGTAAAGTCTAAAGTTTCTGACACACCACTACTTCACTGCCTCATTGTCAGTTTTTTGAGTAATAACTGTGTTGCCTGGAAAATGATGCCCTAATTTGTGTAAATGTGGCAATGGTGATAAAACAAAGAAGAGAAATAAAAATGTAATCGCTGATATGAATTTGCCTAATCTTCATGGTCCCTGTGGAAACACAGGAATACACAAAAGGTAAATTTTGGTTTTAGTTTAGTTCCTCTGTAACTCTGGAACTTTTTCAAACTTTTTTTTTATATTAAAACCACAAGTTGCCTAATCTGACAATTATCTAATCGTATTGTGTATTTGTGTGTTTGTGTGTGCAGGGGGAGACGTCGGTCGCCAGCGCCACCAGCTGTCCAGTTTGGAACGAGGAGATCTCCTTCATTGAGCAGTTTCCTCCTCTGGCTCAGCGGATCAGAGTCCAGGTCCTTGATGACGCCAAGATGGGAGACATCGCCCTGGCAACGCACTTCCTCGACCTCCAGCAGATTTCTGACCCCACCAGGAACGGTATGACACATGTTCAGTGATACAAAAGCTATTACTAATTTTTTTAATCGTCCAAATCGTTGTTACTTGAGATCTCCAGGTTATGAGGTAATTTATATAAGTGTGTGAACATTTGCTTTAAATATTTAAACATTAAAAAAATCTTTCATTCAACAGTGACTCATCTATTCAAACAACAACTCCCTTTTCAAAGTCTGTGTCTTTGTGCTTGGTGCAACAACAGCACAGCATCATGTTACATTTATCATAATTAGCTTATCCTTAATATCACAATGCAAATTATATCCGTAACCTTAAATACATATTACCTTACACTGCTCCTTTAATGAGCCTACTGAACATCTGATCTCACCTACCAAGAGAACCAGGTCTTTATCTCAAACAGGACACTTTAGATTGCTGTTAAGCTCATATTAAAAGCCTTTAAGTGTTTCAAAGAGCATAGTTTGTTCCTTACCTGGCAGGCTTTTAATGTGAAATATCTGAAGGAAGTGTTCAGTTAAACTCTCAATCACTTAAAAACGATTAAATGTAAGTAGAACCAAGTGAAATCAGTGTTTTTATCAGAGTGGTATGATATTACTTTACTGATGCTGTTGAAATGATGTGTGTACATTGTCTATGTTGTGCTAAATATACGTTTTGAGCTTTTAATAGTAATTAAATGCCAGATTTTCTGCCTGAATTTATATACAACAAAGTATCTGCCTGTCTGCAGGTTTCAACCCCACCTTTGGTCCATCTTGGGTTAATCTGTACGGCTCTCCTCAGAACTCCACCCTCGGAGACGTCCATCAGGTGAGCCAGACTCGACCAAATCAAACCTGATATTTAAAGCAATAAATCAACATTTTGGGAAATCCACTGTTTTCTTTCTAGGAGTTAAATGAGAAGCTGAAAGCACTCTAACATCTGTACAGTAAATATAAGGTTTCGCTTTAACTCAAAACACTGGAAAAAGGGAAACAGCTCCTAACTCTGTCCAAAGTTAAACCAAATCTGCCAATCAACACCTTTAGAGCTCACTAACTAAGTAAAGTGCTGTTTATTAAATAACGATGATGTGAAGGTGCTGAAGGAAGACTCCGCTGACACCGTCTTGCTTGTATATAAAAAAAGGTTTATTACAAAGAAGTATCAGCATCAAAACAAGCATTCAGATTGCCTGTGAGAGGGATCGAAAGCCAATATGAATCTCCTCTGCATATCCAGCTCTAACTATCTGCTTATATAGGTTAGTTGTTTTCGTTAACCTGCAACAAAACATATGGTTAATGTTTAGGAGGGTCATAGATCCAAGGACAGAGAGGAGCTAAACACGGTGGCCCTTAACTAAACATAACATACCCTGAAGGTCAATCAACCTATGGAAATACAAAAGTCTTGTTGTTACAATTGCCAGGCAACCAATGGCGATACCAGGAATCCAGCCAGGAAATAGAAGATAACCACAACTTGACTTTAATCACTCCGGTTTTGCTTTACTCTCATCTAACTCTCTGTAAGAGAGTGCATAAAAGTATTTCTCAAAATCTTAATCAATTACTTTACTTTTATAACCTATCCCTCTTTTCAACCCACCACCTGTGTTTCATCAGGATTAGATCAGACTCCACTGGACTAACCTTCTCTCTCCTCCAGGCTTTGAACCAGGGTCTGGGTGATGGAATATTTTACCGGGGTCGAATCCTCCTTGGTCTTACCGTGGAGGTTTACTCCTCTCCCTCAGCCGTCACCACAGATGCAGCCTCTGTCGCCATAGGAAAGGTACTTCCTGCTTCCTGTTTTTGAGCTGAATGAACACTCATAACATTAAGGTGCACATCACAATGGTCCTTTAACCAGGAAAACACATCAGTTTATCAGAAGCAGAGTCAGGATGTTGTTACCTTAGCAACCATGATGTCTAATAAAATCTTATGTAATCTTAGCAACTCTCACCTCACATTGTCAAATGCCATGTGACCTCACTGACTTTTATGTGACTCCCTCTTTTGCGTCCTTGAAGGTGAAAGGAGCACTGGGAAAGCTGGGACTGAGGAAGAAGAGGAGCAGCAAGAAAGAGAATAAGGAAGGTCAGTCTACGGAGGAGAGGCAGGAAAAATGAGAAGTTAACCATTAAGGGGTAGTTTCCTATGATCATTTACAACTCAAAGACATCACTTGAAGCAAATTCTCCTTAATATAAGAGTGAAGCTTTAGATTCCAGAGTTTTTTAAGACTTCTTGGTTGAAAAACTCCACATACATTTGTAGTTTGTTAAAGGGTTGGTTTACTTGTTGTTGCCATAGCATCTCAAGCAGCCAGCAGATTGGCTGACGAGTCAGGGGAGTCCGGAGATGAGGTACCAGAGGCTGTTACTGTGGAGGTTGAGGAGACCCACCCACTCCCGGAGGTGAGTGCCACCATGACCAACGCCATCATCATCTTCAAAAATGAGCCCTTATAAATCATCTGTGTCTTGGTTGTGCCTGTGATATTTAATATTCCAGAATAAAAAACATTTAACTTTTATCATTTTTACTTTCATAGAATATTTGACAAATACATTGTTTGGGGTTTTTACAGTCTTTCTTTTTCAATGTTTTCTTCTTTTTCTAATCAGTTTTTGCTCACTTGTTCACTGATATTTTTCTCCATATATCCTCCTCCTCCTTGTTTCTCTTTTATATATTTCTGTTCAAAGAGAAAAAGATGTTAAAATATGAACTGTTTTACTTTCTCAGCCTGAATCAACTTAATTTTTTTTAAATGTGATCTAATTTTAATTGAATTTAGGCCGTCAAATAAAATAGATACCAATTTGAAACCCAAAAGCATTTAATTGAATATATCTGAAAAGCTATGATGAGAAATACCTTTAAAATTACTCATCTGTCCAAGTGGAAAAATATTCAATATAAGGCAAACAGATGACCCTGGACAGACGCTCACCCCACAAAACAGAGTTGCAGATGAGGAGAGATTAATGTCCTAAAGTTTTTTTATCTCGTTTTTCATCCACAGGGTTTCCTGGGAGAGAGAGAGGATTTTCTGTTGTTCGCATCTCTGTTTGAGGTCACTATGATGGACCCGTCTGTAGGAACCAGACCGTTGACCTTTGAACTTTCCATAGGTATGCAGTGTGTTGTTTGTGGTGGATATGACAATTGTTGGCTTATGACACATCTGTACTGGAACTGCATCAAACAATTATTTTCATTATCAATGAATCAGCTGATTATTTTCTCAATTATATGTATATAATTATAATAACTATAATATAATAATTAATACAATATCTCTATATGTCTCTATAAGATTCATTGATTATCAAAATAATTGTCAGCTCATTCTGAATACTGACTAATAGATAATTAGAAATAGATTACTGAAAGTATTTCAGCTATAATCTGTAAAATTTTTTCCACCATTTTCCACCTTAGATGTTATTGTAATGTTGTTTTCCATCATTTGTAATTGTGTAGAGTAAAACCTCACTGATACGTTCAGTTTGTAGAAACTGACCATCTGCTGCAGCTTCTCATTTGGCACACACGAGCTTCCACAAAATCAAAGTGCTCTTTTCTTTTCAACATCAAATGAGTTAGAAGAGTAAAACTTGGCCATTTTTGTTGTAGAGCATACTTAAATGAAGATGATGATAATTAAAAATGAGTTCTTGTAAGTGCATTTGGCCTTGCTATGGGCCAGAAGTAGCATCTGATGCCAGACCATCTTTGCTGCCCGGTGTTCAGCTGGGTAATTACATTTCCAAAATCAAACCCCTGAGTTTCATCAGCTGTTTTGTTCCTGGTAGGAAATTATGGGAAGGCAGTCGGGGTTGAGAGATCCAAGAAAAGCCAGAGCAAGGAGGAACTAAGGAGGAGCAGGGAGGAACTGAGGAGGAGCAGGGAGGATCTAAATGAGGAGGTGCAGGGTCTGCTGGAGTCAGAGGAGGAGCTGGAGAGACAAGAGGTGCTGAACCCAGAACCTGAGAACAGATCTGTGTCTGCTGTCATGAGACCTCGGCCCACTGAGTACGACAGGTAAATAACCACTACCCCATTCACAGGTAACTACTGCACATACATGGGTAACTACTACACAATCCATCCATTTTCCACAACTCCTCCAGCTGCCTCACTGTTGAGCACTTCATTTTCATGTTCCCAACATCTCACAGGATGTGGGAGTTGAAAATATCATAGAAAGGGACCAAATATTAAAATTTCACCCTCCAGGAAACGGGAGAGGAGTAAATGCAGTCCATTTACCATTTACCAAGATAAGATTACGTTTCTTAGAAGAGTCACGACTGTATTTACTGTGACTTCTGACGGTATCTTCTGCAGCCAATTTGCTGTTTGCCTGCTTGACTGCTTGTGTCTCTCTCTGTCTCTCTCTCAGGTCCTTCCAGTGTCTCCCCCTCCAGCCCCCCTCTGAGAAACAAAAGCCTTGTCTGTTTGTCTGGAGTCAGTTTGAAGAACATAGCTTTCGTCTCTACCAGGCTAACTTGCTCAGTAAGATGGCCGACAGGCTGGTACGAGTCAAGAGATATTAAATTTCTGTTTATTAGCACATAATGTGTATCACGCAAATACTGGTGATCAAATTTCATCCTCTCCTCTGTGCCCCACTTCTTTTTTTAGGAGATAGGTCTTGATGAGGTGGAACGTCTCTTGAGGAGGCCAAGGAGTAACGTAAAGGGGCGTTTGGTTGAGGTGCTGCTGGAGCTGATAGCCTCCTGCAAGTAAGTCTCCAACCTCAGAAAATTTGATTTTAGTTTGATTTGATTTGATTTGCTCTCATACCTGCCTCTCTGTCTCTCCTCCTTTCTGTCTCCCTGCAGACAGTTTAGTGCTTTCTCAGACAGAAGGTCTCAGTCTCGTCCCAACAACCTGGACAGATGCAGGAAGGAGTTCATCAAGAAGAATTTGGTGAGTATGTTCTCATTTATCTCTCTTTCTACCTGTCCTCATGTACCTGCCTATCTTTTATCTTCCTCTCTGTCTGACTGTCTTCAGGTCCTGCTGGCCAGACAGGCAGTGAAAGCCAGGCGGAGGATCACCAGGCGGACAGCCAAACAGAAGTTGATGGATAGCAGGAAACTCCTGAAAAAACTCCGCCTACTGGCTAAAGAGGTCAGAGATCATAGTGGTTATCATAGGTCACCATTAAGATTTAGATGGCTGAAGTTCGTTCAGTATGTCTGAAGTCCCTCTCTCCCTGGACCAACCTTTCTCCAGCCCCAGACTACCATACCAGATGTGTTTCTCTGGTTACTGAGTGGAAGCAAGCGATTGGCTTATGTCAGGATCCCTGCCCACTCCATCTTCTTCTCATTGGTGGAGGAGCAGAGGGGGCGGGACTGTGGCAGAATCATCACCCTTTACATGAAGGTAACTGTTGTAACACTGACATCCATCTCTGTCCAAAGTAAAGTGCTGCTTGCTGTTTAGTCCCAAAAATCACCGATGCCGCTTGCTGTTCTTTCTCATCTGCCTGTGTCTCTGTCTTTGCAGTCTCCAGGAAGTTCAGCAAGTGAGATCTTTGCTAAGCTGGAGGTCTACCTGTGGCTCGGTCTGGCCAAGTATAGTAAAGAGGCTATCACCTGCTTGCCGGGAGAGTTTTTGCCGGTCTATGATGAAGATGTGGAGCAGGGGAAGCTAAGGAAGCTTCCCATTAGTCTGTCATGCCAGGGTAAGTCAGCTGATGTTGTCCTGCAGGGGGCATGCCCTCTGCACTGGCCTCCTTATCTGTTTGTCTTTCAAAATAAAAGCCCAGTGAATGGTTTCTTGTGACTTGTGCATGGTTCCTTTATTTGTCATTCTAATTAAATACAAGTTCTAGTCTCTTAATGTCACACAAGAAAAACTGTTTTTGTGTACAGAGAATGAGAATGAATGCAGCATGAGAAAAAAAGTTACTCTGAAGTCTGGTGATACAATAGATACTTCTGTATTGCCTGCCAGATGGCAGCAGAGTGAACAACGGGCTGTTAATGTCCTCTGTGTAATATCCTCTATGCTCTGTGTGGGCACCTCACCTCACCTCATCACTAATGCTTGGTAGATAGGTACCAATCATGTACTGGGCAGTTTTAATAATCCGCTGCAGAGTCCTCCTGTCCTTGGCCATTAAAAAACCAAGGAAGCAAAACTTGTCCAGCTTTGCCTGGTCTGTGTGCAAATCTCTCTCTCTCTCTCTTTCTGCAGACAGCAGGTACTTCCAGCTACGATGTCACCTGTACCAGGGACGTGGCCTGATGGCTTCTGACGATAACGGCCTTTCAAATCCCTTCGCCAAGGTCCTCTTCTCTACACAGTGTCAGGTCACGAGGGTAGGTGTCCCACTGTCCCACCACTTACAATATTAATTAACTGAATTAGCATATTGATTTCAAATTCTAACAAACTACAGTGATTTAAAAAAAAATTAAGTGGATAAGTCAAGCGCCATATACCACTGGATATCACATTCCCATGATGCAAAGTGATAGCAACTATCTATTATGTGTAAAATTGTGTCCCTTGAACACAAACATTTTTATACATACTATGTTTGTGTGTGTGTGTGTGTGTGTGTGTGTGCTCAGGTGTTGACAGACACACTCTCTCCAGCCTGGTGTGAGTGTTTGGTGTTTGATAGAGTTCTGCTGGAGGGAGTGAGGGAAGAGCTCCAACAAGATCCGCCACTCATTGTCATCAATATCTACAACTATGACAACATGGTAACGCGTCTTCTTCTTCTTCTTCTTCTTCTTCTTCTTCTTCTTCTTCTTCTTCTTCTTCATATCCTGCTGCTGTCTCTGAACATTCAGAAAGTGATGTCATAACAGCTCGTGTATGTGTGTGCAGGGCAGTCCGAAGCTTCTGGGTCGAGCCTATGCCGAACCGGAGTTTAAACCTGTGGAGCAGTACTATCAGAAACCCCACCTCCGTTACTACGACGTCAGCCTCGGGAGAGCCTCCGCTGGCGAGCTGTTGGCTGCCTTTGAGATCATCGAGCTGGATTACTCTGGGTTTGGAGAGGTGACCACTGTCAATCCATCAGTAGACAGTAGACAGTAAATAATTTAGAACTAAAGCATTATTACAATTTGTTTAATGCAACTTGTGTCTTGTTTTAGAAGTTTTGTCCTTATATTATATCAGTAATAATAACAATGACTGTGCAGAAACACTGTATTATCATTAAAAGGTTTGACAGGCTATGATCTTCCAAGAAGGGTTTCTCCTACCAGGTAACATAAAAAGGATGGTAATAGTTTCCCTCAATTCAAGGACCATTAGTGCTGCCATACATTCATGGCTTCTTCTACCTCTTTTATACTGACAACACACATCTATTCTCCTTTTTGAGTCACAGTTGTGGATTCATCCATCACGTGACCACTTGACTGGCAGTAAGCGGTGAGGCTGGGATGCAGCACTCATTGTGATCTGTGTGCAAGTGGAGACAGATACCATGTTTGTGGATTATAATAACAGCTTGGTCAGGCAGAAAAGTATGGGGCCCAACACTAATTCTTGGTGCACACCAAAGTCTCTGTTTTGCGAGATCTCTGCTATTAACTTAATGAGAACAGTGTTATTTTTACTGATAGAAATGATGGACACCAAAAGAGTCATAATAAAACAGCATTATCATTTCACAAAAATACACAAAAATACCACACATTGCTTAATTCTATATAATTTACGAAGAAATCATTTTACCCCCTGCAGCCCTGTCTCCCCAACAGTGTGGACCCTCAGGAGCTGACCTACCTGGAGGAGGAGAGATTTTACATCATTCCAGATGGAGTCCGGCCTGTTCTGAAGACCTTCAGGATTGAGGTGTCACACACATATCTGTTGACATGTTTCAGATGTGTTCAAGTGTTTTGTTGGATCTGTAAAGTCAATGAGTCTGACCATTTTTGTGTATGTTCAGGTGCTGTTCTGGGGTCTGCGGGACCTGAAGCGGGTGGAGCTGTTTGAGGTGACACGCCCCCAGGTTATGATAGAGTGTGCAGGACGACATCTGGAGTCTGAAGAGATTGAGAGCTACAAATCTCACCCCAACTTCAAAGAGCTGGTCCTTTATATCGACGTGGTCAGTTTCTCATCTGGCAAATTCATTGCATGCATGCAAAGTTAAAACATGACTTAACTCAACCTTCCTGTTTTCTTGTTTCATCTTCCTGTGCCTAACTCTTATCAGGAGCTGCCGGAGCAAGCCTACCTACACCCTCCTCTGACATTATTTGTGGTGGAGCATCGGGCGTTTGGTCGGCTCGCTCTAGTCGGGTCCCATGTGGTCCAGAGCCTCATGGACTACGCCCCACGTGAGCTGGGAGGGGAGCCAGAGGAGGATGAGGAGGAGCCAAAACCAAGGGGTAAGAGCTATGAAAGAAGTGTTGGAGGTAGTATTCAGAGTAGTAATGTCTAGGGGTGGGATCTAAGCCCTGCTAGTGTTAGTGGTGCAGACAAACACACTGTTTCAAGTTTCAGTGTGTGGAGACGTTTTAAAGTTTGATGGGTCTGCCATGCAAATTGCTGTCTAGTGGAGGGGTTAGGTGTCATGTATGTTTGTGTTAATATAGTTATTTTCTAAGGTGAATTGATCCAAAATTGATCTAAAATGTAAATGTATTAAAATTGTGGAATTCATCCAATGATTCCTACAAAGATCAGTCTCTATTTTGACTGCAGCTACATCCATCAGCTGCACAACAGCCTGAAGCTCTGTGATTGGGTGTTTCCTCACAGCTTTGCTCTCTGGGATTCGTAAATTACTTATCTCCTTGTGTTTTTATGGACACAGTTTGTCTTTGTGTCTCTCCAGTGAAGCAGAATACGATGAAGATCAACGCTCTGACATCTGTAAAGGACATTGGACTCAGCAGCCTGACAATTAAACAGTCAAAGATTCCCATCAACCCCATCAAGCTGGTTAATGTACGAATGTTAATCTCCTCTGCTTTCTTCTCTGTGTATTAAAAACTGATCTTGGGTTTATGTTTACATCCGCTTATTTTTATGAATAAACACTGTCCCCCAAAGGCTCCTCTGAAAAAGCTGATGAAGGGTGGGGAGGAGCTCGAGGAGGAGGCACCTGAGAAGGAGGAGTTGGATTGGTGGTCCAAATACTATGCTTCACTGGAGGAGTTAGAAAAAGAGGTGGGACAATGATTGGCCTTTCTGTCTGAATCAACGTGTCAGACGTTAAAGCAGAAGTAAAAATTAAAGAATACATGCATGGAGTGTAGAATGAAAGACACAGTCTAGTTAATTATTAGTTATGAGATAGTTTTGCAGCAAGATTAAGAAAATTACACTTAATTTTAGGAAGTTTAACTGCAGGATTTATTCACCATGTGTTGACTGTCTGCAGGCTGCAGCACAAGAGGAGATGGAGGATCAAGCAGAGACAGGTACAGTTTGTTTTTTTAGACATGATAATGTGTATTTTGCTAAAATTGTCTATTTGATATAAAATTATTTACTATTTAAATTATTCAAGAGCAACAACACATATGGCTGATATTTCCAGTCAGCAGATGAGTTTTGAAATGTGTGAAAAGCTGCAGTTGCTTTATTGTTCTCTTAATGCTGCTGTGATGAAACTATTACTGTACTGAAGTGAACAGGAAAACCTCTAACCTCTGGCCACAAATAAAAAGTTGACACAGTTTTTATAAGTTCAGCTTTCGGGAGATGATTTACCTTCTTCTCAGGTCAGTCTGAGGGATGATTTTTGGAATCAGTGTTCCATTGCAGAGGTCAACCATGTGTGATGGTTCAATAATTCAAAATTCATCTAAATGCTAAATACTACATAGAAATAACACAGCATATTGCATGTGAACCAACAGTGGTAAAATAAGTATGAATAACAAGTTTAACATACCATAAAATGAAATAGTTGCTAAATGAATTGTGTTTGCTGGTGAAAATAATGTTGTTTTCCCTTTTATTCAGATGGAGCAAATTTGACCATGGCGAACATCGAGGAGGAGGAGGAGGAAGTTGTGGTGGTGGAGATTGAGCCTCCCAAACGCAAGAAGATTGTTACGTTAAAGGTGTGCGTGACTTACATTTTACAGTTCGGTGTGTTGGTCCAAGCTGCACTGACATTGTTAATCAAAGACTATTGAATCTGATTGAGATTGGCTGGTAACTGAGGCATTAAGATTAAGACTTTGTTGATCTCATGGTACCACCTCTCATGAACAAGAACTGACGGCAGTCATACTCAGTCCAAAAAGACCCAGGAATCTAGTCTTAATCATGGTGTTGACAGAGAAACAAGTTAAGGCAGAACAGACAAGGAGCAACAATGTGATTTCTAAAATTTTTGCCTCTGTTTGTATTTGTATCTGTGTTCAGCTTTATGGTGGTGACCTTGAGTCAGAGTTCAGTCAGTTTCAGGACTGGCTGCAGATCTTCCCCCTGTATAAAGGCAGGGCACATGCTGAGGATGACGAGGAAGATGAAGAGGAGAGACTGATGGGAAAATACAAGGTACTATTGATGGAGAGCTATCTGTCTGTCTGTCTGTCTGTCTGTCTGCAGAGAAGTGCTCATTATTACATATTCCCCACCCACAGGGCTCCTTCCTGGTTTATCCGATTGATCCAGGAGATGAGGATGAGTCCAAGTGTCAGATCACCAATGGCATCCCCAAAAACACTGCAATCAAAGTCTTGGTCCGAGTCTACATTGTAAAGGTACCACAGCTTGTCGTTGTCTCTTGCTCACAATCTCCTTTCTTGTTACATTCAAGGTATTCAAGGATGCATGACATATGAGGATTGGCTGTTAAACAGCAACCATTTTCATGCAAGAAACAATCAAATTCACAATGTCCTTGCCTACAGCTGTATTATGTTTTGTTTAAATTTGTTTAACCTCCCTCAGGCCACCAATCTGGCTCCCACAGACCCGAATGGTAAAGCTGACCCATATTTGGTGGTCCAAGTTGGACAGCAGAGTCTGGACTCCAAAGATCGATACATCCCCAAACAGCTCAACCCCACGTTCGGAGAGTCAGTACCTGTCTGTCTATCTGTACCTGTCCAATAATCTCTGACTGACTGTCTGTCTGACTGTATCCATATCTGATGCTGTCTTTCAGGGTGTTTGAATTCACAGCGTCTTTCCCGCTGGAAACAGAGTTGGTTATCACAGTGATGGACCACGATCTTGTGGGGGCTGATGATGTCATTGGCGAAACGAGGGTTGACCTGGAGAACCGGTTCTACAGCCGCCACAGGGCCTCGTGCGGTCTGGCTCTTTACTATGACACGTGAGTACCACAACTTCATCACATTACTCTCAGAACTAGGACATGTCACAAACAAAACTATGACATGTTATAACCAGAACTACAATGCTAGTAAGTAAGTAACAGAAATGTGATATGTTAGAACTGAAACTTGACACATTACTTCATATCAAAACCAGGAAACATTACTGCCAGAATTGCAACATGTGAGAACCCAAAGTTATGATCATTTATTACCAAAACTAATACACATCAAAAATAGAATTACAAAATATTAGTACATGAATTACTGTATGTGATAGTGATGTAAGTTGTCAGTAGACTACCTGTGTCTTTAAATGTTTATCTGTACCTTTACTTGACTCTCTCCCTCCAGTGATGGTTACAACAGGTGGCGCGATGCAAAGAAGCCGTCAACCATCTTGGCCGAGCTCTGCAGGAAGAACGGCATTCCCTCTCCTGAGTTCAGAACATCTGAGGTCAAAGTCCTCAACAAAATCTTCAAGATCCCACCTGATGCAGTACCCGAAGGTAGTACAGATAGACAGGAAGGCACTAAGTCACAGATCATATATTCTAGGGTGTCCTTATGTATGAAAATAATTTACAAAATGGAGGTGAACAGTACATTATTGTTCCTCTGTGGACACTTATACTGTGTCACGTACCACTACTAGTAAGACGTCACAGCCACCACTTAGGCTCTATTGCTGATATTACTACTGACACAATAGTACTACTAATAATGCAGTATCCTCCAGCTCTAATAGTTGTTCCAGCTCTAAGTAAAGATTATCAGCAGCTGTAACAGCAGTGTTTTCGTTGATATTGTCAGCTCTCCTGAAGAAGAACCAGCCGTCTCCAGAGGAGGTGGCAGAGATGGAGGAGCACTCGGCCCTGAGCGTGCTGCAGCGCTGGGGAGAGATGAACGAGTTCCTCCCCGGAGCTGTTCCTCTGATCCCAGAGCACGTGGAGATCCGGTCCCTGCTCAACCAGGACAAACCTGGACTGCCACAGGTAACCACAACAAACAGTAACTACAGGACAAACAGCCACAAAGGTAATGACAACACACTGTGGGTGGTGTCGTCACTACTTGTCGTCAGCAGTGTGCCTGTGTGTGTTTCAGGGTTACCTTCATATGTGGGTGGACATGTTTCCCACTGATGTCCCGGCCCCACCCCCTGTTGATATCAAGCCCCGCCTACCTGAACAGTAGGTCATCGAGTACAGTAAAGTCAAATAAAATAGAGAGCGAATTACAATATGTGACATTTGTGGTTGTTTCCATGACGATAGGTATGAGCTGCGTGTGATCATCTGGAACACCGATGACGTGTTTCTGGATGATGTCAACCCGTTCACCGGTGACCCGTCCTCCGACATCTACGTTAAAGGGTTAGACTCACAAGCACACACAGATAAACACAAATGTTTCTCGTGAATGTATATACTGACGTAATGCAGCCTCTAACCCCAACCTTAGTCTTAAAGCTTAAAACCAAGACTTAACCTTCAGTCAATACTTTGAAGTGGTGAGTGGGGCAAAAATGTCCTCACAGATCAGAAATTACAGGTTACATAAGTGTGTCCCCACTATAACGTACTTATAATAATGAGGCGAATTAGCTCAACGCTGAAGTACAAGAGCATGAGCTAATTATTTATTTTCATGTCTTCTATATGAATCATCAGCCACCAATGATGCTGACATTTTATCTGGGACCTGTCAGTCTGTTAGTATATCTAACATAATATATATAATATAGTAAATGTATGTAACATTAAAGTACAGTGGAAAGTCAGCTGAAAACCATCAGGCATAAGGTTAGCTTAATTTACTACCAAGGTCCAGCTCATAAAATCTCACTTTCTGTCTGAAATCAAGGATCCAGTGTTTGAATGATTAATGTAAATTTTGATGGTAAAACTTCTGTTATCGCTGTAATTGGTGAATGTTTGTTGCGCGAACGGAAACTTTTACGGGTGTAATCAACAGTAACAGTGGATGAACTGTCATTAGGCTGATGAAAGCTTGATGTTTTTTTTGGTCCTGTTCTCCGTGCAGCTGGATAAAAGGACTGGAAGGTGACAAACAGGAGACTGACGTCCACTTCAACTCTCTGACCGGAGAAGGAAACTTCAACTGGAGATTTGTGTTCCGCTTCGACTACCTTCCCACCGAGGTTCACATCTGATCGTCAATATTTCCACTGATCCTTACATGAATCCTGATGAGGACGTCCTGACATTTGCTCTACTGCCTGTAGTGCTACAACTAATGATTATTTGCCTTCTTGGTTAATCTTGCCATTATTTTTACAATCAAGCAATGATTTTTTTTAGACTATGAAATGACTAAAAAAGGTAAAATATGTCAATTGCAGTTTCCCAGAACCCAAGGGAATGAATTGTAATGTCTTGTTTTGTCTGTTCAACACTCTTAAACCCAAATATATTCAATTTAGTATGATCAAAAAACAGAAAATCCTCACAGTGGAGAACATGAAACCAAAAACTTGTTAAAGATTTTGATTGAGAAACATCACAGATCATCATTTAATTCTCTAATCATGTTCCTGTTCTCCAGATGATGAGCATTTTAGGTCTTAATGACTCCCCATAATCTTTCCTCTTGTGTCACAGTTTGGACAAACTTTACATTTTTAGAATAGCTAAATCATCAAGCTGGTGTTTGTTTGAATTGTTGTGGCAATAAACAGGTCTGGTTGTTATCTTGTTGTATCTTGTTGTATCTGGTAGAAAGAGGTGGTGTATAAGAAGAAAGAGTCCATTTTCTCTCTGGAGGAGTCAGAGTTTCGACAGCCAGCTGTTCTGACGCTGCAGGTCTGGGACTACGACCGCATCGCTTCCAACGACTTCCTTGGTGAGACAAATAGGCTGGACTATAAATTCCTAAATATTGTCAGATATTTACCTTTAATAAAACAGGCTTTTATGATAGATGAGTCCCTATTTGTAATTTCCTCTGTTTTGTGAATAGATTTGGTCATAGTTTAGAAAGAGGACTCCTAATTTTCTTAAAGTCAACAAATTCAGTAAAATGTCCATTTTCATAAATTAATGTTGTGCTGATGTGCACCGCTCTGAAATAATGGTTTCATTCACTAATTAATTCCAGCAAATTTTACTTTGGTATTTTTTCGACTGAGGTATTGCCAATGAAACTCAACACTTCCTCCAAATATTTCACAATAAAAGAGTATAGTCCTTCCTATTCTTGGTAGGTCAAAGTGATTTAAATTGACTAGTGACTGTGTTATTTGGCTTAATTGATACTTCCGTTTATCTGAGAATCATCTTTATAACTCAAAAACCTCGATGTCAACAAATTTCATTCAGCTACTTAAACACTGTTTTTAGAGAGTGGATGTTTTAAATGAAATATTTCCAACACTATGAGCAACTCACACTAAATCCATTCACTGCAGAAAACTCAGATACATTTTTCTCCAAATATCGACAAAATCAAAACATATATTTTGTAATTTGGGTGAACTGACCCTTTAAATTGAACATTGGAACATTGAACATTTCAAAGTGTCCTGAACATTTTTACATGCAAATTATTTTTTCAATATTCATGGTTCATCATAGGATACAACAGCTTCACTAAAACCAGAGTGTATCTTCAGTACATTACACAACAAATACTCATGATACTAACATCCTCTTCCTCATCATCCTTTTGCTCTTCCTCCTTCAGGCTCCATAGAGTTACGGCTCAATGACATGGTGCGAGCGGCGAAGTCGTCCAGTAAGTGTACGATTGATATGGCGAAGGATCGGGCCAGCCCTCGATTCTCCATCTTTCGTGCAAAGAAGATGAAGGGCTGGTGGCCGCTGACTCGCCTGAAGACAGCCAAGGACTTCGAGAGGGAGGAAAAAGAGAAGGAGGAGGCCAAGAAGAAAGGCAAGAAGAAGAAGAAGACGAAGGACAAGAGGAGCCAGATGAAAGAGGAGGACATCCAGTACACTGACAGCCTTGGCAACACCTACCTGCTAATGGTACAAAAAATCTATTACCAGTCTGCTAATCCTAATCCTGCCCAACAAAAGCAAGACGCAGTGCCACATTTTAGCAGTTAATCTGACTTTTTGACATCTCTCTTACTATATAAAAATAGAAATGGCTTAACATAATTTAAAGTAATGACAAATCAGAGTTGAAAACCATACCACACTTTGTGCACTCTGGCTATTTATCTCCTGCTGGTTCAGTAATCTCTGCTATTTGTACTTCAGTTGACCTCTCTTATTTCTCTGAGGAAATTAGAGACATTAGGGACATCAAGGGTTTGAAAACAGGCTGAATTTTAGAGTGTTTGTGTCTTTTCTATATCTCACAATTTAAAAGAAAATGCTATTGACTGACTGTCACTGGTTTAAGCTTAAAGTAGAAGCGACTAGAAATTATTGATCCATGAGAGCAGTATTTTTGTTAAACAGTAAAAAGCTGTTGTTGCACTGATGGAAATGAACGTACATTATACTACATTTACCATGTGAGACAGCTAAGTCCACCAGGCCTTTATAAGAGACGTTATAAGGTCATTATTTGGATAACAGCTTCTTTTTGAGAATTTACTTTACTAATGTTAATGAAAATGTAAATATGAATAATAATTATAGCTGGGATATTTGTGGTGACACTGAAACTGTACGATGTGTGAAGGGGAAGGTGGAGGTGGAGCTTAAGCTGGTGACGTTAGAGCAGGCAGAGGCCAACCCTGTGGGACGAGCCCGCAAAGAGCCGGAGCCTCTGGACAAACCAAAGTACGACACACACACACACACACACACACACACACAGTTAAAGGAAAAGTTCACAAAACAGTCAGATGTACACATGAACTGGTCATTAACATTAATGTGATTTATGTGATTTATGTAGCTAATGTGATTTCAGTGTAAATGATGAGGGACTAAATTCTTGCTCTAAAATACCTTAAAAAGTTTATCTGAAGTTAATAAATCTGAGTTAGTCAAATCAAGTGCATATCTTCCAAAGTTAGTTTTTGTTTACAGTTTTTCCCTGCTGAGTTGTGTTGGCAGGACAGTAAGACAAAGATCTACCAGAACTGCTGCTTGATTTTTCTAACTTAGAAACAGCCGAACAGATCTAAACTGTTTCCTGTCGTCCCTCCAGTCGTCCCACCACCAGCTTCACCTGGTTCGTCAACCCGATGAAAACCTTCGTCTTCCTCATCTGGAAGAAGTTCAAGAAGTTCATCATCGCTTTTGTCATCCTCGCCATCCTCACCCTCTTCCTCGCCCTCATCATCTACACACTGCCGCAGCAAATCTCCTCCCTCATCATCAAAGGATGAGGAGACCTGCTGGGAGTCTACAGCGCCTCCTGCTGGAAGTCACAGACTGTCTCATGTTTCCAAACCTGAGCTGATCCAGTTAATGACTGAAGTCATATTTAGCCTGATTTCTGTGGAACCAATCAGTGAAACTCATGATTTAATATGTTAAAACTGACTGTACTACATTACCCAGCATCCTTATTTATATAAACACAACCTGGGTCATGTGAGGAATAATCACGGATCTGTTTTACTGTTGGATTCATCGTCACCAGAGGAAATTACTGGACACCTATCACTGCAGACTGTCTGGATAAATCAGCACCTTTTCCTCAACAGAAACATAACTCCATTGTATTCAAGTGTCATTTTGTTGATTACATGTAAAATGTGTTTGCAGATTTTTATTTTGAATGTAAATAAAAGTAAATGAAGTTGATATTTTCATTTGTACCAGTTTATTCTCTTTTCACCTGAATGATCAATGTGACTATTAGCTGTTAATTTTGAGTTAATAAATTAATAGATCAGATTAAATTAATATTCAGTCAGAAAAAAAAGTGATTCTACTCAACTGTAAAAAACATTCAATTAAATTATTATATTTTCACAGACACACAACACTGCGAATGATTAGGGAACTACAGACATTTGGTGAGATCACTTTCTTATCAGATTTTTTTCACCTTGCAGTCCTCAAACAATACTGACTCAACAATACAATCACTCAAGGCAGTTCATCATATTACCTCTGGAGCCACAAAAAGCTTTATACAACCTGATTTGTAAAGAACATTTTAAAAATATAACTTTATTTTTCAAGAAGCTCTTGGGTTACACTTATGATTTAGTTTGAAATGAATGTAAAGTTAGGCTTCAGCGTTCATTACAACCACAAAATGAACAAACAACATCCTGGTGATTTAACTGTTCTGAAGTTTGTCCTGAAGGTGGCGCTAGAGGAGAGGTTGTGGGGTCCAAAGGCATCACTCTGCTCAGTAGATAATGAATAAGCATCATGAAGCAGGAAATATCAACAGCAACAGGAAAATGGACACGACTCCGCCCTGATCCTCAGACAACTTTTGTCTTCTCATAATGAGATAATTAAATATGGTAATGAGACGACGCAGTTTGACTCATGAAGTCGAAGGGGAGTGAAATAAAAGTCAGGATGTCAGACTTCATGCTCAACAGGAAGTTTGAAACACTTTGTTTACAGACGCTCACTCTGATTGTTTCCTCTGAGGCTTTGAAGATGTTGGATCAAACCTCGGCTTGCTGCCTCGGAGACTCGAAGGGAAATGATGTCAGAAGACCAGCATGAGACTCGGTTTGTGCCAAAAATGTGTCGTCTGCCATCACGACTCAGGGGACGACCCCGTTTTGGTTCAGACTAAAATACCTTCAGCTGTTTGATGGATTGCTGTGACATCCTGTGCAGACATTCATGATCCCCAGAGGATGAACGTTAATGAGTTCACTGACTTTTTACATCCAGCACCACCTTGAAGTTTGTGGATTTCAGTAAAACGTCTCCCTCTGGATGAATTGTAATACATTTGGTGACCCATTAACCTTCATCTATAGCGCCATCATCAGGTGAAACTTTCAAACTGACACACAAATCTAATGACATTCCCATCAGCCTCAGCTCTACTCTAACTGAAAAATTAAATGTCACTTTATGTGTGGAGAAAATCCTCCTTTAAATAAATGAACTATTTAAACCCTCTTTGGATTTAACAACCAGCTGTATATAAAGTAGTTCAAATGAGCTAACCCTGAGTCAGTAAACACACACATTACTGCTGCAGTAATATTAATATAAAATATATGACAGGGACTAATTCACTGCAGTATGAGTACTTTTACTTTTGATAGTTTAAATACATTTAGGATATAATACGATATTTTTACTTATATCAGGGTTTGAATGCAGGACTTTTACTTGTGGTTGAGTATTTTCACAGTGTGTTACAGTACTTTTACTAAATAAAGGATCTGAGTACTTCTTCTCTTAATACAACAAATAAAAAACTAAATAGAGTTTTTTATTTGTACTTTCAAATTATTATTTTAATTATTTTATTATTTAAAATTAATTATATTACTTAAATCCCAACACTGGTTTAAAAGGTGTTATTAATCTCTCAGCCTCCCCGGTGTAACGGGCTTCTCGGTCCACCTCTGTGCCCGGTCACCGGTGCGCGCTCCCGCGGCACACAGCCCCGCCGCCGTGCGCCGTGGACGCGCCTTTCCATGCGGTTAGAATAAAGGAGGAAAAGCAGGAAAAGAGCAGATCAGCTGATGATGAGAAGACATGAAGCGGATCCTCGAGCAGAGACCGGTGTGATCCTCTCATCTGAGCCCGGTCCCGGTGTCCGGGGGGCGGCGGGGTCCGGATCTTCCCTCCGCCGCTGCGCTCTTTGTCAGCCGGTTCACACACGGAGACCCGGGCGCGTTGGAGGCGTTTTTCTGTGAATGAAGCCGCTCGTACCGGAGGGGCTTTCACACGTTAATGACCCGGGAGTTTGTGTTTTTTTTCTGTTGCATCTTTGAGTTTTTATTGTGATCTGCTGACTGGATCACCTTTGTCTGTTTGGAGGGAGGCTGCTGGATCATAGTGGACTCACTGACGGAGGACCACCGCAGCAGGTCTCTAATTATCGGTGCCCGTTAACGCACCGGGCTGCTCGAGGCCATCTGATGGGATTATTTCTTTTTTTTTTAAATATCAGTGATATAATTGAACTGCTCGTCATAATTGGCTGAGGGGGCAGATTGAGGGTCCGCCTGCTGTCCGCGCTCCTTTGTGTGGAGCTAATCTGTCAGTCCCGGACCCTGTCCCGGTGTGTCCCGGTGTGTCCCCGGTGGAGGAGCATCATGCCGGAGTGTGTGTCGGTGTCCGAGTTCCTGCAGGAGGTTCAGGAGGACTGGAGCTCCCCCACCACCTCCTCCTTCACCTCCAAGATGATCAGCTGCAGGAACACCGTCTACCTGCTGGAGGAGGTCAGTACTGACGGGGTGGTCTGTAGTAATCTGTAGTAATCTGTTGTAGTCTTTGGTAATCTGTACTAGTCTGTAGTAATCTGTTGTGATCTGCAGTAATCTGTAGTAGTCCATTGTGATCTGTAGTGATCTGCAGTAATCCGTAGTATTCTGTAGTAGACTGTAGTAGTCCCTTGTGATCTGCAGTGATCTGTAGTAATCTGTACTAGTCTGTAGTAGTCCATTGTGATCTGTAGTAATCTGTAGTAGTCTCTTGTGATCTGCAGTAATCCGTAGTATTCTGAAGTAGACTGTAGTAGTCCCTTGTGATCTATAGTAGTCTGTAATTTGTAGTGATCTGTAGTAGTCTGTCGTAATCTGTCGTAATCTGTAGTAATCTGTAGTAGTCTGTAGTACTCTATTATCCTCTGCTGTGCTCCGCTGTAGTCCGTAGTATTCTGTTGTGGTCTTTATTGCTGTGGTCAGTTGTCGTCTGTTGCAGTCTCTAGTATTAGTAGTAGTATGTGGTACTAGTGGTAATCTGTAGCACTCTGCTTTGGTCTGTTGTAATCTGTTGTATTAATAATAGTCTGTGGTACCAGTGGTGATTTATAGTACTAGTGGTAATCTTTAGTACTCGGTTGTGGTCTGTTGTAGTTTGTTGTAGTCTCTAGGATTAGGAGTAGTCAGTGGCACTCGTAGTAGTCTCTTGTACTCTGTAGCGCTCTTCAGTGAATCTGCAGTAATCTGTTGTGGTCTGTTTCAGTCTGTAGTAGTCTGTAATAATCTGTAGAGGTCTGTAGTACTCTGTCGTCATCTGCAGTACTTTGCTGTGGTGTGTTGTAGTCTGTAATATTAGCATTAGTCTGTAATACAAGCGGTAGTCTGTAGTAGTCTCTGTTGTTCTCTATTTTAGCCTGCAGTATTAGTGGTTGTGGTCTGTTGTAGTCTGTAGACGTTTGTAGTAGTAATAGTAGTTTGTATATTACTGGAGGCCAGGTAGAAGTAGAAGACAGCAGTAGAAGTTTTGTGTAGTAGTAGTCATCATGGTGGCCTTGAGATAATATACAGACTACTACTAAGAGACATTTTTAATGAACTCTGACGACTAAACCCTGACGAAGGTTCAGACGAGTCACAGAGTCTCAGCATCTGAACCAGGACCACAGGCAGGACCTGAATCCTGGTCTCTGCTGTCAAAGTCCTGAACCCTTTTTATAGGTCCAACCGTCGACCCCGACCTCTGATCTGTGACTTCTGTGTCAAAGAAGCATAAACCAGACAATACTTTGGTATTTTACAGATATTTCTAAAATCCCAACACGCCTACACGACGAGAAAAATGTTATCTAGTGTTAAAATTTCTCAAATATTTTACCCATCTGTGATTTAAAATGAATAAACAATCAAAGTCTGATTTATTACTTCTGGATCTGACAATCCTCAGAAAGGCGTCTCTTAATGACCTCACTGTCATCGATAAATGAATAAATCTCTCTTTTCTTAAAGCTCAGATGGGAGTTGTTTTTAGTTTAGAAAGTTAACTTATTTTCCTCACAGGCCTAAAAGTTTGACAGATTTATGTCACTCTGATAATTTTTGGTCTGTAAGAAGTGACTTCCTGCTCTGAGATGTCTGATGGGTCTTTTTTAAAACACACACACACACACTCAGCAGTGGTCAGATGAGTCGTTGACCCGGACACTTTAGGTCCTCGATTGCCCTGAAGCACAGACACTCAAACTGCCCCCCTTCTGCCCCCTTTTTACCCCCAACAGAGTCTGCATATGTTAGCACAGCGACAGATTAACCCTCATTTGTATTCATTGTTATTGTTATTTAATGGTAATGAGGAGGACCCAGAGATGATTATGAATGAGGACACGAGTCAATGTGCGCACTGACGCTGCTTTCATGGGAGAATAGAAAGTTGGAAATTAGAAAACTTTTTATGCCGTTTGTCACATGAAGTGGACTGCGAGGATCCTGATGAAGATTTGTTTGGATCCCACAGTCCATGTTTATCAAAGCGTAAGGAGAACAATAATAATTCTCACATTTTCTATGTATAAAAACGTATTTATATGCAGAAATGTTCAAAACTAACAAAAACATGATCGACCACGTTGCTTTGGAGCCCCAAGTATCCTCAATGTGGATTTACAAAAGCAGCAAATGAGGCAAATAATGACAAATAACATGAGACCAAGAGGTGTTCAGGAGTCTCATTTTATTTCTCACTTTATTTGCAGATATTCAATAAGATATTACGGGCAGGTGCGTTTAAACCATCAGAGATGTGTGACCGTCTGAAATGTTTATTACTTTCTATCAAATACTGTTTCGAGTTTCCCTTTTTTTCAATAAAATTCAGCGAAACCAAACATTTTTATTGATACTCTCACAAGTTGTTTGTCCAACAATAATAAATAAAGATGCAGCAAGAGGAAATCATTTTAGCTGAAGGCCAAATTGAGAATTATATAAAAAAATAAACCACACACACACAGAACCACTTCAGTGCAACTAATGTAGACAGAGAACCAAACTGTACTGTCGGCCATGTTGGCATGATTTATTGTCAAGTACCGTTCTTAAAGGTGAAGCTGATCTTTTTTTTTTTGGGTGAGATTACACCATTCATGCATCTATTTCATCTTGTTTCTCTGCATCACTGATCACTTACTGGAATTATTCAAAAATACAACAATAAAAATGCAAATTTGTAATCTACTTATTCTGATTTAGGAATTATGTACCACTGGGGGTTCATTGGTCCTCAACATTTATAGAAGATTCGTAGATAAATGAAGCCCTGATGCTTGAGTGGAGTGAGCAATACGAATAAAATCCTCTTTCCTGTCATGATACAGTAAATCTTAATTTACTATTTATTGAGAAATCAAAATCTTGTCTTTTTTTTTTGGTTAATTCAGTGAACTAAATACAGAACATATTAAAATACTTCATCACAGTTTTAGTTTCAGGGTCCTGGTGTTGTGGATGCTCCGTCACAGTGATTCGATTAATGGAGACACTTTAACAGAACTGAGCATCATTATTATTTATTATTTATTATTAATACCTGAGCTTTTCTTACTAAACAGGTCAAACTGTCTGCTGTGAAAAAGGTCTGATAGAGATCTCAAACTGTCTGACGATCAACAGATTTCTATCTTTCTGTGATTATCGTCACATTGTTCAGCTGAAAAACAAAAAAAGACTTCAGCTGCTTCATGTGGAGGTTCAGACGGTGAAACTCACACAAGAATGAAGCTGCCCGTTGTCAGAGAACAAAAGCTCGTCCTCTGTGTGTGTGTTTGTGTCGAGTCAGCAGGTGAACTGGTGCCCACACACACACACACACACACACACACACACACGTACACACACATTTAACACACATTTAACAGCTCATTCATTCAAATCTTAGTGATGTTTTAATCAACAGTGTGTGAAAGTGCTGAGTGTGTGTGTGTGTGTGTGTGTGTCAGGTTCAGTGGTGGAAAGTACATTTACTCGAGTACTGTAGTTGTTCATGTAATTTTTTGTAATTTAACAATTTGTGATTGAATCCAGTTGATACTACTACACTTCAGAGGGATATATTTTACTTTTTACTCCTCTACATACAGTGGATATAAAAAGTCTACACACCTCCTGGTTCAAATGCCAGGTTTTTGAAATCCACCTTTAATGTGACCCATAACCTGTACAAAGGGAGGTAAAGTATAAGTATAAGTAAAAATAAACAATTGAGATAATGAGGTTGCACAAGTACAAGTGTGCACATCCTCTCTTATAACTGGGGGTATGGCTGTGTTAGGGATTTAACCAATTACATTCAAACTCATGTTAAATGGGAGTCAGCACACACCTGTCACCATTTAAAGTGCCTCTGATTAACCCCAAATAAAGTTCAGCTGTTCTAGTAGGCTTTTCTTCACATATTTGTAGCCACATCTTCCAGCACAAGCCATGGTCCGCATGCAGAGAGCTTCCAAAGCATCAGAGGGATCTCATTGTTCAAAGATATCAGTCAGTACAAAAGAATTTCCAAGGCATTAGATATACCCTGGAACACAGTGAAGACAGTCATCATCAAGTGGAGAAAATATGGCACAACAGTGACATTACCAAGAACAAACAACAAAATTGATGATAAAACGAGGAGAAAACTGGTCAGGGAGGCTGCCAAGAGGCCGACAGCAACATTGAAGGAGTTGCAGGAATTTCTGGCAAGTACTGGCTGTGTAGCATGTGTGACATGTGACAATCTCCCGTCTTCTTCATATGTCTGGGCTATTGGGAAGGGTGGCAAGACAGAAGTCTTCGATTTCTCGAAGAAAAACATCCAAGCTTGGCTTAATTTTGCAAAAAGACATTTGAAATCTCCCAAATGCATGTGGGAAAATGTGTTGTGGTCCGATGAAACCAAGGTTGAACTTTTTGACCATAATTCCAAAAGGTATAAAAGGGCCTTAGTCAGGGTGGAGGAAATTATGAACAGTTCCAAATACCAGTCAGTATTGGCATAAACCTTCAACCTTCCGACTTCTGTTAGAAAACTGAAGATGAAGAGGAACTTCATCTTTCAGCACGACAATGACCCAAAGCACACATCCAAATCAACTAAAGAATGGCTTCACCAGAATAAGATTGAGGTTTTGGAATGGCCCAGCCAGAGTCCAGACCTGAATCCGATCGAACATCTGTGGGGTGATCTGAAGAGGGCTGTGCATAGGAGATGCCCTCGCAATCTGTCAGATTTGGAGCAGTTCTTGCAAAGAAGAATGGGCAAATATTGCCACATCACAACATGTGCCACGCTGATCGACTCTTATCCAAAAAGACTGAGTGCTGTAATTAAACCAAAGGTGCTGCAACAAAGTATTAGTTTAAGGGTGTGCATATTTATGCAGCCAGGTAATTTTAAGGTTTTTTTTATTTTTCCCCTGTAAAGGTTTGTTTGGTTTTCAATTGCGTTGTACAGGTTATAGGTCACATTAAAGGTGGAAAAAGTTGTGAAATTATTTATCTTGGTTTTCTTTTTTTTTTTTTTTGTTACTTTTTTTTTTTTACATCACAAAAACCTGGCATTTGAACAGGGGTGTGTAGACTTTTTATATCCACTGTATATCAGACATCTTTGTTTTTACTTTTCAGATTAAGATTTTACATGAAAAATAAACCATGAGATAAAACCCAGTATTAAAGATTTAACCAGTGGTTAAATGAGTTTTTTTTTTAAACACTTCCACCAAAGAGACATTTACTCTTTAAGCTTTTGAGATGGTTTCATATAAATAACTTCTAGATACGTTTGTGGCCCAAATTATATTTAAGTAAAAAAATCTGTCAAAAGTCGCAACATTTTTTGTATCAGGACTTTGTTTAGTTTTTTTGTTTTATTTATCCTTTCCTCCACATTAATCATCTCATGTCCCCCAGTTTGGGAGCCGCTGGTCTAAACTACGAAAATCTACATTAAGTAGTTAAAACTAGCTTCACTTGGATGATCTACAACAAATGATCACATCTGATAATGTCATATTATGAATTATCAGTCATAAGGAAAACACTTTTATTTATATACTTTATGTATATTTTGCTGTTAATACTTTTCCCTATATAAGATTTTGAGTGAAGGACTTTTACTTCATTTTGCAGTGTTGTGTTTCACTCCTGTTCGGGTATCGAAAGTTTCACAAATTGTAAAACCTTTTGAGGCAAATAATCTGTGAAGTTGGGGTGTAAATAAGACTGACTTGACTTGCAGGTTCTGGACAGTGACCGGTTGGTGTTGCAGAAGATGAAGAAAGCTGCTAAAGCCAAATACACATCAGGACAAGGTACACACACACTCTCACACACAAAATGAAATATAATGTTCAAAATGTTGAAGCATACACACACACATTCATTCCTGTATTAACTCAACCTCCCTCTTTCAGAGCACGTGTCTCATTTGGAGCAGTACATTAACTCGATGGAGAAGCTTTCGGTCAACTGTCACTCGAACGGAGAGACGGAGGTCGGCTCGGCCTTCTGCCGACTGGCTGACTTTTCTAAAGAGCTCCTCTCTCCCATGAAGAACCTGGTAAGTCGCAGAGAGTCACGACACCTGAAAACAGTCGCTGCTGTGACCTTATTCAGCTCTTAACCAGCTGAGAAAACCTCTTTAAAATGATCTGGGCCTTCACTGGTCCACTGGAAAAACACCTATTTTAAACAGTATGATTAGTACTAACTGGTTCACTCCAAACTCCCTTTATTTAATTTATGAATTCGCCAAATGTTGGATTAAAAACCTCTGATAAATTCTTAACTGGTCCTTTCCAAACTCCACTGTGAAACCTCTCATTGTCTCTTAAATGTTCGTTCCAAACCTGCAGGTAAAACCAAACAGAGCAGCTTCACTCAAACTTCAATCGGTAGAAAACCTTCGATTTAAAAACGTTTTCCTTTTAACTATTCTCGTCCAACCTCCGCTGAGAAACCCTCAAACTGGAAAACCGTAAACTCTGAACAGCTTCGTTCCAGACTTCATTGAAAAACCTTTTAATTAAAATCCTGTGATACTAAACTTCATTGGGTCTGATTACAAAACAAACAAACTGTGTGCTAACAGGTCCATTTCAAACTCTGCTGGGAAACACCAGTTAAGAAGCTCTGATTATTTTCTACCTGGTTTATTCCACACTCCACTGGAAAATTCTGATTAAAAACAATTAAAAACTGGATGTGGTTTTACTTTCATTGAATGCACATCATACAGGGTGTTTTTTTTCTGACTGTACTCTTTATTTTTATTTTTATTGACAGTGGAACTTACTTTAATTGTATTTTACAGGAAGATATTCACCATTTAGTCATCGTCTTATTGTTGTTATGTTGTGCAGTAGAGTTAAGTTTTACCCATGATGCCTTTCAACAGTGAATTTTCTCCACCTTTTGTGTGCGCACAGTTAAAAAGCATGCTCCACAACATCAACTTCTTCCTGGACTCTCTGGTTAAAGGAGACCTGAGGGAGGTGAAGGGGGTGAGCACTTTATTTTTTCTTACTGCCCTCACATCACCTTGTTGATTTACAGTAGTAGTTATCATATTTGGCCTGAGGGCGGCGCTGTTTGCCCCTGACCTGACCTGACCTGTTCTCAGTAAAGTCCAGGATAATGATCGGATGCTGCATCTGCGTGTTTACATTCTGCCACGAAGCTCGATAGTTCGTCCTCTGCGGCTGTGTTGAAGTTAATGACAATAATTAAAGCAGATGTAACGTTTCCTCCTCCGTCTCTCCGGCTCTCTCTTTGCAGGATCTGAAGAAGCCTTTCGACAGAGCGTGGAGGGACTATGAGAGCAGATTGTGAGTGATGATCACACTGAACTATCTCTTTTTTTCAAGTACACCGGAGGTGTTTACATGCACATTAGTATCTCCAGTTTTATCATGTTTTTGAGGTATCCTGGTAATGTGCATATTCACATCATTATAGTTTCTTAAAACCTGGATAAGTTCTTCTAAGTACAATTTTTGGGAAACCTGGCTGTGTCTACTGGATAAAAGATGTGATGATGACCTTAATGGTGAAATGAAAGTATGTCCAGACATCAGTCTAAGTAATAACTTATAGGGTTAACAGATATTTTTTTCTGTATAAAGCCACTTCTCAAAAAAGAAAAAAAATACTTTGCTGTGATAAAGATATAAAGACATGCTTTAAATTGAGATGTTTATCGCTACATGTTTTTGAAATCCTGTCCAGGATGTGATGGTCTTTTTATAAATTCTCATGTTATCAGTGGAGCTCTGATCGGGGGCCAGTTTATGATTAAATTAAATCATAAAAAAGCTTTTCTTACTTCTTCTGATACCTACTGACAGAGTTTTATCTCTTTAAGCCGCCAAAAAACAGTTGGATGGAAGAATTCTTGGAAACTGACTAAAGCAGGCAGCATTTTATTTTATGTGAGAAAATTCAAGTTACAAATGAGGACTGCAGTGGGAAAAAAGTTTGACTCACAAATATCAGAAATGTCTTGGCAGTGAGTAATTGGTCAGCTTTCCTCCTTGTTAGCATACATCCTTCACGGGCTACCGCAGTTTAAAGTACTTCAAAGGCTTCGTCTGGAGGATTGTCGAAGGTGCAAACAGCCTGTCGGCGGCTGGAGGATTTTAAAACCTGTTCAAATGTCTGTGGCACAGTTATTGATCCAACCCCATATTCAGGTTCGTCCCTGAGGACATCACTGCTAACTAAGGCACAGTTGAGGCTCCTTCTTTACACTTCTTGCACAAAAAAAAGATTTTTCTGAAATGGGGAAAAAATTCCAGCCACCGCCATTTCAAAAACTCTGGCCGGAGGCTGTAATTGAAAACTTCAGGCCTGACAAATCATCGCGCCTGTGTGTGATTTTGTCCAGTTTCTCCTTTTCCCCTTCTACCTTTTTGATATAAGGTATGCATGCAAAAGGCTCTTATTATAACTCCAGATCCTATAACATCGGTAACCTGGAGGATAAATTGTGTCACTGCTCTCATCTGTCAATCATTACTGTTCAAATAAAGGAGCTAAATCCAACAGCAGCCAGACACCGAGTACACCGTATGTTTTACCTCATGTTTACCTCAGTTAGTGTGTGTGTGTGTGTGTGTGTGTACAAATCTAACAAACCCATCATTTGTAGTGTTGTTACAGTAGATCTTGTTGATTGATTGTGGTTGACAGGCTGCAAATAAGAAAAGACGCAGCTGGTGAAACTCACAGCTCGTCTTATCTCTGTGCAGGATTTGTGATGTGTTTAGTGCATTCAGATAAAGTGTGTGCGTGTGTGTGAGAGCAGTAAGCAGGTGGAGAAGGAGAAGAGGGAGCTGGCTCGGCAGTACGGGATGGTGAGGAGCGAGGTGAGTGGAGGAGAGATCGCAGAGGAGCTCGAGAAGGAGAGACGCTCCTTCCAGCTGAGCATGTGTGAGGTAAGCGACTCCTCCACCTTCACCTCCGACTTCTTCTTCCACATCCTCCTCTTCATTTTACCACTCTGAAACACTCTGACATCCATCACGGATTAAATGTGCAGCCCCATAAATACACTCCTCTCTCTTCCTCTCTCTCTCAGTATCTCATTAAGGTCAACGAGATAAAGACAAAGAGAGGAGTCGACCTTCTGCAGAACCTCATCAAACACTACCACAGCCACAACAAGTACGAACAATCACACACACAAACACACAAATCTACATGCAATAAAGGGAGATAACTGTATTTACTCTTTGTGTGTTTGTGTGTTTGTGTAGTTTCCTGCAGGAGTGTGTCTCCACCACTCAGCGGTTGAAGCAGTACATGGAGGAGCTGAATGGAGTCCTGACGACGGTACGAAAACAACTGACAGCAGCACAGCACTAATGTTGTGGCTCTAATGAACACTGAACAACACTGTTAGCTTCATTGATTACTGATAATTTGACACTTTTGTTAAAATGATCTGCAGTCCTCAAGGCCAAACCGGCCAAACCTGCCAAAGTGCATTCACATTCACAGAAGATTTCCGAGTGAAACCCCAAATATGAATGACTTTTCTCACACAAATTACTCCCTTTCTTAGAGGTAGAGAGAAACTATGACAATCGGCTGGTGTAGTTATCACTATTTAATTTTCACAATAAAGCCTTCAATAATAGTTGTAAAACTGATGGGGAAAAAAACAAAGTAGGACAATAAAGAGTTATGTGTATGAATCCGTTTTCTCAGATCAAAGTAATTACCTACATTTACTGCAGTACTGTACTTAAGTACAATTTTGAGGTACTTTACTTGAGCATTTCTATTTAAGGATATTTTAAACTTCTACTCACACATTTCAGATGGAAATATTGTACTTTTTACATCATTAAATGAATTTAATACTTTGCAGATTCAAATGATCAATACCAAATATAATAAACAAATTAATTATGATGATAAAGATTTTATTGATCATTTGGTTCAACTCCAACATTAAAATAATTTACATATTGATGCATCAATGTAATCCAGTACAATATACATTATTTTGAAATAGGCTGAATTTTAAGTATTTTTTAATTGCGACATATGTAAGTAAGTAAAAATTTGAATTTTGCTTGTTTTTCTTAAGTAATATATTTGAGTACTTCTTCCACCACTGGAGGCTTGTAATGACATGATCAGCACAGAGAAAAATCAACCTTCTGACAAATAAGGTGTATGAAAACTAACAGGATCATTTTAGCCTGATAAACACATGTTAACCTGGATTAGTTAAACCTCTCAGGTGAACCGATGTGTGTCTGCAGGTGAAGCAGCGTCAGGAGGAGGAGAAGAGGCAGCTGGTTTCTCTCAGAGATCAGCTGAGGCCGGTTGTCCACACAGAGCAGGTCAGAAACACAAACACTCGATTTAACTAAAATTATAATACTGTTCAACAGGTAATCAATTTGTGTGTGTGTGTGTGCAGGACTCTTTACCTAAGCAGGTGTACAGTATGCATCAGCTGCTGGGGGACAAACAGTACGGGACAGAAAGGACAGGATTCCTCTACAAGAAGAGTGACGGGTGTGAACAAATAAAACACACACACTAACAGACACAGACACACACACACACACACACACACACACACACACTAACCATCACTGACCATCAGTGTTTTTAACGTTTGAGGACTGAAACTGTGTGTTTGTGTTTCAGGTTGAGGAAAATGTGGCAGAAGAGGAAATGTTCAGTTCTGGCAGTTCAACTGTTACCTGACCATCGCACACGCTACTGTGAGTTTACCTGTGTGTGTGTGTGTGTGTGTGACCTCCGACCTTTAACATCCTCTCAGTCCAACTGAAATTATATTCAGTCGTCTATTTTTTGTAGTAAAAAAAGTAACATGTTATTAGTTTAAGTAAAGCTGAATTTTTTTCTTAAAGGATTTTACAGTATTTATTTTCATTTTTTATTTTCTCATATTTTTATTACATTTTTCACCTTTCATTTATATTTGATATGCATATATCTACTATTTTTCCCATTTACTCTCATTAGTTTGTGACCTGTGAAGTATCCTAACCTGCACTGACCTGAATGAAAGATGCAGCACAAAAACATATTTATTTGATTGATTGATTGATAGATAGATACTGATCACTTCTTTCTCTCTCTCTCAGCCGAGCCGAATAAACCTCCTACTAGACTGAACCTGCTCACCTGTCAGGTTAAACCCAGTGTGGAGGACAAGAAATGCTTCGACCTCATTTCTCGTAAGACACGCTTTTACACACACACACACACACCTTTTTTGTAAGTGGTGGTTGCCTGGTTGCCTAAATAATCGTCGCTCACAGCTCTTTGGCTTCGCTGTCATCATCAAGAGTTTAGTACTGACACTTTTATTTTGAAACTACAAACAAATATGCAGTCTAGTAAATAAAACAGTTACACGGTTGCTAAAAGTTCATCCTTCCAACCAATCACAATCCTTAATTCTCAAGCAGCCACTGTACACATGAATGTAACACAATATATTTAATTGTATAATATATAATAAAACATATTTAACTTTGTCCCTCAGATAATCGGACCTACCACTTCCTGGCTGAGGATGAAGCTGAGTGTGTGGCGTGAGTAAAAAAGTTATTGGTATATTTATTAGCTATTATTATAGTATAGATTTTCTAGAGAATAAAATACATAAAGTTTACTATTATAGTCTGATGCTGGCGTCCTGTATTTATTCTTATCATAAAAACAATAAAGTATCGAATGTGTGTGTTTGTGTATGCGTGTGTGTTCAGCTGGATCTCGGTGCTCAGTAACAGCAAGCAGGAAGCTCTGAACGTTGCTCTGGACGGGGGGAGGAAAGGGGGAGGAGGAGGGGAGAGCAGCGTAGAGGATCTGACCCGGGCCATCACTGATGACATCAGACGGATGCCAGGAAACAGCACCTGCTGTGACTGCGGAGCTCCAGGTAAAAAAACAATCAATCAATCAATCAATGCATCAGCTCATCTCCACCCTTTAACCAAACATGGACGTTCCAGCACCAGTAGAAACTTTAATTTAACCAGGTTGTGTCATTAGCCAGGTTTAAATCCATCTTTCCACCCACTACTCGTAGACCATTATTAGGACTTGGTTCACTAATAACCAACAGCAGGTGGCGCTAATTTTCTAGTTGAGAGTTGTCATTGCAGAAGACGAGGGCACAACAAGATGATGTAATTATGTGAACGCCAGTGAATCTCAAACAATGAAAAACTGTAGAAAACAGGATAGATTATAGATAGATAATATGACATTTATGTTTGTTTCATGTATTAAAGTTAGGAAGGTTACAGTTTCCTCGTCACTCACAGATCTGATGATTTCATCTTCCTCCATGTTTCATCTCCTCAGTGGATGTTTCATTCACGTGCTTCATTTACGTTGTGATTTATTCGTCTGTTTCCACATTTTCCACCTCGTATTCTGTCACTATACTCAGATTTTTTTTTGTCCACCATTTCCACTGTTTTTTAATGCCCAAATTAAAAGTGTGCATTTAAATGGGTGGATGGAAACCAACCTATTGAGAGGAAGATATCATTTTCTGGAGAGACCTGACAACAACAGCATTTATATTTACAATTACAGGAGTCCCGATGAACATTAGAACTGGTGTTGGAATAATGAAAAATTAATCTGAAACTACCTCGATAGATTGATTAATTGTCATTTTTTAAAAACAAAACTCAAACATTTCCTTTTTTCAACCTCTGAAATGTGAGAGATTTTGGTTTTCTTACTCTTCTGTGAGAGTAAACACAAATATATTGGAGCATGTTGGACTGTCGGTCAGACAAAAAAACAAAACAATCTGAAATTAAATAAATAATTACATAAATAATTGGCAGATTATTTGATATTAAAACTGATCTGCTTTTTTTTCTGTTGCTACTTTGGATGTGACGGTCAGTGAAACTCATCAAATAAATATGTCATTAACAATAAACTTTTACTCTCTCTCTCTCTGTAGATCCTGGATGGCTCTCGACCAACCTTGGTATCCTGACTTGTATCGAGTGTTCAGGGATCCACAGGGAGATGGGGGTCCACGTCTCCAGGATCCAGTCTCTGAGCTTGGACAGTCTGGGGACCTCAGACCTGCTGGTAGATCTGAGCTTAACTAATCCACCTTAAATCCATCCTGTAGTCTGCTGGGTTTAGTTTGACTTCACAAGCGCTGTTATTGAATGTTTCTTACTCACATTCACTTTAGGACTCATTTTTATGCCCACAGTCTGTAGCTTTGACTTTTTAATCAAAGAATCAGACAGCTGATCTATTTTTGCACTGATGGTTCATAGATTCACATCCATCCAATCTGTGGAAGTGCTCAAACCATCTAAAATGATCTATGGTGAAACTGAATAGGACCCCCGGATCCTGCAACTAAACCCAGCTGAGAGACACAGAAGATAAAGACAGTTCAGCAGTTTCTTCACTCAGTTCTGTTGTCAAAATATGAGGTTGATTTCAGACCCTGGAGATTTTCTTTTTCAAAAGGCTCTAACTTTGTTTTCTGATTAAATTTCCTGCTGTTTGTAAATGAGTGCAGGAAGTGAGAAAATTCTGTCTCTTCTCTCTCCTAGTTGGCCAGGAATGTTGGTAACTCTGGTTTTAATGAAATACTGGAGGCGAACCTGCTGAGTCCGTCACTGAAGCCTTCACAACACAGCCACATGTAAACACACACACACACACACACAGGTGCATGTTCCTCTTGTAAAAATGTGTTTTCATTTTAACACACTGGATGTTATGGTGCGTGTGTGTGTAGGGCGGAGCGTAAAGACTTCATCCTATCAAAATATCAGGACATTCATTTTGTGAGGCGGAGCCACAACTCTGCTGCAGCGCTGCGACTCAACCTGCAGGAGGCGACAAAGAACTGCGACATCTACAGTCTGATCCAGCTGTATGCTCAGAGGACGGAGCTGAGCCAGCCGCTACACTCACACATACAGGTAGACACATACAGGTACACACTCATACACAGGTCAGCACAGGTATACACATACAGGTATATTCATGTAAGTCAACACACATAAAGGTACACACAGATAGGTACAGGTACACACACACACAGGTCAGCACAGGTACAAGTATACACAGGTACACGCATACAAGTATACCAACAGAGCTGCACACACACAGGTACGCACAAACCTACGTACACAGGTAATTACAGGTATACAGGGAGTTCTCTTCCTACGGACACGACGTAACGCGATTTTCGCTGTAAGTCGGAACTCACATATGTGACAGACACACACATACTTGCACATGATGTTACAAACAGCCGCAATAATGAATGAAGTCAAAATGCTGTGTAGCATGCACACACACAACACACACACACACACAAACCGTTCATACACCCATTCTATGTCACTCACCTGACACAGTGGTAAAATCATAATCTAGGACATAAAACACTGTACAGTATTTGTTTTAAAGTCGCAGACGCCGTACGTCAGAATGATGGAACAAGACTTTCTTTATAAATTTATGGGAAGTGGCGACATAACCACAAAACGTTGTAGGTCGAGGATGTCGTAAACCGAGCACCTCCTGTATATAGATACACACACATACAGTTGCACACAGGGGTATACACTCATAGGTATATTTATATACAGGTACACACAGGTGTATACACACTTATGTGTATACACACAGGTCAACACAGGCACTGGCACTGGCATACACAGGTACACACACACACATACAAGTATACACACAGGTCAGGTCAGCACGTAGACAGGTATACCCATAACTGTGTACACACACAAGTATATGCATGTACTCACACACACATGCACACACAGGTACATGCTCATACAGATATACACTCAGAAATATACACATGTACACACGGGTACATACAGGTATACATACATAGATACACACACAGGTATACACACAGGCATATGCACTTACCCATACACACACACAGATACACACAAATACGTGCACACACACATACAAGCAAGTATATATGTATATGTACACATTCATACAGGTACACAGATCAAACAGGTTAACTCCCATAAACACATACAGACACTTATCAGTGTGTTTCCATGCCAACAGGAGAAAGGAGAGACTGCGCTCCATCTAGCCGTCCTATTGGCTGACAGGACGTCGTTGCACATCCTGGACTTCTTAGCCCAGAACTGGTGAGTCTCCTCTGACAAATGTTGAGTTAATCTGTGTGTGTGTTAATGTGTACACCTGTGTGTTCACCTGCATATTTGTTTTTTTCCTCTTCAGCTCTAATGTGGACATGCAGACGTCAGCAGGAAACACAGCGCTGCACTACAGCTGCCTGCACAACAAGAGCGACTGTGTGAGACTGCTGCTGAGAGCCCGGGCCAACACACACATCAGTAATACACACACACAATCACACACACAGTCACACACACATGTTTGTACACTGTGAGGACCCTCGTTGATGTTTCCCCTCTTAACCTTTACCTAATCCTCATTTAAACTTTAACTCTAAAAAAGTTCAGCCCTCTGACAGCCCTTTGGAGGAAAAAAATTAAAGAACAAAGTATCTTCAGTTTCTAAAAATACCTTCACTCAATCAAATATATATCTTTTTTAGATTTTTAGAAAGATATTTTTAGTTACTTTCCAAAAATATCCTCTTTTTAACTCGTTCTCTATTTGAACAGAGAACGAGCTGGGGGAGACCGCTCTGGACGTGAGCCGCAGGTTGAAGCACGGCCACTGTGAGGCGCTGGTGAGTTCACAGTTAAACTCACTAAAATGTGACTGCTGATGTCAGCGTGACACTTACTGTACCTGTGTGTGTCTGTGCAGCTGCTGCAGGCCCAGTCCAACCACTTTGACCATCACGTCCACGTGGAGTACGAGTGGAGGCTTCGCCACGATGATCTCTACGACAGTGACGATGACTTTGACGACAAGGTAACCATGCCAACCAGGAGCCTGCTGATTTATCTGCTTTATTCCCTCTTTGTTCAAGAAGGAAAACATGAAGGTCGACTGCTTTAGTTTTCTGCCGTTTGCTGTTCACAACACAGCTCTGATACAATATTAAATTTTCCTTCTCTGTTGTCTGCTTTTGAATAATGATTCTTAAAAACACTTCCTCTGTAGTGTCAAAAGTATATTTGGGTATCTGCCTTTCCTAAAACTTCAAAAGTAGCTGAATGCATCAAGATTATTCTAATGCAGTTGGTTCAGATTATACAATTTATAAAGCAAAAGAAAATTCTTGAACATTCATTGTTTTATCATTTACAGAAATGTAGTTTAGTCCAGACACTCGTGAGGATTTTAAATATTTATTGTAACAATAATAATTTTAATAATAATTTTTGTGCAGCGATGTGACTCTCTTGTTCCTCCTCTTCTGTTTCAGAATGGACCAGTGAAGAAGGAGCGCTCCTCTTCTTCCTCCTCGTCCTTCACCTCCTCCTTCTCCTCCCGTCCGTTCAGCTTCAGCCAGTCCACCTCCTCCTCCATCACCCCGTCCTCCTCTGGAACAGCTGGAGGAGCAGCAGGAGGTCTGCTCAGTGTGGGGAGGAGGCTCGCCATGGCTATGGAGCTCCACAGCCGGCCCTCAGGCTCCGCCTCCAGCCCGCCTCCTCCTCCCCCGTCCTCTCCAGCCCCCCCACTGCCCCCCAGGGTCAAAGGTGAGCTCAGACTCTGCTGTTGTGTTTTATTATTACATCTGTGATGTTTCCAGGTGTTTGTATGTCTTCATCTTCTGCTCAACTGAAAAATCAACAAAACACACATTTCTTCCTCTCTCTTGCATTTAGTTTGCTTTGAGCCGTGTTTGATCCAGCAGCTGGATTTGCCAGCAATTCCAAAATAAAAGCTTGTAATTAAATACTGGCAGAAATAATACACAGAAAGCTGTCTATATGACCTGGTATTTAACATTTGTCTTTACATTACATTTACATTTACCTCGAGGTATAATGTGTTATAGTAAATTCAACTCACTTATGAACTTAAATGCTAGTTTATTTAGTCTCTGCTAAGTTTGTGTCAATGAAAGCCAACATTTTCTGCAGATGTCTGACATTAAATCATTCCAGTGGCTCAAAGGGTATACTCCCTCTTTTTCTTGGTAATGTGAAACATCTGTTTAAAGTGTTGACTGTCACTGACAGAAGCTTAATAGCATTAAAAACATCTGTAGAAAAAAGGCAGAAATTAGGGTTAACTTTCATGTTAACTATCTCAAATGTACATTTTGCTGATTTCATCATGACAACAGGTGAATATGGAGGAAGTTTTGAGATTTTGTAAACAGTGTCATTAGAAAACTGGGAGGTTTCTCACTAAAATAAGACCAGAAATAAAGACCATGTTCTGAAACAAAAATCCATCCTCCATCTCTACTTTCTGTCATCCTCCAGCTCCCAATGTTCCTCCTCCTCCCCCTCCTGCTGGGGGGGAGGGAGCTGAGGAGGAAGAGGGGGAGGTCTTCTTCCCTCTGACTGGAAACAGAAAGACGACCCCTCTCCCTCCCATTGCCGTCCGACACAAGAGGAGCTGCTCCGAGTCCAGCAAGAACGGTAACATCTGAGAGACACACTGCAATTAATCTGTCAAAGTAATACTGTGTTATTAGCTGAGTGTGTGTGTGTGTGTAGATTATGGGTTGCCAACCAGTCCCAGGATCTACAGTGGTCCAGACTCCTCCTTCAAGAAGTGTGTGTGAGTATCTGAAACACAGTCACAATAAATTTAAACATTAATTCACATTTTATTATAATAAACACATTTAGAGGGACGAGGCCTCTGATTGGATCTTTAGTGGCATGATGTCACACCTGCTCAGGTGCCAGACAGTCTGGATTTTCTATTTTCTAGTTCTACTGACAACACCAAATTTATTTTTAGTAGCTTTAGTGATCAGAACAAAACTGACATCATTTAAGCAAATCACCACGATTTATGAAAAACCATCAATATAACAACACAGTGGATAAATTAAAAGTGAGGAGCGCTACGATGCTTTGACCTCTGATCTGATCACCTGAACTGAGGGTTAGATGTGATAATGAAACACTTTTATGTTGTTTGAATTGTGTTTATTCAGTGGGTTTAAAAAGTTGTATGCACTTATAGGACCAGTGTGTAGGATTTTGTGTATGTATTGGTGAGGTTGCAGATTTCAACCAGCTAAAATATATGAACTGACAGTGACTACCATAATTATGAATCTTATCTTCCATTTCTGGCTAAATATCCCTCTAAATCCTTCAGACTGGTCCTTTTAAGTAGAACATCAACATCTCACTGTAAAAATACTCTATTATGAGTAAAAGTCCTGCAATGTAATTTTTATTACAGTGAAAGAACTTAAGCATTAGCAACAAAATCTACAGAAAGTAAAGAAAACTTGCAGGAGACAGAACAACACCCTTTCATAGTGTCATCATTGATCATCATCAGATTATTATTGTTACTTATACCTGACACTTATACACTTAAAATGTTTTTACACTAAATTCAAAGGAATAGAAAAATATATTTGTATTGACAATTTATTCTTAGCAGAGTACTCCAGCTTTTCTGCAGCTGAACTGTCAACCTTTACTGACCTCTTGTGGACTGAAACTAAATTACAGCTCAGATAATAAACCTGTCTTCTCTGTCTGTCTGTCTGTCTGTGTGTCTGTCTGTCTCTCTCCAGTCCAGCTTCTCCTCTCAGCTCGCTGGCTGAACGACCAGACAGAGGTATTTCCTGTCCAGAAACGTCCAGCTGTCTCTTCTATCCGTCTGTCTGATGAATCGATCATGTGTAATTGTATATAAATGGTAGCTCCCTGTGTTTGCTCAGGAGCTTTGAGGAAAACCAGGGAGCCAATAAAGTTAGATTGTAAATTTAGTTTTTTATATAATCCCTTTAACAGATACACATGTTATATCATTATATGCTATTTTCTGTCTTTTTTGTACTTTATTATAGAGCATTGTTTTTCAGTCATTTTCAAGCAAACATTTGATGGTTCAAGCTTCTCAGATGTGAGAATTTCTTGATTTGACAAAAGCAATTTTAAGACTCAGACACTTGGACTGGCATTTTATAAATCAAGCAATTAATTGATTATACTGGGAAGATGATCTGGAGATTAATTCAGAATTAAATAATTATTAGCTACCATACTTTATTTAAAAAAAAACACTTCACAGGGCATTGACTAACTTGACATTTAAATATTTAATTATTTTTTTGTGTCTCAGGTTTCCGGAGGGCCGACAGTGATGGAAGCTCCTCCCACTTCACGCCACCTGCCAGTAAAGCTCCGCCCAATGGGTCCCCCACCAATCAGCGCTCTCAGAGCTTTGAGAATGACAGAAGAGGCCCCGCCCCCCAGCCACTCCCTCGCCGATCATTGGTGAGATTTTCAGAGGCCTAGCAACCGCCTAAAATCACCATAGAAACCACATCACATTCCAGCAGCACCTTAGCAACCATCCTTAACAGCCTAGCAACCAGTTACTGATGCCTAGCAACCCCGTAGCAACACCTTAGAGACGGATTCAAATAGTTAATATAAAATATAAATAAAGGAATTTAATAAATTATGTATTATTACAGGTTAAGATAGCCAGCAGTATTTAAATTCAAATTAGCTCCACCTTTACCTTTTCTAAAGACGAAACACATTAATGCCTCAATAATTATAATCCAATAATAATAATAATAATAATAATAATCATCGTCATCATCATCATCAAATGGACATAATGAGCAATTTTATTAATTTGGTGGTCATATTTTGACACTCATACTTAAGTGAGCTTTTCAACGCAGGGCTTTTACTTTTAACAGTATTTTTTAACTGTAATATTGCTACTTTTACTTAAGTACTAAATATTTTCCACCACTGGAAACTAAATATCTGCAGCCACCTTGTCACATTTGCTTTGATGGTGAGCATATTTTCCTTTAAAGTCTATTTATGGATATTAATCTATTAATATCTCCTAATATTATCGTTAGTAGTATTACTTTCTTCATTACTCACTAATGTGTCACGAATGTTATTTTCTTATCAGCCTCGGGGTGCGACGAGCCGCCGGGTTGAGGCGTTGTACGACTGTCAGGCCGACCATCACGATGAGCTGAGCTTCTCTGAAGGACAGGTGCTGGTGGTGCTGGGACAGGAGGACAACGATTGGTGGGTACGTATCATCGTTCTGCGCTCTGATTGGTGCTCTGGAGAGACACAGTGGAGAAGCACCTGTTTGTTCATGCTCACTAAATATGAGACTTAAACTAAATAATGCTTTGAAAACAAAAACAAGAATCAAATGACCATAATTTAACAAATGGCTAAACTATTATAAATAAATACTTTCTTCAAAATCTAGAGGCAAAATGATTATTGGTAGGTGGAGTTTTAATTGGAGTTAATATTAATATGAATGTAAATATATGTGTGTTTGTGTTTGTGTGCAGCATGGTTACATAGAGGATGAACCCGACCAGAGAGGTTTGTTTCCGTCCAGCTTCGTCCAGCTGCTTTCAGACTGACATGAACCAGGACTGAAAAAGACCAGGACCAGTGCAGATCCTGGACCAGTAAGTACAGATCCAGACCACATCAGTCAGCTTGGAGCACCAGAACCTGGACCTCAGGAAAACCAAGACCACAGCCAAACCAGATGAGTGCTGAACAGCAGGTGCTGCATCCTGCCGATCTGCAATGGACCAGGTCAGACTTTCAGGTTTTTGTCCCACTCCACCTCCCAGGACCGTTCACATGATCACGGTCCAACGACAGTAGTTCCTGTTGTCAGCCATGTTGTCATAGCAACCAGAGTTTCTAATGCCTTCCGTTACCGTGGAAACCTTACAGATGACCTCTCAGCGAGGAATCTAGACCTTTATGTAGCTCGGGTCATGTGATAATGTTGCCATGGGGACGACCTCACACAGACCAATCAGCAAAGATTTCATGCTGATGTTGATGATACTTTTATTTACTTTTATTTATTTACTTAAAATTAAAAATAATATTCTATGAAGAGCACAGATGACTGCAGGTTACTACAAAATAAAACAATCCACTGGACCCTTATTTTGAAAGTTTTTTTTTTTTTCTGTTCTAATTTATTCTAATGTATTTATTGTTATTGGTCCTGTGGAGACACCGCCACACGAGCCGCTTCTGTCCCATTTCAGGCCCTTTGCGAAGGGGCGGGGCTAACAGGGTCCAACAAGTGACCAGAGCACAAAGGATTGTGGGATACTAAAGACCAAAGGATAAACACCGTCATCTACTCTACATTCAGGTGACATCAGTCGGTTGGAGCCTGAAATGGGACACAGCCGATGCTTCCAGCTGCCTTCAGTGTCACAAGATATCACAACGCCTCAAAGAGGAAGTAGCGTTTTAATGCCGTTATTACAAAACTAGAGTTGCTCATTTCCTTGTAAAAATGACTTCACATTATAACAAGATATCTTATCATTTTCATTCATCCCACTACATACCAGATAATTAAGTTTTAACATGAAACTGTCATACAACTTATTGTATTATTATATTATACACACACACACACACACACTAAACCTTTCTTGTTATTACAAAATGCCATCATATCTTGTTGGATAAAGAAATGTTTGTTTTAACAACAGACTAACTTCTCATGTTGTAACAAGAACAATTAGAATAGAACAAATTACATTTATATGTGATTTTAAAAAAAGTTACTTGTTGAAAGAATAATTTGGCATCTAGTAATAATGACAAAAAATAACATCACACAAACATCTTCTAAAGGAAACTGAGCTGATTTTTTATTATGGTGGCAGCAACACATTTCCACCAGGAAGAACTTTATAGACGCCAAACTTTTCTTATCTGGATTTGATTGTTTCAACTTTTACCTCCAGAGTTTTTGACAGAAACAACAACAACAAAAAAAAACATGTTGTTTTTATATTTTTATTTCATTCAATGTGAAGGCAGTGGGTTTAAGTTTTGAAACATCACAATGCATCTGTCTGTTTGGTCACTATGAATGAATGAATGAATGAATGAACTGAGGATCAGTTTAAGTGAAACTGACATTTCTTTTTCTTTCATCAAACAGAGTCACAGTTTAAACATGATGAGCTGAATTAAAGCTATGAAAACTGAACATACATCATACGTACATCTTGTTTGGTCAGTGGATATTGCTCTGCGCTAAATACAGATTATATACAACTCTTTATGATGGAAATACCGGCATCTGATTGGTTGCTTTGATTTAATCTGCAACATCCTGCACTCAGGATGGAAATAATTCTTTACATTTCCAGAAACCTAATAAGCACAACTTTGGATTTATACTCACGACAAACTTTTGGGTAAGAGGACGGAAATCTTTTTATTATAATTTAGTCTGCAAATTCCAAAACCTTGCATCCAGATGTGAAGTCCAGCTCAGGTCTCTGGGGGGCTTCTGCTCTGTCATTTAGTGGCTGAACCTTCCTCATAAAGTGGCTCATTTCCTAGTTTACCGGCAGGAAGTTTTTCCGGAGAAGCTAACAAAGTGTTAAATCTCAGGAGTGAATGAAAACGGTTAAAAACGAGCAGCAGATGTTTCAGATTAAGCTGCAGCCTATAGGATGACTCAGCAGTCGAGGTTTAAAGAGACCATGCAAGTTGTTCAAACGGGGTTAAACTCTAAACTGCAGCCACGCTAACGACAGAGCAGCAGCCTGATGAGTCAGCATTTATGATTATTTATAGAGGCCTCAGTCTGCCTCAGACAAAGTGCTTAGGGGATCATCTAACAGTCTGAAACCTCCCTGTCCGACAGCTGCTTCTGACAATTTTTGTCACTCCCAAGACAGACTGTCTGAAAGTGTGCTCCCTTATCCTCATTTGTACGATTCACATTGACAAAGACAAAGAGCTGTTGGACGGACTCAGGGAGGCGGTGAGCCGCAGCCAAGTTTATGATGGCTGTTCACTCCGTGTTAATAGTGGGGCTGTTGGAAACAACTATAAACACTCTTATCTTCTCTGCCCTTAAATTATGTACCAGCAGGTTTGTCTGAAGCAGACTGAGCTCTGTACAGAACGATTTCACACTGGCAGGTTGGTCTGAATCTGAAAACCATATATCAGCAGTTCTCTGAGTCCCTTACTTGAGGCGACCTGAAAAGTGGAAGTCTCAGCTTGATGCCTGTTCAGTCAAAAAACAATGTGTAGTCTAAAAACCTGGAGTCCACATTAGTGGTATTTTTAGCATGAAAACTAGAGAGATAAAAGGCAAGAGACAATGTACTGCCAATCAGAACAGTAAACAACTACAAGAAAAGCACAGAGGTTAGAGCACTGATATACTTTATCAATTTTTACACATCAACAATCAGCTGCAGACTTTAAACTCTCTTAAATAGCTGGTAAACACCTGATTAGCTTCCTTGTAATATAAAAAACTTAATTACATGAGTGTTAAGTCTTACTTTCAGTGGATGCATTTACTCTTACATCTGTTACTTTAACCACTGAAGAAGCTGCTTACTAGTGCAACAGACAAAGCAACTAAATCAGCTTCAGAAGAATTGAGGATTTGAAAATTTGAAAAATAATATCAAACTACAGTGTGCAAAGCTGCATGTGTGCTGTATCTTACTTGAAACACTTGAATGTGTTATTTTACAAAACATTTAACATTACTATTTCTGAATATGAAAAATATTTGTTGATCTTTTTTACACTACAAAAATATTCAATATTTTGTATAATTGGCTAAACCAATTAAAAATATTTGATAACAAAAACCACGACAAAATTAATTAGTCTCTGTCTACGCATAAAATAATGTAAAAGACAGATAAGATGAATGAACGGTTGTTTCAATATGGTCTTAAGGGCAGACTTTCTTCATCAGCTGACCCAAATGTATGATCGCTCAGACTGTTGAACCAATATTGTTTGCTTCTCTTCCAAACTTCCAAAAAGTTGTTTAACTGCATCTTGTTGATGTATATCATTAATAAAGTGGGTGCACACAACCAATGGGAGGAACACGGGATTCATAGAGTAGCTATCATCCAAACATAAACGCACAGCTGAAAGAAACAAAATAAGCTATCAAAGAGGAATTATAAAACTCAGATTCAGACTTAGATTCAGTGTGAAAACGTCCTAAAATCCTCAATGTGTAAACATCAGACGACTCTGACTGACAATCAGCGACAGTTTTTGTACATTCACAGTAGTGATGTGACCGCCCTCTGCTTTTAACATGAAGACCAGCAGACAGCTGACTGAGTCCGCTGCTACCTGCTGGACTGGTCAGACTTCATTAACATGGTTTGTTTTTTTTGGTTGGACTTTAGATTAAAAGTTCATTGCACTACATCTTCCTCTCATTCATACACCTCAAACATTGGTGATGTGACTGATTGTTTAGACTTTGTCCATGTTAGGTTTTGTTTAATAAATCTTAAGTTAAAACTTGTGCACTGTCTCCTCGTCTTTGTTACTCCCATTACATCTGGTCACAAAGTTCAACAGTCTGCAGCTTTACTCACTGACTCACATGGTCTTTTAAAGCATCTATTACTAATAAAATGTTCCAGCTTTGGATAGTCAGTGAAATCTGCAGACTGTTGAATCACCAGGGAACACGTGGTGAATCTCAAACACAGGCCTAGAACCTCACACAGGCTCCTCTCACTCGCTGCATCCAGCTCCATATACGGTAGAGACAGGAGGTGTCATTGGTGATGTAACAGAAAACTTTGTTGTCCCATTTCCAGCTCAAGTCTTCTGGGACACAAACATCGTCCAAATCAGGATGGTTAACATTAGGTTACAATAAATGGATGGATTATACTTGATATAAAATACTAAATGTCTTGTGAAATGGTTGGACAGATAAGCAACAGCATTACTTCTTCCAGGCAAAGTGCTTCGATTAAAAAAAAAAAAAAAAAGAGTTATCCCTGTATAAGGCTTATATAAAATTCAATAAAAAAAAAAAGATATAAAAAGTCTGTGGTTGTTCCCCGCTCAGAGCAAAACTTTTGTGGTTGATCCTCGCAGTCATAGTCCATCTAAAAGTGGAGGGTCCCAAAAAGCAGTCTGTGTGTTCAAGTTGAGCTGGAACTCATTTAAACCGGCAGGAGTCTGCACAAGGGGGATGTCTGTGTACCGCCCGCAAGGTGGAGCTTTGATCCCAAATGGGTAACAGATTGAGATATATAAAAATGCCTCTGTCTAGCAGCAGCTTTAATCCAGCATGCTTGAATATCTGACTCAAGGAAGACGTGATGATTGACATGCAAGCAGTACACATCCAAATCTGCCAATAACAAGCCAAATCTGGCCGATGCTTCGCCGCACTGAAATCAGACTGAGCTGGATACCAGAAGAGATGTAGCCGGTTCTTCGTCTCAGTAATTAAGTGGTGAATAATGTGCGCTGAGCAGATCAGTCCATCAGTCAGCAGGTCTGTAGGTCAGTTGGCAAGTCAGTGGGCCTCCTTCCCTAGAGAACTGGTGACTGACCTGCTGACCAGTCTGGAGGTCAGCAGGTCTGGAGGGCAGCACTTTTGTAAACCAGCTTCTCAGTCTGTAGATCAGCAGGTCTGCAGGTGTCACAGGTGAAGCTTGATCTTGCCCTCCTTGGCGAGCTTGTTGATGATCTGCGTTTCAAAATCAGCGCTGTGGACGCCGGTCTTCCTGAAGGCTCCAGCATAGCGATTCTCCTCCCAGTAGTGATGCCAATTCCCATGCTGGTCTGCACCGTAACCGAACACAGACACCTGAACACAAACAGGAAGTGACGCCATGACGTACTGCAGCATGAACAAGTATGACACGCTGAACTGCCACTAAACACATCCTACATTTGTACACTTGACAATGTAATATGAAGACTGGACTCATGATCTTTCTGTCCCCTTTGTTCTCATAGCTTTAGGATGCATTCAAGAACAGAGTGTGCTTTGGAAATGATCCATGACTATCCCTGAATGCACCAATCAGACAAAAATAAGAAGCAGGTAAATTTGTTTATTTAAGTGTCCAAGTATCTCTGAATGTACTGAGAGGAACAGTTTTCTCAACAGTCCTTGCGCTCTGTTTTGTTACTACAGTAAAATAATGACTTAACTTTGACTGACAAATTGACTAAATGTTGTGTAGTATGTACGTGTCAGAGGTGAAGGCTCAGACTCCGCCCCTCCTACCTGGTCACAGGTGTGCAGGGCAAAGATGATGGCCAGCATGCCGGTGGACGGGTAGCGACCGTGGTGCTCAGTCCAGTGGTCATTGACATACTTAAAGAACACTGGGTTCACCACCAGGACCTACAGACATACAATGTATGTAAAAATGTAAAGAACATGTAAACCTGCAGAATCATCTGTTGAATTTTATGTTTATCTGCTTGTGTTAAGGGTAAATTGTTGTAAATTGTAATTACACATTACAAACATCAAAACCAGAACTGGAAAATCTAAAACTTCAAAACTTTCTCAGAGCACAAAAAGACTGAAAATGGTGCCAAAACAGTAAAAACTGAGGCTGTAAAATAACAACAGACTGCAAACAGAGGGCATGATGGGGCATTTATTTTACCTTGTCTTTATCAGCCTCCACTCGGTCTTTAACCCTCATGTAGGTCCTGAACACACAAAGAACTGCTGGTTATTATAAACTTATATGAATACATCAGAGTATAGAAGTACTGCATATTAGAATATAAAGTATTTTATCCATCTATATATCAATATATACAGTATATGTGTATGAGTACGTGTATTATCTGCATACATAAAGTCTATGGTATATAACAATACCCAACATTCGCATGCATGTGAACATTTTTTAAAAGGCAAAATCAAAAGTATTCACAAAGAACCTAAACAGCCTAAAACTAAGTTAAAATAACAGTTTATATTTGTGTATACATTTCTAAATTTCATGTGTGTATACTTCATGTAAGGTGTGTATTTATTGTCATATATATTTGCTAGATGTTAAATATATATTTCTAAATGTCTTTTGGGTTTTGAAAACACTGTATGCCCTTCATTTATTGCAGGACTGTTGTATTGGACTAAATTAGTTCTAACTAGGTGTTCCTAATAAACTGGCAGCTGAGTGTATTTCTTTCTATGTTTCCTAGATTTTGCGTGTATTTGTGTCAGCATTTCATACATTTTGATTTCTCCAGTGGACAGTGCGCTGGTCAGCCACTCCAGGTCTCTCATTTTGAACGGCAGCAGGACGAGGCTGACACCATGTTTAACGTCCACCGCGCTCTCCGGGTACAGGAAGTGATGTGTTGTCCGGTTCCCAACGTCCTTCTCAAATCCTTGAGTCACCGCCTTGTTCATCCTGTGAAAGAGAAGGGTGAGGAAGATGAAGACGATGAAGAGGAAGATGAGGAGGAGGGTGAAGTATGTCTGTGTGTGTCTGTGTGTGTGGATATACATACCGGATTATAGAGTCATGAGAGTCGATCAGGTTGCCGTTTCCTGACTTTCGCAGGTTGCCAGAGTTGCCAACCACTGCGCAACTTCGGCATTGGGAGGGGAGGGGGTTAAAGTTCACAGTGGGTGGAGAAATGACATCGAACATCTTTAACATCACATCCTGAAGACGCTGGTCGTTACCAGACCTCTGAAGATTCTGTTGAGAAGGTGGAGCATATTGCATTATTTTGAATTTAAATGTAGCTTTTGTTGAAGGAAACTGGTACGTACGTAATTAATTCCATAACTCAGTTGTATTGCATTTTAATCAAAGAAAGCATTGAGATATGATCAAGAGAGTAACACGCAAACATCAGCTGGGAAGTTTGTTTATTTGCACTTTTAATCACAAGGAAGACGCAGTGAAGGCCTTTCATTGGAGTGCTGTCTGATTATCCTTTTTCTGCAGTAATGTGGGATAAAGTTCATGTTTATCCCAGGGGGCATGTTGCTTAACCACAGTAACAGTGCCTTCTGGGTAAAGGTGTGACACCATTTATTTCATGATCAAAGACTCTAAATGACTTCTGTGTATTGATTTCTGATTGGTCACAATCAAGTTGAAAAACTAATCATGGGAAAACTTCCTTCCAATCTTAATCCAAAACCTCTTTTTGGTTCCTATGAACTCATAAGTGGTTATTTATTTAGTTAAAGTTAAAGTTACTGAGGCTGAACAAGGAAAAGAAAGAAAATAACCAGCGTTTTATATTAGTTTCTGCTCGTCTAACTGTTTTACATTGTAGGTGGTTTATGTATTTTATTACAGTTATTGTTACAATTACTACAGCATACTGCACTGATTGTTCTTTCTACCTTAAACACACACACACACACACACACAGTATATATATATCACAGTACACTTTGGATCAGACTGATGATGTTAGCAGCATTTCCTCCCACCACTTCCCCCTTTTAATCTACTAATGGTTTCTGCAGCAGGACTTAATCTATAAATGCAGGAAAAAGAGTGAGACATTTGTCTCTTCATCCAGACTGCTGACAGCTTCCACAAAAACAACTTTAAGACTGTCTGAAACTGCAGATTTTCATGAATGGCCCTAACTATTTACTGGAACACACTGTAAGACCGACACGCAGCATCTTACACGTTCTTCTTCTGTCTTCTTTTGTAATAACAAATCTCTGTTCTGTGGTTTGGCTGATTCGACAGTTCTTGGCGTTGACACATCAATTCAACGCTGTCACTTCCAGAGTGCAGCCTGCAATAATTTTCTGTGTGAGGGCTCACGCTTTGTTAGTCCAGCTAAGTTATTAAAGAAAGCAGGAAAAGACTCCTAAACTTATTTAGATTCGTTCTTTTTTCCTGATATACTTAACTATTAATATAAAGCATCAATATGATTATTATGATTATTGGCAGTTTAATAACTGATTGTGGTATAAAACAATGATGGAGGTGGAGAAGAGAGACAGGCCATGCTCAGAATGATTGTTTTAATGCCATTATCTCAAGATTACAAGTTAAATTCTTTTGTTGTCTTAAGAAAATTCGATTTCTTGAGATAACAGCAGAGTGACTGAAGAGTATTCGCCTATGAAGTTGCAGTCGTCTAATCTTCTCTTTAAATGACAAGGACCAGTAGATAAATCTCATCTCTGTGCTGTTTCTGCCTGTGTTAGACCTTGTCTGAAGTACAGTCTGATTCACTGATGGACTTTCCTTCATTATTGTTTTTATTTACACAGATGGCTCAGAGTTCATGGGTGGGCGGGTTTGGGAGGGAAAAATGTTTTAAGGGACACTTGAATGATGCAACAAGCCCATTTTAGAAAAAGTGGTGCATTATGTTCAAAATCAATAAAGATATGCGATACAATAATGGTTACTGTCTGACATTTTGTAGTTTAAGATGCTACCTTTACATGCTGGCATGGCACAACACTAAGTTAAAAGAGGAAAGAAGCTTTTGTTTTCTCGTGATAAAAGGTTGATTATCTCATTATCTCGACATAAGGGCTCACGCTTAACAAAAATAATTTTCAAAATAAACAATCCAACAGTGACTTGAGCTGCTTTTGAACACTTGCAGTAAAGCTGCTGCGTATAATAAAAAATATAAAACCTCATTTATTGATTTATATAGATCAACTTACAAAACCTATAACAGATATTAATTGTTTAATTAACTGAATTGCTTTATGGTAATAAAACACATGCAAAGCTTGGATCTAGACACTATTTCAAAGAATGACTCTCCACACAAGCAGATGGCAACCTGTGCTAATTCAGTGAACGAAACCTTGATAACTATCACACTGATAATCCTTTTTAAATTGGATTTCAAACCTCTTGCTGATAAATCATCATGCAGGAATGTATTTACAGTAATTACAGTAATATTACAGTAAAGCTACAGCTACAGTAAAATTATTAAAAACTGCACAGTTTCTGCTTTTTATCCTTACCAGCCACCAACTGAGCGATGCGGAGTCAAACTTGTTGTCAGTGCGTTGGAGGATTGGCTGCTGTTTGGGGTCGTAGCGTTGTCTGAACCAGTCGGATCCTCCGAGGTCTGAAACACAGGACTCGGTGCAACCACACGACCTGAAAGAGGAGTGAGAGGTCAGGCGGGGGACAGAGCAGGGAATCATGGGATACGGAGTCCATGACATCCTGCGTGTTACCTCTCTTTGTACTGGGAGTCATCAAGAAACTCCTCCTCGGACTCAGGTTGGGTGGTGATGGGAGGAGGGGGGGTCCTGGGAGGGTCAGGGGTCGGTTGAGGAGGCAGAACAGCAGGAGGCGCCGTGTGTTCAACTACTGCAAACACAAACAGAAATCAGAAACCACAAACTACCAATACCAGTGACAGTCCTGAATGTTGTCCTGTTAGCTCTACTGATAATGTGACTGCAACTATTAATGCTTAAAGTTACTGCTTAACTACCGTAAGCACTACTGTGGCTTCTGCTATAGCCAGCACACCTGGTGTCATAATAAAGGAACTGTAAATACTATTGCTATTAGAGCTGCTACCTCTTAAATTACCACTGCTAACGTTAAAACTACAACAACTACTGCTACTTCTCCTTTCAGTACTGCAGTGCTGCTAAAACAAACTGTTAGAGGTAATTTTTTGTTGATTTTCTTTGAACACTTTACTAAGTTTTGTCACACTCTCTGTACACCTGCGATGTCATCAGCTCCTCACCTGTCTCCCTGCCGGTGGGCGTGGCACGGCTGATGGGCCGGGCAACTAACGACAGAGGCAGGAAATTTCTCCGATGGATGCTCTGACTGGCGAGCATGAGGAAGAGGATGGCGGCGGTCAACACGGCTACGCATAGCTTCCTCCTCACCAACATGGCTGGACGGACGATGATTGGGCGGCGGCGGTGGCGATAGGAGGATGAGGAGGAAGAGGAGGAGGGACGTGATGTTGTCTGGACTGTGTCATCTGTCGGACATCTTCCTCTTTTGTGTCCTCGCTCCACTCCTGTCCTGTGAACCCCGCTGCTGTCTCATTGGTGGAGACAGGATCTGTGGTCACACCTGGACCAGACAGAAAGATAAAATAAATAGAAATAAACTGATATAGTGGAAACTGAAAATAATCATTCTTAACATTATAAACAATTGTGTAAAATCCCTAAAAATGACCCTGTGTAGCTGCAGACGAGTTAAACTCTACAGTTTAAACATTAATACAAACAGCAGAGATATATTTGGCTGCTCAGTGTTGTTGTTGGATTTCTACAGTAATAGATTATCATTACAGCTCAGAGTCAGTCAGATATCTGATTACGCCATAGTTCTGCACTGAAAGACAATATATCATCTATACATGACTAAGTAATTATCTACAACAAAATGATTATCTGCCGGGGCTTATTGAGTTTATCTACTTAGTTTTAATCAAATAAAAAACAGAAAAAAACCTAAACTTGCCAAACACCGTAGTTCTTCAGTGACATTTAGCAGAGTGGCTGCCAAAAAACACACTGATACAGCAACACACACACACAGTGTTTTATTTGTGCGGTGCCAGATTTAAGGATGCTGCTCAGTTGGACAGTTTGGCAAGATTTTATGCTTCGTCACTGATGTGACTTTAAAACTGTTTAAAATAATTATCTATACAAATGTTTTTGCATTTATAAACACATTATTATAAACAAACAAAACAAATCTTGAACAAATAACTCCATAACATGCCATACTAATTTAGAAATGAACTAATTACTTATAACAAACTTGAGAAATGTATAAATAACTATTAATGATTATGTATTACTATAATATTCAAATGAATTATTCATAAACTGTTTCCACAAACAATCAATAACAAACTAATAATCCAAAAACAAACTAATTAATAACTAATAATGAATAAACTATAAACAAATCAATCAATGAATCAATACTTCTTTATAAACTATCGATAGCAATCTAATAATTAAAAACAACAAATTATCACCAAAAACTATTAATAAACTATAAAAACAAACTATTACTTACAAACAACAAACTAATTATCTGTAAGTAACTATTAACAACATTTAAACATCATGTTAAAACAAACAGCGTGCGCAGCAGCAGCTCAGATGAGATCACCACAGATTGTCTTCACTGTGAGAAAACTTCCACCAGAACAGGAAATGACCAAGAACAAGAACATCAGCGAGTTTCATGACAAAGAACATGAAGCCTGTTACGACAAACACGGCGCCGTCTACCTTAAAAAACACAGGAAGAGAGAGAAAGAGGGAGACGGAGGGAGGGAGGGGAGGTCCAGCTTTTGATTATTGCTGATGAATAGAGTCACCCTCCTCCTCCTCCTCCCCCTCCCACCACACCTCCCCTCCCCTCCTGCAGGAATGTCTCTCTGCAGACAGACTTGGTCTCTGAATACCAATCAGACCTGAATTCGGTTCAGCTTCTCCTGTTTCAGCTCTCGATCTCCCCCTGTCTGCTTCAATGTCTCTCACTCACTCTCTCACTCAGTGTGTGTGTGTGTGTGTGAGAGAGAGAGAGCTGTCTTAACCAGCTGACCAGTATATGTGTGTGTTTTTTCACTATCATGTTGTGTAACTGATATTTATTTCATAACGTTTGTTATAAACCCTGTTATACACACACACTCTCTCTCTCTCACACACACACACACACACACACACACACACACACACACACACACACACACACACTCAGTTAATAGTATTACTTCTCACTAAAGCTCAACCGGCACTTCTTCCATAAATCACACAGTAATTTTCACATCTCACGTCTGAATTAACTCAAAATTCCCGACATAAATCTGACGAGGTCCGACCTGAAATGTTTCTGCAGTAGGTGGAAGAAGTATTTACATCTTTTATTCAAGTAAAAAGAACTAATACCACACTGTGAAAACACTCCTGCATTCAGAGTCAAAGTCCCGCATTCAAGCCGTACTTAAGCATTAAGTATTATCAGCACAATGTACTTAAAGTATCAAAACTAAAAGTACTCATTGTGCAGTAAAATGTTCCCTCAGGACTGTAGATGTTGAAAGTTGAGCTCTGAGAATAAGATGAGAAGATCAATATCACTCTCCAATATTTCAGTTTAACATCAGGATCTTTTCAAGTCCACTGATTCACACACTGGGTCTCTCTTTAAGAATGAACTGATCACAAGAGGTGCAACATGAGTATTAATGTTATATTTCATCATCATACAGAATAAAAAAAACTAAAAAGGAGCAAACACTGGTGTTTAACTCTCATCTCGTTTAAACTCTCACCTCGGGTTCACTAAACATTTTTTCGCAAGAGCCTAATGTACGACTTGAAAACATGCAGTACCTTAAAAGTTCAGATTTTACTGTATTTATTGTGAAAAACAAGTATCCCCCTAATGACCGCACAGAAATAAAAACATTACCTTTAATTATTTTCATTATTATTTGAGGGCTTGTCGCTGCTCTCAACTACAGGAAACACTTTGAATGAGCTGATTTTAGGTCATTCAGGAGATTCTCGTCATGTCAGATCAGTCTAAAGAAAAAACTTTTTTCAGATAGAACCAACACACATCTGAACGACAAAAACACCCTCCTGTAACAGAAAAACACAAAAATGTTCTGTATTTCCTACCTGAAAAAACCCCACAGAGCTCATCTACTGTAACAACGAGTACAATCACAGAAGCTGAGATTTTGGAAAAAGGGGCGATAAGAGGCAAGTCAGAACAGATCAACGTATCAACACACCTTTGTTCAAGTTACGCACATCCTCCCAGCACTTTGAGGAGAAAGGCTGGGAAAAGTTCCTGATGTTGGCACAGAGCTCGACTGTGTGCCATGTTGACTGTGCAAACTTCCCCTGGTACAAAGGGCTTTCACACACACACACACACACACACACACACACACACACACACACACACACACACACACACACACACTGTATATATCTCAACTTTTTTATAATTCATCATTCATTATAAACTTTTAAAATATTTTTAGGATTTAGATTATGCTGCAGGACTTTTTCATTTTTTCATTTTCATTGGACAAGTTACTACAACTCCCAGGGTGCACTTCAGTAACAAACATCCAATCACAGAACTATAAAAAACTTCCTCAGCAATCATACAGCGGTTTAAATAAAATTTTCGTTACTGATTCGGGATCAGTCTGGAATCAATTCAGTAACCATGGCGATGGATTTAAACACATCTCTGACTGTCTTCCTCTCCATAGCAACCAACAGCAGCAGGGGCTCATGGGTGTTGTAGTAATAAGAGCCTTCCACCAAACTGACACAAAACAGATTAATCTGGCGCAAAAGTTAAAATAATTCAAGCTCAGAGTAAAAACATAAACGTGCAGCATTATTAAAGTTTCCAGGAGAGTTCAGAGTTTCTATATATGATTAAAAGAAAACTTCAAAATAAGGGTATAGATAATAAAACCCACTGTTACACGCTCAGGCTGAGCAGAGTTTGGCGTACAGTGGAGGGTTAATGACTATCAGCTGAGCTTCAGTGTCTGTGTGTTATTTTAGGGTTTGCAGGATGGGAGGGGGCAGGGGTGACAGGGTTAAAGGTCACATGGTTTCCCGTGCAGAGACGACCATGCGATGGCGCTTCTTCCTCTGTCTCACCCTCTCTCTCACTCTCTGTGACCTCTGACCTCTGTGTTGACACCAGAATGGAAACCAGCTGCTCTGCTGATGGAGAACAGCGCAGAAGAAGAATGAGCCGCCGCGGTGACAAAGACTGAACCTCGTTCTACTGTCGGCTCTGTTTACATGGCTCGACTGTCCACAGAGCAGAGGGGGCGATTAGACTGTTTATTTGCTGGGTGCGTTGCCTTTATTTGACAGTGAGCAGCAGAAAAATGACAGAAAATGAGAGAGAAAAGCTTTTTGCTGTATTCTTCTTCAGGGACACGAATGAACTTTACATATTTGAGGATTTATTACCAGAAAAAAAATGCTTCCCCTTCGCAGATTTTCATACTTGTACACAACTTCTATCAGGATAAAGTTGTACTATTTGTATTATATATTGAAAAAAAAAAAACTAAAATCTAAAATATGTTCTTTGACATGAGAAGACATGATGTCCTGTATAGTTAAAAATCCTCTCATTCACTGTGTTTTAATTCTTAAGTGGTTAATTAAACATGTTTAAAGTGTCTCTCTCTTTCACTATATTAGTTTATAACCAGTACGATTTTATTTGATCTGGTTTGAAGATATCTGAGATTTCTGTCTCTGCACAAAAACAAAAAGGAGACATTTTTTTGATTGTTTGTTTTTACAGTGTTTACAGTTTCACATTTTACTTTCTGTCCTGTAACATCAAAGGACTAGACTGGGTATCAAGTCTCATCAGTAAATGTCAAATACACAAGACTTTTTTTTTCATTTTAGACTGTATTTTATTTAGTCACACTTCTTTTGACAACTTTAGTTTTGTTTGGTTTCTAAATGTCTAATAATAAGCACTGATTTTGTAAGGATACTGAAACTCAAATATTGTATCAGGATTAGTAATTAACAGTTATAAACGATTCCCAGCATGACTGAACGGTCAGTGCTTTCAGATCACTGTTTAGCGCCTAATGACCGCATTACTGTCCCCGTACCGCCCGACTGCACCAGTTATACTTAACACTATAATCTGCCAAATCTCATCCTTGCTGAACCATGAAGGACGCAATTATAGAAAAGTTTCTCGCCCTCTCTAAGGAGTTTCACCAACCATATAAATAACTTGATGAATAACCATCACAGGATCCAGAGGTCGCAGGATGAACACGAGGCCTGATGCTGGTTGTGCAGGAAACAAAGAGGTCTGACAAGGTGTGAAAACACTTAAACAGCAAACAGCTCAGTCACACTGAACTGTTAGAAGAGAAGAGGAAGTTACACAGCCAAAAAAAATACAAGGGGCAGACACCTCCCCCCTCCCCTGTACATCAGGAGGGACTGCGGTGGAAGTGGTCTCCAGCTTCAGGTACCCTGGGCGTACACATCTCTGACGACCTCACCTGGAGCCGCCCTCCCTCCTCTGACAGCCACCCACAGACAACACACATCTGCACACTGCAACACTTGCACAGAATGCAGTTGTTTTTGTTTTGCACAATCTGAACATTGCACAATCACATAACTGTCACTTTAAAATCTTCTATTGCACACTACCTCAAGGGATACTGACTGTTGTATATTTGTCATATGTTGTATATGACTGTCATACCTTTTATTTTCATTTGCAGTTCATCCTATTTATCCTGTTTATTTATATTTATCTACTAGCTTAAATTTGCTTATTCTATCTTGTTTATTTTGTACTATTCTACCTTTTTATACATTATTCTACTTCTTATATCCTTTACTTATTGGGCTTGCACCGGGACCAGGGTAACTAATCTCGTTCCATCCCATGTTTAACATGTGTTGAAATGACAATAAAGAATCCTTGAACCCTTAACTGTTGCTACTAAGTACAAAACACAAAGTACAGATGAGGCTGATAGAAATAACATTTGTTTTTGGATATAAATCATTATGAAATAAGCACCGAACTAATGACTAATGACTAAAATGAATGATATGCTAATCCATTCAACAGTTCTCATGATATTTCTCTCATTAGCACAATGTGAACCTCATTGGTGGCGCTAAACGAAAACTCAGATGGTCATAAGGTTAATTAGGATTCATCCTCTGGGGAATATGTACGTTTTTACACAATTTCTTGACAGATCATCTTACAGTTGTTGAGATATTTCAGTCCGGAGTAAAGTGGTGGACTGACAGACTTTCCCTCGACGCTCAATGCTAGCATGGCTTAACATGGAGACATAATTAGTACAAAACTTTATATCATGTTTTCATGACGACTTCAGCTTTGAGGCTCTACATGGAGGTTTTAGTTTCCACGAAGGCCTCAGAAACAGGACACTGTTTTTTTCTGCGTGTCAGTGTCACTGACCAGAAACTGGATGGAAAAAGTGTCGAGCCAAAGTGCAGAAATGTTTAAAAGGGACCAGAGGAAAAAGAAACACACACACACACACACACACACACAGTGAGGGGGGTTTAAATAGTGACTTCAGCAACAGCTCAGAAACTCACCATGCTGACTCACAAACACACACTTAAACTGTGTTATAATATGAGTTTTGAACACTCCACATAATAACTGTCCTCGTGGTCAAAAAGTCTACCGCCTAAAGACAACGCCTATTTCCTGTCCGTCTGTCTCGGAAAAGAGATCTCATCCTCTCTTGCCCTTCCCTCCCTTTTTCCCCTCTTTAAATGACTTTTTCATTCTTATAAACTGAGGACAAAAGGTTGGACAGATTGTAAAGAAAATCTGTGATTCTGAGCGGTAGAAATAAAACTGGTTTGAGAGGTCAAGTCTCTGCAGTTTCTGCAGTTCAGATTTTGAATGAGGCCTCTATAATCACATCTGTGCAAATACAGGAGGAAGCAGCTGGACTCAGACCACACATGACATCCATCTCCATCTATAATTATGTCGTGCGTGTCAGCATCTGGTCTCAGATCTCAAATTTACCTAAATAAACACGAGACACACATAAAACACTACAGGACACACACACAGAAGTAAGGATATTACAGACAAGGGGATCATAAACACACATTTCTACATAAAAACTACAGGACATATAAAACGTACAACATACTGAACATTGTGTTAACACTAGAGAAGTCACTAATATTCAGTATTGAGGACTTAAGTGCAGCATATGTGTTAGAAATACTGAAGGAAAACTGCAAGAATACTACAGAAGATGAAATAGAAATACATTAAAAACACGTATAATAGTACTAAACAGGTGTAGAGAGAGTAAAAAAGGGATTATAGGAGTATTTGGTGCGGTCATATATGATAAAGTTATGTTATGTTAGGTGTAACAGGCTTGGGCTGAAATGATTGAGGGATCAACTGCTTGGCAGATTTTAAAAATTGAATAATTGTTCATTTTTCTGGCAAAAATTGGCAAATATATTTCTGATTTCTGCTCCTTTAATGTGAGAATTTATTGTCTGTTTGGTCACCATCTATCGCCTAATTATGGTGATTGAGTCTTTGGTCCACTGATACATGTCCGTGTATGTTAAGTACTCTGAGACTGTGTCGCTGGCACAGTTTTAAACAAGTCTTTTAACAAAACTAACTCTCTCTTCAACTGTGTTGAGCAGTGTTAAGTTTTTTTGGTCTCTGCTAGCGTTGAGCAGTTAGTATGGTTGACAGATCAATGATTAATTATGACGAAACTGAAATTGAAATGAGGAACAAAAACACAGTTGGTTCACAGATTGTGGGTGCTGCGATAGAAAACGAAATTAAAACCATCGAGGTAACAACTTTTTGGACGTTTTGGTAAGATAAAAAAAAAACAATTTAAATTTGGACACGTGGGAAACTATGATGAACATTTCTAAAAACAAAAAAATATATAGAAAAATCAATTAATTTCTTTTATAACTTAAAAATAATCAGATTGCAGTCTGAGGCTGCAAATATAGAAAGAAAAAGTAGGCATTATCACAATAACATAGCAATACCAGCCATCAAATACTATAACAGTACTGCAAAAGATAATACAGTGCAGTGATCACATATTAGGGAAGGTATATGTGATTCCATTTAAAGTAGAATATTTGAGTAAACATCACATCCTTTATATTACAATATTAACATACACCGTAACAGACTGAATAAAGGAACTGTTTACGGATAAAATAAGCAGAAAGGAATGTCTATTTTTGGTTAATCCAGCAAACTAAGTACCTGAAAAATCAAAATACTTAATATAAAAACATCCAACATCCATTCAGAGATAAAAAGGGATAAACTGTACAGCAAGATATTGTTAACAAATGTATACTGTCTGATGGCGTACATATTATTATCATTTAAACATTATAGAAAAACGACAGACATAAGTGACTTTAGTGCAATCAGGTCAGCAAAGAGCAGCTGAGCGACACAAACTGTAGGAGCCGGAGTCGACCTACAGTAAGATAACTACCAGCTAACTACAGCTAATTATAGGAACACTATGAGAGATAATAATACGGTAGAGCACTGTGAAGTCAAAATAGACAAAATGAGTACTACAGTCATAATGTAAAGTGTTTCTATGGTAAACTTTGGGAGATTAAATTACTATAAAGCACAAAGAAATAATCAGACTGCTCCTATGTTTAAACGGAAAACTGAAGGAGTCACTGTATGACAAATAAGACATTAAATGACCATAATCTTCCATCAAATGAAGATTACAGGAAGATTTTAACAGATAAATACTATAATTTTGTGCACCAAAATAAATAAATATTCACTTTATCTAACAAGTTACACATCATATGGATTATTTTGGCTCACTACAGTAGTACGATCCCAAAATAAACTGATTTTTTTGTGCAGATTTTAATTACAATAAACTGATCAAGGAAAAGTGTAAGAGACTGAATTTCAATTAAGTTCAATAAAAGCACCCGAAAAGCACAGAATAACTGTGAATATACAGTAAAGTATAAAAATCTGATCTCATTGTTGAACAAGGTAACGGCTGGTAAAATATATATATATAGAATTTGTACATATACAGAATATTAAAGGGTGTATACCACAGTATACCACAGGAGGTCAAAACAGGAAGATTTAGTTCTGCAAACAAATTATGTGTTGAAAGAAAACATAAGACATACAGGAAACTGTTGGTGAGAAAGTCCTCAACAACATAAACACAGGATTAATATAGGAGATAATAATATAATGCAGAAGAGTACAGTAAAGTCTAAACAGACCCTCCTAAAATGTTCTGTATGTGTAATGTGGTTCTACAGAAATAATGCAATAATGTTGGAAAAATACAAGAGATTACAGTATATTATATCAACATACACTGATGACATATCATAGGAATACTCTAAGAACAATGCCCAAGTACTGCAAAGTTACTTGAGATGGTAATCTATTACAAAACAAGTCTAAATATACCCCAATACGGACATAATATACTGTAAGTATTTCTTTGGTGAAGTATTGGAGGTGAATTTAAAATAACATAAAATAGATTTAGGAGATGCTGTGATCTAAAGTAGACCTACAATAATACAGCAAAGAATACACAAACACTATAAAAAGATAAATATTGTATGCTATTAAAGACACAGAGAAAACAAACACTACAGGAACACTTTATGTGACTAAACAGCAGTGAGGAATAATAATATATTATAAATACTGAGGAAACAACAGACAAATATCACAGAGTCAAACACAGTGAGGTTAAAATAGAGTGTGTGTGACATATTTAACATGGCCATAATGAGAAAGAGGAAACACACACACACACATGGAGAACCCTCACTTTTTTAAATGTGTTATAAATGCTGCGGTTTGTTACATCAGAGTGTCCGCAGAGGCAGCACACCGAGTGTGAGAGCGAAGTACAGGATGGATATTTCAGGAAGCTGATAAAGAAAGTGGAGATACACAGTCCTCCACCCTCTCTCTCCTTTTCTTAGCGGTCTCACGCTCCTCGTCTTCAACAAACAACCCCACCACAACAACGAACAAACAAACAAACAAACAAGAAGAAGAAGAAGAAGCAGCAGCCTGAGAGCAAAAGAAATAAATCAAACAGAAATCCGAGTGAAGTTTTTAAGAGGAAACTAAACTCGCAACAAGTTCGCAGCTGAAAGTTTCCACCATGCTGCCACACACACACACACACACACACACGGGGGAGCTGTGCCGGGGCTCACACACACTCACTCACACTGATCCGGTAAACAACAGCCCGTTAACCACACACACACACACACACAGAGAGAGAGGACAAAGTAGAGACTCACATGAAGCAGCAGCAGCGGCCGGATGGTTTCTCCTGCTCTTTGTGAGGCTGCAGACTTGATGATGATGTAGAGCTGAAGCCCCGCCCACCTGGAGAGGAGGGGGCCAGGGGTGTGTGTGTGTGTGTGTGTGTGTGTGTGTGAGAGAGAGAGAGAGGGCAGGCTGAGAGGAAATTATTTTTTTTTGGGTGTGTCATTAGAACCACTTGTGTGTGTGTGGTGGAGTGTGTGTGTGTGTGTGTGAGAGAGAGAGAGAGAGAGAGGGAGCAGGCTGAGAGGAAATTATTTTTTTTTGGGTGTGTCATTAGAACCACTTGTGTGTGTGTGAGTGAGTGTGAGTGTGCACCAGTATGTGTTTGACTAAGTATGAGTGTGTGTGTGTGGGTGTTGCTGGTGTGTTTTGCAACAGTGTGTGTACGCGCAATTTGGAATAAAACACAAAAGTGTCAGATGTGAAATATGGGTCAATAAAATGAAAACTCATCAATCACACAGCTGAATTTCATCACCGTCACTTCATAATTTACAGCAGCGATCATATTTTTCATTTCTGTGGCTTTCTGTTTGTCCTGTTTGATTTCCTGGTTGATTAAAAAAAAAAAAACTTTATTAAAGGTGCAATCGGAATCAAAATCAGGTTTACTGATCAGGTGTGTGTGAACACAAGAAATCTGACTCCAGTTTTTACAACACTGTAAATGTACATACAGTGAAATAAAGATACAAACAGTTTGAAACTAGTTAAATAAGGTCAAAATAAATATCATGATGATCAGAGATGCAGCAAAGAGGCCCATCGTGACTCTGGACGAACTGCAGAGATCCACAGCTCAGGTGGGGGAATCTGTCCACAGGACAACTATTAGTCGTGCACTGCACAAATCTGGCCTTTATGGAAAAGTGGCAAGAAGAAAGCCATTGTAAAAGAAAACCATAAGACGTCCCGTTTGCAGTTTGCCAGAAGCCATGTGGGGGACACAGCAAACATGTGGAAGAAGGTGCTCTGGTCAGATGAGACCAAAATTGAGCTTTTTGGCCTAAATGCAATGTGCAATCACAAATGCTATGTGTGGCGGAAAACTAACACTGCACATCACTCTGAACACACCATCCCCACTGTCAAACATGGTGGTGGCAGCATCGCGCTCTGGGCTGCTTCTCTTCAGCAGGGACAGGGAAGATGGATGGAGCCAAATACAGGGCAATCTTGGAAGAAAACCTGTTGGAGTCTACAAAAGACTTGAGACTGGGGTGGAGGTTCACCTTCCAGCAGGACAATGACCCTAAACACAAAGCCAGGGCTACAGTGGACTGGTTTAAAACAAAACATAAAAATGACGTCTTTGATCGACTTTTTAATGTTTTCCAGCTGTCTCATTTCAAAACAAGAACCCTGGAGGAGGAATATGCACCTGATGGGAACAAACATCATGCTCAGAGACAGAAATTAAAGCCTGTTAGCTTTAATATTATGAATATAATATATTGTATTAATATTATAAATAAGACAGGATCACACTGTTATTTTGCTCAACAAAACAATCAGTGTGGTTTCGTGGAAACTAGTGCTGTAATGTTCTGGCTTTAACGTTCGCTGGCGTTGCTGTAATGTTAACTTCCCCAAATGAAATCCACAGAAGCACATGGCTGCTTACAGCTGATGCTGCGTTATCACATACTTCCTGTGTCTTCACTATCAACTGTCAAATCAAACGTCAAATGAAGGGCAGAAGACAAAAGTCTCCAAAGATAGCAGTGATATCTAATCGAACTTTCTTTTCATTTTAAATCGTTAATTCAAATGATCATGAGAGCGAATCACATGGAAAGTTATTTAAAGCCGGGGTGGACAACGACCTCCTAATGTGTCTTTCTCCATCTCACATGGTCGACTTCCTGTCAGGCACAGAACGGACGGAAATGAGTTCTTTATCTGACAAACATAACCGAGCTAACAGCATCAGAGCTTAACTGAGAAATAAAGATACTCTTTATAAGACAGGAAGTGAGACGGGCGCGTCCGCTCGCCTCCAGCAGCGAGACATCTTATGTATGTCTATTTTTAAGTTCATGCTGGGATGGGTTAAAAACAGGGTCATAGTGACATCAGCAGAGTGTCAAACTGCACGGAGTGATGTAATTGGTGGATTTAGTCTTAGCATGACTTTAGCATTGCTGACAGTAACAGAAGAGATCCCAGAGACATGAATGTATATATGCTTTAAAGCTGCACTTATGTTTATATATACATTATATTCAGATTAATGCAGCTTTAGTTTAGGTAGATTTCGTGACACCTTGTGGTAAAAGCTGCTAACATTTCATTAAAAAACATTTTGCACAGATCCCAAACAGAAGGGCACAGACAGCACGCAACAAAAACACAATAATATAATTAATGTTACACTTAAAATAACACTGAAAACACAAATGAACAACCCAAAACCCACATAAAGTACAATTCTGTTTGTGCACCATCTGCACAAAATACAATGTTTTAAGTGTCACATAAAATAATGTTAAGGGTATCAAGAAATGAACCCTTTAAACTACAAGAGATTGAGAAAAGCAAATAGACAGCTGAGAACAGAAATAGTAGCGGAGCATAAAAATAAGTACAGTCCAAAAAAGAACAAGTATTTGAGATAAATGAGCAAAGATTTGAAGTCATAAAAAGACGTAACAGATGTGACAGAGTTGGGTGAGTTGTTCCAGTCTGATGGCGTTTTAAATTTAAACATCGCCAGCACACACATTATCAGACAGATAAAAACACTCTGCTTTGAAAAACAAATTGTCTGATGAGGATTTTTCACAAAAATATTAAATTATCTAGTTAAAAATGGAAACTTTTCCCTAAAATTGAAAAGTTTCCACACCACACTTCTGAAAGTTACATAATAAACTTTGTTTTTCTGTGAATGTGGATCATGTTCTTAGTCTATACATGTCTAAATTCAAGTGTTGTGTTATACAATATCACTTCATGTTTTGATAACTGGAACAGTATGGAAGGTGGTAAAGGCCATTAAGTGAAATTGCATTCGTCTGGAGCCTCTGTACTTCCTCATTCGATTCAGATCAGGTGAATGCTCTCGTATCCTCGTGTCACAAATAAACACTTCAGATTAATTTGTTGTGTACATATACAGTATTTCTCCATATCTTCTGTTCTTTACATATATTATGAAAGTAGATATACTAGATATGTGTCACTTGGTTGTATGTCTCTCACCAATATGCACAAAGTTTGTCACCTATAGTATATGTACATATATTATATATATGTAAAAATATAGCAAGCAAATAACATAAAATTATAAATAAATTAGATAAATTATAGAGATAAATATTGTTCCTTAAATTAATCAAACATCCGTCTCATAAAAAGACACATTAAACGTTATACTTTTGTTTTAATCTTCATTCACATGGTAAAAAGAGCAGAAAACTTTGTATATTTTTCCTCTTTAACACCTTTCAGCTGCTTAAGTAGATTAAACCCCTTAACTATACTACTATTGCTTTTATCTTTTACTTGCTCGTTAATTTGTCAGCTACCATCTGAAGCTTTCATCAGACACCAGCTGTTCACATGATGATAAGTTTGCAAAAGTTAAATAGCTCATTTTACTGAAAGATAAATAAAATAGTAAATTTAATTAGGTTTTCAATAAATTAAAGGGGTTGTTTACACTATTTACATGTATGAAGCATTAAGTATTATCACTTTTTGTTGCTGATGTGTAAACAGATTGGAACATAACTTAAAAAAATTAGACTTTTCCCAACTTTCCCTGGAGATTTTTTTTCTAAGAAAATGAAACTCAACACGTTCTGACTCTCAACTTGTCACATACAGATACTTAATGAGGGTCCATTCGTGTCATTTTCTGACATGCAGGTAAATTTGATGGTCTGAAAGTTACTTACAGAAGCTTTAAGACTCAAATGAAAGGTAGTAAAGGCTTAGTAAAGACAAGTATTTGGTATTTTTACCATCTGAATGGAGGTAAAAGTAGCAGGAAAGTAAAAAGCTTCATTATTAATTTGGAATATTTAATTATTTATTTGTACATAATGTATGTATATGTATATCTGTGACTTGTCTGTGACACTTGGTCACTTTTTCGGGCGTGTGATTAAACAGACAGATGTGACAGAAGCAGGTTATTCTCAGAGTTTATTTCGACAGTAACATTCGATTAATAATCTCCTGTAACAACAGAATATTACTGAATACTTGCAGAGCAGTAAAATGGGGTTAGTGGCACAGATGTTCGTTAGTAGGAGTATTACAGCGTTTAGATTGCAGCTAAAGGGGCATCCCACTCAGTAAAGGCTCATCACATTTCCAGCAGCATCACTTTAGTTTCAGACTATAAACAGCAAAGTCGTGTTTATCTGTGAATTAACAGTCGACAGCTAAGAAGTGCTACATTGACAACAGAAAGAGAAAAACGTACATTTAATCACCAAACCCCAAATGGCTTCACTTCATGTTTTTCACAGATAACCTGGTTATATTGAAGGCAGAGAGCCCTCTGCTGGAGCTTTGCTGTACTGCAGGAGGGCAGTTTAAAGCCACAGGTTGAATTTAGAAAAGCGTGAACTTAGCTTGAAGGTTTGAGCGAGAACAACTTCCACCCTTCCTTTATCTCTACAGTGTGCCCCCAAAGCACCTCCCTGCGACGCCACTCTCTGATTATTTTTTAGCTTTTATTTCTTCTTATTTTCTTCTGTTTACTAATGTTTCATGCAAACTGCTGTTCTTCTCATTGCTTGGTTGTCGGGTTGTTGTTTATCCACCACTGCGTCCACTCCGAGTTAGAGCGTGCACAGTGCGACGATGCCGTTCAGAGTGACTGAACAATTTCCTTCGGGATAAATAAAGTAACAGTTTAAGCAAATATGACTAAAGGTTATTTGTTATCTACGTCTGCTTTAAAAGGGACGGTTTGTGTGTCTTTATCCTGACGTGAAATGTTTTTGTCAGCTGAAATTGGAGACCAAAAAGTTATGAACAAACAGAAATGCTGATATTTTACTGCTGTCTTGGGTTCAGACTTTGTGTGGAAATGTTTGTTTGTGAAAATTGTTTGGTTTTATGTAGTTTCAAATATTCACTAGCTCGGTCCCATCAGCTGCTGCTCAGTTTTGTCTGAACACCAGCAGCTTCAGGAGCCAGAAAACAGACAAAAAAAGCAAGAAGCTCAGGGAACCAGCTTGTTTGTCTGTAATACTTCACCAGCTATCCCTGTTAGCAGTCAGCCGAGCTTCTAGACGCTAATTAAAACCATATATATAAATACATATATATATTTACCTAAAATGTTCAGCTTTTTGTTTTACTGCCTCTCGTGATAAGAAAGTGAGGGCAGATATCAGGACTTTAATAGAAAAAAAACCCTCCTGCTTTCTTTGGAAACAGCAATATTTCGGACACATGAGGTTTCGATCAAATGCCGAGGACAAATAATGGCACAATTGGCTCAAGTTTTCAGTAAAAGTTAAAGTAAAATTTGGTAAGTGCTCACGGTACCAGAGACATGATGGTCACCATAGAGACAATAACGACAATAAGATACTGACATCTTAATTCTTGATGCCAAATATAAAAAAAAAATGTATAAACTCTTAACATGGGGGATAAATGACGGGGACAGTTAACGTCCATTATTTTCTCCTCATGAAGCACCGCAGCATCCGAGTCACACACAAAGACGAACAGATAAATCTAGTCCCTGCAGGAGTTTTTAGATAACGTCGAGCACTTTTGTGTTCATTTTTCAATTTGTGGGATGGATTAACATCAATTATATCTGAGGAATGGTCATAACTCTTCTTCTAACTGGCCATTTTTATGGAAAATCTTAAAGATGTTAATGTGTGTGTGTGTGTGTGTGTGTGTCTACAGGATGACACAGCAGCAGGTTGCCGGATAGTCAGCGCTAACTTGGTTCTCTTTGCCGTAGACGTAGTAGACGTGAGAGTTGCCTTTCCATGTGTAGCTGACCTTCGTGATGGGGATCAGCTCGACGGTCTGCCTCTGATGGAGAGAGAGAGAAAAATGAAAAGAATAGTTTAAACATCTTGGGAAATTCACTCTTTGCTTCTTGTTTCTGAATGTGAGGTGTTGAGACAGATATCATTCTCATATCCAGCTCAGCATAAAGACTGGAAACTGCAGCCCAGCCTGCATTCAGCAAATTAATCCGCTGATGCATGATAAAGCGGTGGCTGTTTTTACATGTCATTTCTGTCCGCAAACACCTGACCAGATACCTGAACACCTGTCGTCGCTCCATCTGTCAAAGACTTTCTTTTTCCCCTGTCGACATTGAACATAAATACAGATTGTTCGTGGATGCAGGCTTTAAAAAAATGGCGGCTGAAATAAAATGCTGAATGAATCAGAAATGTTAAGCGCTGCAAGGCCCACCCCCAAAGTTTGTGTATTTCCTATAAAGTACGACCCCCCCAAGCAGGGACTTTTTAGTGGGCAAAATAAAGTCCGTGAAGTTCCTCTAAAGGTTCCTTGTTCCCGGGGAAAGTTCCTGTAGTCGAACTTCACACTTCAACTTTCTGCAGTGCCTTCATTTCAAATGTTTTCATCTCTTACAGTTAAACTAATGGGTCCAGTGTTTTCAGTGCTTACATGTCAACTGACAGTTTAGCCTCCGTCACATCTTTTCTTTCGACACTTCAGCTACCAGCAGTGCTCACACCTCAACTTTCTCTGGTGCTGAAATTTCAAATACCTTCTTTCTGACTCAGCATTCATGTGATAATTTAACATCTTTCAGAGCTCATACATGTACATGCACTTCCAACTACTCTCTCTTGTGTGACGCCAAATGTACACAATGCAGACGCGCACAAACACAGCATTAATTACATTAAGTCTGACATTACTCGCTCACATTGATGTTATCTCTTCAAACCTTCCTGTGTGCTCACAGCGTCCCGGCATATGCACATCTTTAGTGAGATAGATATTGAGTTTCTTTTATTTACAGCTTATTATAGTTTACAGCTGCCCCATTACTTCATATCTGTGTCCACCGGACACACAGAGATGAAACTGATATCCATATTCTCATAATGAAGTCTTTTCATCCTGAATATGTCAGACGCCTCTGTGGACCTACCTGCTGCAGGATCCTGGAGGTCTGGGCGTACTTGCTTTGGTGCTCCTTGATCAGACGATCGGAGGCCTCACAGATGGCCGGGTTTGGGAAGCCGAGCAGCGGGTAGAGCTGAGAGGACGGACGGACAGAAACACAGTACTGATGATAAAACAGGCAGCTGACATTAGCAACATCCTTTAATGCCAACACAATCCCATTTTCACTTTACATGTTTGGTTCCACTGCACCTGTCTGAGTTAAGCGTCCTTCATTTGTCTTTTGGTGATTTACTGAATGTCGAACTGTATATATTATATATGACGTTATATAAGAAAACTTCCAAATAAAAAAAAAAAAAAAAAAAAAAAAACAAAAAAAAAAAAAATTGCTCAGCATCTTCATTCTGTAAAATTTACAGAAGGCATTTCAAATTTTATTTAAGAAGCATAATGGAGTCAGAGAGTCATTATTTCCTGCAGTGTACACTACCATATGTGTTCTTTTATAGTTTTGATGTCTTCAGTATTAGTCTACATTGTCAGAAATAATAAAGAAAATAAAGAAAAACCATTGAATGAGAAGGTGTGTCCAAAATTTTGACTGGTAGTGTATTATAACAACCTAAAATAAAGAGTGCCTCCACTAACATCATAAGAAACGATTACACTTTTATGAAACATACCTTTAGGTTTTAAATCTGCAGGGAAAATGAGCTGTTAGGTGTTTATTTTTTCCCCATCATCTAGTTATATTTGCATATATGAGCAGTTGTATAGTGTGTGTGTGTGTGTGTGTGTGTACCAGGTATTGGTTGTTCTTGAACAGCTCCTTCCCGCTCACCGAGCGAAGGTTGTCAATCTTCAGACCACTGTTCTGCTCCACCACGTGGTTGTCCACATGGTTAGTCCTGAACAGACAGATGCACAGTTATTAACACATTTATACACACATACAAAGATGAACACAAAGAAAACAGTATATACACACTAGTCATTTATTGTAAATTAAAACAGTACAGTGTGTACTTTAAATGCTCAACATGCTGGTTTATATTTTTGCCAGCAGAGGGCACTAAAGTGTCCTTCATGACAAAATCACTGCCGACAAAATCAATGAAACTACATTAAAGTCATTCTGTGTGAAATTTCAGTGTGATTAAATTCAATTTGATGATTTTAATGTCATAAGTTTATGTTTGTAGAAAACTGGTTCATTGTTAGGCTGCTTTCAGCCCTTCAGTCTCAGAGTCACCAGGTCAGGTCTGTCTTCAGTTGCAGTCTCATCACTTGGACCATTTGGAAACTCCTCAGCCAAACTCTAAAACATCATCAGGGATCTCTTGAACCATTATTGATGCCTTAAAAGTCGTTAAAAGGCCCGAAAGAACGTCCTCAAAGACCACTGAACTCCAGCAACCTGTTTAGAGTTAAGTTTCAGTGCTCACCACTCCACTTTGAGCTGGATGAAGGCCAGCAGTTGTCGTTTTCCTTTACAGGTTTCACAGTCTTTCGTTCCACGGCCGCTACACTTTGTACACCTACACACACACACACACACACACACACACACAGAGTCAGACATGTGACACTTTTGCTGGTGTATTCGGGAGCAGTTTGGTATCTCACAGCGTCCATGATTATTGATCTTTTGTGTTCAGGGTTTGACTTCCTAACAACCACTGCTGTCACCAAATCAATCAGGACTAAAACCTTAAAGATTAAAAATTTAAATCCTAATGTCAGTGATTCCCAACAGTTTTGTCTTATGACCCCAAAAAAGGAGCTTAAGATAAATCTGAGGTCATTAGATGATAAAAACATGCATCACCTGACAAAAAGCTGGTTTATTTTTCTGACTTTACTCTTTTATCGTGAAAATCTGGGTAGCTTTACCTTTTTAAACTTCTAAAATGTGTTCACATAAGAGAAATCTAAGATGGTGAGCATCATCTGACATGAGGAGACTTTGATTTAGGGACTGAAAGCTGAAAGGTTTGGGAGTCACCCCCCTCCCCACCCCCCAATTAAGGACCTGTCTTTGCCTGTAGCATCACAGCGAGTGCAGTTCCCATCATCCTTCCTCCCCGAGCCGTTACACACCCAGCACGGTTTCTACAAACACACACACATTATGTATTATTATTATTATTATTAACATAGTGAGTTTCAGTAAAAATCTTCAATAAAATGTAATAATAAACTTTTGACTGACTATAAAAGTTTATTAATTTACTAAATCCCAACAAACCTTTCCAGTCTATAATATTAAAATACTAAATATTAAAAATATTATTATTAGGATTATTATTATTTATGCATTTACTGACTGACTGACTTACATATCCATTTCCATGGCACTCTTTACACGGCATTGTCCCACTTGCACGGCAGCTGTGGCAGTCCTACACACACACACACACACACACACACACACACACACACACAGTTAAAAAATCCTGCTCTCTGATTGGCTGTCAGGTGTCGGTTAAATTCAAACATAGTTGACAGTTTAACGTTTCCTCTAAATCAGAGCTCCAGGTGAGTGAGACTGCAGGTAACCATAGCAACAGGACCATATTTAAAGATGCTAACTAACTCAAAATATCTCAGTAACCTCCCCAAGGACCCCAGAGGAGCTCTTCAAGAAGATATTTCAGGGAACCTCTAGTGTCTTAAATTCAGGGAACTCTGTACGTTTCAGGGTGTCTGAAACAGCCTCAAGGATGTCCGGAACATTTTCAAGGCCCTATGGACCCTCCTCCAGTGCAATTTGAACTTCCTCACGGACTCATAGGGCTCTTCAAGGACCTTTGGAACATTTTTGAGAAGTTCTGAATGCCTGGAAGCTCACTGAACCCCTCTAAGAATAATAAGAATAACAATAATAACAATAACAACGACGACCATTATAATCTCTTCCCAGACCCCAGGAACATTTTCAAAGACCCTTGTAACATCTTCATGGACTTGTGAAACATTTTCATGTAGTTCCCAAAATAATCTTGGGGTTATCTGGAATAATTCAAGCCTCAGGACAATTTGGACTTCTCAGGGACTTTTGAAAGGCCATGAAACCTCTTCAAGGACTTCAAGGAAACTGCCACTGGTGTCAGAGGTCCTTAAAGACCTTTAGGACCCCGTTAAACCTCCCCAAGTATCATAAAATCTCTTTCAAGGCCTCAGGAACCTTCTCAAGGACGACTGTAAACCCTCAAACACCCCAGGAAATTATTCAAGAACTCCCGTAGCCACCTCAAACACCGTTTAAAACTTCTCAAGGACCATGGATGTTCACAAGGACCAATGGGAAAAACTCTCTAAGTGAAGATGACTGCCTTGAGGGTTGCTAGAACTTCCTCCGGGACCTGAAACTTTCTCAAGGACCTCTCCAACCTCCTCAAGGATGCCACGAATATTCAGACCTTTCAACTAAAGTAACCCCGCCCACAGAGGATCCTGCTCTCTGATTGGCTGTCAGTTGCATGTAAAAATCAAGCATACTACAGTTAATTTTGCTTCTGATCCTAGTCTGAACTAAAGATAAATTAGACAGAAGGTAACCATAGCAACAAGGCAGTCTTTGATGGACAGCTTCAGTTACCTTGATGGAGGAGGTGTAGGGGACACGGATCTCCTCCGTTTTATTGGTGAAGAAGCTGGGAGGGTTGGCCTTGATATCCCAGGGACGGGGGGCGGGCTGCGTGTAGAAGTCAGCCGGCTCACCTGTCAGTCACACAAGAGAGACGTTACACCCACCTGTCAATCAAACACCTGTCAATCAAACACCTGTCATATCCACCTGTAACCTCCTGTCCTATAATGGTGATGTCATCAGGGTTATTACATTACGAACTGGAGAGGTTAAGGAGACGCTGATGTTTAACAGGAAGAGAGAGTCAGATAAAAGATGACAAAGATCCTGTTGGATGATGGGAAATGTAGGATCTGGTGTTTTTGGTGTTTGATCCACCCTTGAACTAAAACTCTGCTGCACATAATCTGACTAATCTTTCTTTAATCTGTCTCTAAAAAACAAGCAACGTTGTGAAAGACAAATGTGGCTTGACGTAGTGACTGTTCGTCTTCAGGGTTTGACATTCAGACAATAATGGCCTCATACTACGTGACTCAGTAAAACCTTTTCTATTTAACAAGTCATCCAGATAAATCAGTAATCCTCCTCTGACATTTCAGACACTGAGAGTGACTTAGTTTTCAGGTTTAAGACTCCATGACACTGAAAGTAAAACTTCCTGGAAAACATTTTACAGTTTACAGGTATGGTTGATATCTCACTAAAGTTATGGGTATGGAATAACATTGAGAAAACGCTGATACCGATTCAGTAGACCTTTTAAATCAGATTTACGTTATGTGTGTGTGTGTGTACCTTCGTGAGGTTTCTGGGCCCACTCAGTTGATCTGGACTCAGTGAACGACTCCAAACAGTACTACAGACCAGAAAACACAAGAGACACTGTAAATACAACGTAAATAACATTTCAGCAAACAGAGACAAGAGAGTTAAAATGGGAATCATAACTAAATATGATACTAAAAGCAAAGAATAATCCCAAACAGTAACACCACCAGTAATTGGTAATAATTACAGCAATAAAGCAATCAGTCAGTGTTCATTACAGATGACCTGATTTTGATTTTACATTTAATTTATGAATAAACATTATTCAATGCGTAAACCTTTCTCAGCGCAGACACAAAGTAAGTTTGAACTCCAGCTGCACTCTGACAGCAGCAAGTGTGTTTGCACTGCTAACGGTATGTGTCTCAGCATGCTGCAAACCACAGGAGACATTCAGAGTTATTTCGTAAATGAAAACAGGATTTTTATTTCACCACAGTGTGAACAAGCAGCTCAGAGTTTGAATCAGACCATCCTCTTACTTGGTGTTTATTAATAACAGACTTTTTAACCGTGGACAGTCTCAGTGTAATAAAGACGTTTTAACTCTTGAGGAGACAGAGGAGAGCTGAACGGGCGGTATGGAAGGAGAGAGGTGAGAAAAAAATACTATGTCAGCTGAAAAAGACAGGCACGTCAAAATTTGTACCGCTTGAAGTCATGACTCAATATATTTTAGGTTCAGTGTGACTTCTCCAATGTCCATCCCAAATGAATATCTTTTTGAGTGCTAAGATATAAGTTTCACACTTTCAAAACTAAAAAAAAAAACAAAACGAAACAAAAAAAACATAGCCTGTGTGATTAAAAGCAGCAGAGCAGCAGCTTCAGTCCTCTGTCAGTCTACACAAGATGCGTTCAGGGACAGTATTGAATGTACATTTTCTGTGTTTTGGCAGTGCTCAAAGTCCAACACACAATTCAATTACCGTTGTTATGCATGTAAACCTTAAGAAAACGCACTTGAAGTGTAAAAATAGGCTTTAGGCCGCAGCTACATTAATATAGTACAAGTGAAACGCGAGCTGTTACTTGACCTGTATGGACAGCTGAACTCATTAAAATAGAAGCAGTTTGGCATGAAGACCGGCCAAAAAGGAGTCTGAGTGAACCGGATTCACCGTTTCAGGCTTCAAAATCCTTCATCATTTCTACATATTTACAGCATTATGATTTTAATGTCACAGGAGAGTCTCTAATGTCACATGATGGGCATGTGAGCGGCATCAGATAATCAGATAATTTTTCTGTGTGTGACCTCATCTGGTCAGATTCAAAGTGTCCGATGCCTCCGTGATGACACATCCAGTATTTTAGATGTGGCACACGGAAACACAGGGAGAGCGAACATGTTTGTTGTTTTAATAGCGAGGCTGGCACTAAAACCCCACCTCCCCCTGGCATGGACATATGATCTGTGTCATATGTGACCTGGATCAGGACTAACTCCTGTTAATGCAGATGTAAATCCAGCAGGGTAAAGAGACACCAAACCCCTAAAAAAAGGTACGGGCAGTGGATCTTACAGGCTGAGGCTGACGGGAATGTCATTAGTTTTGCAAATCATCACCGCAATCATCAAATTTATTAATAAACTGGTGACTGAACAAAAACAGGAAAGGAGCTGGCTGCAATTTAGGAAACGGCGATAACATTTGTGTACCATTCAGAGTTTGTTTGACTGCATGATCAAGGGTGGTTCTTAAAGAAGCTTGAGAGCTTTTTTTTTTTTTTGTCACCTTATTTCACTATCAATTGATCCTTGTCCCATTTTTTAATAGATTTTATTGCAAATTTAAAAAAAAAAAAACACACCCCAAACTAGAAGGCATCACATCCATTCACACCCCCAACCCCTAACATACAGCTGTATAATTTTATGATACCTACATAATATTTTTTCTAATAATATAACAAAAAAGCATAGCTAATTATGACCACACGAGTCGCCAAAATCAACACAAAATTTCAAGTTCAACTGAGCTGCTTTAAGACACAAACACAGTGAGAGTTAAAGGTGTTGTGAGGAGTGTGAACATCTGATCACCCTCATGGTGTTGAACGGCTCCATCTTGGTGATGACGCCGTCGTGGGCCGGACCGCTACTGTAGCAGCAATGAGACGACGCAAAGCTCTTGAACGCCTCACGAGCCACATCCTCTGACAGCAAGGGGATGCTACAAAACACACACACACACACACACACACACACACACACACACACACACACACACACAAACAGATAACATCATGAGTTACACCGTCGTCTGAACGCAGCCATTTCTCATCCAGCGTGAGCATCCTGTCACAGGCTCCGCCCCCTCAGGTGTGCACAGGTGGACAGGCTGGTTTCAGGCCTTACCTCCAGTCAAGAGGTTCAGGGCCGGGTTGGGGTGGGGCCGTAGGCTCCACGGGGACAGGAGGGGGCAGGTAACCTCCTGCAATGACAACGACAAACTGTGAGCAGCTGCAACAACCAATATTATTAGTGTAGAAGAAGAGTTGTTTGACTCCTCTTACCTCCTCCTGCCCCGATGCCTTCATAGCCAGGGACAGTGCCGAACGCACGCATTGGCTGTGGGGGCCAAAAGGGGGGGATACAACACTGTAAAAATAACAACAGGAAACATGTTATTATTATTATTATTATTATTATTATTATTATTATTATATTATTACATAGTATTTTATACTTCAGAGTGTGAAGATGAGTTTATGTGGTCTAATCAGCCGAATAAAACCTTTAAAGGAATAATTTAACGTTTGTGCCGAGAGTCAGAAGACAAAGATGAACGTAAAGCTGCAGATCACTGTGCAGCACCTTTGCAGGAGGTTTCACACTTTTGCCTCACTGACAAACAGGCGTCAAGCAAATACGAAACAAAGTTCTCACACACACACACACACAAAAAAAAAAAACAACTGTGTGACAAATCACACTTCTGCACAAGACAACTTTATGACAGATGAGGACATTTGTACGAGTTCACGGCTCCTCTTCTTCTTCTTCTGAGGACAAAAGCTTGTGTGATAATAAAAATAAAGTGGACTGTGAGATACTATGTGTTTAATGTGTGTCAGACCATTAAACGCCATGACACACGTTTTGCTCCTATGTTCAAATTTTAACGTATTTCCTGTCATATTTACTATTCTGTGTTTTTACTTTTAATTGAATCACTTCATGCTGCTGTGCTCTTTACATTGTTCCCTTTTCATTTTTTTTTTAATGCATGCACATCTTTATTGACAGCTCTGTCTGAATGAAGGCCTGTGGCTGCAGAGTGCTCGGTCACTCACCGTGGAGACAGTCCAGGCCTGATCAATAAACTTTAATCAAATCAGTAAATCTGTAACAATACATTTAATCAACAAATCTTTTTAAATAAATGATAAAAAAAAATGACATCAGCTGGTCCTGTTCGAAGCTCTCACATAATGATACTTGATTAAGTTTTCTGATATTTAGTTCATTTACTTAATTATTAAAGTGAGTTTTCTTATTTAATCCAGATAAATAATCGTGTTAAAAAAACCTGCAACAGATCTGCAAAAATCTTATTTCAACAAAACATAAAGAAGAGGACAGTTTTTTTGTGCACACCACATCCTAAGACCAGGATTAAACTAAAACCTGCTCCTGCCTTTGACTCTTTGACTGGATTTACACTGCAGATGGACTCAAATTGTGTTCAAATTGTGTGTGAGATCTGCCTCTATAGACGACCCTCCTCTGTGTGTGTTGCAGCCTCAGAGGGTCCTGCAGCAGCTCAGTGGAGGTGTTGCGCTCAGTTTGGTGACCCGGTTCATGTATGGCGTCATTTAGCTGTCATAATCATGAGAGCGCAAATACAAATTAAACGAGAGCACAGGATCAGGAATTGAGGGCGTAAAAAAAACATAAAACTGAGAGGTTAAAAATAATCTTGTGGTGAATAAAGAATAAAGTTTTGTCTCGAGCGTGTAAAAGATTGTGACAGAGCGCGCAGACATGCATGAAGCTGCAGCGCTGCTCGCTCTCACTTCAAACTTGCTCTCTGTTTGAAACTGAGCTTTCCTCGCTCTCGATATTTTTCCCAACCGGGAATACGTCATGGATGTAAGGCTCGACAAGACGAAGTGGCCTGTGCATAGAGCTGCCTACTACCTCAGGCATCAGTTTAATTTACTACCCTCTTAAAGGTCATTAAGGACAAAAATGTCCACTTCCAGAAAACTGCTATAAAAACTTAACAGATTCATATTTTTGTCTGCCTTTTTTCTGCATAAATCTGAACAACTTCAGCCTGGCTCAAAACTACCAAACATTCACTCATTTTGAGGATTTTAACTCCCTTAAATGCCAGTTTGATTACATGATGTCACTGTTGTTATTTATGAAAAAAAAAGTGGTATTTTCCATATAACTAATTTGAGGGGGCCGGGGGATTTTCCTTTTAAATCAGTCTTGGATATTGATGCATCATTAGTTTTTGTGTAGCATCAGATTTAAAATGTACTACCCTCTTAAGTCATTAAGGACAAAAATGTCCACTTCCAGAAAACTGCAATAAAAACTTAACAGATTCATATTTTTATAATGATTATAATGATAATTCTCTGCTTTTTTTTCCTGATAATTATTACATATTTGATAGTTTGATCAGGACTGAAGTTGATGGAAAGACTTGACTCAAAAAAGCAGAAAAAAATATTCAATCTGTACTATTTTTCTAGCAGTTTTTGGAAGTGGACATTTTTGTCCTTAATGACTTAAGATGGTAGTACATTTTAAATCTGATGCTACACAAAAACTAATGATGCATCAATATCCAAGACTGATTTAAAAGGAAAATCCCCCGGCCCCCCAAATTAGTTATATGGAAAATACCACTTTTTTTTCATAAATAACAACAGTGACATCATGTAATCAAACTGGCATTTAAGGGTTAAAATCCTCAAAATGATTGAATGTTTGGTAATTTTGAGCCAGAAAATTTTGAGTTGGTATTTAAGAGGCTGAAGTTGTTTAAGAATTTATGCAGAAGAAAAGCAGAAGAAATCAAAAAAGTTATTAATTTGTTAAATTTGTCTTGTCGAGCCTTACACCCATGACGTATTTCCGGTTGGGAAAAACATCGACAGCGAGGAAAAGTTTCCAACAGAGAGCGAGCAGCTGCTGCAGCCTCCATATCTATCATACATGCTCGAGACAAAAACTTTATTCGCCACAAGATTATTTCAATTCTCAGATTATTTTCCTCAGTTTTACCTCTCCTGTTTTTAGTTTTATGTTTTTACGCCCTCAAGTTCCTGATCCTGTGCTCGTTTAATTTGCATTTGCGCTCTCAGTTTGGTGACCCGGTTCATGTGATGTCCTGCAGAGAGTCTCAGGTGTTTCCTACCTGCGCTGTTCATCCTGCTGCTCCTCGCTCCGGACTGGATAAAGTGCAGATCTGAGGACTGCAATTAACTCTCCAAATCTGAGAGCAAACACACGATGAGACACACCTCTTCCCTGTGAGAATTTCAGAATAAAGGATGCCTTTTCAGCTCTCCTTTCTTAAGATAATGCAAATGTTTAATCATTAATAAGGACATTTTGCACCAATACTACTGGATACTTGATATAAAATAGTTAAATAAATACAAAAACAGATTATTATTATATATTATATTATTATAAATCATTATGAACAGAGGTCGGTGTAAAGTACAAATGAGGGTGCCATACATTTATCAAAGTGAAGGATATTCAAGATTCAAGACTTTATTAACAACTGTGTAAAACAAGAGTCTCAGGCCCTAGAAAGCCCCTAGAAAAATCTTTAAAAATAATTAGACAGAAAACTACACAAGCAAAAAATAAATATAAAACTAAAAATAAATAAAATAAAATAAAGTCTTATTTGCACCATATCGGTACTATTTACACACTATACTGTTATATATCACTTACAATGACCAGAATCTGAAGCAATAAAGAAACTAGGAATAAATTGTTCTGTGGGAGGAGAAAAAAGCAGGTTTGCAGAGAGGCCCCCAGTCGAGTGTGGTTAAAAAATCCACCATCATCAAACCACGCAAACTTTTATCAGGATAGCATCTTGGTAATCGTTATGGCTTGCAAAAACATTATCAGCTCACATTCATTCAATGTTCTTTAATGTTACACAACATCAACCTGCTTTGACTTGGATTTTTATCAATGCCACTCCTTTCAACGTGAGACAACATCTTGAACTCCTGAGAAAAATGAACATGCAGGAACTGGAAGAGGATAACGTATTCAGGACTCTTTGCCAAGGAGATATCTTGATTTTGTAATATGGAAAATTTAAACCAACCTCACTTTGATGTGATAAGTTAATTTTGCACCACATAGCAGTATACATGTTCAACATGATCAACAGTCATGATCAATTAAATTTGATTAAACAGAATGGATAAGGGGAGTCTTCTCCACAGACTCTATTAATGTTGGTTAAAAGGAGATTACAGACTTGTTTTTTACACATTTTATCTTTGTTATTTAGTGCCTGTATGTATTTAAAATGCAGTCTGTAATTTATTGTCTTGGTTACACACATAAGTAACTGGCTGGAATGCACCTTTGTCCATGAGGGAGGCTTTTATTTTGAAGGATACAGTTTTGTCTGGTGTTTAGGTGACAGCAGCTTGAATCTGCAGGAATGTCGACCATGCCCCTGTCTGGAAGAGATTAAAGGGCTGAACAGAAAGTGAGGGAAAGTACACAGGGTGAAAAAAATCAGTGCAACACAAGCTGCTCTCTGTGTTTCAGACATGATCAGGCAGGTATGTGTTTCATGGAGGTAAATATTTCTCAGGACATTTCACATCAGCCTCTCCCAAGTTTTCTTTAATTGGACACAAGGCTGCCCACAGCTATGTGGAGGAACTGAGAAGGGACTGAAGTCAAACAAAAGCACTTAAAAAAAAAAAAAAGGTAGCATATATTACAACTATTTCACAAACAAGATGTCCTGTTACAGACACTAAAGTCAGCCACATGACACTACAAAGATGGACTAACCTGTTAAAAAACCCCAGGGCAAAAAAGGAAAATACTAGATTGATAATCCCCCCTTTGCCTCCTGGGTATGTTCCTGGATATTCACCTGGCACCACAATTTCTTTATGGTAAATTGATTTATTGCTGCAATTTCAGAGCATGCAACAAAACCAAAATACTGATGGCTTTAAAATGTACTTCAAACAGTGATGGAAGAAAGTCAGTGTGAATCACTGTGAAAATACTCCACTGCAAGTTAAAGTCCTGCATTCAAAACCTTAAAAGCATCATAAGTTAAATGTACTTAAAGTAAAAAATAAAGTAGTTGTGGTGCAGTATAATGTTTAATTTCAGTGTTTTATTATAACTGATGTTGATTTAGATATTGCTGATAAAGTAATTAATTTTACTGCTGTAGGTGTTTCAGGTTGAGCTAATTTTAATTGCTTTATCTGCTGTTGGCTAGTTTAATCTACAGCAATGCATCATGGTCTCTAAGAGGGTGTGAGAGCCACGTATCTCTAAAAAGTATTTTGTTCTTTTCAGCCCTGTGACAATGGTTTAATTGTTTGTTTAGCTACAGTGGGAGGAGATTTTTCTCAATACAGGAAGGAGAAGTTAATCCTTCAGTTTATGAGATAAATTCAAATTTGGAGATGTGCTGTTTTGGCTGCACAAGAACGGTATGAATAATTGTAATCTGTAAAGTAAAGAAAAACAAATGTCGCTGAGTGAAAGTACAATATTTATCTCTGATATGTAGTGGAGTGTGTTTCAAAGTCTGGATGGTGCAATATGGTGTATTTTATTTTAGGACTGGCATCTCAACCTAAATGTTGAATGGACATCACTGTAAATGGCTCTTCTGATGGCAAACAACACATGAGAGTCCAGTGAGGGCTTCCTAATGTGCTTACTTAAAAAGGGACACAGCATATAAATTTTAACTTGATCTCATTGTTAAAAAAAGTGGGATTTAATTAAAGAGGATGCAAATATGGGCAGCTTTTAACAGATCTTTAATAGAAAGTCACTCAGATTCCTGTTTACTTCAACTTCAAGCTTATTGGAAACAGCAGCCAGATTCAGAGATCAACACGATTACAAAAGACCAAAACAGGGTAAGGCAGGAGGCCAGACTGTTAAAGTTGAAGTACAAGTGGATGATTGGTTTAGAAAGAATGGACGTGGGCTGGTATATAAACCACATGGCCACTGGAAAAGTGGAAAAATGTGTGTGGGCGGTCATGGCAGGTAATGGGAATGGTGGGAAAGGGGGTTACTGCAGGACCTGAAATGAAAGTTAGCACATGGTGGGGAAACGAAGCAGGCAGGGGCAGTAAGAGCTGGCTGGCATCATGACAAAAATCAAGTTTATCATTTAAAAGACTCAGATTTAAAGCACTTGAATGCCTAACGGGCTAATATTTATAAGGTCGTGATCTGTCATATGAATGTATGTTTCAAACCCCGTCAGTGTAAAAAAAAAAACTACTGCTGGGATCCATTTTATTGATGTAACATGACCGAACAAGGCCTCTCTCATGTTTCTCTGTTTTGAAGTGTACATACAGTATAGCCTCCTTACAAAATGTGGATGTCACTGTAATGTATTTAAACATCTGCATAATTTTCATACAGTTTGATATACTGAGGCAGGCAACATGCACGTTTTCAAGTCTTCAAGGACTTCATATTGGTTTAAAAGTCTAAAAGTGATATAAAATTCATTCTTTACTTTAGACTGCAGCAGCTGACACAAAACAAAATATTTTTTCCTGGTTTGCGTGTCAGTTTTTGAATATTTATATCTGTTACGTATAAAACCACATTGAGAAAACATTCAAACACGACTTCCTTTGGACGCGTTGTGACCATAACATATCATTAGCCCCTTGAGGCTGACTTGAAACTGAGTTGTGATACTGAGCTATACAAATAAAAACCACTTGCCGTGACTTGAATATGAACGCCGCTTAACATTTTAAGAGCAGGTGATGTCTGTCAACGCAGAGCACAGTGGAGCTGTACAAATAAAAACCACTTGCTGTGACTTGAATATGAACGCCGCTGAACATTTTAACAGGTGACTGTCAATGCAGAGCACAGCGGAGCTGTACAAATAAAGAAACCCACCGAATCAGACAGCAGGCACTTAAATAAATAAAGAATCAAGATCTTTATTTGTTTCTTATTTTATTTTTTTTGCAATTTCCTCCCAATTTGCAATGTCTCTAAACTCTAAACCCATCTGTCTTAACTTGAACTTATTTAAAATCATGTTTAAAAACAAGACAGATAACAACATGATAATATATAATTATAATATGTAATTTACATTGAAACACATTAACAAATGACTGATTCACAAGGCTGAAAAACACAAAATAAGCATAATAAGGAGCATGTGAATGAAACGTCTCACCTTAATTGTGTAGTTGTAAAAAGACAGCCACAGGAACACACCACTAATCCAATTTATACATTCAGGGACTGCAACTTTTAAGATTCCTGTACAACATGAAGTCACTGTGCACTATAAAACATCACAAAGGACTTTATTGGACTATCTGTTATTATTGTTTTTTTTTATCTTTTATTTTGAGAACTACTTGGGAGGCTATAAACACGAGTTGCTCTATCTTTTGACCTGGCATGAGGAGTCGAATGAAGTGTTCACATAACCCATCAAATTAAGTTATCCTGCATTCCTGGAGGATTAAAAGATTTCATTATGACATCTCGCCGTGTGCCTCCTTTAATTTAATTTTCCGGTTTGTCATGCAATTTTAAAACCTGTTTAATCATTTTATTAGATTTTGTTGTCACTTGTTTATTTCTATTTATGTATAAGTAGCTTTTATAATCATTTGTTGCTACTCTTTATATTTCTGAAATGTCCTCTTACTTAATCACTGTTGTAATGTTTGCAGACCTCATCCAACCAGGAGGGGGCGCCACAGTCTCACTCTGTAAAACACACTATCACTGCTGGCAGGGTGTCCAGTTTACATTCCTGTAGTTGTTGGCAGCGTCAGAGTGTGTGAGTGTGTGAATAAAGAGGTAGAGTTACAGTGCTGAAGTTCTTACACTGGACCAGACACAGACAGAGAGGAAACTGCTCAGATTAAATAAACACAGGAGGGGGGGGGTTTGATTTTCTGTGTTCTCTGCTCCGTCTCCGTAAATCAAACGCACCTCAAAGGGGCTGAAATGTTTGAAATGTCCTTTGGAATAATGATCTGGTCGGTGATTTTGCGCTCAGAGACAGAAACACTGCAGGGTTTCTCTCACTTAGTCTGAAGCTTTCAGTTTCCTTTACAGATCCTGATGAGCTTTTTAGTGTTTTCTGATGTAACTGTGAGGAGGCGAGAGCTGGTTAATCATGTTATTTACAGTTTTCTGGAAAATAAATTGAATTTTTAAACATTTTTTTAGAGAAAACTGTCTTTGCAAAAACCTTTACCTGAGCTGAGAGCTCCCATTAGTCCCAAAGGTTTGTGGTAACCTTAAAATAAATCTGGCCGAATTCATGTTTTTTTCCCCTATAAACAAAAAAGAGGAGTAAATATTAAGGTTATATTGATATTATTAACTCATTTACTCCACAGTCTTCTGGAGTTAAAATGGATGTTTTATTCCCCTCCTCTTCCTGTAACATGCCCCTGTAATGGCTGAGCTAAGATGCTAACATAGTTACTACACTGCTAGCCACAAAGTCACACCAGATGAATAAAAATGAAACCTAAATGAGATCATTTTATTGTTTTAAGTATTTGAAGCAGTTCAATAGAGCTGCAGTGTGGGACCTTTAGGCCACACCGAACAAGTTCCCACATTGCTGATTTAGTTTATCTCCACCAGGTAAATCTCTTTGTATTTTGCTTTATACTGGAGTTTTTTAATTTTGTGTGTGTTGTGACATTTCTGCACTGGTGTATTAGTAGTGATTTATTTCAGAACTAAAAGGTGGAGCAACCATTATGATGAAGTGAACTACAGCAACCAGGAGTATGGCTGAAAAACCTAAAAAGAAAATTCTCATTCAGAGGAAGAATTTCCAGTCAAAAAACAGAAAGTGATTGACGGATGAGGACACACATGGATTACCGTTGGCGTAGCTTTTCCTCATCAGAGAGCGCTGACAGAAGAGAAGGAACTTTTTGTAAAATATTTGTAGTAACCTGTTACATTTACTCTACATACATGATGGATTATTGTCTGTGGAAACTGGAAATTTCTCTAAATTTTTGTAACAGCATTACACTTTATGTTTGTGTTGCTCTCATTGCCAGAAGGGGGAGACAAAAGTTTCACTCTGCAGGTTTAACAGGTGAAACAAATACAAACAACTGTTTTTGTATCTTATTTTAAATCAGCTAAATTATCCGTATTAATGTCCCTTTTTTATTTGTATGTCTTGAGACAGACCAGTCAAATCAAAATGATACTTTCCATGTGGTGTAAATTTCTTCCACGTCAGCCTGAAACTGCGAACTAGAGCTGATTGTCAACTACATCAGCCCAACAGCTGATAGCTGCTGCTCATCTTCACTGTAGGAAATAAAACACAACCTAAAGAGAGCAAGAAGCAACAGTGCCATCGGTTATTGGGGAAAAAAAGCCTTCGTCAAATCCGCTTCATGTATTTTACACCTCAGAGAGGAAACACTGAGGAGAAATTCCTCATGTTTCTATTCTGAACAGATTCAGGAGGGAGTTGAACTCACAGCTCTGAGCCTCTGGTCCTCCTCCACTGAGAGGATGTTTACACATCAGTCTGTGTGTGCGTGTGTGTGTGAGTGTGTGAGTGTGTGTGTGTCATCCGGGTTGAGCAGAGTCATGCATTTTTTCCATTACCCTCATCAAATCAATGTTAAACACTCCTCCTCCATCTACTGTCCCTGCACAACCACAGCGTGCGTGTGTGTGAGTATTTGTGTATATGTGCGTGACCAAAATACCCAATCAATGAACAGATCAGATATTTGATCAGTAAAAACTGGGACAACCAGTCTGCCAGATGTGTTTTCCAGATAAACTGCTTCAGATTGTAAACCAGTTTGTTGTTATTTCACAGCAGCTCAGCTTCAGCTCTGCTTCAGAGACTTTGTGATCTCCTGACTTTTCCTCTAGCGCCACCAGAAGGCTCACATTTGTGGTTTTCAGTGAAATACCTCGACAACTATTAAATGGATTTCCGTGATTATTACTATCACAGCTTTCCATCTAGCTCCATCAGGGGTGTGGGATGGGGGGAAAAGGGTAAAAACTGACAGGGTCGAAATTCGTGGAGGGGCCCACAAAAATGGCTTGTACCAACAATTTTAAAATCTCGGGGACCTCAGAGACTGCACATGAACAGACCTGAGAATTTCCTGCAACATTTAATTTATCCATTACTTTGGTTTATGACTTAATACTTGCGAAACTGCTAACAAGCAAATATTAACATGCAAACACTCTAAACTAAGATAGTGAACATGGTACACTTGACTAGCTTAACACCAGCATGTTAGAGTTTGTATGCAGTGAGTGTGGCTGCAGACTCTTTTCTTATTCAAGTGTAAAAATATATTGTCAGTAAGAGTGTTTACGGTTTCCATCAGACAGGGTTTCCACTGTACGCAGCCTGAGAGTCTACCCTCGGGGCAGAAAAGTCCCATTAAAGGACACAGCCACATCCATCAGACAAACAGTCGCCCTGTTTTTTGTCAACCCCACCAGAGGTGTCAGCATGCTAGCCCGTCGTCATGACGACCGCACAGTAAACTGCCTTGTCTCCAACTCTGGATAACAGTCCACTGGTCACCACGGCAACGGTAAACATCCAGGAGGCCCTGGGGCCGACGTGGCGACCTGAGAGCGTGTTTATGTGAAGTAGAAGTTTGATCCCTGCAGCTCCTGTGGAAAGAAAGATTACAACTGAAAGAAGAAAAAACTAAATACATGAGAAGACCAAAGTTAAAAAAATGGAAACACATTTTAAAACCAAGTGTTAACAAGTCAAACCAAACTTTACCTAGTTCAAGTTATGATTGGACAAACACTGTTTGGGGGAGGAGTTTACTGAGTGGTCAGTTGTAAATAATACAGACAAAAAAAATAAATAAAAACAAAAAGCACTAAAATGATTGAATGAATTCCACATTTATATCAAAGAGGTGCTCATCTGTACTGGATGTCTGTAAAACATGATTTGAGAATACTGTTCCTTTAAGACTTTATTCTGCACAGTGTTGAACTGAGAACAGCAGAAACCTCAGGAGAACAGTGGACACAGTGGAAACTACAGGACATCCTGGACAGTCACACACACACACACACACACACACACACTGAACACTAAACACTCATCCAACCTTTAACCTTACAGTGATGATTATTTACAGTCAGTCTGTTGTTTTTATATTTACATCAACCGGCGGAAAAGTCACAAAAATGACCAAACAGGAAAATGATTTGTTCACAGTGATCACAGCGTCGTACGCACAACTGTCCACTCACTGTTGTCGACAAACACAGAGCGCGGGACTCACCGCAGACACCGTCGTCCTCTATATCACAACCAGAGAGAACTTCAGCCGGTCAAACAAAGTCCAAACCTGATGTTACTCGTGTCTTCAGAGGACGGCCAGGTCGTGGCAGCTCTTGGACCGCACTTTGACCGCCATGCGCTGGTTGTTGCGCGCTACCAGTCGGTCCAGGAAGCGCCGAGCCTTCTGGGTAAGGCTCTCTTTCCGCTTGTAGATGGAGCGTCGGTGCTGGACGGCCTCGCTGCTGTCCCGGCGGAGGCGGATCTGTCGGACCACGCCCTCGAACAGCTCGGACACGTTGTGCTGCAGAGACGCCGATGTCTCAATGAACTTGCAGTCAAACACCACCGCACACGCTCGGCCCTCTGGGAAAACAGACACAGAGAGAGGATAAATGATAGTGACAGCATCAGTTATTTATTACCTGTTATGTGTACCCCCTGTGACCTTTGACCCCCACCTTCCACAGCGACTTCTCTGGACCGGACCAGGTCGCTCTTGTTGCCCACGAGGATGATGGGAAGGTTTTCGGCTTGGCGAGCACGTCGAAGAGTGATGCGGAGCTCAGAGGCAGAGTCGAAGCTGGAGCGGTCGGTGACGGAGTAGACGATAACGTAAGCACTCCCAACCTTCAGACAGTCGTCCTGAGAGCAGCCGTCCTCCTCCTCCTGGGGGGGAAGAGAGTCTTGTAAACTGCTGCTGGTCCACAATAAAAGCCTCTCTGCAGTGAACCACAAGAAGGCATTTATTGTGACAGCACAACAGGAAGTTTGCCTCAAAGACGGACGCTAGAAACTAAGCAGACTCATTAATCTGGATGCTCATCAACATTTAGACACTTTCTTGTCAGAGGTGAGAAATTCAGCATTTGAGTAAATGTGCTCCTGACGCTCATCCATTATTTTCATGTAATTTGTGTTTTATACAAAGAAACAACACTCGACTTTGGAACTTACAAGATTACACGCTTCAAGAAAAAATGGTAAATTCTGTCTCTTCTGACAGAAAATAACAAAAGTGCTCTTGCTAAATTGCTTTTTGGCAACTCAGCAATAAATTGTTTGGCTTTTTACGTCATGAGCTCAAAATAATTATTCAAAGTATAAAGTGTGATTGAAATCAGCCACATTAGGCCCCTTCGCAGGTCTCCAAGTACCCATAATCCTCTGCTTCAACCCCACAACTTCACTTCATCAACATACACACACTCACTGTACCAGTTTGTCATTCTCCCAGGTATCCATGACGATGAGTGTTGTTTCTTCTCCATCTACTGTCAGGGTCCGCTCGTATGTGTCCTCTGTAAACAAACAACAAACAACCAGACTGAAAAACTGTAGCTCTGTGAGGCTTTTGACAATGTTCATCCAGTTTAGCATGTTTAAATGCTAAACGAGTTGGTATTAGTCTGAGGATAACAGAAAGACAATAGTTTTGCAGGTATTTGGTCATAAACTAAAGTACTGGGTACATTAAAATTTAATAATGGTGCAAGATGAAAAGTCAGAAAAACATTTACACATTTCATAACATTTCATGGCAATCCAATGATTGACGAGATTTTTCAGTCTGGACCAAAGTTATAGGGTGACATCTTCATCCCAAGAGCCATGATGATAGCATGGTTAAAAATATAAACAACATAAAGGACCAACAATGAATTACACCTTTATATCTGTGATCAAAGTGGACAAACTACAATCCGGCAAAGAACTGACAACACAATTAATAACTTGAAGCAAACAGCAGCATCAGGAGCACACAGCAAACACAGTAAATGTGTGTAAAACTAAAGCAGAAAGTGTAACCAGACACGGAGCTCTGCAGACCTGAAAACTAAGAGCAGACAGGCCCCCCCACACCATGTCAGACTCTCATGGATCAATACAGGTTGTCAATCATGGCCTCAGGCCAATTAACACGTGACACAAGAGCTGCTCAATAATGTCGGGTCAGTCAAGGTTGTGATGTCAGAACAAAGTCAGAGACAGAAACTGAGCACCGATCTGCGGAGAACCGATCTGGAGTATGAAGGCTACAACACAATGCAAGAAAACATGGAAGAAAACATTGTAAACAGTGAAGTCCGGAGAGACAGTTAAAATGTGCACAGCAGAAGTCAGAAGTTGAGCAGCACTAAACATGACCAGTAACCTGATCTTTATGTGGAAAATCACTATTCATTTAATACATTCATGACTGAGACTCTGAGCTGTTTCCACCAAACACTTCACGTTACGACACGATGAAGTGCATCTTACACCACACAGTGTAGTTCCTTCAAAATATGTATCTAACCCACACCTACATGTATCTAAACCCTAAATCTTTTCATTGTTTCCATTGCAGACAGAACTCTGTATCAACCACTTAAATAGCACGACATCATATCTGATGTGACGCAGTAAGCAAAGGAAAGAACGCAATGGAATTTGTGTTCTTACTTCTCGGTATGTGGCTGTTCATTACAACAAAGAGACGTGCTTTGTTTGAGAAATATGTTGAGATGGAGAAAATGGCCTGTTTGTCCATTCGGTCCTTTGTCGCACAAGAAGCGATGATTCTGTTGAGCCAGCAGACTGCAATGTTTCCCGCTCCACCTTTATTATCCCGGGTCAGTTAGCGAGGCCCACTCCAGCAGATGGTCAACGGATAAATGGGAATGAACTGTTTTACTGATACTATTCACAACTTTTGCTTGGCGGAAAAGTTGGACATTAAAGGAAGTGTGATTATTCGCAGAATTAGATGAGAACATGTATCCAGCTCTCATGTCTGCACAATAAATATGAATCTGATTATCAGCACTTATAATAGCAAGGTCAGACTACATTATATCAGCCTGATTAAAACCCTTTTGATTGAGCTAGGCTAGCTGTTTCCCCTGTTTCCAGTCTTTATGCTAAGCTAAGTTAGGTGGCATCCAGTGGTAGGTTCATATTTACTGTGCAGACTTGAGAGTGGTATCAAACTTCTCATCTAACTTTTGGCAAGAAAGCGAGTATGTGCTGTTCCCAAAATGTTGAATTTTTGAAACAAATCTCCTGCAGCCCAGACAGCATTTTTCCCATATACCTGCCAGTTACACCACAGTGTCCATCCAGAGTTCACTAACATCGGCCATCATGAGCTACCAGGGCAAGAAAGGCTGCAGAGAGAGTGTGTTGAACTCAGCAAAAGTGCTTTTTCTTTGCTGATGAATTCAACGTTATATTTGTAAAACTTATGAACCATATTTTTTAAAAGAAGACAAGATCAACTTCTTTCTAGTTCATAGCTTTTTTTTCTCTTGTTCAGTAGTCATAATTTCCTCTGCCTTCATTGAATCTCAGTCTCTATGATCTATAATCTCAATGTCAGGAATGATGGAAAACCATATTTGTTTAAAGTGAGACCGTTAAGGATTAACAGCTATTAACATCCCACCTCCAGGTTGTTCATCTTTCTCTGTGATTCCAGCAAAGATTCCCGCAAGGCTTGTCTTTCCAACACCGTGGTCGCCTAACAGCACCACTCTGTAAACACAGTCCGATTCACTCTGCGAGTCGTCGTCCGAGTCCGAGCTCCACTGGGCACGGTAGTGGAGGGACTTGTCTCCAGGGTGGTAGGACGCAGACTGTCCCAGAGGAGGGTGGCTGCGCTGGGGCTGGTCAGGGTCGGGCTGGGTGCTGCTGTGGAGCCGAGGGTCCCGAGTCCAGGATGGATGATGGTACAAATGGACGGGAGGAATCGGTGTGCTGCCTCGCCGCCGCAAAGGCTCCCTCTCTCTCTGGGTGTTGAGGGTCATGTTGTCACGGTAAGGACATCAGGACAGGACAGGCCTGAGGGAGAAGACAGAAAGACTCAGTCTGGTCCACTATGGTCTTTAAAACTCTTGAAAGGTCTTTTGTTTGACATTCAAAACGACCAATTAAAGGTGCAACATATAGAAAAGAAGTCCCCCTTCTACAACTTAATCTCAGTCTTTCAAAAAAGCTGAAATACAATGCTGAAAGGAGAGAGGATTCTGGCACTGAAATTATGGTGACGACGATTTAACTTTAGAGAAGACTGTGAACTTTGTTAATTGCTGAATTTTCAGAGTTCTCCAACTCTGCTCTCTAATCCGACAGGGACTTGAGTATTAAATCTCAAGCCTGACATAAAATATAACTGTATGGGAATACCAAAACAGAAAATTTGTGTTGGGACTGTTGAAATTCTGATGCTTTGTAGGATTACGTGCTGCTGTTAATCCACCGCATTACCTTACACAAACAATGTTTTGTTTGTGTGCAACTGGCATTAGCCTTTAAAGAGCAACCTCCATTCATTTGATTTTTAGTTTTAATATCTTGAGAGGAGTGTGTGGCAGAGAGAGTTTTTCTGGTTGAGAGAACAGAAATACTAAATTTTGTCTGGAAAATCTAACTCTGTTTGTAGCGATAAGTAACTTAAAGAGATAGCGGCGTGCTGTGGCACCAGTTTAAGTTCTTTTAATTTACCTTGTTTGGGAATTACATTAAAAATGGGCACAGTACAAGATAGTTGCAACTTACAATTAATTATTAATTAATGAAATAATTTCTTATTAAGATATTATAAAACTTTAGAAAGATAAGAGGGAATGAACACACAGGAATCAGAGGAATGTTTTCTGATATCTACACTGGGACCACATTTCCTGTGACAGACTACATCCCTCTACATTAATGATGATGTGAAGCATGATCACTATTTTGTTGTTCAGTTAATGTTACTTGAATAAAGCCAGCGTACAGTGTGATTTTATACTAGATCACACATTATTACATACATGGTTTTCTCTCAAATCAATCAGTCTGTTGCAGTTTTCAATAGACCGGGATTACTATCTGTTTACATTACTATGCATTTGATTTACTAATTCAAAAAAGTTAAAAACTAATCAGACTGATCTTGGTTATTAAAGACTGAATAGATCCAAGAAGACCTCGAGCATGCATAAGAGAGCACAGACACACAAACAAACCTCTTACAATAAATAATTCAAGTATTTTAAAGGTGCCAAGTACGACAGTCAGTGACGTCGAAGGCGAGTCTGGCCAGGTCAGCGCTCCTGCCTTTGGGGGTAGATTGTGCAGCTTATTTTGGGTGAACAAAGAGCTTAAATCATCCTGCAAAAGCCTTCAGAAATGCTGTTTGTCACCAGTAATTATATCTTAAATTTGTGCTTATTCATCCACAACAGAAATGCAAACATCAGACAGTCTGGAGGTCAAAGGTCTCCCGATCAGTAAACTTCTAGTAAAGTGAGATCAACCACAAAAAAAAGGAAAAAAAGAAAAAAGAATTTGGTCCCACCTTTCTAAATGACACTTCATATGTAAAATATATTAAACACAAGCCTACCTATATCATATGAATGCACTACATGTCCTAAAACACACATGCCTACATAAAAATTAACATAGGTGAACTGTCTTTTAGATGTGTTAAACTTACGTTTTTTCTTATAAAATAAATAAAGTAAATAATCACATGTGCTGATATAATGTGAATTTAAGTTTGGGCATTTCACAAGTGAGAGATAATTAATGTGTGAAAACTTCATTTTGTAAGGAACAAATGAAAAGCTCAAAGCAATAAAAAAAAGATGCAATAGACAGACAGACAGACAGACAGAGAGACTTACCGTGTACAGCCCATGAACAGTGTTGTTTCCGTCCAGCCTCAGTAAACAACAGAACTGAACTGAACCCTGTCTCTCTGTCTCCGGCGGTGTAACAGTACCCCGGTGCCACAGTAACCCGCCTGGAACCTGGAAAAAAAAAAGTTCCACAACAGCGTTAAAAATTCAGCAGTGGAATCACAGAGTTATCTACCTCCCTCTGTGTGTGTGTGTGAGAGCGACAGCAGAGGAGAAACAGATAACTGAGGGGGGGGAGTGTGTGTGTGAGACTTTGTGTGTGTGAGTGTGTGTGAGAGAGGGGAGAGTGTTGTTTTATCAGTGTGGAGGGTGGGTTTGGTCACTTCCTTCCTGTTCGCCCCAAAAGACACAGTTACAGGCTTAACGAAACAGTCCTGACAGACCCGTTTACACAGAAAACATTTCATGATAACATGTCCTCTTTCTCTGTCTGACTCCTGCTGTTTTGGTCAGATTAAGGATGAGCCGTAGAGTCAACATAAACCCCCCCAAAAACACAGAAAACACACCAGACTGGACAAAAGCTTTAAATATTCAGTTAATTCTCCCATTTGACTAGAGATGCTTCTTCTCTGTAGGACATATAAGAGATCATTTACTCATGAAAAAGTTTATTAACTGAGTAGAAAGTGATGGACTTGCTTGTACAGGATCATTTTTCTGATCATTTATTTAAGAGTTTACTAAGTAGCAGATAAAAGACTAGTAATGCAGTTTGTTTTGTACATCCTTGCACACTACTGTGTAGTATTTACTTGTATATTATTTTGTGTATATTATTTGCTGTATTTTTGTATTTATATTTTTCTATATTTTTCTGTTTATCTGCATTGAAGACGGGAGAGCAAAAGTAAGAATTTCATTGTACAGTGAAACCTGTTTTTATCTGTGCAAATAACAATAAAACTCTTGAATCTTGAATCTACTACACACACTGATGAAGGAACAATCGACTAACTAACAAGCTTATGCAGGACTGACAAATTAAAAACTACAGTTTAGCTGACGTTGGACTCACTTAATTTAAATTCCTTTATTTATAAATCACTTTTAAAAACAAGTGCTGATTATATTTAAGGTTAAAGTGCGTTGGTATTGAGGATGTGAAGTTGCCATCTTGAAAATGTTTGTGCGCTTTTACCTGTACCTGCTTACTTTTCGTGTTTTTGTTCGCCTACAAGGTTGTTTAAATCAAATCTGATGGAAGAGAAGAGGGAGTGAAAGAAAAAAGATGCTATTCTACTACTGGGAGAGATTGAAACGTCCTTGTTTTGTTTATGCCTCGAGTTGAGATGATCCCGTTGGGTCGCCACACAAGCACACGTGCGGCTGCCAAGTCAAACAGATCTATGTTGGTTATCATGGTTAATTTATCCTGATAGGGGCCCTTTTCTTTATCTTTTCACGTCTCCATCAGATTTAAACAGCTTTTATGGCCAAACAGAACAAAAGACAACATTAAGCAAATAGTTATTTATGTTTTCATATCGTCCAAGTGTTCTTTCTTGAGATCGTCCAAGTTATGAGGAGTGTGAACATTTAAAATATTTAAACATACATCTAAAAATCTATTTAATAGCAACAATCTCCTCCATTCAAACAGCAGTTCCCATTTAAAACTCTTTGTATTTGTCCTTGGTGCGAACATATCAGCATCATGTACCATTTAACATTATTATTATCTTTAGGATCACAATCCAAATCATATCCATAACATAACATGCACACAAGAGTACAAATTCTAATGAATTATAATTCATTATTTTTATGACATGATAGTAAGTTAGTTAAATCACCTTAATATTGGCACAGGAAAAAAAAACAATCGTCGACCATCCCTTCAATTAATGTATGGTCTGATTGGCTCAAGCCTCACGCTCAGTAGCAGGTACAGGTAACAGCGTGGTTTTCATAAAATAGCGCCCCCTATCAGCATGCAACCAAACATAAAACACCTTCACATCCCATTTTTACCAGGCTGGGACGGTCCAATAAAAGACTTATTTTGGCCAGTGTAGTGTGTAAAGCTTTATGAAAGTGACATACTAAATTGCTTTAGGCCTTTAAATCTGAATCTGTTTCACTGTGGAAGCCAAAATATAAAGATAAAATGAACAAGTCCAGTCAGTCAAGACAGTAATTTAGTATCTCATAATTTGGATTTATCACAGCAGAGTATTTTCATCATTCTGAACTTTTCACATCTTTTCCCCTGGCAGACGTTGGTTTCCATAGTTTACACGTGAGCTGACATGGAAAATCAGATTAAAGAGAAGCACTTCCTCAGAGTGAGTGCTCTCTCTGAAACTTTATCCGCCCCCTCAGTTTAAGAGATTAAAAGTTAAGAGGAGGAGTTTCCTCCCACATCACCATCACCTCATCCAATCCAGGGAGCCTAAAACACAACACGGGATCATTGATCATCAGTAATATCGGTCTCCATCCCTCCCTCTGCAGGACGACTGATGTTACTGACACCGAGGATCATTGCAGATCGAGTGTGTTTGTTCATTTTTAGGCTTTTAAGAAAACACGTTCATCTCATCTTATTACCATACCTGAAAAACACAACTCAATATAAAACCCTAATATTGATATTTATAATCACATTTCCTTGACTTCATTTAATGACAGTCTCTTGTGTCAAATGTATTTACATATTTTTATTTTACCCTGTACATTTTGTTACTCTTTTATTTTCTATTTGTTGCTTTTATATTGTTTTTATATCTCTGAATGAGTCAGCACCTGACTTGAGAAAATGACATTAGAGAAATATTGCATCCATAAATCAACAAGAACAATATAATTTTAAAATGCTTCAAACATTATAAAACACAATTTTAGTTTTCTCTTATTTTTTTTTTATTTTGTTTTATATCATTCCATTCATTTTTTTATAATTATAAATGTATGGCTGCTATGTGTTAATTATTTATTCAGATCTGTCTTCATCTATAAATCTTTTCTGTTTCATTCAAATACGTTTTATGAGATAAAACAGAGTCTGTGCAAATGTCTCTTGTAGTTTTGTCAACAATGGTTTCTAAAACTATTATTTTAATCAGACCACTCCCAAGCTTAAATGAATTACTTGTAATACAACTATATTGATCGACTCTAGTATACCTGCTGTAATTGTACTTCTTGTACTTACTATAGTAGTAGTTCTTTTATGGAGAAAATTGACTCTTGCTGCCCCCACATGGTCACCAGAGGAAATACACAGTTCAGTATAATGGAGTTATTGTAGTCTTAGATAATTTTTATTGCTACTATACATATGAAGTAGTAATGTAGATTTAGTATGTGTATATGTTTATATATATCTTGCTTTATCTTTTGCTCTGCTATGGCCATAATTAAACTTTACCACATGCTTAGATCTCAGACTCTGATGCAAACACACACTTTAGATGTTGATAAACACAGAAAATTATTATTTTTCATCTGTACGTCAAACCTTTCAGTGCTATATGTGGATTTATCTATAACACAGTAAGAGAATACCAGATGTTTTTCTTTTTTTTAGAATGAGTGAATGTTTGCATGACCTGACAATAAAATTTACATTAACACAATCACAGCATGACTGATGAAAAAATCTGTTATAAAAATAACTGTAACATAATTAAACCTGACTTATTTGTAACTTTATAGTCAGTATTTCATCAACATTATGAGTTTTATTTGACAGATCCATGTTTCATAAACCAATTAGTGTGTATTTAATTGCAATTTATATCTAAATAAAAGCTCTTCATCCTCACAGAACTTAAAGTTGATATTTTTATTTCTCTTTAAAGTTGCGACCCATCCTGGTAGTCCTCCTCTGAGGATTCACTGCAGGAGCCCCCCTGAGAGGAAGAGGCATGCCGGGATGCATCCCACGGCTGTCGGCTGGGGTCGTTGGTGTGATCCTGACTGGGTGAAGGAGGAGGAGGAGGAGGAGGAGGAGGAGGAGTGGCTGGAGTGGAGGACAATGTAAAATTATGTTCAGATATAGTATAAGATATAATTAAGTTTCCCCAAGATAAATAAAAAAAAAATACAGAAATGTGGAAATTACAATACTAATTCAAGTAAATGGACTAATTAAATACTTCACTTAATATTATAGCTGTTTATTATATTGTTTCATTGCTTATATATGTATTTACTTTTATTATTTGTGTTAATAGGAATAAGAGTTTTGTTTTGATCCAGTCAGACTTCTGAAATACCTTCATTCTCATGTGAGGGACGGACTTTAGCAGTGATCCATTTCCACAGGTTGTCTTGAAAAATACTCACTGCTGCAGGAGAGAAACAAATCAAGCGACATTCAGTTAACAGATTTTCTCTTTTGGCAGAGCTTTGAACAGAAAAATGTTTAGCATCAGTCACATCTGTAATTCATCTCAGTGCCAGCAGGTAGAGCTGCTGTTGGCTGAACTGATGGTTCAGTGACTCCAATTGGAAGAAAACGACTTTAACGACTTTGTTCCTGATCTATTACAGTTTGCATCAGCTATACTGTACTGTACTGTTTTTTGATGACTTTCACCAAGGTTGGACTAGAAAGTTAACATCAAAATGTTCAGTATCCTCAATAATGATATGCATCTTTTTACTGACAACACTTAAACCTCAGTTGACATTTCTACTCCCTTCACTGTCCACATTCAGTTAAGCAGACAATTTGACTCCTTTTATTGCGTATATTTTAACTGACTCTTCCACTTCTTTCACTACTTGTACCCGGAATGACTTCCCAACCCTTTGATTCAGTCTTTGCACTTTAACAGACTCTAAAACTCATTTCAGTACTTTATTTGACAACATGTGTTTACTTGTTTCAACACTTCATCTTCAGCTGAATAATCAGTAATACCCACGTCGTCTGGAAAAAGAGGCAGATGTTGAAGCCTCCGGTTCTGATCCAGAATCTGATCCACGTTCTCCTCCATGTTTCTCTTCAGGTTTCCTCTCCACTCTGGGTTCCTCCTGAAGTTCGTCTTCAGATTCTGGTTCGGTTTGCACCTGGAGAAAGACTCGGTCCAGCAGGCGGTCCAGCAGCTTTTTAACTTGGTCCGGCTCGGTTCTGATGGTCAGGATGCGAACAGGTTTTTCTGCAGACACCCTCACCTCTGTGAGGTTTCTGAAGAATCAGAATCAACAGAGAAAGATTAAAACTCACATTCACACCTGCAGAGCTGAGAAACCCTCTGATGTGGTTTTAGGGGGATTTTTAAAGCTCATGTTACTTTGTTCTGGTCCAAATCAGTTGTTATAAGTTATACTCCACTTATTAGCAAGAAAGTAAAGACAGGTTAAGGTGTTTTCAGACAGTGAGTGGCTGCTTGGTAGGAAGAAAGGTGAGAAAAAAATTATTCATATAGCCCATTTTAGCAACAAGGTAAATCAAACAAAGGCACACAAAGGCACCAAAAGCTTTGAGGAAAAGTGCAAAACTAAAAAACAAAGGAGGAGACTTTTAATACAGTTAAAATCTCTCAATGGAATAGAAAAATAAAAACAAACTAAACAGAAGATAAAAAGTACAAGGCAGGTATAAAATGCATTACTAAAAGTTACAGTACAATTCGCACGATGACACAAAAAGTTTTGCTAACTGCTCAGATATCAAGATGACAGTGTACTTGTGGAAAGTCCAGCTCAGACCTTGATTCTTCTCGACATGCAAAGAAACAAACTCCAGAGTTTGTTTGAGACCAAGATGAGATCACTTCCTGTTGAGAGTCCTGAAGTGATTGTTTGTTTGATCACATCTCACCAAACATGTCATAGCACGCCGCAAACACAGCTTTGAAAACACCCGTAATGCACAAGATCAAGCTTGAGAAAGTCTTAAGTTTAACACAAAGAACAAGAAAAATGTGCTGAATGTGAATAGAAATACCTCTTTGATGAATGCAGGTTTTTAGAGCTGCTGATGTGTGTAATATGCAGTTGTGAGCTCTTACCTGCTTCTGCTGCGTCTGAGGATCCAGCAGAGAGTGACCAGAATCATCAGAACCAGCACCAGAAACACCAGGGACACGATGAAGAGTTCAGAGTCCATCGTCTGGGTCAGTTTAACGCCGATACTTGAACAACGCGGGGCAGAGATGAGCACTGAACCTGGACACTAAACATCTGTTTTAGTAAGAAAAAAAGTAACTCTGAGGTTTAGACGTTATTCTTAATCTTGATGACAGATCTCCTTTTTGCTCTCCAGAGGATGAACCATTTGTTTTTAACGACCCTGTGACCTTTCATCTAGCATCACCCTCAGGACAAACCTCCCTACTGATACGACTCTCAAAGTAAAGAAATGCTGTTCATGTTGTGGCTGTAAAAAACACTGCAGCCTTTATGTAACTTAAAGTCACAATTATATATTCAATACAACTAAGAGTCACTGTAAAACATTCCTCTTCAAGCATTTATTGATTTCAATATTAAACATACCTGATGGGATCCTGCAGTTTGAAGTGAATCAGTTTGTTGTGACTATCAGAAAGGTTAAATTCTCTGTCATTCTGAGAAACTTGAAAGAAAACATCCCGTTCTGTTTGGATTTTCTAAACCAATCAGAGTTGTCAGGATGGTTGATATGAGCTACACCAAGCTGGTCATCTTTTAAACTGAGGAATATACTTCCTGCTTTGGCAGCATCGTAAAGAGTAACTTCACAATAAACCTACTCTCTTAATTAACAGTAACAGTTGCATCTGAACATCAGTTGATTCCATTCCTGCTATATTAGAGTTTATTTTACCTTGAACTGAGTGACTTTTTGAGGGAGAAAAATCCAGTTACTATCTTCAAACAATACACCAAGACTATCAAGACACATGAAAACAGAAACCACCTGTTCTTCCTCACCACCACAATTCATACGACTGTTACATACGTGACTCTGGTCTCAAGTTATAATTTGAAAATTGGTCGAGAGCATTCGAATAATGTTGGTCAGATGGTCCAAACTCATAAATGTGTCAGTGGCTATCAGATGGACTGAAATTTGGTACAGTTGTCAACGGTGCCTAAATCCTAAATCCTGAATTGTCATTTTTCCCTTTTTTTTATATATATGTACAAAACTAGAGACATTCAATCTCATTTTTACTTTGTTCAGTGTGAATTAGCATGTCAACATGCTAATATGCTAAATAAAGATGGTGAATATGTCTATACTAGAATGCATCCTAATGTTTCAGTCTTATTTCAATATGTGTTAGTGTCATGTCCTCTTCTAGTTGTGATTTTTCTATTATTCATTTAAAATTGATAAGAAAACCGTACTGACTTTGTATTTGTGGAGGCAAGTTGAGGGGTTTTCCCATACACTTCAATTGAGTCAGAGTTTTATCACAGCAGCATCTAGTGGACATTAGAGGAACTGCAGCTGCAGATTGATTGATCAACACAAAAAAGAAACAGAAAGCAGGTTTCAGCAAAGTTTGTCAGCATGTTTTAATCAGATTATCGCAGATTGGGAAGTACATTTATTTTACAAAATAAAATACCAAAAATTCAAGAGGAACAATGTACAAGAGAAAAATCTTTAGAAAAATCTTTGTCTTATATCTTTTTATATTAAAGCACCATCAAACACAGTTGTCATCGTTATATTATTCTGTCGGATTAACATAAAATATCATTAATGAATTCTTACATTCAAGTTTACCCTGATAGAGATTTTTAGGTACCTTGTTGATATAAATAAAGTTTATTATTACAGGAAAGGTAAAAAATAACATGAAGGAAGCTTTAAAAAAAATGTGTGATAGTCAATATATACACTGTGTTTGTGTGTGTGTGTTCAGACAGCACTGTTGGTGGTGTTGTTGTTATTGATCTCCATCCTGCTGACCAGCTCAGTCACCAGCTGCTGAACAGTTTGAGAGCGCATCCGGCCGACCTCCAGGACGCCTTCATGGTTCACAGTCTCCGAGTCCTCATAACTCTTCACCACCTGACACAGATCAATAAATCAATCAATCAATAATCTATCCCACTGTCCGAGCCCTGATAACTCTTCACCAACTTAGACAGATCAAGCATATAATAATAATAAAAGATAATTAATCAAGCAATTAAAAAGTGAATTAGTCAGTCAGTAGATCAATCAAACAATCAAACGACTACCACGTTGACCCAGGAGGTTCAGTTTATCAATCTTATTTGTTCATTAGTCCGTTGACGTATTGATCGGTGTGTTTACCTTGTTGGTGATGAGAGAGAGGCCGAAGACTCTCAGACCGCAGTGAGTTGCCACGACGACCTCAGGAGCTGTACTCATACCTGTAAACACACAACACATGAAGTTACACCTGATACTGAGGATAAAATTCACAATCATGTAATGTTCATGGAGTTGAATTAAATTAACATACACACAGGATCACAGGTCTATTAACGACATAGAAATTTAAACTGACATAACCTAAACAAGTCAGTTATCGTATATTTTATTTAGTCCCTAAATAAAATCTGTGATCCATATATAATACGAGGATTTTATGTATTGTAAATGATTTTTCTCCTCCTGAACTGTGCTCCAGAAATTCATTCAGAAAACACTAAAACATGATCGTAAAGTTTTTCAATGTGGCCTCAACCTGAAAGTAAAAACACACCTTTGAATTCTGTGATTAATCAGAGAAATTAAAATTAAAATTACCATGTTGAATTGCCAACCAGGTAAAGTGGGAAACTTTTCCAGTCCCCAAAACCTTCAGCTTCACCATGTCAGCTGGTTTTCAGTCATCATTTAGTACAATAACAACACAAACGTGTCCATTTTATTACCAAATGTTGTGCCCCTGTCTTGTGCACCATGCATGCAATCAAGTTTAAGATGTATTATTTTACATTATTCGCCTGACAAGGTGCAAAAATAAAGTTTAATAAATCTGTATAAAAGTAACTAACTCACTGTGGGAGCAGAGAAACGCCCAGAATTTAATGCCAACCTGATTATAAATTCAGGGATGAACCCATTAGATTGAACTGAGAGAAAGGCCATAAAGATTGTTTGATTATCAGGATGTTGTGTCATAATGCAGCTGCAGCCTCAGGATATTTTTTTTTTGTTTTTTTTTTTTTTTGTGTGTTTGTGTATTTCTCACCGACAGCGTCCACCCCGAGTCGATGCAGCAGCAGTCTGGCCTCAGCGATGCTCTCAAAGTTCGGCCCCCCCACCATGGCATATACACCCTCCTGAGTGAGATTGGCCACGCCCAGCTCCTTGGCGATCTCCATCGCTAGGCAACGCAGGCCTTTGTCATAGCAACCAGACATGGCGGGGAAACGAGGCCCGAACCTGTAAACAAGTAATAAACAACAATGAAACAATTAAAATAAAACATATAAACAGAAACACATATCTGGACTGTATCTGTATCTATATCGGTTCTGATAATGAGAACTTTTTTTACACATACATAGTTAACATTCATCTGCACAACCTATACAGTTATTTAATGACATAAAATATATTGCACATATTGTCTTTATCTCATTTTATTCTTTTTGACATAATTTTTATACTACAGTCTACATTATAATATTGTTTATTTTATATTTAATTTATACTTTTGACTTTAAGTACTTACTTTACGCTTATTTTTTTCAATCTTTTCTACTTTCTATATTTATATTTTTGGCACCAACATATATGTGAAAACCTTCTTGGCAATAAACCTGATTCAGTTTTCTGCTGCTTTCACTGCTGTTTTATCATCACAAGGATTTAGACAAACAACATTACAACATGAGCAGAATAGACAACAACAAATGTAAACAACAAACACGACTGTGAGCTTCATCATAAACAGTAGCACAAATACACATAATCAGGTATTGAATGTCTGCGTTACTTTTCGTCGTTGGGTCCGCACAGCGGGTTCAGGCCGACCAGTCCGTCCGGGAAGTTGATGTGGTCTTTGATGATCATGATGTCACCAGGCCGCAGGCCGTCGGCCAATGAGCCGGCAGCGTTCGTCACGATCAGAGTCTCCACACCCAACAGCTTGAAGGCTCGGATGGGAAATGTTGTCTAATGAACAGACAGACAGACAGACAGACAGGTCTCATCATAATCTTGGTAAACGATTGTTTCTCAAACACAAGAAGCTTCCCTAAAGTTTGTTGTTATAGAGATGGAGATTCATTTGTTGTTTTTATCTTAAGACATTTTTATTCTGTTTTAAACTCTCCTGATAATGACATAATCCTACCAATCAGATGGGACATTTTGGGGTTTTTCTGCCCTGAGTAAAACCTTACAGGTGCAACGTCCCTTCGTGCTTTCAATTTTTCCAAAAATTTGTAAAAATCTTAAGATGAGTTAGAGGTGAATGAATTGTGCTTGTTCAGTAGTTATGTTGTGAGGGGGCATCTGTAAAGCTCCAACTAGAGGACAGTCAGGTGTTGTTGAGAGAGAGAGTGTATGTGTGTGTGTGTGTGTGATATAGAGAGAAACAATAGCAGCATTCAACAGTCTGCTAAAAGGCTCCATGTGACCAAACTCATGCATGACTTGAGCCAGGCTCACAAATAAAGATACACACACACACACACACACACTCTCTGAGGTCATGTTACAGGTTCAGTCTCATGCAGCTGATTACAGTCATAATTGTGTTATACTGTACCGAGGTTGCGTGACAGAGGTGCTTTAATCAGCTCGTACATACAGTGTGTGTGTGTGTGTGTGTGTGTGTGTGTAGTGTATTTGTGTATTGTATGTAAAGTGTATTTGTGTGTATTATTTATTGTTCTGTCTGCCTCATCATGTGTGTACTTTGACTTGATTCTCTCTTACAGCACTAACATCCTTTCTCAGAGCCAAAATGACCAGAAATAAATCCTCAAACTCTAAAAAAGTGTGTGTGTGTGTGTGTTCTTGTGCTTTTGTCTTAGCGAGGACTGACTTTAGTTTTAGATCTTGACGGCTAAAGTTAGGATTAAGTTAACAGGTTCTCCACTGATTTTGAACTACACTTCCATGAATCTGGGGACTCACAGGAAACAGATTAAAAAGGTTTGTGTTAAGCTACAAAAGCACTGGATCCTAATATAATCCTTTCCATATTGAAGTTCAATCTTTCAATCTGACGTTTAAGCCAATTTACCATAAAGACTGTTAACAGGTGGAAACAGCGAACCTGGCTCTGTCCTACAGCCACACAGTCCACCTAAGGTCACCTCTAAAGCTCGTTACTTAACTCTGCATTTCATTTGTTTAATAAGCACAAAAACCAGAATGTCATTCGTCCAGGGGATCATGTACTGTACTGGATCATTTCTTGGCTGCTGCAAATAAGGTCAATTTTCATTTTTACATTAGTTTTTTTGGACGTATTAAACAAATTAGATTTAATGTGGTAATTACTGAACTTTTGGTTTGATTTTATTATCTTTGGTCAGAGCCAGGGTGGCTTTTTTCCCCCTGTTTCTAGTCTTTGGCTGGCTCCTGGCTCTGGCTTAATTTTTACCATAAGCGCATAAAAGTAATATCAACCAACTCATTGAGCAAAATATCCCTACTGTGAGTCTTTAAGGTTAGTGATACAAACGTGTATAGGTGTGTGCACGAATGCAGTGTGTGTGTGTGTGTACCTTGCAGAGTGAGTGTCCTTCATACATGTGGAAGCGGCCCCCCATGCATGCACACGCACGTCTTCCCCTTCAGCTCCCCGAAAACCAGCAGACCTCATGCGTGACCCTGCACTGCAGCACACACACACACACACACACACACACACACAGAGTCAGGATTGTGATTACATAATGATTGCATTTAACCCACAAAAAATTACAGTTGACATGTAAAATCTAAAAAAAAAAAAAAGAATCAGAAAGCTTTGGAGCTTTTGGAAGATGGAGCAATGCTAACAGTTTCCCCCTGCTTCCAGTCTTTGTGCTAAGCTAGGCTAAACACTTCCTGACAGTTACTATTTTTGCAGGATGTAATCAGACCGACTATCTTGGTTCATCAACACTCTTATCTTTTATTGTTTAATTGTATTCTATGTAGATGTACGAATTAAGTTGGATTTTAACCAAATATTGGTTGCCAACATCCAATTTTATGAATGAATGATGGATTTCAGTCTGAGGGCGGTGAAAAAATAATAATAATCAGGCTTTTTTTTGAATGGATGTATTTTTTTACTGATCACAAATTTCAGTCAGCTGTCTGTCTTATGATCTACAGTGTTGTCCAGTTTTAGATTTACTCCATACTCGGGTTTATAAAGTGGGCTTTAATTGTTCATTTAGACTCTGTTGACCCTTTACATGAATTCAACAGCTCTACAGAAATCACTGAGAGACAGTTTGTTGACAGTTGTACATGACAACACTGACTGTTTAAACTTTAAAATATCTTCAAACACTTCAAGTCTCTCCAAAAATCTATGAGAATAAATATGTGAACATCCCTGTATACTCAGCTTTAAATTAAATTAAGTTAATTTTATTGGTATTAAAATAAAACTGTATATGCAGGGTACCTGTGCTCTGTGGGAAGCCAGGTATGTCAGAATAAGCGAAGGAGTCCTGACACTTTAGGGTGTCCGCGAGCATGCCCAGTCCGGACCCGCAGATGATCGCCACCTGGGGGCGGTGCTTCGTGTGAGACATCAGCCAATCAGCTGTCTTCTGGTATTCGTCATGACTGCAGACAGGAAGGAGAGAGGACAGGGGAAATTATTTTAATTATTTTAGATGATAAAATTTACTATTAAGTTTTTCAGATTTTATTAAGGAGTGTGTACTGTGAAGGAAGCAAGGAAAATTGAAATGTGCTGCTGCTGTTTTCCACTTTAGCTGCTTGTTTAGTGTTGGAGCATCGTGCTGTTTTCTCTGTTTGTTCATGTCCATCAGATTGTGGATCAGGTCTAATCATGTCCAGTTTTATCGAGACTGATCCTCCCTAGGCCTTTCTTCTCTTTATGTAAATAAATTTTTGCATGTGCTTTTGCATGGACTCAACAGGTTCAACAGGTTTCAGTCAGTCTGTCCACACAATCAACTACTGCATTATACAGGTCATGTCAGGTAATGTCGGATGTCAAGCTTATCTAAATAAAATAAAACGTTGGGGTGAGCAGTCAACTTTCAGTCCTGAGGTTATTATTATTATAATACATTTTCCGGATTTTCCTCTAAACTTCAGTGAATCAGTGAATAAATTTAAACTTTCAAGCTTTTGGAAATCATTTAGAGGAAAAAACACTCTGAACTGATCACAGTAGAAATATGTGAAGATGGAGGGTCACAAGTGGACACTGCTTTGTTTTAAAGGGTCACCAGACAAAATATTTAGTAAACACTGGACTGATGTGCTGACAGAAAGATGTTAATATCAGTTATAAAACAGCAGCAGAACAAAAACATCCATTTTATAAAAGACACAAAATACAGACGTAATAAAAATGTTTTCTTACCTGATTTGTTCTCTGCTGTGCATGATGGACAGATGATAGATGATGCTGATGATGAATGTGAAGCAGACTGATGTGTGTGTGCTTCTGCGTGCAGCCTCTGTCAGTGTGTGTGTCAGTGTGTGTAAGTGTGTGTGAAGGAGTGAGAGTGAGACTGCAGCCAGCTGATGCTGATCGGCCTACATAGTTACTGATCACATGCTCCTGATTGGTCAACAACTCGCCCATTCATCAGCAGCAGCCAATGAGGCTACAGCGTTGTAGAAATGTGTGTGTGTGTGGATTCCTGAGAATGATATTTTTTGGGTTGTGCAAGTGGACAGTGACTTGTTGTGCGTCACGCCCCGCTGACAGTAACGTGATTTTACTTCAGTACTAACTCATGCTAACTCTCATCCTTAGGCTCAACACACACACACACACACACACACACACGTTTCCATCACTTAAGAAGACATTACATTAATATTCTGACTTACATTTGCTTACAATACAACAATGTACATTATGAGGACTTGGGTTCTTGTCATCTAAAGGAATAGAGTCCCTACAATGTGAGATTTGAGTCCTTACAACATGAGTAATGCTGTTACACACACACACACACACACACAGTCAGCTGTGACTCGGTTGTGACCTTAACACACACACACACTCAGACTTCAGCTGTATGGACAAAGATGGATAGTTCGGACAAACATGACTAATATTTGAATACACAACACTCTCGTTCTGAAGTGCTGCCTCCTACAGGCTGTAGTGTTCATTACAGCAACAATATGAATGCGCCGTACAGGATAAACGGTGGAATACGCAAACAGAAGCTAGCATGTTGTCTTTTTTTTTTTTTTTTGAGTCTAAATATACATTTTCAGGTCACACATTCACCCATTCAGCAATGCTAATGCTAAATTGGCATACTACAAGATTGATTGCTAACTTTATTTAAAAGGTTTTAATCCACATAGTAAGAAACGTCACATATCTATAGTAACTACAGTCGCCTGTTCAGTTAGCAAGTTCAAATGAGGCCTAATGTCATTAATGTGCAGCATGTTCACATTTAGTTTTCTTCTTCCACAATGCAGCGTGTTTAAAAGCATTTCTAAGCCACTTTAGTTGAATTTGTCCATCCGAACATTGTTAACTGTCTTTAACAAGCAGCAGCTCGTCAGCCAGTTCTGTTTTAATTGAAACTCCACGTCGTGTCTCGTGACCTCACATGTTTCTTCACTGCTGCTCTGATCTGCTGCTGCTAATGAAGCTCATATGGGTCGATTGGACGAGATCCAGAGCTGATCTGGATCCCCCAAATCCATCCACAATCCAAAAACAGAGAGAAAATCTTTTAAGAGAAGATTCACAACGATGATGTTCTGCTGCTGATGAAACTGTCTTTTCTTTTCTTGTCTTTTGTCTTTGTTCAACACGTGCCACTCTGTGTGTGTGTGTGTGTGTGTGTGTGTGTGTGATTTAACAGGAGCCGTGTGGAAGCTGGTTAGCTGATTAATAAGCAGAGCACAGCTGGTGGTTAGAGACACAGAAATGGACAATGTCATGTTCTGCTGAGTAAAAAATGGAGCATTTTACATGGTACATATACAGTATATTTATATTTAAACAGGGGAATTCGTATTTACATTTTACAGTCCTTAACTGCACAATCTGTGAACAGGTTCAAGATACATAACAGATTAGCTCTATGGATGGCATTTTTGGTTGGTCAGTCTGTCACTTTCTCATCTCGACAAATACTTGATGGATTGTAATGAAATTTAGTTTAGAGGTTAACGGTTCCCATACAATGAGTCCTGACGTTTCATCTAACACCAGCATGTATTTTTTGACTTACAGTGGATTGTCATGAAAACAATTACAGAAATTCACATTCCTCTCAAGGTGAATTGTCATACATCAACATTTCTATTTTATCTCCATCATCGTTTAAATTTTAATCAGTCCAAAACCTGCACTAAACTAGTTACATTCCCATCCTCTTCAGCCATGTTTACGGCTAATAACAGCAGATTCATAGTAACTTCAAACTTCTTTTAAGCCCCACAGTTGTTCTTTAATCTTAACCAAGTGTTTATTACTTGTATTCATCATAACGAAGATCCCCGAACATTTTACAAATTTCTTATTTCTTATAAATTTAATTTAAATTTCTTATACCCCAAACCTGATGTTTTTCTAAACCTCATGGAGCCATTTTTGCGTCTAAACCTGACTTCTATATGTCGTTGTAGTGAGCAAATGTATTTATTTTCTTGCTTTGTCTTGTCTATATTTTAAGAGTGAATCAGAGCTGAAGTAACAGCAAATTCTGGACAAAATGTTGGCTTATTGTTAGTTCATAATAAAGTCAATGGCTCGTCCAGGAGATCTTTTTGGGATTAAAGGTAATTCTCTCCCACATCACTGGTTTAATTTGAAATTAAAAAAATTACTGGATTTGGATGGTTTCCGACTGAAATCGGATCAACTTCAAATGAAATTAAAAAAGTTACTCCTACTGTTCAAGATTTGAACAGATTAATTTGTGTCATCTGACTTTAGGTTTTTACTGTCACATGTTGAATTTAGAGAAATATTCCAGTTTTTCGTGTCCTCTGCTGCTCTCTGCTCTGGATGCTGCAGCATCTGTGTGTTTAATGCTCAGCTGAATGCTCAACATTACTGCGTTCCCTAACCGCAGTCAAAATGTGAAAAATGTGACCCAGTCCATTTAAATGTCATTCAGATATTTGGCGTTCTTGGACGTATGTGATGTACAAGCTGACCGTCGGGTCCTGTTCATTTTATTCCTGCTGCCTCAGCTGGACAAAGCCAGAAAATCTCTCAAAGGTCCTTCACACAATGTAGTAAAACTTTCACTCATTGTAAATATGATGTATGAGTGTCGATGTGCACTAAACAGCATTGATCTCAAACTAAAAATAGTCTAATTATCTGTTCAGACTAAAGTATATCACCCAGATATACCCGTCAGATGTCTGTTATGTGTAATATCATAGTGGAAGACAGTTTACTCTTTATCTCTCAACATATTGTCAAAAAGACAAACCTGTCAATATTTTTAGCTCTCGTGTGTGGTGATGTCTGTTGATCCACTTCTTTGGTCCTCAAACTCAAAATTGCACAGACATTTATTTACCCCAGAGGATGAAAACTAACTATTTTGTTGATGCTCCAACTTTTTTTGTCGTTCAGAGTAAACTCTTGGATGCAACTTGGTGCAGACATTCGCGGCATTTAGTTATAAAATTCATGCATATAAACTTATTGAAACTGGTAGAAAGTCAGAGCAGAAGGAGAGTCCAAAGGTGACATTAAGGTTTCCAGGTTTCAGGATAAAGGTTGCACATCGTACAGCTGACCAGCGGTGCAGAGTGGTGAACTACTCAAGATTCAAGATTTTATTTGTCATGATTTTATGTGCACAACAATTACAAAGAGCAGTTTTTGGCAATAAAAATCTTCAAGATTCTTTCTTACATTGCTCAAAAAATAATTTGGAAAAAAAGAAGTAAAAATGACTAAAAGTTCAAGAAGGTGAAAGGCTGACGCTAAACTGGATAGCTGAAGTTGGATGAAGCCTGAAATGTATGAAGTATGTGGAATATTTTGTGTTGAATGAAAGGCTTACGCTTAACTGGATAGCTGAGTAAAATGTTGAGTAAGTCCTGAAATGTTTGAAATGAGGAATATTAGAAGGTTTTTTAATTTTTATGAAGAAAATATATGAAAGATGTGGAATATCCGAAAATGTGTTGAATTAATGGGTTTCGCTAAACTGGATAGCTGAGTAATGAAGTTGAATGATGCCTGAAATGAATGGAAAATGTGGAATATTTTAAGGTTTTTGAATTATTATGAAGAAGCAGTTGAAGAAGTATGAATAGATAGAAAAGTGGAAAAGACTGTAACTCACATGAATGGGATTCAAAAGTTAAATAATACCTATAATACTGCAATAATGAAGGTCCTGTTTAAAAATGCTTAACAGAGTTGGAAGGTGTCTGAGTATTGCGTCTGTGTGTGTGTGTGTGCGTGTCAAATGACCCAACTCTCAGAATGACATCATACTATGTCACAAGTGAATTAAAGGATAGGGTCACACTTTTAAAGTATGTCTTAAGACAATAGTCAGAAGGCCTGTATGTGACAGTTATTGCTCGCTGTAAACGATCTTGCTGGCTCACCTGGTCATTAAAAGATGGATTCCCAAAGTGCTTTCAAAATAAATGATGGGAGACAACATCCACAAATTCTCATAATTTGGGGATTTTTAGTTTTTAGTTTTATCATGAGCTTAATCTTCTTTCATCAGGAGGATATTTTCTTTAAAAGTGGGGTCAACTTGGACTTAAATTTCACCTTCAGGTCTGTCATTGTATCATAAAGGAAATTTGTTTTGCAGCCATTAAAGGCAAAAATCACTCTGATGACGATAAACAGCAACAGTCTTTAGTCAAAAACATAAAGCCAGCGTCATTTTTTAAGAAGGTGGTGTTCGGTGTGTGTGGAGCTGTTTGTTATATATCACAGATATATAACAAACTTGATGGCGCAGTCATAAGGTTTGTTGTCTCTGTGTAAGTAGGACAGATTGATGCATATCTCTAAAAACAAAGTGAAAGTGTGAAATCCTGAACACGTCAGAGAATATTTCACATTCTCCTCGAGTCCGCTCAGATTGTCTGCTCCATGTTTTTGTCCCACAAACCTGATAAAGGGAGGTTTTATTTTGTTGTAGACTCTGAGTAAAACTGAACTTTTGTTATTTTCTGTCATTGTGACGTCTGAATGACACAGCAGGAACTGAGAGAGAGAAGAGAGATTTAGTGTAATTTTAATATTAATAGTAACTAATTCTGACTTTACAGTTAAAATTAGTGTTAAATTAGATCACGTTTTTAAATTTTAAGTGAAATGTGTTCTTTGTCTTGCCTTGTCATCATGAGGACGAACTTCAGCCGGAGCAAGGACAGACTTTGTGTTGTGTAATTAAATGTTCGCATGTCTTCATGTGTTTCTTCATTGCTCCCATTTGTTTTGATTATGTTATCACTCATTTGATTTGAAAAGGCAGAAAAAGGAAATTAAATCATTTCTACTTGTGACGGGGGAAAAAAAAAATGGAAAACAATATGAAAACAATGGAAAATAAATAAGCGAGACAACCTCTGTGTGTGTGTGTATCTGTCATGTGGACAGCCAACAGTAATCAGTGAGACGCTTCCGTGGACCATGTGACAGAGAGGCTGGTCACTGAGAGAGGTGGACAGTGACCAGAGGACAGGAAGTCCGCCCAGAATCCAGGAAATTAAGTAAAGATCGGTCAAATCTACAGCTCACTGATTATGTCCAATGACATAATCAGCAGACAGACGATACAGGAAGTCATGTACTGAACGTGATGTATAGAAACACATGTAGGTAGAGAGTGACGGGCTGGAGGTTGAGGACAGTGGTAGAGGAAGAATTCACATCCTTTATTGAGGATTTTCTGATGTATTAAAACCACACTGTCCTGCAAGTTCTGCATGTGTGCATTTTTCTAATAAAAATTTAAAAGTATAAGAAGGAACAATACATGAGTGAAAGTGAAAGTACTCAATGCAGAAAAATGTCCTCTGTAGCTGTTATACTATCACATATTATATCATAATGTTATTATTATGCAGGCATTCATGTAAAAGCAAAATTTTATGGTTGTTAAGCTTCAACAGTTTCTATTGGACTGCAACTAATGATTGTTTTCATGACGGATTAATCTGTTCATTTTTTAGATTAATCAATTAGTTGCTTGGTTTGAAAAAATTACTTGAAGCTTAAAGTGACACATAAACAATGTTTTATTTTGTCGAACCAATAATACAACAGATTTTTACTCATGAAGGATAATTACTGTGTTTTCTCTGGAAAATGAAGAAGGTCAACCTGCAACAGATATTGTGAAGTACAAAAAATAAAACGCTGCAGGATTGTGAGGCTCTGTGCCTGCAGCTTCTTCCAAACCTCACAACCAAAATTATATCTGCAGATGACTTGTGATCATCAGCTCACGGTCACAAGTTTGGACCAGTACCAACAATTACATCTTCATTAATGACAGGGCATTTTTATACAGTGAGAACATTTTTATATAGTATGAATTCACTAAATATAGTTGGGTGAATTTGTCAACACTGAGACATATTTCAAAGTGCGGTTTCATCGTCTTCATTGCATTTCTTTGGTTGGTTGGCCGTAGTAATCATTTACTCACAACTCTAGCAGAGAAAAAAACAGCATGCCGCTTCACACACAGATGAGTTGAAGAGCGAGACTGTTTTGTTAAAAGCGTTACGGTCCACCACTTGTGATTTTTCCAGGAAAGTTGCTGTCAACACTCGGGTGGTAATACTGCAAATTTAAAGGGCTTTCATCAGTGGACCAGAGACTCAGTCACCATTATGTTGAATCATTTAAGGACAGACAGATGCTTAACAAATATTTATTTAACTGAAAATCTTCTACATTACATCTTTAAACATATTAAACTGCTGTTTTAAGAAACAGAAGCAGAGAGAGACATTAAATGAGACCTGTTGGTGGAGTTTGTCTCCCTCTAGTGGCTGAATGTTTTTTCCTCCCCTCCTGTCCTGAATCCTTCTGGTGACAGAAACAAACACTGACTGAACATTAATCACGCAGAGAAGATCAGATCAGAGTTTATGTGAATGTGATGACAATGAATCACCTGGTTTGTGACTTCACAGCCGAGTGTGAAAAACACTCCTTTGAGTCTGTTAACAGCCTGACTGAAGTCTTTCACATCTGGAGCATCTGAGTGTCATTCATCACCAAAGTGTGTGTGTGTGTGTGTGTGTGTGTGTGTGTGTGTGTAAAGTGTGTGTGTGTGTGTGTGTGTGCGGTGAATGTGTGTGTGTGTGTGTGTGTGTGCATGTGTGTGTGTACATGTGTGTGTGTGTGCATCATGCTGCCATTCTGTGCAGATCCCACTGACGCACACACACACACACACACACACACACACACACATCGGGATCCAGCAGATGTGAGATAACCGCTCTGGTTTCATTATAGAAAAACATTGTTAAAAAAAAAGTTAATTGATAGTTATCTATTAAATATTCAGAGCTTACATCAGAGCTTCCTTTGCCGCTGAACCTTCAACAAACGCAGCTCAAACTTTTTATGAAACTTGTCAGTGTCTAAGTTTAATAATCAGTTTAAAACTGTTCAGAAGTTCACTGCAACTCTGTTCACGCCACAGATCATCAAAATGCTGCTTTCTTGCAATCTCCATTTGCTATGTTATGTAGAGAAATGTCAGGCTAAGGAGCAAAAATACTTAAATTTTAATGTATTTCTCAGTAATCACACAAGTATAACGTGTTTCTACACTGTTTATCATAATGCTAGAAAACAGTGACACTTACTTTGATCAGCTGGCAGCATCATCAGATGGTGGAGAGTCAAAACTAAGAGGCAGAAATGTCTATGAAGGAGGATTTTCACTGTTTGTGGGATATTCAAAGTTAACCAGGCTGTGGATGTTAGCTGGAATTAGCTGACGGCTGAAAAATCAAATAAGTTAATTTTTTCTGCAGGATTGTGAAATAACTTTTACCATCAGGTGTCTGTGTAGTTCCCCTTATCAACACTCTTTTGCAGTTTGTTATATTAGCACACATGCTGCCAACAGTACTAATTATATAGTTTATTTTAGTTGTATTATTTTATGTCTATATATATTATTTTATTACTTCAGTTTAATATTTATTTTAGTTTTATATCTTTTTTTTTTTTGCTTGTATGTTTTTTTTTTCTAAATATTTTTGAGCATTGTTTTAGGGAACCAGAAACTCAGGAATTTCATGTAATTCAATAAAGTCTTGAATGTTGAATCTAATATCATGCAAAAACTGTGACGAGCAAAATCCATGTTTTGAATTTATGCACATTTTTTTTTATAAATATTGAGTAATGTAAAAGTTTTGACTTCATTTCTTACATTATACTGTCTGTGTCTCTGCATTTTATTTCATAACATTAAGATCTAAAGATTTACGGTGTTATGAAAATTAGCTTATTAAATATCCATTTTTAAATGTTATACTTCTAAAAACCAACACAAATATGCAGAAGACAGGACCTCAGTATCCTCAGTAGCTGCAGCCCAGAACTTAAACCATTCAGTGTTTACTGGGAAACTTAAATAAAAATAAATAAAAAGATAAAAACTTCTTTGATTTCATTTGAGTTCAGCTTTTCGCATAAATGTTGGAAACTTTAATGTGTGAAGTCGGCTGTTGCTGTTAATGCAACTGTTACAGTATAGATGTGACATCATGGCAGTATGAGGTCAACACACACACACACACAGGAACAAGTCAACACTCTGTAACTCTTCTGCAATCAGAGGCTGACTTCATCCTTCAACCAGCGTCAGTGTGTGTGTGTGTGTGTATATGTGTGTGTGTGTGTGTGGTCAGCATTGCGTGTTGATTGCACCTCGTTACGGCAGAAAGCAGCCGGATGGTGTTGGAGGGAGTGTGTGTGTGTTTGTTTGTTTTGTTTGTTTCAGTCGGAGATGGGCGAGTGTGTAGTGTGCGTGCATGTGTGTGTGTGTGTGGAGGGTATTATTGCCTCAGCCTCAGTTGCATTTGATGGTTGCACAGGAGAGCAGTGAAACCATGGCCACACGTGCACGCACGCACACACACACACATTTGAGAGTTAAAATGAGAATTAATATTTGATGTTTCTTCCATATTTACATTGTTTAGGTTTTTATAAACTGTCAGTTTTTATTCTCTCGTCTTGATGCTGAAAACGTAAAACTCTTTTCTTGATGAGAACAAACTGACAGTTCAAACATTTTATTTATCTTTTATTTTATGCATTTAATCCACTTTTATCATAGCGTCCTCCCGTGAATTAATCATTAATGGTGCAACAAAACAAATCATCACACTGAGACGTTCATCATTTATATCACGTCGGAGTGTTTTTAATCGTTAAAGCAGAGTTTGTGTTTCTTCTAAAACCATCTGTCTTCTACATTTTCTGCACTTGGACATGTCACCAGTCAAATCCACAGTCATGCTTCCTTCACAATTAAAATAAAAAAAAAATCAAGCTAACTTTGCACTCGCCATTGAACTGGGTGTCTTTATGCAGTTCTGGAAAGTATTCACAACGCTTCACTTTTTCCACATTTTGTTATGTTACAGCCTTGGATTCCAAAATTGATTAAATTCATTTTCTTCCTGTATATTCTAATCAATGCTTAGAGGTTGAATCTAACCTAGAAATTGATTTATGGTACACAAAAATCAATAAAATAAGCAACAATACCTGATCTGATCTATCCTCTGAAACCTGAGGATAGTCAGACCTGATCCAGAATGTGTTGGTCCTGAACAGGCCATCATGGTGGAGAAAAGCAGCAGTACATGTCATTCTTCTTGCACATGAAAGTTTAAAGGAAAAACCCCCTTTTGTCCTCTGTGATGATGACACACCCTTAAGCAGAGCTGATAGAGTCCTCTTGGATCCACTGTGGGATCTGACATATCGAAACACAGACCCTGCAGCAAAACACCAGGACCTTAGCAGACATACAAATGAGGTACAGTCCACGAGAATGAGCGCTCCACCTTTCATCTGACACAAACGCCACGAGGCTGCATGTGCGTGAAGTAATAATAGTGCAATATGAGCACATCAAATGTATTTTTTGGGGGGGATATATAGGAGGATTTATAGGAGACAGAAAAGAGAATATAATGTAAGTTCTCTTAGAAGTAGAAATACATCTTCAAATGATTTTTGAAGACAAATCAAGGGACCACAGCGAAGAAGAGTTTGGATTGTTGTTGTTTTGCAGGTTTCAGTGAAATGTGATGGGTTATTATCACATAACCCATCAATTCAGGAAGGTGGGTGTGAGCAGCAACTAAGACAAAAACATGAGCCGTCTCTTTGGCCGATGTGTTGCTGCATTTTGGACCATTTGCAGAGTTTCTACTGTGCATGATGACAGCCTTGTTACAGTGATCGAGCTTCCTCTGTCAGATACAACCTTTGTGCTGTTAGATAGAGAGAAACTCAAAATCACACTTTGTTGGTCATCAATGGGAAACAGAAGTTCACACATCATTCATCAGCTGATGAAAAACAAACAAAAAGAAGGAAATGAGAAAATCCTCCAATTAAAGCACGTTCATCACCCTCTAACTGAGAATATCTTCATAACACCGCTGACATTAGAAGTTTATGCAAGATATGCTCAGATCTGCTGCTTTAAATAATATAATACACATACGGTTGCTATACACTGTAAAATGTTCCCTTTACCTGAGCTGCAGCAGATTATCACAAACAAACCCAAATTATTCAGGTCATGCATTTTCTCTGTTTCCAATATTAAACCTCACTGCTTCAAGAAACCTATATATCAAAAAAAAAAAAAAAGTGTTTTTGTAGTTTTGGGTAATTTTTCATGCAAAATCAGCAGATCCTCTGGAAATTTGCACAAAGTCATCTTAAGGCTCATTGTGGACTTGATGGATTGTGGCTTTGGACAGATCTTTATACTCAAAGAGCTCCAAACCAAACAACTATGGACAAAGATGATCATTCAATGTTTTTTATATTCAGTGGATATGATGTTCTTGATATCATCAGTGCCCCGCTGGTTGTTCACCGAGCTGCTGGAGATCTTTTTCCATCACGCCGGTCTGCTGCAATAAATCCTCACCAGAGATTTACTGAACGAGCTGAAAGCAAAATGAGAACATCAGCTGATCTCATCAGAATCATGAGAATATGCATCAAGTCTCGCTCTCTTCTGTTGTGACAAGAGTTTCGTTTTGGTAAATAAGGGTCACATGGGGGGAAGGATATGGTGCTTAATTAGCTGCTGATGCAACTCACCTGGGGAGTCACTGATGAGACGATCCTGAGAGGTTGATTCTTTGTTCAATTCAGAAATGCTCAACTAAATTCAGAAAACAGCAGTGTTATGCTTTAAAACCTTGTGTGGGGCAGCCGATTGTGATTAGATTGTGATCGTTGTGGGACATTGGTATTAATGCTTTAACTCCATCAATTAATCTTTATTCTTAATACGTTTTATGGTACATGTGGGGGTGTGTACGTGGTTATAAAAAAGAAATAATACAATAAACAAACAAACAACATTCACTGCATCAACAATAAAACTTTTATCACTATTTTACATGTGTACACTGATAAAATTATTAAACTTAAACAAAGCTAAATAAGTGTACACAGCTGATAAATACAAATTAAACCAAATTAATACTGTTAATACAAATGCAAATACTCCATACTACAGCCACAAATCCTATTTGTTGAACATCTGTGCCCTTCACACTCTCAATTAGCTTAGAAGCTCTTGATTTTAAACTATAATAAAACTGGAGTTAACAATTAGCTTTTTGCACAATAACACAAAACCAAGTGCTTTAATCTCCCACAAACTCTCAAAAAAAAACCCTAAAAATGTTTAAAGGAAATGTTCCCCAAACCTGACGGGCTGGTCCTTACTTACAGCAGATTATTAAAGGCCCTTTTCAGATTCTTCTGTTTGATCTAAAGCAGAGTCCATGTTAAAATAGTCTTTGTATATTTCAGACTTTCAGAACAATTACAGGAAGTTGTTGCAGGCTATTGTCAGAACTGGAAAAAGGAAAAACAACTCAGCTAAACAAAACGAGCTGTGGTAACACGAGAGGGATAGGACGGGGATAGTTTAATCGTAACTATAATATAAGTATTAAAGCAGCAACTAAGTGAATCTGTTTATTTATTCTTCTACATTAATTCAAACTGTGATATAAAACCACCCGCTGTTTAAACAACATCAGACAAATCAATCAATTACAGGTATATTGAGACACAATTAATGTAGGTGATGATGACAGGAAATGTCATGTATAGTTCTTTAGTGAGCTCACGTAATTTCACTACTAAAACTACATCAAATGTGCACAATATATATTAAAAAAAAAGCCTTGGTTTGGATTTTCATGTGTGCTGCAACTTGTACTTTTCCAAACACAGCAGACCAAAAGGAGGCTGATGAACTGGATTTACTGTCAGCAGCCGCCTTGTGGGAGGACAACGTGGAGGTGAATCCAGTCCTGCGGCTACAGGTGAGTCACACCTGAGGGATCCAGATCACATCCACAGGAAGAAGACAGGAGCGTCCTCGAGCTCTCAGGTGGGCGCGTTGTCAGAGTTCCTTCAGCAGCTGTGTGACGCCACATCGAGGCTCTAACTAATTTTTCCAGTGAAAATGTTTCAGACACGGTGTCAGTGCGCTGTTTGACTTTGAGACTTGTGAGATAAATCTGTAATCTCTTCTTTCTTTGATTGTTCACCAGCACTGAGGGGAGTTGCAGAGTTGAAACGCACAGAAGAAAAGTGGAACAAAACTCCAGAAGAGTCGAGGGATCGGATGCAGAAAACTGCTGAAAGTTGTATAATTTACAACTAAACCTCCATATGCACAAAGACATAAGTATGCATTAAATATGCATTCTTTTCATCACATTTAAAAAGCTGAGCACATGCACGGTTCAGTTTAAATCAGTTATTGTGGAGCTTTACGCCTGTGCAGAAGCCTGATTTTCACTCCCGTTATTGATTCAGTTGAAAGCTCATATCAAAACAAAAACCTTCAAAACACAGGATAAAATGAAAACATCACTTTGCTGCAGAGATGTACTTAGATTTTTTTTTTATTTCTGGTCTGAGGATAATATGTGTGCACCTGGTTTGTGTGCATTTTGATCATGTTTGTGTGAACCGTTAATACAGCTGGTCTAACAAAGTGAATGGATCCAGAGATGTAAATGACAAAATGATGATAAAAAAACAGCTGATTAAGAAAACTGAAAGTGTAAACAATAAAACTTAACAAAATCCAACAAATAAAATGTGAGGTGAGGAGGTCAAAGGTCAGATCAGATCTTCCATCACGCACATACACACACACACACACACACACAGTCATGTCACAGTGGATGGAGTCGTCATGCCAACAGCAGACGTTACTGCTGGTTTCATCACAGAGACAATCCCAGGCTGGCCTCACTGTATGTGTGTGTTTATGGAGATCTACCCCCCCTCACACACTCTCTCACTCTCTCTCACTCACTCACACACACACATACAGTATTTAAGTGTCTTCTTATCTCAGTTTTGCATCATCCCTGGTGACAGTGACCTCTGAGTGAGCGTGTGTGTGTGTGTGTTGTGGGAGATTACAGAGGAGACTGAAAGGAAGTGGCTGAGACAAAATCAGGTTTCATGAGATGAGATTGCCACAAAATGTACAATGATTATTTTTGTGTCATTATACATATCTTTATACATATAATGATTTAGAAAAATATAATCTAAAAATAAAATGAAATGCTATATTAACTTTGGCTGCTCTGTAGCATCAACATATCAAATAAAGGTTTGCCATTGGCAGCTTGAAACAAGTGAGTGAATGAAATATTAAATAAATAAACCCTCAGTTTGCAAACACAGCTTCACGCTGAGTGGAGGGGAAATCAGTGTACGAGCACATTTTTTATTCATTACTGTGTTTATTAGATAATCTCTGTTGCAAAGCTGCATTTTACCTGCTGATCATGTTTATTAAGCATCTCAGGGAAAGAAATGCTCAGAGTGATCCATATTTTGTAGTTCTTTTAGGTCAAGTACAAGCATTTTATTAACTAAAATCTCTTCTGTTTCTACTTTGAGAGGTAGCAACATGAACTACAGAGATTATTCATGGATGAAATGGAGGTTAAAAGATAATCTTCCCGCACAAGAATGAATTATTTTTGTGAATTACCTTGTGCTGGTTGTATTAGATTAGACTGCACAAATGTACCTAATATAAACAGGCAGGCTGGTTTTCTTCATCACCTCGTGTACTCGCTTGCTGTTATGGACGTCATCCAGCAATTAAATGAGGCGCTCTATGCTGTATGACCCAGTTTAAGGTCTACATATTTTTATTTCCCTTTTTCTTTTAGATGTAGATGTAGCAAGATTCCAGTTTTGAATGTAAATTCAAGAGATTTTGTAGTAATAATGATCTACACTGTAAATACAGAGTTTTGGTCGTAAGAAAACAATTAATGAAGTTTGACAGATGTGGAAACTGAATACATTTTATGTCAAAACAATGAAAATGGATCCACAGCTTAGTTCATTCACACTTCTGTTGTGCTGGCTGTGTGAAGGGTTTTTTCTATGACATGTCTGTGGAAAAATGTTTAGTATCTTTTTTTCAGCACAATAAAACCTTCATGACTCATCATGACTTCATTTTGACATATGCTGGAAACACTGACCTCATTTGATCATTTAGGCATGATCTGTGACCTGGAAGGGTTAAGCATGTAAAAGTATGCGGGTATTATCAGTGTTTTATTCTATCTGATGTTTCTGGATTAATATTCCACCTGTATTCATGTGTATGTTGCATTTTCTACTGTAGATGTTTCAGGTTGACCCCATTTTAAGTACTTAATATATTAGTTTAATTACGGCAATGCATCATGGTCTATCAGATCATCTTGTGTTTGAAATGTCACTGTCCTGTAAGAACAGGAAATCTCTAAAAGATTTTTGTGAACTCAAAAACAGTTTTCATCTTTACAGCTGATCCAAGGAGGGTTTAAAATGTTTCTTTGGCTTCAGATAAAAAAAGAGAAGGAGAATTTTCTCAACACATGAAGAAACCTTGAAGTTATTAGACAAAAAAAACACCAAATTTTGAGATTTGTGGTTTTCATTGGAAAGGAACTGTGTCAGACAAATGTAGTGAAGTAAAAACAATTTTTTTCCACTGAGACGACGTGGAGTGGAAGGACAAAGTTGCATAAAATGGAAGTAAAGTACCTTGAATTTGTATTGAAGTACAGTACTTGAGTACATGTACTAGTTACATGAGCACACCTTACATATATTTGTTTAGTAGATATATAACCAATAGAAAACTGATTTTATTTGATTTAATTTGCATCAGACCACCGAGCGAACCAGATCTGAACGTGCAGCTTTAACCGTCTCTAAACTCCCGCTGTTAGCCAAATATTAAAGTCAGCGTGAGCTCCCCGAGGCTCGTTAGACCGGGACACCCTGAAGCACAGAGAGAGACCACCAGAACAGAGCCAAGAGAGCAGACAGGAAGTGGATCTAAAGCTGTAACACACACACACACACACAGGCTGCAGCCAGACTCAGGTGGAGATCAAAACTGTCACAGCAGCACAGGTGTCGCACAGGTGATAACCCTGGGAATGAGGACAGCGTGAAAGACAACAAACGTGTGTGTGTGTGTGTGTGTGTTCTCAGCATGTGTGTGTTCTCGTGGCAGGCCGTAGTTGAGTCAGACACTTGGCCTCTGATTTCATCACGTCGGTTATGAAAGAGACAGTAAAGTTTAACACACACAGTACAAACACACACGCACACATATGCACACAGCTGCACACACTCAAACACACACACACACACACACACAGTGTTGCTCCTCCTCTGTTTCTTCAATATTTCATCATGTGGCATAAAAACACACTAACCATGTAGAGATAACCTGCTCTGTGTGAGTGTGTGTGTGTGTAACCAGGTCAGTCAGTCAGCTCTATACCTGTCGCTTGGAATCAGAGCAGGACTGACTATACACACACACACATACACACACACAGAGGTCACAGGTCACACACACACACAGGAAATCTACAAATCTACGTAATCTCATTTCCTGTGGAGCAGCAGGCGTTTTGGATTAACCGGCAGGTGCCCTCACGTGTCCGCGCCAGCTGTGAAGAGATTCGTCTGTTAACGTGACGGCTCTGAGAAGTGATCCTCCATCCTCCATCTGTGTGAGGAAGACGACTAAAGTTTACCTGAAGATCATTACAGAGGAGTTAAATAAAACAAAGGGAGATCTGCAAACATTAAAGTGGTGGAAACAAACTAAATACATTTACATTTTTATTTCACTTACATAAATAAAATTCAGTCCACTCTGTACTTCTACCCCTCTTTATTTCAGAGGATCGTCTCTACTTTTATTTAATTATTATAGTTACGAACTGTGGTGGAAGAAGTATTCTGTTCAGCTACTTAAATAAAAATACCACAATGTAGAAGTACTCGATTACAAATAAGAGTTCTACCTCCAGTATCAAAAGTAGAAGTGCTTATGATGCAGAAAAATGCTCCCTGTAACTGATATATTATGATGATTATAATACGATTAATACTGATGCATTATACTTAATAATGCAGCATTTTACAGTTTAGTCTGGTGGTTCTCGATCCCCTTCAAAGGGTCATGGGGGTCATGAAATCTTTTTTTTTTTTATCTTGTTGCAATTTTATCTTTATCTTTATCCTTATCTTATCTAAAACGAAATCTTTTGGGACCATAAAATCTCCATAATTCAGCACTCTGAAATGGCTCACTTTGCACGGTGAGGATTTTTGCCTTTATTACTTTAAGTATATAGTAAGTATATGTAGAATTTCAAATGCAGGACTTTTACTTGAGTATTTTTACACTTTGTTATTTTTAGTTTTACTTAGATAAAGGATTTGAGTGCTTTGTTTTAAGGACAAAACATTGACGGTGAATCTGCAGATTTTTCCCCATTAAAGTGAAATCAAAGACACTTAACTTTTACTTTCAAATAACTGAGTTTTTCCTGTTCACTTCCATCTGAACTCAGGCTTTGGATGGAAGTTGTACCCGCTCTGTGTCACTGAGCTTAAATTAGACTTTGTTGTGTCATTATGACAATGCTACCATGATGATGTTGGTGTAACATTTCTAACATTTTCATCATCTAATTTTATCACAGTAGGATGCTCTATACTACACATTTCTAACATTTAGGCATGAAATGTTTATCATCTGTACAGAACTTGTTGTCTTCTCTGCACCGTTTAGACTTTAAATCAACTTTTTGTACTGTGTTAGCATGTTTTCCCATTAGCTCTGAACACAAAGCACTACTGAGGCTGATGGGAATGTCATTAGTTTAGAAGATAGTTGGTCATAAAGCAAATTAATGGTGGTGCCAGGTTGAAAGTCAGAAGATCACCAAAACGATCACAGTTCATCCTGAGGGGGGCGTTAATTCATTTAAATCTGAATGAATAGCTGTTGGGAGATTTCACTCAATCAGAGAGGGGAGGGGCAGGTGAGGTGAGAAAGACGAGAGGAAGTGAGACATAAATGAGAAACAAAGCTTTGAAGTCTGGCTTTAACTATGAAATGTTGTTGTTGTTGTTGAACCTCACCTGAACAATCAAACAGTTACGACACACTAATCATTTAATTATGAAATACGACACATAATGATATTTTTTAATCAATATCTCTTCAGTTACAGATGGTAATGTACTTCTCAGTCATCCAGGTCATGTTAGTATCTCAGAGTTAGAAGAAAGTCAACTGGACATTTCACCTCTCATCCAAAAGCTTTCTTCAGTTTTGTATTTGTAGTTTGTCGAATGTATTGTGTGAGTGAGTGATCGTTGATTAATCAGTCAGAAGGATTCAGTCCAGTAAAAGCAGAAACGTGTCACACGTGCGTCTGAATGTGGAACAAACTCAGATGAGCGACTGCTGAGCCTCCGGCCACAGACTGAAGGCAGATTAAGGACAAAAGGTCGAAGGTCGGCAGGTGGCTGCAGCTCTGTAGGTCAACTGTGCATCTGAGCTGTGATTGGTCCGTTACTGTCAGAGGAAAACTTCACATCTACCACAACATATTATATTTTTTTTATCACATTATAATAGCAGCTATAAGTCAAATCACCCCTTAATATTTTGTTTAGTGGTCAATTAATAGTCAGAATGAGAAGTTTTACTATTTCAGAGACAGGCAGAGATCTTTCTTTTCTTATTTTTCTTATTTTGTTTTTAAGCTTATTATTTCTTTCATTGTTGTGGACTAAGCATTAAAGTCTGTTTGGGGCTTTTATATTATGAGTCAACTTCTCAAAAAAGTCAAATTTGAGTTGGACAAATGTCACAGCCATTATAAATTCAGGCTGTATCGTGTGACATTCTGGATAATAAATACACATATCAAGGCAACTTCATTTGTATATAACCATATTATATTTACATGCATATCAAACAACTACCCCATCAAATGCAGCCCAGTGTTTCCGTGCATAAATTCAGATTATTCCATTTATAAAAACAAGCAGCTGTTGTCTGACTGTTGCAGCTGCTGACGTCAACACGGTCTCTGATATTTTTAACGCGTACCGTCCTTCACAGTCTATCAACAGGAAGGTTCGCTCTGCTCAACGTGCAACCTGTGGCTGAAACATTTGCTGAATGCTTTTGATTCACAACAACAAAGAGGTGTCATTCAAAATCTTTCACGAATGTAGAAAACACTTCAGATATGTGGAGGAGCTTTGTGTAAAATCATTGAGATGTTTTGTTTCTCAGTCTCAGAACAAAAAATCTGTCAACAATCATCTGTGTTTCTGTCTTTACAAGCAGGCTGTGTTCACTTGTACATGAGTATTTCTTCTTTCTGCTACTTTATACTCCTACTTCACTACAATTTAGAGGCAAATATTATAATTTTTACTTCACTACATTTATTTGATAACTCAAGTTACTTTGCATGTTCTTTTTAACACTGACAAATATAATCAACAAATAAATTATGATGCAACATTACAGATTAAGATAAAACTTAAGTCCTAAATGTGGAGCTACCCAGCAGCACACAAAGTCATTAAAATGATCTCCACCTTCACCTACTTCAACATTAAAGTCACATTTACATTATAAAACAATAATTTAATGGCAATTACTCTTAACTGCGTCACTCTGCACAATAAACACTTTCACTTTTGGTTTGAAGTATTGTGATGCCAGAGCTTTGTGCTTTTCATTGAATGCAAGACTTTAATTGATTGATTTTTTTTTTTTTTGCATATTCCTGCACAAGCTTTACAGATCTTTCATTTAAATAACTCATATTGCACATATTGTCTTTACTGTATTTTATTCTTTTTGATATATATTTTTTTTTTTACCAACTTTCTATTTCAGATGTAATTTATACTTCTGACTTGAAGAACTTGCTGCACCCTTATATTTCTTTGCACCAGCACATCAAGACAAATGGCCTCTTTTATGTTAAAAAAAACCTAATTTGCAAAATACCGGATTCAAAATTATGATGCAATATCATGATGCATTACTACACATTAGGATAAAACTTAAACCCTGAAGGAGGAGCTGCCATGCAGTGCATAAAGTAATAAACAGAAGCTCCACTTTTGCCTTCATCAACATTAAAAATTACATTTACATTATAATACAATAATATAATATGAATTATTCTTAACTGCGTCACTTTGCACAATAAGTACTTTTACTTTTGCTTTTGAAATATTGTGATACCAGTAGTTATGTTGTATTCTTCCTTGAGAGCAGGACTTTTATTTACAGTATTTCAGTATTTAGCTTCAGTAACACTATTAGAAGTATTGTCTCTAACCCCCCCCTGTTTCTGATCATTATTGACTAATATCGATACCGCTCCGATGGGTCTCGTGCCTGTTTTCTGACGAATGATCGCCTCCGGATTGCAACATCGAAGCTCCGCCCCGCCGGGTGACGTCACTGCGGGAGGAAACAACGTAACCAAACATACCTCAAAGCCAGTCCGGGTCCTCAGTCCGGCAGAGTCCTGATAAGAGAGGGGACCGGCGGAGACCAGAGTCCGGAGGGCTTCACACCGGAACCAGAACCCAGACAGACCGAGCAGAGGAGTTCATCTCAGTGTGAAGTTTAAAAACAGACGGACAGGAGGACTCGGGTGGACTCGGCTTTGTTCGCCTCAGCTCCGGATATCAAAAGAAGAAACAAAGAAGTTACATTTTTTTTAATATTATTATTTTGAATCAGTCATTTTAGTTTGTTTTTTCCTTCTACGTGATTTTCTCCGCCGGGCTGGTTTTAATTCATAACAAATAAAAAGTGAAGCAGCTCAAACAAACAGCTGACTGAGTTGCGCAACAGAGACCGAGGACAAAGACGTCATCCGGACCGTCCCGGTTCACCCAGCGAGTCCCAGCTGCTGGTCCCACCGCTGAGAGGCTCTTCACAGGGAACAGGAAACACCTCCACGCTGATTTCTATCGATTTGATGTCTTCAGGAGCTTCACAGAGACAAACAGACAGACAGACAGACGGACAGAGACCATCAGCACTGACTCTGCTGGGTTTCTACTGGATCTACTGGTTTCCTGTTGACCTGCAGCCCTGAGCAGTCTGTCTGTCTGTTTATCTGACCGCCTGACACACAACACAAGGTAAGAAACTGACCTGAGAGCTGCTGTACAGGAAGTGAGCTCACTAACAAAACACACTTATTGTTCATTCAGATTTTTATTTTTTATTTTACTAAACATACACAAGTATCACCAGCATGTTAGTAGTTACTGTCGTTAAAATGCTCATTATGGAGAATATATTTATATTATATTTATATATTTATATATTTATAGCTGAATGGATTTCTTTGACTGATGCAATAACATCTGTCCTCATGCTGCACATGGTGAGGTCATTTTAAAACAATATATCTATAGAAATGATCACATCCTGTGTGTTGAGTTCATTATAATGGTTGGTGTTCATCTTTATCTGTGAAATAACTCCAGCCACCAGTTAGATATAAAGTAAAGTATTTATAATATTTACCTCTGAAATGTGGTGATGGTGTAAAAAAAAAAAGTCACATGCAGGCGTTAATTAAGTTGCAGAAAATGAAAATGATTGAGTGAGGTGCAAATATCTCAGTGCTGTTCTTAAGTAAGTAAACACACTGACACCACAGTCTGAGCGCTGCAGCAAGTCCAGCAGAGTCCAGAAGATTCTCCCGGACTCTGCTGAGGAGAGCTCACCAAAGTCTTAACGTGGTCCACAAGAAGTCAGAAGAGTCTGTGATGAAATAATCTGAAATAATCTTCTTTATCATTCTTTATCTTGGAAATAGTAAGTCTGACTAAACACCCCGCAGCTGCTTCCTCCTTCGGGCACTTTCAGTCATCATAAATGGTCTTTATCAGCTGATGGAGCCGGCTCGGTTGTCATGGAGACGGGTCTGTTGACATCTTAGCTCAGCAGCTGTGATGGTTTCAGCTTTTAGGGCTTTTTGTCTTTGTCTGGTCATCCGTTGCTGGGATGGTTTGGTCAGAGTCATGTTTCCAAAGTCGGGAATAAACTTTTATGTTCTTTTTATTTTAGGTCAGTATGAACGACTGACTCTGTGACAAACGAGCAGGTTGAAAAGTTGTAGGAAAACTACTAATAAGTTACACTAGTCGACACGTAACCAGTGAAACAGACTCAGCAATGACTTATAATCTAATTAAAAAACTGAATTAATTAAAAGGAATATAAAAAGAGCTCTGTGACTTCCTAACAAACATTATTAACATGTTAATAACAGTCAGTTAACATCCGTTCAATAATCCATCCATACTGATAAGGTATTGTAAAAGAAGGCAAACAGCAGCAGGTGAAAGACAGTGAACTATGAAATATTAATGTACAGTGTAAAGGTGTGAGAAAAACACTTGTATAAAAGTGAGTTTTAGTGCTGAAATAGTCAATTTATTTATTTTTATTAACAAATTGGCTAATCAGCAGCAATTTTGATAATTAGTTTGTCGTTTCAGTCATTTCTTTTGGCAAAATACTAAAAAATAGAGTTGTTAAAGCTTCTTTAATGTAAATATTTGCTGGTTTTCTTTGTACTCTGTGACAGTAAGTAACACACCTTTTCATGTCACCTTTTCATTGCTTTCTAACATCGTATAAATCAAAAGATTCAATAAATTATTTATTAAATGATAAATAAAAACTATTAGTTCAAGCCCTCTTAAGTTTTTATTTGAGTGTGTGGAATTCATGATGACGGCAAGAGTGAAACATTTGAGCAAGGCTGCGTTAAACCCTCAGGTCCTGAGTCAGGTACAGTAATAACTCGAGATCAGCAGAGTTAAGGGAAGTCTCTCAGAGTTCAGCAGAATCAGATTCTGCTTCAGTTTTCAGTCATTTTCCAACAGTCTCATCTCTGATTGTGAAACTGTGGCCGGATAGTGAAGTGATGGAGAGGAGATGAGACATCAAACAGCTCAGATTCACAGTGTGAGTGTGAGTGAGTGTGTCAGTGTCAGGGGATGACTGTGACTCAGTGTGTTTCACCAGGGTGAAAGCAGCATTGGCCAACAGCAGATTTCCACACTGTGTCACCACGGCGACTACAGGCTCAGAAAAACTTTATAGAAAACACACATACTCTCACCAGCGCGCGTGTGTGTGTGTGTGTGGTAGGTGTTGACTGTATTTAAAGCCTGTTTAAACTATAAACTGTTGTGCTCTGATGCAACGATCTGAAAGCTGAGGCGTCTGTCAGCTTACAGGAAGTTGCATCATGAAGCCTATAGACACGTTAACAGTGTAACATGTGAGCAGCAGAGACACAGAACACAGCCAGATGTCATACTAATAAAACTCCTCACACCGTATGTGAGACTATTACAGAAGAGGGTTTAGTGGAGGGAGGAGGGCGCAGCAGAGACGCCACCAACAGAGGGCGCCGTGGTGCAGAAATCAGTCGGTCTCCAACATAACTCACTGGTCTAGTTCAGAGTTTCTACTACAACCATTGTTAAAATGAAACGAATAAAAATAATAAAATTAAAGTTCTCAATACAGCTGAACTATACGCCAGAGAAAAAACCTGCAGAAAAAGTGGCAATAATCAATATTTTTGTGAAAAGATTCGCTTCTACTGATGAACTTCCAAAGCTGAAACTGCAGCTCCACTAACCTTTATTGAGCTTTAGAGTGAGTTCAGCTTGTTGTTTAGTTGTCCAGCTGCAAATATTACTGGTTTGGTTCACTCTCACCACCCTCATGGTGTCGTTTTCAACTGAAGTAGTGAAGTAGTAGTAGTGACTCTGTTTTTAGTGAAATCTGTAAAAAACACCTCTGTAGGTGCAGACAAAGTTAGAGACTAACTGGTGAACATTGTGGAGCATTCAGGAGCTAAAGAGTCATAGTTCCCTTGGGAGGTGGTGGAGACCAAAAACAGAGCTAAAAGACGAGTGAATATTAGAACATGCATAGTGTTGCTCACACAGAAAGTGAGAGAAATAGTAAAGTATGAAAGAGCTTCAAACCTGACCAATCACTGCATGAAGCTGCCATGTTGACGTCTTGCTACGTGTGTCATACATTTTAGGATTACTGTTGTCGTCATTACCATTTACTTCAAATATATGTCCTCACGAATGGAAATGTAAAGAATTATGGCCGAGTTACATTCAAGAGAAATTTTCCTCAACAATAAAGCTTAAATATTAACTCATGATGTCACTTGTCTCCTCCAATCACAGATGAACCTGGGCGTGGCCACAGCCAAGTCTCAGCTGTGTCTGAAGAGGCTATTGGACGAGCCCCGGGAGAATTTACCGAAATGTAAAGTCCCCCGTCTGGCTCTGAACCTTTCGACCACCGGCCTATCACCATGCCTCAGGCCCAAAAGCCCCGCCCCAAAGTCCAACGAGAACCAATCCCCAACCAGAGTTGGACCCTACTTCCTGCTTGAACGCTGCGAGGGGGAGGAGACTTACAGGGCCGAACACGCACTCACAAAGCAGCAGTACACCTGCCAGGTATGGCTACCAATACTGCAAAAAATACTATTGATACTGCTAATGCTTAGAATAAACCTAACCCTGAAAATAATCTTTATCTTATGTCTCAAATGTTGAAAATACTACTGATAAAGTTTTTAACTGTAGCAACTGTTACCCTAACCATCCCCTCTCATTGTCATGGTTACAGGTGATTCCTCTCCTTGGTTACCAGGAGCGGTTGGCAGCCTACAACCGTATCGGTCAACATGACAACATCTGCGGCCTGCTGGACGTGGTGGTTGGCCACGACAGCGTGTACGTCTTCCTGCCCAGTCAACATGGCGACATGCACGCGTACGTGAGAAGCAGGAAGCGTCTCGACGAGGAGGAGGCGGGGCATCTGTTCGCCCAGATGCTAAACGCCGTGACGCACTGCCATCACCAAGGGATCGTCCTGAGAGACCTGAAGCTCAGAAGGTTCGTCTTCACCGACAAGTACAGGTGAGAATATATCACATATAATAAATATGTAATATTATACCACTAATAACAGTAAGGAATACTAACAATAAGGATGTAGATAGTAAGGATACTACTTATACTTCCTCTAATACTGCTAAAAATACTATGGTTATGACTGACAAGACTGATAATACATCTTAAATCAGGAGTATCAGCAGTATTAACAATAGCAGTTAAACTCCTCCTGTCTCTGAAGTACTTTAACGATCTGTGTTTTTCTTCCTGCAGGACTCGTCTCGCCCTTCTTGGCCTCAACGACTGCATCCTCCTGCACGGTAACCACAGCGACGACTCTCTGACAGACAGACATGGCTGCCCCGCCTACGTCAGTCCTGAGCTGCTGACCAATGGTAAAGGAGCTTACTCGGGCCGCGCCGCAGACATCTGGAGCCTGGGCGTGTCCCTGTACACCATGCTGATTGGACGATACCCTTTTCAGGACACGCAGCCCGCCGTGCTGTTTGCCAAGATCCGCCGCGGGGCCTTCAGCCTGCCCGATTGGCTCTCTCCCCAAGCCAAGTGTCTGATTGGCTGCATGCTGAGGAAGTCGCCGGCGGAAAGGCTGGAGGCGTCGGAGCTGCTGATGCATCCGTGGCTGACCAATCCCTGCCCACCGCATCACAACATGCACAAGACGCAGCACAGCTCACACAAACAGCAACAGAGTAAACAAGAGGAGGACGACCAGGTGGTCCCAACATGGACAGAAAAACACTAACACACACACTTTTGTACAATCTATACTTGTGAGGACCCGCATTGATATAATGCATCCCTGAGCTTTAGTAAAAAGAGCATTACCAAGTCCCGCATTCACAGTTTTAGCATTAAAATATGACTTAAGTACTAAAAGTCAATGTACTTTTATGCAGAATGCCCCTTTTCAGAATATATTTTGTATTGGATTCATCATAATTTATTATTTCTTCATTTTTATTAATAATCTGGAAAGTAATTAAAGTTGTCAAATAAATGTAATGGAGTAAAAAGTACAGTATATGGAGTACTTGAGTAAATGTACTTAGTTACATTCCACCATAATCACAAATTGTAATTATTAATTATTAAACTTGACCCTTACATTTAATTTAATCTAAATATTCTCTGACTCCCACAGTCAAACAACTCAGATTGGTCCTCACAATGATAGACAGTACGAGCAGACACACACACCTACACACACACTACAGAGACAGTCTGATCCTGGATTACTTGACCCGACCCACAGGTGCCTTCCTGTTTTCTCAGTTCAAGCTCTGCCTCCATGAAAAGGGGTGTGGCCTATCACAGTCGCCAGCAGCACCTGGCTCATAACAGAGCGACGATGTGTTCAGGTGCTGCTCGATAACTCGTAAAGTGCAGAATTACATCCCAGAGTCAGTGTTGGAAAATCACAAGCAACAGAAAAATAGAGATAACCAAAGAAATGGCAAATGGCTGATGATGCCAAACTGTGTAAATTCAGCTTCGGTTTAAAAACATCCTTTTCTGATGATCCCAATTTAATGTAAGCTGCAAGTCGCCATGATAGCTAAAAATATCTACAGGCTTGTTACCTTCGGATAAAAACGTTTGTTTTTGTGCTGCTCATAAAAAAGGTTATCCTAAAATAACATTTAACTCACATTTTTAGATTTAAACTGTTTAAAATAAATAGTTTTCTTGTGACCTGACATCTGATTTTGCCACTGTAATAATAAGCCTGTTTGCATGCAGTTGTTATTACTAAATCAACCATCATCCCAAAACAACAGCACCGTAAGTCTGTGATCATGAGAAAACTATTTCTGATATATCTGATATGAAGGGGATAATTGAATCTCAGGATGAAGGATCAAACAGAAGGACCGGACTAAAATTATTCCTAACACTCAAGTCTTGTGTTTGACTGATCGATCGTGACCCAACAGACCTGCCACCAGCGAACAGGATGCCTTTTTATGAATGTGTCACTCAAACCTCAGATAGAGCTGGAGGATGAATAAAGATGTTTCACAAACTCTTCTGGGTCCAAACTGGTCTTTATTTGGTTTTAATTCAGGAATCATTTCATTATTGTCAGTGTATTTCTCTATCTGATTAAACAGTTTTAAAGATATGAGTAGCTTTCATCAGATCTTTCCTCCAATCACACAACAGTAAACTATGAAGGTGCTTTCACATGGGAGAAATAATATCTCAGCTACTGAGGGATTATCTGAAGTAAAAAAATGAATTATAAACTGATTAACATACTATATATTAAAATAAAATAAAGAAATGCAAGCAATGTAATGATGATATGCTAGTGCTGGAAAGACATGTCCAGAAAATAACAAATTCTAAAATAAAAAGAGGTTGAATTAGGTAAATTTTTTAATTAAATCACCAAATTCATGTTAAAGTGGCTTTTATCTGTGTACAAATGTGTAAATCATGTTTTATTCCACGATTCAATGTTTTATTTTAACTGTTTACTTGATGGTTTCTTTAATCTGCAGACATCTCTCTTCAATTTTAAAAACATGAAGCCAGAGTATCGACTTTAACAAAGCACAGGGCAGAAAGCCACGTGTGGCTTCAGATCTGAGCTCACAGCAGAGAATAAAATGGTCTGAAGTGCCCTCATGCTTTATTCAAATCGACAATGACAGCGCTTGTTGCCATAAATGCGACATAACTGCCCACATTAGAGGAAGTTTATCACATGTTGGGCAAACAGAGCACACATCAAGAAATGGAGTGTGTTAAAATGCCAAACATTCTTGTACAAATATCAGGTGTGAAAATTATTATGATTACTGCCGCTCGCAGTAATGTAATATTTAATAGACAGATAAAGAGGGGTCTGAATGTTCTTGTCTAAGTCTCTATCAAAAAAATGAATATGAACATTTAGTGTTGAACAGTTCCTTTGGTGAAAGGTTAAACCTGCCCAACAATGAGTCTCTTCATATTTTGTTCATTTTCTTCTTTAATTTTATCTTTTTCTTGCAAACTAATAAAAACAAGCTGATAAGCAGCAACAGTAAGAGCAGTAGTACTGAGAAGATCTTGACAGTACCCATCAAAGGACACATTTTCTTTAAAAGGACAGACAGGAAGAAGGAAGAAAACAATAAATTGAGCATGGACTCTGACAGCAGATTTTCTCTTCAAGTTTTATTGTTAAATACCATCAGACAGCAGAATAAATCCGGTGACTTCTGTCCAACATCCACTTCATCACAGACAAGTTAGTCAGAAAACAAAGTCTCCCTTTTGCGTCCTCGTCTCGGTCTGAAATATCCAATCAATAATCGATAAACTGTCCCTCCTGTCTGCTCGTTGGCTACTGGTGGAGTCAGTGGCAGCGGCCAATCAGGAGCCAGTATCAGTGTCCATGTCGTCAGTGTCATCGCCCTCCGAGCGGCAAATCTCCTCCAACGCCAGCTCTGACAGAAAGGAAACAGGAAGTGGAAAATATGAGTGTGCTGACTTGAGTAATATTACAAGATATGGCCAAAAGTATGTGGACACCCAAATCTTCCCAGCAGGGTGTAAAAGTGATTTCTTCACTCCGTCTTGTATATCTACGTGCATCGTATATCTACTATGTATGAATCCTGATGTTATATGATAATGATTGCTGCAGTACTGACACGATTACATACAGCAGAAACACACAGGACTGAAAGTGAAAGTAATGTTGCTGGTGGTGTGAAAAGCCATGAAGAGACAGGTAAACATTATAAATTTTTTTCTGGATGAGACACATTCATTCACTCCTGGCGGTGAACAACTTTTTCAGTGCCACAGCATCCGAATATTAATGATCCCACGACTTATACGCAGTAAGGCATATACAAATTTAAAATTTGGAGGAAAAGGCAGTGGTCTAAGTTAACCTGAGTTCAGGTACTAATAAGTTATTTTTAAAAAGATAAGTGTAGATACACAGCATCTCGTTTTAGACTGAATACTCATATTCTGTTTGATCTGGTGTATTTTGGGCGTAAACAGACACCATATTGGCCCAAATACATGACACTATGTTTTTTAGAAATTAAATATGAAATCGCAGAGCTGTATTATATTTGAAGACTTAATGTTTGCATATTCACAAAGAGCACTTTTTAAATAGAGCGAGTGTGTAAAATAAGCTCCTTTTGAGAACGCTGCATTGTAGGTTGCTTGTAGATTTAATGTTGGTGGCTCGTGAGTTTCTTTATGTCCTTTTATGGTGTCTACCAAAGCAGTGAGTCCTAAAAGTGTTCAGTAACACCAGTTAACGTACTTATGTAACATTGTTGGAGGAAAGAAATGGTCTCCTGACGTCTTTACTGCAGAAACAGACCAGGAACCAAATAATCTGTCAGCCAGCCAAAAATGTCAGAGGACGAAGAACTCAAACAGACAGTTAAAACATGCCAACTGTCAGTAATAATATCTGACAAGACAAATGTAACTGATAGATAAGATCCACACACGTGGGATTTATGTTCTGTGGTTTCATGTTTCCCTTTTTACGAATGAAAATGCTTCCAGGGTGAGTTTGGTTGAAATGAAAAGCTGCTAGCTGTGACCACTGCCTGGGTAGTGCTGCAGTTAGAAGATGATATTTAAAATGTTTGAAACTGCAAACAATTTGTTCAACTTAACTTATCAAAAGACTGTGTGAGTGCATGTGTGTGTGCTGTATGTGTGTGTGTACCCTCGCTCTCGCTCAGCTCGGGGATCTTCCTCAGCGTGTCTCGTACAGCAGGGATCATCTGATCGTACATGTGCAGCAGCGGCCTGCAGCTCTCTGAGAAGCTGCCGTGATGCAGCAGCAGCCAGTGCAGCAGCAGCAGACACTCTCTGAGCAGAGACGCCGCCGTGCCGCGCCACCACGGCGGCAAGGGGGCGGAGCACTGAAGTGGAACACTTACACTGCTGTGGGGGCGTGGCCAGTCCTGAAGGAGAAAACACAAAACAAACAGATTATTCAGCGCAGTGGGACAGTTTCAGGGACGGAGCTGTGAATATTTCCAGCCTTGCATTTTAAATGGGAAATGTGACCAACCTGTTGAGTCTGTCGGCTCCTGAGAACCACGAAGATCCAACCACTGACGATGGAAAACAATCACCACTGTCTGAACCAACTGAGAAAGAGAGAGATGGAGGTTTGTCTGGAAAGGTGCAACACAAAATTTAGTGTCACTGTATGAAAAGACAGAGCAGAGAGTCAGGCGGTTTTACCTCAGTGTAACATTGACAGGTGCTGTGCTGACTGCTGGTCCAGCTCTCTGTTCTCTGAGTCATCAGTCTGCTCAGCAAACGAACCACCTGAGACACAAAAACAACAAAAGACAAAATACGAGAACTGTAAATCCTCAAATAAAAGCTGTATTGAAATAATTGCTGCAGTCGACACAGACAACTGAGGGCAGACCTTTTATTAAAAGGACTGTAAAGGTTCAAATAATAAACTCAGTATAACGTACAAACGTTTCCTCAGCACTGACTCCATCAGTACAACAACAGACTCATGTTATCACTCCGGTGCTTTCTCTAAAACTAATGCTGCTTTTCATTAAGAAAATCATTTCCATCAGTTCTACTTTGACAGCTACTTTTACTTTGCTCTTAAGCTTCTGTTGCTGAAATGTGACATTAAATTTATCAAGACAACCAGTTAACATCTCTCTTTTCATGCTTCACACAAATACTTGTGTCACAGCGTGCAACATCTCGAGTTTCTTTGAAGATCGACTGTCTCAAAGTGTGCAGCATTATCCTCATTTCAAAAATCCATGGCACTGACGTGACATGATTTTGTTGACTACAAAGACCCACAAAAGACACAGAGCTGTTGGAGAGAGATCAGTGTAATGCAGCTCGTCTTCCAGTGTCGAGATTCAGAACAGGTAGAAACACTTCTTTAGAAGTAGTTGGGCCGCACAAAATAGTTTGTTTGAAACATAAGAAGAGCATAATCAGTATGTATCTGCAGTGTGTTTGTGTGTGTTACCTGCAAGTCTAGCTGAATCCAGTCTGTGTGTGTTGCCTGGTTGTCTGGTCTGGTTCTGATGAACTGGAACAGCTTCAGGAAAACACACGGGTCTAAAGAAAACGACAAAAAAACTGCAGTGAAATCACATGAAATGGAAACTTGCAAACAACTGAGTGAATATTTGAAGCAAAATAAAGCAAACAACATCAGCGACATTGCTCGGTATATGAATGACATTAAATGACAGATGAGTTAAAGGCGGTGCTGTGGCGGGGGGCGGAGCCTCACCGTGTTGAGAGCAGAGCTGCTGAGCCAGTGTCTGGTGGTCGGACATGGACGTGAGGATGGACACACACTCTGTCACTATCTGTAACCTGCTGTCTGCTGCCAAACATACACACACCACCTGCAACACACACTGCAACCTGAGAGAGAGAGGCGGGTTTGACCGGTTAATAGGAAACACTGAGAGGATCAATTAATCATTTTAATTATTTCTGCAGTAAAAACTGATCAAAACATTATCTAGAGGTTACACGTTCTCTGAATGGCCTCCTGTTTCTGGACTGTTGGTCTGACTGAATCACTTTGAACTCTAAAGAGAAATTTGATATTGATTAGGACTAAAACAGGATTTTTTTATGTCAATATCGATAATGATATGAAAGAGGACAAAAAAAGAAACCCATCATGTTACCATGGCTACAGGAAACAATTACTTGATAATTGATAATGAAGAAAAAGCCTGACACATGGTTTAAACAGCCCGTGCTGTAAAAGCAGCAGCAGCTTTGGTCCTCCATCTGCCGTCTCCACAAGATGCGTTCAGGCGCGGTGTGGCGTGTAGGGAACCACAGAGCCCAACACACAACCACAGCAGTTAAATTAAACGGACATGAAGCGCAAAAATGTGCCTCATGATGCCAGCCGTCACGCAGCTCTGTAGACAGCTGGACTCATCTGATGTCATATAAAGCATGTTCTCTGAAGTGATTTCTGAGAGTATTTATGGAGAAGTAAATTTATTCAGATACTATACAGTTGTTCTTAATTATGTAAATATGAAGTCTCTGTGTCCATAAAGGAGTTATAACACAAACTGCACTGATCAGGGTCAAAGGTTTGATCCATGTACATTTAATAAAAACATATCAGTAGGTAATTCCCCGAAACTTCTACAGGTGATCTTCACAAAGTTCCCCCTTCCAGTTCTTCATATTTCATTTCTTCGGTTACGTAACTGACTGTAAACCACTGCAGGTAGTTTACAGTCAGATATTATATAACCAGTGGGTGTCAGTGGAAAACTCATAAACCCACATCCACTCCCTGCTCAGCCACTCCTCAACCTGCAGCAGAACTCCTCCCAGGTGGGTGTTGCATCATACGTGTGTGTGTGTGTGTGTGTGTCTTTTTATTATTAAAACAGTGTGTGGTTGTGTGCTGAAGGGTGGGTGCAGTTTGACGCCTTCACTGCTTGCTGCAGCTCTCACAAATTAAAAACACAAAATGAAAACACACAAAATGAAATCCTGGACTCTAAGAGACTTTTGCTTCACCTCATATGGAAGCCCAAGAACGCATTAAATTTCATGTTCATCAACTGACTCTTATATTTGTTGTATTCTGTTTATTTTTTTAATCACCACAACTGATCAGCTCCTGTAACTGTGGATGATTACATTTTCATTAAAACTTGATAACCCTACAGTCACGCAGAAAAACTCCAAAACAGTGATCTTTGACCTCCTGGCGGTTTGTAACGGTGCTGATCTCATCCCTCTCTCTCTCTCTTGTTTTTGCAGTCACACCTTTAAGTGTGTGCGTGTACCTGTCTGAGTGTGTCTCTGGCGTCCTCTCAATTAGGACACACAGGGTCTTCATGGCATTGAGGACCAGCTCCTCACTCTGTGACTCGCCACTGCCGCCACCTTGCCCCGCTTCACACAGCCGCAACACTGACTGCAGCAAGGCATTCTGGGAGGACAGACCAACACCTGCAGCGGCACGTTCAACCTGAGACCAGAGGAGGAGGAAGGAGGTGAATTGTTAAGAAAGAAAAATTGTTAAACACAATCAATATGTAGTTTCTCATCACAGAGCTGACATTTCATTATCAATCATCTCTATTGTAATGAAGGCGAGGAGGGAGAGTTAGTTAAGTTAAATACAGTGCAAAAGAGCTGAAAGGAGAAGAGTGTGTGTGTACCTTTTTGTCAATAACTCCATTCTGACTCTCTTTTGATAGCACAGCCTCCACCGCCTGCATGACAGAGGAGGTCAAAGGTCAGAAAATACTCAACAAGCAGATGATCATTAGCTCTGTAAACTGTACAGGGCACTTTGACATCATGACGATTCATTCATATTTGATCCTGATATATTCCTGTTTCTTCTTCAGTCTGAAAACAATTCAACAACTTTCTCAAGCTTTTTTTCTTTATTGGGACTTCACTTGAATGTTTGAGCTTCACTGTGCAGAAGGACACAAGAAATCTGCTCACTTTTTCTTCAGTTTAAAACATAGATGAGCTTTCATGACATCACGAGTCTTGAGGCCAATCACAGTCCAGTATGCAACTTGTAGAAGTGACGTGGACACCTTTAGCACACATTAACTGAGAGATGTATTTTCAGTGCAGTATCAGACATCTTATTATTTTATTTTTTACATATTCATAGATTTCTCCAATAGATCATTGAAATAACAGATGAGGAGGAAAGGATTTTAAGAATTTTCAGACATTCACCATATTGGATACAAATCATTATTTAAAGCAGAGGGTCTTTAGTTTTATTAAAACATGTGGAGGTGACCTTTAAATGTCTTGGCAAACACGTTCAATTAAATTCCTGGAAATTCCCCAGTTTATTTTGGTTTGGTATACTAGTGACTTAAGGAGAGGCGTAGTCGAGTATATGTCATCGCCAATCCACACCTCGATGGCACAGTGTGGAGAGGTCATCCTGTGTCCTCACACATCATTTCATCTCACATTTGCATCATTACTGGTGTCTGTATTGTTACTTCTGTGTCGTCACCTCATCACTGTGGGCCAGCAACAGGTAGAGGAGCCTCAGAGCAGCTAAACCGGTGTCCTCCACGCTGAAACCAGTCAAACCAGGCTCCTCCAGTCTCCCCAGTCCAGCAGCGGGAGCAGCACGGCCTGCTGGGAGCGAGCTGGCAGCAGCAGCGGCGTTTGAATCACTGTTCCCGGCAGAGGTGGAGCGCAGAGACTCCAGAGCCCGACAGAGCCGAGACAGGTGAAGGTCCAGCAGGGGGAGGAGGAGGACAGCTCCGGGACACGACCTAAACACACAGACACACACTCAGGGAGTATTGTTGGTGGATGCTTTAGTCCAGGTCTGGGAGGAGATCCCTCAGGAGACCATCTGCCACCTCATCAGGAGCATGCCCAGGCGTTGTAGGGAGGTCATACAGGCACATGGAGGCCACACACACTACTCATTTTGACTTGTTTTAAGGACATTACATCAAAGTTGGATCAGCCTGTAGTGTGTTTTTCCACTTTAATTTTGAGTGTGACTCCAAATCCAGACCTCCATGAGGTTAATAAATTTGATTTCCATTGATAATTTGTGTGATTTTGTTGTCAGCACATTCAACTATGTAAAGAACAAAGTATTTAATAAGAATATTTCATTCATTCAGATCTAGGATGTGTTATTTTAGTGTTCCCTTTATTTTTCTGAGCAGTGTATATATCATATTATATTACATATATCAACACGTGGCTACATATGATCTGTCGCCATGTGGTTGTTTCGGTGCTGCCATTACATCATTTGGCCACCAGAGGTCTCTGCTGTCCACAGAACTGTTCAGCTGTGTTTTGTTGTTCTGGATTCTTCACTGAGCAACAGATAACAGAGGTAGTGAAGTTTCAGCAGAGCAGCTGTAGTGTCTCTGTCAGTCCGTTTACCTTTTGTTTCTGCTGCTGGCTGCAGCCTCTGGTCTGCTCTGACTCAGCATGTTGAGTCCAGTAACAGCCAGACTCTGCACCGGACTCAGTGCAGCTCTGGCAGATCCGCCTCCATCACTGCTGCCACTGCCGCTGGCTTCATCAGAGCGGAGCAGCAAATCTGCTGACAGCCCACTGAAAACACAACATCCATACCACACCAGATCAGTTGGTATTTTATAACAGTTCAGCTCCTTTGTGCTTGAGCTGCAAGGAGCAATGCTAAGACTACTCAAGTCAAAGGTGTCTTATGAAGGTACAAATTTAATTAGTTTATATTATGCAACTTATGTTATATTAAAGAGTTTTTCCCAAAGATTTCAGTTTTGGAGGATTTGGCGACACCATGTGGTGACTGAGGTGGCTGCATTGAGAGACTTTAAAACAAGACTTTGAACAACACAAGATGTTTACCTGGATGTCAGGTGACCATCAGTCAGGCTCATAGACAGCAGGTGAGAGAGGCCGAGGCTGCTGGGAGACAGAGGCTGCTGCAGCAACAACCCCAGCAGGATGCCACCTGGAGGACAGCAAAGAAAAACACACAGACCCACAGACAGAGAGAGACAGAGACAGATTAAAAAGAACGGTCCAAATCTGATATGAGATATGATGAGATATTCTGACTTCTAACTCTCCATTAGAGGTCGAGCTTCAAAAACACAGGGTCCTATATTTCCCATAATGTAACTGTGTATAGTGTCTTTCCTTGACCCCCCTTGCCTCATTGCTGCCTTCATCTTCCAAACTCCATGCAGCCAGTTTATAAGGAAAGTTTTCTGTCCAACATTTGACATTTCAACGCAACAATGATGACATCACTATGATGTCATTAGGGGAAAAAGCTCTTCTCATGTCTTAGTTTCCTAACAAGTTTAAAAAAAGGAAGCCAAAGATATTTTAACTTCACTGTGTTGCAGGACGTTAGTTTCTCTTAACCCTGATGAGCAGCCCTGCAGACCGACTGACCTCGGTGCTGCAGGTGTGCAGGTCTGACGGACAGGAAGGGGTCCGGGCGAGACGCCTCCTGTCTGTCACCACACCTGCTGCCGTCTCTCCGTGTCTTCATCGGCGTCGTTCTGGACGGGATCTGGGCTCCGAACATCTCCTTGGTGATGAAGCCATTTCCTGGAGAGGAGGGGCTGCTGCCGCTCCCATGATGCAGCTGGGCGAGGCTGTTCAGCACTTTAGGACTAAGAGGAGAGAGAAAGAGAGAATCAGACTGGAGATGAGAAGATGACAATCGATCATTCTGACTCGATGTGACCAGACAATTTAAACACACACTGATCAGTAGTACATGTCATCTGTGATCTTTGACCTTCTGATGAAATAAAACACATTTCCTTTGTCTTGAAAACGAAACAAAACATTTAACTGATTCACAACCTGTTGTTTGTAACACAGATGGTGACTGACCTGTTTCTAGGCATTGGAGAAGCAGTCTTGTTTTTGTCTGAATTGTGCAGTTTGGTCTTCATCTCATTGATCTCTGCTTCTTTAAACTGCAGCTCAGACTGCAAAGACTGAACCTGAATAAAGACGACATGTTACTGTTAAGTTATTCTGAGGATTACATGTTCTTCTTATGTGTGTGTTTCAGGTCCTCACCTTCCTGTTGAGCTCCTTCTCCCTGTCGCTCTGCTCTTTCTGTCTTTGAGTCTCCAGCAGGATCTGGTTCTGCCTCTGGGCCTCCTTCTCCTGCTGAGCTCCTCTCAGAGAGTCCCTCAGGACCCGGATCTCCCCGCTCTTCAGCACAATCTCCTCCTCCACCTCCTTCAGCTACCAACATACACATTGACCAGAACATGTTTATCCAGACTTTGTTCTCAGCTGGTTTAAGACCTCACTCTGCTCCCTTCCTTGTTATCTTTACATTGTCCTACTGGATCTGGGAGAAAAACCTCAACACATTTAGGTCCAGACTGAAAAAAGTCAGGAACACTGACCATCAAATGCTGTTGGGAACTGAAATCTTAAAACAAATGTCTGGACCGATTCAGAAGTTTTATGTCTATATGCAAATTTTAATATGTTATAATGACTAAAATCATACGTTTATCCATTTTAAAGACTAAGGGTGAGGTTATTTTTTTTATTAAAAATGTCCTTAACAAGCATTGTCAGTACAAACACATGGTGTGCAGCAAAACATGGTTTTAGGTTTGAGTTTTAATATTTCAGGCAGTTTAAACATATAGCTTTTCTCTATCTAAAAAAACAACTTTATATTAAAGGGATTAACATGGCCATTACAAAGTCATAAATCCCGCTGAAAAAAAGATTCAAATTTTAACAAAGTGGTTACTAAAGTTGATTATAGGCCTGCAGAGCAATATTAAAAAGGGGAAATGAGTTAGTGTTGGTAACAATATAAAAACAAAATGAGAACCAGTTTTATGTATGTTAAACTGTCTCCTGTTTCTTTCAGAATTTCAGACAAAGTGTTACTGGTTTGTGACTCTCAGTGATTTAAAGCCACTGTACACAAGTCCTGCTCAACAAAAATATGAAGTGACAGAAAACTAAGAAATGTAATTATTCATGGTAGAACCTCTCACGCAAATGCAACATCAAATGTGCCGTTATGGTTCTCTACTCTGATTATCCAGTTTTGTTCTAAAGCTGCCCTGCTGATCTTGTGTATGAGAGTCTCACCTTTCGCTTTAGCTCCGCATGCTGAGCCTCCAGCAGGCTGTAGGAGTCTTTGTCAGAGCCAAACTGCTGCTGCCTGTTACCTGAACACACAAACCAACACATCTGTCAGCATGTTCGACACAAAAACTAACATTAGCTTCATTAGCTGTTTGATCTTCATTTTGACATCTGCTTTTTAGAAAGAACACTGCAGCAGGTTTTAACATAGTTAAGGAGTAGAAGTGTATTATTCTTGGCATGATGTGTAAGCATGCAGAAATATCCCCATCTGACGGTATGTGTGTTCACTGAGACAACACACAGCAACTGATTAAACAAAGCGATTAGTATGTGGAGATTATAATTAAGCGTAACAAAGCAAAGCCTGTTCCAAATGTGCAGATTGCTCATCCAAAGAACTTCACACTCGACACCGCACTTCCTTTGGTCCTGAGTGATACATGCCAAGTGTGAATTCGATTGGATGAAAGATTGTTGAGGTCATCGAGAGACAGAAAGAAATAGAGACTCTTTCCATTTTAGTAATATTAGAAACTGAACAAGAATTTTATTGTGTAAATCATTTTTTTTCGTCATTTTTAATTTCATAACAAATTGGAAATCTCTGTGCCCATGAATTCTCTCTCAGAAAGGACACAACACTTGTCTGTGCCAAACCCAAATTGGCTCTTGGTCACACAGAGAGGAACAGACTCTCTGTATCAGACAAAGAGCCAAAACGCTGTACTTTGCTTAATGTGATAAAATAGAAATTTAACAGGATCAGATGAGATGGAATTCACAGTTTCAATATTTTGGACTCAGCACCTGCACAAACAAATTTGCATGTGTTTTCACACTGATTGTTTAATCACTGTTTTGGCACATTTGATACCACCAGAAGAATAAATAAATAATCTTCCAGTCTACAACAGGAATATTACTCTGATAAAAAAAAACCCTGCAGCTTCCAATAACAGTGACTGCAGTGGATGTAATAATACAGTCAGTGTTTATTATGCAGGTATATTTTATGAGGTGGGTGATTACATGGATGAAAGACAATGTAAAAACTAATGACATTTGGAACTTTTGGAAAATGATCAGCAGGAGCTTAAAGGACAAATAATAATGTCAATATTCAGTGGGATATAAATATATATCCTCTGAGTTCAGTCGACCATATGACCATATTTGGGCTAAAACAAACCAAAAACTTTCAGTGACATTGAGTTCTGCTCTGAACTTACCGAGTGGCTCTCTGCTTGATATCCCAGCATTCCCTCTGTTGCTGCTGCCGAACTCAAAGGTGTTTTCTCTGCTCTGATTCGTTGTGGCCCTGCTCATGGATTTGCTCTGCCCTGCAGGTGACGGCCTGGCAGACCCGCGGGGCAGCTCCATGGGTCTGGCTCCTGGTTTGGACCCGAGCCCGGGTGCAGCTGCAGAGGTGATGGCCTGCGAGGCGATTATGTCGATCTCATCCAGGTCGTCCTGGGTGAAGTCCTCGTCATCCCCAAATGGGTCATCAAAGGCCACCGCTATTGCTACATCCTGGTTCAGGCCTCGGAGGCGCTTGGTGGGGGGGCAATTCATGCTGTGGGGGACGAAGAGGAAAAAGACAGACAGTTGGTCTACAACTGAGTTATCAGAGGAATAGTTATTAGAGGAATAGAATATTAAACCTAAAAGTAAAATCAAAACTGCATCTCTCTGGTAAGTGAAGACGCTTGATAAATATGGGCCTTGGGCCAGAGTCCACAAAGCTCAGATTTACGGACTCAGATTTACTCAGACTTGCTGTGATGTTCACACAAACCATGTCTATATACTTTTATAAAAAAAAAAGAATCAGATAATATTTAGTTTGTGTGGATATAAAATAAAACATTTCTGCTGATTTTGAAAGACCAACAATAAATTAAAAAAAAGGCGGAGGAAAATGAAAGGAAGGAAAACAATCTTCACACTGATGAGTTTAATAAATGGTCAGCAGGAAAGTGAAGACGTTATCTGTAGTAGACAAGTTAAAAACAGTACATGAGCGATACAGGTGTTGAGTCAAAGTCTGTTTCTCTGTCATAATGAGTTAACCTTTATCCTAACCTGACCCCAACCAGTAATCTCTGCTAAACCTACCCATAACTATAACCAAAGTCCTAACCCCAAACTGCAGAAGTAGCACTACAGGAAACACATTTCTGAATGTGCTATAATTAGTATCCTGTCAATATCCTGTGTGCAGTACAGTATCTGTTCTGTTCACTGCCAAAATATAAATGTAAATTACAAAGATTACAAAGATGTAAATTCCAACTGCTGAGGCCGGGTACTGACGACATGTAAATTTGTAAACTACATTACCCTTTTTTAATAAATGTATATGTAAATATAGACACACACACATTCACCTTACATATCCTTTAAACTCGCTTTTTGCACATCCATGTAAAACATTTTGACACATTCCTGTACAATGTGTAGAGTTCTTTCACTTAAATAAATAATCATATCGCACATATTGTCAGCCTCTTATTTCATATGTATTTTTTGGATACTACTAGTTGTTGTTGTCTGTTTTATATTTAATTCATACTTCTGACTTGAAGTACTTTCTTTAAGCCTTTCTTATATTTTTCTAGGCAAGGCAAGACAAATTGCTTGTATGTGAAAAGCCACTTGGCAACCTGATTCTGGCAGATTATATATATGTATGTATGTATGTATATGTATATATATATATACACACACACACATATATGATTGCTTTCTATTAATAGTTTTAATCCACTTTTACTTTGCTTTTTTTATTTATGCCTCTTGCTATTGCACTACCCTTTGCTGTACACTGCAGATTTCCCAATTGAGGGATTAATTAATAAAGTATTATCTTATGTTGTTTTATGTGTATTTTTTCTTATTTCTAACAGGAGGGGAACACTATTCAGCAGGGTGAACAAACTTTGACATAACACCGGTGTAGCTCTGTTCCTGCAGGTGTTCACTTCCATCCCACCTCAGACTCAAACTAAACTCGTGCAAACTAAAGTAAATAAACCAGATATTGCTTAATAATCGTGTGTGTTTTCTGGTGTTACCTTTTCTCTTGGTTGGTCGCTCCTCACAGCTTTACAGCAAACACTCGCCGGATAGCTAGCTGTGACTCCGGGTGGCCTGCTAAGCTAACACAGCTCCCTCCGTCTCTTTCACTGTTTAAATGTTCGTTTACTTCATTAAACAGCCGGTAAATGTTGTCTGGTGATGGCACCCCTTCACACGAAGCCTCGGTACCGGATTAAACAGTGAAACAGGTTAAAAACTGTCGGTCAAAGGCTAAAAACAAACACTAAATTCAAGCTGCTCTGTTGAAGTTTGTGGTTCGGTGTGCCCCGCTGATACTCTGACCAATCACAGCGCAGCTGTCGAAAGTCCGACCAATCAAAAGCGCCCATGCGCTGGCCCAGTTTCGGTACGGGTCCTTCTTTGAGACAAACTGTACTAAACGTGCAACTAAAAAAGTGTAGAGGAATAATTTAACACTTTCAGATATGTGTGTTTCCCCAATATTTAGACGAGAAGATCTTTGTAGGTAAATGCAAGTAGTGGAATGTAACTAAGTATGTTTACTTCTGTAATATAGTTAAATATGTTAAATATATCTGAAGCTAGAGCTATTTTTCATGCCACATTCTCCCTCTACTTCACTACATCTCAGAGACTCTCCTACATTTGCTTTACTTACTTTATTAATTAGGATTTTACAAAGAGCTTGTAAAATATGATGTTTTGTCATAAATCAAACCACCTTGTACAGGTACAGCTGTAACAATAAGTCAAATAATACATTAATTAGCATGAAAATTAATTGACTCACTATTAAGTCAGTTTTACAGTTTTCAGCTTTCAAATGTGAAAAAAATCTGCTTCACCTTTTGATTATTTTAATGATTTAAATGTAATTTTAATGTTTTTTTTGCAGTTTTCACATAACAAACACTAATCCGATCAAATAATCAATTAATCATAATTAATAAGATGTCAATTAATCAACAGATGAATCCATAATACAATATAATCATTACTGATGTCTGATACTAAAATTTTTCCTCCTCAACCACATCCAACAATAAAACCTTCTTTTACATTAATGCATGATGAGTAGTAATCTAATAAGAGAACAGAGAATAGTAAGTCAACAGTCATAGGACTTCCTGCACTGAGTACTTTTCCTTTTAATTCTTTAAATACTACAAAGAGCAGCTGGTTGGCTTAGCTTCACAAAAAGACTAAGATAAGATAAGATAAGATCCTTTATTGATCCCACAGGTGGGGAAATTTCACTGTTACAGCAGCTCAAACACAATTTAAAGGAGACATTAAAAAATAGAGACAAAATAAACACAAAAAACAATATGTACAATAAATAGTAAATAGTAATAATAAGAGAAAAAGAAAGAAACAGTATTTAATATACACAGCCTCACCCAGTTAGATGTGCAGTGGTGAGGTGTTATTGCACAGATGAATATGGATATATAGCAGATATGAATTCAACCATATAAGTAAATGAGTGGAATGAAAAAAGACCGTAAAGTGCAAAGCTAGGACATCAGCAAACATCAGTGCAATGATGAAACATCAGTAAACATCAGTCCCTGCTGTAGTATTAAAGTGTTTGTTGCAATTACAGAATTACAGTGCAGCATTAAACAGTCTGACAGCATTTGGGATGAAGGACCTGCGGATGCGAAAAGCTCCTTCCTACACCTTGGGTGTCTGGTCTATCTAAAAAAAAAAAGGAGAAACCTTTGTGGAGAGCCAGACCAGCTGACAACACTGCCTGACAGCATCTCTAAAGTACACTAATTACAAAAGAATTAAGAAATTTTAAAAAAATTACAAAATATACACCTTATTTGTTCTTTGTTTATTCTGTAAAAAATCCAACATAAGAATACAACAAACGTCCAAAGCAAATAAATGTTGTGGTTTTACAGGCTGATGTGCAGGACTATTTGTTGTCCAGGTGCAGTACCTTCTTTTCCAGCAACCTCACATTGACCACAAAACTCCTCTGTCCAGCTTATTCCTAGAATTAGGCTCGAACATTCTTGAATTATAAATTATTATTACATCCGGTTATTCCTTTCACTGAACTGGTGCTTGCAAGAGACAGAAAACCGCAGTACAAAAAATGGAAACCGAAAGTACCCTCACTCTGTCCAAATGTCACAAAATCCGCCTACCAGAAAGCTAATTGATGAACATTTATTAATCAAATCAGATTTTTTTGCACACCATAGGAACATAACCACATCACACATCAAGTTCTCTGTTGCACTTTTTATTTTGCCGCATGGGTGTATTTAACTGCTCTGAAATCATGGTAATAATCTGGTAATAAAGTGAGGTAGGTGACTCAGGTGAGATTTATCAGCCTCTCTTTTCCCTCCTCTGGGTTTTAGCAGCTGCACAGTGTTAAGAGAGATTTTAGTGAGGTGGTCAAACTGAAACTGTGAGAGGGGGCGGACTGATGATTTGAATTTGAAGAATAAGAGGGGACATGTCCCTGCATCTCTGGTGGACATTAGCAAGAAAAATGAAAAAAATGATTAATTGTGCCCCTGAAACACCCGTCACGTTCTTAATCTGACATTAGCTGCCACAGTTTTCATCCACATCTTATTCCAAAGGGTGGCGGATGTTAATATGAATCCCTGTATGTATCTCTTCATATAGGAGCTTCTTGTGGCTTCTCAGCAACAGCAAGTGTGCTTTCCATTTTTAGACACAGACAGGTCGGTGTGTTGCAGCTGAGGCTCTACAGTGTGTGTGTGTGTGTAACTCTGACACATGCTCACACACCTCTCGCTCTCTCTCTCTCTCTCTCTCTCTCTCTCTCCGCCTCCATACTTCAGTACAAAAATGGCAGAGCTCAGCGACAGGCATCCAGATGCACCCGTCATCATCCTCATCATCAGCAGCACACTCACGGTCATCACCAACATCTGCACCACCACAGTATCACCGGCATCACCCGGTATTCTGCACCGTGGCAGGTCTCCTCTGCACATTTTCAGCTCTTCACGTATTAAAAAGATAATTCACTGAATGAACAACGTGACACACACACACACATTTGGCAGGAGGGTTGGTTACCATAACAACCAAACAGTCAAAGCAGGGTCACTGAGTGAATCAGATGAAATGAAGCCTGCATACATGTGCTAGTGTGTGTTACTGCAGAGCAGAGGAGCGGCTGTAAGTCTCATTCGACCATCTCTGATTCTGTCCATCGTAAAATTTGAGACATCTCCGACTGTCCTCTCCTGCAGTGTCCTCTCAGGACTGATTGGACGGCGGTCTATAGTGAGATCAAGACCTCTGCCCAATCAGAGTGAGAGCTGTGTTCAAATTAAAGTGGGGAAAGATGTCCCGTGTGATGTGATATTCACGGAGGGATAGAAAGCTCTCTCAGTCAGGCGTCACCAAGTTCAAACTCTATAAGTTTGATGGAGGAGGTCAAACTCCTGAGACCATTGGCTACTCTCCGCCCCCCCCCCCCTTCGTTACTGTTGCTACGCCTGTGGCAAAGAGCGAGAGCAGTGATGAGTTAAAAACGTCATGCTAAGGAGGAAGAAGAGTGTTTTCTGTTCACTCATCAGCTGAGTGCTGCCCAGATTAGAACAAGGGTGTTTTTTAACCTTTTACCTGCACTAACATGTTAAGAATCTTCTCAGTAACTTAAAAAATGGGTTCTTTTATTGTGTTTCGAGGTTTATAAGTAAGGTTTTAAATATTTATGTGATCGCCACAGTGTATACCGCATGTTATCTTGCTGCATGTTACTGGTAAACCTCACCAGTTGATGATCCATGTAGAAAACATGTGTAAATAAATAAAATTGTTCTTTTATTGCAGCGCAGAACTAGTTAGTCCCACTTTAATAAAAATGATATTTGTTATGCTTCAAAGTCCTTATTTTCAAATCGTATGCTTATTTTTATTTTACTCTAAGAGAAACGTCTTGATCATAACAGTTAAAGTCACGCTATCTAAGGTGAGTCTGGAGTGTCAATCTCCCAAAACCACATGAAGATCACGCCAGAGCTGCTAACATTAATGTAAACTCTGATATATTGTCATCCAGTAGTATCTTCCACACTGCTGATATTTCAGTGCCACATACCTTCCTTGTGCTCAGGTGATACTAATTTGTAATATAATTTCAGAGGAGATGGAAAACAAGAAAAAAATTATCATAGGAATGGGAACATATTGATCTCTGAAATAATTCAAAGTAATAAAACACTGCAGTGCATATCGTTTTCTAGTCACATCACATTTCCACTCACCATAAATGTCACATAAAATGCGACCATGGTAGAAAAATGCACCAAGCCCATAGTTAATATCACGTCACTGTTTCATGTCAACAAAAATAGTTGATATGTAAGATAAGTGAGCCACACATTTATTAGTTATTTTATTCCAGCATATATCACAATAACACGTGCATTTACTGCAGCACCTCAGAACAAGATTTGAGATTAAAATGAACAAGATAGTTTCATTAGACTTTTGTTACTCTAATTGGATTCTGAACCGGCGATGTGCTTTGCCTCCAGTTATTAGTGGTTGCTCTGATTCCAACAAACCACCTGGTATCACTGAGCTCTCTGAGTTTGATGCCCTGAAGTTTCAATTATTTTAGAAGCACAAACAAAAAGAAGATCTGAAAGTTTCATGTGGCTTTCTAATTGTAATTTGGAGCTCCGTTGACTTCATATATTTGTGCATTGCATCCAGAGAAGGTTACATCTACTCAGGTGCAGTTTGCTGGTCTACAGCTGTGGTTGGAAACTGTGGTTTAAAGCACCTTTATATTCGATCAGGTCTCCTTGGGTCTGTTTTAGACCTGCTCCAACTGTCTACAGCTCCCTTCCAGATTGAGTCAATTTGTACACACTGATCTCAGATTGATTCTCCAAAGGTTTGAATCCAATCTGAAACAGACTGGCACACTGAAGGAACTACATCTCCCAGCATGCCTCGAGCAGCATCTACTGGAGGATCCTGAATCAATAGCTAGAAGATGGATGGTGTCTTTCCACTGTTACTGTGTGTATCGCTGCAGTGCTGGCTCCTCCCGAGGCTTCACGAGGAGTTTCAGTCAGAGAGGAAGACATCCAGAGGGAGACCACTGCGTCTGATTGGCTGATGACCCTTAAAAAGCCACCAATCAGACAGCATCCTCACTGTATGACTGTGTGTGTTTCCCTCTCCGTCTCTGAACGCCCTGTGTCAGCCTGCGCATATTTTTATGTTTGCATTACTGCATGCATGCACGAGAGTGTGTGTGTGTGAGTGTGTGTGAATGTGTGTGTGTGTGAATGTGTGTGCAGGATGCTAAGATCTGGTGCTGTGGGGGAGGGGAAGGGGCGAAGATAGAGATGCTCAAGAAATAGATGAAAAAAGAGAGAACGAGGGAATATATAGAAGAGAAGAAGGAGGGAGGAGGACAGATGCTGAGGAGAGAGTGATAGTGAAAGGCACACCGAGAAGAGACAGACAGAGAGAGTGAGGAGGAGGAGGAGGAGGAGGAGGAAGAGACGATCTGCTGGAGGAAGCAACAGCATCGGTGATTTTCACAGGAACCAAGGCAGCTGTCCTCTGTTGCCGTGACGATGGGCTGCTGGCTCTCTGGACCGTGGATGGGTGACCAAACGGTGAGCATCCAAAGACCTACGTCAGTGTTATAAATGATGCTGTGTGTGTTCAATGATGTCTGATTTGAAGAAGATCAAACTGAGCTCTGTGAGGCTCGTTCAGGTTTGTGCGTGTGTGTGTGTATGTGTGTGTGCGTGTGGGTGTGTGTGTGTGGATGCAGATGCAAAATGGCATCATTTCATGATTTCTGCAGGACTGCATTTGTGTGTGTGTGTGTGTGTGTGTGGATGATACATTTAATTTATGTGTCTAATCTTCAAATGGTTGATGTTTAATTATTTTGTGAATACGTAGAATTTCCATGTGTTATGTGAGAATGTGGCTCATATTCATCATCTCCATCTGCTGAAGGCTCACAGTCGCTCTGCTGCCATCCTCTGTCTCCACACACAGGTGCCATTTTGTGCTTCTCGGCTCATGGTGTGTGTGTGTGTGTGTGTGTGTGTGTGCTTATGTGTGTGTTTGCGCGTGTGTTGTGTCTGGTTGAATGTAGCAGAGGGTGACTCATGGTTGTGATGTGCTGGAGTTAACAATACTGTTCATGCGTCTAATTCGATGGCTGCTGAGCTGCATGTGTGTGTGTGTGTGTGAGTGCGTGTGTGTGTGTGTGTGTGTGTGTGAAGCAGGATGAGGTTTATGCTGGCTCGTAAGTGTTAACCCTTTAGTGCAAACATGGACACGGTGTCCACATTCGTCATATTTCATTTAAATTGCCAATATTTGACTGTTTATTTGTCAAACTGGAATAAATCCACCATCTGTCTGCAGAGCTGTGTAATGTGACCCAGTTGCGTAACGATTCTGAGTTTTCACTTTGTAGTGTTTACTCTTTAAAAAAAAAAGAAGAAAAAAACTACATGAAGAGCAGTTAAAATGGCAGGATGCAAACTAAAATGTGATTATAGTACTGTTGACGCTGTGGATGGAAGCATTCCTGTAGTTATTCAGTTCATCATTTTCATAAAGTTGGTGGAGTTGTGACAGACTCAAAAGAGTGCAGCAGACCTTTAATCATTAGTATCGATCAAACTGTTAAAACACTGGATCCTGTATTTCCCATCATACAATTGTACAGCATCTTGCCATTAGACCATCCCTGCCTGTTAGACAGCCATTTTTTAAAACCCCACACTACCAGATTGTAACACAGGATTTCTATTATGCATTTGTGAAGCCAGGCTGATGACCCTGATGACATCACTATGACATCACCAGAGTGATTTTTTTTAAGGTCCTCCAGAATTATTCTGCTGAACAGTAAAATGATCCACATTTGTAAAATGGGTGGAGGTGCTGCATACCATCTCTGAAGGTCGTCTAGTATTCAGTGAATTTAACTGATGCAAAAATAATGAAAAATAATTTTACTTATATATTGCCATAAACCAGTCCTGCTCATTGATTTATAACATTGTCAGCAATGGCCAATTAACAACTAACACTAATGCTAACGATGCTAAAGGCTGCATGATGCACAATCAGTAGGCAGAGAGCTGCTGCACAGTTTAACGATGGTTAAATAAACCTTCATCAAATCAATTCTCAATAACTGACCAACTCTGAGGAGCTTTAAAGCCTCTTTCAACTCAGAGTTTTATTTGTTCAACTTTCTTTTATAACGCATTTATTGTGTTCTTCAGTCTACAGCACTAAATGCCCAAAAGACAAAGTTAGCATCTATCTGCTGAAGACAGTGGCATATCAAAGATAAGATAAACCTTTATTGGGAAAGGGATAAACAGTAAAAAAGTAGTAAAAAGAACTAAATAAAAATATAATAAAAAAACATAAAGTATACAAGAGCAAGTGGCAAGTGTGGTGAATAGCAGCAATCAGAGTTACATTAACGTATGATATGATTACGGAAAGGTACTTAGTGTTTGCTTGTATTTAGCATGTCTTGCAGATATCTGTGTAAAATATTCACACAAGCTAGTATATTATAAATTTTGATAAAGTATGCAATATAATATAAATGATAAGGTGGAAAGCAGTTAAAGAGCCAGGTGGAGACCAAAACCAGATCTAAAAGAAGAGTGAATCTTGTACTTAATTTTACCAGGTGGATAAAAATGTCAGCTGGATGTGGTAATGGGCTCCTGTTTTCTAATATCACATGTCGCCGCTCTCTACCTCTGTTTGCTTGTCTCAGTTGAGTGGGCGGAGTCTAGCACACCTGAGCCAGCGGGATGCTCTTCGGATTCTGGCGGCCAACCAGCGTCCAATCACCATGCAGATCAAGGCTCAGAGGGGGTGTGGCACCGAGGCAGATAGGGGAACCTGGGAGCCCCTCCCCCTCAACCTGCAGCACCTTAACCTGCCTCTCCCGCCGATGGGGGGTGGGCTTAACGCTCCCAGCCCCTCCTACCAAGACAGGTACATATACACACACACACACACACACATAGAAAAGACGATCTGTGCAGTCTGATGATAGATTTCTCATTCTGTGAAAGACTGTTAGCTTCAACATTAAAAGCATGAACCACGTCAGTAAAAGACAAAAAGCTCCATGTTTCTATCAGCACCACTATACTATATGAGGCCCACATTTAGCCACTTTGGAGAAAGTTCTGGATAAACTACATTTTCAGGGATAAACGATGCAGGTTTAAGTGTTGAAAATGTCTTAATTCTGTGTTCTTCTCATCTGTTTCAGACATTATTACAACCATTTGTCTCTGCCACAAGATCACTGTGATGGAGGACGGTACAGCTACCTGTCCAGTTCCCCACGGGACACTGTGGACATCGGCCACCAGGTGACACGAAGAAAGACACAAACTGTTCAGGAAACTGAGTATAGATATTACAATTTAAATGCATCAATCTGCAAGAAAAAATATTGGATATTACTCTCCAAAATGTTCAGCAACAGTACATTTTGAACGTTTTTAATTCATAAAGATCCTTTGCAAGATTCATATTTTCATAAAAAGCAGCAGAATGGACATCGCAAACATTTAATAGACATGGAGATCATGAGGGCAATTTAAAAAGCTCCATCAGTTAAAGAGTAGAATATCTGGCCAAATTTAGTTTCCACAAAAACAGAGCTGAGATTGAAGATTTTAAGGTGTGAAATTGGTAAAACTGCAGTTAGGTTCTGCAGGAACAAAAAATGAAGAGACACACTGGATGATCATGGTATCCAAATGTCTAGAGTATAATTTTCTCCATCACTACATCCTAATCCACTTCTTTAGTGTCTTGTAGATGTGGCTAAATACACTAATTTTGCCTGAATCTTCATGTATGGACACTTAGAGCTCTTAAACAGGCACATTCAATATATAGATGTTTTTACATCAGCAGTTTATGTCAGATTTGATGAGGAATTCCTTCAATTAGTAATAACTGAACAGCCCATAAAAATGTGGAAGCTCTGTGTTGTGTCTCAGTTTCTTTCTTTTACATCATCACCCTCTTCAGGATCCAGAACTGACTGGTCGTGGACCAAAGGGACAGAACTGCCTGATGGGATGCTGCAATGCAAACTTAGAAGAACCCAATGGTTGCCACAGTCAGGTATCCAAAACTGTGCCATGTATCTTATAGCTGGGGCTGCACATCATTATTTTGCAATAACTGTGCCGACAAGTTCACATCACATCTACATGTTAATCAGTGGACTTTGGGCTGACATTGATAGTTCAGGTCTTTTCATGGGATTTGTTTGAAAAATACAGAATATCAGCAGCCTTATTCTTAAACTGAATAAGCCAGATCCATCTTTTAAATGTTGTGCCAACAGTCATTTGAGAAAATTGCTAAATTAATTACAGTATATAAGTAAACAGACTAAAAATATGACCAAGAATTCGTCACTAACCTTCAAAGTTTTTCACAGCTACAAACACATTTAGTCATTATTCATAAGCTACTGAGGTCCCACACAGACAAAATATATTCATCGTGTTTTGTTGAGTGTAGTTGTGTAAATGACCTTGAGACTGAGGACACTTGTTACAGACAGATGACGAGGACTTCATGCTGGAGAAGCCTCTGGGCTTCCTACCCCTCCACCATGAACTGGACAGTGGTCTGGGCTGGACTGACGGCTCCCTGCACCAGGGCGACCTCTCGGGACTGGAGACCGAGGAGGGGGGCCTGGAGGACTGTCATTCACATGGGCCCCTTGCCCCGGGAGGTTGCGGGGGCTTTGGAGGTGGCGGCTCTCCTTCCTCTGAGTCCTTTATCTCCTCAGAGCTCAGCGACTCTGGATTCTACAGCGTGAGCACCGGGGAGTTCAGGCACTTCCAGAGGCTGCTGGAGAAGCGGATGCGGCTCTACAACGCCAGGTTGCAACATCAGGGCGAACCCTGCGAGAGGCGGGAGCGTCGTGACAGCTGCCCCAAGAGCCATCGTGAGCTGCTGGAGGCCATCCCTGAGGCACTGACCATGCAGCCTCAGTGTCAGCGCCTGCAGCTTGGGATGGAGGAGGGTGCTGGGATGGGACCTGTCATGGACATCCCGACCCGTGGACTTTTCAGGTACCAGCTGGTAGAATAAGTGCCTTTGCAAAATGACAAACTGGGTGTAATTAGAACTGGGGAAGAGATAGTTTTGCTGTTAGACTTGTTTAATACAATTTTTTTGTACTTAAATAAAAACAGAAGAGCTAGAGAGAAGGCTGCAGTTATTCTTTAGAAAATGTATTGTTTTGTACTTTTGCTTAACATAAAATAATGCTTTGCATAAAATTAAGTATTTCTTAAAGTCTTGCACAAGGCAGTATTGATATTACTGAGTAGAGTTTAGTCACCTATTTAATTCAGTTTAAAGCTTTTAAAAACCAGTCTAAACTAGTTTTAAAGTTGTTGAAACCAGATAATCCTGGTTAATACCGGTTTTAACAAAGTACCAAAGTATGTGTTTCTGTCTAAGTTAGTCTAAACCAATTTAATGAAACATTTTGTGGAGTTAACAAAGCTGAGCAGTTAAAATATTTGAAGCTAAAAATTCCTGCTAATTTACCAATAATACCTAAGAAATCAGTCAAGAAATGCATATCTTTCTGTAGCAGATGAACCTGGATACCCATAGATGAACTTAGATATGTATCTGAAGTTAATCAATCTGTTAAACAGAAGTCCTTCTTTAAGAAACCAGCACCTGATGTCTGAACATCCATGTCCTCAAACAGGTTTTGGTGCTGTTTGGTTGTTGACTTTACTGTTTGTATTTCCAGGGTTTCATCGGTCCAGTTCCATAAAGCTGATCGGCCCTGTCTGAACCGTCACAGCTCCAGCAGTGGAGCCCTCTTCAACCCCTCCTATGCCCATGCCGCAGTCTCACGAATGACGGCCCCGGTCCTCTCCACCTGCAGCACCCCCTCCAGCCATCGGAGACCACTAGTACCAATGCAGCAGCACCACCAGGGCTCCAGTTCAGTGGGGATGCTAAGGAGAAGCCGAACGCTGCACCATCGCCCTCCTCCGCAGGAGTATCGCCGTCGGGCCAGCCACCCAGCTTCCCCGTCCTACTGTGCAGCAACCCTGCACCACTGTGGGGGTGTTACACCATGCAATGTCCTGCCACCTGGCCTGCCAGAGGAAGGTGAACTAGTACCAGGTGTAATGGCTTCCCACCCATCCGGCCATGCCCTCTCACCCCAACAACACCCTACCACTCTGGGGCATATCAGGGGTGCAAACACCCATGAGAGATGCTACGACAACAACCACCCTAACGGACAGATTGCTCACCACGACTGGTGGCACTCACAAGAAAGACACTTGATGCCTGAGCATATGGTGACAGAAAGGGATAGAGAGATCGAGAGGGAACTGGAACAAAGACAAATGCAGAAGGAGAAAGAGCTGGAGAGAGAGAGGGAGACAAAGATTCAGGAGGAGATGGACAGAGAGAGGCAGCAGGAGCTGGGGAGGAGCCGAGCCAGAGAGCAGCAGCACCAACAGAGTTTGGCCCACCATCCTCAGGCTGGAGACGTCAACGACACTTGGCCGAAACCGGCCAGCCGCCAATCCCAAGGTGTCGGGGGAGGCCGAGGTCTCTACAGCACCCTGGAGGGCCACACAGGGGCTGGCTCTGCTGTTGGATGGGATGCAAAGAAAGGGCACATAAATGCAACTTCAAGCCCTAATCCCAGTTCTGGTCTGCAGCCCAAACTTGATCAAAGCTCCAAACCTAACACAACCTCACGGATCTCCAGGAACCAGCTCCTGAGGGACCGGGCCTCTCAGCTGGCGGACGAACGCAGCGGAATGAGCACAGATGAGGAAACCAATACCGACATGCTGATGGGTCGGTACTGGAGTCGAACGGAGAGGAGGGAACACTTCCTGTTGGCCCGCGAGCAGAAGCTACAGCAGCTGCAGGCCAGAGGACTGAATATACGGGACGCCAACAGCAGGGGAGGAGCCATTGCAGGAGGAGGAGCTTCAGTGGGAGATGGAGGTATGCTGGATAGCAGAGGAGTCGGCGCTTTTGCAGAAGGGCGGTGCAACACCGTCCTGGAGCTGAGTCAGAGGAAGCTGAGTCGCCTGAGGAACAGGAAGTTGTTAGATGACTGGACAACAGTAGAGGAGCTGCTTACTCATGGGACCAGGCTGGACAACCAGGAGGACATGCTCTGTCCAAGTTCCCTGCTGACAGTCACCACTGTCTAACTGCATGGACACCACGTCTAACTGTAACTCTGTGTGTGAGTGTGTGTGGTGTTGAGCGAACAAGACGGCATTTTTACTAGATCCTCTTGTTCTCTCTCTGGTAGAGTCACATGTGAAGATGGATATCTGTCTCACTTCTGAGTGTGCAGCACAAGTCCAGGACATGTTCAGTCTAGCTTAGCACATAGACTGGAAGCAGGGGGACACTGCAGGCGTAGCTCAATCTAAAGAGAGAAAACAAATCCACCTTCCAATAACTATAAATCTGTCTGATTTAAACAAACTGTGGTTGATTTGATGTGTCAATTTCGGATTAAGTTATTTTAAGTAAAAGCACATTATCAGACACAAATTTCTTTCTACAATTGTCTGTGTGACACATCATCAAGCCACCTCAAGGTCAAACTGTACCTTATTCATCAGTGTAGCTACATGGATCTGTAGGGGTCTGAGTGATGTCAGTTTCACCTGCTTACATCCATGGTGTCCCCTGTGTGGATGTTTTAATGCCACCCTAAAATGTATAACTGAAGAGACTGTGTGCGCTTAGATTACAGCGTGCCATCTGCGCTGCTGTCTGTGTCCTCTTTGGAGTATTTTACAGACTCCTCGGGGTCCTCTTCACCTGAAACTGATATCCATCTTCTCGTATGACTCTCAGGAAGACAGAGATGAAGAGGACTTACAGAAATGTCGGGCTGTTCCTTTAATGAATGTACGCGAGAAAGGGAACCTCACTGTTATCGCTGTACATCACCTCAACTGATAGCTTTATGTGTGGGTGTGTCACCACTGTACAGCACTACGGACAAAATGTGTGTGCCAGTGCATGACGCTTGTAATGACAACCAACCGAACAAGGTCAGATGAGCGTGCGTGTTTGCATCATGTGTTTAATGCAACATCTTATGTGACATTTATTTCAGAGAATCTTTGACAAAATTACAAAAATTTGGGTTTGGACTTCTATCCTCAAACAGACCATGAGATTTCGGGGAGCAATACTGTTCTGCGCGATGTACCTGGCTGTGCACTAACAATAGATCACATACGACTACTTTTACATCAGGGCCACAGAACACATCAACTGTAGCAATGCAGACAATGACAACTGAGATTTAATACCAAATCCTGAATGGTTTTTATAAAAACTCTGTTTACAATTAAACTATCATTCGGTGGGAGCTTTTGTAATTAAAACAATTAAAAGAGGAAAAAAATGCGACCGATTTACTTGCTTGTGCAACACCAGTCAAACCGTGCTGATCAGGGATGGGGAACAATGCGCCACGGAGATCTGCAGAGGATTTTGACCACGGCTTTTATCAGTAAAATCAGCTGCTATTCTGTTTGGGGTGGAGTTTATGCCGCATTCACGTCACATCACTCAGTCCGTACTTACATGCAGCTCATCTAGAAAACACGTTCATGCCAACTGCAAAAGAAAAAAAAAAAGTTGCAAAGTCGCAGTTACATCTAAATTAAAATTCCAATATTAACGCTGATAGATTTGATCCAGATACTCCAAAGGGAGGTATATGTTATGTACACATTAGAAAATGTGTTACAAACTTCTAACACAAATCGATAACAGCGTATCATGTATTTATCTGATGTGGGTTCGAGGCTAACGGAAGACTTATTTCAACGCCAGGCGACACTGTGAACGTGCAGTTATTTGAAATGATAACATTTTGTAACACACTGCTACAGATCAAACCCACCAATTAAAAAAATACATCTACTTTTAATCTATAGCTAATTTTATGGGCTTGAGTGCCATGAATTATACAGCTCTTAATAACAACAATAATCACCAGCTTCAAATTATGATAATCCAACCTGGATACTAAACAATGTGTCTGATATTACTCAACTTAACTTGCTACTTCAATTATGTCCTGTTTTGAACAATTCTCTCAATTTTCAGCTGCAAACTGCTCTTTAAAGATATATGATGAAACTATAGTAGTTTTACTGCAGCAAGTTGACTGGAGGTAGCTAGCAGATGACACCCTGCTGCTGCCCTGTCAAAATGCATTACTGAGCAGCTGTAACATAACATAGGAAAGCTCCAGAGTTGTAATAGCAGGGGTTTTATTTCCCATTGTGACTGTTCTGCTGACATGGCATGAATGCAACATAAGATTTTTGGCCCTTCCTGGCTCATAGCTCCCTGTTCCTGCTGTTGTCTTTACTGTTGGCAGGATGTTTACAGATCTACCTACCCAGGTAACAGCTTATGCATGTTTACTGAAATCTCCAGAGATGCATCGACTGTGCAAACACAATTTAAAAGAAGAGAAGATACACCTCAAGCCAACTTCATGCTAGGTTGTCGAGACCGCTGCAGCTTCTGCGCAGACAGACGTCAAGTTACCGCTGTTGACATTCCACTAAAAGCAGGTGCGGTGGGAGTAAACCTGAAATCTATTGATTCCAGGTCTGCAGTTTCGGGGGAAATGTGCAATAATACCTCAAGCCAGTTTTAATATGACAATGACAGTGTTGTGTGCGCTACCTGTCCGGTTTCCATCGAATGCAGTAACTTGTTTTGAATCAAACAGATGCACAAAAGTGACGAGTCGCCACGAGTGCACAGAAATCCTAGAATCTAAAATGGCAAGAACAAAGGTTATGTAGATAATACATTATTTCTTTACATTGTTTTCCATGAGAGGGACCTAAGAAAACAACTTTTTGCACATCATTTTTTATACGAGAAGTTTTCCCTACCTTTCCGTACTGTACCAGGGACTGAGGCCAGTGGAACGACTGTAGATAGAACGACAGTGTGTGTTGATGTTTTCTTTATAAACTATCATAGTGATTTATGGAGGACAAATAAATTAGTTTATTGTCATTGTGTTGGACATATTTCAATATTTTTCATGTGATGGTTACAAAACCAATGTGAACAGTTTTTATGATCTTTAAAATCTTTAAAATATACTTAATTTACTTAAAAGCTGGTGGAACTTTGATTTACCATTTTCAAAGAGTGAACACATTATGTGAATATTATTGTCTCTTTAAATGGCTAAATTGAATTTTACTGTTGTTTTGTGTCATTATGACATGTACATATTGATTTTGTCAGAAGGTGCGGACGAGGTTGGAGTTAAAAACGGGACATGCTGATGCCATCAGATGCCTCCAGTGATTTATCATGTGATTCTGTAGGTTTATAGCTGTGTTATGGAGGCTGTATATACAGCACTGAGAACAACATTGTAGTATTAGTATGTTTAACACTCACAATATTGTCAAAATTCATGGTTCAGTTTGTTCTGAATGTTAAATGTGGCATCCATGAATTATGAATAGGATCACTGACACTCTAATGCTTAAAAGAGCACTACAACATTTTAGGTAAATCTTGTTTCTTGTCATCTGTGCTCTTCAGAATCAGATGTCTCAGGTGAATATCAGTTTCATCCCTGTGTGTCCTCTACAGAGATGGGTCCTTAGCCCATTTCCATCAAAAACTAATCAATGCCAGCAGTACTTTCAGCTACAGGCTGTGGACTGCAGGCTATACATGCTCACAAATGAAGTGATACGTTGGCCAAAGTAAAAATTTTGACCCGACAATGCTGTTAAATTAAGTCAGTGGACCTTGAAAACAACTACACTTCATCCTAAGGGAGCCAGATTTCCTGGAAATCCATCCAATATTTATTGAGATATTTCAGTCTGGACCAGTGGTAGCGGACCAAAAAATATTGCCGTCCCGAGAGTCTTCTGCTAATGTGCACGAAAAACATTTCCAACAACATTTCCAAACAACTCCAAAGCCATCTGATTTATATGCATCCTGTTTGCTAACAAGCTATTCATCAGTTCAGTAAATTGTGAACTGCTGACTCAAGAAAATGTTAAAAGTCCAAAATGAGGGAAGCTGATTGACACACTTTCTCTTTGGTAGAACAGAAATATCAGAACAAAACAAAAGGTATTTTTCCCAGAAGATACGTAACACTACAAAAAGCACAGGTGTAAATAACCAAATTAATTATAGCTGAATTCAACATGACTGCTCTGGTTTCAGGGTCCTTGCATGCTGGCTTAACTTTCATACTGTCACGGCTTACTAGGACATTTGATTCAAACGGAGTCATTGTAAGATAACATCAGTAACATCTGTGCTTTTTGTACTGTGAAAACGACCTACAGAAGTCGAAATAATTCGATTTCTTCTATTTCTATTATGTCTGAGAAGATGAAATCTATATTTTGTTCTAAACAAGCAGCATTGACTAACATATACATCCCGTCAATCTCACAGGCGTTACCACGTGCAGTTAATGTTTGTTATGTCATCTGAAGAAATATATCAATTTAAGAGCTTTTAATTTTTCTTATGTTCCCATTTGTAACCCCTGTGATAAGATTATCACAGAGCATCACTCAGCACAAAACCAGATGAATTTAGATCAATGAACAAAGCAGTGATTGTGCTAAGGTCTATATAGTGACTGCATGCCACATTAAGAAGTTCTCTCTCCTCATAGTGGAGTTTGTTTAAATCAGAAAGCTTTGGAGTCGCTGGAAGGAGAATTTCCTCTTTTTTTGACTGTAGGCTAACAGTTCCCCTGTGCTTCCAGTCTTTGTGCTAAGCTAACCACACTGGACCCACAGACAGGACACTGATATCCATCTTCTCGTCTGACTCTGGAGAAGACAGAGAAAAAAAAGAGGATTTACAGAAATGTCGAACTGTTTGTCACCAACACTTGGAGTCAGACATGGAAGACGTGGACTCAAACCTCTACCCTGTTTGCCTCCACATTTTCCCTCTCTCTCTCTCTCTCTCTCTCTCTCAGCTGTGACTCAAACAGTCTGAATAATGGATGACGAAGAAAGAATTTTTTCGTTCACACCCCCCCATCCCCTCACTTTCATTCTCTTTGCTTATGTTACACAAGGACACAGAGAGCTGAAAATAGCGCTGCTGTCCTTGTGTGATGCGAAATTAAAGCACACTGGAGCGGAGACACTTGCTGCTGGGGAGCTCAACACTTGTTTTACTCCATCTGACAATCCCTCCATCCAGCCTGCAACACCACCCCCATCTGTCTGTGCAAGGGTACTTTTCACAACAGCAGGCTTTTTGGAATATGATGATGTACATGTGATTGTAATAAAGAGATTTTAATTAGCTATGACACAGTGGTTTCTGTGTTTTTATTGCTATGTTGCTGAAATCATGTTCAGATATAAGCTGTAAACTTCAGGGCTGTTTAGTTGTACATAATTGGTTTAAATAGGGGAATTAATATGTTACTGTAATAAATTATCACTTAAACAATATGTGACATCAACATATTACTTCACAGTCCCTTCTTCAGAGATTTGCCTGGAGCCACATTCATAACCTCATACATCATACATTGACCCGAACATTAATTCATGTCAGGTCTTTCATTTATTAACCATTAAATGAATAAGTCATGGACCCTTTTTAATCATGTGCTGCCAACGTTTGGATAAATGCTGTTTCACAAACACAAATGCAGACATAACTTGAAATAAATATTATTAACAATGAAAAACAACATAATTACAGCAGATAGATGCAGAAAATAGGAAAAATTAAAGAGGTTACTTATAATGAATGAATATATAATTCAACATATCACAGGAAAAGAGTTGTCTCTATGACAGACACCAAACCCATCCACTGATAAAGATCATGAGATGCAGGTGAAAGTTACTGTAAATACCCTTTGTTGTATTTTGTTACTGATGCTGTGTTTTACTTTAACGCCAGTGTTCAATCACAATGAATAATGGTTGTCTTTTTATAGTTGTACAAACTGTATTTTTTAATTGAAATTTAAATGTAATTTAGACTGGACTGACATCATCTTCAGCACCTTCAAGTCTGAGGCCACACTTCTCTACCAGGAAAAGGTTTCTTGTTCTTTCCATGTTGGGAGTCAGTTGCTGCCCCAAGTGATGGATTTCAAGTATCACAGGGTCTTGTTCATAAGTGAGGGTAAAAATGGAGCTTGTGGTCAACAGATGGATTGGTGAAGAGTCAATAGTTTTACAGGCACTGTGCCGGAGCTGACCTGGGGGGCAAAGCTTTTGATAACATTACAGCCTTCAAATATGATCAAATATGAATTTTTGGGGGTGAACAAATACATAAGGCCGAAATGAGTTTCCTCCAAAGGGTGTTTGGGCTCACCCTTAGAGAGGGTAAGAAGTTCAGACATTCAGAGGAAGCAAAGAGTGGAGACATGCTCTTTCACGTCTGAGGAGCCAGTTGAGGTGGCTAATCGGGCACCTGGACACTTTCCTTTGAAGGCAATTTAACTCTGCTTCTCATAATATTTAAATAAATTTTTTTTGGTGTAGTCATGAGCTCAAGGTACTGTAGGCGAGAACACTTTACTTAAAAATTGTCTTTCAAAGAGGCCACACATTGCAGCTCATGCGATGTGATAGAAGACACACTTATATTGATGAGAGCAGTGAAAGGACAACGTGTGGGAAACCAGGGACAAATGACTCAGAGAGCCCCAGTGGGATAAAAGATCAAGACCCCTGTCCTAAAGAGAGATGGGGTTTAAGAGGGGATATAGTCATGTTAAAGTAATAACCTGCTTATTCGTTTCAAATGATGCCCATAAAGTTAGTTGCTTGTTAAAAAAAAACACTTCCTTTTTGAAAATATAAGATATAAGTTGAATATATTTTTCACACAAAGAGAGTCTTACACTACAATACTGAGTCTCTGATACCAATGAAGGTGTGGATTGTTAAGAATAAATGTAAGAACAAAGCTATGGGAGGATTATGGATAATAAGCATTTTACTTTTTTTATTACAGTGTGTTTATTGAAAAGTTCAGATTTTACAAAAACATTTATGACAACACTACTGGTCAGTAAAGTAGTGATTAAAAAATACAATGAAAGAAGACTATCGTGTTTAGCATAGCACTCACAGAGTGTGGGAAAGCTCTGGAGAACTGAGTCAAAGTTCACTTTGATTAACATCCTTTATAACACCAGAAGCCGACTATTGTCCAGAGGAATTTGACAAACTTCAGACAACATCTGTCCCAATCCTCCAAACTCATAGGAAGAAATTACTTTTTAAATTTTGATCTTGTAAATAAAACAAAGATTATTTAGATTGGATAGTTTTCCACAGTTAATACTTGCAAATCTACTATATGACTTGATGTATATTTTGATAGCATTTCAAACTTCAACCAAACTGTGGAGGACAATGTTGTGGTTCTTTCTCTCCAGATGGTCCAGCATCAGTCACAAAGGCTCATTTGACTCCATTGAAAGTTCTTTTGTTGTACGCTGACCACATCATGAGAAGACTCTGCGTGGGAAACTGAGAGCCACGTTCAACTCACACCAACTACAAGTCAAAGACAGAGGAGGAAACACCTGCTAAATCTCGACACCAGGATGACTTTGTCTCAGTTTAAACATAGTTATAAAACAACCATAGACATCTAATGTTGGTTGCAACAGACTTTCGGCACAGACAAAAGTCATAAAGGTAGAATTTTGTAAAATGCATACAGTCAGCAGTGTATACGGCTAATTTGTCTTATAATACTTGATGGAAGATGTGTACACTTGCAGCTACAAAGCTAAGAAAGTGCAAACATCATGAGCATGTGCTCAGTGAAAGTCATTGATCTCAGCATCAGGCAGCAGATCTGCTCTCTCTACAGGGTCACCACTTTCCCAGATTCACACAGAGCTCTGTGAGTCTCTCTCCATCATCCCCCCCAGTCCTCCACCTGTTCCCCTGAGATCTAACCATTTGTCCCTCAGGGCAATGACAGCATTCAACGTGTGGCATCCCTTATTGCCTTTCTGAGCTCTCTGATTGGCTGAGACTGTGAGAAAGTCCAGTCAGACGAAGACCCACACATTCATATGGAGATGTGGGATTATAAATAGGAGGGATGAAGCCAGCAGAGATCAGATTCTCTCTACAGAGACCTCTACAGCACAGAGATCCAGCCATGGCACCTACAATCACTGCAGCAATGACCAACTCTCAGGAGCATCTGACTCTGACACACAAGGTAAATTAAAGATCCGACAAGATTCAAAGATCTTTAATGAGAAGTTTGTTCATGCTGACTCTGTAGTCCAGAATAAGTTGATTAATGACTTTGTTCTTCTCTCTGCAGCTCAGAAAGCCTCTGGTGGAGAAGTTACGCAGAGAGCGAATCAACAGCAGCATCGAGCAGCTCAAGTCTCTCCTGGGTCCAGAGTTCCTCAAACAGCAGCCAGACTCCAAGCTGGAGAAAGCCGACATCCTGGAGATGACCGTTTGTGTCCTCAGACGACTGCAGCAGCAGCAACAAGCTGTGGACTCTGCAGCTGTTGATCAGGGCTACTCCAGGTGTGTCCAGGAGGTGGAACACTTCCTGTCCAGGGAGCAGGTGAAGACACAGTCCCAGAGAAGACTTGTGAAGCACTTCAACCAGCTGCAGTCTTCCTCTGATGAGAAGCTGAGAGAGGCTGACTTCTCTCCTCTGAGCTCCACAGTCCAGACCAGCATCACCAAAGAGAAGAGTCCAGTCAACAGCGCCCCCTGGAGGCCGTGGTAGACTCCTACAGACTGGAGTTACTACCAGACAAACTCAGATGACCACATTGGTCAAAGATTACTGGACCAAATTCTTTGAAATTTTATGGACTTGTTCTTCTGTGTCAACAGAAGGTTTTATTTTCTGTTTTTCTTTGTGAACGATGACATTTCCTGAGGAAATGACAGCAACAATATCTTTTAAGTTAAGAAAGAGAACATCTTGTCATGCATGTTGCATGAAGCAGATCTGATTGCATCAGAAATTATTATTATACCTCACTGTACTTCATGTATTGGTGGTTTATGCTCTGATAACATTTGTTATCTTTTGATTGTTACTGATCACACTGATCAAAAATCTTTAACTGTCCTTTTTATGGACATATTGTCATGATGGACTTTAATCTCTTTGATTAATCAAAACTGATCTGTTGTAGGATCCAGAATGTTTATCCTTTATATCTAAAAGTTTTAGTTCATGTCACAGTTTTCCTGTGATACTTTTATACTTCATGTTGGTAAAATATAAGACAACAGTGATATTTGTTACCTCTTAATGATCATATTGATCAGGAGTCTTAACTGCCCTTTTTATGGACATTTTGTCATAATGGACTTCACTTTATGTGATTATTGAACAATGATCTGTTTTAAGATCAATATGTTTATTTTCTTATTGTAAAATGTTTGTTTAATGTCACACTGTCCCAGTTTTCCAGTGACAATGTCAATTTTACATGTTAACGATCATTTGAATTGAATGATTATTAAGAACAATGTGACCTGTTGTAAGGTCAGTTTTCATTATTTTGTCTTTTGTTGATGAAAAGCAAATGTTTGAATCCATTTGGGAGGAAAATGTCAAAGGACAGTGAGTACTGTGTCCTTAAATACTGTAAATGTTTTGTCTTTTATAAAGACAGCTGTTCCTTTACTCTGTATGAGTACAGTGTGTCTTGTAGAAATCTACAAGTTGTTGTTGTGATGTATCATCACCTCTAGTTGGAGCTTTCTTACTTCATGTGGCTCATTGTGCCTCGATGAATAAACAAACACTTCAAGCTGAAACTTTTCTGTTCTCATGTCTTTGTTCATTTTCACTTCATTGATAGAGACCTCCATCATTGTTCCCTCCTTTGACTGACAAATTATCATGAAATAACAGCACACAAATGAATTGTTCATCCATAACATACATGTTTCATGTAAAACTAAGCATGGTAATGTGATACAATCAAGATTTTTGACAGCAAGGGAATATCATTATGAAGGTACTGTATGTATTTGGAGGAAGTAAAGAAACCAAACCAAAATGAAAATAAATGACACTTCAAAGAGACATTTGCTTCATCATCATTTTAGTGTAATTGTCAGTTTCAGGTGTTTCCATGTAGAAACCTTAAAGTTAAACATTTTTCTCTTTAGTGAGGTCAGATATTGTGTTTAATGAGATGCATAATTTGACACACTTCTATTGTTCCTCCAGTAAAGCAGTGAAAGGACAGAGTGTGGGAAACCAGGAGGAGACTCACTCACAGAGCCCTGTGGGACAATAGATCCAGACCTTTGACCTGAAGACAAACTGAGTAAAAGGGAGGTTAGATCCAAAAAGAAATCTTTTTAACACTTTAAAAATGATTATCTAAATTTGAACTTTTTTTGCTTTGATAAACTTCATTTCTCCAAAATGATTTGTATTTACATTTTCTAAAATTAATTTACTAATTTCCTGTCAAATAAGGAAACTCTGAAAGGGGTTTGTTCTTTATAACTGATGATATTTGGTCTGATTAGTTTCACTAACAATTCAGGCCTCATGACATTTTGCCTTTGAATACAACAAACTGGAAAAGAATAAACTGTTGAGTGTTGATACCACACAGGTCAGTGTGTTGTTGTAAGAATATGACTGAAACCAAATATCACATGTTGACCTCATTGTATGTTACTTTTATTAACAATAAAGATTTAGAAAATATTTTTAAAAATAAGTGATTCCTTTACCAGTTTCCATTACTCCCAGTTCTGACATTATATGATATAAAAGTTAATTTTAATGAGCTGAACAATGTAAATAGAAAAGGAAAAGAACTTGATGGCATCTAAAAAGAGAAACTCTTTCAAAGCTGTACTTGAAATTGAACAATTAACTAAATTTACTTTTATAGACAAACTGTGGGAAACCATAGAGAACAGAGTTTAACTAGTTTTACAACTAGACCTCTGGTAGTACCTGTTTCTGTTATTTTTTTAAATTTTAAAATATTCCCTTTTCATCTCATGCGAAACAATTTTTCATATATATGTTATTTATTTTGCAGTAAAAAGGGTGTTTAATGTCATTTGCATTATGTTAGTTGACATGTTAATGAAATTCAAACATTTGTGTTTTTTCTTATTTTCACTCAGTATTCTTTTGCACAATCATAAACTCGTGACACTTGTGCTCTAAGCAGTAAACTGTTGCAATATGAAACGAGAAAATATCTAGAAATCAATTTTTAAATGGAGGTCTGAAACATCCAGACTGGATAAACTGATCATGCGGGCCGGCTCTGTGGTCGGCAGTGGACTCTTGGTGACGGTGGCAGAGTCGAGGACTCTGGACAAACTCCTGATTTATGGACAATGCCACCACCCTCTGCACACCGTCATCAGCAACCAGAAGAAAACTGCTCCTTCCCAAGTAGGACCAACAGGCTTCATCATGATCCTTTGTCCAATCTGTCATGACTCCTGACACAAGGGGGAGGAGGACATAGTAGTAGGGGTGGTAGCCATGATGTTTACTTGTACACACAACATCCACTTTTTCCCCTAGTAATAACCCCATCATATGCATATGTGCAATAATTTTAATTTATAACACTTAACTTATACTATACAAAGCCATAACTTATTTCAATGCCATACTCAGCTCTTTCTATTTACTTATAGTCTTTCTATTTTATTCCCATTCTTTATATTTTGTATTTTAAGTACTTACTGTTTTATTTTTCCTGTGTGCTTCTAAAAAGTAAATTTCCCTGAGAAAGGGATCAATAAAGTAAGTCAAGTCTAAGTCTAAACCATCAAGAAACCATAGCTTTTTTTACAGATTCTGACATGAGTGGAAGAAAACTGCATATTCAGATAATCTGTCATGATGTTCTGACACCAACCCAGTACACAAATATGAGATTTTAATATTTGGGCCTGTAAAAAGGAGAAAGTCAATTACAAAGATCATATTTTTTTACTTAAATGGCCAGTTTAAAATATAATGAGTAGGAGTAATGACTTTTGATAAAGTGACACAAACAATGTTTGTGCCATAATTAGGAGGATGCTCAAAAAGTCCATTTGTAGAGGGACACATGCCTGTTTTCTGCTAATGGACAAAGTGTGGGAAAACTCTGGAGAGCAGAGTTGAGTGTGAATGACATCCATCCCACCAGCAGCCAAGAAAGTCTCCAAAGGGATTTGGCACACTTCAGGAAACAGCTGCCCCCCAGGAAACCTCCCACCCTCATGTGTAGAGCTGGAACCTCCATCCAGTTGATGGTCAGTAATGAGGCAGGATTGTGACTGCAGCTTCAGAAAGTATGATAATGATTGGAAGTGGAAAAGATGACATGATAAATCATTTTAAATAAAATTTTGTGATAGATTTCTATCTGTAAATTAAAATGTTATCAAGTGTCAGAGCCAGCCAATGACGTTCGTTCCCTCCAGATGGTCGTTTCTATAACAACACACAGTGACGTCCGGCTCTGTTTCTACTACAGCACACGTCAAGGATCAGTCACAAAAGCTCCATTCAAAGTCCTTTTGTTGTTCATTGACCAGAGCATTTGAGTTTAAATTAATAAAAGTTATACAGAGTCCACTTACTTATTATATTTATTTTTCATAATATGCAATTCACACATTACACACAAAAGCTAAATGTTTTTATCACACTTGAGTCAGTGTGGGAAACTGAGACCGACTTTCTACCCACAACGACTACAAGGCAGTCAGAAGACTGAGACCGACTCTACATCTGGACTGCTGCATGATTGTTGGTACGAACGTCCTTTAAAAACATTATAAACACATCAGGAGCATCTCTGTATTTTAAATTCCGGAAATTATTGGCTTTGATAATATAGTATTTCAAATTAAATAAATGTTTTTAAAAACTTTATATTTGTTGACTCCAGTATCAAACAGAGGAATCAGAACAAATGGAAGGATAAATGCCATGAAATGAAATTGTAAGACTTTAAGTTGTGCCTCAATACAAGTAAAAAAATTGTTTCCATGTTGTCTTTAATTTAATTATTCTCAAGTTAAAACGTGTTTATTAGTCAAGTTGTAGCTAATTATCAGTCTCCCACGTGTGTGATGTGATGCTGAGAGTGTGCTCAGTCAAAGTCATTGATCTCAGCATCAGGCAGCAGATCTGCTCTCTCTACAGGGTCACCACTTTCCCAGATTCACACAGAGCTCTGTGAGTCTCTCTCCATCATCCCCCCCAGTCCTCCACCTGTTCCCCTGAGATCTAACCATTGTCCCCCAGAAATTCAACGAGCTGTTGCTCCACATGCCTGATTGACTCAGCTGAGCTCTCTGATTGGCTGAGACTGTGAGAAAGTCCAGTCAGACCAAGACCCACACATTCATATGGAGATGTGGGACTATAAATAGGAGGGATGAAGCCAGCAGAGATCAGATTCTCTCTACAGAGACCTCTACAGCACAGAGATCCAGCCATGGCACCTACAATCACTGCAGCAATGACCAACTCTCAGGAGCATCTGACTCTGACACACAAGGTAAATTGAAGATCCGACAAGATTCAAAGATCTTTAATGAGAAGTTTGTTCATGCTGACTCTGTAGTCCAGAATAAGTTGATTAATGACTTTGTTCTTCTCTCTGCAGCTCAGAAAGCCTCTGGTGGAGAAGTTACGCAGAGAGCGAATCAACAGCAGCATCGAGCAGCTCAAGTCTCTCCTGGGTCCAGAGTTCCTCAAACAGCAGCCAGACTCCAAGCTGGAGAAAGCCGACATCCTGGAGATGACCGTTTGTGTCCTCAGACGACTGCAGCAGCAGCAACAAGCTGTGGACTCTGCAGCTGTTGATCAGGGCTACTCCAGGTGTGTCCAGGAGGTGGAACACTTCCTGTCCAGGGAGCAGGTGAAGACACAGTCCCAGAGAAGACTTGTGAAGCACTTCAACCAGCTGCAGTCTTCCTCTGATGAGAAGCTGAGAGAGGCTGACTTCTCTCCTCTGAGCTCCACAGTCCAGACCAGCATCACCAAAGAGAAGAGTCCAGTCAACAGCGCCCCCTGGAGGCCGTGGTAGACTCCTACAGACTGGAGTTACTACCAGACAAACTCAGATGACCACATTGGTCAAAGATTACTGGACCAAATTCTTTGAAATTTTAAGGACTTGTTCTTCTGTGTCAACAGAAGGTTTTATTTTCTGTTTTTCTTTGTGAACGATGACATTTCCTGAGGAAATGACAGCAACAATATCTTTTAAGTTAAGAAAGAGAACATCTTGTCATGCATGTTGCATGAAGCAAATCTGATTGCATCAGCAATTATTATTATACCTCACTGTACTTCATGTATTGGTGGTTTATGCTCTGATAACATTTGTTATCTTGTTGATTGTTATTGATCACACTGATCAAAAATTTTAACTGTCCTTTTTATGGACATATTGTCATGATGGACTTTAATCTCTTTGATTAATCAAAACTGATCTGTTGTAAGGATCCAAATGTTTATCCTTTATATCTAAAACTTTTGGTTCATGTCACAGTTTTCCTGTGATACTTTTATACTTCATGTTGATAAAATATAAGACAACAGTGATATTTGTTACCTCTTAATGATCATTTTGATTAGGAGTTTTAACTGTCTTTTTTGTGGACATTTTATCATAATGGACTTCACTTTATGTGATTATTGAACAGTGATCTGTTTTAAGATCAATATGTTTATTCTCTTATTGTAAAACGTTTGTTTAATGTCACACTGTCACAGTTTTCCAGTGACAATGTCAATTTTACATGTTAACGATCATTTGAATTGAATGATTATTTAAGAACAATGTGACCTGTTGTAAGGTCAGTTTTCATTATTTTGTCTTTTGTTGACTAAAAGCAAATGTTTGAATCCATTTGGGAGAAAATGTCAAAGGACAGTGAGTACTGTGTCCTCAAATACTGTAAATGTTTTGTCTTTTATAAAGACAGCTGTTCCTTTACTCTGTATGAGTACAGTGTGTCTTGTAGAAATCTACAAGTTGTTGTTGTGATGTATCATCACCTCTAGTTGGAGCTTTCTTACTTCATGTGGCTCATTGTGCCTCGATGAATAAACAAACACTTCAAGCTGAAACTTTTCTGTTCTCATGTCTTTGTTATTTATTATGAAATGGACTTTTATTTTCTTTCTTCAGATGAAATAACTTCATTGATAAAAACATAAAAAGAGACCTTCATCATTGTTTGGGTTGTGGGGCGCAGGTCCTTTGACTCCCTCTCCCCAGACAAACTTATCATGAAAATTACAGCACACAAATGAATTGTTCATCCATAACATACATGCGGTTATCCTCACCAATTCTTTAAGATATTTATGTCAACAACAGTAAAACTAAGCATGGTAATGTGATACAATCAAGATTTTTGACAGGACAAGGGAATATCACTTATGAAGGTACTGTATGTATTTGGAGGAAGTAAAGAAACCAAACCAAAATGAGGTCCCCAAATAAATGCTGTGCCTTACACTTCAAAGAGAAATTTGGCACACCTGAATTGTGTTTACATGACTTACCTTTGCTTTTATGAGATTTAAATCATCATCATTTTAGTGTACTCTTCTTATTCAATCAAAACAAGCCTTCAGACTGAATGAGAAAACATTTAAAGTTTTGCAAAATGACCTCTGTATAACTGTCAGTTTCAGGTGTTTCCATGTAGAAACCTTAAAGTTAAACATTTTTCTCTTTAGTGAGGTCAGATATTGTGTTTAATGAGATGCATAATTTGACACACTTCTATTGTTCCTCCAGTAAAGCAGTGAAAGGACAGAGTGTGGGAAACCGGAGGAGACTCACTCACAGAGCCCTGTGGGACAATAGATCCAGACCTTTGACCTCAGGACACACAATGTTAAAGGGAGCCTGGATCAATGGTTAAAACTAGTTTTAAAACTAGACCTCTTGGTAGTACATGTTTCTGTTATATTTTAAGCTTTTAAAATATTCCCTTTTCATCTCATGCAAAACAATTTTTTATATATGTTTTTTATTTTGCAGTAAAAAGGGTGTTTAATGTCATTTGCATTATGTTAGTTGACATGTTAATGAAATTCAAACATTTGTGTTTTTTCTTATTTTCACTCAGTATTCTTTTGCTTCATTCACAATCATAAACTCATGACACTTGTGCTCTAAGCAGTAAACTGTTGCAATATGAAACGAGAAAATATCTAGAAATCAATTTTTAAATGGAGGTCTGAAACCATCAGCTAGTTTTTGTCATTCAGATTCTGACATGAGTGGAAGAAAACTGCATATTCAGATAATCTGTCATGATGTTCTGACACCAACCCAGTACACAAATATGAGATTTTAATATTTGGGCCTGTAAAAAGGAGAAAGTCAATTACAAAGATCATATTTTTTTACTTAAATGGCCAGTTTAAAATATAATGAGTAGGAGTAATGACTTTTGATAAAGTGACACAAACAATGTTTGTGCCATAATTAGGAGGATGCTCAAAAAGTCCATTTGTAGAGGGACACATGCCTGTTTTCTGCTAATGGTCAAAGTGTGGGAAAACTCTGGAGAGCAGAGTTGAGTGTGAATGACATCCATCCCACCAGCAGCCAAGAAAGTCTCCAAAGGAATTTGGCACACTTCAGGAAACAGCTGCCCCCCAGGAAACCTCCCACCCTCATGTGTAGAGCTGAAACCTCCATCCAGTTGATGGTCAGTAATGAGGCAGGATTGTGACTGCAGCTTCAGAAAGTATGATAATGATTGGAAGCTGGAAAAGATGACATGATTAATCATTTTAAATTAAACTTTGTGATAGATTTCTATCTGTAATTTCAAATGTTATCAAGTGTCAGAGCCAGCCAATGGCGTCCTTTCCCTCCAGATGGTTTGTGATGTCATCCTCTGTTTCTATAACAACACACAGCCAGCATCTGTCACACAAGTCCCTTTGTGGTTCATTGACCACACCATACAGCGAGTCAGTCAGTGGGAAACTGAGCTCAACTTGTTCCTCACACCGACTACAAGGCACGTGTCAAAAGACTCTGCTACATCTGGACAGCTGCTTGATGATTGTCTTCAGTTTAAGACCCATGAATGAGCATCACTCTGTTCTCTAACATCTTATAATGTTGAATTGCAACATGGTTCAGTTTGACTGAATGAAATTTAAGACAAAATGATCAATTTAATGAATGAACTTGAATGTCTACTTTAATTTAGTAGTTCAAATCAATATGTTTTTATTGATCATTTGAGTTTAAATTAATAAAAGTTATACAACAGAGTCCACTTACTTATTATATTTATTTTTCATAATATGCAATTCACACATTACACCATAAATGTTTTTATCACACTTGTGTGATGTGATGCTGAGAGTAATTGTTTGGGATAAAAATGTTGTCAGAATTTGAAACCTTTCAAACAGTCAGAACCAGCCAATGAACGTTCGTTCCCTCCAGATGGTCGGTGACGTCCGGCTCTGTTTCTACTACAGCACACGTCAAGGATCAGTCACAAAAGCTCCATTCAAAGTCCTTTTGTTGTTCATTGACCAGAGCATTCAGGGAGTCAGTGTGGGAAACTGAGACCGACTTTCTACCCACAACGACTACAAGGCAGTCAGAAGACTGAGCTACATCTGGACTGCTGCATGATTGTTGGTACGAACGTCCTTTAAAAACATTATAAACACATCAGGAGCATCTCTGTATTTTAAATTCCGGAAATTATTGGCTTTGATAATATAGCATTTCAAATTAAATAAATGTTTTTAAAAACTTTATATTTGTTGACTCCAGTATCAAACAGAGGAATCAGAACAAATGGAAGGATAAATGCCATGAAATGAAATTGTAAGACTTTAAGTTGTGCCTCAATACAAGTAAAAAAATTGTTTCCATGTTGTCTTAATTTAATTATTCTCAAGTTAAAACGTGTTTATTAGTCAAGTTGTAGCTAATTATCAGTCTCCCACGTGTGTGATGTGATGCTGAGAGTGTGCTCAGTCAAAGTCATTGATCTCAGCATCAGGCAGCAGATCTGCTCTCTCTACAGGGTCACCACTTTCCCAGATTCACACAGAGCTCTGTGAGTCTCTCTCCATCATCCCCCCCAGTCCTCCACCTGTTCCCCTGAGATCTAACCATTGTCCCCCAGAAATTCAACGAGCTGTTGCTCCACATGCCTGATTGACTCAGTGAGCTCTCTGATTGGCTGAGACTGTGAGAAAGTCCAGTCAGACCAAGACCCACACATTCATATGGAGATGTGGGACTATAAATAGGAGGGATGAAGCCAGCAGAGATCAGATTCTCTCTACAGAGACCTCTACAGCACAGAGATCCAGCCATGGCACCTACAATCACTGCAGCAATGACCAACTCTCAGGAGCATCTGACTCTGACACACAAGGTAAATTGAAGATCCGACAAGATTCAAAGATCTTTAATGAGAAGTTTGTTCATGCTGACTCTGTAGTCCAGAATAAGTTGATTAATGACTTTGTTCTTCTCTCTGCAGCTCAGAAAGCCTCTGGTGGAGAAGTTACGCAGAGAGCGAATCAACAGCAGCATCGAGCAGCTCAAGTCTCTCCTGGGTCCAGAGTTCCTCAAACAGCAGCCAGACTCCAAGCTGGAGAAAGCCGACATCCTGGAGATGACCGTTTGTGTCCTCAGACGACTGCAGCAGCAGCAACAAGCTGTGGACTCTGCAGCTGTTGATCAGGGCTACTCCAGGTGTGTCCAGGAGGTGGAACACTTCCTGTCCAGGGAGCAGGTGAAGACACAGTCCCAGAGAAGACTTGTGAAGCACTTCAACCAGCTGCAGTCTTCCTCTGATGAGAAGCTGAGAGAGGCTGACTTCTCTCCTCTGAGCTCCACAGTCCAGACCAGCATCACCAAAGACAAGAAGAGTCCAGTCAACAGCGCCCCCTGGAGGCCGTGGTAGACTCCTACAGACTGGAGTTACTACCAGACAAACTCAGATGACCACATTGGTCAAAGATTACTGGACCAAATTCTTTGAAATTTTATGGACTTGTTCTTCTGTGTCAACAGAAGGTTTTATTTTCTGTTTTTCTTTGTGAACGATGACATTTCCTGAGGAAATGACAGCAACAATATCTTTCAAGTTAAGAAAGAGAACATCTTGTCATGCATGTTGCATGAAGCAAATCTGATTGCATCAGCAATTATTATTATACCTCACTGTACTTCATGTATTGGTGGTTTATGCTCTGATAACATTTGTTATCTTTTGATTGTTATTGATCACACTGATCAAAAATCTTTAACTGTCCTTTTTATGGACATATTGTCATGATGGACTTTAATCTCTTTGATTAATCAAAACTGATCTGTTGTAAGATCCAAATGTTTAATCCTTTATATCTAAAAGTTTTCGTTCATGTCACAGTTTTCCTGTGATACTTTTATACTTTATACATGTTGGTAAAATATAAGACTAACAGTGTGATATTTGTTTCTTACCTCTTAATGATCATTTTGATGAGGAATCTTAACTGTCCTTTTTATGGACATTTTGTCATAATGGACTTCACTTTATGTGATTACTGAACAATGATCTGTTTTAAGATCAATATGTTTATTCTCTTATTGTAAAATGTTTTGTTTAATGTCACACTGTCACAGTTTTCCAGTACAATGTGACAATGTCAATTTTACAATCATTTGAATTGAATGATTATTAAGAACAATGTGACCTGTTGTAAGGTCAGTTTTCAGTTATTTTGTCTTTTGTTGACTAAAAGCAAATGTTTGAATCCATTTGGGAGAAAATGTCAAAGGACAGTGAGTACTGTGTCCTCAAATACTGTAAATGTTTTGTCTTTTATAAAGACAGCTGTTCCTTTACTCTGTATGAGTACAGTGTGTCTTGTAGAAATCTACAAGTTGTTGTTGTGATGTATCATCACCTCTAGTTGGAGCTTTCTTCAAGGACTTCTTGGCTGTGGCTCATTGTGCCTCGATGAATAAACAAACACTTCAAGCTGAAAAATTTGTTTCCTGATGTCGTCTTTTTCTCTTCTGATTAATATCTTATTTATTATGAAATGGACTTATTATTTTTCTTTCATTCAGCCTCGAAATGAACTGTTCCAACATATTTGACTTTGACTGAAAAACATAAAAAGTAAATGGTCATCTGATCATTTCCATCTATCCATCTCTGAGTTTGGGTTGTGGGGCAGCAGGTTCATAAGCAAGGCAGTCTAGACGTCCCCTCTCCCCAGCAACACACTCCTCAAGCCAGATGAGATATTTAATCCCTCCAGCATGTTTTGGTCTTCCCCAGGCCTCTTACACATTAGATGTGCTCTCAGAAGACCTCCAAAGGAAGGCGCCTAGAAGACATCCTGATCAGATTTTAATGCCTGAACCACCTCAACTTGGTTCAATGCTGAACAGCTTCAATGTGTGCTGAACTCATGAAAATTACATGCACCTCACTTGCCTTTCATGGTGAGGGTTGTGACCTACTCTGAATTCCCTCTGGATGTCTGAGCTCCTCACCAATTCTTTAAGGCTATCTAAAGCTCATGAGTGTAGGTGAGGGTTGGGACATAATTCAACTGGTAAATTGAAAGTTTTACCTCAGCTTTCTCTTCACCACCACAGTCCAGTACGACACCAGCATTACGTTTGATGCTGCACCAATGCATCTGTCAGTCTCACACTCAATTTTACCCTCACTCGTGAACAAGACCCCAAGATACTAGATAACCAGACCTTGAAGACCGTATGACTGCACTGGTAGGTTTAATCAAGGACCTCACTCCCAACCCAGAGGGAGCAATACACTCTTTTCCAGCCCAGAACCACTTCCTCAGACTTGGAACAAGGTGCAATGACTCTCAATCCTGACAGGTTTCACTGCATGTCATTTGGACAGCAAATGGATGCTGGAAACCACCCCAGTGCATGTTGGGGGTCAGGTCACAGTCTGATGAAGCCAACAGAACCACATCGTCTGCAACAGCTGTGCCTTACAGCAGGAGATGCAATGTTGAGGTCCCCAAACTGAATTGTGTTTACTCCCCACAGCTGTGCCTTAAGTCCTGGTCAGCAGTTCTGGTAAACAGCAAAATGAAATTTGTGGCACACCTGAATTGTGTTTACATGACTTACCTTAACCTGGCAACTTTTATGAGATTTAAATCAAGATGTCATTATCAGCTTTGCTTAGCTTTAGCTTCACTCTTCTTAAATTCAATCAAAACAAGCCTTCAGACTGAATGAGAAAACATTTAAAGTTTTGCTGCAATTTCATGACCTCTATTTTCAGTATGAAACTCTTAAAGTTTCTGAAAACATTTCAGTTACTGTTAGTTTCAGGTGTTTCAATGTTAAAACATTAAGGTTAAACATTTCACTTTCTTTACAGAGGTCCGACATTGTATTTAATGAGATGCATAATACGACACACTTCTATTGTTCCTCCAGTAAAGCAGTGAAAGGACAGAGTGTGGGAAACCAGAGGAGACTCACTCACAGAGCCCTGTGGGACAATAGATCCAGACCTTTGACCTGAAGACAAACAGAGTTAAAATGGAGTTTAGATCAATGGTCCAAAAAGAAATCTTTTTCAAAAATCAGACCTTTGATTGTAGCTTTCTGTTATTCTGAAGCTGTGTAAAACATCATTCCCTTTTCATACAAAACAAAATTTTGTTATATTATGCATTTTGCAACAATCTGAAAGAAGTTCCACACAGTTGTGTCCAATTTTAGTTGAATGTTAAGAAATTCTGAAACATTATGTGTTTTTTCTTATTTTCAACATAGGATTCTTTTGGACTGTCAAGGTTGTCACTAACAATTCAGTGCTCTAAGCAGAAGTTTTAGCTTCATTCAATACCACTAAAAGTTAAAGCGATGAGGGTCTGTTGAAATGATTCTCAAGATTTAATTTATTATCATATGCATAAAAATAACAAGGAGTAATTGCTGGAAATGAAATTCTTGAGAAATTCTTATCCAAATTGATGGTCAAACAAAGTGCACAAACATGAGATTTTACCTCATGTATTTTACTTAATTAATTGAAAGTACATTAAAAATCTAGTAATTTCTTTCAGTTTCCAAATAGATGCCAGTGTTAAAATATTAAGGAGTACCCACTTTTTGATCAAGTTCAATGGATAATTAGTGCCATTTAATTGAGCACAGGCATCCTCAAAAAGTCCATTTGTAGAGGGACACATGCCTGACAATGCCTGAACAATTTTCTAAATTGCTAATGGTCAAAATGTGTGGAAAACTCTGGAGAGCAGAGATTGAGTGTGAATGACATCCATCCCACCAGAAGCCAAGAAAGTCTCCAAAGGGAATTTGGCACACTTCAGGAAACAGCTGCCCCCCAGGAAACCTCCCACCCTCATGTGTAGAGCTGAAACCTCCATCCAGTTGATGGTCAGTAATGAGGCAGGATTGTGACTGCAGCTTCAGAAAGTATGATAATGATTGGAAGCTGAAAAGATGACATGATAAATCATTTTAAATAAAACTTTTGTGATAGATTTCTATCTGTAATTTCAAATGTTATCAAGTGTCAGAGCCAGCCAATGGCGTCCTTTCCCTCCAGATGGTTTGTGATGTCATCCTCTGTTTCTATAACAACACACAGCCAGCATCTGTCACACAAGTCCCTTTGTGGTTCATTGACCACACCATACAGCGGAGTCAGTGTGGGAAACTGAGCTCAACTTGTTCCTCACACCGACTACAAGGCACGTGTCAAAAGACTCTGCTACATCTGGACAGCTGCTTGATGATTGTCTTCAGTTTAAGACCCATGAATGAGCATCACTCTGTTCTCTAACATCTTATAATGTTGGATTACAACATGGTTCAGTTTGACTGAATGAAATTTAAGACAAAATGATCAATTTAATGAATGAACTTGAATATCTACTTTAAATGTAGCAGGTAAAATCAGTCTGGTTTTTACTGATAATTTAAAGTTTGGTTTAAAAAATGTACTACAAAGTGTCCACTAAGTTGATATAAAAATATTGATTCTTTTATGTAATTCACACATTACACCTTAAATGTTTTTATCACACGTGTGTGATGTGATGCTGAGAGTAATTGTTTGGGATAAAAATGTTGTCAGAATTTGAAACCTTTCAAACAGTCAGAACCAGCCAATCGTTCGTTCCCTCCAGATGGTCGGTGATGTCCGGCTCTGTTTCTACTACAGCACACGTCAAGGATCAGTCACAAAAGCTCCATTCAAAGTCCTTTTGTTGTTCATTGACCAGAGCATTCAGGGAGTCAGTGTGGGAAACTGAGACCGACTTTCTACCCACAACGACTACAAGGCAGTCAGAAGACTGAGCTACATCTGGACTGCTGCATGATTGTTGGTACGAACGTCCTTTAAAAACATTATAAACACATCAGGAGCATCTCTGTATTTTAAATTCCTGAAATTATTGGCTTTGATAAATATAGTATTTCAAATGAAATAAAATGTATTTAAAAACTTTATTATTTTGTATTTTTGACTCCAGTATCAAACAGAGGTATCAGAACAAATGGAAGGATAAATGCCATGAAATGAAATTGTAAGACTTTAAGTTGTGCCTCAATACAAGTAATAAAATTGTTTCCATGTTGTTTTAATTTAGTTATTCTCAAGTTAAAACGTGTTTATTAGACAAGTTGTAGCTAATTATCAGTCTCCCATGTGTGTGATGTGATGCTGAGAGTGTGCTCAGTCAAAGTCATTGATCTCAGCATCAGGCAGCAGATCTGCTCTCTCTACAGGGTCACCACTTTCCCAGATTCACACAGAGCTCTGTGAGTCTCTCTCCATCATCCCCCCCAGTCCTCCACCTGTTCCCCTGAGATCTAACCATTGTCCCCCAGAAATTCAACGAGCATTCAACGTGCTCCACATCCTGATTGCTCTCTGAGCTCTCTGATTGGCTGAGACTGTGAGAAAGTCCAGTCAGACCAAGACCCACACATTCATATGGAGATGTGGGACTATAAATAGGAGGGATGAAGCCAGCAGAGATCAGATTCTCTCTACAGAGACCTCTACAGCACAGAGATCCAGCCATGGCACCTACAATCACTGCAGCAATGACCAACTCTCAGGAGCATCTGACTCTGACACACAAGGTAAATTGAAGATCCGACAAGATTCAAAGATCTTTAATGAGAAGTTTGTTCATGCTGACTCTGTAGTCCAGAATAAGTTGATTAATGACTTTGTTCTTCTCTCTGCAGCTCAGAAAGCCTCTGGTGGAGAAGTTACGCAGAGAGCGAATCAACAGCAGCATCGAGCAGCTCAAGTCTCTCCTGGGTCCAGAGTTCCTCAAACAGCAGCCAGACTCCAAGCTGGAGAAAGCCGACATCCTGGAGATGACCGTTTGTGTCCTCAGACGACTGCAGCAGCAGCAACAAGCTGTGGACTCTGCAGCTGTTGATCAGGGCTACTCCAGGTGTGTCCAGGAGGTGGAACACTTCCTGTCCAGGGAGCAGGTGAAGACACAGTCCCAGAGAAGACTTGTGAAGCACTTCAACCAGCTGCAGTCTTCCTCTGATGAGAAGCTGAGAGAGGCTGACTTCTCTCCTCTGAGCTCCACAGTCCAGACCAGCATCACCAAAGAGAAGAGTCCAGTCAACAGCGCCCCCTGGAGGCCGTGGTAGACTCCTACAGACTGGAGTTACTACCAGACAAACTCAGATGACCACATTGGTCAAAGATTACTGGACCAAATTCTTTGAAATTTTAAGGACTTGTTCTTCTGTGTCAACACAGAAGGTTTTATTTTCTGTTTTTCTTTGTGAACGATGACATTTCCTGAGGAAATGACAGCAACAATATCTTTCAAGTTAAGAAAGAGAACATCTTGTCATGCATGTTGCATGAAGCAGAATCTGATTGCATCAGCAAATTATTATTATACCTCACTGTACTTCATGTATTGGTGGTTTATGCTCTGATAACATTTGTTATCTTTTGATTGTTACTTGATCACACTGATCAAAAATCTTTAACTGTCCTTTTTATGGACATATTGTCATGATGGACTTTAATCTCTTTGATTAATCAAAACTGATCTGTTGTAAGATCCAAATGTTTATCCTTTATATCTAAAAGTTTTAGTTCATGTCACAGTTTTCCTGTGATACTTTTATACTTCATGTTGGTAAAATATAAGACTACAGGTGATATTTGTTACCTCTTAATGATCATTTTGATGAGGAATCTTAACTGTCCTTTTTATGGACATTTTGTCATAATGGACTTCACTTTATGTGATTACTGAACAATGATCTGTTTTAAGATCAATATGTTTATTCTCTTATTGTAAAAGTTTTGTTTAATGTCACACTGTCACAGTTTTCCAGTGACAATGTAAATTTTACAATGTTACATTTGAATTGAATGATTATTAAGAACAATGTGACCTGTTGTAAGGTCAGTTTTCAGTTTTTTGTCTTCTTGTTCACTAAAAGCAAATGTTTGAATCCATTTGGGAGAAAATGTCAAAGGACAGTGAGTACTGTGTCCTCAAATACTGTAAATGTTTTGTCTTTTATAAAGACAGCTGTTCCTTTACTCTGTATGAGTACAGTGTGTCTTGTAGAAATCTACAAGTTGTTGTTGTGATGTATCATCACCTCTAGTTGGAGCTTTCTTACTTCATGTGGCTCATTGTGCCTCGATGAATAAACAAACACTTCAAGCTGAAAAATTTGTTTTCTGATGTCTTTTTCTCTTCTGATTAATATCTTATTTATTATAAAATGGACATTTTATTTTTCTTTCTTCAGATGAAATAACTGTTCCAATATTTGACTGAAAAACATAAAAAGTAAATGGTATCTATCATCCATCTATCCATCTCTGAGTTTGGGTTGTGGGGCAGCAGGTTAAGCAAGGCAGTCTAGACGTCCCTCTCCCCAGCAACACACTCCTCAAGCCAGATGAGATATTTAATCCCTCCAGCATGTTTTGGTCTTCCCCAGGCCTCTTACACATTAGATGTGCTCAGAAGACCTCCAAAGGAAGGCGCCTAGAAGACATCCTGATCAGATGCCTGAACCACCTCAACTGGTTCCTTTCAATGTGAATGAGGCAGCGGTCCTACTCTGAATTCCCTCTGGATGTCTGAGCTCCTCACCCATTATTTAAGGCTATCTAAAGCTCATGAGTGTAGGTGAGGGTTGGGACATAGTTCAACTGGTAAATTGAAAGTTTTACCTCAGCTTTCTCTTCACCACCACAGTCCAGTACGACACCAGCATTACGTTTGATGCTGCACCAATGCATCTGTCAGTCTCACACTCAATTTTACCCTCACTCGTGAACAAGACCCCAAGATACTTGAACTAGTCCTGCCTTAGGCAGGACCTCACTCCCAACCCAGAGGGAGCAATACACTCTTTTCCAGCCCAGAACCACTTCCTCAGACTTGGAGGTGCTGACTCTCATCCTGACAGCTTCACACTTGGCTGCAAACCACCCCAGTGCATGTTGGAGGTCACAGTCTGAGGAAGCCAACAGAACCACATCGTCTGCAAACAGCAGAGATGCAATGTTGAGGTCCCCAAACTGAACACTCCCCACAGCTGTGCCTTAAGTCCTGGTCATAGCAGTTCTGGTAAACAGCAAAATGAAATTTGGCACACCTGAATTGTGTTTACATGACTTACCTTAACCTGGCAACTTTTATGAGATTTAAATCAAGATGTCATTATCAGCTTTGCTTAGCTTTAGCTTCACTCTTCTTAAATTCAATCAAAACAAGCCTTCAGACTGAATGAGAAAACATTTAAAGTTTTGCTGCAAAATGACCTCTGTATAACTGTTAGTTTCAGGTGTTTCAATGTTGAGAAACATTAAAGGAGGACATTAAACATTTTCCTTCTTTAAAGTGAGGTCCAGAAAATTGTATTTAATGAGATGCATAATACGACACACTTCTATTGTTCCTCCAGCAAAGCAGTGAAAGGACAGAGTGTGGGAAACCAGAGGAGACTCACTCACAGAGCCCTGTGGGACAATAGATCCAGACCTTTGACCTGAAGACAAACAGAGTTAAAATGGGAGTTTAGATCCAAAAAGAAATCTTTTTAATACTTTAAAAATGATTAATCTAAATTTGAACTTTTTTTGCTTCGATAAACTTCATTTCACCAAAATGATTTGCTACTGTTAAATGTAGCTTGAGAAATTCACAAAATGTATTTACATTTTCAAAGTTAAAATTGGTCTGAGGCCAAATTTATTTACTAATTTCCTGTCAAATAAGGAAACTCTGAAAGGGGTTTCTCCTTTATAAATTTACAATCACTGCAGCAATGACCAACTCTCAGGAGCATTAGTGATATTTGGTCTGATGATATAAGTTGGTCTTCTCTCTGATTCTGGTGGAGTTACGCAGAGAGCGAATCACTAACAATTCAGGCCTCAAACAGCAGCCAGACTGACATTTTGCCTTTGAATACAACAAACTGGAAAAGAATAAACTGTTGAGTGTTGATACCACACAGGTCAGTGTGTTGTTGTAAGAATATGACTGAAACTAAATATCACATGTTGACCTCACTGTATATTGATTTCATTTACAATAATGATTTAGAAAATAATTTTAACTCTTAAATCTCTTTGATTAATCCAAATGACCTTTATATCTAAAAGTTTTCGTTCAGTGATTCAAGGTTGTCATAATTAAAGCCAGTTTTAGCTTCATTCACTCACAGTTTTAAAGTGACTAAAAGTTTGAAAGCGATGAGGGTCTGTTGAAATGATTCAAGATTTAATTTATTATCATATGCATAAAAATAACAAGGAGTAATTGCTGGAAATGAAATTCTTGATCCATAACATACATGAAATTATTGATGTGGTTTAATCTTATCCAAATTGATGGTCAAACAAAGTGCACAAACATGAGATTTTAGTATGGACATTTACTTAATTAATTGTACATTAAAAATCTAGTAATTTCTTTCAAAATAGATGTGTTAATTAAGTACCCGCTTTTCAGTTCAATGGATGAATTAGTTTTATTGAGCACAGCATCATTTACTAATGATTTAGAAAATAATTTTAAAAATAAGTGATTCAAACTCCCTTTTCTGAAGTCCATTTGTAGTTTAGGATCTAAAAAGACACATTGAACAAACCAAAATGTTAACTAAATCTGACTTTTATGGTCAAACTGTGGGAAAACAGAGTCTGGAGAACAGAGTTTAACGTGTGAATTAGAGCATCCATTAACCCCACCAGCAGTCAAGACTAAGTTCTCTAAAGGGAATTTGGCACACTTCAGGAAACAGCTGCCTCCCCAGGAAACTCTCCACCACTCATTTATGTGTAGAGCTGAAACCTATCCATCCAGTTGATAGGTGAGTAAATGAAGTCTCAGGATTAGTGATGGAGAGTCAAAATGTATGACAGATGACTGGAAGCTGAATTCAATATTTTCCCATGATAAATCATTTTAAATAAAACTAATTGTTTGGGATAGAAAATGTTGTCAGTGTAATTTCAAACTGTTATCAAACAGTCAGAGCCAGCCAATGACGTTCCTTTCCCTCCAGATGGTCGGTGATGTCATCGGCTCTGTTTCTACTAACAGCACACGTCCAAGGATCAGTCACAAAAGCTCCAAGTCCATCAAAGTCCTTGTTGTTGTTCATTGACCAGAGCATTCAGGGAGTCAGTGGAGGGAGTCAGGGAAACTGAGACCGACTTTCTGAGTGTGGGAAACTGAGCCAACTTGTTCCTCACACCGACTACAAGGCACGTGTCAGAAAGACTCTGACATCTGGACTGCTTGATGATTGTCATTTAAGACTGAATGAGCATCACTCTGTTCTCTAACATCTTATAATGTTGGATTACAACATGCTGCATGATTGTTGGTACCGAACGTCCTTTAAAAACATTATAAACACATCAGGAGCATCACTCTGTCATTTTAAATTCCTGAAATTATTGGCTTTGAAAATATAGTTCATTTCAAATGAAATAAAATGTATTAAAAACCTTTTTATTTTGTATTTTTTTGTTTTTGACTCCAGTATCAAACTTTAGAGGTAATCAGAACAAATGGAAGGATAAATGCCATGAAATGAAATTGTAAGACTTTAAGTTGTGCCTCAATACAAGTAAAAAAATTGTACTTCCATAAGTTGTTGAAAGGCTTTGGTTTGAATTTAATTATTCTCAAGTTAAAACATTGAAGTGTTTATTAGTTCACAAGTTACAAGGATTGATTCTTTATGTAATTCACACATTACACTTAATTATCAGTCTCCCACGTGTGTGATGTGATGCTGAGAGTGTGCTCAGTCAAAGTCATTGATCTCAGCATCAGGCAGCAGATCTGCTCTCTCTACAGGGTCACCACTTTCCCAGATTCACACAGAGCTCTGTGAGTCTCTCTCCATCACCCCCCCAGTCCTCCACCTGTTCCCCTGAGATCTAACCTTTGTCCCTCGGGGCAATTACAGCATTCAATGCGTGTGGCATCTCTTATTGCCTCTCTGAGCTCTCTGATTGGCTGAGACTGTGAGAAAGTCCAGTCAGACCAAGACCCACACATTCATATGGAGATGTGGGACTATAAATAGGAGGGATGAAGCCAGCAGAGATCAGATTCTCTCTACAGAGACCTCTACAGCACAGAGATCCAGCCATGGCACCTACAATCACTGCAGCAATGACCAACTCTCAGGAGCATCTGACTCTGACACACAAGGTAAATTGAAGATCCGACAAGATTCAAAGATCTTTAATGAGAAGTTTGTTCATGCTGACTCTGTAGTCCAGAATAAGTTGATTAATGACTTTGTTCTTCTCTCTGCAGCTCAGAAAGCCTCTGGTGGAGAAGTTACGCAGAGAGCGAATCAACAGCAGCATCGAGCAGCTCAAGTCTCTCCTGGGTCCAGAGTTCCTCAAACAGCAGCCAGACTCCAAGCTGGAGAAAGCCGACATCCTGGAGATGACCGTTTGTGTCCTCAGACGACTGCAGCAGCAGCAACAAGCTGTGGACTCTGCAGCTGTTGATCAGGGCTACTCCAGGTGTGTCCAGGAGGTGGAACACTTCCTGTCCAGGGAGCAGGTGAAGACACAGTCCCAGAGAAGACTTGTGAAGCACTTCAACCAGCTGCAGTCTTCCTCTGATGAGAAGCTGAGAGAGGCTGACTTCTCTCCTCTGAGCTCCACAGTCCAGACCAGCATCACCAAAGAGAAGAGTCCAGTCAACAGCGCCCCCTGGAGGCCGTGGTAGACTCCTACAGACTGGAGTTACTACCAGACAAACTCAGATGACCACATTGGTCAAAGATTACTGGACTGAATTCTTTGAAATTTTAAGGACTTGTTCTTCTGTGTCAACAGAAGGTTTTATTTTCTGTTTTTCTTTGTGCAACGATGACATTTCCTGAGGAAATGACAGCAACAATATCTTTCAAGTTAAGAAAGAGAACATCTTGTCATGCATGTTGCATGAAGCAAATCTGATTGCATCAGCAATTGTTATTATACCTCACTGTACTTCATGTATTGGTGGTTTATGCTCTGATAACATTTGTTATCTTTTGATTATTACTGATCACACTGATCAAAAATCTTTAACTGTCCTTTTTATGGACATATTGTCATGATGGACTTTAATCTCTTTGATTAATCAAAACTGATCTGTTGTAAGATCCAAATGTTTATCCTTTATATCTAAAACTTTTAGTTCATGTCACAGTTTTCCTGTGATACTTTTATACTTCATGTTGGTAAAATATAAGACAACAGGTGATATTTGTTACCTCTTAATGATCATTTTGATCAGGAATCTTAACTGTCCTTTTTATGGACATTTTGTCATAATGGACTTCACTTTATGTGATTATTGAACAATGATCTGTTTTAAGATCAATATGTTTATTCTCTTATTGTAAAATGTTTGTTTAATGTCACACTGTCACAGTTTTCCAGTGACAATGTAAATTTTAAATGTTACTGATCATTTGAGTTGAATGATTATTAAGAACAATGTGACCTGTTGTAAGGTCAGTTTTCATTATTTTGTCTTTTGTTGACTAAAAGCAAATGTTTGAATCCATTTGGGAGAAAATGTCAAAGGACAGTGAGTACTGTATCCTCAAATGCTGTCAAATGTTTTGTCTTTTATAAAGACAGCTGTTCCTTTACTCTGTATGAGTACAGTGTGTCTTGTAGAAATCTACAAGTTGTTGTTGTGATGTATCATCACCTCTAGTTGGAGCTTTCTTACTTCATGTGGCTCATTGTGCCTCGATGAATAAACAAACACTTCAAGCTGAAACTTTTCTGTTCTCATGTCTTTGTTCATTTTCACTTCATTGATAGAGACCTCCATCATTGTTCCCTCCCTTTGACTGATAAATTATCATGAAATTTCATTACAGCATCTCTGGTTTGGGTTGTGGGGCACACACATTAATTGTTCATCCATAACATACATGTTTAATGTAAAACTGACCATAGTGATGTGGTTTAATCAAGAGATTAGAGAAAAGGGGAATATCAATGTTAAGTCAACATGTTGATACATATGATGTCAAGAAATCAAACCAACATAATAATAATAATAAAAACCTTTCAAAGAGACATTTGCTTCATTATCATTTTAGTGTAATTGTCAGTTTCAGGTGTTTCCAGTGTAGAAACATTAAAGGAAAACATTTTCCTCTTTAGTGAGGTCAGATATTGTGTTTAATGAGATGCATAATTTGACACACTTCTATTGTTCCTCCAGTAAAGCAGTGAAAGGACAGAGTGTGGGAAACCAGAGGAGACTCACTCACAGAGCCCTGTGGGACAATAGATCCAGACCTTTGACCTGAAGACAAACTGAGTAAAAGGGAGGTTAGATCCAAAAAGAAAAATCTTTTTAACACTTTAAAAATGATTATCTAAATTTGAACTTTTTTTGCTTTGATAAACTTCATTTCTCCAAAATGATTTGTATTTACATTTTCTAAAATTGGTCTGAGGCCATTTACTAATTTCCTGTCAAATAAGGAAACTCTGAAAGGGGTTTGTTCTTTATAACTGATGATATTTGGTCTGATTAGTTTCACTAACAATTCAGGCCTCATGACATTTTGCCTTTGAATACAACAAACTGGAAAAGAATAAACTGTTGAGTGTTGATACCACACAGGTCAGTGTGTTGTTGTAAGAATATGACTGAAACTAAATATCACATGTTGACCTCACTGTATATTGATTTCATTTACAATAATGATTTAGAAAATAATTTTAAAAATAAGTGATTCCTTTGCCAGTTTCCATTACTCCCTTTTCTGACATTATATGATTTAAAAATAAATCTTGATGAGCTGAACACTGTAAATAGAAAAGGAAAAGAACCTGATGGCATCTAAAAAGAGAAACTCTTTCAAAGTTGTAGTTGAAATTGAACAATTAACTAAATTGACTTTTATAGACAAACTGTGGGAAAACATAGAGAACAGAGTTTAACATGATTAGCATCTTTAACCCCACCAGCAGTCGACTATTCTCTAAAGGGATTTGGCACACTTCAGGAAACAGCTGCCTCGATCTCCCACCCTCATTTATCGAGCTGAAATTATCATCCATGTAGTGATAAAAAGTCTCAGTTAGGATGGAGAGTCAAAATGTATGACAGAGACTGGAAGCTAATTCAATATTTTCCCAAATAAAAATAAATAAAACTAATTGTTTGGGATAAAAATGTTGTCAGAATTTCAAACTTTTCAAACAGTCAGAACCAGCCAATGACGTTCGTTCCCTCCAGATGGTCGGTGACGTCCGGCTCTGTTTCTACTACAGCACACGTCAAGGATCAGTCACAAAAGCTCCATTCAAAGTCCTTTTGTTGTTCATTGACCAGAGCATTCAGGGAGTCAGTGTGGGAAACTGAGACCGACTTTCTACCCACAACGACTACAAGGCAGTCAGAAGACTGATCTACATCTGGACTGCTGCATGATTGTTGGTACGAACGTCCTTTAAAAACATTATAAACACATCAGGAGCATCTCTGTATTTTAAATTCCTGAAATTATTGGCTTTGAAAATATAGTCTTTCATATTAAATAAAATGTATTAACACCTTTTTATTTTGTATTTTTTTAATCCAGTATCAAACAGAGGAATCAGAACAAATGGAAGGATAAATGCCATGAAATGAAATTGTAAGACTTTAAGTTGTGCCTCAATACAAGTAAAAAAATTGCTTTCCATGTTGTCTTGATTTAATTATTCTCAAGTTAAAACATGTTTATTAGTCAAGTTGGAACTAATTATCAGTCTCCCACGTGTGTGATGTGATGCTGAGAGTGTGCTCAGTCAAAGTCATTGATCTCAGCATCAGGCAGCAGATCTGCTCTCTCTACAGGGTCACCACTTTCCCAGATTCACACAGAGCTCTGTGAGTCTCTCTCCATCATCCCCCCAGTCCTCCACCTGTTCCCCTGAGATCTAACCATTGTCCCCCAGAAATTCAATGTGCTGCTCCACATGCCTGATTGTCTCTCTGAGCTCTCTGATTGGCTGAGACTGTGAGAAAGTCCAGTCAGACCAAGACCCACACATTCATATGGAGATGTGGGACTATAAATAGGAGGGATGAAGCCAGCAGAGATCAGATTATCTCTACAGAGACCTCTACAGCACAGAGATCCAGCCATGGCACCTACAATCACTGCAGCAATGATCCAACTCTCAGGAGCATCTGACTCTGACACACAAGGTAAATTGAAGATCCGACAAGATTCAAAGATCTTTAATGAGAAGTTTGTTCATGCTGACTCTGTAGTCCAGAATAAGTTGATTAATGACTTTGTTCTTCTCTCTGCAGCTCAGAAAGCCTCTGGTGGAGAAGTTACGCAGAGAGCGAATCAACAGCAGCATCGAGCAGCTCAAGTCTCTCCTGGGTCCAGAGTTCCTCAAACAGCAGCCAGACTCCAAGCTGGAGAAAGCCGACATCCTGGAGATGACCGTTTGTGTCCTCAGACGACTGCAGCAGCAGCAACAAGCTGTGGACTCTGCAGCTGTTGATCAGGGCTACTCCAGGTGTGTCCAGGAGGTGGAACACTTCCTGTCCAGGGAGCAGGTGAAGACACAGTCCCAGAGAAGACTTGTGAAGCACTTCAACCAGCTGCAGTCTTCCTCTGATGAGAAGCTGAGAGAGGCTGACTTCTCTCCTCTGAGCTCCACAGTCCAGACCAGCATCACCAAAGAGAAGAGTCCAGTCAACAGCGCCCCCTGGAGGCCGTGGTAGACTCCTACAGACTGGAGTTACTACCAGACAAACTCAGATGACCACATTGGTCAAAGATTACTGGACCAAATTCTTTGAAATTTTAAGACTTGTTCTTCTGTGTCAACAGGTTTTATTTTCTGTTTTTCTTTGTGAACGATGACATTTCCTGAGGAAATGACAGCAACAATATCTTTCAAGTTAAGAAAGAGAACATCTTGTCATGCATGTTGCATGAAGCAGAATCTGATTGCATCAGAAATTATTATTATACCTCACTGTACTTCATGTATTGGTGGTTTATGCTCTGATAACATTTGTTATCTTTTGATTATTACTGATCACACTGATCAAAAATCTTTAACTGTCCGTTTTTATGGACATATTGTCATGATGGACTTTAATCTCTTTGATTAATCAAAACTGATCTGTTGTAAGATCCAAATGTTAATCCTTTATATCTAAAAGTTTTCGTTCATGTCACAGTTTTCCTGTGATACTTTTATACTTCATGTTGGTAAAATATAAGACAACAGTGATATTTGTTACCTCTTTAATGATCATTTTGATCAGGAATCTTAAATGTAGTTTTTATGGACATTTTGTCATAATTGACTTCACTTTATGTGATTATGAACAATGATCTGTTTTATGATCAGTATGTTTATCCTCTTATTGTAAAATGTTTGTTTAATGTCACACTGTCACAGTTTTCCAGTGACAATGTAAATTTTACAATCATTTGAATTGAATGATTATTAAGAACAATGTGACCTGTTGTAAGGTCAGTTTTCATTATTTTGTCTTTTGTTGATGAAAAGCAAATGTTTGAATCCATTTTGGAGAAAATGTCAAAGGACAGTGAGTGCTGTGTCCTCAAATACTGTAAATGTTTTGTCTTTTATAAAGACAGCTGTTCCTTTACTCTGTATGAGTACAGTGTGTCTTGTAGAAATCTACAAGTTGTTGTTGTGATGTATCATCACCTCTAGTTGGAGCTTTCTTACTTCATGTGGCTCATTGTGCCTCGATGAATAAACAAACACTTCAAGCTGAAAAATTTGTTTCCTGATATCTTTTTCTCTTATGATTAATATCTTTTTTATTATGACATGGACTTTTGATATTCTTTTCTTCAGATGAAATAACTGTTCCAGCTTTTGACTAAAAAAAACTTAAAAAAGAAATGTTTTCTATCATCCATCCATCTATTTTCTTCCACTGACTTGAGTCCTGGTCACGGGGGAAGAAGGTTAAACAAGGCAGTCCAGACATCTCTCTCATTCCAGCTCCTCAAGCCAGATGAGATATTTAATCCCTCCAGCGCTTTTTGGCTCTTCCCCAGGCCTCTAACACATTAGACAGCCCCAGAAGACCTCCAAAGGAAGGCGACTAGAAGACATCCTGATCAGATGCCTGAACCACCTCAACTTGTTCCTTTCAATGTGAACGAGCAGCGGTCCTACTCTGAATTCCCTCTGGATGTCTGAGCTCCTCACCAATTCTTTAAGGCTGAGCCTGGCCACCCTATGAAAGAAACTCATTTAAACTTCTTGTATCTGCGATTTCATTCTTTCATTCACTATCCAAAGCTCATGAGTGTAGGTGAGGATTGGGAAATAGATCGACTGGTAAATTGAAAGTTTTGCCTCAGCTTTCTCTTCACCGATGCATCTGTCAGTCTCACACTCAATTTTACCCTCACTCGTGAACAAGACCCCAAGATACTTGAAGTCGTCTGCCTTAGGCAGGACCTCACTCCCAACCCAGAGGGAGCAATACACTCTTTTCCAGCCCAGAACCACTTCCTCAGACTTGGAGGTGCTGACTCTCATCCTGACAGCTTCACACTTGGCTGCAAACCACCCCAGTGCATGTTGGGGGTCACAGTCTGAGGAAGCCAACAGAACCACATCGTCTGCAAACAGCAGAGATGCAATGTTGAGGTCCCCAAACTGAACACTCCCCACAGCTGTGCCTTAAGTCCTGGTCAGCAGTTCTGGTAAACAGCAAAATGAAATGTGGCACACCTGAATTGTGTTTACATGACTTACCTTAACCTGGCAACTTTTATGAGATTTAAATCAAGATGTCATTATCAGCTTTGCTTAGCTTTAGCTTCACTCTTCTTAAATTCAATCAAAACAAGCCTTCAGACTGACTGAGAAAACATTTAAAGTTTTGCTGCAAAAATGATCTCTGTATAACTGTTAGTTTCAGGTGTTTCAATGTTGAAACATTAAGGTTAAACATTTCACTCTTTACAGAGGTCCGACATTGTATTTAATGAGATGCATAATACGACACACTTCTATTGTTCCTCCAGCAAAGCAGTGAAAGGACAGAGTGTGGGAAACCAGAGGAGACTCACTCACAGAGCCCTGTGGGACAATAGATCCAGACCTTTGACCTGAAGACAAACAGAGTTAAAATGGAGTTTAGATCCAAAAAGAAATCTTTTTCAAAAATCAGACCTTTGATTGTAGCTGTTATTCTGGTGTAAAACATCATTTCTACATTATAGCAGCAACAATCTGAAAGAAGTTCCACACAGTCGTGTCCAATTTTAAAAAGTTTATCTTACACTTCTTAACATAGGAGGACTGTCAAGGTTGTCATAATTAAAGAAGTTTTAGCTTCAGTTCACCACTAAAAGTTAAAGCGATGAGGGTCTGTTGAAATGATTCAAGATTTAATTTATTATCATATGCATAAAAATAACAAGGAATAATTGCTGGAAATGAAATTCTTGAGAAATTCTTATCCAAATTGATGGTCAAACAAAGTGCACAAACATGAGATTTTAGTATTTTACTTAAGTTAATCGCACATTAAAAATCTAGTAATTTCTTTCAAAATAGATGTGTTAATTAAGTACCCGCTTTTCAGTTCAATGGATAATTAGTTTTATTGAGCAGCATCCTCAAAAAGTCCATTTGTAGAGGGGCACATACCTGTTTTTTGCTAATGGTCAAAATGTGGGAAAACTCTGGAGAGCAGAATTGAGTGTGAATGACATCCATCCCACCAGAAGCCAAGAAAGTCTCCAAAGGGATTTGGCACACTTCAGGAAACAGCTGCCCCCCAGGAAACCTCCCACCCTCATGTGTAGAGCTGAAACCTCCATCCAGTTGATGGTCAGTAATGAGGCAGGATTGTGGCTGCAGCTTCAAAAAGTATAATAATGACTGGAAACTGAAAAGATGACATGATAAATCATTATTGTGAGATTATTGTGATAGATTTTCATCTGTAATTTCAAATGTTATCAAGTGTCAGAGCCAGCCAATGGCGTCCTTTCCCTCCAGATGGTTTGTGATGTCATCCTCTGTTTCTATAACAACACACAGCCAGCATCTGTCACACAAGTCCCTTTGTGGTTCATTGACCACACCATACAGGGAGTCAGTGTGGGAAACTGAGCTCAACTTGTTCCTCACACCGACTACAAGGCACGTGTCAAAAGAACTCTGCTACATCTGGAACAGCTGCTTGATGATTGTCTTCAGTTTAAGACCCATGAATGAGCATCACTCTGTTCTCTAACATCTTATAATGTTGGATTACAACATGGTTCAGTTTGACTGAATGAAATTTAAGACAAAATGATCAATTTAATGAATGAACTTACTCGTTCAAACTTAGTAGTTCAAATCAATATGTTTTTATTGATCATTAAAGTTTGGCTTAACAAAAGTGATACAACAGAGTCCACTTATTATATTTATATTTCATAAAATGCAATTCACACATTACACCATAAATGTTTTTATCACACTTGTGTGAAGTGATGCTGAGCGTAATTGTTTGGGATAAAAATGTTGTCAGAATTTCAAACTTTTCAAACAGTCAGAACCAGCCAATAACGTTCGTTCCCTCCAGATGGTCGGTGACGTCCGGCTCTGTTTCTACTACAGCACACATCAAGGATCAGTCACAAAAGCTCCATTCAAAGTCCTTTTGTTGTTCATTGACCAGAGCATTCAGGGAGTCAGTGTGGGAAACTGAGACCGACTTTCTACCCACAACGACTACAAGGCAGTCAGAAGACTGAGCTACATCTGGACTGCTGCATGATTGTTGGTACGAACGTCCTTTAAAAACATTATAAACACATCAGGAGCATCTCTGTATTCTTAAATTCCTGAAATTATTGGCTTTGAAAATATAGTCTTTCATATTAAATAAAATTTATTAACACCTTTTTATTTTGTATTTTTTTAATCCAGTATCAAACAGAGGTATCAGAACAAATGGAAGGATAAATGCCATGAAATGAAATTGTAAGACTTTAAGTTGTGCCTCAATACAAGTAATAAAGTTGTTTCCATGTTGTTTTAATTTAGTTATTCTCAAGTTAAAACGTGTTTATTAGACAAGTTGTAGCTAATTATCAGTCTCCCACGTGTGTGATGTGATGCTGAGAGTGTGCTCAGTCAAAGTCATTGATCTCAGCATCAGGCAGCAGATCTGCTCTCTCTACAGGGTCACCACTTTCCCAGATTCACACAGAGCTCTGTGAGTCTCTCTCCATCATCCCCCCAGTCCTCCACCTGTTCCCCTGAGATCTAACCATTGTCCCTCGAGGGCAATAACAGCATTCAACGTGTGGCATCTCTTATTGCCTCTCTGAGCTCTCTGATTGGCTGAGACTGTGAGAAAGTCCAGTCAGACCAAGACCCACACATTCATATGGAGATGTGGGACTATAAATAGGAGGGATGAAGCCAGCAGAGATCAGATTCTCTCTACAGAGACCTCTACAGCACAGAGATCCAGCCATGGCACCTACAATCACTGCAGCAATGACCAACTCTCAGGAGCATCTGACTCTGACACACAAGGTAAATTGAAGATCCGACAAGATTCAAAGATCTTTAATGAGAAGTTTGTTCATGCTGACTCTGTAGTCCAGAATAAGTTGATTAATGACTTTGTTCTTCTTTCTGCAGCTCAGAAAGCCTCTGGTGGAGAAGTTACGCAGAGAGCGAATCAACAGCAGCATCGAGCAGCTCAAGTCTCTCCTGGGTCCAGAGTTCCTCAAACAGCAGCCAGACTCCAAGCTGGAGAAAGCCGACATCCTGGAGATGACCGTTTGTGTCCTCAGACGACTGCAGCAGCAGCAACAAGCTGTGGACTCTGCAGCTGTTGATCAGGGCTACTCCAGGTGTGTCCAGGAGGTGGAACACTTCCTGTCCAGGGAGCAGGTGAAGACACAGTCCCAGAGAAGACTTGTGAAGCACTTCAACCAGCTGCAGTCTTCCTCTGATGAGAAGCTGAGAGAGGCTGACTTCTCTCCTCTGAGCTCCATAGTCCAGACCAGCATCACCAAAGAGAAGAGTCCAGTCAACAGCGCCCCCTGGAGGCCGTGGTAGACTCCTACAGACTGGAGTTACTACCAGACAAACTCAGATGACCACATTGGTCAAAGATTACTGGACCAAATTCTTTGAAATTTTAAGGACTTGTTCTTCTGTGTCAACAGAAGGTTTTATTTTCTGTTTTTCTTTGTGAACGATGACATTTCCTGAGGAAATGACAGCAACAATATCTTTCAAGTTAAGAAAGAGAACATCTTGTCATGCATGTTGCATGAAGCAGATCTGATTGCATCAGCAATTATTATTATACCTCACTGTACTTCATGTATTGGTGGTTTATGCTCTGATAACATTTGTTATCTTGTGATTGTTATTGATCACATTGATCGGAAATTTTTAACTGTCCTTTTCATGGACATATTGTCATGATGGACTTTAATGTCTGTGATTACTGAAAACTGATGTGTACCAACATCCAAATGTTTATCTTTTATTAAAAGGTTTGTTTGACATTCTTGTGTTCAGCAGATATTAATCTGCTGTAATCACTCTGTGATCATTCTGATCTGTTTTAAGGTCAATTCATACACTATTGCTTTTGTTTCTTACAGTGAAATGTTATTTTAAATAGTGTCTTTCATAAAGACAACACTTCAACATGTGTTCTTGTCATGTTTGAGTATCTAAAACTTGAGCTTTGATGGGGCTCATTGTGCCTTTTTGAATAAACAAACATTGTCATTACAAATTTTGTCTTCTCCTTTTACTTTGTTTCATCGCATTCAGTAATTATAAAGGATTTACACTGATTTTTTTCTCGGCTTTGCTGAATAAATTCAATCCAGAAATCTCTCCCACCTCATCTCTTTTTACAACACCTGTTTGGGATTAAAGGGTACAACAAGATAATGCCTTGTGGCTTATTTAGCGCATGTAATAAAAATGATTCCTAATGGTACAAGTAATGAAAAATAGTGTAATTAAGTTATTTAAGTACAATATAATCAGACAACAAAGAGTCTTGCCAGCATCTTAGTTTTGGTTTCAATTAACCATATCAATAAGAATTAGCATTAACCACTGGATTTGTGTTTCATTAGTCCCATCAACTCAGAGCTAACCGAGTTTCATTCATGTGAAACCAAAGACAGAAAGAGACAGAGAGAGAAAGAAGTCAGTGACAGTGTCAGATGTGACTGATGGCATCTATGTTCACTGGACTTTTTCAAAAGTACTTTAAAAAAACATAAAATGTCCGAATCAGAGGCATGTTTCCCCCATTAACTTGCACACATACTGTACACACACACACACACACACACACACGCATACACACACAAACGCATTACATCCATTTATGTTTGCTGTCTTATTTTTCAATGTTATGTCAAAAAAGCAAAAGACCTGGAACATCCCAATCCTATAATAATTAAGTAATAATAATTAATATTTGATCATACTTTTGCACTTTTTCCCATTAAACCTGTGTGTTCGCTCTGTGCTTGACTCATATGGGGCGGGGGGGCGGTCTGTAGGTCTGCACTTTTTTTGCAACTTTTTTTTTTATCTTCCTTTTAAGTTATTATTTGCAAAATCATGAGCACTTCATCCAGTATTGGCCATATTTTTCTTTCTTTTAATGTTAATGAATCCTTTTAGAGTATACATTTATTTATTTATTTATTTTATTATTTGTGTGTGATGAATGTCTTGATGTTTTAATCTCAGTCAACTCCAAGCTGATAATCAGGTTCAGGTGGGGTTTACCTTCCCGCTCATCTGCTCCCCATCTGCCTGCCGTCTGCGTGGGGGATCAGGTTGCTCAGCTCCCCTCCTCTGCGCTCCCACAGCTCCCTGCACGGGGCCCGAGCGTGCCCCGGTCACACGCCCTCCTCTCCTCTCCGGAGCTGGGAGCCACCACGACACACGGCTTCCCACACTTGTGAATGCAGCCCGCTCAGCTGCAGGCACAATAGAAGTGTGTCTGCTCTCGCAAAGCCTCAGGACTGTTCTCAGGCAGAAAGCCACTCCACAGATGAGCCATCTGGTTGGGCTGTAACTCACTGCTGGGACACACACAGACAGAAAATATAACTTTAAGACATTATTACAGCTTTTGGGTCCCTTTTTTCCCCCAGAATGTATTCAGTTATTTGTAATTTAGTGAATGTTTTTACTCACAAAGATAATTCCGTATAAAAAATATGCACAATGAAGTAGTAGCTATAACTCTTAATATAGTTCAGTTTTTTTTACACTTTTCAAACAGGACATTTATTCTGTATCTGGTTGAGAGTATTTCCTGAAGCAGCTATACTATTAAGTCAATTTTGAAAAGTATAATATTGTGTTTTTTTTGTATTTTCATTTCACATTCTTAGATTAGCTCATAATCAGCGTCCAGATTGAAGCATTACAGTGGGAAAAGATTTTCCCGTGTCCTCTTTGGGAAAACCATTTTCCCACTGACCTTCCTGATTTATGCCACACAGATAAAGCATCCCACCTGTTCTGTGTGACAGGCATTAAATTCACCCTATTGTCCCGGGCTCTGAGCCTTTTGATTGGCTGGGGGGGCAGAGGGAGAGAAGCATAAATGCGGAGCAGAGATGCAGATGTGAGCAGAGACGTCCTCAGAAGCTCCTCAGACAGCACCAGCAGAACTCACCCCCACCAGAAGAAGCAAACCGGGAAATGGCTCTCTACGCAGACCTCGCTATTCAGGACAGTGTGAAGGAGCAGCTCTTTAGGTAAGCAAACACCACATTTTTCTTTCTCTTTTGATTCCTGTAAATGTTTTTTTTTTATGTTATGAAGTGCCCCTCCCTGAACCGACGAACATTATTAATAAGATGTCTTGACTTTGTCTCTCTCAGGTGCAAACTCCACGTGTTGGAGAGGAAATGCTGCACCGGAGTGGAGAAGCTGAAGGCTCTGATTGGGGAACACCTGCAGAACGGGATCCCCGTCTCAGACATCCTGGAGAAAACAAAGTCCCTGCTCACCTTGAGAAAAGCCCTGCTGACACACAACGGGTACTCCAAATATTCAAGGGACATTTTGCGGCTGTTCCCTGAAGCAGAGGAAGACTTGGCTCCACTGTGCTGTTGATGAGGAGGAACAGACTTGGAAATCACAGAAACTGCAGTTTGTTGATCTGTGAACTCCAGATTTTAGCAATGCCGGCTGCAGCTCTGTGTGTTGAAATTTTTTCTCTAGAGAAATGCATCATTTGCATCGTGACAAGCAGATCTGCAGAAGATCCGTGTGATATGGTTTCACTGGATTCAGAGGAAATCCTGAGGAGGTCACTGACTGAGAAGAGGAGTCTGTAGCTAACTTGATAAAACATGTTGTGCTGCTTTTTGTGGGATTTATCATTCTCTCAAAGGATAAATCCAGCCTCTGGACTATGCAGGAATTAGTCTCTGATCTTTAAATATTATAAGACCAAAATGCTTAATTTTATTGATAAACTGCAGTAAATTCTGCTTAAAATTTTAAGCCAAACAAGCAATATTATCCTGTTCTTCCTGTGAAAATACTGTATAGGCTAATATTGTGTGATTACAGTTTGCATATGTGTCTTACTGCCTTGTTTCAAGGTATAATTTATCATATTCTTAAACACCAGCCTTTCTTCTGAAAGGGGATTTAGTTATTGTTTTGTGTATGCCATGTATGCATATTTTGTTGCATTCGCCATTTTTATTTTTATTCATCCAAAGTGGATAAAAGTTTGTTTTTGTGTTTTTTCTCACATTTTATGAAAATAAATGTCTAAGAGATTCTAAGAGTCTTTTTATGTCACCTTTTTTAAATCAGTTTTGAGGAATACAACAGTAAAACACCTAAAGGAAAACTTAGATGACAAGTGGAGTGAATGCTTTTTACACCACCATGAATGGCAGCGTTGCCTGCTCAATATCTTTGATTATCGATAGCTCAGAATTTACTTTATGCACAGCCTATACAGTCCACACAAGAAAAAGAAAGAACAAATTAAAACAACAGACAACAACATGACACACCTGCTAAAGCCACCACCACATATGTACAGGAACATGACCATACAAGTGGAGAAACAGAATGAATTCAGACACTTGCATAAAGGGTAAAGATATGATGAGTGTGAAAAAAATGTGAATCTTATACTGTGGCCTTTGCATTCACCAGATCTCTGGCCTGTTCATCATCTATGGGAGGTTGACATGTTAAACAGCTCTCCACTAACAGTCAAAAGGCCACATCAGGCCATATCTTTTAAAAGTATTTGTACGCAGTATCATGTAGTTTATGTATAGTATTTGTGATTTATTTATTATTTAGATTCCCATTAGTGATTGCAACAACACTATAGCTACTCTTCCTGTGGTGCACAAACACCAAGACAAAGCAACACAATAATTGAAATCTGTCTGGTACAATAGGTAACTTTTCACAACTGAGGTTTTCCCAATGTTTATGAAAGCCATACACATTAATGAGACACATTATGTTGGTCATGTAACGCCACATGCTGCCCTGATTACAGACGTTGTATTTGTGATGTAAACCATAAGCTCTGATCTGGGGGGTTGAATCAGATGCTCTCTGCCTAATCTGGATAATTGTCCATCATGTGTTTGTGACACCTTATTTAGATGTGGAATCACTGTGAGGAGTGGTCAGTTTTACCAGAAGGTGATGTTACTGAGACATTACAGCTCAGCCGTACACACTTGACATTTTATCTCCTGTTTGAAAATACATAATACATGAGTAACTGTTGAAAATGAAACGAGCAAACCATTTTTTTTGTTTTTATGATTGTTTTATTGCGCATCACTTGGCTTGAAGAGATACATTCATGCTAGACATTTTCCAAACAACAAGTCCTTCACTGAAGGTATGAGTGCTGTCACTCACAGAGCTATAAAGCAGCACACTGGTCTTGAATTTTTTGATACACAAAATTAATCTGCTAAAAATGCAGACAATTGAGATATTTAAACATGAGACAGAATGAAATGACATTTCAATAAACAGAATATGTGAATATCACATATAAATCTGAGGCATGTTTGACATGATTGATTGTGTTTCCTAAATGGAAAAAAGGTACAAAGATCATTGTCAGTGTTACTGACAATATATATGCACTCCCACTGGGAACATTAATGTAGTAGCCAACCTGTTGTCTGCAAATATCACAGAAACATCAAATCTGACCTTTATAAAAGATAAGAAAAATGGAAAGTTGCAGTAACATCTGCAATACTCAAAATGAGACTACCACAAGAACGATGACGACGTAAAAAGTACAGGAATCGCTTGTTCAAACTTTAAGTTTCACTCCTGAGCTTCACTTTTGTACAAGTCCTTGGGAGTCTACCATGGCCTCCAGGGGGCGCTGTTGACTGGACTCTTCTCTTTGCTGATGCTGGTCTGGACTGTGGAGCTCAGAGGAGAGAAGTCAGCCTCTCTCAGCTTCTCATCAGAGGAAGACTGCAGCTGGTTGAAGTGCTTCACAAGTCTTCTCTGGGACTGTGTCTTCACCTGCTCCCTGGACAGGAAGTGTTCCACCTCCTGGACACACCTGGAGTAGCCCTGATCAACAGCTGCAGAGTCCACAGCTTGTTGCTGCTGCTGCAGTCGTCTGAGGACACAAACGGTCATCTCCAGGATGTCGGCTTTCTCCAGCTTGGAGTCTGGCTGCTGTTTGAGGAACTCTGGACCCAGGAGAGACTTGAGCTGCTCGATGCTGCTGTTGATTCGCTCTCTGCGTAACTTCTCCACCAGAGGCTTTCTGAGCTGCAGAGAGAAGAACAAAGTCATTAATCAACTTATTCTGGACTACAGAGTCAGCATGAACAAACTTCTCATTAAAGATCTTTGAATCTTGTCGGATCTCCAATTTACCTTGTGTGTCAGAGTCAGATGCTCCTGAGAGTTGGTCATTGCTGCAGTGATTGTAGGTGCCATGGCTGGATCTCTGTGCTGTAGAGGTCTCTGTAGAGAGAATCTGATCTCTGCTGGCTTCATCCCTCCTATTTATAGTCCCACATCTCCATATGAATGTGTGGGTCTTGGTCTGACTGGACTTTCTCACAGTCTCAGCCAATCAGAGAGCTCGCTGAGACAATAAAGGATGCAGCACTTTGAATGCTGTCATTGCCCCGAGGGACAATGGTTAGATCTCAGGGGAACAGGTGGAGGACTGGGGGGGTTGATGGAGAGAGACTCACAGAGCTCTGTGTGAATCTGGGAAAGTGGTGACCCTGTAGAGAGAGCAGATCTGCTGCCTGATGCTGAGATCAATGACTTTGACTGAGCACACGCTCAGCATCACATCACACACTTGGGAGAGTGAACATGAAAATGTTACATTTTCACTTACATTTCACTAAAATTGAAAATGAAAATATTTCTGTTGTGTACAAAGCAAACTGTTGAAAGTGGTCTTAAAATACACAGTACATAAAAACTATTCTTCTTGCTTGTTTACTAAAGACAGTCTTGTAATGTTGCTGAATCTGCAGTTGAGGTGATAAAAAAGTGAATCCTGAATGCAATGAAACCTGTCTTAAATAATTAAAAAACAACAATGGTTTGATGATATCTAAATAAAGTTTGATTGCCCTTATTACTATATAAGCTTAATCTTCATATTTACAATCACAATCATAAACATTTATGCTTCACAACAGTGTGGAATGCAGAGGGACTATTTGAATGTAAAGGAGGGGGAAAGACTGCATTAATCCTTAGCATGTCTGCATTCCCTATATTCATTTTACAAAAGCTTGGTAATGACGGCTTTTGATGACAGGAATTTCCATTCACGGGCAGTAAGACAAGCCTCGTAAACTGACTCCATAATTAATGTGATGTGCAACCAGACACACTTCTTTTGTTGTTGACAGCGGTGAAAGGACAGAGTGTGGGAAAGCAGGGAAAACTCACTCACAGAGCCCCAGAGGGACAATAGAGACAGACCAGACAAAGACATCTGTGGGGGCGGGGGGGCTCTTTACTGCTGGATTTAAATACTCACATTTTTACCCACTAAACCTGACAAATGTAGATTTAGATTATATTTCTCCATGTATATAGATCTTTAAAACTTTGAAATTGCTAGATGTGAAAACTTAAATATGGAGGTCGGCTGTTTGCTGAAAGAAAGTAAATTAAGTTTAGATGAAACTACAGCGGTGTACAGAGTTTTTTTTTTAAGAATTTATTGTCATATGCACAACAATTTACATCAAACAATCATTGGCAATGAAATTTTTAAATCTCAGGCTCCCTAACACAATGCTAAAAAATATTAACATGAATAGAAACACTTGAGCAAAAAAATAGATTAATGAAACAAAAATATAATAGTAAATAATAGTAGTAGATTAATAAAATAGATATAGACCTAAAATACAAATGATCAAATATGATTGTTTTATTTAATTTATCTTACTACATTATCATAATGATCCATATCTTATGGTTGTCATCATTTTCTAATTTTAAAACATGTTTAAACCACAGTTTTAATCCTTTAAATAAAGAAAATATGGCAACACTTTCCTTTTACTCCCTTATTTAGCATGTAAAAGCAATATACAAATATTTGATAAACTGAAAAACATAGCTGACACAAGTGATGATTAATGTATTTGTCAACCACTATAACTACTGCCGTGAGCACCCATAAGTGGAAGCTGGTGTATAAACTAATAATTAATGCTAATATAGTAAAAAACAGCTACAATGATGACTCCATAATTAATGTACAGTTCATTTAAACATTTAAAAATGTCCTTATATCTGCTTACTACTACATTATAGTGTGTTGTAAACCATTTATGAACTGCTGCTCATAAATGCTAAATGTGTACAAATGCGTAATTTAAATTAATCTGCACCCAAATACGACTGCTTGTTAGGTTACATGCCCAGTCAAAATATTTGTGTTTATTTCTCTCGCTCTCCTCTCCTAATTGAAGAGCGTCTAAACAAACTTTTCCCTCGGGGGAGAGCTGCCAGGAGCTGCTTGTGTGGGGATAAATTAGCATTTAACAAGGCACATGTCTATTGTTGAGTGTGGGAAAGCCGCGAGAGGCCGAGTCACAGTTCAGTGTGATTAGCATCCTGAGCCCCACCAGCACCTGACTGCTCTCTGAGGAGAGTTGGCACACTTCAGGGGAAGATGTTTCTCGCCACACACTCTTCGTGTCTTCTGTGTTTCTTTCACTGTCTGCCTCTCTGCGGTCCTAGCTCTCTAACAACTCTCGCCAACTTCATTTCCCCTCTTGTTTATCAGCTCATGATTTTGATCGCAGCCTTTTTATTTACTCTATTGAGGGATGCCAAACCGCCAGGGCAGTGCCGACCTTACAACAAGACTTATAAAGACTTTTGTTTTCTTTCATGTCTTGACTTTTTCTTCTAAATTCTATGTATTTTAACAAACCCAAATAAACTGACTTTGAAACAAAGAAAAGAGAGCGAGGACATTTTTATTTGACTTTGTTTAAGATAAAATAAAGAGAAAATGTGGTATGTCTTGAAGTATTAATTAATAACCTGTAACCAACTGTCCATTCAAAGCCTTCCTTCACTGTAGGACATTAAAACTTGGCTGCTGTTGTCGTTTCCCTCCAGATGGTTAAGTGTCGTCAGGTTTGAGTTCTTTCCTCTGTTCAGCACCGAGCCATTAGTCACCAATAAGGCATTCAGACTCCTTTTGTGGTGCATTGATCACAGCTTCAGGGATTCAGTGTGGGAAACTCTGAGCAGCTCTTTATCCACTGGAACAACTCGTCACAAAACAGAAGACACATCTGTTTCATCTGGACGACGTTTGGATGAATGGGTTTGGCTTTACTGTTTTACTTACTGGTCATCTCAACACAATGAACTAATCACACTTATAATTACTCTCAACATTGTGTAAGCTTATGTTTGCTTAAAACAACGTGTGACACTTAATAATAATTGAAAAAATTGGCAGTAACATTAAAGGGGATTTTTTTAAGGAATTATGATGAATTCATTTCTCAAGGACTGATGCAAATGCAAATGCAACAACACTTCTAAGATATGAGGATGTTTTTTATGTTGATGACAATGTCCCAGTCAGTCTCCCACGTGTGTGATGGGATGATCAGCGTGTATTTGATCAGAGTCATTGATCAGGCAGCAGACAGTTTATTATGAAAACCACCTCAGCTGCAGATTCTGAAACATCACGAGACTGCCCAGTTGAAGTCTATGAAAAATGAAAACGTAACATTTTCATTGTCAGTCTCCCACGTGTGTGATTGGATGCTGAGCGTGTGCTCAGTCAAAGTCATTGATCTCAGCATCAGGCAGCAGATCTGCTCTCTCTACAGGGTCACCACTTTCCCAGATTCACACAGAGCTCTGTGAGTCTCTCTCCATCACCCCCCCAGTCCTCCACCTGTTCCCCTGAGATCTAACCATTGTCCCTCGGGGCAATGACAGCATTCAACGTGTGGCATCCTTTATTGTCTCAGCGAGCTCTCTGATTGGCTGAGACTGTGAGAAAGTCCAGTCAGACCAAGACCCACACATTCATATGGAGATGTGGGACTATAAATAGGAGGGATGAAGCCAGCAGAGATCAGATTATCTCTACAGAGACCTCTACAGCACAGAGATCCAGCCATGGCACCTACAATCACTGCAGCAATGATCAACTCTCAGGAGCATCTGACTCTGACACACAAGGTAAATTGAAGATCCGACAAGATTCAAAGCTCTTTAATGAGAAGTTTGTTCATGCTGACTCTGTAGTCCAGAATAAGTTGATTAATGACTTTGTTCTTCTCTCTGCAGCTCAGAAAGCCTCTGGTGGAGAAATTACGCAGAGAGCGAATCAACAGCAGCATCGAGCAGCTCAAGTCTCTCCTGGGTCCAGAGTTCCTCAAACAGCAGCCAGACTCCAAGCTGGAGAAAGCCGACATCCTGGAGATGACCGTTTGTGTCCTCAGACGACTGCAGCAGCAGAATCAACAGCAGAGAAGACTTGTGAAGCACTTCAACCAGCTGCAGTCTTCCTCTGATGAGAAGCTGAGAGAGGCTGACTTCTCTCCTCTGAGCTCCACAGTCCAGACCAGCATCACCAAAGAGAAGAGTCCAGTCAACAGCGCCCCCTGGAGGCCGTGGTAGACTCCTACAGACTGGAGTTACTACCAGACAAACTCAGATGACCACATTGGTCAAAGTTTGTTATCAGACATATTATTCTGAAATGTGACAGAAGTGTCTGTGCAAAGTGTTTTCATCCATCACAGTCATATTGGACTGATGTTTCCAATGAGTTTTTGGAATATGTTTTCAAAGAAAACTATTATTTTTCTTCTTGTGAAAATATTGAATAGCATTAAATTGTATTCTATGAATAACATCCACAATCCTATTGATTTATCAATATAATCAAAATTGGCTAATGCTGTATTGTTACACCTGCCTTTAAGTTCTATAAGTCTTCTGGGTCAGGATTGATCCAGTAACAGGACCTGGCAAATCCCAGCTACTTTCTGGTAGCACCTTTTTTTCTTTTTGATGTACTTGGTTAACTTTTTACTTTTACTTTACTGTAAAAGATTTTTGACCCATGTTGGGTCTTAAAGTCATCTGTTTTAACATCATGTTTTTTTGTATCAACAGTACAAATGTATATCTGAAATTTATTTTCTCTCAGTGTACGAGAGATGATTGAGTTTGTTCAGGTTGTACTGAACAATTCCCTGTTGTCTAAACACACTGAAGCTGTTCACTATACTCTATTTGAGTACTTGATATTTTTATTACTGTGATGTGTCATCACCACTAGTGCCTCTGTGATGTGATTGATTCAGTCTTTTTGAATAAAAAACATCAACTGAATCTTGAGCTGTGTTATTTCATTCTTTACACCATCAGAAATGAACATGGTGCAACTTAATCAGAATACAGTAAATGCAGGGATTATATTATTTATAGTTAAATAAATAAGGGAGGGATTGCTTTAGTCTGAATGGCTGTTGATATTGTTCCATTCATCAGTCTGTAGTTGACTGTAGACTCTTTCAGTGGAAACACTTTATATTTTTATCATGGCCAAGCACTACCCTCTAGTGGTCGTTTTATGTATGTGCGCATCAAGCTTCATGATGTTATGACTGGGTGAAATTATCAAAACAAGACATGTGTCTTTGGGATCTCCACTTCAATTTAGAAATAAAGTTCTGCAGGTTTGCACAAAGTATGGCTGCAGAGTTTTTTCTGACTACAAGCTGGTGTTTTTTAAAGTTTTTTTTTTTCAAGTAAAAAAAGTTTACCTTTGACAATTTAAAACCACTCACCACAATACACTACGATTGCAGTCTATTAGGTCTGAGGTGTGGCAGTGGCTACAGTAGTTGTTACTCCACCTGTAAGTCCTGTTTCAGACATCTACACACCTAAATTTTCTAATCTAAAATGACATTATCTTTTTTAATCTGAGATTTTAAGTTTGAGCAAAATGACAGCAGTAAGACTGACATACAGCACCAATTAACACTTAATATACACACAATATAACATCTATCTATCTAGTGTATAGTATTTATATGTATACAGTGTATATTGTGTATGTATGTTGAAAGTGTCTTTATGTGATTAATGTCTAGGTCCTTCTTGCCTGCTGCTGTCAGACTATACAACAAAAAAATGCCTGGTAGTCTGCAGACAAATAAACAAATAAATAACCGACTAATAACTGGACTCTTAAGCAATACACTCAACTTCACTTGACTGTTCATTTCACTGTTTCACTGTTTTTCACTTTTTCTACTTGAGATATTATATTATATATTTCTTATATGTATATTCTCAGGCACATCCTCTCTCTGTACTATGTACAGGTGTAATTATAATTATAGTTATAATTATTTATTTTTAGATTTTTATGCTAAATATCTTTTCTTTTTTTTAATCTTATTCTATGTCTTGCATTTCCTTTGGTCATTTATTTATTTCAGTTATTTATTTCATTTGGGCATTTATTTTCCACTGTGCCCCCACTGTGGAACTAATAAAGGAAAATCTGAATCTGAATCTTACATAGTTTTAGATCTATTTTATACCCTCCTTTAATATTTGTCTTACTATTAAGCTGCTGTGACAAGTAAAATTCCCCATTGTGGTATGAATAAAGTTTATCTTATCTTTATATGTTTTACAAGGTGCAAAATAACACTGATAAGAGTGGAATTTAAGAGACGTTTGTGTGAGACAGTTTGTGTTTTTGTCTCTTTTAAATGTCTGCATGTAGCGATCAGCGATGTAACACTTGTGAATCACTCTGAAGGACACCTCCTTTACCTTTATCATGATCGCGTCTGTATGAGGAAACAATCACCTGTGGCCCTCACACTCTGCCGGGGGGACGCCCACGCCTCGGGCCGTGCGTGAAAGCTGATTGGACGACGAGGACGTTACGCACGCAGCGTCGCAGTCCTCCTCCACCATGGCGGAATGTCTTCGCCTTGACAGCAGCACTCACACCATGGACAAAAGCATCACCCTGCCTCCAGACGAAATATTCCGCAACTTGGAAAACGCCAAGCGGTTCGCGATAGACATAGGTACCCGGGAATATACGACTTTTCTCTGTCTGTTTGCTCTCTTCCGCTCGGCCGAGGCTAAATGTTTGGCAGCCAGACTCCATGACAACACATGACTTTAGTGAAAGTAAACAACGTCAAGCTAACGTTAGCCTCCCCAATCAGCGTGTAGTTTTGATTTGTCTCGACAGTAAGGGAGTTTACCTCTAAAGTGGAGGTCTGATGAGACCCCCAGGATTGTCTTTAGCTCATTAAAATGGAGGTTTGCCAAACGAGCTAGCCAACTTTGACAGCAGCGTTCATCTTATAGCTGCTAGCTGGCCCCGTCGCCTCTGCGTTCAGGAGCAGTCCAACTCAAGTTTAAAGTGTTGGGTCTCAGTCCAGGTTATCTCTTGTTCACCCCTCTCTGTTTTCTTAATGATTTCTTATCAATGCTTTAACAGGTGGGTCTCTCACAAAGCTTGCCTATTACTCGACTGTGCAACACAAAGTGGCCAAAGTGCGATCTTTCGACCATGCCACAAAGGTACATCTTTTTTTTATGTCATTTTCTCTGGTGTTTTGGGGTGTTGTGCCACGATATCTTGCATGCATTTGGGAAAGCTTGTATCTGCTGGTAGCCTGCAGTGTTACATAATACAAAATACATGCCTAAAAAGTACAAATTCACACAGTAGATCAACAAGATTTTGATGTAAACACACCGTAGCACATTCAGTCATTCATTCAACCTTTATTTAAATCATGAGGAATCATGCTGTTTTTTCAGTGACCTCAGGAGTACATTTTATAAAAAGTAAATATGCAAAAGTAAACAACAGGTCACAGTTTAAAACAGTTTTATTCAAGGGTGGAATAGTTTTGTAATCATGCTTTTGTACACTGTCAATGCCTGCATGTGCTGAAGTGCTCACCCTTCCTCCTCTTGTGTTTCTTTCCCCGTCTGTCCGTGTCCCAGGAGGCCAGCAGTGACAAGCTCTATGAAATATCCATGCAGGAGGAGGTCACTGCACGCCTGCACTTCATCAAGTTTGAAAACGCTTATATCGAAACGTGCTTGGACTTCATCAAAGACCATTTGGTCAACACGGAGACCAAGGTTATCAAAGCCACAGGTGGGGGAGCTCACAAGTTCAAAGAGCTCATCGAGAGGAAACTGGGACTCAAGTAAGTAACCAGCTGAAATTTGGGCCAGAAAAGGAAAGCAAAGGACAAAAAGTCTTTATCTGTGCTGTGTCTTTTGGTGTGATGCTGTGCTGTAGAGGCTGTAGAGGCTGTTTCTGTGAACAGAAAGGACCTTTCCTGTAACTGATTCACACACAATGCAATATCCTGTTCTCCTCCTGTTCACCCAGGTTGAATCAGAGGACACATTTGATTCTTTAGGAGACCTCATGAAGACTGTTCTGGAAAATATCTGCTGTTTTCTGGCTTGCAGACTGTGGTGGTCACTTTATTTTCTAACATTGTTTGAAAGCAACAGAGCATTTACATGATACTTTAGTCGCTGTTTAATGCAAGGTATATGTTACTCTCCTAAAGAGGAACTAATTTGTGAAGGAATTACTTATTGATTTAGCAGACTGATAATAAGAAAAATCTGGTAAAATTGTGAAAAGGAGATACCGCTTTACTTAAGTCATAATCTTGAGAATTTTCATTTGGTTGTCTTTCGTTGCACAAATGGCAATAATCAGTAACTGCAGGTGTGATTTTGGACCTCACTTCCCTTCACCTGTGGTCCTTGATTTTTACAACCATAGCAACCTCACAGAAACTGTGGAAAAAAAACTGTACACTGCGTCACACACAGATGGCTTGAAGAGCAAGACTGTTACCTTAAAGCCTTGTTAAAAGCCACAATGTGCACTGCTTGTGATTTCTCTGGGAAAGTTACCTACAACACCGTTCTTGTAATACTTCAAATGCTGCAGCCTTTCATCTGTAGGCCGTAGGCCGAGACTGCTCTGATTATTTTTCACATTTGGCTGAGTGTGATTGAAGCCATTCTCCTCTTTCTGTGTTGGCAGAGTGGACAAAGAGGATGAGATGACTTGCCTCATCAAGGGCTGTAATTTTGTGCTGAAGAACATCCCTCATGAGGCCTTTGTGTACGCCAAGCACGCTGACTCAGAGTTCCGCTTCCAGACGACTTATCCAGACATTTTCCCTTACCTGCTCGTGAACATCGGCTCCGGGGTGTCCATTGTCAAGGTAATACCCGACAAATTGCAGCTTTGTCAGTGGTTTAGGTAAGAAAGTCTCCCTGGGAACAAGGAGAGTAGTTATTGAGTGACAGAAAGTTAATCAGTAGTTATTTTGATAATTCGTTTATGAAGTCATCTTTGAGGCAAAATCATTCTCTGGTTTCAGCTCTTCCAATGTGACGATGTGCTGCTTCATTTTCTATTTTACATCATTGTAAACTGAATATCTTCTGGTATAGGACTGTTGATCAGACAAAACAAGACATCAGAAAATGTCACCTTAATTTTTCTTTGTCCTCTGACATTCTGTAAACAGCCTATAAATACAAAAATCAAGTCAGATTATTCAATAATGAAAATAATTGTCAAATCTGAAGTGTATTCCTGTGTTTGTGAAGGTTTGAAGACTACTGGTGTGTATTTTTCTTGTATGAACATTTCTATGGCTTTTTCTAGAAGATAATTTCAAATAACTAGCCGTCAGTCAGTAGTTTCTGATACCAAAGTGAATTTGACTGCTCATCACAGATGTATTACATGAGCATAAGTAATATCCCCATATATTCACAGCAATGTCTTGAATACAGACCATGTTACAGAAAAAAGTTCAAATCAGTTTGAACACATTTTACAGAGTTCTGTAGCTGGTGGGTCAAGGTGCAGAGTTTTCTGCTCTCACTGCATTTGATTCAAACAAATGGTAATATATAATCCTCTTCCTCCCAACAGGTTGAGTCAGAGGACAAATTTGAGCGAATAGGAGGGAGCTCAATAGGTGGAGGGACGTTCTGGGGCCTCGGAGCCTTGCTCACCAAAACAAAGGTATCTGAAATAGTGTTAACTGTCAGACTGTAATAGCTGTTACTTTAAAGTCAACCATAAAAAATGGCTTTTCTGTGCAATATTTTGTTCCCTCAAGCCTCGTGGACTTGACCCTTTTCTCTCCTGCAGAGATTTGACGAGTTGCTGCAGTTGGCCTCCAAAGGGCAGCACACAAGTGTCGACATGCTTGTCAAAGACATCTACGGAGGATCTTATGGGTCTTTGGGCTTGACTGGAGATCTTATTGCGAGCAGTTTTGGAAAGTCTGCTACTTTTGATAAAGGTGACACATGGACTAGTAAATGTACATGTCCAGGTTAGTGTGATAAAAGGCTGTACTGATGCACTTTGTAGTCTGTACCTTGTATGTGCTGTTCATTCAATTGATTGGACCAAAACATACATGAAAGCAGTACCCCACCCCAAGGCTGTTGAGTATCAAACACTGCTGAAAAGGGGGCTAAAAAACTGCTTCCCTGTTTGCTTACTTTGAAGGGCAGCAACTGCAGCCAGCTTGGATTCATAGTTATTTAAAAATATATTTAAAGGCTGACCTAGTTTCATACTGAAGAAAGTATCAACATTTCCACTGAAACTCAAACCGCTTCTGCAGGTATAATCCACTCCTCTGCTGTCCATCCATATGCTCTGGATATTGCAGACAGTCACGCTGTAATTTCCCCAATATATGTTAAAATACACTACTTTCATTTGAATCCTCACAAGTCACTGTCACGACTCACTGTGAACTTTGTGAATCCGAGATGAAGCCTGGCTGCAGACTGGACAATCAAAGGATAGACTTCAGCTTTAAATAAAACTACGGTACTTTCTGTAGTCCTGAAAGCACCTCTCACCCAGTTCTGATAGTGTTGTTCTCTCCATGTGTACTTATGACTGCTGGTATTTCCTTTTACTGTCAATCTGCTGCTGTTGAGCAATTGTTGAGTAATTTATACTGTTTCAGTTTGGAAATATGGAACAGGATTTTGATATTGATATCAAATTACTGTCCTAGTGCTCATATAAATTTCCAAAATTTCTTGGAAGAAATTTCGTAAGAAGCTTCCTAATTTGAATATTGAAGTTTTACAGCTGCTGAAGGAGTTCTGAAGAATTGCTGCTGTTGTACTATTAATATAGAAGTAGTTGAATATTCAGAGGTCAGTCGTAGCTGTAAGCAGCTTCTCAGTTTTGTGATGTGAATATTTTGCCTGCATGTTCTCATATCTCTGTTCTTGTAGAGTTCTCTAAAGAAGACATGGCCAAGAGCTTACTCCATATGATTAGCAACGACATCGGGCAGCTGGCCTGTCTGTATGCTAAACTCCACAACCTGTCCAGAGTGTATTTTGGAGGCTTCTTTATCAGAGGACACCCTGTCACCATGCACACAATCACCTACAGCATCAACTTCTTCACCAAGGCAAGGCCTCGCTCCTCTGATGACAATATCACAGATCTAATATCTCAGTTTAGCCCCGAACTTGGTTTGTTATCAGCTGAACTTGACGATGTCTCACATACACCCCTCATTTTTATGTTGTTTCCTCATTTTGTTTTGTTGCTGTAGGGTGAAGTTCAGGCTCTGTTCCTGAGACATGAAGGCTACCTCGGAGCCATCGGAGCATTTCTTAAAGGAGCAGAGGAGGACAGTAAGGAAAAACATACAAATGCACATTGTCACATTATTATTAGTCTGAAAGATGCTAAATTGGTTTGGCAGTCACTTCACTGTAGTTTCTACACAAAACCTCCTCCCTCACACGTGAGAGCTGACTGAAAGCTTATAGTTTTACAGGAAGTAGATTCTTGCATGATTTCACTGGTATGAGTAAAATTTCTGGACTTTTGTTATGAATCTGCTGAACCTCTTGTTTCAATGTCTGTCTAACTTTCATGTAAACACATTTAACTACCTACCATGGCAGAATGTAGAACAACTGATGTAGCACAAGGACTAATAATAGAATAAAATATGTATGAAATTAGTAAAATATAGATAGAATGTAACTAAAGATGGGTATATTACAAAGGTCATCATCTGCTAGCCAACAGCACTAATATATTTTTACATGCTCACCTTAAATAATACTAAAAATTCACTGTAATGTTGATATACTATAAATACATCACAATTGCATTCTGTCCTCCTCTAGATCCAAACCAGTACAGTTGGGGTGAGAATTATGCGGGAAGCTCAGGCCTGATGAGCGTTTCTCCAGATATGAATCCCATGCAACGTGCCCGTAGTGGAACGGTGAGTCTGCAGAGGAAGCAAACAGCGATCGTACATAAAGACCTGAAACTTGGTCATGTACTGCGAGGCACCACTTAAACCTCATGACCATATTTTAACGCTGCTGCTGGTTCAAGAGTTTTTGTTTCATCCTCTTACTTCTGTCAAATTTCTGATGTTTTTTACATTTGAACCATTTTACATTTTTACTTTTGGTGGTCTTTATGGAAATACCCTCACCACAGTCCTCTCTGAATCCATGAGAACCATACAAAGACATTCATTAATTTTTGATCATCTTTCTCCTCATTTCCTCTCCACACATTTCTCTGTCTACCTAACGCTCTCCTTCAGTTTCCCGTAAGTACCTCCGTCCGCTCCACTTGTGTGCCCAGTTTGATGACATGTGGCTCCCGCTCACAGCGCTTTGACCTCTACCTAAAAACACTCGACTTCAGCATTCAGTCATTTCAGGCATTCACTTTGTTCACTTGCCCGAGGACAAAGGAAGTTTTTGTGAGCTTAGCTTTGATTTTGCTGGGGGAAAAAAAGAAGAAAAAACAACATTTAATGTTCTTGACAGACACTTGGCTTTTTGATTCTTTCTTGTGATACTCTGAGCATGCAGGTAGATGTGTGCATTAAACATCAGGAGCTTTTAACCTCTTTTAACATTAACTGCCCTGATAATCCACACTAACCACTGAATGTCACAGCTTTCATTATCTAATTTTCATTAGTGCAAACTGGCAAAGTGTGACACAGGACTGCAAATGAAATATTAGCTCATCTTTGTTGTTTTGCCATGCGAGAGATCTTCTGTAGATGTAGTGTTTCTTGAAAAACAACTGACTCCCCCTAATAGACTATTGATTGTGTCTCACAATTAATGGATCTGCTGGCTTCCACTGGCTTCCAGGATTAAATCTTTCTACTCTTCCCTCCTTTTATCTTCCTCTTTGCTTTTTTGCTGTCTTACCAAAGAAGATACTAACAAGTAAAACCACAGTGTTGCCAAGAAAAAGGGAAATATTTTCAAAAATATCTTAACTATGAATGAAAGGAATCTCTGTTTGTCTGTCTGTCCTTCGATTATCTCGACAACCATTCATCCAGTCAACTTTACAGTTGGTGGGTGTACTGCCGAGGATCCAAGGAAGTGCAGTGTTGAGTGTGAAGCTGTTTGGATGAGCGGTTCTCCAGAAAACTCCAAGCAGCAATACTGGAGGCTAAACAGTCGGCCGCTCAGTGCTAGAAAGGTTGCTAGATGGAGGTGGAATAGCTGTGAGGAGCTGTAAGAATCACTGAGCAGTCTGAGTTGATGGACGGACAGACAGATAGACAGTGTCCTCTGTCTCTGTGTCGTACTCAGTTTGACATGTTGGAGATGGACCGTCTGGAGAGGCAGCTGGTGAACCTGCCTCTGCTGCAGGACCCCTCATCTTACATCCCTGACACGATGGACCTCACAGAGGACGCTCTAGCCCGGGAATACTGGCTCTACTGCTTCGAAGAGGCCCTCGACGGGGTAGGAAGGCAGCTCATCTTCTGGAATATAATATTTTAGAGTCTGAAATGAAGACATGGCATACACACAATGTTGGTAATTTTATTTAAGAAAAGAATGAACACGATGAAAAGAAGATCCATTTCATAAGTGATGGAGCAAGTTTTAAGCTTTGAATCTCTCCCTGTGATTTGTGTCTGTGTGATTGACGTTTGAATAAAAAGGTGAATTAAGAAACGTGATCTTTGATTTTTATCTGCCACTGAAATCTCACTTTACGATTGACATTTTAGTAAGCTTGCACAAGAGTTCACTGAGCTTCAATACATTTGCACTGGATAATAATCACTTTTTGATTATCATGTATAGTAATCTGTGACAGTATTAAGACAAAATCAGCTCAGTGCATTTGTTCTTTACAGGTCAGCTCGTCGTATGAGGTGATCTGGGGTGTGCGCCGCAGAGGTTGTGAAAATAGCTGATTCTTGTTTTGTTTTTTCCTGAGCAGGTGGTTAAGAGAGCTGTAGCAAGCCAGCCCGACATGCCGGAGGCAGCCGAGCGAGCCGAGAAGTTCCGCCAAAAATACAGACACAAGCTCCAGACCCTCCGCCACCAGCCTTTGTAAGGACTGTTTTTGTTATTGCATGCTACGCCTGTCTGTTCGACTCAGAGGTTGCTTTCACTAGACTAAACCTCAAGTCTTTTTCCTCCATGTCTGCGTTAGTTTCGTGTCTTCATACCTGCTGTAACCACCCACGTGCTGTGTCGATGAAATAAGGAAATCTTGATGTTAAATCTGTTTGCTGTCTCAGTTTTTAGGGTGCATAGGTTTGTGAACGATGTGTTAATACTGTCATGTGATGAACACAAGTTATCGCTGAAAGCTCCCAGCTCCCAGCTCCCAGATGCCAGACTTTCAGAATACAGTTCTGAATATCAATACAGAGGTTTTTTTAAAGGCTAAAAATAAAAGTGCTGTTAATATAAATAAAATACCAGTGAAAAATACCATGCATCATCCGCCCCAGGCCCGCTGTGTGTATGTTTTTCTCTCTGGCTAATGTAGAGTGCTTCTCTCCTCACCTAGTGCTTATGGATCCCTCACTGTCAGAAGTCTGTTAGACACGAGGGAACACTGTTTAAACGAGTTCAACTTTCCTGATCCCTACTCTAAGGTCTGAGTGAAATCTATCAACATACTTTGTGTTTTACTTTGTGTGTCCTGTGGCTGGTTTTTGCCCTCACTGATCTGATTTGTCAACTCTTTGCAATTTTATTATTGTTTCACAGTGTTTCACAAATTATTCCCACCTCATGAATTAAGCCTGAAATGTGGGACTTAAATCTTTAACATATTTTCATGTTGTTTTAACAAAGTCGCTTTTTTCACATCTCTGAATGCTTCCATGTTTTTGATTACCAGTCTTTTATTCTATTCACACTATCTGTGATATATCTCTGTCCTCTCGTAGATTAAACAGAAGGAGAATGACGTGGCTCTCAAGTACTACCAGAAGGCAGTGAAGTCCCTGGAGGAGTTGAGCTGGGAGGAGAGACAGTTTGCTCTGGTCAGGGGCGTCCTGGCCGGGAACGTCTTCGACTGGGGAGCCAAAGCCGTGTCAGAGTGAGTGGACTTGATGGTTTTCGATATACTGTGAGCAGCCCCGGTTGATTGGTTGCTCCGCTCTCCCTGATTGTGAGTAGGTGGAGAGGCTTCATGCTGCCACAGCTTTAAGCCCAGGAGTTTTTCACCGCAGACTGCTTCCCAATGATTCTTTACGTTTTTTATTATTTTTTTTGTTCACAGCGTATCACGGTAATCTTTTCTCTTGCCAGAGGGTCGGCCATGGCCTCTCTGTAAGAAAGTAATTGATCAGGGTTGATGTGGGAGCAGACAGATAATTTTATCTGGAGGCTAAGATGCAGGGGTTGGTAAATTCAGAGTGTTTGGAACGTTTAGTGTTGTGATTTTTATAGTTTGATTCAAATATATGTCTCACATTTGAACTGATCACACTTCACATTTTATTTTGACATCATGCAGCGTCCTCGAATCTGATCCGGAGTTCGGATTTGAGCAGGCCAAACGACAGTTGGAAGGTATCTGAGTGTTTCTTCTCTCCTTCTTCTCCTCCGCTTGATTATTTTCACATCTTTTAATGTCATAATGTAAGACACTTGGACAGAGTTGAAGTACCTCAGACTGATTTTTTTTTTTTTTTTTTTTTTGGGGCGGGGGGGTTTTCCTTTCTCTTCTCAGAGCGGCCATGGCTCGTCGATTCCTATGACCAGTGGCTTGAGAGACTAAAGGTCAGGCTTTTTCTCTTCAAAGCAAATTTGTTATAGTAATATTAGTGGGAGGTTAGAGACTTTATCAAGAGCTCTACACAGGGACACAAATACACACACACACACACACAGAGTTAAGGGTATGAATGAGGAAGGAAACAAACACATAACTCACATGCTGTCAGCACCGAGCACGACTATATTTTGATTAAGCATAAACAAAGCCTTTTAGTTGCTTATTAGTAATATCTCATGTAGTTGCGATAGTGTTTCTGTTGTGTGTGCTCTTGATGATTAGTGCTTGAATACAATCCATCCTGGTTTTTCTCTTGCAGGGTCCTCCTCATAAGTGTGCCTTGTTTTTCGTAGATAATAGTGGAGTAGACATCATTCTAGGGGTGATACCTTTTGTCAGAGAGCTTCTCTCTAGAGGGACCGAGGTAAGGAACTCCAACAACATGACTTTTACAGATAAAATAGTGGATAAAATGTAAAATCTAACCCTTCTGTCCATCAGGTTGTGTTGGCCAGCAACTCCGGTCCGGCGTTGAATGACGTAACGAACGGAGAACTGCAAATATTGACCGAAACAATCGCTGCCATGGATCCAGTCATTCAGTGAGTGATTTTTAAACACACACAGTGCATACTGAGGGGAAAAAATACAAAATATAGACCACAGCTAATAATCTATAAACACTGAGAGATTGATATAGAGCCAGTCGATACAGCTTTTTTTTTTAAATTTCCTCTTATTTTCTTTCCTGAGTAACTGAGTAAATCTAATTCGTCTGATTTCATGGATTCATGCCTAAAAAGCTTTAAAACAGTTGAGCAGGATGAGTGAACTGAGGTCTGTTTGTTGTGCAGAGCTGGTCTGAGGGAGGACAGGCTGACGTTGGTCCAGAGCGGCTCCAGTTCGCCATGCCTGGATCTGAGGTGGGTCATTATGCAATATTTACATCTGACATTTTTAAAGTGAGCCCTGTAAATGTGTTTTAATTTCCTCGCCTCTGCCGTTGCCCAGCCGACTGGACAAAGTGCTGGCGATGGTGGTGCGGGAGCGACAAACCGACCTGGTGATCATCGAGGGAATGGGCCGGGCCATCCACACCAACTACTACGCCATGCTCAACTGCGAGAGCCTCAAGATGGCCGTCATCAAGAACTCGTGGCTGGCCGACCGACTGGGAGGAAAACTGTTCAGCGTGGTCTTCAAGTACGAGGTACCGGCTGGCAAACCCAGCCAGCACTCCACAGCGCTGACGCCGTCGTGAGCCCGACCGCGCTCGGGTTTGAGCGGGACAGAGCGCAGTCGAAGTCGAGCGACCAGAGTGGATTAGCTGGAGCTCTGAATGTAAAGATGATGATCGTATACTGCCACTGAGTGAATGACTGATTGCAAAGCTGATTGTAAAATGCAGACAGGTTTTAAAGGTGATCTTTAACAGAGAGGTTTTACATTTTAAAGCATTGTTGATTTTAGTTCTGGTTTCATGAACTTGGTTTCCATTACTTTCTGGCAGGTCTCTGTCCAACATCCTGTACAATCACTTAGTCCAACCATTGCTACTGCCTACTGATCTCAATCAGAGTTTGTTTTCATGTGCTGTCGTCACTGGCTGTGTTCAGTAAACTTTTAACAGACTGTTATGACAGATGAGATCTTGAGCTTTAGAACTATTGAAAAGCAAGAGTTTACTTTTAAATATTGTACACCAGTTGTCGACTTGCTGCCAGCACACGACACTGTGCACCCACATGGCAAATGTGATTGTTTGGCTGGCGTATGTTTATGTGTGTGTGTGTGTGTGTGTGTGTGTGTTGGAGAGAAAGAGAGAGCTGCAGCAGCAATTACAGCTTTCAGTGGTAACACTTTTTAACATGAAGTGTATTTAATGTGCCTTGAGGCTGATGTGATAAAAGCATCATTCACTTAGATCGCTTTTTATTCCTGTTGAAGGCTACGATGCCACACAAATATCTGCTTTTGTTTTCCAGCAATCTCACACCATAGAGTAGGACAAATCCATGCATCTCTTGTTTTTTTTTTGTTTTTTTTTTATTACTGCCAGAGAATGAAATGAAATTATGTTATGAATCATCGTCACTGTCACTTGTGTAGCTGTTAAAATGGCATCAGGGAAAATGTTTTATCAGTGGGAGAAGCGGCACTTTATCAGAAAGAGATTTGTTCCTCCACAAGGTGGCAGTATTCTACTGTGACGTGGTTTTTTTTTTTAACAGTTTCTCAAAACTTTCCCAAGGTGCTTGGTGTCAAAATTACCACTACATATTTCAGGTTAAATACTCAAACTGTCACTGAGCTGGCTGAGTCCACAGATTCACGGTAATTAACTGGCATGTCAAAGAACAAACTGTAATCCATCCCTAAATGAAAAATGCAATTGTTTGAAGGCAATAATACTGCAGCACCTAGTTATTACAAACATCAAACACTGTGTGATTGTGAAGTGGCAGACTGTATTGGTGACGTCATCATAACTAAATCAATTCAAGGCAGGGTCTGATTTTTTTTAAAAGCCTTGCCTTGGTGTGAAAATGTTTCCCAAAGTCACAGGTCCTTGACAAGTGGACTCACATTGCAATATAGTATTTGTCATTTGTACATACATATAAAATTCATTTGCATCATTGCTGTTAAGCGCACCAAGCACAATTTTGCGTATTATTCTCCTGACAATCAATTTTAAATAAAATAAAGGTTTTCATCATTTATCTGTGTTTATGTGTGTGTGCATTTTCATTTCTTTTAGTTCACTTGTCGGAGTCGTGGAGAGGAATAGGGAGAGTTGAAAGTTGCCCCATATTAAAAAACCAAACCTGCCCCCGGCGGTATAAACGCTCGGCACCCTGGTATGTGGTGGTTGATGCCTGCCGGGGAGCTGCGGGTTGATAATGCATGAGGACGCCTGGCAGGGGGTCCTCCTGCTTTTCCTTTCGCTCATCACTCTGACTGCCAAAACACACACACACACACCAGTTCTGCAAGGCGCCCTCATGGATTTAGTAACATCCATGGATAACATACATACTGCCCTGGTTTTGTTCTTGTGTGTTTTTTTCCTTCCTGTATATTAACCCACGTGGGCTGATTTCCTCCCCTCTGGCATCAGAGCTCTCGTGGACTTACTATGAAAGCACAAGACCCCCTTTACACAGAAACATGACGCAAAGAATGAAAACATGTTTGCCACCATTTTGCGTCTCGATCTGTGATATTCTGCAGGTGAACCAGGAGTCTCAGCTGCTGCACTTGAACTTCAGTATTTGCACAAACATTTCTCTTTAAATGCACAAAGTCACAGCCAGTACAAACCATTCACTGCGGTGGCTTTTCACTGTATAACTTTCTAATTACAGGCAGGACTCGTAACACACCGACACCACAGGCCCTGAGAAAACAGTGCAGCATTGACTGCCGCTGTTTGCATAACACTAATTACTGTAGTTACAGTAAACAATGATTTCAAAAGATGTTTTTTTCCTTGAGCTTTCAATTCAACACACTGTAGCTGAACCTTTTGTGGATCCTGAGTAACAATAACATCAATTTGACTGGTCATGTGACCTCGAGCGCACAATACGGTACTTTGTGCATCGCTGCTTTGTAAATACAAAACGTTCCTCTCGAGTCGTCGAATGTGACATTTGAAATAACCTTTTCCTTGCATTGTTATTTGCAGGTGATTTACTTCACTTAATGTGTCAGAAGGGTGGAGTTTACTGTACTGGGACATTAAATAATCAGGAGTCAAAAATGCTATTTCACATTTCTCTGCCTTTTACAGGTAAAAGTCATGTATTTCAAATGTTACTTAAGTTAAAGTATGTATGTGTAAAGTTTAAAGTATTAGAATAAAGAAAAAGTAAAGTACCCAATGCAGAAAAATGCCCCCTGTGACTCTTATTCTATTATATGTTACATATATATCATTCATATCATTAGATTATTATTACTCATGCATTAAAGGTGGAGTTTAAAATTCTGTAGAGTCCTGATTGAACCAAACTCCATTCAGAAAACAACCATTTTAAAAGCTGTCTACTCGTGGTCTTGCAGACGGACCCGACAGAGCATGACCTCTGACTTTTTACAAGCTGGCATCATGATGTAGTAATTTCAGCATCCTTTTAATCCCTTTATTGCTGTTAAAATCTGCACTGCATAATCAGTTTATTGTGGGATTGTACATCTGTTGTAAGATAGAATGATTCAGCTTTAGTTCAGCATTATATTTCTTGATTTTGACACAACAATTATGAAACTGTCACTCACCGGCGTCAGATGGAGAAGTAGGTTGTTAAAACACAGATAAATGATGCTGCAGTCCACCTGTTGTTGTTGCTGTCCTGTGCACGAACACGAGCTGTGTTCATTTCTCATTTACAGAGCAGGGCTGTGGATGAACACCAGATTTTTATTGAATGCACACAGAGCTGAGAGCTGCTAGACTCTGAGGAGATGATCACAAAAGTGTGTTGATTAGAGTTGCAGACCACACCTGGATTTCACTGTTGTAGTTGGTTGAGGTGGAGCTCATTTTGAGACATTTTGTACAGGACTAATGATTATTTTCACTATGGATTAATCTGTTGATTATTTTCTCCATTAAATAATTGATTGTTTGGTTTGAAAACGTTGTCTGAACACAAAGGGACTCCTTCCCAATGATCGTTTTGTTCAACCAACAGTACAAACCTCAAAATCATTAAAAAAAAATGAAAATAATTTGCTTTTCCTTTTACAAAAATTCAAAGGACAAGCTGAAAATTGGCATACTTACTTCTATAAACTGTTGGGTAGTTTCATTTATAACAAATTATTTTATGAGCTTTTTATATGTTTGTATGTGTATATATTTTTATTTTTCATCTAGAAATCTTGTTTTTTTTCTAAAATGAAGTGGAAGGGAAGTAGAAAGTGGCATGAAGAGAAAATGTACCTACAATTTGTACTTAAGTACAGTACTTCAGGAAATATACTTCTGGATTCTGGAGATCAATTTTTAATCCTTTCTTGTATATTTCCCTCTCAAACCTAAATTTGTAGATAATAGTTAATTTTTTCCCTCAAAATTAGATGCTTTTTAAATTAGTTGAGCTCCTCCGCAACGTTTCCACGTGCCCTCTGGATGGGAATCACTGATCTACTGCAACAAACTCCACCCATCTGCATCTCCAGTGGAAAAAAACCTGGATTACCTGCAGCTACTGTTCATACCTGGCAAAGCTGCAGGATCCAGACCTGTGAGAATACGTTTGTTGGGTTTTTGATTCCACCATCCGCTGACACTGACTCCCATCACGACGATCTGAAAAGGCTCTCTCAGTCTCACAGGAGGCACACAGGAGCTACAGGGGTCCCATTAAAATGCCATCTTGTTCTTTGCAGGGCTGTCGATATCTTTCTCAATTTTGCAGACTGCGAGCGTGAAGCAATACGTGGAAATCTCAACTTGAAATGGAGGGCAAAAAAAAAAAATGTTTTCATGTTATTTCAAGTGCAAACTAGCCTCCTTAGAAGTTCCTCACCCAGTGAACACAATATAGAGCCATAGATAAATTATATATAACATGCATTATATATAACAAATTCAAATAAACCCACATTGTGCATGTTTTATACTCAGGAATTCATTCAGATGCAAAATTGGACCCTTTACAATGTTTGATGTTTGAGCTCTCAATACACATTTCTAAATGCCTTTTTAAATTTGAGTCTGTTATCTTCCTTCGGCAGCCTCGGTCCCTCTGTGTTACACTCGCACTTCACTAAGTGGCTTGTCAGCATTGTTTTAATTCAAACCAAATGACTACAAAGCTTGTTCATTGGTCTCAATAACGCTAACAAGCTATTTTTTCAGGGCGGACGCACAAAACTAAATAAAAGGGCTAAAAAACTCTAAATGTCAGCCGGTTCCCTCGGGCGGTTTGCACACAATCACCGCGCAAACGTGCAGCGTTAAATCTGCCAGCACACAACAGGCTCATCGTGTAGAGTCTGAATTAGTCTTGCTGGAGCTCTGCAGCCGGTTGACTTTGCGAGATCAAGAAAGAGCAGGCCATGAAAAATGCAGCCACACTACAGAGGATGTCCAAACCAAACGCACTTCCGACTCTTACTGAAGGTGTTAAAGCAGCGGTCTGGGATGTTTACCTTTAAGTGCATCTTTTATGCAAGAAGCAGTCGTCTATTTTAATACATGTCGAGGAATAAATGTATAAATGTAACTCAGCGTATAAAGGTTGATGTGTGTGTGCACTGCATTCATACACTGTGTGGCCTAACGTATGTGGACAGCCATGCTCATATGTGATTGTTGAGCATTTCATCTAAAAAATAATTATTAAATCTGCGTCCATAACGGCCTCCACAGCTCCGGGAAGGTTTCCAGCTGATTTAAGACTGGCTGCAGGTTTCAGCTTCGATCTGCTTCAAGGTTGTAACGTTCACTGAAGGCACTAAAGACTCTTTTATTTATTTAAGTTGGGAATTTGTTGGTTTTAGTATTTGAATATTAAGTAATTTGAATATTTTCCAAGTAGCGAGGTGCAAGCTGTGAACATGAGTTTGAGCTTCATACTGGTAAATAAAAAGTAAAGACAGTAAAGTTAATCATTAATTCAGTGACTACCTTTATTAAAAACCTCTTTTGGTTAAATAACTTGGAGTGCTGAGTTGAAAAAAAAAGTTATCTAACATTTGCTAAACTGCTAGCAGCTAAATTAGGCTCCATTAGCCGCTACTAGCATAACTCTTTGATTGACCACTATTGATATTAGCTGCTACTCGCATAACTAACTCATTAGATGCTACTAGAATTAGCTGCTACTCGCATAACTTATAAATTAGTTGTTACAACCATTTGCTGCTACTAGCAAAAGTGACTAATTAGTCACAATCAGCATAACTCCCCAATTAGCCGACACTAGCATTAGCTGCTACTAACATTTGCTGCTAATAGCATAATTGATCTATTACCCGCTACTAGCATTAACTGCTACTAGCATCATTACTAGCATCTACCTAACTAATGATGGTTGAGATGCATTGTGGGTAATGTAGGCGGCTGTTTTTGACTAGAAAAATAATAAATATGATGTCTTTTATTCTGCTGAATTTTTTTTTTTTGACAATTTTTTTTTCTGTAGGATGAAACTGTAAAATTATTTTGGACTTCCAGATAATGTGGGTGTCTAATTTCTGACAGGACGGCTCACTCAGGCTATTAAAAAAAGAATATAATTATTATCATTATCTTCATTTTTGATCTCTCACTCCTGAAATGTGACAGAAAGTGCTGATAGCTTATTACTAAAGGGGCAACACGAACTGCCTGCCTCTCTCCTGCCGGGACGACACACACACACACACGCGGACGTGGACGCGCACTCGGGGGCGCGCACCGGGAGCCGGTGACTCTCCTCCTCTTAAGAAGCAGCAGACGGTCCGGATGCTCTGCACATCCCGGGCTGCACGGGGAGAGAGAGGAGTACTGCCGTGACAGCCATATGACTGAGCTGACATCCGAACCGTAAACAACAACAAAGGAAAAACAACAACAAACAAACAGACGCGGGTAAGCCATTCTGTTCATTTGCACTAATTGCATTATCCCAATGCTTTGTGTGTTTTATCCACACTCCCAACGAAAACCTGCTAATATGTCTCTTTAATGTCTTTAAAGTGTTTTATGGCGAAGCACAAATGAGTTTGCAGCGACTTTATGGTCATTGAAGGCATTTTATACCCCCCGTGGTACCTTATTTTACATTACTCATGCATTAGATTATCTATAGTTCTCTGTTCTGCGACAACAATCACCAAGAACAGCTAAAAAAATGATAAATTTATTATAATGGTCCCAAACAGCCTCTGCGCTGTATTCCCATCTGCGCGTAAAGACGCATCAGTGTCGCACCTTAATTATGACACAAAACTTAATAACTTGATGAATACAGATGGTTCCTCCTCAGATTAACTGATAAAAAATAATCAGTTTGACTTGCAGAGAGAGTGCCCGTCACCAGGTACATTTGACAGCCAGAGTGATTGTTTGCAAACTGTGAATTAGATTTGTTTTAACCCGATAATCATTTCAACTTTTTGTGATCCTCCCGTCATGCTTTTAAACCCAGATCACAAAGAAATTTATTGGATGAATGGTGAGGAAAATCAGAAATGATTGCAGTGATTATCTCTTCCTGACAGCTCATTGTTGAACAGTGCACACCAAAGACAGTGAAACTGTGTGTGTGTGTGTGTGAGAGAGAGATAAAGGAGGGGAGAGAAAGAGAAAGATTAAAGTTGGGAATCTCAGTGTGAGGTCATGCAATTAAAAGTGAAACATGCTGCAAAGGAGCAATATTTGTTCTCTGGCATTGAGGAGTTAATGTTAGTTAATAGCAAGTCAATCAGCAGGGAAGCATCAGACCTGATCAGAGACCCCACAGTGAGTCCGACCTCGGGCCAAAACAAAGCTGAGATTCTCTAATAAGTGAATTATATGAAAATGAAGAGATAACCCAAGGACGTGCTGGCATCATTTGATGTTCAAGTGGAAATTAATTTAGCCTTTCCCCCGACTAAAAAAAGTGTTTGTTATGGCGTGAAATTGTCACCGTTCATCTAAAAGATTCAAAATCTAGAATCTAAAAGATTCAAAAGTGTCAAACAGGGACTTAAACGAGCTCTAAAGAATCACAGTTTGTCTCAATTATGTGCTTTCAGTGGTTACACAAGCGAATCTCTTTATTTCTTTTATCCTGATTTTTGAGTTTCAGCCAAAAAGGCGACGTTGCTCAACATCCACCCGGTCTCCTCCGCCATTGGTGTGAAACTCGCCTTGAACGTCAGTGCCAAGCGTGGCTGCATCTGTTTGATCGAGACTCTTTCAACATTGGCAGGCAGTCAACGCCGCTCTCCACCAAAGGCGGGGGGGCGGGGGAGAGAAACTTTGGGGTTTGTACGACGCGTTTACATGCTTCACTTGATCATCTCTAAACAGGAGCGTTTCCGCCCGCTGACCGGTCAAACTGTTCCCAGGCGGCGTGTCCAGACAGCAGACCCAGGTGTCCACATTTCACGGGTTAGCAACGAACAAGTTTTTGTTGCTGGTTTCAGAGGCCAAAGCTTTGTTGTGTTCTTGTGGTGCGTTAGAGGGGATTCAGCTGGTGTCCTTATCTGCCATGAAATGAAAGATGCCACCGACACTTTGTTCTAATTAAGACGGCTAAATCCTCCCTCTCTCTCTCTCTCTCTCTCTCCTGCTTTGATTTCAGCCTCTCTCCTTTCCCATTCCTCTCTGTTTCTGCCTCACGCCTTTCTCTCCATCCGCTTGCACCGCATTACATCTTATTTTCTCCCTTTCCTCTCTCGGTTTCTCTCCCCCTCCTCGCCCTCCTCCTCCCTTTTGTCTCTCTCATTCTCTCTCCTCTCTGTGGGACGCCTCTTGCTGTGCTTCTGGTGCTGTTTGTGTCTCACAGCATTTTTGGAACATGCCTCTATGTGGGTGTCTGGAGGAGGTTCCCCCCCACTGTGAGTGTGTATTTGTGTGCATGCACTGATTGTAATGGAGAGAAAAGTCTCAGAGTGTGTGTGTGCTGTGTGTGCTGTGTGTGCGCACTCAAACAGGAGATAAGGGGCCACGTCGCAGGATGTCGCTGATGTTACCATGCATCAGTGACAATGCTCCGGTCTCGCCCCACATCTGTTGTACCTGTGACCAAATTACCACTGAATCATTCGGCGTCTCTCTGCTCCAGCTCACTTGCTGACAGATGGACCTTCCTTATGGCTCTTGTTTTTTTATCACCCTGTGTCGCTTCCAGGGGCCTCTGCCATCCAATATACACCTAAAAGCCGCAAAAAAACCCTCCCAGCGGACACGTGAATCCCACCGATATTGTTTGCAAAGGATTTTGGGAGACAAAGCACTTTCATATTGCTGAAGTCAGTGGTATTGGTCCTTGAGGAAATGAAGTTTTATTGTGTTAACTGCGCGCTTGGCAGAGGTCTTTATTATGCAGAGGCATTAACTGGAGCTGTAATTTGGGCGCTTGTTATTGGGCTGATATTTATGATAATTTGGTGTCGCTAACTAGACGTATTTTATCTGAGACAAGAGACATAAAAGTGTTTATGCATCAAAATGTTCAGCATTATCATTTCAGGACAGAGATGAATGGCTTTGTTTGGAGCGCGACTGAATTGTATTTGTGACACAACAAATAACACGTTTATTTTCTTTGTGATGATGATATACAGTTTTTCTTTTTTTTTCTTTTTCTTATCTGTCATGTCTGGTCAGAGCAGATACTTAAGCTGCTGCATGAGACATGCAGAAAGGAGATATGTAGCTTGTTCCTCTGCGGCCTCACTCCCAAAGAGACCTGTGTGTTGGACCATTTCTTAAATGAGAGCAGAAGTCCGGCACATGATGTGAACTTTCGCTTTTTACAATTAAAAATAAGATGTAATTTGAGTTTACAGATGCTTTAAAGTAGTTTTCGTTACCTGTGGATTGGCTGTCTTCATCCTGTTTCCAGATTTTATGCTAAGTGAAGCCATTTGACTTCTGGTTGTAGCTTCATATTTAACTCTCAGATATTTTTCTCATCTCTCATCTCAACTCTCTACCGGAGAGCGAATAAGCATATTTCTCAAAATGTTCAACTAAGCCTCTAATCTCAGTATGTGGCCAGAAAAAGGGGAAAAAAAGTGTCCTGAAGGTGGCCTCTGCCTGACATGACAGCTCTGTTTCAACAGCCTGTTTCTGGAGTCTTTGTTTGCTGGATCCTTATGGCCCCGCTGGTTGCTATGAGAGATAAAACAACAGGAGCAGATGGCTCCTGGAGGTTTGGTGTCACAGCAGGTGAAGCTAAAAGATGCACGTATGCAGCAGTTTAATAGCAAGGTGGCCTCCCGCTCCGCCTCGCCGCTTTTCCTCCCTCACCTTCCACAGATCTGGGTCCACTCAATGTTAAGTATATTTTTACAACGAGTGTCAGAGAGAAGTGCCGCCATGCTTAAGGGACCAACCGATTGATCAAAGACTGGAGAGAGGTCTCTGATCTCATCAGAGCTTAATCATCTCACCCTCCAATAGTGCCCGCATTGCAATTTCTTGCAAGATTACCTATCACTTCATACTTATCACAATCTGCTCTGATTCATACCTCCCTCGCGGCCGCCTCACACTGTACACTGTGCTTATAAAGGCCTCCATGCATGTATATTGTGCTTCCTACAAAATGTAAACCATAATATTGTTGGCTTCTGCACTTCAGCTTCCTAAAAGTGTAGAAGTGATTTTAAGATTTAATTATATTTCATATCGCTGTACATATTTCCTCTTCATTTTATCTCTGAGCTCAGACATCTATAAACTAAACATTACAGCCTTGAGATCCGAAGTTCGGATCCAAAATCCTGACTGAGTTCAAATGAGACATAAAGTTGTCCAGGGATTGTCACGTCCCTTTCAAAAGCTTTTATTTATTTGTTACTCTCTGCTGGTTCATGCCTGCACCGTAAATTTCCCCCTGACATCACGAGCATCCTCTTTGCTGATAGAGGATAGAGGAAGGGAGGGGTGGGGGAAGAAAGAGAGAGAGGACGTCCTGATTTTAGACACACCTTTAGCTGAACTTGCTGTGTGTAACTGCAGTGACACCCATGCATAATTTTATTGTGTTGTTTTATTTTGGTAAGCTCCATTATCACCATGCATCTTGATTTATTTGTTTCACTGCAAACTATTTGTTGGTCAAGCAATCACATCTAAAGAATTTTCTCAAAAATTCAAATGCAAGTCGTAGTAATCCTTTACACACTTTAACTCGGATGATAACCGCAGTTTTTGGGGCAAGTTCAGACCAACAAGCATCGTCTTTCGCCAGATTTTCTGTCACTGTGTGGACTTGAAAGGATCGAGAAATTGGCTGAAATGAAAGGGACTCTCACCTAATGTTGTGTGACAGTCTATAATTCCCAGAGTGCATCACATGGTCCAGTTATCAGCCTTTGCAATTATAATAAATCTCTTCCCCCGAAGTCAAATATTTCTGTCTGAAAAGGCTCTATATTCACTTTTTAGAGGGAAATAACATCTATTATAAGAGGGTCTGATGTATATTGTTAAAGTTTTTGAAAAATTGGTTTGGAATTGATTGATTATTTTTCTATAACAGTAAGTATTCATGTTCAAGTTAACCTCAGGTATTAGTTATTAAGGGGTAAACCAGCTTTTTCATGACTCTTTGTCTGTTGTTTGGTCACATTTGACTAACAACATAAGATCACAGCCCCACAATATGTTGTCAGATCGTGATTTAAATATTGTTCAATCAAGACATAACATTTAAGAGGCCTGCTCACTTCAAACCAGTGAGAAGAGTTGTGATAAAAAAACTTGTGTTGTGTCCCTGTTGAACTCAGATCTCATGTTTAAGAGATAAATAGGTTTTCAGTGTCTTTAACACCCTTTTATTCTTTCAACCAGGAGCAGTACTTATAGCCGTCATTTTCTTCATTTTTTCCCCCAGACTCTGTCACTCACTGTTTAAATGTTGCCGCTCAAATGGTGGATTATCTCATTTGGGATGAAGCTCGTCAGTTCCAGGCCACTCACTTGGCCTCCCATTGCCTCGGTAGCAGATGCTCGCCCTGCTGTGCCCTGCCTACAACACACAGCCATGTATAATACAGGCTCTGGCAGGAGGCTGTGTTGTTCGTGGAGGTTGTTTATCACACACAAGAGACTGTGCTTAAAACCCGGAATGCCACCCAGAGTGCTCCATTATCGTCCCCATCCTGTGTCTCCTCAAAGGACCACCTGTTAGCGGCGCATGAAAGTCTGAGTGAGGAAAACGGGGCACTGCTGTGCTGAGATACTCGGTCCCCCCTCTATCACCGCCTGCCTCCTCTTTCTCATGACAGCTCTATTCAGGCCTTAGATTTCATGGGGTTGGCGCACGGTGCCTTCTGTTTCTATGGAAGCGTCACATCTTTCTTTTTTATGTCTGGAAAATTAATTTTTTTTGAAGGGTCATATCATTGTGCTGCTGCTTAGCTTCTGCCATTATCTCCACCTCAGTTGATTCGGCTCTATTTCTGCAAACATTTTGAGTGTTAATCCTAAATGAGATCAGCGGGTGAAGAAAATGGATAAATGGATGGATCTGTTTTTCTTCCTTTGATTCTCGAGACCAAAGAAAAATCTCTCGAATCTTGTTTGCCTGAAAGGGATATTCCACCAAAACGTGTATTTCTATTCCTGTAAAGGAACAGAAGCAGCTATTCTTCTTACCTTTCTTGCCAAGAGTCAGATGAGAAGAACGACACCACTGTCATGTCTGTACAGTCATTTGAAGATCGAGTCAGTTAGCTTAGCTTAGCACAAAGACTAGAAACAGAGGTGAAACAGCTAGTCCTGTCTCTGTGCAAAGGTAACAAGAATTGTCCTCTAGCGCCCCTAAAGCTCACAGATTAACACACTGTATTATGTATTATTCAATTTGCATAAAAAGGAACGTATAAAAACAACACAGTGTGGTTTTATAAGGAGTTATATGTGGGTCTATTTCTCATCCAGATGACGTAAGGGCCAGGTCATGGTAGGAAATAAGTCATTCCTTTGACGTGTTGTCATTTGATGATAAACAGACCAGATAAAAAGATAAAAAGTGACAATAGACAAAGAGATGTTCACTTCATTCGCTGCATCACGTGGCTGTGAATGATGTAAATGATAGTTTAATGATAGTTTTTGGAAAGTTACAGAAATCGTTGGCCACAGCTCCCCCAAATTCTGTCATCAGAAAGATGTGGAGGGAGGAGGTTTCCAAAGCTGTTCAACCACCTTTCTCTTATCTCTACTTTGGTTTTGGTAGACATAAGAGAGAGGTGATATAATGTGTTAATAAGTGAGCTTTGCTTTAAAGGTGATAGTGATCTTCTTTGGATAGAACCAGGCTGGCTGTTTCCCCCCATTCCCATTCGTCTTTCTAAGCTAAGTTAACCAACTACGGCGTCATTTTTACTGTACAGACTTGAAAATGGTATCCATCTTCTAATCTAACTCCCTGGAAAACAAGTAAATAAGTGTATTTCCCAAAATGTCAGACTATTGCTTTAATATATATAAACCGAAGAGTCATGTGATGTTTCCCCTTAGCCAATCCTCTCTCTGCTTCGCCCCTCCCCACAGTTCAGTTTGTTTTCTTATTAAATTACCCTTTTGGCCGTATGGCACCTCATGTCTCAAACAGACCGAGCGTAATCCTGGCTAAACACTTTGTGCGTGACACGGCTGATTGCCCTCCACTCTGACACTGAGGGCTCGTTTAGAGATAAAGGTCTCACCTCAGCAGCCAGCCTCACACTCTTGTTTGCAAACTGCACAGCTGCTCAAACTCCCAGAGGCCGCCCGACACAGTCTGCCTCCGAATCCCCCCGGGGCGCCGCCTGCACTCGCACTGCAAATTTCCCCCGACATCACCGGCATCCTCTCCACACGGCACACACACAACCTGCCGCCTCGGTCCTGGTTTTAGAAACAACTAAATAACCCACTGTAAACCCAAGGGTGTGTGTCCTTAACTTGGTGTGTGTCAGTGTGATGGAAGAACAGAGACCTTATCAACCCCCTCCAACTCCACCTCACCAACACACACACACACACATCATCACCAGCAGCTCAATACTTCTCCCTCATTGATTTTCTGTATGCCCTGCACTGCCGTTTGTCTTTTAACACAAAGGAGTCGCCCGCCGCAGCACCATAATGCCGTTGTGTGCGTCTGTGTTGATGGATCGTCTCTGCGTTTTAAAGTGGGCGACAGAACAAACCTTTTCATATTTAGAAACAACACCGAGACCTGTCGTCTTACATGACATGACAGTTTTTAAAATGAGAAGACCCGGTGTTCCCTTATCTAGTGTCCAGTGTCACTACTATATCAGACCAGCGTGAGCCTCAGTGGAAGTTGGTCGAGATCAAAACACGTCACATGACTCTTTTGCAGCACAGCATCCTTTATTCACAGCGCTGAATGATTTCAGCTGTCATCCCTTCATCAGGACGGTGTCTGAAGTTAGGTCAGGTTTTCTTATGTACAGTCCATTACACAGTCAGGTGACTCGTAGATCACTGTAAATGCTGGGTAAAGAAAACCCAAAGACATACAAAAATACTTAGATTTACTCATTGTTTAAACAGAAAATAGACTAATATAAATGAGCATGACTCCAAACATATAATAGTAAACCCATGTTTTCAGAATATTCCTTAATAAGTCTTTTATTGTAATTCATCATTGGGTGAAAAGGTTGAACACATAAAATATTCTATTTTTTCAGTAACTCTGAATTTTTACAGTAAATTATGATGATATGTTTTGTACAATATCTGAGGTGTTCTGTAAGTCACATGAATGACCAATGGACTTTATATAAGGAGCAGAAGCAACCTCAGACATCACCCTGATGAAAGAACCAAAAATATTTGGTGAAGTGAATAAAGCGTGTTGTAGTGGAAAGGAGGCGTGCAACATGTTTTAATCGGGATAAATATCAAATGTGGAGTTTTAGTGTAATAGTATTATATCTTGTGAAAGCCATCGTTTTGTTTATCAGTTAAGTTTGGATGTTTGCTTTGTTTTCTTCAAAATTATTTAGTTATTTAGGGTTTTGCATAATATGTGAAGAGTTCGATGTGATAAGTTCATTAAAATGAAAATTAATTTGAGGATTTCATATGTAATATTGCAGCCAACTCAATGTCATTATAAATGCAAATAAACCTTTAGTGACATTAATTTACAATTTAAATTGAACCTCACTGTATGGTGGCTTGGAAATTACAGATTGGAATAAAAAAATACTTCCACTCTTTGGTCTTTGGACTAGACCATCATTTTATTCACGTTTGGACAAGGCGCCGGTCCTTTAATGCAGACACACAGAACCTCATATTTCAGTTCAGTCACACCTCACAGATATGTTGACTTTTGTAATGAAAGGTACGGTTGGCAGACTCTGGAGACCGCTGAATAGGCAGTGATGAAGGATGTGCGCAGTGCAGTATCTCATATTGTGGAAGGCGTGAAGGTACAGGAATGAAGGCTGGGAAATCATTTCTAAAAAGAAGCACACATGTCCGTCCATCTCTTTATCATCACCAAGTCCAGATAAATGGAGCCACTCAGCAGGCTGAGGGTGGTGTATTTGTTGGATGGGTGGAGGGGGAGTGAATGCAGCAGAATGGTGGACATGTGGACACGTGTGGTTCAGATAGGGACTTCTGCATTAAGTGCCTGAGGGTTGAAGTTAGCTGAAGCCTTTTGAAGGAAGTAATGCTTATGTATGTGATGTTTTCTTGGGAAAAAAATGTCCTGTATGCATTTATTTACCCAATGAATGATTACAGCTGCCTGATTAATTGTTGTTTTCCCTTCTCATTAGCTTACATGTTTGGTCCAAAACCCCAGAATAATCAGTTTAGGATCATATAAGACAAAGAGAAGAGGCAAATCCTCATTAGTGAAAGTAATATTTAGCTTTTTCATTTAAGATTAAATGATTTGTATAATAGTTGTAGTTGTTTCAGCTCTTATCGGTACTGGATATAATCTCGGGAGAAGCTGGCCAGTAAATCTAACTTAAGTTTCAGTGTCAGTAAATTGAATCCAAGTACAAGCAGAAAGCGTGCATTACTGAGGTGTATTTCCTCTTCCCTGCAGGTGGCGTTGTGTTTTTCAGACAATGGCTCTCTCCTGGAGTCTTCTCCTGGCGTTCTTGTTTGCCACCCTGGTTCTGTCACACAGCGCAGAGCCCGGAGCCCCTCACGGCAAGAGGAGACAGGCGCAGACCTCAGCAGGTGGCAGCAACACCCTGCAGCACCCTCTGCGAGGCCCACAGGGCCACCGTTACAGCAGGGACCGCAGCGGGTACGGAGGTCAGGGGGCCCGTGTCGCCAAAGGTGGAGCTGCACTGCTCTCCCACAGGCCCCTGCACCCGCTGGCGAGGCCTGAGGATGATGGGAAGGGCCTGGAGAGTTTGAGCCCAGTGAGACTGGAGATGGGCCCGGGCAGGGACAGAGACAGAGTTCGAATGAGCATGAAGAGTCCGTCCCAGGCTCGAGAGAACGACCTTCTGGGGACACGTAAAGGACGGGGACATGGACACGGGAATGGGCATGGACACCATTTTGAACACAGGAGACAAGGGGGGCGGCGCGACAAGGGGCGGCATGGAAAAGGTGAGTCGACTGATCCAAACATACTAAACATAGATCCTCTTTCTAACAAATTATCTACAACTGAAGTCACAGGCAAGCAACAAGGAACTATAGTCCATCATTCAGAGTAACCAAGACACAGTGTCTGGAAAATTACTTCATTGTTGTTGAATTCTTTAAATGTGACTTTTCAAAGCTGTGAGCACCACATTTGAAATTCTGCCCACCTTCACTGGACTGAAGTGGAGGCAGAAATATCTTGAAACCTGGACAGAAGAAGCCCAAACATGAAAGTTTATTAAAGTAAAAGTTAATAAAGTTTATTCTTAACGTAGAAAACACTGGTTGATCACCTGTGCCCATTTAGCTGTCGGTTGTATTAAACAGTGTTCCTCAGCACACAAAGTTGTTGTGATATTTTAGATTAGAGAGATATATCTTAAGATATGAGATGAGATATATCTTGAGATATATCTCATATGTTGAGATATATCTTTTGTAGTGTGGGTGACCCTTAAAGTCATGTTCACAGAAGATTTAGGTATGAATGTTCTTACATGTTCCATAATTCATTTGGCTTGACACTTCATCTACTCCTTATAAAGGTTTGGTTAGATTTTTTTTTTATTGCAAAACAAAAGCAAACTGGTTCCACATTGTTTAAAGAAAATGGGAATATTTCAGTTCAGTTCAGTTCAAAACACAAACAAAACTTGAAACATACAGGAAACAGGAAAAACAGACTATACAGTTGAAGACATTAAAAGTGCTGTACCATGTATGTAATTCAGAATAAAATTAACAATATGCAATAAAAGCAAAGAAATGTTATCATCATTGATATAATATTTTCTCCGTCTGTCTTTCCTGTACAGGTTTTCTTCCAGAACCTGAGCTGAGCTCTGCGTTTAAAGACAGAGATCTGTTCGAGGATCCTCCATCCTCCTCCCCTGCCGCCTCCCTTTCCTTCAGTGCGACCCCGCCCAGTGAACCCCCCTCCCCCATCGCCAGCGTCTTTGGCTCCGGTTCCTCCATGGTTACCACGGTGATGAACGAGCATCCCCCAACACTGCCCCCGGCCTCCACCAAACCCCAGGTAACCCCAACGAAACCCAAGTGCTTATTAAAGGCTGCGCGTCTGTTGTGCCTCGGTCTGATCCCAGTGTGTGGGGGAAATAGAGCGAAAATGGGCCCCATTACTGCCGTTATGCTGCCGCAAACCTCATAGCTCATCTTGGAAATGACACTCTCTACAGTGCAAACCTGAAAGTGCCGCCTGTGAAAAATGTCCTCCAGCAGGCCAACCTCGCAGGCTCTTGGTCACAGTGTGTATGATAAATATGGCCGCGCTCTGTATAATAAAACTGCGCCTCTGGGATCAAAATCACACAGTTCGGAGTCCAGCAGCACATTTTCGTTCCTCTATTAGAAACTGTGGCAGGACAAAATGTATGTGAGCACGGAGAGTCTTTTTTTGTGTGTGTCCGACTGTGGGCACATGCACTGAAAAATCTGCAGGAGTGCGTGGAGCACCACTCACCACCTGTCACATTCACCCAGCATGACGCTTCAACAGTGTGCATAAACAGCATTCATAAGGAAACATGTTTTCCCGAGCCTCCTTCAGGGTTGGCACCGTTACAAATGAGACTCTTTAAGACAAGATGGTACCTGATGTCAATAGATATTGAGCCGGTGCCCGCCTCGTGAAAGCTTTTACATTTATCACAGCTGCTGCTACAAACAGACGACAGCTTAAAGGGTGTTCATGGGACATATCTGCCTCAGTTACAGGACCTCCAACGCTGTTTGATTGACAGTTCTTTTGCTGAAGAGACAACAAAGCAAAGATGTTGTGAAAAAATGTTATAGAATCTCATGGATTATATTTAATCTGAGATTTTCCGAGCATTTTGTCTGAAGAGAGTTTAAAAACAAATCTCTTGACTGGAGGTTTGATTGAGGATATTCTACTGAAAGGATCCAAATAATTAATCCCTATATGACCTCTTAAGGGTCCAGCTCATAAATCTAATACTATTACCATATTATTTTGACCACAATCATACACAGAAACGCACGTCCTATAACGTTATTTAAATCGCAGTAACCACATGATATCACTATCATTATTTTAATTATCATGCACTTATTATGATCGTCCTTGTTTGTTTTGTTCTGCATGTATCGTGTCAAGTTTTGTACGTCGCCCTGTTTTCTTTCTTTGTTTTTTTTTCCTCTCATTATTTGTCTGTCCTTGTGTGTCTTATCTCCATTTCTACCATTGTTGAATATGTAAAGACAGTACTGTTTTGTTTTTGCACCGATAAGAAAAAAACTTTGTCCACCCAGTTGAAGTTTTTTTTAGTCTTTCAGTAATGTCACCTTTGTCAAACTGTTGATTTTTAACGTCAAGTGTAAACTGGTGCTTTAATACTGGTGGCGTCAGTATTAAAAGGTTCGTATTTTCCATTCAGAAAAATACAAAATTCTTGCAAGTGTGAGATTTACATTGCAGCTCCTGAGGTTTTGAAGGAAGTCATGGCAGCTCTGGTTCCTGGTCAGTCTCCATGTTTGATGTCTGCGGGCCGTCAGTCTGTTTGGTATTCTGTTTACAAGACGTCCGAGAGTTCAGGAGTCTGTGCGTGTCTTTGCTATGAGATCAGTCAAATATTATTGGACAACAGAAGAAAGAAACGATAGCTTTCCCTGAACCTAGGTCCAATGGCACGGGCGCGCAGCAAAGCTTCTTAATTAATCTTCGATCTCCTGTTGATGGTTTAATGAGCAACCGAGCAGTAGGTAGCCCCCTGCAATTAATCTAATTGATATTTCCATGTAGGCTTATTTCCTGAGCATCAAAGGAAAGTATGGATCTGTTTCCATGAAGAGGTTGATTCTTATTTCTTGATGGATGCCTTTCAGGGACCAAGTATTCCTCGGGAGACATTTCAAAGTGCAGCTGACTTAATTAAACTGCCTAACATTTCGATTTTGTGTTCTCCGCACGAGGAAAATGACAGTGGTAACCTTTTTATGGCTTTATTGCAGAAAGTTATGGCTGCGCAATCCACCGAGGAGGTTTGTTTTACAGCAATGTCATCAAACACTCATCTGATATTTAATATGGTGGAATATTTGAATTTATGACACTTTTACCTTTATGAAAATTTATGGATCGGTCCAAAGGTGGCTGACAACTGACTTTAACTCTATACAGACCAAGTAGAAATTTGAACAGTTCATTAACTTTTTATTTTCCCATCCAGACTTGTTATAGAAAACTACTCAAAGGAAATGGCATCTTGAAACATACAAATTGTGAAAATATGCATTGTAAATATGCAAAATTCATGCTGACATTTTGACCAAAGGTTTGGATGAGATGGACGGTCAAAGAAAATGTCTTCATTAGCTTTAGATTTCCTAGAATAAGGCCTTTAGTTCATATTTTCTTTCAGATAAACATATAGACAGGCAGCAGGTTGTATCCCACATCTGTCTATTTCAGCCCTGACCAAGATCTTTCATTTACCTTAATCAAGTACTTTTAGGTGCCTCAACTTAACAAAACTTGACCAAATAAATAAAAGCTGTATGAGCTTTTTGTAACGATCACACAGGTCATTTTGGAAGGCCGACTCCTTTTTTGTTGCTCAGGTGTGATGACTTGTTGATCTAACTCAAAAACAGGATAAAACCAGGATCGATGACACACCTACCCAATCCTGCTGAGCTGAAATAAATAAGGCATAAATACTCCCTGAAACTCTAGAAACTACTTTAAATGTACATTTATTATCATTTTACTAATCTATAGTTACATATCCAGTACAGGAATAATAAAATCTCCACCCAGGACTGCTGCTGTCCCCACTGTTTGGAAATGAAGCCTGTGGTTGTGTGTAATGAACTGTATGTTTCAATCTATACATCTGCACACATACACTATTATCAATACAAATACTGTGATGTATATTTGTATTCCAGATGGTGGGCGGTCGTGTTCTCTGTTACCAATCGATTGTTTTTTTTAAATCTCTGCTGCTATCGCCGTTGACTCCGCAAGGGCATTTTATGAATCAATGAAGCATCGCTGCTGCTCGCTTCGACACAAGTCCAATTTGTTTCATTAAGAACGCCGTGAGCGTGTTTACCTGCAGTGCTGAGAGAAAACACGGTCAACAAATCAAACCACCAGTCATCTGCTGCTGCTGTGGTTTAATTGCAGTAACAGTTCATCTAAACATTCATCTGAAGTGACAGAATTGATCTCTCTGATCAGCTCAGCTCACACACTGAATTATATCAGATTCAGGATTGTGTTTTAATACGCATCTTCATATTTGGATCACAGTTGAATTTGAATACATAAATAAAACAGGTATTACTATGGAGGCAGACCTTAACACAGCACGCTGAAACTAATTGAAGGTGGGATTAGGTGTTTACAGATATCAGCATGTTCTGTGAGGATTTCTTCTACAGAGCCTGAGTTAAGCGGATATGCATATCTTCCCACTGAATGTAGAATAAATAAAAGTTGTAAAATGCAAGGTGAATCTTCAAGTTGCGGTTCCTTTCTTTTTTTCAGAGGTCTTCAAGAGGAAAAGGACAAGGTGATGTGATGCCGACGCTGGACATGGCGCTCTTCGATTGGACGGACTACGAGGACATGAAACCCGTGGACACCTGGCCGTCCTCCAGGAAGAAAGGTTTGTATTCTGCTCAAACTATGAAGCTGGTTTGGTGGAAATAATCCATATAAAACTCAAACCAACCCAATGAAATCAACCTATTTCATTAGATTTAAATTTACAAGACTGAGACTCCCAGCCATGGTAAGCAGCCATGTGAAGCTCAAGGTACTGTGGTGCTAACATGCTAGAAATGACAATGCCAGTGTGTTTATGTTTAGCTGGTATAATGTTTGACATGTTCACCATCTCAGTTTAAAATTTTACCATGAAAATACCTAAAATACATCTGAACTGATAGAAATGTCAGTAGTTTTGCAGTTATTTAGTCATGAACCAAAATACTGGACAATCGTTGACCTGATGATGGCACCAGATGAAACATCAGGGGAGCGAGTGTCTGCACCATCTTTCACATTAGTCCATTCAATAGTGGTAAAGATATTTAATTAAAAAAGCTGAAATGTGAACCTCATAGTGTTGCCAGAGAAAAAGTTGGAGGATCACCAAAGTGATTCACCATCTGGGCACCATTAATGTCTGCACAAAATCTGGTGTCTATCCATCCAGTCATCCTGAATAAGTGAAAACTTTTACCTAGAAGAACAGTCAGGATATCATCCTCAACATTGTTCTCAAAATTTATCATCAGGGGGCCTTTATTCAGTGATTGTTGAGATATGTTACGTAAAACTACAGATGTCAAACTAATGGAGGAAGAATGACCAGAGCTGTCAGGATGGACCCTCTGGGGATCATGAATGTCTGAACCAAAGGTCATCCACTAGATTAACTGACTGAACAAAAGACAGATCAGCATTACCATTCGTAAAACAGCACTATAAAAACTGCATTACTGACACTTTGAGCATGGCCTTTTACCAATAGAAGCAGGCTGAGCAGTAAATAACTGACATAAAAGCATCATTTTGTGACTGAGTGACAAAACAATCAATCGGCCTGTTTGGTTAAGGCTACGTATTGATCGGACGCCTCTGGATCAAACTGTGTTTCCTGTTTTCCTGCTGCAGACAAGAAGCGGAGTAAGAACCTCAGCAACGGAAATGTGACTGTAGACGCCGACGCCATCGAGCCATGTGACCACCACCTGGACTGTCTGCCAGGTCAGTCTGCCTCGTACATACCACAATACATCTGTGATGCTCCAAAAATACAAAAGATTTGAGTCACAATTTGATGTTTTTCTCACAAACGAGAGGAATTGTACAATATGACATCAGTAACTCTTTCTTTATACCAAAAGAAAACAGGAGGAGACCATTTTTCTGTGCACAGAGGAGTTTTCAGACTTATTATTTAACTTTATTTCATTTAATAACAAAAGTCAAAATTTAAGAGGAAAAACCTCCTTACATGTTACTTACCTCTCAAAAATAATTTTCTTTCTTTATTTTGATCAGATTTCACTGACAGTATCTGACCTCACAACCAAACGACCCCACAACTGTCAACACATTTTGATTTTTAGTATAACTAAATCCTGATTGGTTAATAGAATTTTTCACCTGAGCCACTTCAAACCGTTGAGAAAAGCACAGGCAAAAACACAAATACAGAGAGAGTTAAAGTGAAATAAGTCTCTCACAGTAAGAGGCCGATTGAGAAAATAAGTCATCGGGGCCTTAAAGATGAAATGAACATGCAATTTATTGTAGAGATTATGGCTCATACAGCTTTTATTTTTCCTTTTTTAATGTTTCCGCTGAAGGTTCTTGCTGTGACCTGAGACTACACGAGTGTACGGCTCACAACCGAGGCCTCAACAACAAATGCTACGATGACTGCATGTGTGAGGAAGGTGAGTGAGAGAGGACGACATTTACTTGTGACCTTAACTGTGATGCAAGACTCAGAGACAAGCTGGACAGGGGGAAAATAATCATGTTAACTCTTGGTAAAAACAGAAAAAAGTCAAAACTAGGCAGGCAGATCAAATGTGATGTGGGGTTATTTAAATAAAACCTGACATGGCTGAAGTTGTGACAGTACTTTTCTAGGATCTATCACTATTTTAACATTCAAGCATCAGAAGACGTGGATCACTGCTGACAGGAATGCTTTGACATTTTGGGAAATTGGCTTATTCGCTTTCTGGCGGAGGGTCAGATGAGATATCAGTCTCATCTGAATGTTAAGTATATAGCTACAGCCATTGGAGCAGTTGCCAGGAAACCAGCGGAGACTCCAGGAAGTAGTCGGTCCCAGCTAAGAGACTGTAGGCATCATCCTAATCCACCGTAACACACCATTTTTACGCTCTTTTTTTATGTACAGATTAAACTAGGCTAGCTGTTTCCACCTGTTTCTAGTCTTTGTGCTAAGCTAAGCTCATCAGTTCCAGCTTCATATTCACTGTACAGACATGAGAGTGGCATCAATCTTCTCATCTGACACTTTGCCAGAAAGTGAAAAAGCATATTTCCCAAAATGTCAAACGTTTGCTATAAAGCAGTTCTCCACTTTTAGCGTCTCTACAAGAATCTACATTAGCAGATCGTCTTTTCATGTGCAGCTCTGTATTTGGGCCATTTCCCCAAGCCTCACTGTTTATAATTAAGATTTTAAAAGTCATTGACTGGTGATGGGTAGGGGTCCCCGGAGAGGACAAAATTAGTGTCAGGCTGACACAGGCTGGTAAACAGAAAATGTCGCAGTGCTGAGAAATGTTGATGTTCTTATCAAGTTGTTTTGGGGTTTAGAAATGTTGATTTGATAGATAGTTTATGAGCTCTGGAGGCAGATTTCACATCAGGGTCAGTTTTCATTAAAATGTAAAAATAGTCAGACGCCTCAGATGGAGTTAATGTTGCAGGAGCGCTTTTATAATGATGATTTTTTTTTTTTGGACCTTCGTAACTTGATTAGTTCTGCAGATTTCGCTGTTTACGTGATTCTAGTGTAAAATCTGAAGACTCATCTGACTCTCTGTTTCTCACAACACACCCACTGCCTGTCTTTCAGGGTTTCGCTGTTATGCCAAATTCCACCGGAAGCGGCGTGTGACCAGGAGGAGGGGCCGCTGCGTGGTGCCAGAGTCAGTCAGCAGCGACCAGGGAGGCTTCATCACCATCTGAGGAGGAGGAATGACCCCATGACAGAGTAGATAATACAGCCAAGGCATCACGTGATCACTGTTAACGGACCATGTGCTGAAAGGTGACGGCTTGCTGGTTTGTGTGTAACTGATCCCACATCGTAAAGCATCCAAGTGCCAAGATCTGGTAAAAAAACACTAAACAACAGGCGGCTTAACTGCATACGTTTGTTTGAATGTTGCGCCGTTTGTTTAAGCCACTAATCCAGCAAATCACCATCTTTAAGCACATATTTAATTTTAGAGTTAAAATCCATACTCGAATCTGCTCTGGTCACTCCGGCGTTACCACAGAATCATATGTGCAAGTTTTTAAAGGAAACACAAAAACACCAATGACCGGTTTTATATTTGTTTTAACTTAAACGATTCACCTGGCTGGCTTCACATCTCTGAGTGAGATCTGCAAACATCTCATAGTTTTTGTGTTGCTGTTGGTTTGGTTTCATTTTTGAGAAAAAAAAGCAGATTATGTGAGTTTTGGAAACCCCCTTTTCTTTTTTCAGATGTCTCTCACAGTTTTCCGATCGTCTCTGTCCACCTAATCTGAGTCAAACAATGTTTACAAGTAATTTTTAGCATTGAATTACTGTGACTACTTTATTGCTTTAGGATCATTCAAACTGAGTCAAACACGCTGCCACTCACAGAAATGATACTAAAATGACTTGAAGTTTCTGTGTCAGATGTCTGCCACGTTTTCTTTCTAAAAGTTATTTGTAAATGCTATTTGAGCCCAGTCTGCTGTCCTGTGTTGTAAATATGAATGTGTTTGAATTGTCAACAACTTTTTGTTAAACTGACATGACTTCTCTTCAGATGTACTTAACAGTAGAACGATAAACAAAGACCTTCTTTTCACATGTCTTATATGTTTTATTTATACTGTGCTTAAACACGTTTGTCTCTATATTGTGTTTTTCTGTCTTTTTTTTTGTTTTTATGATTAAACACTTGCTAGGATAAACTTGTTGTGGTGTAAACGTGCCTTCATCTGTGTCAGGCATTAGCATTTAAAATTAATATTTATAATATTTCTAAATGACATACCTCCTCCAAAGGGTCACAGGATAAATATGGGGGGTGATGAGTTGATAAATGGAGTTGGAAAGAAGACAATATAAAACTTCTGCTTCATATAATAATATTAGTCTTCAAAGTTTTCACTTATCTTCACTTTTGTTTTGACATATTGGATAATTTTACTACTTGGAACTGTTAACAACCCCCAAATTTCTTCATGCATTTTTTAAGCATATCAAATGTGTTTTTCTTATGGAAAATCTTGATCTTAAATTAACTCTAGCAGTCAAATAATGCAGCAGAGTAAAATGCACAATACTTCCCTCTTAAATGTACTTGAGTGGTAATGTAATGCAAGGTAAAATAGCATAAAATGTAGTACTTAAATAAATGCAAACTCAGGAGGTAAATGAGCATCAGGAAGTTTTAAAGACAGCTGAGAGGCTCCTAGAACTTGGTTAAAGTTTTGAAAAAGAGAGAAATTCTTCTTTTGGATGCTTCAGAAGAATAAAAATCTTGCCACTAGTTTAAGTGACATTTTCTCAAAATGGATTTTGCCAGATGAACCGATTCCAAACACGTAATCTTTTCTCAAAAATGAGGATTTGTCTGAGTCAGTAGTAAGGCGCCATCTATCTCCACGTGATAAAATGAACGCTGCAATCTTTGAAGCTCATTATCTACCCAACCGCCCTGAACTGTGTCAGAACGTTTTAACGCGAAGCTTACGACACATTAGAGCAAGTACAAGCAATAACACTGAGTGTGTCTCAGATCCGAACACACAAGGCCTCTGAAAATCTATCCGTATCAATATTTGATTAGATGGAGAGAGTAAGACTCATTTTTCTTTCCTAACCACCAGCTCAGTCCGACTGTGATTGTGCCATCCTGATTTACAGCCAGAGAATAAAAGCAGTAGTGATGTATTTTTAATACTTACCTCTGACAGAGCCCTCTGGTGGAGTGCCCTGTTGAATCCTGGCCGGCAGCCAGCGCAGTGATAGATTACTCAGGGCCACATCCCGGCAGAGCTGTAGCTTCACATCACCCGACACAAAGGCCCTTCTGCCTTTCTTAATGCTTTCTTGAAGCAACTAATTACCAAAGTTGCTGTTTTAACCCAACTTTTCAAGATCAGGTCACTCTCCAAAGGACACAGGTGCAACAGAGGGAGAACAATTTGCATACGTATAAACAGAGCTGCAGGAAATCTGAGACAACAGACCATAAATCATGAAAAGAGATAAGAATATTTAAAAATGAAGTGCAGATGATGATTCTTTATCACAATCTAGCATCGCATTTATGCACTCTGACAGTCACTTGTCAAGTCTGCCGCAGCAGGTTGGGATCTGTTAGTCGCTCTAAAATTCCCTTTCCTCTGATGGTTAAAGACATTACACCTCAAATGAAATAACATGTCCCACATTTGTTACACCACAATCTCATTATGACACAAACATAAATACAAACACAGTCAGCACGGTGCATTAGGGCAGCTAAATTTGGCTCTGAAGTGTCTGAAAGCATAAAAACATCAATCAGAGGGAGACATTTTGTGTTTTGTGTGCTATCACAGGGGTCAGAGGTCACCATCAGGTCAGGGTTCACATTGGATATTGGCGTGCAGGAGCCATCTGCCATGCTTGAGGCACACAATAAATCATCTCCTTTAAGGTGTAAGAAGACAGAAGCACGAAGAAGAAACGAGTGGGAATGACCGAGAAGCTGTCTTACATTAGCATTTTAAAGACTTTGCTGCTGCTCTCGCCCACTGTGGCTTACAGTGAGTTCAGGGGTTAAATGTGCTTAAATCCAGAGACTGACGCCTTTACAGAAAAGCAATAGCGAGGAGGGCAAACGTCCGTCATTGAACCAAGAATATTTCATGATTTTGTGCGTTTAGGAAAGTGAGATGTGAAGAGACAAATATGGAAAGTCCATGTTTGTCTTCTTCAGTGGTGGAAGACGTACTCTGATCCCTTACTTAAATAAAAGTAATAATACGACAGTAAAAATACTCTGCAAGTACAAGTCTCGCATTAGAAATTCTGCAAAGTCTTATACAGCAAAATGTACTCAAAGTGTCAAAAGTAAAATACTCACTATGCAAAATCAGTCTTTTAAGAGTGTTGAATTATGGAGCTTTCATGGTCCCAAAATAAAAAAATATATCATATGATGTATAGTAAACAAATGCAGAAAAAAAGTAAAATCAAATAAAAAGTAGAATTTTTCCCTCTGAAATGTAGTGGGGTAAAAGTATAAATATATAAAGTACTTAAGTAGAGTACTTGAGTAAATGTACTCAGTTACTTTTCATCATTAATCTTTAATATATTTTATTTATGGATACATGAATGAAGAGTATGAGCATGCAACTTCATTTTTTACCTTTGAAATGTAATAAATAATATGATATTTAGTCACTTTATTTACTCTTAGCAGGACACTGACTGTTAAAGGGGAAAACACGAATGCACTTGTTTGATTTGGGACATTTTGACTTCTCAGACTTTTGACTGTGGTCCGACACATAAAGTCACAGCAGGAGGTCAGTAAGAATCAATGGTCATCCTCCTCTGGGGATCATGAATCCATACCGAATTCCATGGCCGACTAAGCCGTACTTGTGAAAACAGATACAGTATTTTTCCGCCGTGGAAGGGTGGATGTAAAAAAAAAAAAAATCTAATTACTTTTCCAAATGTCACAAACAAGCTCACAACACGACTGCAGAACATCAGCCTGAAATGTTCACTTCAACATTTAATTTGATCAACTGTGACCTAAATCTGACTCAGTGTGTACATCTGTACATGTTATCAACCTTTGTACTCACCCAAACCTAAACTAATTATGTTTTTCCTCAGAATTGATGAAATTACCTCTTTTGTTTTGGTTACGATGACCTGAAGGAGGAGGAAGCTGCAGGGGGACAAAATACTTCATTAATCCTTAATATTAATATTGTGGCACCACTTTAGACCAGACTGAAACTATTTAAAGCAGCATGTGCAGACACTGATGATCCATCAAGCGTCATGATCAAGTCGAAATATGAATTTGTGCATTTCTTTGGTTTATGAACCCCCTTGATGAACTTTCCCATCATCCTTCGCTGCACTTTGTCTTTAGTACCGATTAGCAATTGTTGCTATGCTAACACACCAAACTATGATTGTGAAGATGGCGAAATAAGAAACAAACTTTGCACCATGAAAGCATTTTTATGAATATTTCAGACGATGGCGAGCTTAAATATTGTTTAAGAGATGTTTTGCTTGAAATATGAAAACTGATTGATGACTGATTGACTGCATACATTGAGAAGTACTGAATTTAAACACAAAAAAACTGCCTTTAAGCATTTTTTATTTGAAACACAAGCTGCATGAAAACCCTCTATCAGTCACAGTAAGGCCTTTTTTCAAATCACCACACCGCTGCCGACATGTGATGTGCTGCACGCCATGTTAATGTTTTTTATTGAACAAATGAGTGCAAATAGTGAAATACACCAAATATAAATCCAGTCGATCCAGTTGTTTTCTGCAGCTTAACTGAGAAACCGACAGTTTTGCTTTCTTATTCTTTTTCTTTTTTTTTTTAATCTTCAGACGGACTTGCCACATTCCCGATCATTCATAATGAACCACAGGAGGGACACGCCACGCTCACTGAGGGCTGCAAATAAAAAAAAAAAGTGTGACCAAAGTTGAAACTCATGTGGTTTCTTCTTTCTTGACACACTGAAGGCCAGAGAAGGGGGAGGAGGAGGAGGGAGGAGGAGGGGTGAGGATGGAGGAGTCACATGGGAAGTAGTCAGGCTGCTGTCACATGGTTCATGTTTGCAGGCTGAGCTGAGGGGAGGAGGAGTCTTGAAGAGAAGTTTGTGTAAGAGAAACCTGCCATACCCTTTCATGTTTCCCCATCAACAAGTAGCAGAGCTGCTTCGACCAAACAGCCAATTATGGAGATCCCTGCCATAAATCTAAAGGTGAGTTTGGGTTTTTACCTGATTGTCACGTTGGAGGTGTGTGTGGCGGGCCGTCTTTGTGCAGGGTTTAACTAAATTAGTTTTGCTGCTCAGTTCTCACTTGTAATTCCTCTTTGTGGCAACTACCTGCCTCTGCTTGTGACACAGATCACAGTAAACCTGTGAAATGTTGGTGGGGATTTATGAAGTGGTAGAAGAAAAGCATACAGTTATTTAAAAGTAAGACTTTTTAAAATAAGACTATACAGGTGTGTTTTCACTGAAGGGCAGCTGGGTTGTGGAGTAAATAAACATAAACATAGTCATTAATCTGCAATTATATGAGATATTAACAAGATATATTTGTGTACAGCTTTGTCAAAGATAGCAAATTTTCTACTGGAGATGGAAAGAAAATCAAACCCACTGTTTTTCAGATGAACCAAACAGCAATATCTTGTCAGTCATTCCTGATTTCTGCACTTGTCTGTGAAAATGTCCGTAAACTTAAGTGGTTTTCTGTAAGGAACAAGAAGTGGACAGATGCCCACGAGTCACGTTATGGCTGTTCAAAATGGAGAAGCATGAAAGTGGATTATACCGAAGTGCTGTTCGTCAAAGGTTAAAGTGGTGTAAAAGCAGTTTAAAACAGCTCAGAGACTTTGACTGAAACGTGATGTGAAAAGTCAGAAAAGAAAACACGTAAATGCAACTAACACAGTATTTTTCTGAATAGCCCTTATTTGTCCAATCATCTTCCAAAGGGATTCAGTTTACCTAGATATAAAAGAGAAAAAACAAGAGTTCCTCACTTTGGAGATGCCTGATAGTTGGAGTTTTTAATTAATAAATGATTAATTGTTTGTCATTCATTCATTTTATGTCTACTGACTGATGTTCCAGCTGTAGACAGAACTGTCTCAGACTACATGGGAAAGTACTAAAAAGCATTTTAAACTCTCGTCTTTTCTTCTCTATCACAGGCTATAGTACTGGTGCACTGGCTGTTTACAATATGGTGAGTGCGAGGTGGCGAGGTCTCTCTCTCTGTTTTCTTCACAAACCTGAGGAATTTCTCTCCTCTTCTGGCACACACATCCACACAGAGACTCTTTATTCAGGCCCACTCTGTATCCTCCTCTGTGCTTTGAGCTATCACACATAACACCTATGAACTGTGTTGTGTTTCCTGCAGGGGATGCATGGCGTGGCTGCCCACGTCCTACGCTTGGGGGAACTTCAGCGTTTTAGCTGTCGGGGTCTGGGCCATCGCGCAGAGGGACTCCATCGACGCCGTGCTCATGGTGAGCCTTCGCCCTTCGCTTCTTAACATCATGTGACGGAGTCTAACTATAGGCACGGCAACGCGTATCTGTGTTAACCTATTTGTCTGGAATCTGGGACAATCTGTGAGCGTCCCTTTGAGAAAGATAGCCGATTCCTTTAATCCTGCACAGAGCACGGTGGCCGCGGCCTTCACGGTGCATCGGCTCACAGCTCCCGATTCAGAGAGATGTTTTCAGACCAGACTGTAGTGTTTTGGTCAGTCCTAAGTATGCTTTTATCGCAGTCCAACACAAGTCAAAGAGTCATTTTAAGCCTAAAAAAAAAGTCAACCCCTCTGAGCTGTGAATCAGGTTTTCATGGTAACAATCAGTGACACTTGCTGACCAGTGGCACCAAATGGGAAAAAAAAAAGAGGAAAACATGGCTCGTAATTTGTTTTTTATTTACCAGTGTTGCAGAGCCAGTAATGAGAATGAAAAGGGGGTTTTGGAGAGAGCAGTAACCTGTTGTGAATATAGAGCAGTGAGTCATCTGTAAAGGTGAACGACCAAGTGGGGGGTTGGTTGCTGAATGTAAGGGGCCCTCACCTGAAGAGGGTCCACAAAGATACTAGGCTGAATATTTAAGGATGCAGGGAGGGGCCCGGAGAGAAAGCCATGTTTAACAGGGTGTAGAAATTTGTGCTACGCCTCCTGGTTGTTTGTCCAAAGAGACTGATAGACGAGTTAGACGAGCAGCTCAGCTCTGCTACAGGTGTGCACAGTGGTGAGACTTTACCCTGCAAGAATTGCTGGAAATGTTCTGAATTTTGAAGGGAGCTGAGCAGTTTGACACAGTCTCTCAGTCAGCCATGTCTTTTAGTTTGAGGGGGGAAAAGAGAGGCTTAATTTGCCCATGACTCGTGGCAACAAGTGGATGGCTTTGTGAGACGGATTTAACCATCTGATGTCTAATTTTTGTTAAATCTGAATCAAAGTCCGTCTTTGTGGAAGTTCCCTAGACCGTCCGACCGATGCCAAACACATACACCACAGCTGAGGGTCAAGTAGAGGCACCTCAGGAAAAAAACAACAAAAAAACAAGGTGTGCAGCATCTCTTTCGATGACATGTCTGACAGTAATAGAGTCTGACTGTCAGCGCCATTGGGAAGGGACCTTTGGGGAGCCTTTTACCTTGTGTACTTTAAAGTCCATTGTCACTGTTGCTGACATCTGGGGTCCCTCAGGAAAAGCTGTGCAAAGTGGGGAAAATGAAAGCAGAAAAAGTTAATGAATGCACATGATTCTTTGCGGATCATGACGCATCTTCAAAGTCAAATCAGCCATACGACTGACAGAAGATCTCTGAGACTGTCCTGCTGTGAGATTAGTTACTCCAGGCTTTATTTTCTCAAGTGTCTAAAGTGTTTTCAGTGTCTTTTTGTCAACTCATCAAATATTTAATTCACATTTCTTTCCTTTTTATGGCTTTTTGAGAACTATTTCTCATGCCGAAAATATGAATTTGACTGTCCCAGATAATGAAGGCAATAGAAACGTTTCTGAATTCTTTGTTTTTTTTCATCTTATTTTCCTCTGCGGTGATTGCATTTTTCATCCAGTGTTTTTTCCAGTTAGAGTTATCTCATCTCTTATTTTTCCCCAGAATTGAAATGACTTTATTTTCCACTCGCAGTATGTTATGAGGAATCGCTCCCTGTGGCACAACTATAGAGACGCGTCGGCACTTGAAAGCAGAAAAGCACTTTCCGTCCTGACATGTACAGTACGTTCAAAGGCCTGATGAGCCATCTGTGTCCATTAAAGACATCTCTTTCTCTCTTTTCTCTCTTTTGTTCTCCCGCCGCAGTTCCTGATGGGGATGGCCGTGACAATATTGACTGACATCATCCATTTTGGGATCTATTACCCACTGAATGACTTCGCGGCAGAGAGGGGAAGGGATGTGTTTCGCTTCAGCGCAGCGATGGCCATCCTCAGCCTGCTGCTCAAGCCCGTGTCCTGCTTCTTTGTCTACCAAATGTACCGCGAACGAGGGGGAGATTACAACGTTAACTTTGGTGAGTGCCACGGGACTCAAGCGCAGCAACACAAGGAGCATCTGCAGACTTTTGAGGAGAGATGACTGCAAATTTTTAGCTGTCCTATGAAGACATCAACAGGAATTTAAATGATCCCAAAAATTAGATTCTTACAGCAGACAGTGATCTTTGAGGATACTTAAGTAGGATATTATTCCATTTTTGATAAGCAAATGACGTAGAAAACAACTTAACAAAACAAGATTTCATTAAGCAAATACATGTTGTGATATAATTTCATAAGCAGTGAGAAATTATCTAAAATATTTGAGGTTTCCGTTCTCCCCACAAACTAAAAGAAAGTCCAAAGTGTGACCAAAATGCCGGAGGTACCGTGTGATGCGTGTGTCCAGGGGCGCTCTGAGATCCTGCCTGTGTTGTTTTATGCCGTTTGTCATGAAAGGCCTGCCAAGTGCAGCTCAAACTGGGGAGACTCTGTGCTTAAACCACGGGCAGATGATTCCACAGTCAAACTAATTAGTCACAGTCACAAGACGTTTTCAGATGCAGCAAAATATCTGAGCTGCGGTGCGGCCCGGCGAAGGAAAACACTTCTCCACGAGCTGTTTATAACTTTTGTGCGCACAACGATTTCTACTGCATGGAAGAACATACTTAAAACCTGTGCAGGCTGAAAAAAAAAAGTATGCTCTGCCATGATGGAAAAATCGTGCAGGATTGATGTGAAAGAAAAAAAACGAGTCTGCACCAGAGCAGCGTGTTTCGTCCACAGAAGTAGAGATTTTGTGATGTTTATTGACCCTACAGCTCTCTCCTCGTGGACAAACAGATGATAATTACACTTCTTCCATCGACTGGTCAGGAGATACTGAAGATGTGTCCTTTGATTAATCGCGTGTGGCCATTGATTTTTTTTTTTTTTGGACTCGCATTCGTGCTGCTGAGAGCTTTTTCCATCAGAAATCCCACTGAGCTGCGACTTTCTGCTGGACTCTTGTGTTATTAATGGCTTCATCTATATGGATTAACCAAAAGTGGTCGTATTCGTTGCTTCCAGTTTAGGAATCTGATGGTAGGAGCGGGAATTATGGAAACGTTTCCACCAATGAGAAACTTTCGTAATATGAGGGCATATCCCAAAAAAATAGGATCTCAAAATAACAAGAAGCTCTCTCAAAATAATGAGTCAGTGTCTCAAAATGTCAACTTCTCATTATATTGAGACACTAACTCATTATTTTGAGGGTTTCTTATTATAATGAAGTACATGGTGAAAATGTGCTTGCATAGAGAAGTCAGTGTTTGCCTTTGTACAAAGGACAACAAAAATAAACTAAACGAAACCAGCAAGGTTGTGATTAATTATTGGTTGTAATATTTTAGAAAAAGAGTTAAAACATATTTTCAATGTAATGGCACGTCTCCTTTATTTGCGACCGACGCTGCAGTTGACAAAATAAATCTCCTGATCTGACTGTTTGGAGGATAATTGAATATTGATGAATCTACTCTGTGCGATTTTACCTTAACACCACACACACACACACAGCAGGTACATCCATTAGACTGGTGATTGGCTGCGTAGCGCCTGATGAACGTGGCTAATGTTAGTCGCAGACAGTGTGTGTTTTAATTGCCGTCTGATTGCATGGCTGCCATTAACATGGTCCCCTGCTGCTAAAGCACTCTGGGAAACAGGCAATCAGGTGCATGTGAGTGAACTGTTGATTCAGGCATGCAGGGATCCCTGAATTTATGCTGGTTTACAACACATTTAACATTAAATTGGCCGCTCGCCCAACACCTCCCACACACACGCTGAGGCAAGCAATATACATGGATACCGAGTAAGAGCGACCAACAGTCTGTAAACAAGTTTTAGGATAAAAAAAACAAATTTCCAAAATAAAAAGTTAAAAATGAAATTGTAAGTTAAGTTTCTCGCTGTGTTTTTTTCTGCTCTAATGAGCCCTGCAAACGTTGGCAGCTAACTGGCTCGAGTAGTTGAGCTTATCATTAGAAAACTATATTATTTTATAGGCTGACAGGTCGTGAGGTCCGGGGTCTTACATGCTATCATATTACATTATTATTAGTTTAACGTTTAGATTTGGGAGAGTTGACTCCAAAGATAGAGGTTTGGTTAGTCCTGTGTTTTTTATGGCTGAGTTGATCTTACATTTTTCTTCTCATTAAACTGCACAGAATTACAACGGCTAGCAAGCTACCCTGCAGTACTGAGGATTTATAAGCTTAAAGTACCAGTGTGAGGGGATTAAGTGGCATTTAGTGGTGAGCTTGCAACAAAACGAATACCCCTCCACTCACCCATCCCTGCCCAAGCGCGTAGGACAGTGATCGCCAACCCTGCGTGTTTCAGGTACCTCCCCGCTTGAACACGCCTGATTCTGATCATTTATCACGTTGCTGAAGCTTATCGAGGGCTTGAGAACAAGTTGTGAATCAGAATCAGCGGTGTTGAAACGGGGAGGTGCTCTAAAACATGCAGGATAGCAGATCTCCAGGAACAGGGTCGGTGACCTCTGACCGCTCTGTAGAAGAGCACTGGCTGATGTATATGAAGGGCTCAATCTAAGCTAATGAAAATAGGTGATTATAAACTAAGGACATTTTATTCCATTTCTACCAACATATCCAACTAAATCCAACACATCGTACCTTTGAAGTCATGTGCATTTGTCAGCATCATTACATGGCTCTGGTTTAGCTAACATGTATGCATCAAATATATATTTAAGAGGCTTTTCAGGTTTCTCATTTTGTCATTTCAAACTTTTTCATCAAACTCTGTCATCGGCATTTGTCATCTCAGCTGGAAAAGTCGACAGTCGCAGGTTGAAAATGATAAACCTGCTTTTGTTTGCATCAGTTTTAAATCAAGGACAGAGTTTGTCAAAAATGAACTGCAATTTTAAGTGGTAAAATCTATTACTGTTATCATAAGTGTAAGTGTTTTTGAACAGAAATAGCGACGGCGACTGAAGGAGGGCAGTCTTAGCGCACCGTTAATGCCCTGAATGTTCCCAGCCGATCTGTGATTACGCAGTCAATTAATGCGAAATCCTCCTGAGTCACAATTTGTCAAAAGCTGAGTTTCCCTGTTCTTTTCCTGCATGTCGTCATCTCCGACCTTAATCTGTCTCGCTGTTTGTCACGCTGTTTTTTTTTTTTCTAAGTGATCACTCGTGTTGTCTCGTGTTTTTTCCTGTTATGATTTGACCTTGATTTCTCTTCTCTTCTCTTCTCTTCTCTGCTGCTGACCTCTGACCTCTCAGACTTAGAGACCTCTGTGGACAGTCGCTGCACTACGGATAGTGCTGACAGTGCTTTTATCGGCCGCCGCTATTGATCCCCGGCTTCTTTCCCGCCTTTTTTTTAGACCATTTCTCTTCTCCAATCATCCTCTTCCATCCTCTCCCACACAGGAAGTAAGATTACAAATCAGGCTGCAGGACGAAAAAAAGAAAATGACTTTTCTTTTTCTCTGTATTTTATTTGTGTGTTGTTGATGTTTTGTTGTCCATCTTTCTCTTCTTTAGTTATTTACGTTCACTTTTCTTTCCATCACCATCTGCTTGTATAAGTGTGTCTGTCAGCACAGTGCGTTTGCATGTCCGTTGTGTTTTATGGGTTTGTATGTTTCTGAAAAGTTTGCATCCATGTATTATTCATATTTTTTACTCTCCAGACACCTCATTTGTGTTTGTGTATTCTGTTTGCATATATTCAAAGCAGAGCCGCATGATGGTGCACATTCTCAAATCAGCCTAATTAAAGTCAACATAATGCCGCCTTACAATAAACAATGGATGTGACCTGTTTGAAATACACACTCATAGCGGGATGGATTACCGGAGGTTCGCTGAGAAACACGAGGCAGTTTTTTAAAAAGAGGTATTAATGTATTTTTAAATGAAATAAAACAATAAAAATCACAGTTTTGTGGAGGATTATCAGTAACGTGGACGTATGCTTTTGCATCCGAGCGCTTCTGCAGTGAAAGTAAACGAGGTGTTTGATTAGCATTAATATGTGCATGTTTGTCACAGTAATAAGCCTCCGGGCCGCGCAGAGGTGAGAGCGAGCTTTGAACTCCCCAAAAACATGTCGTTAATATTCTGCCCGTGTCATGCTTGTTTTCTGGGCGTCATGAAGAGTCCTATAAGTCAGAATACGGCCTTATTAGGATTCATTATGAAGCACGTTTACATGAGGTATGATAAATCGAGGCAGGTTTTCAGCGTAAAGAGCTCTTAAGTGTCCTGGATTACGGATTAGGAGACCCCGCTCACATGAGACAGGCCGTTAAAGGCTCATTTTCGGATAATTGATGGCGGTCTGTTTCGGTTAGCCGCAGAACAAGCAGCTAATCAGGCGGCAGTGGAAGTAAAAAGAGAGAAATTTCAGCAACCACTCAGAGCTTTTCTTTTTTTTTTTTTTCCCACTCATCAGAAGCAGTGTGTGGTTCACTGTATGCTGGCAAAGACTGTTTCCAACAGTATAATCTATATTTATCCAAAGGGGGCCAGATGCTTAAGTCAAGATAACAAATCTGTCCAATTGTGTCATGAATCTGTATGAAACTTGGGGGAGGAAATGAGTGCAAACCTTTGAAAATCAAGCAGAAAATAAGCGGCGCAGAAGCTTTCTAAGGGCTCCTTTCTTCTGCAAACAGTTTTTAATGCGTATATTGCAAGTTTCCGGATCAGCCACAGTGTTTCTAAGCAGGTATGATCATGAATAGTACATTTGCGTGGGTGCGGGGGTGTGTTGAAGACTTTTTTTTTGGCTTGTCCACGCAGGTTTCCCCACCGTATCTCGAAACAGGGACGCCTACCAGTCCATTGACCACCAGGACGAGTCCACCAGCCCGGCCAACCCCTTCAACTCGGCCCAGGACAGCAAACCCGGAGCACGCACATACTGAGAGAGCCAGGCGGTGAACAATGCAGTGTTTTCCTCTGACTTTTTATGCAGCAGTACAGCCCTTGGGGGGGCGTTTTTTTGATCCCACATCGGCCCCTCTGTTTCGTGCAGTCGGCCAGCTGCAGATTGCGGCACAGAAAAACAAATCGAGTCCTTTTATTGTGGCAAGTCATTAGCTCTGCTTGGGTTTTTACAGTGAAATGTGGCGTAATTAAGCCTCTTAATTTTTTTTTTTTTTTTTTTTCAAAGGTGGAAGTGTTTTTTTGCTGAGCTGGCACATCACTGCTGAATAAACACAGAGGAAACACTGCTCTACACTCCCATGCTGTGTTTCTGTTGTTTCCACTTACTATTTTTAGTAGAGAAGTGCTGAATGGAAGTGTCTGCAGCGGTTTACTTTTTTCCAAATGAGTCTTATTTTTTTTTTTATTTTTTTTTTTTTTACAAACGTGGCACTTACAGACATTAAGACAAGAGTTTTGTCCGTTTCTCTTTGTGATCTGTAGATTTTTACATTCTCCTTGTACGCAATTATTTTATTTCCAGTTAGTCTTTATGGCACAGAAACACTAAAAGCACCAGACGGTTTTTAACACAAAAAGACTGAAATGAATGTTCAGTGTCGCGCCTTAGAAGCTACCTTGTGCCTTTTTTCGACCCGTAAGAGCTGTGAAATCCTTGGATGGAGCCGAAGACACGACGACCACATTGAAGTTACAGGCGTTTCTTCTCACAAATGGGCAAGAAATTTGTTAAACCTTTGACGCACAGTGCAGCATGCAGACGAGTACAAGTGTTCATTTATCTTCATCTGTTCATTTATCTTGATGCTGAGCTATGCAAAGTCCAAATTAATGGTACTGTCTTATCTGGCACTGTACTTATGAAAACTACGTATAAATGTAAAGATTTTTTTGTAACGATCTTTGTCAAGATTTGCTGTGCATAAAAAAAACAAATATTCTCATTTCAAACCCTTTTAAATGTGTCAGTCTTACAGTTATTGGCGTACAAATGAAGGGCCTCTGAACTGCCATAAAGGCTGTTTTGAAATGTAAAAGTTTCAGTAAATGTCATTAAATTACAAACCACATGCCTCTGGTAGCTATTGATCTGTTAGAGTTGATGTTTCTCGTGTATAAGATAATAGATGTGAGACTGTTTTTTTTCATATCACAAATGTTAAATGAACATTTTTCATCTTCAGCTCAGTTTCTGATGACGTAATGTTGATAGCGGTAGAGCGGAAGGAAAGCGGACGATGTGGCTGTGAGGTTGATTGTGCGGCATGGTTGCATCATTAAGTTTTTTTTTTTGTGGGGTTTCAAGTTTTGAGTTCCTGTTCTGAAATCACAATAACATGTGTGTCAGGTTGGTTATGTGAAATTACTCCTGCTGTAGTAGTAAGGTCTTTTGAGTCATACACATATATCACCAGATGCACCGTGTTTGCTTATATATTTTATACCTTAATTCAGTTACGGGGGAGAGAAACTCTCGCCTAGACTCTCTTTTATGATCAAACCAAATCATTTCTAGCTGCACACCCAGGGAGCCTATAGAAATAAGAGCCCCTCATTATCACTAAAATACCTCATGCTGTCCATGATAACTTTGCAGAAAAGCGCCATGTTGGAGGAAAACAACACAGCAATCCTTTCACAATAAACTAGTATGTGTTTCCCGGCGCTCGCTGATGATTGTGGATCTGCAGAAAGGAAACAACTGTTTAGAATGAAAATATTTCTTAAAGCTATGCTATCGCTCCAGAAACACTGTAGGTAAGAACAGGCTACTTCAGAAGTGTCTTTAATTAATCAAAGTGAGTTTCTATAAGAAACCTCCAAAATATCAACTTTCACTGAAAAAGTCATCGTGTAGATTTTAATTATTTTTATATTTGTATTGAATATTTTTTCTTTCTCTGTAAAAAATCTAACTCTTCTTTTTTCCACATGCTGTTTCAAAAGGTAGTCAAGTCCTAGAATAAGGTAGCTGCAGTAGCTTAATGTCTCTTTCTCTGAGAAAGGACACATTTCAAAGGCACAAGGCTGGATTACTTTAAAAGATACAAGGACTGTTACCTCTGCTGAAATCTAGTTTTCACTAAATTAATATTTTAAGAGAAGAAGATGAGACATGTGGGCTGGATGTTTTTATGAAAAATACTGCAGCTGTGCCTCCTGATTGTTCCAAATGCTCTTTTTTCACATTTGCCACATCATATTTTCAGTTTTCCACGGTGACAGTGTTTGCTGTCGTCAGACCCTTTTTTCATTTCAAGGTTGCTTCTGCTTTGCAAGTGTTTTTCCTGAAAAAATAAAGAACAACAATAATAAAATTTTGCTGAATTAAGTTTCATAACAGTGATGCACTGATTGCACCGAGGCTTTATGTGACATTCGTGTCCGTATGCAGAGAAATGTAAAGCCTTTTCAGTCCAACTGCTTCTATACATACAAGGCATTTCAGATTTTTCTCTCTCCATTCTTCTCTTATGTATTTGTTCTTCTTTTCTGTTTATTCTGCTCCAGTCAAATATCTCTTCATTCCTCTGATTTTATTCATCCAACTAGACAACACATTTATTTTCCTCTTCATTCACTTGCATTTTTTTTACACTCCACTGTGCATGCCTCCTTCATTTTTTCACTCAGTACAAAAAAAGTTGTAACTCAGCTCAACCGCTACCTACACAACTCACCACAGCAGCACGTGACACAGAAATGTTAAAAACATGAAAAAGCATCAAGAAAGTTAAATTTATTTTCTTCCAGCAGCATACCAAGAGTAATTAGAGTGATAATGCTGGATGCACCTGGAACGTAAAAACACCTGACGTTCATATTTCATCCATACCCCAGGTGGAAACATTCCTCTTCGTATAACATAAGTGTTGAAGTAGAACGCACATAATATTAACTTGTAGTCAAGGTTTCTCTCCCTGATGGCTCTCATTATTGAGACACAGCAACCCTGGTTAGTTTGAATGGTCCATTGTCCCGAAAAGTGGAGGCTGCAGACCGTGAACCCTTGAAGAAAGAGCCTTGTCATTTGTTTATATAGAGCAGTGCCTCTTAGGCTTCTTAAGATAGCGTGAATGGAAATTCCAGCAGCGGTTTTGTACACGTCCATATGAGCAAACGCACACCAGCGTCCCTCTGTGCCACAGCAGCTGCATGTTCAACACCTCAGAGCAGAGGACAAACATTTTTACTTTTTATAGGTAGACAAGCTGCACTTTTTGATGTCGGTCCATCTGGTTCAAACACACAAGAGTTGAGCGACAGAACAGCACAGAAAATAGGCTCATCAAATGTCACATCCATCTTTACTTTCTGACAGCAACAAGTGTAAATACAGTTATAGTTAAAAAATGGTGAATAATTATTTATAGAAGATGCATATTAATATAATTCTTAGGAAAAACAAGTTGGTGATGTAGGCTAGATAATGACTCACTGACCTTGAACTTACATGTAATGCTTTATTTTATGGGTCCATAATTTCCTCATCTTTTCCTAATGAGTTTCCTAAAAGACCTGTTGTGTTAAATATGATACTCCTCTAATAAATTCATTTAAATTAACTGCTAACTCTTTCTAACAGTGTATAGCAGCTGAGCACGAAAACAATGTGGAAAAACTCTCTACAGGAAAACATACAATTTGACTTTAATTGTAAGTCAATGTGATATTTTAAAAGATAAATCCCATAGTAGTCCTATCCTATAGTAACAAAATCCTGTTTTCACTTTGTCATTGTGGGATATTGAGTCTAGATTGATGAGGGGCGATGTAGGTATAAAGCTGTGAAGGGACTGAATACTTTGCGTATTCACTGTTTTTAGAGAATTCATAATAAATTCCCATAATACATTAATAATGAAAGAATAACAATTACACATAGCTTGTGTTTTATTTCAGTGAAACTACTATAATAAGCAAAATGTTGCATAATATCATCTCTGAAACTTTCTAGGAAACTGTTTGGAAACTATCTTGACCCGTAGCTAGTTACTCTAAATAACTTGTAATCTCTTACTCAGTAGAAGCACCAGAACATTTTTGAATAAACAAACCAACACAGACATAATTGATCAAGTCCTGAATCACCCAACTGATACTTTACTCTTCAAAAGAAGACAAGAAACAAAGACGTGTCGAGTTTCTCTCAAGTTCACACAGCAACAAAAAACATTATTCAGAGGCAGTTTGCTCTGATGTATTAACATCTACAGTTTTTTGGTTATTTGCCACATTGTAGGTCAGCCAATAGGGGTGTCAGCCAATAGCTGTCCATAAAACTAAGACTCTGCACAGATTGATAAAGACTGAAAAACCCAAAATACGAAAGAGGAAACAAGTTTATAGCGGCTGTAATTAAATAACGAAACCAAATTTCTCAGACTTGAAACTGGAATTAAGTTATTTTTTTTCACTCTTACCCAGGTAGAGATGAGATATTTATCCAAATCAGGACACAACCAACCTAAAATTATAGAATTATCTGTTAAAAATGGTCACAACAATCAGCATGTTTCTCTTTTTCTTTGCTTTTGTGAAAGTGCCAAGCAGAGGGCCAAATGAGTGAGTAACCTGTGATAATGGTTCATTTGTGCCGAGCTGCTGATCAGAACGGGAGCAAAAAGAAAAGGAATGAAAGGAGGCGAGACGGAGGAAGAGGATGGTGGGTGGGTGGGGGCGAAGGTGGTGGAAGGAGACGAAAAAAGGAGGAGTTGGTGGGAGGAGGTGAAGATGGAAGGGGGAGGAGGTCTGGCCAGCAGCCCAACAAGCTGTTGATTAATAAGGAGCTGCTGGGCTGCCTCTCCTGAGCCCTGCATGCACGCAGGTTTGACACATCCTCAGGCTCGCACCTGTGATTCCTCCGAGTCAAGGACACGCTCGCTCGCTCGCTCGCTGCCACTGTCGGCCGTCGCAATAAAAGGAACTCAATTTGTCAGACCTGTTATTGCATTAACGACGATCCCCGGAGAGGTTTTGAAAGAATGAATTTGCGGCCTTCAGGACCGCAGACTTCCAGCACGAGGAGGGGACGTCTCATTTACAGCTTCTTGAAGTGACCAATATCTTTTAAATCAAATTGGGTGATGTTTTTTTTTAAAGGCATCTGTGTTGTTTATTCTTTATAAGACCTATGGCAGCAAAAATAACAACTTTAACTGCTTTATAATTGTAAAATAGAAAGTCCGCTTCATATATGACAAGTGACTGAGGTTAATAATGATTCAAATGACATGAAGTTTCTTCTATTATGCCTCTGTGCCAATTTAAATTAAAAAAAAATCAAAATTAACACCCTGATTAAGTCATACAATGTCAATTTACCATTTTTATCAAACACAAAAATATTATTCTCTGTTTTATAGAATACTTATATACTTGTATGTGATTTTTCTTCTCTACCCTTGCACCAGTCTTTTGTTTGCTTTTTCTTAAAGAAAAATGCAAATAGCCTGCTTTCTCCTTGACACACTTCGAGATGTAGGCCAAGAGGACGGGAATAAAAATATGACCCTCAGAGCTGCTGGGGTCACATTAAAACCTTTGGCAATGACTCCCGAGTTAATTATACAGCACGGGGACAGTGAGTAATAAAGAATATTGACACGCTTTGACTTACATTCCTCTAATCGGTGAAGGGGAGGAACAATCCCTGACCTGCAGGGGAAGATCTCAGTAAAGAAAGTGGCGCACAAATAGTCTCTCTTTCTTAAACATCTCACTTAACCCCCACCTGCTGCCCGACAGTAAGGAAAGTCTGAGAAGCAGTCATGCTCAAAAACCCTCAGAGATTAAACCAGTGGACAGATGAAATTGATTCGGGAATGACATTTTTATGCCTCAAGCACCGCGAGTCCCCTGAGAGGGCTCCCCCAACCCTTGACCTTTTCACACTGTGGCCTCGTGCATCTGTCACCGCCGATAACGGCGTCAAAATTGATTCCAATTACCCTCCAGTCCACGGCAGCCTGCAGAGAAGGGGGTCAACAAATCCCTCACCGATAGGCAAGGGAGTGGTTGTTTTTATATGTTGGGAATGAAATAAAACAAAGTAAACACCGTGAAAAACACTGCTTGTTGTCTCCTGGGGGCGTTCTGTGAGGAGGCTGAAAAAAGCTGGACTTACTGTGAAAAGCCTGACTTAAGTTGAGCTAAACTGTTTAAGCCGTTAAACCAGACCTCGTTAATAAAGGACTCGGCATGTGCATGACTCTAAACCACATCCCCACAAGAGGAAGACCTATAAAACAAATACGATGCAAAGAAAACCCTGTTAACTAAAAAAGTAAAAAAGCTATCACGAAGTATATCAGAGAATATTTGCAAAGAAACAAACTATTGCGTGTTAATTAGTGAGCTTTAGTAAGTAAGTAGCTTTATTTATACGGCAGCTTTCGAGAGCAGAAATGCCGCAAAGTGTTTTACAAAAAGAAGTGAGTGAACACAGAAGAGAAACCAAAATAGCACAAGTAAAAATAAAAAATAAGAACAAATCAGTCTTTTTAAGTTGTCAGCAGCGTCTTAACAGGGACAGTTCAGGTGTCAGGACTTCAAAAGGACAGTCCCCCATTTAGTTTTAAGCCTGAATCCAGGAACAATTAGTAGGCGATGATCAGAGGACCTGTATGTATGAATGTAGGGCTGCAGCAGATCTCTAATGTAAGCAGGTGTCTGACCCTTCACCTTGAATACTTCTGCAGGTGTCGGTACCTTTAGACGGAGCCAGGCTAGCTGTTTCCCTCCCGTTTCCAGTCTTTAAGCTAAGCTAAGCTAGCCGGGTGTCTGGGTTTACCTCACAGACATAAGAGCTGCATCAACCTTCTCATCTCACGATTGGCTAGAAAGCAAATAAAAATCCTGTCCTTTTTTAATCTGTCCTGGGACCAGGAGTTAGGATAAAGTTAGCTGGACATATTTTAGGTTAGTTAGCTGCAGATAGGCCATCAAACCTTTGAATAGATGGGAATTATGGAGGCAAGATCTCTTCCCCCTTTCTGTAAGTACGCCCCTGTGCATTTATCTTATTCGAAGGCCACAATCCATAAACCAAGTATGACAACCTATTAAAATATATTAACCTGTGAAATCTTTGCAGCCAAGTGCAGTTTTGTGCGCAGCCTAGTTAAGACTCCTAGCTGTGTTTTCCACACTCATTATATAAGCGTTTGTGATTTTATCCTCAATCTGCTCTATTTACTCTAATTATATTCTTCTTAATGTAATACTCTTTTACTTCTTCAGTGACCCAATTTTTTTTCACGGAGATCATTAAATTTTCATTTGATTGTATTTTTAATGTATTTTTCTCAACTGTGTGACGACGACTTTCAAGTTTTTAAAAAATGAAGCCTCGGAGGCAGGATTCTTCCTCTGTTTGAGCGTCGACCCCGGCTGCTGCTGCAGCAAAGTGAAGCGAACAAAGGTGGGTATTGTCTTAATTGCTAAAAAAATGAGAATCATCTCTCAATGAACTTTACCTCCAAATGAGCCACGAGTGCCTCTAAAAACCAACTTTTTTTTTTGTAAAATGAAATAACCTTCGGGCACCCCTCCCCTCTCCTCTTTGAGCTGTAGGGGAGGCAGCCCAGCAGAGACTGAGAGAGAGGGAGAATAATGAACAGTGAACGTGGACCTGGTGGTTCGATGAGCGCAGATGATGAATGACCACGGGGAGGGAGTACAGGACCATAGCAGAGGCACAGCCATTTGTTACTCCGCTGTCACAAATGTATTTTTAATGAATCTGCACCTCTGACTCCTCTGCAGAGCGGGACTGTTCCTTAAGGCCAGCGTGACCCCAATATTTCCTGCGAAGCGGCGGCTCTGAACAAACCCACTTTAGCTCTGGCTGTGTAATGTAAATAACCTTCTCCTTCTAGAGTGCTGAAGCCATCAGTCTCACTCCTCATTATCATCCTTACCTGTGCCGAGAATAGGGGCCGCTTCTGTCTGCGCGCTGGTAGCAGGTGGGGAGGTTTCACCTTGAATCGCTTCTGTGCTCTGAGCTCTAAAAGATGTTGTTTTTCTTGGTATAAAAACATCCTTCAGAAAAGAAAAAAAAAGCTCTTAGTGTTGGCAGCACTATCTCCTTAATAATTTCAAATTCAAATATTTTTTGGTGATTCATGTCAGCTCCTTTTAGATTCCCCTGTCTTAGCGGGAGGGTAAACACCTTTATGTTCCTCTTTTTTCAGTCGTAACATGGCATCTGTTTAAATATGCCAACATGATTAATTAAGAAGAATATATGGGGGGAAAAGGAGAAAAGGGGAAGTAGGAGGGAAGAAAAGTTCCTCCCTATATCCTGCACAGCAAATGCCCAGTCAAGAGGCAAACCAAGAGAGGGATATATTCCCTGCAAGAGTATACAGCGCCTTCATCAGCTGGGATATCGAGGATGAGTGTGGAGTCTAAAAAACTAGCAGGAGATCGAGGTTAAGTCAAGGCCAGTTACATTCACACACCTCTGCAATTCTAGATTTTCCACTTTTTGCATGTAGATGTGGAAACAAAAAAAAAAAACCCACAGCAGACACCATCCTGGAAAAGACTGCCTCATTTGGGAGGAGACTGATACATGAGATGCTACCACACATGACACACATCAACATGTGACCTACACTGACACCCCAGATGACACACACATGATTGCATTTGCTGCGCTCCATCTGTGCTGTCACACCGGTTCAACAATCTTCCGGGGAATCGGACCCGGGCAGTCATCCATCATCAGCCACCCTCTTTCCAAAAAAAAAAAAAAAAAATGTTTTATGCAAAGAAACGGGTGCTACAGAAAGCAATTCACAATTCACACAGTAAAAAAAAAAAGAAAAGAAAGAAAGAAAAGACAGAGTGATAATTCACACTCTCTATCAATTTAACAGCCAAAGCACAATCAGAGCAACAAAAGGCAAACCAGGGCAGTAAGATATTATTCACTCTGTTTTCTCATTAAAGCAGTCCTTAAATAACACAACGCAATTCTTTATGATGTTGTTATGTTTGTCCATTTTCCGCGGGGGGGCCATCCTTGTCCGACTCTGACAGCGGCGAGCCTTTGACCTCCGTGTTTGTATATCCAGTTAGTGTCTATCCAAGGGCTCACCTTGGAGCCGCTGACAGCTCCCCGCCGCTGAGAAAATGTTATGTACAGTATCTGGAGAGCAGATGAAGGCACATACCATCCCGGGCTTGTTATGGTCGAATTCAGGCACACTGCTGCACGGGAGAGGAGAGGAGAGGAGGAGAGGAGGAGGGAAATGAAATGACACAGAGTTTATGAAGGCATCTCATTGTTGGTGGACGTCTCCGTGGAAACCCTCGGCCTGCCCGGCCGATTGGTCCTGACAGAGCTGTCCACCGACTCGAGGATGAGCGGGCGGTTGTTCTTGTCTCTGTCTTGGTCTGTGACGGCGCTGTGGTTGTTACTGTCAAGGCAAAATAAATGTGGTGCTTCATTCAAAATCCATCACACATTTATTTAACAAATGTTGTTATAATGGCAAACGCTTTGGTTATATACAGTACTATAAACTATACTGCTCCTAGTGAACCTTATTCTCATTAAGTCATAACTCATCATCACAAATTTAGCTAATTATTTGGTGTCATTCATGAAAAATATCCAGTCCATATGGATCTATAAGGTACTAAATATATAACAAAGAAGTGAAACAACAAGAGATTCATTACTACATAAACTGCATAATATACAAAATAATTGTTTTCCTCTCTGTCATGGTCCTGTCCATGGTTTGTCTCTCTTGTTATGTTCTGTGTTTGTTATATGTCGTTCCCTGTTTTTGTCTTTTTTCGTTTTTTTTTGTTTAATTATGCAAATTTCCTGTTTTATTTTGTGTATTACCTCTCCTCACAGGTCTCCGTCCTTTGTTGTTTTTCAGTACGTCTGTTTTGTCATACCCTTGTTTGTCATGCCTCTGTGTGTTCATGAGCTCCTGTACCTGCTTCTACCTGTCTGCACCTTCTAATAAATAAATATCTACGCTGGTTCTGCCTCCTTGTTGTCTTGCATTTGGGGTCCCTCCACCATTTGCAACTCTGGACATTTTATTTAAGGTGCAATCATTAAATCATCTTATAGACAAAATTATTTTATAAATTTTTGTTTCTGTAGCTGAAAAATGTCCCTCAACATAACGGCATGAGGCTTTAAATACAGAATAACTGCAGCTGTGCACAGTATATGTCAGTACCTCTCTTGACTGTCTTCGTATATTTTCAGCATTGTTTCCGTGCGGTCGTCGTGGTGCTCTTTCGGCTCCTGAAACCTGGAAAATATGTTTTGAAACATGACCAATTTCTTTACTTGTCGGTGCCATTAAAGGACAACGCTGGTGTTATTCTTTTCCTTATTGTCAACAAATCCCGCAGGAAGAACACAACCAATAATGTGTTGGTTCATCTCTTAAAAAATCTGTGTATGGCTCTCATCTCTGAGGCCAGTGCTTGCTTCTGAAGATGTTAAACATTTTTCAGTGATGTCCTAAAATAGCTGATCACTGCAGGTTTTACCAAACATTATGCACACGAGTAAATAGTAAATTTGCCAGGGACTATTTTAAGCCGCGTATTAATACAAATTTTCTGCTCCAGTGAGTGTTTACTGCAGCAGAGCAGTTTGTTTATGTGGAAGTGAGTTAAGATAAGCTTCAGCGTCGGTGTTCATGGTAATGAAGGAGTATGTCGCCCAGTGCAGCCGTGTGGCTCACTGATGTGTTCTTAATGGTTTTTAGACAACAATGGAGGTCTATGGCACAGAGGAGTATGAGAACAGAGAGAATAAATGATTCACTGTTTGGTCTGTTCACAGGGTTTTTTGATAATGAAGCTTCATCCTTTAATATCTAACTCGACTTTAGTTGGAAAACAAAAGAGCTTTAAAAGTAATAAAATGTCACTTTGACTTTACAAACCTGCATAATAATACTATAATATATGTGGGTACTTTATATGAAAGCTATTTTAAATTCCTTTATTTCCTTCCAGTCACGATGGGGGAATATGTCCTCTGAATACACCACCTGGGCTCGAGTCTCTCCTTGACTTTGGCGATGGACAGGATGTAAGGGCTGATCTGTCGGGCGATGGTGGTGAGGTAAGAGTTCTCCTGCTTCAGCTGCATTAGGTCGTGAAGCTGGGCTGCAACCCGTAAAATTAAAGAAAGAAAATGAGATTAAAACTTCAAAATATGACGCATGAAAGAGAGAAATATTTCACAAATAAACAAAACTTTTTTGTCATCGCAGTTGAAAGACACACCTTCGTAGATCTCCTGCTCGTTAGTGACCCTCTGAAAAGTCTCATCCCAGACCTGTAAAAAAAATGTGATATGTTGATTCTCGTGAAAGAAAATATTTCAGTCATACGACGTAGGGGGATTCTTTGACATTTGCTACGTTCCTTTTCCCTCTGTTTGCACTCCAAACTAAATGTACAGCGACGGGTGAGAGCTGGCTTGTTAGTATGCAGCTCGCGGCGCCGACTGTGGACAAATGTAGACTCCTTTCTTTGGGTCCGAACAGGAAGGCAGAGGCAGGTCAAAACATCAAGGTGTCACCTGACGCACCTCTTCAAACATGACTCTCATAGTTTCCACAGTGGAGTACTGGGCGGTTATCTGGCTGTCGATGTGCAGCGATCTGTCCAGGATCTCTCCCATTTTATCTGTGTTGATGATGGAGTGGTGCTTGGTCAGGTCTCGGTGCAGCTCCTGGACCTGGTCCTTCAGGCTCTGAATCTCTGTCTGGAAAGTCTGGAAACACACACACAAATACACACTATTATAGTAGATATGACATGGCGCTCCAGAGGTGTTTGTAACGTCTTTAAAAACAGCAGAGGTCTGACGGGTGTGCAGATGACAGGTGAGGTGCATCTGAGCGTGAAAACCTTGTTGCCCGCTGGACTGGACGAGTTTTCCAGAGGATGTCATGCTGCTGCCTTTCCTTTGTTTTACTTTGAGGATCAGATATGGCCTCTTATCCCAGGAAGGAGAGGTGCTGCAGCAGTTTTAACCAACATGGATCCCAATACAGGAGATATATAAAGTAACTATGAACATGAAACTAATAAAATACTTGAAAATACAACTGAAAATCTTAAACTGTAAATTTATTCTTAGATGATGTCTCCAAAGAAAAAGGGAAATAAAGTCCTTTGGAGTTCTTGCAATATGTGTTCTTTTTAATGTTGGCATTCAAGTGGAAGCTGCCACTGTTTTTGACAACATTTCTCAGCAGTTGACTACGATTAAATTTGGTACGCATGTGATCCCACATCATCATGACCGTCAATTTAAAACTTTAAGTATTAAGTAGTTTGATTTATGACCAAATTCTCACAAAACTAACATTTCCCTTCAGCCTCAGTTGTACTTTAGTTGTTTAGTGCTCATTAACAAATGTTAGCAAAACCCTAAGATGAGACCTTGAACATGGTAAACATTATACCTGTATATACCATTATACCTCACAAAGCTCCTAGCATGACTCTTAAAAAGGCTCTTTGAAATGTTGTTCTGGGGATAAAAGCAGGAGGTAACTCTCAGAAATGTGACTGTAAATTTACTACATCACTGCTGGCGTGCGGCACTCACCCTGTAGGTGTTCTCATAGTTGCGGCAGTGCTCTGTGAAGGGTGTTTCCCTCCCCTCGGCCAGCAAGACCTTGGTGCAGATGTTGCGGTGACAAGTGGGCCTCCGCCCGAGCACAGAGCCCAGGGGCATCTCACTGAGAGACGGCGAGCGGCAAGGCACGGAGAGAGGAGACTGGTGCCTGAGGAGAGGCGGGAAAAAATAATGTCTGCCTTTCTTCTCTTGGTAATAATTGTGATTGATGAACAATAAAACGTTACGTCCAGCTAACCCCCCCGGTCTCTTACAGCCTCACATTAAATAAATTGAACTCCATAATTGACCATATTGGTTCATTATATTCAGCACATTATATTGCTGGTAACGTACTCAGCTCTGTTCTGACACTGATTATAAAGTTGCTTGGTTAAAAAACTCAGAGCAATAATCATTTATAAATTTATTATTTCCACTTACTGGCTCCCAGAGCAGAGTGAATACTGTACACAACACACCCTGATCCAGAATCTCCATTATTACAACCTTTTCATTACTTTTAATTCTCTTCCTCAGCCAATCAACCTTATTCTCTTAGGTTACACACATTAATATTGGTCTAGCCACTTCTCTCGCTGGCCTCGGTGCAGCTCCAGTGGAGCTAAGTGCTTCAGTCAAGGACACCTCGATGGTAGTTTCCATCTCTCTGTTAAAAGGCCTGTAAAGAGGAACTCACTTTCACTCACTTCATATTTATTTCTACATTATACAAGTTTCTTTTTTCTATACTCTCTGTTAATGTTCATTTGTTCATTTGTCTGGCTATATTTTTATAAATAAATCGGTACATCTCTTCATTATCACTCCACCAAGAGTGTGAAAGTATGTATGTGCAGCACATCAAGATAAACACACATTTATCTGTGTTCCAGTTGTACCACAGCCTTGGTCTCTTGCCTCGCTCAGCATAACTGCCCTGAAGCCATTCTACAATAGCCTACGTGTGAATACATCCCTGTCACGTTCCCATATGAACGTTGTCCTCAGAGCATCCAGGCTGTGTCCCAGTACAGCCAATTAAAGAAGGCGGTTACTACTGAAGCAGCAGCATCCGTGGCATGAGAGAACATGGCTGTACAACTTCACTTCTGTTCTGTGAAATTATGATAAAAATAAGGCCAGCCAGCTGGCTGTCCACCAATCTGTGTCTGGTTTGCGTCCTGCATAAGAGGCTGACAAGTGGGGGAAGGAGCTTTCAGACAGCAATCGAGGATGTATCAGACACAACAACACATTGAGTCGCACTGAGTAACAGGCTTCACCGTGTGGGCGGCATTCTCCACAACCATACGGTGAGGAAAAGCCCATTTCCTCCTCCATCTGTAACTGAAGCATGGACCGGGCTTGAAAAAATTGTGAAGTCAAGCACCTCGTGTAATGACTGTCATCTTACAGTGTGGCATCCACAAAGAAAATCACTAAAGAGAGCAGAAAGCAAACGTATAACTGCCTCTGATCTCTCACTGCCAGTGTGTAAAACATCTTCACTATAGTCACCATAAATATTCAAGACATCCAACTACAAAAGCTGCATTTATTGAGGGTTACAGCACTCTGAGGTAAAGCACTTTTCACTAACTCATACAAGAAAACAAACACTTGACAATGATAAAATGCACATAAATTTACCTGAGGTCTGGTGGGCTCTTACCCCATGCAACAGAGGACCTGTCTAACACATGTAGTCCTGCCTCTGTCTGCCACACACATGTCATCCCCTGCACATCCAGCCTCTGTCCTCCCATCACTGACGCCAATTAAAGACTGCGCCCGTGCTAAAGCTGTGACATCAGCGGCCCAGAACAAAGCAGCCCCCGACCACTCCTGCGTGCCAACTTCCAGATGAATCCTGGAGAGTTCTGTGAAATTACGATAAAAATAGTGCCAGCCCGGGCCGGCCACCAATCCCTGCCCACTTTGCATCTTGCACTGGCAGGGCGCTGAGCAAGTTGGAAAAGAGAGTTGTCAGTATGTTGGCATTAGTGGGTGGGCTTAAGGACCTGTGAACAGTTGGGAGTCACTGATGTGGAAAAAAAAATGGTCAGGGGAGAGAGGGAGAGAGAGTATGTGGTGAGGGACTTGAAGCAAAGATTGAAAAAAAAAAAGACTTTGTTCTGATCAGCAGTGATGGGTGTGAAGGAAAAGATTTCATGGTTTTCAGCCACACTGACGACTTGACGGCTTCAAAACATCAACAAGGAAACATCTCCACGCAGGAGCTCTGACAGGCTCACTCATCCATCTTTTCACATCATCTGCTGTGTTTTTGGGCCTGTCCACAGCAGAACCAGAGCTTTCTGAAAAAAAACCAGGGTCGACTGCCTCCTCCCAGGCCCCCCCACCCCGCCCCTGTGCAACAAAGGTGAGTTACGTAAACATATCAGTGTGCAGAGCTTACGGACAGACAGAATGACTGCCATAGTGGGACTCAGCACGGCGCCTCCTTTCCTCGCACTGCAGTCATCGCTGTCTGCCATCTGTACTCGCAAACCATTTGGGGATTTGGAAGTTTGGATCCTTCGCAAGTGTGAGATTTTTCGGCCCAGACTTTTCTGGATTTCTTGGAAAGATCTGCGAGATGCCAACGGTGATATTCAGGCAGCGAAAGCCTCAGAGTGAGCGATCACTGGGCAGTTGCGTTCAAATGATGTCTGGCAGCGGCTGAATGAGCTTACCTGGTTGCGACACTCGTAGATCCGGAAACAGAAGCAGGGCAGCGCTGACTGAGCAGCAGCAAGGGCTCCAGACAGCGTGCAAACTCACTTCTGTAGTCTGTGTTGATCTAACAGAGGGCAGAGGCAAAGTCACTGAGTCCTATATGCATTTAAAGGTTTAACAAAATGTGCACCTCTTCCTGACATATTATTCTTTATTGTTTCCATGAACAAACTGGGCCAAAATAAGTGAGCAAAGACAAAAGAGTTGCCAGATTGTTACAGTCAACCTAAAATATATTAGCAAAAGTAAACCAACCTAATTATAGCAATATTTTATATCTAAATATATTTTAGAGAGTAGATATGTAGTCTCTGCGGGATTTTCTGGTCAAACGCTTCACTTACTGAGTCTTTTTTTTTTTATTGGTTTCTACTTCAATTTGTCAGCCATCTGCATGTTTCTGCTTTGCTACTGTTTCCATAAACAGATGTGGTGATAAACGCTTATTTTAACTGGACTTTTATTACGTTTCGGTTCATGGAGTCTTTCACATTTGCTAAATTTTTGGTGCCATCAGAAGCGGCAACAGCAATTTGTAAGGAAAAAATACACACACGCACACACACAGAATAACCATACTGGAGAAAATAATCTTCACTCAAGGTCTGCATACTAATTTCTGCCTGGATCTTGTATAAAGTGGACCTTGAGTTTCTGAGGGTTTTTTAAAGTTATTGTGTCAGACCACTGTTTTCAAGGTAAAGTTTTCCCGGCTTTTATGTGTTTCTGCTTCACTTTAAGCTTTAGTTTTAGACTCCTTTTGTGAGTCTTACTCGCTGCTGTAAAGTCCTGATTGTCATATGATGCTTGTATATGTATGATCTATAATGGGTTTTACTTTCATTTATGCCTCTTCATGCGCTTAGATGTTTTGTGGACGTTTGTATCTCCTGTTTGCGTTTTTAAATGTGTCACATTTAACCTGCCCTGGGATGCATTTACATCATTTTGGTGTTAATTAATGTGCGCAGTCTCGGATAAATAAATGAACAAAGGTCCCATCAGAGGGCTGAGCCGAACTCAACTTTCTTACAAGAAAAAATTGGTTCTGGGCTTCTGGGCCGCAGAAGAAAAAAAGAAGTGAAAGTGCACTGGGAACAAGTGAAACAACTAATCAGCACACTGCAGCGGATCACGCTCCGAACATAACCTTTTTCCAGCTCTGCGCCGAGGCCATTTCTACTCACTTTGCTGCTCTGCACCGGCCTCAGTCGATGGGGGAGCTTTACAATCCTCTTCAGTCTCTCCATGAGTTGCTGTGTAAGCAAGAGCATCCGGGTGTGATTCAGTGACCTGCTTCACCTTGCCAAGACATTATGGACGGCCTCCATTTAAAGACCGATTCAGTCCAGCCTATACTGTAACATCTCTCTCTTGCCAAGAAAGAAGAAATGTGGTTCTTTGTGATGTGTAAACAGGGAGGTTTTAAAACACTGATAATGTGTCGTCCATAGTTACGTCATCCTTTTATTCATTTGATTGAGTTACCTCCTACTTTTATCATTATCGCTCATGTCTTTCATTCTAGCGCTCTAACTCCACATTATCAATCAAATATTATCAAAATCACACGAAATGCAATAACAATGTGAAAATAGTTCACAGTTTATGCGGCTGTACTCACGTAGCCCATGTCCAAAAACTCGAACTTGTTGGCTGAGCTGAGGAAGGCCGAACAGGTGACGAGGTGTACCTAAAAAAAAAAAAAAGAGATTAGAGGTTAGATTTCAAACGAGCCGCGTGGAACCTGAGACAGCGACAGAATTTCATTCACCTCGCAACTAACTGCACACTCATCTCAGTACCTCATTCAAAAAACGACAGAGACACATGCAGCGGTGGAAAGGGACAAAGTGCAATTTACCTGAGAACAATTTTGAGGTGCTTTACTTTTCTTTCCTTCCTTTATCCTTCTACATTTTGTAGAAAGAAATTGTTATACTCCACTATATTTATCTATAAACTGGAGTTACTTTTAAAAATTTTGATTTTATATAAAAAAAACATGAACATCTTGTAAAATACGATGCACTGGTGAAGATTAAAGCAAGTGGTTTTCTTGGTTTAAAGAAAAAAAAAGTGTAGTTGTGGCTTCTTGTCATATTTCTGATTTCTTAGCGGTTGTAACAGAGAGTGTTTTTCCTACTAAACTTCTCAGATAATTTCATTTAAATAACCATTCAAGGACCAAAAAGAATAAATTATCTAATACAAAGAATTAAAAATAAAGAAAAAAAATAAAATGAACACAAACTTCTGTATTAGAACTGAACTAATCATCTCATGACCCCTCTGATTTATCTCATGACCCTTTGGAAGGACTTGGCCTGCAGGTTGGGAACCACCTGACTGCATATAAAGTAGTTCAAACCAGCTACAACTGTAAAATACTGCTCACACACATGATGATGAAAAAGTATTAATAAAACAATAATGTCATGCATAATAAATCAGTGACATTTTACTGCAGAACAAGTACATTTTGGTGAGAGTACTTTTGTATTTCTGAAGGCAGGACTTTCATTGAACTAATGTCTCTGTGTAGGTTTTTGAAAGTATTTTGATTAAATGAAATGTGAGCACGTTTTCTTACTGATTGCTATGATTTATTACCAGGTCTTCATTTTGCCCTACCTGCAGTGTCGGTAGGAGGGCAGTGAGGTGTGAGAGCTGCTCTTTCAGTGCTTTCTCTTTCTCCTCGTGCTGACTGCAAAACACACGCACACAAGCACACAAGACATGTAAGGCTACACCTTCGCATCCACTGAATGCTCAGAGGATTCAGCTCGGGCAGGTGCAACCGCAAACAACATACTCCATATTTCCAGAAGCTAATCTATCTGTCTTCTCTCTCTCTGTAACAAACACACAGGCGCAGATGCAGGGCCGGACACACAAAGCCTGACATAAATAGCCTTTAACACCCTTCCGGGAACCCAGCCACTGGACGGCTTCCAGGCAACGGAGCGAGAGAGAGAGAGAGAGAGAGAGATGGAGGACACTGGGCAAAAAATCTCATTAAAGATCCCCACAGAGTGCAACCCGATACACTCGCTCACTCACATGCACAAGATTGTTCTCATTCAATCACGCAAACGTACACACAGAGCGCACTCTGGAAAAGAAAAGTTCCTCATTTGGGACAAGAGGCAATTCAGGGATTCACAAGGAAAGCAGAGGCAAATTTGATGTCAGTTTATGTATAAATACCATATATTTCAGCGATTAAGTCACTAAGTCATTAATCTTGTGTAACATTTAATTGATGTGCAATAATTTGATCTCGGAGACTAATTAGTTGCAAACTTTGGAAGACATTACATCAAACTTTAATGATTGCTGTGGGGGTGTTGTAAGATTTTTAATTATTTTAGTGGCTTGATACTTGTGCATTAATGGCAAATTAATGGTTTGGGAGGGTGTTAATTTCTTACTTTTTTATCACCTCAGTCTCTTTTCTGCACAAGCAAACAGTTGCAAAGTGAGTAGCAATGTGGCGTGCTGCCACAAAGGAAAAAATAGTTATGATCCCATTCTCTGGACAGTATGCTGTGTTGGAAAAGGCTCAACACCACATTAATGGGTCCTGCAACAAACACAAGTTCTCAGCGGGCCCAGTAGCAGGTGCTCAAGGTGCTAAAGGTGCTAAAGGTGCTCTGGTTTGATTGAAATTGGGGCAAATCTGCAGACTGTGTCCAGGCTCTCTTGCAGCAGTTTCTGTTGTTGATATCGGCCACAGTTTCATTGATCCGATCCAGGAACGAGCTGCGACTGGCTGGCTTGTAATCTGCAAATCCGAGCGAAGTGCTTTTAATTCAGTGCCACGCTTTGTTGAAATGAAAATCACCCAGGAAAATATGTGTTTGTGAGGAGAGAGATTATTCCAGAGCAAACAGCGCGCTCCTATTCATCACCCTGAGTGTAATGCAGCAGGATATAATGGGAAAACCATCAAGTGACCCAGTGACAGCAGGATAATGGTAAATATTGTGACGCGAGCTTTGTGGCAACAAAGGTGGATTTTCATCCAAGACCTGTAAATCTTTGTACGTTTTATTTTACCTCTGAGCTGCTTTCAGGAGAATCTTCTTCCTCTCTGCTAGTTTCTCCTGTCAGATGAGAGCAGAGAAAACAGCACCTTTTATTTCTTACACTGCTGTGAAAATGGCCTTGAGCTCTATAATACCTAATGAATTTTCAAGATAGTGAAGGGGGAAAAAAAAAATTGCAAAAATACAGTGTGCTCTCTTGGATTGTTCATTGTGCAAAGAAAGGACTCGCTTTTCTCACAGTCAGGTTAACAGAGACATCCAGTGGCCAAGCAGTGCAAATGGTGAATTTGACCACTTCTCTGTCACTGACATTTCACTTACTTACTTTACTTTTCATTAACAAGTCTGATGTAATAAATGTAATGATTTGGTAAACGAAGTGAAAAAAAAAAAATTTACAAAAGCTTCTTTACCAGTTAGATAAAGAGACATTTGTGGAGTTCAGTTATACTGTACAAACATCACAGTTTAGTGTAAGATTTTTGGAAATCATTTATCTAACGCCTGCACACTGACTCCACAAAATGGACGACGCTGTGATCCCATTGAGGTCAAAATGTCAGCGTGTATGAAACCCAAGAAGAGGAAAGGACATGAATACCTGTTCAAACTCGAATACAGATATTTTGTACATTTAGATATATTTTGGGCATGACCTCTTATCAGTAGCTGATCATAGTCTCAATGATAACAAAAACAATGTCTTACTCTAAGTTTATCACCCCGAGCTGGTTGGATGCTCAGTTACACCTGCTAACAGCCCATATTTAAACATGTTGAACTGACAAAGACCTGACAAAGATTGAAGCATCCCTTTCGTGGTTTCAAATCACTGTGCGCAGGTGTGACTCTTTTGATTGAGTGTCTGAGGGGAGGGAGAAAGCAACAGTTGAGAAAATACGTCACATCAACCTGCAAGCTGTTGAACAGAGAGCAGATAGCGCTCTCTTCTTCCTCCACGTTCAAACACACTTCTCCGATCATGGCTCTGAGCAGAACGATTGCCTCTCGAGCTGAAGTTTGCAGCTCCTTCACCACCTACGGACGGAGGAGGAGGTTCGCTGTCAGTGAAAGGCCACGTACGATGGCCCTGCTGCACACTTGTTATCAGAGCCTTTATCAGAACTTGAACATGCAAGCACGGTTGAGGCTGTTTTGCTGTATGAACAGACACATTCAAGCTCCTTGCAGTGAAGATTTCTTTTAAATATAGCTTTTTTTCATTATTAAACACTTCTAAGTGAAAGCACCCAAAGCAGAGCTATTTACTCGTGTCTGCTTGAAATGATGCAATGAGGGGTGGAATTATAGCAAAACATATTTGCATGTGACCACGGTTATTTCAGAAAAGCTCACCATACTGTTAAAAAAATTGCCCTCATTTATATGTTTATGTATTCAAATTACATTGTAATGAGTTACACACACTCTGGGTAGACCTGCACCGCATCTCACAATATCATCACCACGGCTGAGTGCCTGAATTATTCATGGTGCCAAATGTGTAGATGAACAGACACGACTCTCTCACCAGCACGGCCTGGTCCAGCATCTCACACCCCTGCACGTACGCCGTTTCTATATCGATGCAGTGAGTCCGACCCTCCCTGTGGTAAACAAACAGCAGCTGATTTAACACGGAGAGGAGAAGAGGATCTGTGACGGTGGCACGTTTGGTGAGGTGGATTCACTCACACTTGCATGTCTCTGAAGCATTTGATGCAAAGCATGGACTTGTTCTCCGTTGAGAAGAGGATGTAAGGCTCCTCGTGAAGAGCTGCGGAGACAGAGACGCCTTTTAACTTAAACCCACGTGTGAGAGTTCAAACATTCAGGGTTTTTTGCTGAGCAGGTTTGTGAAATATAAATACAAGAGGATGACACAACACAAACACAGGCTGGCTGATAAATGATGACCACCAAGTGTTAACACTGAGAACAGCAGAACACAGGAGGGACTACACCTCTCGTGAGCAACATGCCTCTATACTGGTGTAATAAAGCCTCGCTGGTCTGTACTTCTGGAGTAAATCACAGGGGGCACTCACAGCACTTCCTGTGTTTGGCTTTGGTGCGTTTGGCCAGAGACACAATGTCGTGGTGGGAAAACATCCTGGCCTTGTGAGTCGACTCCCTGCAGGCGCTGCACAGAGGTTGGCCGCAGGTGTTGCAGAAGTACATCGCCCCGGCGTCCTGCAACAAAACAAATAAAAAGTGCAACTCAAAGACAAAGTGGAGAAATGTTATGTTTGCTTGACATTTGTGCAGGCCCAACTCCTGATTGTGAATAAACGTGGGTCTGTCTGTCTGTCTGTTTGTACCTTTTTGTTACTTTCCTGGTCACAGTTGGCACACTGCACCGTCTCCTCAGTGTCGGCATTGTTGTCGACCAGGAACTTGAGCAGGCGGTCCTCTGGTGGGAGGGCGCTAGTCCCCTTTACTATGGACGGGTAACTGAGGCAAAGACACACATTCAGACAGCCTGAGTGATTTGTTCAGGGAAAATAGTAATAATTTATTAGTTGAGGCATGCCAGAAATAATTTAAATTGTTTGATCTGATGAACTTTCCGTATTGCTAATTACCCTGCATGTTTGCGCTGCACTGTGCAGAATGATTTATGTGCAGAAACTAGAAGGCTGTTTTAACATTTATTTGCTGAACGGAGAAAGTTTCTCAGTGCTCACCTTAAATCTGATGTATGTACATAAGAGCAGGATGTCGTGACACTACGAGTAGCTTGGAAGCTTGTTGTGGTTCAATATGCAATATGTCATATGTGATGTAAACGCAGAGTTAAACTTCTGAAAATTAACAATATCTGTATATTTTAGATATTTAGATTAGATATTCCAATTCAGGTGAAATCAGTAGATGTATTTTTTATAGTTTACAAGGTAACTGAACCTTTTTGGTGGAAAAACACATCAGACACAAATTATAATTTAAATCAGAGTATTTGTTTATGCCTGGAAGGGAGCTTTAACTTTTCACAGTTTTGTTTATGGAAAGATCACATTTCATCTTCTGTGTGTCAAGAGATTAAAAAAAAAAAAAAAAACAGATTGCAGCGCCTGCAAAAAAAAAAATCAAAACATCCATTTCAGTCAACATCCCTGAAAACATCAGTAAAACACCACAAGGTAACCACAGAGCTCAAGTTTGAGAAACAAATAAGCCCCCATACATCTGTCTATGTAACAGATTCCTGAGTTATCTAGCAAGACAACGTTTTAAAATGAAAAAGAAAAAGCAAAGAAGTAGCAATAAAACAAAATGTAAGACAAAAATCCATAGAGTAGATTTGATATTAGATTTATTCATGGAAAATGTAGACAAATTAAGCAAGCCAACTCAAGTATAATGTAATAACAATGCAGCATTCCTCCGCAACTGGACAAATCTATGAAGCCTTGTGACTGAATTATAAATATATGTAAAATAAAAAAAACACCCAAACATACTTTATATGCTGCCTTTTAAAAGACCATTTTCTTTGTATAACACTGTTCAATAGCAAGGAAATTCAGCTTCATCTGCACCTTAAATATAAAGAGACATTATGTCGAGGTGTAAAAGAAGCACTGGGCGATATGAATAGGATTTAAAGTGTCAGATAGATAACCACCTGAATTGCTGCCCTAATCTTTTTATACACCTGTAAGCATGACATCATCTAAATAAAGTGTCGTCTAAATTGATAGTGTGGCTCTTTGACTTGGCATATGTTGAAAGACGAGACGTCGTTTTTCTGTTGTCTTTTAGAGTCGAATACTAATTTTCTGCTCTAATCTGCATAATTGGTCTGAGAAACAGCCAGCATTTATACCGTCGTGAACAAAAGACTTGTTGGTTTAGATTCTATCAAGGTCTTTTTGCAGATTTTTCCACTGGATCATCTTGGTATAATTATATATTAAGGCTGCATGTAACAGTTATGTCCTTACATCAGAAAATGGTAAAAAGTAGCTGGTACAATTTTCCAGAGCCCAAGATAGCATCCATTAATCCAACACTCAAAGATATTCAGTTTACTAGCATATATAATAAAGAGAAGCAGAAAATCTTCACATTTGAGAGGCTGCACCCAGAAAATGTTTTCACTTTGAAAAAACTGACTGCTCGACAGAAACCATACAACAGTTGATTAATCGATTAAGAGAAAACAAATTGGAAACTAAGTGTCTCTCTGATTTTGAAGATCCTAAATAGTTAAAATATCCTGAATTATCTCTGGTAGAAAAGGGTGACACATTAACTACATTTGCACAGGCCTGTTTGATTAAAACATAACACTCTTTGCCTCATTCTGATTCAGATGCATCGACACAAACATCCCCCGCCCCCTGTCTACTGTGCATGTTTTATCTAATTTTCATAGCAACAGGGATCTACTGTGATATACTAAAAGCAGAGAAGTTGATCTCTTGATTACATGGCTGTATACACCTGTATGACCACCTGTCTGTCTGCAGTGGAAACTTTTTTTGGGGTTGCAGTGTTGCAGAGAGCCTGAAGGGGGCAGCAGCGACGCTGTGCCGCGAAGCTTCCCACACCGTAGAAGAAGAGGAATCCGGAAGAGGCTGTCAAACACGATGAAGCAGGCGTGTGTGCGGTAGGAGAGACTGTTATCTGGAAAGTTCCAGCAAAAACACAGCTGAGAGAGAGAGAGAGGGGAAAAAAACAGAAGCGGGTCTGCAGAGAGTTTGTCCACCGAGAAAGGCGAAGTTGAGGATGTCTGTTATATCGGAGGAGACGGTGCGAGGCGGGGGGAGCCTGTTCAAGGAGATCAGCGCCGACAACGAAGACTGGGAGCCCACCGAGATAGAGAGCATGTGCATGAACTGCCACCAGAACGGTACGACCCGCCTGCTCCTGACCAGGATCCCCTTCTTCAAAGAGATCATCGTCAGCTCCTTCAGCTGCCCGCACTGCTGCTGGTCCAACACCGAGATCCAGTCCGCGGGCCGGATCCAGGACCAGGGCGTCTGCTACACCCTGAGGGTCAAAAGCAAGCAGGACTTGAACCGGGAGGTGGTGAAAGCAGACAGCGCGACCACCAGGATCCCCGAGCTGGACTTTGAGATCCCCCCCTTCACCCAGAAAGGAGCCCTGTCCACCATCGAGGGCCTCCTGGACCGGGCTGTGGCGGGGCTGGAGCAGGACCAGCCTGTCAGGCGGGCCACAGACCCCGAGGTGGCCGAGAAGATAGATGAGTTCATCCAGAAGCTCAGGAAGCTCAAAGAGGTGGAGGAGGAATTTACTCTGGTGATCGAGGATCCTTCAGGCAACAGCTTCGTGGAAAATCCGGTCGCCCCCCAGAAAGATGAGGCTCTCACCGTGTCCCGGTTCAAGCGGACGGTCCAGCAGGACATACAGCTGGGCATCCGGGCCGAGGACGACCTGGAGGAGGAACCTGCTGGCAGCGACCTGGAGACCATGAGGAACGAGGTCCTGGTCTTCGACACCAACTGCCCCGAGTGCAACGCGCCGGCCTCCACCAACATGAAGCTGGTCCAGATCCCCCACTTCAAGGAGGTCATCATCATGGCCACCAACTGCGACAGCTGTGGCCACCGGACCAACGAGGTGAAGTCCGGCGGAGCCACGGAGGAGCTGGGCACCAGAATCACCCTGAACCTCACTGACCCTTCGGACATGACCCGAGACGTGCTCAAGTCAGAGACGTGCTCCATCCTCATCCCGGAGCTGGACTTTGAGCTGGGGATGGCGGCTCTGGGTGGAAAGTTCACCACCCTGGAGGGGCTGCTGAAGGACATCAAAGAACTGATTGTCTCCAAAAATCCCTTCATCTGCGGCGACAGCAGCAACACAGACCGGGTTCAGAAACTGAGGGACTTTGGGGGGAAGATCGACAAGATCATAGCCGGAGAGATGCCCGTCCACGTCGTCCTGGACGACCCGGCGGGGAACAGCTATCTGCAGAACGTGTACGCTCCGGATCCAGATCCTGAGATGACTGTTGAGAAGTACACCCGCACGTTTGAGCAGAATGAAGAGCTCGGCCTGAACGACATGAAGACTGAGAACTACTCAGAGGAAAAATGAACTGCCAGCATCAGCTGAAAGAACTAAATGATGATTGATAACGTCTCATCAAACGCCTGGTGTAATTCTATCGCTCCATATTTTCTCCCATTTTCATACATTTTAAGTTAAACACCGGATGAATGGTTGTTTCCATCAGTGTATTAATCAGCAGGAGGAATTTTAAGTTGTTTAAATGTACATTGAAAATAAACAGAAGTAAGTTGATTTGTATGACACATGGATGCTGCTGTTATTAAAGAGAAATCCTTTAACTCATGGTTTATTGCATTCTTTTAACTTCCCAGGAGATGGCGCTCTGTCTCAGATTAATCTTTTTCTTTTCTCCCAGAGGACCACACACTGTGTGACAAATTAATCTTTTTATACACCTGTAAGCAGACATCATCTAAATAAAGTGTCGTCTAAATTGATAGTGTGGCTCTTTGACTTGGCATATGCTGAAAGACAGAATGTCATTTTTCTGTTGTCTTTTAGAGTCGAATACTAATTTTCTACTCTAATCTGCATAATTGGTCTGAGCAACAGCCAGCATTCATACTGTAGTGAGCAAAAGGCTCCTTGGTTTAGATTCTACCAAGGTCTCTGTGCTTTTTACAGATTTTTCCACTGGATCATCTTGGTATAATTATATATTAAGGCTGCATGTAACAGTTATTTCCTTACATCAGAAAATGGTGGAAAGTACCTGGTACAATCTTTCAGAGCCCAAAATGGCATCCATTAATCCAACACTCAAAGATATTCAGTTTAACATATCTAATAAAGAGAAGCAGAAAATCTTTACATTTGAGAGGCTGCAACCAGAAAATGGTCAACTGCTCAACTGAAACTATAAATTGATTTATTGATTATGAAAACAGTTTCTAATTTGTTTTCTCTTAATCGATTAACAGACTAAGTATTTATCAAACAAGCTCTTCTCATTTTGAAGAGCCAGTTCTCTTTAACCCAAAGAGTTAAAGGATCCTGAATTATCTCTGTCACTGGCAGAGGCAGTGGCCAGTTTCTGCCACATTTGCTACATTTGCACAGGCCTGTTTGATTTAAACATAACGCTGTTTGCCTCATTCTGATTCAGACGCAGCGACATAAACATCCCTCGCCCCCGTCTACTGTGCATGTTTTATCTCGTTTTCATAGCAACGGGGATCTATTGTGTTCTACTAATAGCAGAGTAGTGGATTCCTAGATTACATGGTTCTTGAGTGAGCAGCTGTTAGCTGGCTGCTGCTGCTGATGGAAATAGTAGCTGCCAGGCAGCCGGGCCCTGTGGCCTGAGCACGGCGGCTCTCTGCCCATGGGCTTATTTCCATAGAAAGTCAATGATTGCCTGCTCCAACCCCTCATTTCTCACCGCCCTATGATATGATTAAAAGCACTGCTGTTGGTATTACTTTAATTTCTATAGCTGACTTGTACACATTATCTACCTCGACACAGGTTGGAGTGTGGACGTCGCCTCAGGCTCAGCCAGTTGGTCTAGGTAATTTTATTATTACATTTAATCCACTACTATTAGCTCATAGTAGAGTGCCAATATGGAGAATCTGGTTGATTATACATTTAAATAAAGCCTCAGCAGAAGCACTGTTAAGAAGAGGTGGATGTAGTTTTGACTGAGAAGTATCAGAAACCAGAGCTGCTCACCAGGAAAGACCTTTTTCAAAGCTCTCTATATGACTAACTGTGGTTTTTCATACTGAATCTTTGTACTTCATAAACACTGCATTGTGGTGCTCTCTGTAGTATTGTGTGTACTGTGGGCGTCTGCCGTACCTCCAACTAACCGTCGCCCGTTTTATTGTGTCCTCAAACCAGTTTCCCTCTGTGATAATCGATCATTCAATCAATGACACTGTTATCAAAGAACAAGGTATCAGCAGGTGAGAATAATAATAATAATGCAGTGACATTGAAACTCATCATCAGCGCTTGATTTTCTCCATCCGCACAAGAAAAATATTAAATTCTGGGTCAAGCTATGTCTCATGCAGAGGAATCGAGTCCTTTTCTTCTGTAGATTCCTGTGTGATTTGATGGGGAAAGTTAAAACTGCAGAGCTGAAGGTGACTGTTCACCACGTGTCATTCCTTAATAGGGGATGAAATAGATTGGTATCATGTGACTGCTTTTGATTGCCCTAAGCTGCCGTAAACTGGTGCCAAATACCAGTATGCTTTGTTTGCAGTGTGACTGGTCTTAGAGGAACTTGCTGGCCAAGGACTACATTAGAGACCGGGATGACCCCGCAGCTGCTCCAGCCACTCAGACCTGCCACACAAAGACCAGGCCAGCAAGGGCCACCGAGACTCACCCGAAAACCAAAACAGAGAGACTCGATGCTCTCTGAAACCAATGGGATTCCCCTCAAATATCCAGCAAACCAAACCAATGTACTAATCAACTTATGTGGAACCAATCCCTTTGAGCAACCCTGCCCAAAAACTGGGGGGCCCGTGGGAAAATTCTGGCTTTTCGCACAAAATGTTTGACCCTCCATGGGGATTGAAGGAGCAAAATGATATTTTACTCGAGGAATTTGAACAGCTTAATCATGTTTGAGCAGTCCGAGATCACCTGCTTATGCGCCATCACCGAACTGTATCAGGATACAAGCTGCGTGGGGCTGTAATCCAAATCGAGGCTGACTATAAGCCACCAAAACAGTCCTTGACCTTTGGCCTCCATATTCTCAGTTTGTTTGGGGATTTGGGGATTAGAACTCTAAGCATCATATCCAAGCTCAGATATCCTACACCGACAACAAAACACTGTTCAACATCCATTAAAACCTTCATATTTTTGAGGGATTTTTCCCCCCTTATTGTGAATATATAATATATTTTCTTAGAAAGTTAAAATAGACTGTTCGTAGTCTGTTTACAGTGTGTGTGTGGAGGAAAAAAAAACACATGCTTAGGTTTTTCCATCGTTCTCAAGACTGATCATGTTCGTGCAGCCTTAATTGGTCCTGATCAACGTCACAGTGCAATTTCTTACCCACAGAGGGGGCAGCTGAGTCGGCTGTCATTGGTCCGTCCACGGAGGCAGCGTGCACAGAAGATGTGGTAGCAGTCCAACAAACACGGGGACTGGTACTGCTCGTGGCACAGGTGACACACCAGGGGGTGGACGTTACTACAGTCCACGTTACACAGGTTATCCAAGTTCGTGAAGATTCCTCCTGCCATCTGCAAACAGAGTATGTAAATGATGACAAACTGTGGGAGTATTGCTTGATTTTTAAAAAGCCACATCAGCACATGAGTAAATGCAAAGATGTTAGAGTGTGTTATGGTCCAAAGACGACTGTGATATGAAACATTTTGATCAAGAGAGTTAGATCTTAATAAAAATAAATAACTTCTTTCTCTTTCTTACCTTGTTAGATTTGTAATGTGTGCCCAGAACTTCAGTGACAACACACAATCCAAAGGTGGCAAATATATAACATCAAAGACACTGTCAGCACCAATATATTAACCGGCTAACAAATCCTACTGTAAATGCAATAGGCCAGCCTGCAGAAGGCACAGAGAGCCTCTGTCTTACCTTTCAGTGGTGCTATCAGCTACCCCCTGCAGGAATGACAGCAATGCAGAAACTCTTCAATAGTAGGCCGATGGGGTCCCTGTGCCAGGCAGCTGACAGCACACACCTCATGCCAGCCCCCCAAGTGTTGCCAGAGTGCAAAAGGGACATTTCATATTGCTGTCCCATACAGATTAAAAATACAGTTGTCCTATTTCTATTTCTAATGTCACACTGTTGTTACATATTGGACCCCAGCATGGGGTGAAATGAGTCATTACAGCATGAGAGTTTTACTTTTCAGGTTCAGATTAATAATACAATATATAATCAACAAATAAAGTATGATGTAATATAAGAGTTTAAGATAAAACATTATTGATACCTAGGGAAAATTCACAAGCTACCCGGCGGATAAAATATGTAAAGTAGTTGAAATGAGTACATCTTTACCGGCTGCAACGTCCAATAATGCATCAATAATCATTCAATAATATAATATGAATTATTCTGAAATGTGCCATTCTGCAATATGAGTATTTGCACTTTTGGTATTTTAAATACATTGTGATGCTCTTTTATTTGTGACAATGAATTTCTACATTGTGGGATTAATATGTTTACTCAAAGACAAAATCTGAGTTTTTCTTCCACCTTTGTTTGGAAGTATTTTTTTTACTGTTATAACGTTTTCTTTAAAATTAGGTCCATTTTAAACAGGATAAAAAAAGGTTGGTAAATTATGTATATAAAATAACCAAATAATATTGACTTAAAGTGCACTTACTGAACTTTTTACAGATCTTTCACTCACATCCATCACATGATCTTCATCAGTGGATGGAGTTTGCAGTTTGTCATGGAGATGACTTTTTTTTTTAATTTAATTTATACTTATTATGTGTCTTTATGTTCTTATTGCTCTAATACAACATCTTAATAAAGCAAACAGACATTTATTAACAATTAAAAGAGCAGCGGGGTTAAAGCTTATTTAATATTTGCTCACTTCTAACTGATTAATTATTAATTAGGCAGCAGGTGGCCAGTTTATAATATAATGAATTAACTCTTTCAACAGTTAATACCGCCGTGAGAGGTATTAAAGATGTATTTTATTAATAAATTGCATATTTATCATGGGCACGCTGAACACCTTTGCTCAATCGATCCCGGATGAATCGATGGGATCGATGGCGCCGCCGCGTATTAAACTTCCTGCGCTGACGTCGCCCCTTCCTTTTCGCTGAATGTGTCAGCCATGGCCCCGATTGTGAGTAGCAAAAACGACCAAATAAAGTGCACTCAGGCGGTGTATTTCAGCTCGTCTTTCCCACCGAGAGAAGCGTCGACAATTAGAGCACATAAATATAAAACCTGCGTGTTTTTTAGCCCTTTTCTGTAGCTGTGTTTACTCTGTCGGCTAACACCACGTTGGGCTAGCTAAGAGCAGGGATGCTAACGAGAGCTATGAGCAGTTAAAGGGAAACATCAGATGTAAAATTTAATGGTTAATACAAAATGTTGAAGGTTTTAATTTAATCAGCTTGTTGTACAGCATCTGAGGCATGATGACTAATTTTTCTGATAGTCTGACACAATATGTGCGTCAAGTTTTTTATGTGCTGTGGTGGTTGTTTGTGTGACTCTTAATTGATAATACTTGATTTCTGTGTTAGAAAAAGCAGGTGGTCAAGAAGCAGGGTGGGAAGAGGAAGAAGCAGATCCTGAAGTTCACCCTGGACTGCACTCACCCTGTTGAAGATGGCATTATGGATGCTGCCAATTTTGTGAGTAGATTTAAGGCTCAAAAATCAATTAGGGGAATGAAATTCTTGAAGTTGAAATCTCTCTCTGTAATGATGCTCAAATTATGTGGAAAGAAAATCGCTTAAGCAAAAATGACCGGCTCAGACATCCTGTGTCTTATTAACAGCGTGTCAGTGTCAAACGCTGCTGTCAGATCAGTGGGATCAATCCTGAGTCACTGGAGATAATTATTACAGTCAGAATAAAGAAAAGACACTATAATCTATAATCTATAAAAGATACTATAATCCGGTGTGAGGTTTTAACTCTTCCAGGTCCCAGATCATGCCGGTGTGATCAATTGACGTCAGTTGTTCCGGCACAGTATGTAAAAGTGAAAAAATAATTTGTTGGTCTTTTAGTTATGTTGTCCTGGAAAAAGGATGTCAAAGATTATTATGGTAAAAATTATTTAAAAGCAAAATTAATATTATTTACGATTTTCCTAAATAGCCCAAGACTTTTGAGGATTAATGGAAACTATAAATATGTCAACTGTTAACTAATATGGCGCCCCTCAGTTGTCGTGTCATTTTTATTTGCATAGCCCAGAATTACAAATCATTTTGCCTCAAGGGGCTTTATAATCTGTCCAACATACGACACCCTCTGTCCTTAGACCCTCAACTCGGATGAGGATAAACCCCCCCCCCCTTCCACAAAAAAAAAAAAAATTTACACAGGAAAAATGGAAGAAATCATCAGCAAGAGCAATGTGGGAGGGTTCACTCTCCCAGGATGGACAGACAGGCAATAGATGTCGAGTGCAGAGAAATTATGCACAGTAACATCTGTGTTAAAATCCTCTAAAACCGCACATCACACTATTTGAATGACTGTAATGAATTTCCCTCAGCCGTGTCGCCCCTGCTGTGTGTTGTGACCTGCTGTGTCCTCTTCACTTACAGGAGCAGTTTCTGCAGGAGCGCATCAAGGTGAACGGCAAAGCTGGAAACCTTGGCGGTGGTGTGGTCTCCATCGAGAGGAGCAAGAGTAAAATCGCGGTGAACTCCGAGGTCCCCTTCTCAAAGAGGTACGAAACGCTGCCTTATATCAGTCAAGTTATATCAGGTCACTAAAATGTGTTTTTGCATATTAAGGTCAGGTTCTAAATATAACAGATTCTCGACAGCTGCAGTGTGGTTCTTTTCATACATGACAACATCTGGAAAACATTTTTAAAACTATGCTAATTGTATATGTATTTTTTTTTTTTTTCAACTTTACTCCCGTGATACTTTGCCCTGTGGTAAACTGTCTGCTTCCAGATGGCTACCTGAGGCTGATGCACACTGAAATTATGGTGGGAGTGGAAAAAAAAAAAAAAAAAAAGTAATAAACTCTTTTATTGAAAACGTAGTCTTCTTGAAGCTCATGACAAGCTGCCAAAAACAAGCCAACGAGATGCAGCAGCAACGAAACTTGATGTTCCTCAGGCGGCCTTTTGCGGTCGACTCAAACAACAAACAATCACAAACAGGCGGTTAGAGATGTAGTCAGAAAACGAAGACATGCGGGGAAAGTCCCTGTGGTTGAGGCCACATGTAATGAGTGGGCCCTTGGTGATGGGAAAAGGCAGAAGAATTATAAGAAAATACCACAACTGTCTGTTTCGTGATTTATATTCATGCAATAAATATAGACATATACAAATGTCAGTTAGATAGTAATCTCCATGAAGAAAAAGACAAAAATATTGCTACAGTCATGTGGTTGCAATGATCGGTTTAACCTGGACAGACGTGATCACAGTAGGTTTTCTCCAGTTTTACTGTAATCATTTCTACTCTCATATTCTAGTGATGCTGCTATTGAATGTCAAGTCAATTTATTTATATAGCAAATTGAAATGCAGTAAGACATTGCTCAAACTGCTGCACAACGTCAGATAGAAATACAATACATTCAAGGAAGAAAAGGACACGTTAAAAACAGATTATGCAACTAAATCAGAGTAAGAGCAATTGAAGTATTTGGCAAAATAAAACAAGTTTAGACCAAAACATTGTATGATAGTTTAAATCAGGGGTGTCAAACATACGGCCCGCGGGCGGATCCGGCCGGCCAGGGGGTCCAGCTCGGCCCACTGGATGACTTTGCTTAATTATCCCCTGGCCACTTATTATCTCTTGGCCATGTGTTAATATCTCTATTTATTTTTTATCAAATGTTACCAGAGGGGCTCTGTAGGTTTAGGAGTACAAATGTTTTGTAATTTTTTTAATCAGTCCAGTAAGTTCCTCAAAAACAGCGTAAATGTGATACCTGTTCTGGAGGCAGAAGCGCTCAATGCCACAGGCAGCAGCGCTTCGCTGCACGCTTTGTGACGCGCGTTTGACGTTTGAAATCAAATGTCGTCACAAAGCGAGGGAATCTGCAGAGAAGAGCCCAGGCAGATAAACAGTGGGCTGATGTCTGAGTTTTTGGTCTTTGTGTTTTTAGTTTATTATAGAAAGACCTTAAAATAGGGTTTAACATCCAAAAACCTCCACTAATGATTTAAACATAAATATTGTCGTTATGTATGGGTTATTATGCTATGATTTTACTGGTCCGGCCCACTTGAGATCAAAGTGGGCAGTATGTGGACCCTTAACTAAAATGAGTTTGACACCCCTGGTTTAAATAGATAATTGTAAATGTGTCTTCTGAGCACTCACCATTGCTGACTTCTGATGTGGCTGTGAAAGCTCTGTGGTTTACCACTTAATGGAGGCTGTGGTCAGATATTTTCTTATCCACAGGCACTGCCGTGTGTGAGAGGCTGAACACTGAGCTTAAAATGTTTGAGTCGGTTTTACCTTTTACCTCAAATGTGGTTAACCTGATTATAAATCAACTCAAACTGCTTCAAAGTTCTTCGATAAATGCAGGAAGCGGCAAAAAAAGCTTCGTGGGTGTTTTTAATGTTTAGTCTCTACTGTAAGGTACCTGCACATTACGGTACTAAAGCATGCATTTTTTTGAATGAACTGGTGGTAATTAGTAACGGCCTTTTGTGGTCAACAATATTAATAAAGCAAGGAAGAAGACTCAACTATGTCAGAGTTGTATTAATTATAATATTATAGTTTTTATTTTCACAGATGTAAATGAGATAAAATGACTAAGTCGAGTGGAAAACAGACTTCTGCCTTCGTCACTCGACCTTTTTACTTTCAGCCTTTTAGAAATGGCAGATATTAAAATTCATTCAAACAAATCACAAGACAATGTCCACTCTTCTCCTTACAGGGATATCTAGCCATGCGGTTAGTTTTGGTTTGATTTGTGAACGTCTTTTGGGATGTTTGCTGCAGAAGTTTATACCAACAGTCTGACACAATGAAAGTTTGTTTGTGGTCCCTTAAGCACCGAAAATGTTTTCATTAGGAACAGCTCTACATTGAAGGAACAGTAAGAAAAAGAAAATTTGCACGCCTTCCTCACAGGTGTCTGTTTGATTTGTAATAGTAGGAACTTCACAGATTTTACTAAAGACTTTGACGAAGCTGTGACAGTGAGCCAGCGTGCACAGAACCAGGAGCCTCAAACCAAAGCACCTAAATTGAATTCAGCCATCATCATTATTATTATTATTATTATTATTATTATTATTATTATTACATTATTATTTACGTGCTTTTCCTGCAGAGGTCAAAATGTGTTCTTTGGAAAAGGATTCTTCCCAGCAAGCTCTGTGGATTATTGTGATTTACTGGAACTTTTTTTTTTTTTTTTCTGGAAAGAGATGTTTGTTTTGAACGACCACAAATTCTAAAGGTCAAGTGGGAGAACAGCACTAAAAATAAAGCTCTGACTTTTTTTGTCTGAAAATCACCCCAAATTTTCTTCTGCAGTGACAGACAGCGTGCTGGGTAGAAAAAAACACAAGAAGAGAAGTCAAGAGGTCACTAAAATCAACATACATAAAATATTTACATATAAAAATATACCCAAACATTCATTTGCTTAAACTCTTTAAAAAAATGAAAGGATTTAGAGATACGAGGACTTCCTGTTATTTAATTCTGAGTGTGGAGCATCACCACCAGAGGGTGACTCCACCACTTTTATCCTTACATGGAGCACGTGACATTATTGTGGAAGAAGTCAGTGGGAGCTGTTCCATTAGCATGCGTAGCATAATTGTTTGAAATGTCGACATCAAATGGATCCTCCATCTTTATTCTCAGGTTGACTCAAATAGACTCTCACTCTCAATCTGTGTATACTTGAAGTTAATGAGTCAAATGAACTGCAGATCTGGAAACTGCTTTGATTATTTGAACTTGTATGTTACTGTATCTCGGCTGTGAAATAATCCAGATTATTAAAACAAAGCACTTGATGTACACTATTTAGTTATGAAATTGGGGGTTAAGTGCTTTCCGGCTGAATGCATTTAGACCTGCAGATTTAAAGTGAAGAGGAATAAACTACAAATAATAACCTAAATTTGACCAACGCCTCTGACGTTTCTCTTGTCAGGTACTTGAAGTATCTCACCAAGAAGTATCTGAAGAAGAACAACCTCAGGGACTGGCTGCGGGTCGTGGCCAACACCAAGGAGAGCTACGAGCTGCGCTACTTCCAGATCAACCAGGACGAGGAGGAGGAGGAGGACGAAGATTAAACCTGACACCACTTTTAATAAAAATTTCAAAAGAGGGAAAAAAACCTGTGTTGCCTTTTTTTTGTTACTATTTTATATTAGTTTATATTTTGTTCTCACCACCACACACAACACAATTACTCACAACCATCCCATACACTGTATGCTTTACTCTTCTGTAATTGCCTTTTTAAAAATCTTTATTTTTTTCTATACATAATTAAAACAATCCAAATAAGGAATGGGTAGGAATATATCATATCATCATCATATATCAGTTTTATTTTTTTTTGCTCTCTTAAATTAAGTAACTTAAATACATCCCTGACCTATGAACACAACTCTGTATTATTTACTCTTCTGTCATTATTATTTTTTTTTAATAAGTCTTTATATTTTTATGCGTAATTAAAAACAACCTAGTTAAGGAACATGTAGGAATATATATATATGTGTGTTTTATTATTAATCATTTATCTCTTTTGGGCATATTTACCTGAATTCAGATGTATAATTTAAAAGATCTTATTTTTTTTGTGGATGCTCTATGTTCATGAATCACTGCCTGCAAAGCTAATTACATTTACACCTCCTATACCAGGGTTGTACTAATTAGAAACTCAAAGTTGAATAAGTTGAGAAGAAAACTGACCTCTGCCTTCATCACCTGACCGTTTCACATTAATATAAAATGAGTTCATGAGTGCATTATGTCATAACAGAGAAAAAGCTGAGTTAGTCATAATAATCACATGTAGAATGACCTCAGATAGTGATAATAAAAAACTCCTCAGGACACCTCCAGCCCTTCCTTTGTATATTTTGAAACATCCCATGAAGTTGAGGCTGGTCTCTCCCTGTCAGCCTGTCTCTCTGTGGGGCATCCTGTGATACAGCTGTGGTAACCTTGACAACAGTTGGACCACTGGCAGGCAGGACTCTCCTCACAGCGTGCAGCCATCATCATCTGCATCCCTGCTTTTCTCTGCGTGTGTGTGTGTGTCGGTGGGAGGGAAAGAAAGTGGAAGTTTGCACATAAACCCAGTCTAAAAATCATCAGGATTTAGGGTGATGATTAGAGGTTAAAAAAATTGCATCTGGTTTTTATTATATTGCATTAAAAAATAAAAGAAATCCCCCCCCTCCCTGCAGGAGATGTGCAGTTTTTCCTCTCCACCACAGTCTGGAGTAAAGCCTGTCTGTGCAGCGAGGCAGCAGCAGAAGTTTTCTCCTCATCTCTCCTCGTCTTCGTTCAATCCTCCGGACTTCCGAAAGGAAACGATCCGGCGACAGGAGCGCGTCCGTCCGTCCGTCCGTCCGCCTCCACATGGCGTCCCTCCGTCCGTCAAATCGCCCGCGTGTGATTTTTTTTATTTATTTATTTATTTATTTTTGCACTACTAGTTGAAGTGGTAACTAGGCGAGCATGACTAACTAGTTGTGGGTTGAAATTATGGGATGCATCGTCATGGCAACAGACCAGACGTCACAATCTGGGCATGTGTGTTCCATTTTTGTCTTTCTTATTTTTCAGACTGGGAGACCTGGATAGAGATCAGTGGAACAACACCAACATAAGAAAATGTAAAGCTTTTATTTTTTTATTTTCTTTATTATTTTTTTAGAAAAAAAAAAAAAACTCCCGGAGAGAGAGAGAGACATTTTTTTTTTTTTGCATTTTTTTTTTATTTTTATTTTTTGCAAACTGAGGGACGAATACATCTCCTTTTCTTCATTTTGTCTCTTTTTTCCCCCTCTTTTTAATTTTTTTTTATTTTCTTGGGTGAAGACAGAGCCGGCTGCGGCACCTGGAGGGTTAACTTTCAGTATCCTCGCTCCAAAAGGGGGGTCCGGGGGGGGGCTATGAGATAAAGATGCCGGGGTCGCTGAGTAATGAAGACGAGGGACAAGACGACATGGATTTTGAAGACGATATGCCAGGTGAGGGGGAAAAGGGATGGAGGGTGGTGGTGGGGGGAGAGGATGAGGAGGGGAGGAGGGGTGAGGATGAGGATGAGGTGATGAGGTGTGTGTGTGTGTGGGGGGGGGAGAAGGGGAGGCGGGGTGTCCTTCAGATGATGATTATTATTTTTTTATTTTTTTTGCGCCGTTACGCCTTGAATGCGGGGAAAAGGGCTTGTCCTGAGACCGGAGAGGAGGAAGAGGAGGAGGATGAGGATGATGAGGAGGAGGAGGAGGAGGGGTGGGGTGCAATAAGCAGAGTCATGCCATTATATTCTTGCACGACCTAGTGTCTTTAAGGTGGGTGTTATTTTTTGGGGGGGTGGAAGAGGAGGAGGAGGGTGATGCTCCTGCTGCTGTCCTCACATGCAAGCCTGATTTTTTTTTTTTTTTTTTTTGGGGGGTGCTTCATAAAAACCTGCTGCACGGTTTCTTTTTCTTTTTTTTTTTTGCATGCATCTCCCACTCCTCCTCCCTCCCCATGCAAAACACACAAAAACACCCAAGTTTGCTTCAAAGGTGTGTTTTCTTTTTTAGCCTGCTCTCAGCTGTTCCTTTAAGAAAAAAAAAGAAAAAAAAAATGTGTGCATGTGCTTTTAACTCGAAAAATGGATCTGCTGTGACAACATCCGTGTCCGGGGTTTGGGTACAGAAAGATGCTTGTGATCATCAGGAGGAGGAGGAGGAGGAGGAAGGGGTGGGGGTGGGGGGCTGCTCCCTCCAACTTTAAATGTGTGTGTGTTTGTTTTTCCAGCACTGCATGGCCGCAGAGGTGTGAGAGCCACGTGTAGGGTGCAAGGGAGAGAAAATGCCTTTCGCTGACGGTTAGGTCACCCACGTCCCGTCATCGACATCCCCTCGGCTCCGGGTCGTGCACTAACCGAAATGAATTGTAACCCCCTCCACCCCTCTCACCCACCCCCCCCTACCCAATTCAGGCAAAGACGAGCCACATCTGTGCAGTGTTTCTTGTGGCCGTATTATTAATCTGTCAGAAGCACTCTGGCAATCAGCCAATTGTGGTGCACATGGTGGCTTCACTCCTTGGAAAATGTTAAAAATTAATCAACGGGCAGGGGGTGTTAAGACTCCCTAATTAAAGACACACAAGAAGCCAGCCTCCACATCATGGTCATTTTGTGGTGTTTATTTTCGGGGGCCTCGTGGCATGTTTTCACGCTCCCCCGTCTGAAACGTTGTGCTGGTGAAACAGATAAAGCACCAGACCAGCCAGGGAAATCCCAGCCACTCTGTTCGGTCGACCAGAATGATGGTTTTTTTTTTTTCTTTTCTCAGGGTTTAAATTTTCTTGACTGCTGCATCATGACTTCTGCTCGTGTGGCGATTACACAGCTGTCATGCCCGTGACATGTGCTCGAGCCGCTAACTGGGACGTCTTGTCTTGTGTGGCCGGCTTCATCAGGGACGTCATGTGTCTCAGTCAAAGCAGGTCCTGAACCGCTGAGGGTCCCGGTCCAGTGCGTGAGGGCCTTAAATGATGAAGCGCTCCTGTGCAGAGTAGCCAAGGCAGCTTCATAACACGATGTCAGTTTGGCCAGTGCAAGTGAACAGATTCATATTTTTTTAGATCTTCTCGCAGCTCTCCCTGAGCATCAGACGATTTGATGGTTTCATGTCAAAGGAAAGACTTTAAAGACGCTGCTTTGCTCTCCTCTTCCCTTTGACACCACGATGCGGAGAGATTTTTAATGGTTATAACAAAAGATTGGGCATGAAAGGGAAGTTGAGAGCGTAAAAAAAATCCAATCCAATGCAGCGTTTGTCTCCAGGCACGCACGCAGGCCGCCTTCGCGTTAATTGCAGCCGAGCGATGACTGCGTTACACAAAACTACACGGGAAGACAAGTTTGCGGTCCAAATGAGGGTGGTGCTTTGTGGTTTGAAGGAAAGGAACGTGCATAAGCTACCTCCTGAAAAAGTGCAAAGAACATTAAACGCCAGAATGATGAATAATTTTCACACAACGTGGTTATGTTCGTTGAAAAGATCTTTCACGTTTGTTATTAAGGTCTTGAACCTCAAAGGCTGGTACATGGAGACACTAATTATGGTATCTTTTATCATCATGAATTACCATTTCTAAAACAAAGACAAGATTTTACATCAACAGATGGGGTTTTAGAAATGTGCCTTTTTTTACTGAGCCTCTTGAAATGATGGTGCCTTGCGAATAGACCGACACATGTTTTTTTTTTTCTTCCCTTGTTGATAGGCCAGATTAACAGCAGAATCGTAAGGTGTGCGGTGGGAAGAGAAGAAGACAAGACGGAGAGAGGGAAGAGAGGAGAGAGATAGAGAGTTGAAGCATCATCTATGACTGCCAGCCGTAGCCTGAGGGAGAACACAAGCGCCGATGCGTGTCCCCAATAACCCAGCAGTTGGTTAAACATGTATGAGAAGGGAAAGGTGCAATTGATTATGGCAGGAGAGCGAAGATGTGTGAGTCGTGATCCGGTTTTGAAAAATCAAAAACATTCTCACGTGTCAGTCAAATTGACTTTTACGCCTGCCTCGATGTGATTTTGTGTTTTTACGCTGCTGGCGATAAACATATCAAAGGGCCTCTGTAAGAATGACTTATAGACTCCCTTTGATGTGACGCACTGTGCCGAGAGATATACGGCAAACACGAGACACGATCGTTTCTTATTTCTTAATAAAGCTTTGTTGCCAAGAATATTCACGCTTTTCCACCATGGCATTGTCTTTTTTTTTCTTTTTTTTTAAATCTTCACCAATCACGATAAAGTGTTGCGCATCCATTGTCGCGCCGCTGTTACGGGAAGCAGTTTCCCGACAGTTTTACGACCTCCATCAGCGGGCATCAAAGTGACAGACAAGGTCAAGAATCCCGGTCACATTTTTCCCGGCATCAAGATGCTTCTGTGCACGTTCTTGAAGGAGGGGGGGTACTCGAGACCCCCTGAATGCTATCCTATCACAGCCTTTATTTGTTGTGGCACATAAAGTGTCCTAATTCCCTTTGTTTCACTCCGGGTGCTTACACTGTCACAGATTGTTCCATTGTGTTTTCTGTTTTAATTGTTTTGTTCTCCCCCTAAAATTGAAAGATTATCATGGGCTTTTGTGTGCCTACAAATGTTATCCCCAATTGGAAAGAGGTCTATTTTTGGATGCCTCACTGTGAAAGTTGACACCATTTTTTCCTGCTGCGCGTGCACGGAGCCTGTGCATGAAAGATGCTTTTTTTTTTTTTTAAATGTGTATTTGCAGATGAGCAGTGCAGCATTCCCGATCTGTTCTCTATCGGCTTTGTATCGCGCCCGCTCTGATCTCGCGCGTATATCGTCTATAATAGATCTGATTTTAATGGTGCCATTTTGAGGATTCTAATAATAGTCTCTTTGTCTGAAGGCGTTTGAGGCCTCGGCTATAAGCATTTAATCAACGAAGAGAGGAAAACCTATGGCTCCTGTTTTCACTCCGTGGTGGCGAGCAGCGCTGGGCAACATTAAGTGGGCATTTCCTCGCGGGGGCCAACAGAGAAAGGGCTAATGTGCTTTCCAGTAAACTCGAGCCTCCTCACTCGGGAGCCGCTCATGAATCTCCCTTCTAATGGGTCAGTCCGGTGGCCAAGCCCTTGCAGGAAGGTCAGGACTGTGTCTGCGCCATCCGCACTTTACAGAAGGCCTGTGTGCCAAGTGGAGCTTTGGTCCTCTTGCGAACAGAGCGTGGTGCCAGACCTCCCTGTGCCACATGACTGAGCGACCCCCCCACTCTCCCCCCAACACCTGGCACAGCCTGGTCCACTCACCAAGCGGAGAGATTATCATTCCCCCGATGGCTTTCCCTTTGGGGACGTCACGGGCCATTTACTGTAGGCACATTTCAGCTTAGAAGGCGATGTAGGTGTTAAACACACACATCTTTTTTTTTTTTTTTGCTTTTTTCAATCAGTGGCATTGCTGTCCCGCCTTCTGCCTATAAATGAGATGTGTTGCTGAGAGTGTCTTAGTTTAACATGTTAGCATAATAACACAATAACAGCTGATTATAAGCTAAAATTTTTGGCACATTTGGATAAAATACACCTAATTATGGTGCTGTGAGGAAAAGTATCACAAAAGTAATGACAATTCATCTTATTAGGACATGAATATCTGTGCAACATTTCACGAAAATCCATCCAGTAGTTGTTGAGATATTTCATTCTTGATCAAACCTACCAACATACCAGCATCCACAGAATGACGGCACTCGCGTGGCGCATACGATTAAACTTTAAAAACCTGCATCAGAAACGCCGCACAGCCACTGTCAGGTCTGAGTGATTTATTGTACGGGAGGCGAGGGCAAGGGTCACATCGTCGGGTGCAGCTAATCAGTGATGTGTGGTCAACCTGTCAGTCATAGTTCACTCATACAGAAGAAAAGAAAAAAGGTGGGCTGCGCGCTCTCTGTAATCCAGAGCCGTTTCCATCTGCATCGGAGCCGTGTCATCATCTGTGCGTCTAAGAGAGATGCGAGGCTCGCCGCGTCGCCGTCATGACTTGCCTGGCAGGCGGCTTACATACATCTGAGACATAAAAGAGCTCCCCATTTGAGATCCTGGATACATAAACTCAAGGCTTTATTTAGAGAGCGAGAAATAAAGGAGATGGAGGAATGTGGGTCTGATTGTGAGGAAGAAAGAAAGAATGAGGAGACAAAGCAAAAATATGAAGACATAGATAGACAAACAGATAGATAGATAGATAGATAGATAGATAGATAGATAGATAGATAGATAGATAGATATTATTTTCTGTGACATTGAACATACATCAGTGGTTGTCCTGCTTTAATCAGCTACTAACCTTCAAATAATTTAATTAGGGCAGACGTCAGTGGAGTTTTGCTGCTGTGAATGCTGCTTTAGAGGCTTTTGAAAACAAGTTTCAAATTCAAAAACGCACTAATTACACTTTAACATGAGAATTGTTCATTTGGAAATAATTGCTATTGCGGTGAAAGATGCTCAGCAGCTTTACTGTAAAAACATTTGGGCCCATGAAGCACAAGTGACCCCCCCAATTAGCACGAGAGAAGGGGCGAGACGTGTCATTTGGTGGTCAAAGAAAACACAACGAATCTGACGTAGTCGCAGATTAAAGCCCTGATATCAGTGGTGTGCGTGTACTGTACGTGTGTGTGTGTGTGCGCGGGGTACCTCCTGCTGGCTTTGCTAAATAGAGGATAAGTGGTTGGTGAGGTTTGTGTGTCTACTACACAGGAATCCCTCCTCCCCAATCTCTCACTCCGGCTACCCAGGGGAGTGGTAGACTGCAGGGCTGGTGTTGGCTGATTGACTCTGATACATGTGCTGCATATTTCATGCCCTCCGGTCTGTCTGCGTGAGACGCACAGAGCGAGGGAGATGCGCAGACGGATGGGCCGAAAGAGACAGAACGACGGTCGGACACAGGGGGGAGTAAAGACAACGAGATCAGGGCGACCTTTGTGGCGGGGGAGGTCGCTTCCTGTGTGTATTCCTCCGCACGCCTCTTTACGGTGATGTATTGTTTGGGACTGCCTCTCTTCCTTACTTACTCCTCTGTGACCCGCCGTGGCATCACTGAAGTCTGCTGCGCTCAGCAGTCAGCACGTTTGTACACAGCAGCTTTGAGACAGTACAGCTGACAACCAGCAGCAGGTCGCTTTAGTCCCAGCAAGCATTAAAGGCGGAAGATATGCTCAGTATACCTCAGTGGTCCTCCAGGGAGTCCCCATTTGCCGGCAGGGCAGGCACTCCATCTATTTGTTCTTTGACGGGTAAAGTTGATCCACACTCAATGATGTGTGATTATGAGGTTTATTTTGCCAAGTGCCCCTGTTGGTCTGGCAGTGATTCATCTTTTTTTGTTTTCAAAAACAGGCTAACTGACTTTTCACTTTTTTTGCATTTTCACAGTATACTCGGCCTGCGACTAATGAGTGTTTTCATTGTTGGTTATCTCTTTCTTTCTGTCTTTTTGATTTGTCCGTCAGATACCAGAATATTGTGGAGTTGCTTATTTTGTCCCAAACCCAGAGGTGCACAAATTACAAGGATATAAACCTGAGAAAACATGCAAATCCTCACATTTTATAAGCCAGAAGCAGTAAGTTTGCTGCCTTCATTTGTTAAACGACTCGATTCGATTTTATTTTCTGTCGATCAACAAACTGATTAATCAACTAATCACTTCAGCGCTGCAGCCAAACTGCCTCTGTCAATGTAAAGATCGAGGCTCATTACACGAATTGAATTGGCTGTAGAGTCGACAAACTCAGCAGCATCGGCCGAATTAATTCCCAATTTTGTCAGCTTAAGTTCTGTACGTACTGTATACGACGTCGTGTTTCTAAGCAGATGATGTCTTTGTCTCCGTGTGTGCAGACGAGGATGACGAAGGTGAGCGCAACGCCGTTCCCCTCGCGCCCCTGGACAGCTTCTTCTCCGACAACGACTCCCTCAAACAGCAAAAGAAGAAGAAGCCCAAAAAGATGAAAGAGGGGAAAATGCCCAAAGTTAAGAAAAGGAAAAAGGAGGTAAGATGTAATTCACACTCCAGACCATCTGCCGTGACCTCAGACACAACAGCTTGGCAGGCGCCTTGGCTCAAGCTGTACCACGCGTTCTCCATTTCTCAAACCATCGCTCTTTTGATGTCTCTGCAATTGGATCAAAGGTGTGTTTTGGCTGCTGGGCGGCCTCTGTAATCTAAATGAGAGGCAGTGGACTGTCTCAGGCTTAGGGGGGGGTTGGCAGCGGTGTCGCTGTTATTGCCAGTGTAAGCTGTGGGCACCGAGGGCCAGTTTAGAGTGTAGATTTGTGCCTGTGGTGCCGGTGCTGCACTGAAGTACAGCGTTTGTGCCAGACCAGCAGTGGGAGTCGGAGCTGTGACAGAGCGCTTTTGACAGTGGAGTTTCTCGCGCCTTTAGTCTCCAACGTTTATCCAACGGCCCAGAGGTTTGACTTGCTCCCAGCGTTGACGCCAGCGACTGAATTTAACCAGATTTGTTATGCCGAGGTCGCTCAGATAAGGTGACGATGAAGCTTTTAAAGCTAGCATGCGTGGCCTCTGAGGACATAGGTGATAATTTACAGTAATGATAAAACGTAGTGTTGCAGCAGTGAACTGAGTCAGTATTGTCCTTTATACATCACATATCAGCATCAGCCATAATCTGACAGGTGGTGGCTGCAAAACCTCCAGCTGTTCAAACTGAGCAAAGATGTGTTGTATTGCTTAGATTATTTTATTTCTAAGAGGATTCAATATGACATCTCAAGTGTTATTGTCTTGCTTGAAACTGTATTAATCTAACATATTACACTTAGGAGAATGTGTGAGCAAACAAAGGCATATGACACCCAGAAGGCATGAAACATCATTACAAGTGATTAGGTGCTGTGTTTAGTCTAATATTCTTCTTTTAGCTCTGTTTTGGTCTCCACCGACTCTCAGAAGTTGACCTTAAGAGTTTAGCAGTTGAAATCCATCAAATGGGTCCTAACCTCAAGGCCAAACTTACTTTCTTTGACATCTTGAGACAAAATCCCCAAATCAGGTGAAGACAATGGTTTATACTGCATACTGTCTACAACATGAATGATTAAGTATGCCATAACCCACACACTGTCCACACTGAAATATGATAACAAAACTCCAAACTTCAAATCTCCACTGTATCGCATGATGCCACTGTTGAATGAAAAGTACAACAACAACATTACAGCTTCCAATAAATGTAATATTTTTACCATATTATATGGTAAAATAATTAAAAATGATTAAATATTTTAGTGTTCAGTATTTATCTTAACGTTATCATGATGATGTATGTATTTACCATACGTTCTTTATGCATGCAAACCAAGTCATACATTGTCATTTGAATAATATTTGACCACATACAAGCCATGTTTCAGTACGGTTTTGTGCATATTGTTTGCAGCACACCATTGCACAGTGTGAAGAGACACAATGCATTTTGGGACAGTTGAATATGTCCTGTAAGCTCATGCTGCATATTTAAGGAAATCTAAGTCTGCTCATGCTGTATACATCCCAGCAAAACACACAATTTATGCAGCTGGAATGCACCACGTACTCAGTTTTATGGCATATTTAGTGTGTTAGCGTAGAGTGGTATGAGCAGTGTGTTAGTGTGCGATTTTGAACAAAGCCAGTGAACCACACAAGAGCTGCAGCTGGGTGATAATTGTCAGAGGGTTTCTTACTATGAGCGTCACCTTCTACATCACACCTGGTAACTCCTGTCCACCGTCACCATGAGAAATATCAACGAAATGCAGCTCGTGAATCTGGTGTTGACAGAAAGCTCTCATCCGCCATCAGCTGTCTGAGTTGATTTAGCCAAACTCAGAAGCCACAAGATTTTTTTTTTTTTTATCCAATAATTACAGGAATTTACTGTATTCCCAGCGCGTTTCCCGGCCGTGTTGGCGACGCCGTTAACAGTGTCAGTAACATAGCCAGGATGTTCCCCTCTGCTAGGCTGGCTGGAGATGCCAGCAGTGCTGCGAGGAGCTTGGCTGGCCAGGCTGCCACCCGGCCCTTTGGCTGCTTGTGGTAAACACTGAGCTCTGGGTCTCACTGAGCTAATGAGGGGGGGACTCCCTCTGACACTCTCCCCTCCTCCCTCTCTGTCTCTCTCTCTCTTTCACACAGACTCTGCTCTGTATTCTCCTCCTTTCTCCCCTCTCCTCTCGTCTCTCGCACGCATCACCTCGCTTCGCCTTGATCGTGATGCCGACGCTTTTGTGGCTGCCTTTGCGTCATGGCAACTGCAAATCTTTCTTTCTTTCTTTCTTTCTTTCTTTCTTTCTTTCTTCTCCGTCTTCCCACCTGCCCTATTATGTCCCTCTGCCTCGGCCTCCCACCGAGGAACCGCCGCTGCTGTAATTCACTTCCAATCGCTCCCCGAATGTCGGTGTCAGACAGGGGCCAGAAGTCAATTGGGGTCAGAGGCTGTCAGTGGCACATCCCAGTCTCAAGTCAGACTTGCTGCTGGGAGAAATGCTAGTCGAGGAGAGACCTACCCGCCGTAATCTCTCTCTCTCTCTCTCTCTCTCTTATCTGCAGAGAAACAAAGGAACTATGTAGACATGAAGGGACGGGAATCTGAGTTTTATAGAAGGCAGTTAATTTTATTGGAGAAAGAAAAGGCAGTGCTTTGGCCACAGTAAAACCACTGTGAGGCTGCGAGCAAGCTGCCTTAACGTTTCGCTGAAATACAGTCGGCTCGAGATGAGCCTCTGTCTTGTTTTTATAAGTTCACTATCCTCTGAGGGACTGTGAGTCAACAGAGAACTGTTGCTGATTTCTGGGAAAAAGAAGAGGCTGTTGTTTTGGAGCCGTAAAGTGTTTTTACAGCGGCATTTTTTATTTTATTGAATATCCACTTCTTTGCTCATTTGATATTTTCCGTGGCATCCTCTGCAATCTCCCCGAGGCAGAGCCATTATGGGAAGCATCTAATTTGATTAGCTTATCAGCACTTATCTGATTTTCCTCCCACTGAAAGTAGAGACACCCTCTTTGTTGCTGCCAGTGTCCTCTTTGGTCCTCTGACGTGTGCGTAACATTGAACTCGGGGCCACGGGGAGGTTGTTGCACAGTCCCACCTTGTCTTTGCAGTTGCTCTCAATAGTGGTTCTGCTTCTTTGCTTTTCCCTCCTCCATCTCCACCCCCACTCCCATCCCCCATCCACAATCTTCAATTTACTCTCTCTCTCTCTCTCCTTCTTCTTCTTATGCATAAATGAGATTTGTCTAGACGGGTGCTGGAGCACCAGCTCTGCAACCACAGGCCTCTGCATAACAAGCTCGTTATGCAAACGCGTCTGATTGGATGGCGCCGCTCCATTGGCTGCCACTGTGATAGAGTGTGTGTATGTGTGTGTGTGTGTGTGTGTGTGTGTGTGTGTGTGTGTGTGTGTGTGTGTGTGTGTGTGATGTGGGGTGGGTGGGTGGGTGGGGTGGAGGTGAGAGTGAGTGGCAGGATAGAAAGAAAGAGTGAGAGAGGAAAAAAGAAAGGGGGAGCTGTTGAGAGAGAGAGTGAGAGAGAAAATAATGTGGGGGGGGTGCGAGAGAGAGAAAGTGAGAGAAAAAGAAGGCATGCGGAGGGGTGGGGGGGGGCGGCGAGCTATGAGAAAGAGAGAGAAAACTAGGAGGAGAGGGAGAGAGCGAGCTGGAGCCAGACACTGCTCAAATTTGGTCGCCATGGCAACACAGCCAGGCTGCTGGTAGGGTTGGCGGGCGCTGCGGCAACGTGAGCCTTTCCACTGCGCTACAGAGCAAAACGCCTGTGAGCCTCTCCACGGATCCACGCAGGCCTGCTGAGCAACAGGCAGCGAGCAGAGCACAAAGCTGCTGTGCGCTAATTCACGCCATAGCATGTACACACACATGTCCGCACGCACATAGGAAAACCCTACATATACACACACACACACAAACAGGTCTTTACAACAGAAGGGGAAAGAGACACAGAAAAGCACAAAAAGACAAACATATCCAGGCCTGAACTTGCACACACACACACACACACATTCAACCCCCCCCTGCAAAAATGACTGATTAAAGGAAGAGGAAAAATAAATCATAAATAAACATGCTGTGTGTGCACAAACATCCCACACACAAGCACACAAATGATCAGGTGAGAGGTGCACACACAGAGAGAGACACCAGATAAATTTCCCCCCTCTTTCTCACACACACACACGTGCTACCACGAGCACGCACCAGTGAATTTGTTCGTATGCAACACTCCTGATCACACAAACAACACCTGTTAACTGTTAAATCCATATAGGCGTCCAGATGTCTCGTATTAAACCGGCAGGATTCAGCTCAGTCTCTCGGATCAGCCCTGAGCGTTGATTGGCTGAGCGGGTGTGAGATGTTCAGTTTTTCACTTTGGTGCGTCGTCGACGTTTAAAGAAAAAAAAGGGTGGTCTGACTTGACTCCTCATTAACTCGGTGGTGTAATAATTTATGAATTTCATCACAGGCAGAAGAATTATAGTATTAGCAAAGCAGTGACACTTTGGAATGATGTAATTTAATTTATGCAAATACCGTCGAAGAAGAAGCTTTTATCCAAAGTGCTTTATAGTACACTGACAGCATATTCTTTTTGGCGTGGGTGGCCTCTGTGGGATGCGTTAATCCCTAACCCTGTCAAAATTAATGATATGCTTATTTGCCCAATCATTTAGTTTCATATTTTAATTATTCCCTCCTTTTTTCATCACTAGATTTTGGAACTCAGTCGAAAACCTCTGAACTGGAGATTTCCTTTGTCGTGTTGGTGGTAAAAAAAAAAACCCAACAACCTTGAATTCAGATGTGACTCAGGAATCTGGCTTTGATGCTAGCTGTAGTCAGTCACGTCTCGGGGTGAGGAGCTAAAGCGAGATTCAAAGTCAGATTGTTGCCTGTTTACGGTTATAAATATAGCCGCTTGGCAGGAGCTTGTGACTAAATCAAAGAAACGCGAAGATGGCTGCTGCTGCGAAATTTCATTCAGCACAAACACTGCTGTAGGTTTTGAGGAGATGTGAGTCGTGCACATCTGCTGGAGGATGAGAGGGATCAGCGCAGGCCGCCCGAACCTGATGTACGCTCATGTTGAGTGACAAATAACCAATATTGTGCATTTACATACACATATACATACACATATACATACACATATGCGTAACGTTGGTGCGTCCTTGTCAAATGCTTCAGGGAGGAATCCAGGCACGAGTTGACAGCGACCTGGAGGAGACCTCGGAGGTGGAGGAGGAACGGGAACGTCCAGAAATAGGCTCTGAGAGTGAGAGCAGCACGTACGGCCCCACCAAGAAGAAGAAGAAGAAACCGAAGGAGAAGAAAGAGAAGAAGCCCAGGAAGAAGAAGAGAGACGAAGACGATGACGACGACGATTTACGACGATGACGGGAACATGAAAGTAAGAGTCCGGGTCCATCAGGCCGACACAGACGTCACCTGGGATTCTGCCAGATTCTGTATTTCAGATTAAGCTCATTTCAGTCGAGGGCCCAGTGGTGCAGCGTCGTCTCTTGATATGATAACCTAATGATGGTAATACATTGGATCTGAAGTGCTTTTCACAAACCCCAGGGAAATTTGACAGAAGCTCGGCAAGCAAAAAATTAATAATAAGCCAGGCTAAAAAGATAGTGAAGTCTCGATTTAAATAAATTTGTATTTAATTAACCTTTTACCCTGCATCCTGCACTATATTGAATATTCATTGACTGCTCTTGCACCAAAAAGTTACGTAAACATCAACATATAACACACAGCATAGATTAGACTGTTATATTTTTTAAAAAGAAAACTGACCGTAAAATTAGCGAAGCACAAAGCAGAATGCACAACTGAAAGCTAAAATATCCTTCAGGACGTGCTTTAAGATAGATAGATTACATATATAAAGTGCATAATTTGTGTCTGATATGATTAAAGTGATATGTGCTCCTTTTCCCACACTGACAAATCAAGAATCTGCAAATCCAAAAATGTTGTTCATTTCAGTAGTTCAACTGCTCGACACAAGTTGTCTCCTGCTTCTCCTTAAAACCACGTACTCAGCCCACTGGAGGCTTTAAGTTTCCATGTCACAGTTGCGAAAGCTGCATACTGGACCACGACTGGCCTCCAAAAGAGGTGGTCTGCGTGTTAAAGTTGGATTAATTTAATTTGGTGAATTTGAAAATTTGTCAAGTTCAAACATCACAGTCAAGGAACAAGGAGAAAAACTGATTTTTAACTTATTTTTACCTAATTGCAGTGCTCCAACAATAAAAAAATGTTCTGTTTGTTTTAATATTTTGGATGACCATTCAACCATTCATTATAAACACCATTATTTAGCATTTGAATTTTAATCTCTCCCATCTGCATCTCTCTCAGGAGCCCAAGTCATCCAGTCAGTTGATGCAGGAGTGGGGTCTCGAAGACGTTCAGTATGGCTTCACTGAGGACGACTACAAAACCATCACCAACTACAAGGCGTTCAGCCAGTTCCTCAGGCAAGCTTCTAACTTTGTGTCCCGATTATCTTTCTGTGTTAACCACTCTCTTCTGTTTCCCTGTCTATGGATTTGTCGGAGACCCTCACTGACACTCCTCACAAAAACTCCACACAGTGAGACCAGAGTGTGGCGTGACGAGCAAACACTGCTCTTTTTGTTTGAGCTAGAAAGCTCGGCTGTTGGTAAAAAGAGTCTGTCTCACCTGGGGCTGTCTGGCTCGGCTAAGCCTCTGCTCCGACAAAGTGGAGCATGAGCTCCTGCAGTGCCCCCTGTGAGTAGTCAGCTGCTTACTGGATGCCTGTGACAGCCGGGAGGCTCTGGGACTCGGTGCTCTGACCCACTATCTTTCACAGGCCAGCGTGCCAAACCTCAAGCTGTTGCCTGACAAATCACAAACATGACATACACACAGCAAAGCAGGGAGAACAAAACTTAAGGGGCACTGGGGTGTCGGCAAATCAGGACCCGCTTCCCTCCAGAGTTGAGGGAAGTAAAAATTTCATCAATAGGAATGAAGCGTGACATAATAAAGCCGCTGTTGTTGTCTCCTCTTCTCCCCCCCCCCCCTGTTTTTTTCTCAGGCCTCTCATTGCCAAGAAGAACCCGAAGATTCCCATGTCAAAGATGATGACGGTGTTGGGGGCCAAGTGGCGAGAGTTCAGTGCCAACAACCCGTTCAAAGGCGCATCTGCCACCGCTGTGGCCGCCGCCGTGGCTGCCGCCGTGGAAACGGTTACCGTGGCACAGCCAACGTCTGTCAGCAGCAGCCAGCCGAGCTCTCAGCTGGGGCCAATCAAAAAAGCCAAAACCAAAGAGGGAAAGGGTAAGGCCCGCTGAACCGCGGCAGAGCACACATTTTAGAAATAATCGCGGTCAGTGCGTCTGAAGTGTCGGCCTGTGTGTCTCAGGACCAGGAGTTAGAAAGAGGAGCAAGGGTGTGAAGGAGGTGAAGAAGAAACCCAAGCCGAAGAAGACCAAATCAAAGTCGGGCCAAAGTGGGAAGAAGAAGAAAGCATCCTCTGTATGTTTCTTTTTTTTTCTTCTTCTCCACAACCATTTTCTTCCGCTCATTCATCCTCTGAGCTTCTCCACCACTCTGTATTTTCAGTGGGATCAAAGTGACCAGACTGTTTACTGTGCTGACTTTGAAAGTCGGTTTGTTTTAATTCTTCGTGCCGCTCCGAGCTCTTGAGTTTATGTGTGTGTTTCTTTGTGTGTGTTTTTGTGCGCCTTTCCAGAGTGAGGAGGACTTCCTGGAGGAGTCAGACTTTGATGACATCAGCATCCACAGTGCCTCTGTGCTTTCTGATACCTCGGGGGCCGCCACCAAGAAGAAGGCCCGGCGTGGGCGGAAAAAAAGGAAAAGTATGTTTACCGTCTTCACTCGCTGTCCTCTGTGGTGTGTTTTTTTTCCCTCCGAAATCCCATTGAAATCCCCCAGAACCAGACTGTTTGATTATGGGTAACGAGGAAATTAAAATTTATCTTTTTAAGCTTTGTTTGTTGTGGGAATGTTTTCCGAAGGCAGATGCTCTTTCTCGGCAGCCATTGCCCTCGCACTCACACACAGACTCTCATTTTGCATCTCGAGCCGGCTCATCGTAATGTGTAAATAGTTTAAATCTTATACTGTCGATAACAGCTGCATTCGAGTGAATTTCCGCCTGTGGGAATTACCAGTGTTTGCCCTGAACCTTCTCCAGAGGAAGATGGTGACGGTTACGAGACAGACCACCAGGACTACTGTGAGGTTTGCCAGCAGGGCGGAGAGATCATCCTGTGTGACACCTGTCCCAGAGCGTACCACCTGGTCTGCCTGGACCCGGAGCTGGAGAAGGCCCCCGAGGGCAAATGGAGCTGTCCACACTGTGTGAGTGGACTGATACATATATTTAGTTCATTTTTTTATTTTTATGTGTGCCACAGCCCGCTAAAGTAATCACCAGTGTTTGTGTGGATATTTTGTGTTATCTGTGCTTGTATGAAAATTTCACAGGTTTATAAGTATTTAAGACACTTTAACAACATATTTCAGAGATCCACATCATCTGACAGATATGACTATGACAAATATCACTGCCATGTTACTAAAGCATCTTCCACCATCTTCCTTCCATCTTCCACACTGTGTCACTTTCTGTATGATCTCAAAATGTTTGATATTAATGCAAATACTCTGAATATTCCCTTTAAATAGCACATATGCACCACAATATTTTGTAGGTGACATGCAAACGTAATAAGTTCCCACCTTTTTGCCCGGTGACCCCTCAAAATAAAGCAACGGCTACCTACAACAACACATAATGGGCTGCTAACATCTGTTGGTTTTGAGATTGACTCTTTTTTTTTCTCAACTTTTTTCATTTGAGGCGTTTTTAAAGGCATGAAGACGTCTAGGATATCACAAGAAAAAAGCAAAGATTAGAGAGAAAAGTCTCAAAGAATTAAATATAATTTTGTGTAGTATAAATGCTAGTTGCATTTACATTGTGACCCTTTAGGGCTCCCAAATTGGAAACCAGTCATCTATGAGCCCTGTTTCTTCTCACTTTGGGGTCTGTGGCCGTGCGAAAGACACTTTAGTCAGTGTTTGAAAGTCATTATGCTTTTCATGATTGTACTGTGCAAGATTGATATCCAAGTCAAGACAACACACAACAAAGCTTTGCTCATGAAGTCTTTTTATCTCACTAACCTGATATGTGGTAATGTGGTTGTCTCCATAAAAAGACTATAAAAGAAATCTGTAGAATCATATCTCTTAATGTGTGCGTAGTAACAACGCAGTGCCACTTTATTTTACAACAACAAGCAAAGTGGGTGAATTTACTTCAGCAGTATGTAGCCCTCACCGATCTTGTGTCCCTCAGGAGAAAGAGGGAATCCAGTGGGAGGCCAAAGACGAGGAGGAGGAGGAGGAGGAGCCGGCGGGCGAGGAAGAGGATGACCACATGGAGTTTTGCAGAGTGTGCAAAGACGGAGGCGAGCTGCTGTGCTGCGACACCTGCCCGTCGTCCTACCACATCCACTGCCTCAACCCGCCCCTCCCTGAGATACCCAACGGGGAGTGGTTGTGTCCCCGCTGCATGGTGAGCCCACGTCTCAGCTGTGACTGGTTATAAATGATTGTGTGTGCAAAGAAATGTCAACAAAGTTAGCATTGTAGTAGTTTTAAGATATGCAAAAGATAAAAAAAGAAAGTTTAAAAAGTTTATCATCATTTTCTAAACTCACTTTCACTTTAATACATTTCTAATATTTTGTGTAAACTTTAGGTAGAAGTGATTTTAAAGCAACATCATCTTACTTACAAGCACTTCAGTGTTGCTATGGACAACATGTGCTGCTTGTATTAATAGTTTAATTGAACACTAAACACAGCACACTAACACTCTGCTCAAAGGTGCATTGACTTGTTAATTATATCTCTAACAGCAAAGTAGTTACACATGAACATTGGCTGATTGTTACAGAACTATGTAAGGAGATGAAACTTCAAAAAGAGAGATAATATTTAAAGTACGGTATATATTTTATATCGTATCTATGGCAACATAAGCAGGCAGTTAAACTCATGGTGCGTCATTATCTTGTTTCCTTATGTCTGTTTTTTTTAGGTCTTGTTAGTGTATTTTTTGTAGAGGGACAACAGATGCAAATCAACCTTTTGGCACATTTACATCATATTGATGTTCATTAATTTGTGTGGTCTCTGATAAATAAAGGATGATAGTATGACACATAGAGTATGATTGTGGGCTGGTTTGCGAGGTGGTGAGAGGGTCTATTTAACAGAAAGATCCGCCCAAATGATTTGATTTGTGTCGATTTAAAGTTATAGTTTGGTAACTCAGTAAATTAAAACTAGCAGTTATCTCTTTAGCCTGTTCATATTTAAATGACTCTGTATATTATCGTGAACTAAGACTCTGCGGATGGTTGTTCGGAAAGATGGAGGCTTAAATTACTGGTGATCCTTCTCGACCTGTCTGAGGGACCCGTGCAGTGACCCCGATAATGTACTTAACGTGCTACGAGCCCCCTTTTTTATTTTCAAGATCTGCTGCTCGCTGCTGCTTTGACTCGAGGAATAACCGCTTATGTCGTTTCTCAGTGCCCTCCCCTCAAAGGCAAGGTCCAAAAGATCCTGCACTGGACGTGGGGAGAGCCCCCGTTGCCGGCTGAACTGCCTCCGGGCCCTGACGGCAAGCCAAGTGATCCACTGACCAAGCCTCCACTCAAGGGCCACCCGGAGAGGGAGTTCTTCGTGAAGTGGGCTGGCCTTTCGTACTGGCACTGCTCCTGGGTCAGCGAGCTGCAGGTGAGACACCAGAAGTAGGTCCAGTCTCAAATGAACATTTCTGCACTCTCTGGCCACAGGAAGTACGCGTCCTCTTTGCTGAAAGTGGAACACACACGCAGCGAGCCAAGAACTGGACCGCCTTTTCACAGTTTAATGTCTAATGATAATGTGTGTTCCCAAAACCATTTAGCTGTCAGTCCCCAAGAAGTATGTGTATATGACGGTGCTTTATGTCAGGTCATTCACACTATAATCACAATTAGTGAGCAATTCAGAGCGCTCAAACCTGGCTGATACTTCATTTAGTGATGTCTGAACAATTGTCTGTTTAGAAACACGCAGCTTTCTTAATTTAATTTATATCTGTCTTCATTAATTTTTTCTGGAACTTGAAGTAGTTAATTAAATTAGTCCCAATACCGTGAATAGATTATGTGTTGCAGCCTTGTAAGAAAAGCCCTTTAACACAGCGAAAACTAAGCAGAGTTGATGGTTTGGTTTCTTGTTCTGCGGCCGTGCAGCTGGAGCTGTATCACACCGTCATGTACCGGAACTACCAGCGCAAGAACGACATGGACGAACCTCCGCCGTACGACTACGGCTCCGGGGAGGAGGAGCTCAACAGCGAGAAGAGGAAGAGCAAAGACCCGCAGTATGCCGTGATGGAGGAGCGCTTCTACCGCTACGGCATCAAACCGGAGTGGATGGTCATCCACCGGATACTCAACCACAGGTGGCCGCTCGCAGTTACACACAGTTTCTATCTGATATCAGGGCTCACAAACTTTTTCAAGTTTAGGAATTCAGATGTTTGAAGTTCTTGAGGGTCTGTCATCTTGCTTTTACGTGGTCTGTAATATCACTTTATATATGGAGATTATCCTTCACAGCGCAGCATATGTCATAATGTAGGAGAGTGTTTAAAATCACAGAAAACTTAATTCTCTCCAAACAGAACACAATAACAAGAAGGACAATAAGTGACTTTCATGGGATTTTTGTTCATAATATGTGTCATGTCCCATCAACAAATAAATCATCAATAAAGTCATTTTGAATATATTATTATACAGAGCTAAATAAAGGATCAGTGTAGGATCCCTCTAAATACCCTGAACTCTCTGTTTCTGTTTATTCCTCCCAGTTTTGATAAAGACGGCGATGTGCATTACCTGATCAAGTGGCGAGACCTACCCTATGACCAGTGCACCTGGGAGGTGGACGATTTTGACGTCCCCGAATACGACAGTCAAAAATGCTTCTACTGGGACCACAGGTGGGTCAAACGGCACTCGCATGTTTTCTAGACCACAGCTGGTGTCGATAGTGAGGAGATGATCACGAGGACGAGCGGCACTCACAGATAAATGAGGCATATGCTGCTGTCTCCCCTCTGCCCTGCCCTCTGTCTGTGATGCCCTCTGTTTGAGGTGTTTGGCTCATCATGTTGCTGCAACTGTTTGCCAGGGAGCAAATACTCGGGGAGGACCAACGCCCCCTGGTGGTGAGGAAAGGAAAGAAACTGAAAGAGGACCATCCAAAGAGGGAGGTCCCCCCTGATGCCCCTATCATAGATGTGAGTTTAGATGCACTTTGGTCACATGAGTACAGTGATTTGCCACAGTTACTTGTTTTTTTTGGAAATTCAACACTGCATTGCTATTGACTGCTTGCTTCAGCAGCTGCTTTTTTACAGTGTTAAAATATTACTGATGGTGCAAAATCAGAAATTACCATCATAAAAGTGCTTCATATCTATACTGCATATATAATTACTATTCACATCTGGCTAAATGTTGCTAAATGTTAGTCGATATAGTTACTTGCTACTTACTATCGTATTCTCAAATCACCAGCCAACCATCAAGTTTGAGCACCAGCCGTGGTACATTAACGCCACCGGGGGGACGCTGCACCCATACCAGCTGGAGGGCCTGAACTGGCTGAGGTTCTCGTGGGCTCAGGGCACAGACACCATCCTGGCTGACGAGATGGGCCTCGGGAAGACGGTGCAGACAATCGTGTTCCTCTACTCACTGTACAAGGAGGTGAGGGCGGAGGAATGTCCTGTTTAATTGTGCACATATCACATAACATGTCATGTTTTGATTGAGTGCAAAGTAAAAGATACTCACTGTTGGTTGGATAATGAGATGAGCAAATGATAATAAATAAATGATAGTAAATCCTCTTCCTGTGATGTAGGAGTCACTCTCTGTCTTTCCCTCAGGGTCACTCGAAGGGGCCCTTCCTGGTGAGCGCCCCCCTCTCCACCATCATCAACTGGGAGAGGGAGTTTGAGATGTGGGCTCCCGATTTCTACGTGGTGACGTACACGGGAGACAAAGACAGCCGGGCGATCATCAGGGAGAACGAATTCACGTTTGAAGACAGCGCGGTGAAATCAGGACGCAAGGTGTTTCGCATGAAGGTGAGCACATCTTCAGCAATGACTTTATTTCCAAAGAATACCATAGCAGGATTTAGATGTAGTAGTAAATCATTTGTCCCCCATCATATGATCCCACGTCTAAATTGGTCAACATTTGATATATTTTGTTGATGTTCCTCCTCTTACCCCATTTGCAGAAAGACACTCCGATCAAGTTCCACGTGCTGCTCACATCCTACGAGCTGATCACTATAGATCAAGCCATCCTGGGCTCCATCACGTGGGCCTGCCTGGTGGTGGACGAGGCGCACAGGCTGAAGAACAACCAATCAAAGGTAAAACCTGCATTTCTGGCACCTTTTCCAGAAGCGGCGTGGACATTATCAGGGACATAAAAAAAAAAAAAACAGGAAAGGAACGCAGACAGATATGAGGAGGAAATGTTTGCATCCGTGAAATGAAAAGACGGCGGTGAAAGATGTCTTATGGGTCATTTTGGAGCGTCACGTTCAGGAAGTTTTGCATGCGTCATTGCGGTTTATTTTGCAGGCGTGTGTCATATCTGGTACGATGTGCCCTGTCTAGTTTTTCAGAATTCTCAACGGGTACAAGATCTACTACAAGCTGCTGCTCACCGGGACTCCTCTTCAGAACAACCTGGAAGAGCTGTTCCACCTGCTTAACTTCCTCACCCCAGAGCGCTTCAAGTAAGTCCGTCCTCTCTGCTTTTTTATCGTTATCATCCCCTCGTCTTTCCATCCTACCGGTATCTGCTCGCTGGTGCATCAGATGGGTCTCCTCCTCAGACTGACAGACAGGCAGACAGTCGTGTTCCTCGAATGTGTGTATTCAACAAAGCTAAAGATGTCTTTTCTTTTTTTTTATCCCTCTTCATTTGACCTGCGTGGCGTTGCAGTAACCTGGAGGGTTTCCTGGAGGAGTTTGCCGACATCTCCAAGGAGGACCAGATCAAGAAGCTCCACGACCTGCTCGGCCCTCATATGCTCAGGCGGCTGAAAGCTGACGTCTTCAAGAACATGCCCGCGAAGACGGAGCTGATCGTCAGAGTGGAGCTCAGCCCCATGCAGAAGTAAGCAGCCGAACAAAAGAGAACAAATATCTGGAGCTGATTCTGTGTATTCCTGCTGTCTGTCCGATCTGATAAAACAATAACTGAATATTTTTAATTTACTCCTGTATACAGTGGTTTTCAGGTGATAAATCCCCAAATAGTTGCGTAACTTACTTAACACTCTAGAGCAAAATTTTCAATGCAACAAAAAGGAAAACCTTAAAATTGCTGTTATGTTGGTTTATACCTTTAGCACTTTAAAATAAGCCTGATCTGGATTTATCAGTAGGTTTTACAGAAGGTGTTGCTGGTATTTTGGCAAATAACCTAATTCAACTCAGCACGCTGTGAAGGCTTAAAGCTTGTAATCTCCACTTCACAGTTACAATATTACACAAACTCATATGATAAATGACGGTGTGAAGTAACGACGGCTGACCCCAGCTATTTTAATCCCAAGGTTAACTTCTAAAGAATTTATTTTTCAGAGGCGACGGGCTCTTTTTTGGAGAGTAAGTGACTGAGATTTTCGCTCTCATCTCTTCTCCTGATTCAATTGAATGAATTTTTGACCTGCAGGAAATATTACAAGTTCATTTTGACACGAAACTTCGAAGCTCTGAACTCCAAAGGTGGAGGGAACCAAGTGTCCCTGCTCAACATTATGATGGACCTGAAGAAGTGCTGCAACCACCCCTACCTGTTTCCTGTGGCTGCTGTGGTAAGGAGGCAATTTTAGTGAAATATTTGATCTCAGTCAGTGCAAAATCTTCAAATGATGAAATCAAATGTTGATGGCATGGAAGGAAAGACGAACCGTGGCTGTTCGACACGAGATACCAAAATCTGCAGCCCTCGTCTCCCTGTTGTACTGCCACTAATTAAACTCACTAAGTATTCGCATCTTCCTCCAGCTGATGCCTGGATTTGATTTTGTCTTTGCAGGAAGCTCCCGTGTTACCCAACGGCTCGTACGATGGCAACCTACTGGTGAAGTCCTCAGGAAAATTGACGCTGCTTCAGAAAATGCTGAAGAAACTCAAAGATGAAGGGCACAGAGTTCTCATTTTCTCTCAGGTAATAGTCGAATAAATATTGTGCCCGGGCTGGGAGCCATAGCTTTCATTGATCCGTGGCCATGAAACACTGAAAATCCAGCCATCCGTATTTCAGCCATTCCTGTGCCAGTGTCATTTGTAGGTGCTAAATCAGCTCGTATTCTAGGCATCTAATCAAAGATATTTTGGAGAGAGGGGCAGACTTTTCTTTGCTTTAACAATCCTGCTTAGTTTGATCCGCGCGACAGAAATTTGTAATACCATGTTTTTTTGTTTTTTTTTTACAGATGACAAAGATGTTGGATCTGCTTGAGGATTTTCTGGAGTTCGAGGGTTATAAATATGAACGTATCGATGGAGGGATTACCGGAGGCCTCAGGCAGGAGGCCATTGACCGATTCAATGGTGAGTTTGCTCGTGTGAGTTTGTGTGTGTGATGCATGTTTCCTCGTACGCGGCTTTCGCTCACTCGCGCGCACAAACGGACTCTCTGCTTTGTTTTTGTTTTTTTTCGTCACAGCACCGGGCGCTCAGCAGTTCTGCTTCTTGCTTTCGACACGAGCTGGAGGTCTTGGCATCAACCTCGCCAGCGCCGACACTGTCATCATCTACGACTCTGACTGGAATCCTCACAATGACATCCAAGTACTGAAGAATTTCACGCTGACACTTGCATGCTTTTATTTTCTAGCTTTTAACCAGCAGATGTGTGATGTTATCTGCCTTGTGAGGATGCTGATAATCTCCTTATCCTGTTAATTTTATCTGCTCCCTTCCACGCTGTCCCCTGTAACTTTCCCTTTCCTCTCGCCCCATCTTTCAGGCTTTTAGCAGAGCCCACCGTATAGGTCAGAATAAGAAGGTGATGATCTACCGTTTTGTGACACGTGGCTCGGTGGAGGAGCGAATCACTCAGGTGGCGAAGAGGAAGATGATGCTGACCCACCTGGTGGTCCGGCCTGGCCTGGGCTCCAAAACGGGCTCCATGTCCAAACAGGAACTGGACGACATCCTCAAGTTTGGCACCGAGGAGCTTTTTAAGGATGAAATGGAGGCAGCGCGAACAATGGGTACGTCTACACGCTAAAGTCTCCTCTAACTGAGGTGGTTCGTTTTATCGTTGTGATGTTAGCAAACACAGAAGATAATTAATTCTCTTGTTCCAAAATAAGATGTTTCAAACACAGAAAAAGGTGTTTACTGTTCCTCTATTTGTGCTGGAAAAAAAAGAAAAATACAACATCCTCATTTTGTGCCATAAAAATCACAAAGTAAAACTCAGTGTGGAAGTTGCTCATCTCAGAAAAGTCACTGAAGAGTTTGAAAACAAGAGACGAAAATCTATAATGCCAGTGAAACCATATAATTGTGAGTTGTCAAAAGTTCTATTTTAAGGACAAATATATTTTCTTACTTGCTCAAAAAAAAGGGGCCTCCTATTGGTCTTTAACTCGGAGCTCCTCATCAACAGGTGACAACAAAGATGGCGAGGAGGGCAATGTGATCCACTATGATGACGACGCCATCTCGAAGCTGCTGGACCGAAGCCAGGACGCCACCGAAGACACGGAGATTCAGAACATGAACGAGTACCTGAGCTCCTTCAAGGTGGCGCAGTACGTGGTGAAGGAAGAGGATGGAGAGGTGAGAACGCGACCGCGAGCGGAGGGCTGACACAACTAAGAAAAGAGACCAGCAGTATGTCAAACAGCGGACTAGAGAGTTCATGAGTTAGTTGTTTGATTCTGCCTACTACATTCTGCTGTATGATAATTTAAAATAAGAATATAACACAGTTTAAAATGACATTTTTGCTGACCTTAGAGAACGTTGAAAAAAACATAATCATTGGACAAATAATTGCTTAATGTTTACTGATGCTTTCAATATGTCTGTAAGGCCTCGAGGATACACAAACCGCGTGTGAAGCTGAACGGAGAAAGAACCGTGTTTGTTTAGAATGACAAAACTCACAGCGGGCTCTTTTTAATTCACAATTGGTCCACCGGGGCGCCTCGGTGCCTTGTTACTCTCTGTTGGTGTATAATTATTATTATTATTAAGTGTTGGCACGTAAGGTGCAAGACATCATGTAACACAAAGGCATCCAGAGAAGTACTACGTGCACATACTGAATGAAATCATTTCATTGTAAGTGCATCACCACAGTCACAGATATGCAAACTACGACTAGTCTGATAATTGTTTTGGATACTTCCAGTAGCATTTAGGTTATAATGCCTCATATGAAATTTGGGGAATATACTGTAGTGATCTGATTTTAGCTTTAGGCTTGACTGTTCACAAATGAATTCATTTAAAAAAAAGTGACAATATCTTTGTGAAATTATTGTTTTTTTGTGGTACATAAATAGTTTTGCCTTTGCCACAGATACACAGTGGTTTACTATGTTCATTTCACTCTGACACATCACCGCTGTCTGCGTGCAGGAGGAGGTGGAGCGGGAGATCATCAAGCAGGAGGAGAACGTGGATCCAGACTACTGGGAGAAACTGCTTCGCCACCACTACGAGCAGCAGCAGGAGGACCTGGCCCGCAACCTCGGCAAAGGCAAGCGCATCCGGAAGCAGGTCAACTACAACGATACGACCCAGGAGGACCAAGGTAGGCACATAACACTGTCAGGACTCACACACGTGAGTTACCAAGACTCATGTTAACCTTCGATATTATCATACCAAACTATTTCTTGGCTACACATTGGAAGCGACAGCCAGGTTTTATTATTGCCACTTTTTAATTTGACATGTCGGTGGCAGGATTTTGCTTTTCTGCCCATATTTGAATGTGAGTATAAATACACAATAACGCACTGGATGCAGAATTAAAAAAAAAGAGATTTTTGGCTTCTCAGAATTATCAGCTGGCATGTGGATAGGAGGCAGGCGAGCCAAAAGCATATTTCTACGAAAGAAGAGATATTATTTCCTGAATAAACCTCTCAGTGGGGTGCTTTTTGGGGATTATTGTAAGGATCTGTTTTTTTTGGCCTCCCCAAATGATTTTATAGGGGTCTGCATTCCTCCTACAGTCAATACTAAATGGCGTGTTTTACAATGGATTTCTGGGAGCTGTTTTCCATTATGAAAACAGGAAAAGGGAAAAGGTCATCCTAAAGATTGACACTTTATTTGTTTTTTACTTAAGGTATTTCGATGTACTGAGTGTGAAGCTATATATTTTGAGCAGTTATTTGATGTATGAGCCACTGTCTTGACGCCATCATCCCATTACGAGAAAGCTGCTGATATATTACACTTGTTTCTGTATTTGGTTCATAATAATTTTGCGCAGACCGGCGTAAGACCCTCTCTGCTGGCTTTAGTGCAGGTCAACGTTGTGTTGTCTTGTTGTGCCATAAACATTGAGATCGACTCACTAATTCACCAACAGGACGGTGCTACTCGAGCCGCCGCCCGAGCAAGCTTCACTTGCTTTGCTCCGTTAGCGAGTCAACAGAGCGGCGTTATCTTAACACAGAACAATTTAGGTGTATCAGTTCAGGAAAGAACAGTGCAGAAATTAATCATTGTGTTTATTAAATCCTCTTAGGTTGTAAGTCTCAACAAGAGCCGTTGACCTCCATTAAATCTGCCACAGAGTGTGTTATACTGGCCTACAGCTCTCGTGTATCTCATGCATTTATATCGTCTCCTCAGTGGGCTCGGAAGCACTTCTTTTTTGTAGTTCAACAGTTTCTGTGTGTGTCGCAGGGATGTATTTCCTGTAGTTGCGCTTTTAAGAGCAGCCTCTGGGTCTTGATTGCCACGGTTCAACAGCAGTTGACGATGAGAGCTCAAAGATTTCGAAGCCCATCGCGGCTTAGAGTACACTCTGAGTTTTTAAGTGATTGTCTGGGTAGTGAGTAGTCAACCCTCACCTCCCCTCCCAGAGGACACAAGTGGTACATTATGTGCATGCCCCAGCTGTAGTGGTCTGTAGTAATCTGCAGTGCCATGGCGCCCTCAGGTGGCCACCAACAGAAGCGAATGCAATGTACTGTTTCTCTTTGATGTGTGGCTCAGAATGGCAGGATGATCTTTCAGACAATCAGTCGGAGTACTCCGTGGGGTCCGAGGACGAGGATGAAGATTTCGAGGAGAGGCCTGAAGGTAGGCAGTGAAAAAAAAAAGAAAGAAAAAAGCAATACCTTCATATGAATATTTTTAGGTATGACTCAGATAGGTCTTCACACCAGTGGTTCTTGATTAAGGTCATATATAACTGTGCGCATGGTAAGACACTAGAGGTCCTTCTAACAATGCATTTCACTTTTTTGCAGGTGGACGCAGACAGTCTCGTCGGCAGCTAAAGAGCGAGAAAGACAAACCCCTGCCACCCTTACTGGCACGTGTTGGGGGCAGTATTGAGGTATGAATTACAGGTTGTATCTTGTGCATTTTAAAGCAAATGGTGTCATTGCTGGCAGCCTGACGCAGTTTGCAGGGAGGACGCTCTTCATTCTGAAAATTGTCTTTAATCAGAGGACACTTTGGGATAATTGCTCCCCATTTGGCAGCACAGCAAACTCACACAGTGTCTTTAAACCAAGCATCACTGACCCCTGTGCTCTTGCCCACCACTCTGAGGAATGGGGGCAGAATTATAAAACAGACAGGAAGCAGCATCATGTACTGCATTACACAGTGGAGTTCAGCCAGTTTTTATGTATATAATCTTCCTGAGGAATTGATATCTGCAGATATTTCATTGCAGACTGTGTTGGTTTGCTGACTTTTTGACTTTACACTTTTCATTTCCTCCTTCAGTCATGTTTACACCGCTCTCCAACTAAAGCCGTATCTTCTCATTACAAGGTCCTGGGGTTCAATGCTCGCCAGAGGAAAGCTTTCCTCAACGCCATCATGCGCTGGGGCATGCCTCCTCAAGACGCTTTCAACTCCCACTGGCTGGTTAGAGACCTGAGGGGGAAGAGCGAGCGGGAGTTCAGGTAATGCCCTAATAGCTGTTATACTTAAACTGCGATAAGTAGTGTTATTCGGTCAAAGTATAATTCTCTGTTCACGCAGGGTAATTTTTTTTTCAGTCAAGGCCTGCGCGCCATCAGGTTAAGAGGAAGCTCTGGGCTATTTTATGAACTTCCCACATTTAATTGGTTGGCCCAGGGCAAAGCTGCGGCGCGCTCGTATCAGGTTTGCCGGTTGGTTTCGCAATTATCAGGGTTACTTTCGCTTCAAAATACACCGGAGCCAGACATTACATAAACAGATATTAAAAATGCAAGTAGCCCCGAGTTGTGTTTGTTATTTCTAAAGTAAAGCACCTGCACTCAATCACGACTATCACTGCTACGACTGCTGTGATTACTGTTAGTGCCAACATTACAAATACAAGCACTGGTACTACCACTGGTGCTGCTGCCATTACTACTAAAGCTGGATTTACACTTCTTAACTGTGTCACAGGGTTACTAGTAATACTTCTATTAATTTTATTAAGACTATTACTGTTTTTCTGCTTGCCCTGCTTTTTTCAAGATTCAAGACTTTATTGTCATGTGCACAACAATTATATGGAGCAGTCACTGGCAATTAAAATACTGGGTCACAGGCTTCCTAAAATAATGCTAAAAAATATTTAGACGTAAGACCACACAAGCAAAAAAACATATAAAACTAAAATATAAACTACTAAACTAACTATAATAAACTAAAGCAATAAAATAAAATATAAATTATCCCACAAAAATAAAAGATATAGCTAATGATAATATGGTATATCTTACCACTGTATTCTTGTTATTATCTTAGTATTATACTATATTATATATGTATGTATATGTATGGTATGTTTGACTACCAGTACTACAACTACTACTGTTGTATTTTTCAATTTTACTTAACACTTTGCATGCTACCACTTCTGTAGTTACTTCTGCTGCTATTACAGTTACTGGCACAACATAACAAACATAACAAATATAACAAGACCAAAAAGAAGAAAGGTATAGACTATAACATTATGTACTTTTATGTACTTTAAAAATCTGGTAATAATACTACAAGTGCTTTTCTTTCTAGTGCCGGTTGAAATATGTTGTCATTGCTGGTAACCTCGGAGGAATCGCATGTGTTTTAAAGTGCTTTTTTTCCCCATCAGGGCCTACGTGTCTCTGTTCATGAGACATCTGTGTGAGCCGGGGGCAGACGGAGCAGAGACCTTCGCCGACGGGGTCCCGCGCGAGGGGCTGTCTCGTCAGCACGTTCTCACCAGGATCGGAGTCATGTCCCTCGTCAGGAAAAAGGTACTGGCTGTTTTGATCTTTAACTCAGAATACCAAGTCTTCTGCCGGAGCGCGGTGAGATTAGAGGAAGTAGGTCAAACTGCTCAGGCGGAGGCAGGCAGGAGGAAAAAGTATTATTTGGGTACGTTCCTGTTTTAGACATCATACAGACCACAGATGTAGATGTTTTGTTAGCTGTGCACACACCTGAGGAAAGAAAAAGACTAACATGTGGTTTCTGCAGTTTATCTTTTCTAAGTTTATGTTAAAAGTCCTTCTTAAGTTGTTATTAACTTCTCGCTAGATTCAAACTAGTGGTTTCCTTAATCTGGCTTCACCACTAAAACTTAAAGAAATATCCCAGCTAGTAATGACTTTAGTGAAAACCATAATAACTTTAACATAAAAACTTTTTTAAGTGTGCAGCTTCAACTTGCATTTCACTGTGTAACCCTGTCTTATATGAATGAATGTGGAAATTGGTTGCTAGGAAACATCTATAGGGCCATCCAATCAAAAAGTCTCTCAAGGGTCTCAAAAAAATCTCTATTTAACGATAATTGTGTGTGTTGTATATGGTCTCTGACAAATAAATGTAAATTAAAACTAAACTTACATCATATCTAGGCTAACTTTGGAATAGTTGGTGTGTCCAGATATGGACGAATGAAAACTTAACTACTGGTTCACTACATCACATTTAGCTTAAAGTGGAGCTCTTCCTTATTCCCTATTTGAGGAAAATAAGCCATCCCATGAAAGAGTAGGATTTCCATTTTTATCACAGTTGAACGAATCTCTTTTTCGCAGGTGCAAGAGTTTGAGCATGTGAACGGAAAGCTGAGCTCTCCGGATCTGATTCCCATCGGCATGGAGCTGAAGAAGCTGACCGAGAGTTTGTCCTCTGATCCCAACACCCCTGTGCCAGCCAGCCCCGTCGCCACGCAGCCCGGCACTCCCGTCCCACCAGGTCAGAACAAAGTATCCGCGCAGCAGACCATGTTTTATTCCTCTCCGACTGTAAGGCGAAGTTCATGCTCAGAAGAAGTTTTTTGATAAAGAAAAAAAAAGTTTTGAGTTGTTGTTTTCTGGATTGTAGAGAAGGCTGAGTCGCTCTTGGGTACGGCTGAGGACAAGGAGACCGCGGAGCATGACGGCAAGAAACTGTCAGAGCAGGAAGTGAGTCCTCTTTTTCTTCCACTATACCCATCACTTTTATTCTGTTCTCCTACTCATTGTCTTGTCCCTCGTCTGCGGTTCATCACAGTTTAACCACACTCCTTTTTATCATCCTTCGGCAGACGCTTCTGTCAAACTTCGACACCTTTTAACGCACCTCTCTGCCCTCTACCAACTTTCCTCTTTCTCCTCCTGTTGCCCCTGTCTGTTTTTTTTTATTTTTATTCCTGGGCAGACTTCCAGCGCAGAGCCGGCATCTTTACCTGAGAAGGCGGCTGACAGCGAGGAGAGCAAGGCCAGCTCAGAGGAGAGAGCCGGAGATGAGAGGGACAGAACCGAGTCGCCCTCCTCGAAGAGCGAGCCATCTGCCAACCCAAAAGAGTCCGCTTTGAAACAGGCCGAGCTGTCATTCAGTCAAACCTCACCTAAGAGTGAGCGGTGCATGATCTGAGTGCTAAAAAAGTTATTTTCCTGCGAGATTGTACTTTGTTTAATTGAGTGTGTGTGGCGTTTTTTTTGTTATCAACAGTGGAGCCCTGCAAAGAAACAGAGAAGTCCTCAGAAAAAGGAGATACTGATTCTCCTCTGGCGAAAACTGAAGACAAGGAAAACAAGCCAGGTATACACGCTATGAATCCTTAAATCACAAATGCAATAACAACTGCTTTTGTTTTTGGAAATCAAAGCATTCCTCGGTGGTACTGCATTATATTCTTTTGAGAAATCCTTCTGTTGTTTCTGTAGCTGTTGCAGATGATGTGAAGAGTGAAGACGCATTAGAGGGTCGGTTGAACGGAGACAAAGACACTTTGGATGAGATGGATGAGAGCAGGAAGGAGGACAAAAATGGATTCAAAGCCAAGTTCATGTTTAATATCGCTGATGGAGGTTTTACAGGTAAAAATAAATCAGATTTTATTTCTATCCTAAATTAATCAGCCATCAACCAAAGGGGAACGTAATGAATCTTTTTAAGCTCTCCAAAAAGTTTCATAGCTTTTACACATGCTGTTCAATTCTGTTATATAATGGACCCAGTTAATGGACACTCGATGGCCACAGTATGTGTCTGATTATTTTGTCATTAAGCTGACAAACTTTAAACTTACAAACAAAAGGACACACTTATCAGAGGTCTAAAAAAGAACAAAAACCTGCAGTTCAAATATATTATTAAATACTGACTTTTCATTTCCATCATGCTGTTTATGATATTGTGCAGCTCAGTTCTAATTGGTGAACTTGAACTTAAGCTGAACAGCAGGGAGACGAGATTGATGTGATCTTTTCTAACGATAAACTAATACACAGTGAGTAATGAAACAACTGCCAGAGCAGTGTGACGGCACTTGTGCTGGTTTTACTGGTAAACGGGGGATATTTTCTGCCCCAAAGCTGGAATACATTTAAATAAAACTGTCACAGAGTCTGTCCCTAATTCCACATCCAAGTGATTTCTTTAAGGGATGCAGTTGTCTCTACTTGTAGTTTGACCAAATGTATTGAAACAGCAGGAGAACAGTGTAGGGCTCACTCACGTCTTCGTGCTTTTTATGGCTGTTTACTTCCCCTTTTTCTTTTATACTTCCACTTTCTGCTTTAGCATCTCACAACAGGTGGTTTATTTCAGGTGCCACAATAAAATAGCTTTGTTTTCTCATGAATCTGTTGTCCTTTATATGCCGGGAACATCTTGAACACTTTGTGTTTTTGTAAAAAAAAAAAAAAAACTGTCTGTCTTCATACGTTTGCCGTCAGAGTTGCACACCCTCTGGCAAACTGAGGAGCGAGCTGCGCTGTCTTCTGGAAAGATGCATGACATCTGGCACCGTCGCCATGACTACTGGCTATTGGCTGGCATCGTAACGTATCCTTCCCCAGATGTAGAAGCGAGGAGCTCGGCATCTGGCAAAGTAATGTAATTACTTTTGACCGGGGGGGAAGTTGGTGGGTGGGGGCTGCAGTCGACTGATATTTACAAACTGTGAGGAGCCATATCAGGCTATGTTCAACCACTAACACGTCGTCTTTTTTTTATTTGAAGAATTTTATGAGGTTCTGTGCTCCCATTTGTTGTCCTTGACCGGGAATCTATCTCAGACACGGCTACGCTCGCTGGCAAGACATTCAGAATGACCCGCGTTACGCCATTCTGAATGAGCCCTTCAAGACCGAGATACATAAGGGCAACTACCTAGAGATGAAGAACAAGTTCCTGGCTCGCCGCTTCAAGGCAAGTCTTTAAAATCAAAAATTATTCAAGGATTAAAGGATTTGTCATATCTGAATGCAACTTATACAAATTTGTCTCTCACATGGTATCTCTCTCTGCCCGTCTCTGTTTCACACACTCTGCAGCTGTTGGAGCAGGCTCTGGTGATAGAGGAGCAACTGAGGCGGGCAGCTTACCTGAATATGACCCAGGACCCCAGTCACCCGGCCATGGCGCTCAACACTCGCTTCACTGAGGTGGAATGTCTGGCAGAGTCCCACCAGCACCTGTCCAAAGAGTCTCTGGCCGGGAACAAGCCTGCCAACGCCGTGCTGCACAAAGGTCTGAGGCCCAGTTTCAAAAATAACACCGGTCATAACTGTCAGGGTATCTGCTGCATGTGCCAGAGGAAAATAATCCTGCACAATAACTTCTAGAGGGCAACATTACTGTTATCAGTTTTTTATGAAATTTGTCAGTCCACCACTCGTCTGCACTGTGTTGGGTGTAAAATCAGGTCATGCATGAAATATTCAAGAGGCAAATTTTAGAATCCCCTAAATTAGCAAAAATTACTATTACTGTATTCAGTGAACATATATGGTCATAATTTGCCATCACTTTGTAAGCTGCTGCTGACTTGTAACTAAGAAAAAAAAAACACTGCAATACTGTAGTTTTCATATATATACAATGCAAAAAGTATTTTTCAGTAAATTAATCATTAAAAGAAGTGAAAAAATCTGCTTGTACACATGACTAAGAGCAAGACTAGTCTAATAGTATCTTCTAAAATCATGTTTATTGTTTTTGTGCCTTACTCCCATTTGTTTCAGGACATTTGTTTGTATAAATTCCTTACAACTAGATAATTTAAACTGGAAATGGGTTCATTCATCCAGACGGGTTGCAAATGGAGTGCAAAAGGAAGTGCATAAAGATGTTTCCGCACCGCTGCTGTGTGGAGAGCATTTAACAAGCAGCCGCTGAAGATCCTGTTTGACACAGTGGCTTCATTTTCTGTTAATTTGATTCACTTAAAAAACATGCTTCCAGTTATTAACAGGATGTGTGTTTGGGAAGAGGCCAAGACCAAAGAGTGTAGAAAACTGTTGTTGTTGTTGTTAAAAAGTTGTCATTTGAAAGTGTTGTTGTCCGTAACCTGTATTGATTTATCTGTCTTTCATGTCTTTTAATTTTATGGCATTTAGTTCCTGGCAATTGTTAATTTCAGGCCCTGGATCGCACAATTAATTTGCTTGTTTTTAATGATTTTTTTTTAATAGGATTCCAAAAAACTTCATGCACAATCGCTGCGTTTGTCCCGTTGATTCACTAAACAATACAACGTGTGTGGATGTTAAAAATGAGCATTAAAGCGACTAAAGTGAAGTGTGATCTCGTGCTCTTACAGTGCTCAACCAGCTGGAGGAACTTCTGAGTGACATGAAGGCAGATGTGACACGACTGCCCAACATGCTGTCCAGGATCCCGCCGGTGTCGGCCCGTCTGCAGATGTCCGAGAGGAGCATCCTGAGCCGCCTCACCAGCCGAGGGAGCGAGCCGCCGCCGCAGCAGGTCGGGATGGCTTCAGAAAACAAGCGACTGCTTATCAGGCATCAAAAACAGGCCTGTTTTCTGAATAAAAAGCATAAAAGTTATCTTAACCTTTAAAAAATCTTGGGCCATTTGGGAATACTTTTGATTTTAGAAAATGTTTACCATGCCAGAGTTTGGTGTCTTTTCTTTCGACACAACCTATCTCATGTGACATTTATTTTCTTACTTTGACATGCTGATGTCATTCAGTCACAGCGGCCCTCAGACCTTGAATGGTTAACTCATTTATTCACTGAAAGATGGAGATATTTTTCACAGTTATCTTGCCTAAAATAACTGGCTGGTTATCACTATGCAGTAGAGGTCGGTGGCTCATAAGAAACAAGACTCTTCTAAAATGTGCGGCGGGGCTGGGTAAATTATTAATAAATAAAATTAAATTATAAATATTAATAAATAAAAAGGCCATAGCCCAAAAACTTACAAGCATTCTGTAGTCACGACCACATTATTCCTTCAAAAACCTGTGGAGACTCTTACTCTCTATCCCCCATGGAAGACTTTCCCCAGGTGGAATGACAAGAAAAAAAAAGCAAGAATCTCCCTTAACTTGTGTTTACTTTCACCACTGAGCTCCACGCTTCGGTCCCGGAGGATTTAACAAAGGCTGTATTGTCTCATTACTTTCATCTCTCCTACACCTGTTCGCTGCACTCGAATGTGTGTGTTTTATTTTCTGTTATACAAGCGATCATTCGAGCCAAGAAGTGTGATGTTCTCCGACTGTGCTTTTTTTTTTTGGTTGCTATGCCAACTCTTTTCGTAACCAGGGAAACAGTCGGGCCGTCTGACTTGCACTCCTTTGTTTTTTTTATTTATTTATTTTTTTTATTCGCTTACTTTCCTATCGTAGGAAGAACATGGCTCTCACAGAAATACTCGAACCTGCTAAATGCTGTAGAGAAGAATTCGGACCTGCTGTAATCACAGATAGTCACCCTCTCATCCTAACAAGGCGTCACAGAGGGGTGTACATGCAGCAGGATAACTCATCTCTCATGTCTGTTTCTCAGCCTTTCAGTCAGGGGGGGTTTGGCTGCTCCCAGATGTACAGCAGCAGCTTTGGTGGAGGATTCAGAGGACCGGGGGGGCAGCCCATGGTCAACTACAGTCAGATGCCTCTGGGACCCTACGTCAGCGGTAAGGGCCGACCCTACTGATGGTGGGGCGTTTTACTGTAGGTGACATAACACAGGTGGGACTGGAGGTTGTTCATGCAACTTACATTATTCTATTTACTATGTGAAGTTAAGCTGTCAATAGATATAATAATAGATAGAATAAATATACATTTTTATCCGCAATAATCTAAAGATATTTCCTTAGTAACCATGTTGTCTTTTGTTGCTGCCACCCATCGTTTTGACAGACTACACGTGAGATATTTTTTGACACTTTAAGTGTACAACGTATGCCAACTGGTGTTATGGATAATATAACTTTTTTTGGATGGTCTCAAAATTTTAGGTGCAGTGAAATTTAAGGATAATTTTGGTTTATGGCAGCTTTGGTTTCATCATTTATATGTGTAATAATTAGATTGTAAAACACCATCTGACAGTTAGACCTACAGAGAAGTCACATAGTGCAAGAAGTTGGAGCATTTAGATGAGCAGACTGGTGGGCCAAACTTATTTATAGTAAAAACAAAGGAATTCAAATTATTATCCAGCTTACTGAGGGTTTGCATACAGTTTGATTTTTTGATGAGATGCTGAAGTTACTGTGTTTGCTCTGTTTAAAAACCGAATCAAAACTCTTTATGTCCCAATTCTCACTATAATATGTTAAGAAAAGCTGCACACACAGAACCACTAAAATATGAACCCTCTTTCCTCTTTAGTGTCCTCCAACGGCCCTCCACCCCCTACAAGCCATCTGGACAAGAAGTCACTCGACTCCTTGAGAGACGTGGCCACGCCCGACCTCAAGTCGGGCAAACCTAGTGATGTCATCTGTATCGAGGACTAGACCAGTTCTGTTACACTGACCCGAGGTCAGAAACTCCCAGGGATGGAATCTGTATGGATGACAGCTGCCCATATTTTCCGCCACATCCTCCTCTTTCTCCTGCTCCTTCCTGACTCAGAAATCGACTAAATCAAGCTCTCCATCTGCGGATAAGGCGATTAACTTTTTGATTAATGCAGATGTATCTATCTTAACAATTGCACTTTTATCTTTCAAGGATCCTATAGAAGTATTTCAGTAGATGTTTGCTTTTGGTAACCTGTCCTGGAGAGCTGAGGACTAGGAGGGGAAATGAAGCAGCTTTTCTGAAAGAGGATTTCTTTTTTTTTTTCTTTTTTTTCAGCCCTGCGCCACAAGCCTGCGAAACTCGAGCAAGGTGGCATGACTGAGTTTCTGATGCTCTTGATTTTGGGGCTCGTTCTAATCTTGGAATGTGTGTTTTGTTCGTGCCAACCTCGACTTTTTCATTCTGCGTGCCCCGTTGCTTTTACCCATCTGCCTATTCACTGTGCACTGTGACTGTGCCCTCCTGGAGCTTGTTCCCTGCAAAGAGGAGCCGAGTTAAGGATGCCTCCAGTCGAAGTTTGAAAGGAGACTGTTTTTCTGAGGGCCAATATTGTTACTTTAAATGAATATGTGTTTTTGTCATTCATGTAGTAACCAGTGGATAAATTATTGATTTGAAAGCATCAGAAACTATTATCATGTATGCAGTAGCTGGACACAGTCTGTCTGAATCCTCTAAAGACTGCCACCCGCTGGTAATTTGGAGAAAGTAATCTCTGCCAAACCTGCAGACACACTCGACTGCAGTACCAGTAACCTGTGAGGGTCGGCTTCTTGTACTGTAAATACTCAGAGACTGCTGTTTATTTTACCTCACATAGGTCTAATCATAGTGAACATATGTATACATACATGGATGAAAATTAGAAGCCCGGTTCGGCGTCGTGCGTGAAGATCGCGCAGAGAAGAAAAAGCTGCAGGAGTGGGAAAACTGATTTTTAACGCATTTCAGAGAAGACTGAGTATTTCTGTGTATGGTACAATATTTGTGGTTCTTATTATATTTGAATGTTAGTAGTGGCTTTAGAGCTTAACCCTGGGGCCATGACCAGTGGGACTGCACTATAAACAGGCACTCATCTGGTCGACATCCACATACAGGGCCAAATGTTCAGGCCTAACCAAGAACAGAGTCCTGGGTGGAGAGTGGCTGTTATTTTTTTTTCACTCTTTACTTACATCCCAGGGACTTTCCCAGTTCCCTCTCATTGTTAGAACTGAATAAGAACACGTGTGCTTACGGCGCAATGTCACCTTAAGTCTTGTATTTGTCGCAAAAAAAAAAAAGAGCTTTTGTTTGCTTCTCTTTACGTTGAAGTAAAAATAAGATGTATTTGGTCACTTGGTGCCATTAAAGAAGACGTTCCAGTATGTTTTTTTGTTTTTTTTGGTTCCTGGATGCAGTGTATTTCCTCCACAGGGGTGAAGGCTGTAATTGGTAAGAGTCAAAGCCCCGAGCCTGCTTTTGAGGGGATATTCTTTGTATAGCAGCTTCTAAGGACCAACGTTGCACAGCATTACTCTTTATAGATAACCTCTTCACTCCCACTTCCCTCGGTTACGTTTGGGCTCTTTTCAAGAGTGTATGTTGTTGCCTATTGCTTTACCTGGTGTGAGGACACTTTAGCATGGTATCGCTACACGTCTCGTCCGTTCCATCTCCTACTATTACGTGCTAAAGTGACTATCCATTAAGTAAAAACAATCTTTTATAAATTCAAGCTTACTATATTTCCTTTTCTATGAAGGCAATGCTCGAATGTTTGGACTCAAAGTGCAAATTGTTATTGACACATTTGTCTCTCTCTTTTTTTTTTTTTTTCCTTTTTCCAAAGACCAGTGGCATTACCTGTTTGTATTGTTATCGCCATTGCCGCAGCGCTTATTTGACATTGTTGGGATGACGATTGTGATTGGACTAATCTAAACTGAAGAGGTAGTGTTGTACAGAGTCGGTGAGTGTATTTTCTTACTCTCCTTTTTGCCACTTCAAACGGTTGTCCTGAGGTGCTCTCTTCTGACCACTTTTCACTTACTAAGATTGTGTCACTGCAACCCCCCTCCCCATTATTTCTCAGACAACATGCTTTACCTTTAAACTAAAATTCAGTTTCAGAACATCGAATGAACCTTGAAGTGCATCATACCGGTTTCGCGCTATTCTTTGTTAGTGTTTATTAGTGCCGTTTTGTTCACTGTGTTTCTGTTTCACGCCATCGATTACTTGACCATGACATGTAGTAGGTTGCTTGACAGATAGAACCTCAGAAACATGTAAATACTTGAAAGATTTTTTCAGAGATAAGTCCATCTCATACAGATTTATGTATCAAACTGAAAAAAAAAAAAAAGATGAATGTCTGCTGGATGGTGTTGCCATAGAACTGCAGTGTGCACCGTACGTGCTCATCAATCGAAACCATGTCCTTTTTCCCTCTGGAGTGACGACCATGAGATGACGTCAAAAAGACAATACTCCAATGAAATGCAATCAAACTGAAGTCAGTATGAATGTAATGTCTGTTAGAAAAAAAAAGGCTTCAGTCTAATATTACAAATATGTTAACAATGTATGTACATGCTTATTAACATGGCTTCAAAAGCTACCAAAAGACCCTGATAAAAGGCACCTTTGTTGCAGTGAATGCACAGCATGTGAAGCGTTTGACATGACGGTTCACTTTGGGGAGGTGGTAGTGTATCTAGCATTTACAGACAATGAGCTCCAAGCAGTGTTATGGTTCTGATATTTGTGCTGTATAGCAATTGAATGAAAAAGTGAATTGTCATCTTTTTATTTGTATTCTGTGTATTTGTTCAATGTGTTTTAATAAATTCTTCTGGACAACAGTAACCTTGTGTGATTTCTGCGAGGAGGCCTGCATGTGAATAATCGAGCTTGAGTTTAGGAGGACTTCAAATTTAATTAACGCACTTCACTTCCTTGACTTGCCCTCAGATATTACCTTGTATTCATTGTGCAGCGTCTTCCAGCGCAGCACGTCACGTCACAATCACTGTAAAGGTGATTAGAGGCATAAATAGAAACACTGGTGTACTCAGTGAGGGATAAAAATAGCAGAAGAGTCACAGAATAGTTCAACCAAAAAGGACAAACTTAACATAATACTGAGATTACGAATGAAAGTCTGTCAGCCCACCACAAAACCTGTACTCTGGGTTTTATTTTCTCCTGTTTATGTGGGGGATTTAGCATATGCATTGACATATTTTGCAATATATCTTCAAATCTGCAAGACAAATGGGACGGATAGATAATGGACATGGATAGCTGCTGCGTAACTGAGTAAGCAACCAAATGAGAAATGTGCAGGCAACAATCAAATTATATTAAAAAAGAGTATTTTGAGCCCGTCTACGTCTCAAAGCGATAAACCAAACCCAAACCAAAAGGGTAGTTAAACAGACAAACACAACATTTTTCCAACCTCAGCATCTTTCAGGGAGTGGGGGATCATTTCTCTCCTCTTATTGCTGTTTTTACTGCATCAGTAAAACTGGCAATTTAAACTTATACAATCATGTCATTATATTTCTTTTAAATTGTATGCCGGAGTGCTTATTTAATGTTTTCAGTCAAGTACAGGCTCAATTACAGACGCCTGATAAAATTACACATAAAAACGCATCTAGTCAACAAAAAGATGATGGAAAGACGTTTGTGTTGATTTCTATTCAGAACATCTCTTGCATATTATTAGGCTTTATTCATCACACTTTTGTTCCATAAATTCTCTGTATTCCCTTTAACAATTTCCTGAATAACAAGAAATAATATAATAAACTAAATAAAATATATGAAACTGTGAATGAATGAATGACTGGTACTTTTCACTTTGATGCCTCCTAAATCTTATCATATTGTGCTGTGTGTGTTTAGGTTTTGAATGTGTGTATCTCCAGACACTTCCTGATTAAATAAAGGTTCATCAGAAAGATAAAAAAATGCAATTCTTCTTTATGCTAATGCTAATTTTCTCCCATGCTGACGACTTACATTTTTCATTAAAGCTGCTTGCAACAGTCAGTTTTGAAAATATTTAAGACCAAATACTTTGTAAACTATTTTGAATGTGCAAAACACCATTTTGCCGTTTACATTTTTAACATTGCTCCAAATCATTTTGCTGCTTACATTAAATTTCCTCTGTGCAGCTGCCCAGACATCAGTTTCCACCTTCCCTGTTTAAATCTCTGAGAAATTCCTGCAGCTGACTCCACTTCAGTCCCACACGGAAGTGCAAGGAAACTGTACTGCCCTTAATTCCTTTTGTCCAGCCCACTTGCTCCAAACAGCCCTCCTGATTGGTTCACATGCCGCCCACTAGGCTTCCCATTGGCTGCGCGCTTGACTTTGTCGCTCCGCCATTGGCCAGTTGCGCCTGAGAGCCCTCACCCTGCTTTGTGCTGCTGTCTGGGCAAAGCAGCAGGGGTCTGTAGAGTAGGAGGAGGGAGGAAAACCAAAGAAAGGACAGAATGAGATTGGAGGGGCAGAGGGGGTTGAGAGGACCCATCTAAAAAGGGACAGAGAGGGGAGGCAGAGGGAGGAACACAACCAGAGAGGCAGAGGGAAAAAGGGGGAGGGAGCAAACAGGGTTACCTCATCTAAAGCTGCCGGTCCACACGGTGCAGGGGAGAAGTTGTGGGAAAGTAAACAGCAGAGGAGAATTGCAATCTGCTTCCAGCCCCTCACAGGAGAGCATAAAGATGAGTGTGCTGGACCCAACAGGGTGGTAAAAACTGAGAGTTTATGGGAGGTTACCAGGATTAAAGGGCCACCAGGGAGTGCCTGAAGCGTCTCGGAGGACACACTACTGAGGACAAGGAGGTGAGAGGTGTATCTTATTTGTTCTCCTCCAAACACTTTCCCCTCTTTCCTTCTCTTGCTCTGTCTCTCTCCCTTCCTCCCTCCCTTCCTCCTCACTCTCAGCATGGTTAGCATGTTGCAAAGACAGCAGCTTTGTCCACAGAGGGGCCACTGATGGAGGGGAGTTGAGGGTGTGGGTGCTGCTGGTTTGTGCCTTTCTCTGTCTCAGTCCAGCAGCTGGGAGGAGGAGGAGGTGGAGGAGAGAGAGGATGGGGATGGCTAACCGGCGTGGCCCTTTGGCAGAGCGCACACCATCATGGACGATTAAACCTGAGCCGGCCGGGACTGCAGAGCGCGAGGCCTTGTTGTGATAGCAGCAGCTCCCTGAGACGGACAGCAGGAAGGATGAGTGAGGGATTGGCGGCTCATCCCGGACCCGCACCTCTGGCCCGGCTGCTCTTCCACAGCCTCGGGCTATAAAAAGAGACTCCCTGGCCCGGGCCCGGCCTTAACCATTCCAGTTTGACGGTTGCCTCCCGGAGCACAATAGCCCCTCCCTGGATGGATTTCACGCTGCCTCTGTGCTCTGAGCAGAATAGAGCGGGGAGACGGGGGAGAGGGGTGAGGTGGGGGAGCAAAAGGACCTCTGACCAAGTAATTTGCATTTTAAGCTAGGGCACTGTTTCTGCCTCGCTTGCCGGATGTCCAAACCCTCTCCCTCCCCCTTTTTTTTTAAAGAAACTCCATGGACTGCACTGTATCACATTTTTTTCTCCTTAGTCACAGTCCAGCACTTCCAACAGACATTAACAATCTATGCATGCATGGCCCGAAGCTACCACAAAGACTTCACTATCAATGGGAACCCTCTCATTTTTCGCCACACATTCACCCATGAGAACTTGCACTCACGCAGGCACACACATGGCCTCGGTGCTCAAGTACACAATCGGTCATTTGATAGCGGTGACACGCCTGCCAAATGTTTACTGGTGTACTGTATTACACACTGATCACAGTCCTCTGGGAACATCAGAGTTAAGTGGAGGAAGGAATTCAGAGTTAAGGTTATCTAGAGTACACACTTCCAAAAATGACTCCTCCCATAACTGACTACAACACCAAAGAATAACACACAATCACCTCCGAACATCTTGAGCTTACTTTGGATGGTGGCAAGGTTTAATTTGGATGATGTTAAGAGAATTGCATGACTGAACTCTTTCAGTCTATTTTGACGTGATATCTGATTTGACTGGCACATCAAACAGGACATCAAACAACCACCCCTGAGATAGTGAAAACTTGAATTACTACACGAAGCTGCACAATGGCTTCAAACAAATCAAACAAACAAACACAAATGGCTTCAAACAATCAAACAAACACGGTGATTCAAGCCAAAGGCAACACCTGACTGCGGGAATCCAAGAGGTTGGTCGCTGCACCTGAAACTGTTTACATCAGACATTTTAGATCGACGTACGTGTAGTTCAGATAACTTTTATGCTCTGGAGGTCTTGTTGTGAAGCTGCTGTCCAAGAACAAGATGAGACTGACTTTGGTGGAGGAGGTTGCCAGTGTAGTGAAAGCAAACTTCACCCCGGAGCGGTGACTTGGAAGATATTGTTGATGTCTCCAGTACAATTTCTGTAGAAGTTCTCCAGTGAAGTTTAATCTGATCTAATGAGGAATAGATTCAATGCAACTTTCGCGTTTTTGTCTTTAGTAATTCCAATATGCACAAGTAGTAAATCTATCATTCAGGATCACGAGGCAGACTAGAATCAATACTTCAAAAGTGACTTTCTGCAAACTATTTGATCTTATAGACGGTGAGTTTTACACTTAACTTTGGTGAAAGTGAGGCTGTCATAGGACGGACTTTTGATTAATTGGTCTATCAATCGGGGTAGCAGAATGAAAAGCAGAAACTCTGTGCTAAGATATGTGAAATGGGAAGTCCTCTGATTTTAAAGGTGGCTTCATGTGTCATGGGGATAACAGTTATATTAAGTCTTCTGTTGCTCTGGAGAAGCTGTGTGATGACCATGATCTCAGAAAATGGAAGTGTAAAGCTTGAAAGGTGTGCCCCCCCCTTCAATATCACTGGATTACTTTGATGCAGAAGAAAATAGTTGAGTCTCAGGCGTGTTTAGCTGGGAGAAAGGAGTGAGATTGTGTTTTGAGGTCCAGAGACACTGACGCAGAAAGGCAATTGTTGAGTTGTCGGCATTGATCAGCAACACAGTCAAAGCCTCTGCGGACACCGACACAGCAGCAGTCACTTTGTGTTACGGATTCATTAGTTTCCTTTAACTTGTCATAGGCCAAAAAATTGTGTGCCAAAATGACTCAAAGAACTGACTCTGTGACGTCCTACCTTACGTATATATATATATTTATTTTGTCTGTTTCAAAAGTATCCTTCCTGATAACCTGAAGTGTCGTCTGGTCTCACACATTCAGGATGTTCTTATCTCTGTTTGCTGTTTGTACAAGGCTGCAACACACACCAGTTCAGTAATCTATTGTGCTGCGAGCACAAATGGCAGAAGGGAGGTGGTGGTTACTCTCACTGTGTCCTTGACTAATGTGACACCAGCAGCACATCACTGCTGTTGTGGACTGACATTACTGGAGCTGCCCTCGACAGCAGAGGTTACATAAAGGCCAGACTGGCTAAATCCTGAATGAATAATACGTCCCCGTGCGTCTTAACGGTGGCAACATGACGGCAAACCTGCGGGAAAGTAGAAATAAACTCTCAAATATGCACAGATAACCCTCTTATCATGTTGTGTTTGCTCTGTGATTTGGTATTCCGCGTGGCCTTTGGCTCACTGTCTTCAGAAAATCATTTAAAGTGAAATATAAAATATTCACGGCGCTCATAATATATAATGCAACAGGCTCGCCTTCTTCTGTGTTCTGAAATTTTTGGTAGGGCAAAGTTGTGTTTAAACGAATGCATGAAATCCACAAACGTCGGAGAAAAAAGTCCCGCTCAGATTGTTATGCCTCCTGACAGCCGAAGAAAGACATATTCTGTCTGTTCTCAAGGAGCTGTTTGCGGTTCCTAAATTGGCCGAGTCACATTCGTATCTCTTGATACGGGGTCCTCAAGGGGGAAGCTGAAGACGGAAGGAGCGCTGGAGGCTGAATCGTCGCTGCCTGGCACTGTTTGTTGTTGTCAGTGGTCTGCTGGTCTCTCATTGTCTGCGGAGTGTTTACATGCCATTTTCCGTTAAGGGGAAGCCTTAAGAAGAGGCGCTCTCAGTGACTTTCTGTTAGGTTTCTCCAATGCTGTTTATTCAGTCAGTCATCACCAGCTGCTGCTCTCTGCCATTGTCTATTGATATACCCGACTGACCAGTGGCTGTGAGTTTTTTTCTGAAGTTGGTCAAACACAGCACTCTGTAAATCAGTAGCTAGAACTAAATATGCGGCCCAGGAGATCTGCAAAAATCCCGACTCAGAAAGCTTTGAATGTTACTGGTTAGAAAAAGCCTTTTATTTTCCTCTTTGCTTTTCCAATCCCGTCACTTAATTTCATGTTTCAAATCAGATTGCACACCCTTACTGCTTTGTGAGATGCAGAACAGTAAAATGAGATGGAATCAGGCGACATAAATCAGATGCCAAACACACTCAAGATCCAACTTGGTAATCAAAGACAGCACAATTTGAATGTATTTTTAATATAATATTAATGTATTTTTAATTTAGACACTTACTTTGCAAATCCCAGACCTGCTAGATTTAAAACAAAACATAATATAACTTTGAAGCTGTCAGTCGGGAGGTACGCTGCTAACGTGTGACCCGGCGTACCACAGATCACCTATGGAAGTGTACTCATACCTCACTTTCCTCTGCACACACACAACATCCCTCCACTCATTACCACGTTTGGTACGCAGCGGGAGAGTTTTCAGAGCTCTATGTAGGTCAGGGACAGGGTGTGTAGGAGTTAGTTTCATCTCTATTCTGTGATGTATCTTATTTTCCCCTCAAGAATAGCTTTCACACAGCACCACTCCCGGGGCTCTTTATTTTCCTAAGCCGGAGTCTGTTTGATGGCTTGTCCAAGTGCCTTCCCTCAAAGACGGTTAGTGAGAATACCTTTCATTTTGATTCTGCAGAGGGGATTTTAAACTTTTGTGTTAAAGTGTTAGCAAGCCGAATTTACTACTACTTAAAGGCACTTGTGTTGTCGATGGTAATAAAGTGAAAATGTAAGTTATATCTCGGGTCGTGAATTGCTATAACTTTAATTCAAAGATGATGCCGCCTCCTCCAGCTTACAGTATGTGAGCCATACAGCGGCCTTGCAGCGGTGGCCCAGATGACCTGTATGCTAATCGGCGCTGCAGTGACGAATGCAGAAACAATGCTTTCTCGGGCTCAACAGAAGTTTTTCCCTCCACAAAAGAGTCATTGTTGATTTGACCAACGAGTGGGCTCACTGGAAAAACTGCGTTTGTGGTGCAGAGGAGGTGCCTGGGTCCAAAGGCTGCAGTGGCATGCTATACTTGCAAACAGGCAGAGAATTGATTTCTGGGGAAGGTAGCAGTGTTTGCTTTGCATATTTTTTTTAATCTTTAACTGTACTTTAAAGACTTTTTAAATGCATATGGTGGTAATTCAGAATTTGAGGCTATCTCTGTAGCTGAACCACAAACACTGTGTCCAAATTCAGCTGTCAGCAAGTGGTTGTAAAATGACATCACCCTTGTGTCCAGGTTAAACAACAAGCGCTGACAAAGAGTTTCGCAATCCAAGAGCAGTGTGTTTTCCCGCGTTCAGCTGCCTCCTCTCCGTGCTGTCATCTTCCCAAAGGAGCCCGACAAACAGCCCCACCAGGCCTGAGAACGTTCCAGCAGTTTGGGGGCAGTTCGGCGCTCATCACAATGCAAAACAGATGCTGGGCTCAGGAGCGGTGCACTAACATGTACCGAAACAGAGTCATAGAAAATCCCCACTTTGTGAAGTAATGAAACAATTGCAGCATGCAGCAGTTGAATACCTCGAGGGTGAATGTGTCACAGAGAATTTCCATTTTAGTTTGAAAATATGCTAACAATAAATCTAATTTTGCATGATCACAGCTGACAAATGACTCACCCACCATGGGTCCAAAAATCATCGTAAAACATATTATGTGTTTGCAAACGCTGTATCCCTGCATTGATAATCTTTCACTACTTTTTTAATTAATTCCTAGAAATGACTTGTCTGCTGTATTCGTTGATAAGACGAGATGAAATTAGCCTCTCAGATAATTGAGGTCTGTAATGTTTAGCATGTTTTCATCTGTGGGTGTGTGGGATATCTTAATTAATCTGCCACTAATCCTCTCCAGACTCTTTGAACAGTCTTTCTGTTGGCCGTATGTCACGTTTATGGTGTCAGGATTATACTCTTTCTTTCTCCGTGCACCTGAAATATGGAGTAGTTTTAGGTGTACATTACTTTAGTTATATTTCCTCTACGCAGTCAAACTTTTGTCCAATTTAGGGTGTTTTTTTTTTTTTTTTGCAGATAACACCAAGAGTGCTTTACTGCCTGTACTGAAGTCTAACTTTTACTTGTACGCACACTCGCAGGGTGAAGAGTTCATTTCAGTTCACGTCTGTGTTATTTATCACAACACTGATTTTAATCGTAAAGGTATTCTGCATGTGGCTGTTTTTGTCAAGCCGCTTTGGCATGTTTATAAAACCAGAGAGAACTTCAGTCTGTTTACTCTTTTTAACCTTTAGCACAATAGTTCGAATCATATGAAGGATGGAAGTTAAAACAACCATCTGAATGTCAGCACTCTGGAAATAGCGCATCAAGGTTCAAGTAATAACTGCTGAGTTCATATGAAGTGCATCTTATTATCAGATGCAAGAGAAAAGACATTGATTTGTAGGAGACCGATATTTTTAAGGGTTGCAAATCCGCAAAGAAAGCTATTATTATTAGAATTATTATTAGAAGATTAACTGCTATCTTTACATCATCCCAGGCCTTAAGTAATCTTATCTTTTTAAATACCCAAAATCTTTTTTGATTATATGGCATCAATCAAGTCTTTCAACAAAAGTGTCACTTTCAGCTCAAATGCCAGACATCTAATAAACAAAAATCTAAAGTCTAACTTACATCCTAGTTACTCTCGGATTTTGTCTTATTTTCAGGGATTATGTCGACTATGATGTCTCAGCAGCCGCCAAAGGAGGATGAAGAGGAGGAGGATGAGGAGCAAGGGGAGGAGTTTGTGTTTGAGGACAGCGCGGATGAGGAGAAACTTCAGGAGGACAGTAAAGGGGTCGGCTCCGACCCCGTTAAACCCGTCCAGCCGTCGAAAAAGGATGACAGCAACACATCAGACAGCGTACCACAAACAGGCCCAGACGGCAAACAACCTCCCAGTACGTCGCCTCCTGCTGGACAGGAGGAGGAAGTAGCTTCAATTTCCACTCCAGGTAACACATTTTCAGGAATAACACGTGTTTTAAGCTGGAGCTGAATTGATCTTGGTTGTGTAGAGATGACAGAGCTCTTCGACAGCTGTTCACAACTTCTCAGTGGCAGTGGAAGATGCACTTTGATCCTTAACTCAAAACACATAAATCATAAACATGCCAGTGTGGTGTAATTCAGAAATTAAACCTGAAGTGTGAAACTTTTGATTCCCCTACAGTTCCAAGACTGTAATCCATTATTTAGGCAGAGGAAATGAAATAGCTACATGGTCATACTCAAAATATGTCACAAATACAAACCAACCAATCACTCATTGCTCATTTAAGCAGTAATTACTAATTCCTGCAAAACAGCAAAAGTATCTTCCCCTAATGTGTGCCTTGTTGGCTTTTGTTGGCTTAATTCCATTAAGCAAATATTACTGTTTAAACCGGGCTACATGTCTTTATTTCTTTTTATTTCTTTATTTCTTTTTATTTAATTGCTGTTGTGGACTAAACATATCCACAAACATGTCTTTATTTCTTTTTATTTCTTTATTTCAGTAAACATATAAAAAGGCATTAAATTAAAAAACTGTACAGATAGAATAAAAACAACTTTATTCTCCACAAAGTCTGGACAAATGCGAGATACCGATAAGAGTATTTTCCCCCATCGCTTTGACAGATTGGCACTATCTGGCTTAAACTAATTTAACTTCAACCATTTTGTTATTGCAGATTCTCTGGGTAGTGCTTAATTGCTGTGCTGTAATCAAAAGCCACAACAATTTCAAGTCAAGTCAATTTTATTAATATAGCCTAATATCTCATATTTGCCTGAGGGGGCTTTAGATTCACTCCAAGTTATAAATTTTGTATTTCCCCTCAAGTTAATGTAGTCCGATCAGTTGACCATTGCCTCACGTTGCGACTGACTTCAACTGGTTGCATGTGGTTTTAATCTATACTTAACAGGATTTAATTATTGCCTCAGGCAAACAGGCATTAGAGAGCAGCGTTAACTTCCCCTAAATTGGAATAATGTTATGTAGATATAAGTATGATATATTTACTACCTGGCTAATGTTGCCACACAGGCCGTGGTAATTACACGCATAGATAAAGATGGAGATTTAGGTCTTGGGGACGTTCTGTTGGACAAAGTGAAGCAATTAGTGCTTAATTAAAAGGCTTCTTTTAACCAAGTATGCGTGTGGTAATCCGTTAAGTGGGCTGCGGAGATGCGTAGGGGAATCTGGGCGTTGATAATGGAGTTTAGTGGAAGCGTGTTATGTAGTAATCGAGGGTTGAGAGCAGCCGAGACTCAGGTCCTTCCCTCACCAGATGACAGGAGTTTACATGGTGGGATCCAAAGGAAATGTTTTGTTTTACAGCATCCTCCTTGTGCATACAAAACCATGCAAAATCAGGTTTTAGCTGCAACTACCTTACAGCATCTGCTTAATTATCTGAGACTTTAGGTGCCCTCCAAGTGTGATCGAGTTGTGACGGTAACTTTTTGGGGTTTTTTGAAAAGTTCTGCGCTCAAGAAGCAAGGAGAGAATTACAACACAAAGTCACTGTCTCTTAAGGATTTCTTTGCTTAGGAAAAGTTTGTCTCACAGTTGCTGTTTTCCTCTTTTTGACAGATGTTCCAGTCAGTGCGTCACCCAGCTGGTAAGTTGCCTTGATTCCTATCACAGCATGGGGAAAATTACTAAAGGGCGGTGGAGAAAGTAAACTCAGCATCATACTGCATCAGTGTTATGTCATTACGTCTGAGATAATGTCAGGCTTACACTCCATCCAAACACACCACAGTAGATAACAGATACGGTGATGTTACGTTGCATCTGTTTGTACAACGTTTAGATGCCAGATGGCATGTCACACCCACAGTGACAAGGGATAATGTCAAGTATGAAGTGAAATCGCTGATGCAATTCTAGAGGGAAATCACAGGATTGCTTAATTTATGATGATGCATACAGTATAATAAGATGAGGCTTTGTTTATAACCTATTGTGTGGCGTTCAAACGAATTTAATTTAAAAAGTCAGCTCATCCAATAAAAAAAAAAAAAGCATCTTTCCCCATACAACCCTTGAGGTATGTGGCCATGTAAATAGTCGAAGATAGCCGTCTATAAGATATCCGCTGCCACAATGGAAATTAAATTGTAATGCTCAAAGCATTGACTGATGATGTCTGAAAAAAATAACAGCATAGTCTCCTGCCAGGAACAATACATCTGTTTCATGGCATACATTTTGATTTTGCATAGCAGGAAACAGACAAACCTAACTATAAGATCAATGACTTAATTCAATTAAGCGTCCCTTTAAGCAATTCCAGTGAGCTAGTGTTTACAATATGAGGGACAACAAAATAAAATGGAGTCATAATTAATTATTATTATTAGTTGTTAATTGTTTTTCCTGCTGTCAGATGTGAAAATGTCTGACTTGAAAAAGGCCAATGAAACTTTTTTCTACTGTCGAAGTAGTCCAGACTATTTACAGTGAGGTGTGTGTGGATTATCGACTCTGACATGTTTTTCAAATCTCGTGTTTTCCCTTTGAGTAGCAGAGAAAATGTCAATCATCTTCAGCGTGATGATTTGTGTCACATTTTAAAAGCACTGCACTTCAAAGAACAGCCTTAACAAGCGAAACGAACCGCAGTCTCGATGCACGTTTCTGCACGTGTATGAGTGACCCCGACCCCGCTGCAGTCAGACGGCATCTTTCACAGAATCAAGAAGTTTGCTTCAAGGCCTCAGCACAGTAAATGATAATGTGATAGTTTATTGATTCCTCCAAGGCAACTGTCTTTTAACCTGCCCCGCTCTCCATTGGGAGGTTGACAGTCAAAGTCATCTGAAGTACAGAACGGCAGCCCTGGAGCTGAGTTAGACAGAGTTTCACTAAGGTATACTTTCACTTGCTGTCAGGAGTTTGAATGCAGGCACTCATAAGACAGACTCACATCTCAAAGACAGACTTCCTATGTAATGTCTTAAGCAAATGAAATCTCATCAGTCAATATAAAACAAAGTAAAAAGAAACAGCTAAATATTGTAGCTTTAAAGCTTATACCACCACCTATATTTGCACATTAATAATACAATAATAATAATAATAATAATAATAATAATAATAATAATAATAATAATAATAATAATAATGTAATTGTACAGCACCTTTCAAAACAAAGTTGCAAAGTGCTTTGCATGGTTAAGACAGGATTAACCTGATGAAGGAAAATAAAATCAGACACACAAAAATAAAAGCAATACAATATTCAACAATAATGGTAAGACCATAACTGATAATAACAACACAGCACACAATCAAATAAAATAAATTGAGATGTAGTAGCATCAATATAAGGCTCTTTTTTGAAAAAAGATATGAAGATACTTTAGAAGTGATGTAAGTAAAATATATAAAAATGAATACAATAGATGAAAATTTGTGTATGTCTTAACCACTTTACCTCAAGTTCAAACTCTTTTATTGTGATATGCTTCATTCTCTGTCACTGGCCCGCATGATGAAGCCATGCAGGGACTGTGGTTTTGGTGCTGTCCCCCCACCTGTGCTCGCGCTGTAGGAAGTGTGCTCAGAAACCTCTGCTGATAGTGGACGTCAGGGTTTGGATTCCTGTGGGCTTTCCTGTGCTGAAAAGAGGGGCTCGTATTTGCGTACAGGTGTGAGCATGTGTGTGCAGTTCATGTCCATGTTCCTCCTGCTGTGTGCAAATGTGTGTGTGTGTGCATGAATGCCTGTGTGTGCGTGTGTGTGTGTGCGCAACAGAGTCACAGAGAGGTCTCGGCAATTTCTCATGCGGGGACATTTGTGCTGAGTTTACATTTCCACTTTGGTTTAGTCAATAGTCTGCCTTTTAAAGAAGAGCTATCAATAGCACTTTCCATCATGAAGGTGTTAAGACTGTCAGCACATCCCACCAGATCTGTCAGCGGTTTTAGAATAATGTTGCCAAAATTACCTTGCGATTGTTATTGCAGAAATATGGGTTTTTCTTAACACAGCGATGACAGCACGTCAGCTCGCTGCAGCTATTAGGCTCAAGGCAGCTTCTCTCTCATGTGGGTTTTATGTGCGCTCCAGTGTTTGATGCTGGCATTTTCCTTCTGACTTCACTTTTTACCCCTTGACAGATAGTTTTCATTAGATGCATTGCACAAAACCTGAGCGGTGAAAAGGCACCATGACAACAAGGCTGCATGTGTGTGTCTGTTTTATGTGCACAGATTCCTGACCTTAGAGAGAATAACTTTCCTCCAGCTGTTCCCCAACCAATCCAAGTTACTACCTCAGAGTTCACCTTTTTACCCTTTTTGCAGCCTTGCAGAACTTTACACTTTTGCCCTTGTGGAAAAAAAAGAAATGCATCTAATGTACCTTACAGAACACATTCATTTTTTCGAAGACCCACCTCACCTTGTTGTACTCGCCTCAGCTGGATGTGCTGCGAAAGCAAAAGGAAAAGATAATACTGTAGAAGCATTAAAAACAAACACAAATATAATGAGAAGCCGTAAACCAAATACTCAGAGTGCAATCTAATTGGACTCTGTCACGCACAGGAGGAAACTTTGGCGAGTAGCACCAGATGCATCGCAGGGATTGTTCAGTTGTGGGCAGTTGTTTATGGAGGAGATTTATGACCCGAGGAGAAAACAGAGCTTCATCAGTATGGCTGGCACAATTCTTTTGCAGTTATAAAGAACAGCTATGCTCAAGGGAGACCAAGGGGCAAAACAGGTAGTGCTAAGGCAGGTAGTAGTGCCCTGGCACAGCAGCAGAAGGGAATGGAAACAGATGGAAGTGTGAGATTTGCATTCAGGAAGCTTCTGCTTTAGGCTGCGCTCTGCCCCAGGCGATGTCGTTTGCATTGACAAATGATTCCTGTTTCTCTCCTTGAGCTGTATGACTCACTAGGGCTTAGAGGCACAGATAAGTTGTGAAGGGGCGCGCAAAGATATGCCTGGATCGATAGCTACACCGCTCAAATCACTCACTCAGGACATGAATGCATACAGTCAGGCAGACAGGCTGCGTATCGCTACTGTTCCTTTTCCATGCAGCCAATTTTAATGACAAGAGATCAGTTTATCGTGAGAAACACTGTGACAGATATCTCTTCATTTTGTTTTCATGTGGGCCGAGATCATTTTTGTGCTCTAGATTGAGATGAATGCTCCGGCATCACAGCAAACGCAGCGCAGTAACGCTTTATTTTGTCTTTTTTGCTGCTCGACACCACTGCAAAACCAAACGGCCACTATCAGCAGCTCTAATATGACATGTTGGCAGAGCGTTACGAATCGAATACGTGGTGGACATTTATAGCACTGTAGCACAACTAGCACTGTATGAATGTAAAGTTTTATGTTTAGAATGCTGTACTTGTAAGCATGAGGTTATATTTACATATAACCTTTTATTTCTCTCTCATTTTGCACCAACCTGCTAGGGTCGGCTGAAAAAGCTGAAGAATTTCAGGTTTTTTCTTTGTGTGATTGACACTAAATCTAAATTATTCTCATGTAGTGAATCTCGCCTATCAGTATTCTGTGTAAGGGAACACAGGTCCTACAAACTACCCACTGTTATTTTTTTTATCCCTGCCTGCTCTGGGCATGCTTTCCGTTCTTTCTGACTCATAATACACGGTTCACCTGATGCTGTACCCTACAAGGAAAGATAATGGTTTGAGAGATCGTTGAATACAGATAGTCTACTTCCCCTGCTGCTTTAATGCACTGCAAAGTAAGACTCTGCAACACTGCCTCCTCAACGGCTCCAAATTTTGTGCACATTATTTTCCTGGCGTGTCTCGTTTGTCCGCGACCCGCCCATCACTCCGAGCGGCGGCCTTGGCCGCCGCTGGCATTGCATAACCTTTGCCGAGGTGTTTAGCGCGGGGACAGGTTTAATTAGTGTAGATGGGACTCTCCTACACGCTGGATCCTGTCATATTATCAGTCATGTGGGGGAGGACAGTCCCTCACTGGCAGCATCAACACAGGCCATGCGATAGCTGTGTCAACAAGATTTTCCCCTGTGATGTCAGTCTGCTTTTAATAGTTGGTTCAGGGCATGTTTTCATTCAAAAAGCCAGCAGTGATTATGGTAAGCCGCAGGCATGACAGATAATGATTTGACAGCGCTCAGGGGCAAGTTAAGTCACTTAATAATAAGCAGTAGGTGTGATTTTTTTTTTTTTCTTTCCATGCGTAGCCTTGCAAAACTTCTTCTGAATAAGTAAATAAGCACAACTTATCCCACACAGAGCCAAAGTTGTCAGTATTAATTCAGCTTATTGGGAAAATGTTGCAAAAATTGTTGTCACAAATAATTATTATGGAAACGAATCCACTCTGCAATTCTGAACATTTTCAGTTTTTACCAAAGGTCCTGCGTGGGTGGAAAGGGCTCACGACTAAAGAGCCAGTGAAGCCTGCATAAAAATGAAATAAAAAATAAAGAAAGCACTTAGAGAGCCAATACCTCCATCGAAGCTGAACTCTCCTCTAAATTCTGTTATTTAGTGATGGTAAAAATGTTTTTAAAAGGTTCGATCTGTGTATTACAAGGCTAAATAATTTATTGAACAAATCTCTGCTCCACACTGTGAATATTGTCCGTGTAAGAAGTAGAGCCAGCCGCTATCTTAATGCATTTACAGTCATTTGAATGCAAGAGTGTTGTAAGAAAAAGCACCCAAATACACCTGATCCAGTATACAAGATAAATTATACTTCATTGTAAGTCTCCAAAAACTAATTACCCATGACTTCCGCCATTTTTTATGACATATCTTTGCTAGCTGTCAAATAAACAGAAAAAAAACAGAAGGAAAGCAGCCTCATACTGTCACCAACAAAAAGGTTGCCTCAAACATCATAATAATTTGACAGCCGCAGTGTGTGTCGTGTCAGACTTTAGGGAGTGTGCCTTTGCATGCTTGGATAGCAAAGAACTATTTCGACCCCCACCTCCGGCCGCCCTGCCTCCCCCTTCCTCTTGCTGAAATTAACTTGTAATGAGGCACACAGCGTTCGGTGTCGGGTTCAACTGTGCTAACATTTTGGTACCTTCCAGCACCTCGGCTCCTCGTGCGGGTGAGAAGCTCCGGGGGCTTTCCGCGGCACCGTCCGCCGTCGAGACGCCGACCAATTCAGGAGACCGCGGCAAAGAAACCGTCGAGGGAAGCTCCGGCTCAAGGGACACCTCTGAAGGTACAGAACTAAATTACATTGACAGGGAAGTGATGCACCTTATATTGTAGATCAAGGGTTCAATTTCAGACCAAAAAGATTAAACCTAAGCTTGCCTTGGGATTCAGACTCATTCCACCTATGTATTATAGTGTTCACATCTCAGACAGATCTATTATAAAACCAATTGGACCTCCGGAGTTGCGTAAACAGCTCTGTGGACCACACCATAATGACACTGGCAATATAGATTGTGTAGCAGTATTTTGTTAGTGCTGCACACTGAATCCCTTGACCTTGATCAAAGGTGGGAAGAACACCGTATTATAGGCCTACGGTCATCTTATGGTTCATTGATTTCCACAGTGAAAGACACACATACAGTATGTACAGACCATCCATGCGTGCGCACACACACACACACACACACAATAACATACACACTCCATTCAAACACAACACACACTGGCTCCTGCGCACATATTCTCCGCCATGATTTGATTTCTACACAGACATGACATGAATCCAATTAATTCAGGATGAGGATCAATAGAGAACCATTTCCATGAGGGAAAATTGCTTTTGGATTTCGACTCAGTCAGCAGTGCTGCTGTTATTTGAAGGTGGCTCAGAAATGGGAGATGTAAAGGAGACGTTTTTTTTTTTTTTTTTTTTTTTATGTGCCACTCTTATGATGTATTTTCACACACAGAGGCCTCTGCTTCCATTTTGAATGTGTACAGTATATTTAAACTGATTGAATGATACAGCTTTATTAAACATTTTTCTTGGATATCTGAAATTATGATACAGAAAGTAGCAAACTCACATAAAACAAACTAAATTAATACTGCTTTTGTACTGATCTTAGTGGTAAATCTACAGCGATGCCACATTTGTATTTTTACATTTTACTTTTAGTTTTCACTTACCAGACTGTATTTATGAACCTTCTATGGAGGATCCTTTCAAACCAATTGTGCTTTATATGCATTATTATGAGTAATTAAGTATTTCCTGTTTGTTTAAGCAACCATGTTTATTTACTCCTCCTCGATTGTGGTCATGGCACATTGCGATGTGATTGTGTGACGCTGATTTGGAAATGCTCTGCTATGTTGCTGCCGCCTGCAGAGTCAGTGTCACCTATGAATCAGTTTGTTGGAGTGTCACTGCAGAGAAAAGTTAAATAAAGGTAGGAGAACATGTTGAGGAACTTCGGGTTTACCGCGTTTGAAATAACAAGCCGCGCTCCCAAGAGGCCCAGTCACTTTGCAGATATGCTGATCGTCAGGCTGATAGCCCAAATCCAGTTGTTTTCTTCCCTCTTCTGAACCCTCTCTGCATGCACAAGCGCTGGAAAGTGAGCGATACATAAAGAACATTTGTGCAGCTAATCCTCTTTTGTAGGAAAACAGTTGCTCTTTGTTCGTCTCCCGGATTGCGTCCAAGGTTATTTCGAATTTTGGACCCAACTCCGCTGAATAATCCACGACAGAATACGCATCTCCAATCAGATTAATTGAAAACAGTGATTGTTGCTGTTCGTGGCTTAGAAGGAAAGTGTTGCAGACAAATCACAGTTTAAAACCAAATCAATAAAGCTCACCGAGCTAAATTAGGCTGAAACACTCTCAAAGCAGTTAATGACAAATCCTGCCGAGCGTGGAGATAGAATGGGTCAATAGCTCAAACAAGCTGGATACAATCGTGTTGCGTCACTCGGACAAAGCCATTATAGCAATACGCACAAGTGATGTGCCAGATCTCCCCGAGGAACAAGACCTTTAAATGCAAATGATACAATAAGTATGTAAATATTCAAACGCCTGTGTGAATTCCTAACCAGAGGTGAGAAGATTTGGCGTCTTTTATCTTTTCTGCGTTGCCAAAAGGATTCAGGCGATGTAGTTTGGAGCTGTGTGTGTGTGCCTTTGTTTGTGTTGTGTTTTTTTTGGGGGGGGAGGGGGGTATGTAAAAGAATGATCTAACTGCAGGAGGTGCAGCTATCAAACAGAAAGGAAGATAAAAGATATAGACAAGAACAGGAACTACTCTTTTCCATTTAAAAACACTGCTTGTTTGCTTTGATGCCATTGGTTTTCTTTGGCAGCTTTACGTGTGGCTGAAGCGGAGCCGCAGGCGGGGGAGGCTTCGGAGGTGATCTATGATGACGTTCCAAGTGAGGAACCCCTCTCACCTGACGAAGGTTAGTATCTGCGACTGAATGTTTGTCCACCTGTGCGTCCCGCTCGCGGAGCTTCTGATGTTTGACGCTTTCCGTGTCCTCGGCAGATATGATCTACGAGGACGTTCAGAGAGACAGCGGTCCTCTGGGCGCCGACAATGGATGGAGCTCCAGTGAGTTTGAAAGCTATGACGAGCAGTCTGATAACGAGACCAAACTCCCGACACGGAGCAAGGTAGTATCGCCGTGGATTCGTGCCCTGATGTGTGTACTTATCTCACACAAATCACCTGTTTATTCTAAATGGCCGGCCAGGTTGTTTTTGTTCATTTTCCAACACAGAAAAAATAATCAAGGAGAATATTTCATCTTCTGCTCCTCTAGCGCAGTTGTCTTTATTAATGTACAGAACTGGGAGGAAACTATAAAGAACATCAAAAATGTATAACAGGCTGTCTAGGCTTTATACTTTCTTTGTGGGATGCTAGTAAACAAGAGGCATTTCTGCTTGAAGAGCCTCAGATCTCCTCGTTCATCATTGCTGTGCAGCGCGGCTCCCTCTTCCACATGATGGCACTGTGTGCACATTTACATTGTGCCGCGTTCCCTTCATGCCTCACCAGCCTGTGACGTGCATGCACCGTTGCAGGCGCAGGGAAGAGTCACACTAATAAAGTATTGTGCTGAGTTGAATCATTATTAATGTATAGATTTAGACCTGCCTTTACATATTTTTACATATTGAGGGTGTTTATGTGTTGATGTAGGCCCATCGTAATCCGAGATCCTGAGTGAAATCAATGCTTTGAGAAGTGAGGGAGGGAGAAAAAAAAAAGAAATGTTGTATTGGGACTGAAAATGAGTTGCTCAGGTAATTACAGGAAGGTGTGGTGTGAAAATCCCCCACAGTTCTCTCGGCGCACTTGTCCCAGGCCACTGAACAAAAGGAAGGATTCAACAGCAACTGGTTTGAACAATTAATGAAGGAAACCTTGACTATTAGGACCCGGCAACACTTTTTTTCAGCTAGCGCAGCCTCCATCAAAAACACATTGTTTTTAATTAGTCTCGGCCGCTTAATTTTTCACCAAGTGTACCTGAAGTTCCCCTCTTGTTCAGTTCACTGCTTAATTTGAGGAGCCTGGGAGAGCCGAGACAGAGTTTGCTTCTTTAATATTTGCCTTAAACTGCCTGCACCCCTCCCTCTGCCCTTCTGTAAATCAGTCTCTATTAGTCTCATGCAGCATAACCCCTTTGACCAAAGCAGTGCTCCAAGCCTTCACTCTCTCTGAGCTTGTGATTAATTCCCGATGTTGCGTAGCTTGTTGTGCCTTGATCACTTTGCCTCCATTTCCCTTTCCTATTTCCTCTCCCCTACTTTTTTCCTCTGCCCTCTCTCTCTCTCTCTCTCTCTCTCGTGGCTAACCTCGCCTGTCCCTGCCCGACACCTGTAGCTCTCTCCCGAAGTGCAGCGGCTGAGGGAGCGCTGCGCCAAGACCAAACGCGAACTGGCAATGAGGCTGTCGGGCAAGCACAACTATGACATCAAGGTACACCACCGGCGGGCAAGTGAACGCCGCCGCATCACACTGTTTTCCTCGCAGAGCTCAGCCCGTGCGGCGCTCAGATCACCTGTTAGATGTTTGCCAGTAGGACTGATGATCACCCAGAGCTGAAATGTGCCACGTTGTATGCGCAGCTGACTCAAAGGCTTTACTGACTCCCCGCGCCATCCTTCCAAGCTTTCCTTTGGACTGTGACTTTGCTTTGAGACTCTCTGTCGGTCTCTCTCTCTCTCCCTGCCTGGTTTAATATCAAGACGCATTTATGGGACACATGAATTATTAAATAATATTCTGCTTATTTACTTCCATAAACACCAGTGCAAGTTGCCCCAAATTAATGACCTACTTTCCTGAAGTAGCGTCATTTAAAAATACTACCACCCCGGGTGTATTCTCGGCCTGTGAGAGTCTGGTTTCAGGGCCCGTGTGATGCTCAGGGTGGAGTTTGTGGTCAGCTGAATTCTCCCACAATGAGCAACACAGCTCCGTGACTCTGATGTGGAGCTCAGTCCGTTACCATAATCTCTCCATGATATGCCCATGGACTCCCTGATTAGAGGCGACCCACAGGGAGTCGCAGATGGAGAGATGCGTGATGAGCCCACTGAGCGCCACTTCTCTTCATCTCTCTCCAGAGGCGCACCGTAGGCTGTCAAGTGTCCGCAGCGTGGCACTTTCCTTGAGCTCTAACGCGCCTTTGTTGTCTCCGTCTCTGCTTCTTCCCACCAGGTTCAGCAGCTCATGAAGGCGGCGAGGAGCGGAACGAAGGATGGACTTGAAAAGACCAAAATAGCCGTCATGCGAAAAGTTCCCTTCCTGCAGAGAAAAGAGCAATTGGGTAATACAGGGAAAACTTTGCTTGCTTTTTTTTTTCTTTTTTTGGATGAAAGTTATACTGTTTTTAGTAATACATATCGACTATGAAAGTTTGGGCTTTGTAACTTCTTACAGTTGGCTCTTTTATTATAGCCAGTTGCTTGTGTGTAAAGTTAGCCAAGCCAAAGCAGTGTTCAAGGCAGTAGAAGAGTAGAAAGTCTTTCTTTACCTTTTGTACGGATCCCTTCGGGGAGAAACGAAAGCACTGTGAAAAGAGAAAGATCTTGCCAATTATAACAATTTCTCAATTTTAAGACGGACGATGTGGTCCAGTAAAGTTTTTGATTGCGGGAGGAAAAAAAAGGAGGATGGAGGATGAAGGATGAAGGAACTCACGCGGTGAGATATAGGCTGTGTTATAGGAAGCCTCGCCTGACAATAGAGAGAGATTAGCATCCATTAATGGAGTATCGAGCAGCTCCATAAAACCATAGATACCAGACCCACGCCTCAAACAAATCTCTGAGCCATCACAAAGAGGTAAAGAGGCCAGTGCTGCTATTTTTAGGTGCTGATCGAGGGAAATCTGCACGGCATTATATTTCTTTTCCACCAATCCTCTGTTATCATTCCAAAGTCTTTAATTGGAACGGTGGAAGCTTCTGGTATCTATGTCTTTATGGTTACGGGTAAAGTGGGGATTTTTTTTTTTGAGGCTGTCGAATGTCTTTGTGCCAATGCAGAGATGAGAATGTGTTGGATCGTGTTTTTGCAGACACACTTCTGTGCGCCTCCTTTACTCCTACAGAGATACAGTATTGTTTTGAAAGTTTTTCCTCTTTTTTTTTTTTTCCGAAGGCCTCTCTCTCTCTCTCTCTGTCTGTGTCTCTCTCTGCCATTTTTTCAGGTAATATACTTAGTGTGTCGCAGTGTGTCTCCAGCTGCAGTGAGATCTGAAGGCTGCTTCTCTGTTGTTCCCTCTCTGTCTCATTGTGTCTCACGCCAAGCACACACACACACACACACACACTCTTTCTTTTCTTAACCTTTCTGTACCTTTCTCCTTCTCTTTCATTTCTGAATGTCTGCAGAGGAGGAGGATGATGCAGGATACCTGGATGTGACTGTGTCAGAAGACAAGCATCCCCCCCCACAGCTAAGCCCCATGCCAGAGGGGCTGACCAGCCACCAGGTGCACGCTGACAGTTCCTGCAAATATTTTACATTATTTTTTTTTCCTGCTAAGTAAATACAGCCAGCATATGTAGAAACAGTCATTGTGCTTAACATCTAGAATATGTGAGAATATATCCTTTCCCGGTAGCCTTGAGAGAAAGCTCTAGGCTGTCATGTTAAAAATATTTTTTACTTTACCTTTGCTAGTTCAGATTTTTTCTTTTTTTTTTTTTTTTACATATCTATACGCTCTCTTCTCTTTATCCTGTTTGTAAAGTGTGTCTTTTATAACTACAACATCCACTTTCATATGTCAAAGGAAATCCAATGATTCAGCACTCTGATGGAGGCCTTGTTCCAACAGACCCACTCCTCTTTGAGTCTTTTTTTCCTCCCCGCCACAAACACATGATTATAGTGCGATCCATCAGCGCTTAACCAAAAGCATGCCGCGCGCCGCAGCCCCATCATGTCCTCTTAGCGCTCGATTTCCTGACTGGTTCTGTTGTCTGCGCAGGTTGTCAGACGCCATATCCTCGGCTCCATCATTCAGAGCGAGCGGAGCTACCTGGAGTCTCTCAGGAGAATCCTGCAGGTGAGCTGTTTGGTCCCTGTTGTCCTCCTCTGCCACATGCAATATCTCCGCCGCTCGCCGGCTATTATGAATTACACTGAAAGGAGAAGCGGCGATATCCATCAAATTACCCAGGTGTCTCGGCATAAATAATCCTGATAAAACAGCCGTCCTCATTTCTGTGGCAGCGCGCTGATGCTGAGAGAGAGAGAGAGAGAGAGAGAGACAGACTCACGCAGGACGGGGTGCAGCCTCTCCTCTTTAATCTCTCTTTTTAGTGGGGAAAAGGAGACTTGTTATCTCCTCATCACAGGAAAATAGGAGCACCCGCTGAAATAGAATCAGCGGCAATCAATGGCCGCCCCGTACACCGCAAAATCTTTCACTGTCAAGATACAATGCGCTACCTTTGTTGTGGAGTGACATGATTCGTGTGATACTCGGGGAGGTTTAGCTCTTTTGAGATCTCTCGTCTTATTCAGAGGGTCCAGCCAAGTGGTAAATGCAGTGTCTCCAGACAGATAACATGAAAAAGATGAAGGGCCATAAGCACAATTACAGATTGAGGATTGTAACTTTTATTATTGCTGTAAAACCGATTGCACAGCTCGCGTCGTTGTGCCCTCAGAGGTCCCCTCTGTTGATGATTCATTCGCTGTCATAGATTTGTGAAGATAAGGCTGGCGAAACATCCACGAAAATGACCACCACTGTTGCTCTGATAGATGAATTTTTGGTATTAAATGGTGTCTTCATCCACCACTGTTTGGCTTACACATTATCATCTATACTGCAGCATGAGTCAGATTCAGAGAAGTCATGTTTACTGACTCCCACAAAGAATATTGTCCACAAAAGAGCCTATCAACTCCTTTCTGTAGGCTATGCTAATATCCTCATGAGGGGTGACTGAAGAATCAATCAATGCCTCTTTCACCATGTTGCTTTTGCATCTGTAGCTCTGCTGGGAGCTGCTTTTTGCCATTATTATTCTGGCTTTTATGATTACAAGTCACCTTGAGTTCTAAGCATGTTTGCTAGTGGCAAATGCTGTTTATGGGCGAATCCTTTGGATTGATGTGCTTCCAGGCACCATGACTGCATTTCCTCATTTTCATTGATTCGTAGGAAATTTGTCTGTTACCCCTCAGTTGTCTTTTTATGCAGCTGAAAAGAAAAGATGCTTATGGAGGGTTGAGTGCTGATTCATCTTAAGCACCCACCCACACACACACACACACATATCCACATATCAATGACAATAAAAACCCAATTTTCGCTTTCAATCTCACCAGGAATACCACAGACCATTGCTGGAAGCTGATCCACGCATCCTGAGTCCAAGAAAGATCCGGCCTATATTTTACCGCATCAGGGAGATCACACAGTGCCACTCCATGTTTCAGATTGCGTTGGTGTCACGTGTGGCTGAGTGGGACAGCAGCGAGAAGATCGGAGACTTATTTGTCGCCTCGGTTAGTGTGCGTGCATGTGCACATTTTTGGTATGTATCTTCATGTGTGTGAAATAGAAACGCAAATGGGACTCATTTGCTGCCTTATACAATATGTGTGTGTTTGTGTGTGTGTGTGTGTGTGTGTGTGTTTGTTTGTGTCTGCCTAATATGCAATCAAAGACTTCTGGCATTCTGGGTAAAGGCGCTCATATTTTTCTTGGCATTTCTGTCTGACTTTATAATACAATCTCTGCTACCAGAGTCATAATGAGCTACAGGTTTTAGATTCAGCAAACAGGGATAGTTTACCCCAAACATGAAATCAATTACAGTTGTGATGAATATCTCCACTGCATCCAGTGCCCTCTGCGGTACGTGTTTACAAATTTTGTCAGTAGAATAATAGCGTTCAGTGTGAATTTCTCTGTTGTGAGCCTCCGCAGTGTGCTCATCCATAAGGTCTGCTCATTATTTGCCTATTAGGGAGGCCGATTCGACCCTTGTCTTCTCAGCTGGCCATTATAGTGCCGTTGCATTGATATCCTAAGACTTACCATCAAATGAGACCATACTGGAAAAAGAAAAGTGCTTGGACTGTACACTCCTCATTGAGCTGCCCCCTTTTTTTTCCCCACACGGTGAATGCATCTGTACCTGCGGGGGCCTCGAATAATGTCTGAGAGGCAGGATCCTGCAGGAGAGTGTGAGCAAATACGATTTGCTAATTCACCCACTACTCCTCAAACTGCCACTATCATCTGCCTGGTGTGGGTTTAATTGAGGAGAAAGAATAAATGTCTACAGCACAACAGACACACCCCCATCCACACACACACACACACACACTTACTGTCACCTCATTCCTCTTTGCCCAACCTCTTAAATGGCTCGTGAAGGGTGTTTCGGTAACTGGGGATGGTAAACAAACCAATTTTTTTTAAAGTACTATACTTAAATGGCCATTTTCTAGCCTCTCTTTACATTGAAATTACCTTTGGGTCGCCCTAAAAACAGGAGGGTTAGCCAGACATTCAATATGTCAGAATAAATTACACGACTGCGTTTGTTGATGCTGGTGCAAAGAAAAAAATAACAAAACATGGCAGAGCACGAGATATTGTAGGTCTGTTGCTACAAATGCAGATAATTGCACTTCTTTCTGTTTCCCCAGTTTTCCAAATCCATGGTGCTGGACGTATACAGTGATTACGTGAACAACTTCACCAATGCCATGGCTCTCATTAAAAAGGCGTGCATGTCCAAACCAGCTTTTCTGGAATTCCTAAAGGTGAGCTTTGGGCCAAGACAGTATATTTTTTATTGATTTTATTTATATAAAAGTAACCCAATTGTGTTTTACCTCCTCTCTTTATTTTCCTCTGTACTGTAGCGTTCAGCATACGCTGACCCAAAGCTAAAGGCTTCAATAATACATACTTCTGATGTTTACGAAGAGACAGACAAATAATTCAGTGAATAAAAAGGCGGTTATTTACACCTATACATGGGTTATTTACACTCGACTCATGCATGGCATTAAAGTAAATCCTTTGTGAAATTGTGTAGTCTACCATGTAGTGTTCTCTAACACGGAAACTAGACTGCAGCAATGTATAACCCGCTGTACCTAATCCTGGATATATTCATAATCATGTGTTGTAATCTTTGCGTGCTTCTCTGTGCACATGCATCTTTTTCTTGTATATCTTGAAAACTCTCTATGACTTTTGTAATGAAACGCAGAGAAAATGAACAAATACCTCAGGACCTCAACTGCAGCAGAGACTGATTCACTAACAGATAAGAAACTGTGATGCTTTTGTTTAAAAAAACATGTGAAATGCAAAGTGGAAATTGCAGAACTTTCCACAACATGACAATCGAGATGTGTTTCACTGTTTACTTGATGTTTCAGACACTGATTAGCAATCACAAATAAGGAGAAATATCCCAGGGTGCGTGGAGGTGCCAAGAAATGATTTAAATTTACTGAGTTTTACAATCCCCTGTGTGCCCGGCGTTCATGCATGAGTGTGACCGGGATCATTGAGCTGTAGTAATGATTTACAGAACCACATCACACAGCTGACAGCCCTGCATGTTACTCCAGATAACATGTGTCCCTTCCTTTCTCTGGAAAGGTTCCTCCGCCTCTTTCCCCCCCTGCCGACCGTTACAGCTCTCACTGGCAAGATGAAGACAAACCAAATAATATACTGTCTAGACACAGAGTGGAAAAAAACACACTGAATCAATGACAGACTTCATTATGTTGCTTTTAAAATATGAATGCTCTGACTGCATTCACATGACCATAAGCACGCGAGGATGATTTACAGCAGACTATTCAGAGTCTGAATACAGTTTGTGGACATAATGATGTTATATGAGCGCCACATTTGCAGAGAAGCACCAAGGTGATGTTTAAATCAGCTGTTTCTAATAAAATAGATTTTTTTCAAGTTAGCACATTGATTCTGAATCTCGTTATAAATGATCCCAGCAATGTTACTTTATTTCTATACAGTGAAAAAAATAGTGAAACAGATAATAAAAAATCTCATTTTTCTCTCTCTTTTTCTTTCTCTCTTTTAGGTTATTATTAATGAGAACAATAGAGGTCTTACAAGTTGTGGGTTTACATAGAGTCTAGTGTAGCGTGATCAACTTCACATCAGCAGTGGAGGGAAACGTCCACTTGACAGGTCCACAGACATATTCAGCCCTTCTCATTTCCCCTTTTTGCTGACATCAAATAGAGTCAAGTGTTTTAACCTAAAAATCAGCATAAGGGACCGCTCCATCAGCTCCAGCACGCTGACAAATGCTAAGGCTTCTTGCTATGCTGTTAAGGTTGCCTGGCAACAAATGCAATTCGACTCAGTAAGGTAGGTGACATTGCCAGACATCTTACAGAGCGCAGCATTATGTTCGTGATCACAACTAGATATATGTTTATTGCATCGTAATGTGTACAGTAGTACTTGATTATAAGTAAATATAAAGTAGCCTGGTACAAATAGGAACGAACAAATTCACTCCGGTTTTCTGTTTGGAGAAAAAAAAAAAAAAATCACAGCCTGCTCTATTTCACACAGGTTTTGTCCACTAATGGGATCTTAAAGCTCAACCACTTTCCTCTGCCAAGCAGCCCACTGAAATTTGCAGCCACTTGCTCAGCCAGTCAGGTCTAATAATTTCCAAAGGTACCAGAATCCACTTTTATTCAGTAACCAAAGAAAAACATGACATTGAGACAACTTACCTTCGGTCAAGGAAAACGGCCCTGCTTGCCCAGGTGTGGCTGATCCTCATTCGGAGAAGGCTGCTGCCAACTTTCAGTTTTTTTTTCTATTTGAGCTGCAGAAGACAATGGTTAGGGCAATAACAGTGCTAACGTCCTTGCGTCAAACTACATTGCAAATGCCAGCTTATCTTCCAGATGACATCAGAGGATGAAGACCTGCTGAGCCATTGTCCCACTGTCTTTGGAGGAGATCTACAGAAAAAGGATTATGACCAAAATTTTGGACTCAATCTGAAATGGATCTCTGGAAAACCTGATGTGCATAAATTAAGAAAACAAACCTGTTCTGATAGGACACAAAAAATGTCCATCCTGATCCAAGCTGACAAAAGAATAAGAAAATCTGACGTTTTTAGCTGAATTTAGTTTGGACCTGGCCGGACTCTTTGACCACTGAACCTCCCCAACTAACCACAAGCTGTTGGGTGCCTTCTGGCTGGTTACATCATTCCTCCTTCGCAGAGAACTATTGACAGCTTGTTGTTCCTCTTGCTTGTACGACTCTTAGCTGCAATCCCTGTTTCTGCTGAAGCAGAAGTCCTACACAACCACCTTAAAAGGACAGCGACAGTGAAATATATCAGTCAAAACGATCCTGTCGTTGGTCCAGGCTCCAAGGGCTGGTGGAAACATGACTCAGTTTGGTGATTATTGTATATTGTTGGAGAAAACTCTCCATCAGCTGAGAAAATTCTGGTCATGTCCTAGATAAGTCAGGTAGACCACTGCTGCATTGATTTTATCTCTTAGGCTTTGTTGTGGTTTTAGGCACCGTCTGTGTTAGACAGATTTGGCTGAACATGAATGTCCTCCATAGAGAGATGGAGAGCTTCTCCTGAAATACGACTCTCATCCACAAATGTCTCCCTATCTGACACCACTCAAGCATTTTCAGTGCATGAAGCAGGAACGACTGCACCTCAAATGGCATTTTAACCTGGTCAGGTGTGGAGTAAAGATTTTACTTAGTGCTTCTCAAACTTTTTTATAGCATCTCCTTTTGACTCCTGAGGTTACCTGTGAAAAGTTATATATCTGTTCAGCTGCTGAACATTGGCAGATTAAAACAAGATCTTTTGAGATCACTGCATTTCTACCCTCAGATGTGATTTAATAGTTGGATGGCCACTGATTACTGGTGTCTCCTTGTAGTGATTGCGCATAAGATATTTCGCCAGATCGGTGCGCTATAGTAACCAAGGAGCTTCCTCTTCAAGGCCATTAGTATTATGCGTTCTTGTGTCTTCCCAGTAGAACAAGAAATGTTGTCATATCTTTGGTAGTCAATGAAAAGCTAATGAAAATGGACTTTAATCATACATAGAAATCTAGGCTTTGATATTGAACTTTGCCCACCAAAGGCAAGCTAACGTTTTTCCTCTGCTAATACTGCTGCCAAGACTTTATTTCACCCATCTCACTCGGGGTGATGTATAAAAATGTTTGATGTTAGCACATAGTGTATAAGCCCTTTAAGTCTGTTGACAGGCCTGCCTGTTCCCCTCCAGTTGGACGTAAAGTCACTCAAGATGTTTCACGGGCTCCCCGCAGGTGGAGCTCTCTAATCTTTGCGTCTTGCTACTTAACAGTTTGCTGACTTCGTGGGTGGCTATGTTAGATCACATTACTCCTTTTGTAGGGCCAGCACAGTGGGGAAAAAAATCTAATTCATGCTGATTGTCTGATGATGCAACATTTAATGCTCATAGAAAAGGGGTTCTAATCTTAACTCATGGTTCTTGAGTGTTTTGTACATCATCCATTTAAAGAATTTCCTAACCAGATGGAAAAACTTCTAAAGGAAAGCAGATTATATGTGAATAACTACACTGTATAGCGTGCACTCTACACTGTATAGCAAATGTCAGACCTCTTAACTTTCAGCAACAATTTCCTTCTCTTTTTTCTTTTATTTCTGTTTCACAGTTGATCTTTTCTTAACTTTACCACCATCCCATCTATTAGATTTGCCCAGTTATTTGCCTTTTTTTTTACTGATGGTGTCATTGTGGCACAGACTTGACTCTGCACCGAAATGAAATCTTTTCCTGACCTACGCCCACAGTAATACATTAGACATAACACACTCAAAAGCCCTCCTCTTTCATACTCTCATATGACTAACAGACCCTGGTTTTTATACCTTATTCACCCACTCACACGCCTACACACAGTCTACAGAGGATTCTGACAAGCTCCTCTTAAAGTAGGAATGGCATAGTTTCCTTTTAAAGGCCTTGCTGTGCAAGAATATTTTTCCAACTGCATGTTCTGTTTAATTTTTTTTTTCCTTTTCATTTCCAGAAGAAGCAGGCATCCAGTGTTGACCGGATCACTCTGTATGGCCTGATGGTTAAGCCCATTCAACGATTCCCTCAGTTCATTTTACTCTTGCAGGTACAAACTGTGTTTTGTAAAGGACTAGTCATTTCAGATTTTTTTTTAATGAAGTGAATCCCTTCAAGTCAGACTAGCTAAAACATTTCCAATGTGAGAAACCAAGTCAAATTAAAGATTCAGCAGCACATACACTTATAAAGATGCAAGGCTGCAAGGTCACAGAATCGATTATGGATTTGAACTTATTTCAAGTACACGAAGTTGTACCTCACATACTTAAACACTGGGGTTAGCCAAAGCTCGAAAAGTAGCTAGCCACGTCAGTTTTTCATATTGGCTGGCTTTACATCCTGACTCTTCCACTTTCCATTCTGAGCAAAGATTTGGATTTGAGCTTGACTTGCTGGATCTGCAGTAGCTCATTTCATCCCTCAGTAGGCATTGATTATCCATGAATTCAAAAGATAAGTTATGAATGTGAATTAGGCACTTTCTCCAAGCCTAAACTCAGTACTCCAAAGAGGAAGTGTGTGTATTAAATCATACATTACAGGGAAATAGAGCTAAAGGCACCATGGTACATCTGAGATGCATATCAAGACAACAGCCAGCTTTCACTGGGTTCTAGGTGCAGGGCAAATGTAGACATGCAAGCTTACAGTCAGATAGACTTTAATCCTTTGGAGGTTTCCGATTTGTTTTTAGTGGTTTGTTTCAGCCAACACTGCTTACAAATGCATAGAAATTACACACAATGAGCTTTAAAAAGTTTACATAACCGCTAGAAAGTCAGTGTGGTGTACATGCTTACCTAAATCCTCTGGAATCTGTGACAGTCACACACCTAAATTCAAAGACAGCATTTGACCCAGATTTGAACTTTTCAAGGCGAAGACAACACTTTCAACCAGAGCACATTATTTAGTTACAATTCAGTGTATTGCAAGATACAGAGAAAAATATTAACCCCTAAACAGAGAGTGTTACCATTTTTTTAACTAACTTTTAAATTGCATCTTTATTTCAAACTCTCCCCGTGACCTTCTCTAGGACATGCTTAAGAACACACCAAAGGGCCACGTGGATCGTCTGCCCCTACAGCAGCTCGCTCTGACTGAGTTGGAGATGCTGGCTGAGAAGCTGAATGAACAGAAACGAGTTGCTGACCAGATTGCAGAGACTCAACAACTAGCCCGCAGCGTCAGTGATCGCCTGCTCAGTAAGGTGACTGGATGCACACGTACGCACACTTACACACACACACACACACATGCCCCAATCAAATCAGCTGTGAGCCAGCCTCTGAGCCCTTTAACTCCTTAGCGTTGTTATCACTGTGAGCCAAACACCTATAAATTAAACTACCATATAGCAATCGCTTATATCACTTTCCCAGACATGAATCTGGGGAGGCATTTTTATTTAGAGAAATTATCTCCTAGAAATGATGCCCATTATCATCCCTAAACACTACCAAATGCAATGGCAGAGGCGTTGCCTCTCCATTACCACACTGAAATTACAGTCCTGCCGCTGCAAATCTGAACAAATGCTGCTCTGAATAAGAAGAATTAGGGGGTAAATGAGACATTTAATTGGAAACTGTAAGAGAGCTATCTCTTTCACCCTGTCGCTCTCCCTCTCTCTCGCTCCACTTTACCTCCTGTCTATTGCCCTCTTTCACACCCTTGCTTACTCTCTTGCTTACTTTCTCACTCCACTTATACGCTCCTCTTCTCTTTCTCTAGTGTGACTACATCTTCCTCTGTCGTCGTCTTCTTCTGCTCTCTCTCCCCTCCTCCCCCCTCTCTTAATGTCTCTCTATCAGCCCTTGCTTTCCAGGACTCTGAGATGAGCTGATTCGGCCAATCTTCTCGGCTCCACACAGAATTCCATTTGCTGCGGTGACACTGCAGAATTCCAATAGGAAGCAGTCTCCTCTATTGCCCCCTTAACCATCCAATGAAATATTCATTCTTTGTCTCAAAGTATCTAAGTCGCCGCAATAGGACAGATAACAATGTGAGTGAGAATGGGTTTCGCACACAACACATGCACTCCCGCTCACACAAGCTCATGTGGTGCAGTGCCCTCTGTGCCTACTGAGGCTCGAAGACTTTGAGGGTGTATTCTTATAGCAGCCCACCTCTTGAGGGAGCTGTACGGTTTTGTGGCCGTCAAATGGCAGCCCCACTCGGACTAATGACTCATTTTGTGTGTGCCTGTCGGAGCCACAGCCAAAAGCTGCACTGCAGGATGTAGAATGGACACAGCAGAGAGGTTCATTATACGCTAAAGTTTGTGCCTTTTGAACAAACACAAACATCAAAGTATCAGGACGTGAAGTCCATATTTGGACACAACCTGCTGCTTGCAGAATAGCATCATCGCTTTAATTGGGATGAGCCCAGCTTAGATTGGTGCAGTATGCATAAAACTGAAAATATTGATTCAGGCAGTCATAAAAGAAACTGGACCAAAGTGATAATAAAGCTTTCTGTTGCTATTTCCTGTTGCCAAACATATGGATGACTGGAAAGCACAGCATGCGCCAACGTACTGTAGAATAAATTGCATCTGTTATTTGATTCTTTATGTTTGTGTGTGTGTGGGGTGGGATTCATTTGTGTAAAGGTGTGCATGCAGCAAACTGTTTATGTATTTATATCCATGTGTAGTTGCCTTGTTGTGGTGGAAAGGATTGTGTGTCCCAGTGCTCATAAACTAAGCCAGTTTGGACTCTGTGATAGCATTATGGTGAATAGTATGGTTCAGACAAAAAAAGACACAGCATGATCTGAAGCATGTGTAGGAAGCATTTATTTTAAAAAAATAAAGTTTCTGGCAGCTTGTGCAGCCCCATTCAGCTGAAGGTTTTCTTTAATGTCTCTCTCATCGCTGAAAACATGCCTGCACTCTCTCTTCTCTAAGTTTGCTGAATGAATAGTCTGGGGACGCATGTGCACTTGGCGTGCGGACGTGTGCGCACATTAAATGACCTTCTGCAGCATGAATGTGTTGCTAATCCCTGATGAGACATCTGTTCCTCCAAGCCTGACTTCTCTGTCCCCCAGGCACTGAACTCTGGAGGACTGGCCCTCTGTGATGCTGTCTCCCCCGCCTCTGATCTGATTTCTGTGTCCCTTTTAGCAACTGAACTCGGAGCAGGGGTCACTCGTCCTTTGTGAGACGCTCATTGAGACTGTGTACGGCGAGCGGGGACAAGTCCTGAAGTCGAAGGAGAGAAAGGTCTTCCTCTTTGATGATGTACTCATCTGCGCCAACATAAATGTCAAGTAAGTCCCTCTTGTAGCGAAAGTCAAGCTTAATGCCCTTGCATTCAGAAATACTTTGCTAATGCACTCATAATGCGCAGCTCCAGCATGAAGTTTTGAAAGGGGAGTCTGCTAAACTGCTCAGTTAGGAGAAATAGCTATTAGGTGGCACGGGCCTCTAATGTGATGCCCTAGGTTTCGCAAGGATATTTTGGCAAACCGCATAGGAAAAGAGAAATGGCTGCTGGGGGCTTGAGCACTATCTGGAGTTGCAGAAGCTTTATCAGCTTTAAACAAATGGTAGAATGCCTAACTACAGCTACAGGAGTCCTAGATTACTGACATAAAACATTTTTTGGTTTCTTTCCAATTTATCTTATGTGACAGTGCCATTGATCACATCTCTCTCTCTCTGTCTCTCTTTCCCACTCTCTCGCTCTCTCTCTCGAAGTAAACAGGAATGGGATTTTGTATATTTTGCAAAGCTCTTGTCAAAGATGTCGCTTAAAGCCCCCTTCTTCAGCCTTCAAAGTAATTATCACTCTACGTCTCATTCAACTCGAGTGTCCCGAAGTTGACTTTGTCTGCCCTCCAGGATCTTGACAAACCGATCACAATGTTGATTGTCTGCATGATTACAGGAATACATGAATAGCAATGAACTCCTCCTCACAGCCGGGGGTACAATTTTGGCGAGGAACATGGGTGATCATACAGATTATAATTCCTTCTCCCAAGTCTTCGTCGTGACATTTCAAAGAGCGTCTCCTCCTATGGAACGGTGCGCGGGATGCAGGTCAGGAGGGGATTTCTCTCAGGTCGTTTTCCATCTCAACTCCCTTTTTTTCTTCTCCTCTCCTCCAGGGGGCCTCCCGATATCAGCAGCCTGGTCCCCATCGGCCCCAAGTACACCATGAAGTGGAGCGCCCCCTTGCAGCAGGTGCAAGTAGTAGAGGTGGGGCAGGAGGGCTCTCAAAGCAAAGACACCTTCTACCAACAGAGCGGGCCCAGGCGGCTGAGCAGCGCCTGCGCTTCAGGTGAGAAACAAAGAAATTCTGAGCCAGTCCCATCTCCTTCCCTTCCCCAATGTATCACTCTCGAGTTAATCTCATCACTTGGACTGACTTTTAGTCTCAGCCCCTTAATCTGACTCAGCAAGGCTAATCTGTTTCTGTTATCAAGTGTCCCGCGGAGAGGGCTGGAGATGCATCCGCGCTGCCTGTCACTCTGATTGAGGATGTGTTTGCGAGGCGGATAGTGATGACGGTCACTTGTTCCCGTCTGCCTAGGGTGTTTTATCTTGGAGAGGGATGTGGGGGTAGGGAGCCCCCTTGCCGCAGCATCCCCACAGTCTCATTTCATTCTCTGATAGACCACAAACACATCAGGAGTGGAGTCATCAATCTGCAGAGATTATTCCCTCCCTTTCCAGGCCCAATTAGAGAGCCAGTAGCAGCAGATAGGAATCGCTGGTTGAAACACTAGTTCTCCCACCACCCCTCGCTAAACTCTGGTGTATACAGAGCTTGACGAGATCCCTGATAAATGTGCCATGGGAAAAGGGAGATACAAAGCCTTATCAGGATGTAATGGTACAGGCTTTTTAAAGTTGCAGCTCCATGACTTAAATATTAATGGCGCCGTCTTCAGAGCTATCCGTGTCACGCTCGGCAAGCAGCTACTGTTTTGAGAGCCGGTTTGGATTCTCACTGGATTAACTTTTTTTTGCTTTTGTTCAGGTAGTGTGTGCCCGTATACTCACAACTTTGCTGCAAGGTTTTGGGATCATTTAAGGCTAGCTCTCAGTGCAGCTGTCTCTCTCTTCCCTTACCTGCGTCTAAACTCTACGAATGTTATGCCCCACAGAGGGTGTGCTGGATTCTGACTCTGACATCCTCTCTTCTTCTTTTTTTTTTTCACCTTTTTTCGACACGGCGCGGTCACCTTAATCATGTCTATCCAAAAAACCTCCCCGAACATCTGTGGGGCCGTTCCCCACATTTCCATTCAGGCAGGCTGTCCCGTCTATTTATAGTTTCATCCCCTGTGATGTCATTCAGTGGGGTGTCTCGTCTAAATCCTGCGGTATCCTCAGCATGCCGCAGAGTGGAGTCATTTTTCATCTTCTGTAGACCCCGGTGCCCCTCTTTATTGAAGAAAGCTGGCCTTTAGGGAAATGCAGGCCTGTCTCTCTCACTCTTTCCCTTCGTCTCTGCCTGCCTCTGTCTCTGTCGGGCTGTCTCTCTCCCAGCTGTTCCTACCGACACGCAGAAAGCCCACCTATGTACATTCTCTTTTTCTGGAAGCCAAATGTTCCAGTTGTTTATTTTCACGCCGTCTTACCTTCATTCTCCCACCTCGACACCTCCCTTATTGCTGCTTTTCTTTTGACCTGCTGTCAGGGGTGCAAGTTTTTTTTTTTTTGTACCAGCAGGCTTTGGCTAAGGATCAGACAAGGTTTTCGCGACGCAGGTGTAGAAGCGGCATTGTCTTTAAATCCACTGGCTAGCATCACCGGCACAGCAGCTGAGTGCTAGATTGCTGACTTATTCCAGAGAAAGCAGGGATGGACCCCTCTGGGCTCTGGCCTTCCACGCTGGTGAGCTACGTGCCTGGCGGCCGGTGTGGATAGCCATGTCTGAGTGTGAAAACCATATCCTGCCTCACCAACGGGATTACGCTGGATTACAACTCAGCACATTCACCTCTCGGGCCGTAGCCAACAGCAGGCCCCAGAGGACTCAACGGACCTGCGCAGGGGTCCAGGCGATCCCTCCGGAGAGGATGGGGAAGACATTGTTCTTGCAGCTTGCAGCACACCCTTTTATATTCAGATGTCTCACCTATTGATTTCCTCAAACAGATGACAGATGTCACTGGCTGCCTGTGACAAAGATCCCATTAAACCCCAAAAGCTACAATGGAGCTCTTTAAATGAACAGTCCCAGCCCACCCCTTCTCTTCTCCTCACTCCCTTTCCTCTCGCCGCTTTACTCTCACTACGTTTTTTTTTTTCTTCACGTGGTTAGACAAAAGGCGGCGTGTCTCCTCGGAGGAGCATGCCTCGCTAAGCCCGCCTACCGGCTCAGATCTTCTACTACTTTATTATGTAGCTGCGGTGACAGTGCAGGACAGCTGTGGAGCAAAATCTACCTGCAGAATTTAATTAGGCAGCTCTCATGGAGCCTGCTGCCGGGGAGATGTGGGCCAGGGGATCTGGGACGGAGGACGGCAGACAGGAGGAGGCACAGCTATCGATTCGCAGCAGTAGGAGAGGGAGAGACTTTGAAGATAGCGAGCCTCAAATCGATGCTGAATTTTGCGTCTAATGAGACACCTGCATTCCTTTTGGCCAGAAAAAGGGCATCATAGCTCCAAATAACAGTTTTTCCATTGGATTTTTTTTTTACTCACAAATTCACTCTCTGTAGTTCAACAAATAATGAAGATCGATCCATCTACACATCGAACCTCTTTTATTAGTGCCACTGGAGTTTCAGCAAAAGCAGCTTTTCTTTCTGCACTTCCATCGGTTCTCAGAGGCAATGTCACTGTTCTACAAGTGTGCAGAACGTTAACCTTGAACTGCCATATTCATTGCATGTCTAAATTAGGACAGTTTGTTTATATACCATATATGTTTAATGTATATAATGTACAACTAACTTGTCCATCAGGTTAGTTGTGAAACATTCATTGATTCTCAAAAAGTCTCTGATTTTTATCACTGTGTATTAAATACCTTTTAGTTTTAGACCATTGGTCAAACAAAACAACATATTTTATCATTTTAGATATTTTTGGAAATTTTGATGGCCATTTTTTAATATTTTCTTTTACTTATATTTACTTACATTTATTTCTATACGTTCTAAGTGTACGTTGCTGATCTCACCGTGTGTTGTTCACTTCTAAGGTAAAGTGATCCTTGGCCCTCCACGGCTCTACCAGGAGCTGCAGGAGCTTCAGCATGACCTCTCTGTCGTGGAGGAGGTCACTCTCCTCGTGGGCACGCTGCAGGGGATGTACCAGGTACGTGTTGCTTTCACACCGTCTGCTGCTGGACTGTGTCACAGGGGAAATGTGTATCATACAACATATATAATGCAACAAAGTCAGCCGGTGGGAGCGAGAGCTCAGGCGCAGGTTTTCTCAGTCCAGCTGACTCTCAAAGGCCAAAACACTGAAGTCACAGTTTGTTACACTTATCGCACCATTACACAGGTTAGCCTTGTTCTCTCAGGGTTTTCTTTAAAAGCCTTAGTTGAAATTGGCCACTTAAAAAGAAAAAAAAAAGCACCTACAGGCCTTCAAACGTGCTTTTCTCTCCTCTAAAAACTGCTTTTAGTATCACAAATTATTTATAAGTGAGTTATCTCAATATATATAATGAAAATATATGTATGTATAATATATGAAATTCTGTATTCTGTAAACTGCAGCTTACCTTACAATAGCTCTTAAGCCCTGTGAACACTCAACAAAGACTCACAGCAAAGACAAAATTGATGTATGCACAGTTTTTAAATTAAAATTTTAAATTGCCCGATTCAGTTCAAACCACGAGATCAAGTTTAGATGGTACGAGGATAACCACTGGGGGAAAATCTCTTTGAGAAAGAAATTGCAAAAGAATTCTAGATGTTGTTCTAGATAAACGGGATCAGAGAAAGACCTTCTTGAATCATCAATTTCTAAAAGCGCGAAGTCTCCCATCTATCTCCTCATCAACAGTGCCACAATGGTGGGAGTGAGATGTTCCCACTGATATGAGAGATAGAAGTGTCAGATTTTCCTTGTTGCAAAAGAAACTGGCAGCGTCCCTCCTGTAGTGTTCAAATCAGGGCACGTCCCAGTAGTCTGCCACTAACACATTAAAAGTACCATACACTGCATAACACAGCCAGGGAGGTATACTCCAGCAATCACCAAAGAGCCTCTCAGGCTAATGGTGGCACCTTTGCCTCCCTGCACTTAATGAACACAATGTCCTCAGGAGGAGTGATATTGGCCTGGCACTAAATGACTGATTTTCACTTTCCACCCAGTTATAATATTGTCCACCGAACAAATAGATGAAATACTTCTGCACAGCCCATTGACTTCGGGAAATTGATTTGATTCTATTTGACTTGAGGGACCGGGTTTTACTGTAAAATGGATGCTGGTGTTGAACAAAATTCAACGTTACATTTGAGGGGATAAAAACGCCATCGCCGTGCGGCTTCAAATAATGCACCGCAGTTAAACGTGAGTGGATGTGTGCTCGTTTGCGTGTAAGAATATCAATGTGAGTACGCACTCTTCACTACAGTATACACCTGGGGTCAGTACGCACGTGACGTGCTTGTGTCTCTGTTAGGTGACCTACTCTGTGCTACGGCGGAGGAACACGTTTTAACTGTGTGTGTTTTTTTTCTATCAAAGAACCTGAACACCACTGTGGCCCAGGACTGGTGTCTGGCTCTGCAGAGGCTTATTCGCATCAAAGAAGAACAGATCCAGAGTGCTAACAAATGTCGCTTACGCCTGCAGGTGCCTGGCAGGCCAGACAAGTGAGTACTATCTCACATACAGATGTGCTCCGAGTAAAATAAATGTCACATGTGTTTGGGTATGGGAACAACTAAAAAGGCAACAGCAGCAACATAACATATGCCTCACTAATAAATATAAGTTACACATATTTTATATCACGTATATCAGTGATATATATGAAATAGAATTCTCTTTCATGGGAGTTGACTTTTTGAGACAGTATACAAATATAATGTTATATAATATATAATATATATAATAATATATGTATACATATATTAAAATTAGTTGCACAATATATGGGAGGAAAGAGAAGGATGGCTAAAAAACATTGTGGTTACATATACAGTTTGCACTTAGATCACTGGGCCAACAGGACACCGTGACCTTTTGCAAATTAGAGCCGAGAACAGTTTATTCTGTCGTGAGTGGGTAATTACCTGACTCAAATAATTCATTTCCTTCTGCACTTGGATTGAATAATAATTTGCCTCAGCAAAATGTTCCTGTTGCAGGATTTAACTGTCTCAATTAAATCCTGCAAAAGGAACACTTTTGACTCCTGCCTTTACCTAACATTAGACCTCAGAGCTTCACTTTCCTGAATTGCTCAACTAAGATCCATATTATTTTATGTTTACAGTCTCTGAGCTGGAAAGCCAAATATTCAGAATTGTCAAAGTAGTAAATTCTTCGACACTGCAGTGCTGTAATAATTCATGTCCTTGTTGTATGGTGCCCCAGTGTAAAATGTTTAGTTTTTATATTAGACATAACCTGTGTGGTTTAGTTTCATGTATTTCTATAGCTTCAAATTACTTATTGCAGTGCAACCACTAGTGCGTCATTAGCCAAAAATACAAAACAGCAGCAGCTGCAGTTTTGACCAGCTGAGCATGCAGTATGCAGTCCGTAGCAGCTTACCTTGTCATTATGTGGATGTTAAAGTGGTCGTCTTAACGTGTCAGAGTGGATCCTTGTGGGGGGAGTGGCTACTGAATGACTGAAGGCCTACTTAGAAAACAACAAAGACGGCAAGGAGGGAGCATATGTGTAACTTAGAGTACTGCACAGGAACTGGGAATAGCCAATAATGGCAGATTATAATGGATCCCATTTTGTGGCTTCTAGTGGGGATAGGATAAGAAAGAGGCAGGGGAGAACAAAAAGAGAAAGATTGCGATAGAGAAGCCAGGGCCCTGCTGACAGAGACTAAGCAGGAGAAAGAGAGGAAGAAAGAAAGAGTGAGAGTGATGATCGACCTCCCCCATGAAAGACTTGGCTCGGTGCCGGCAGGGCAGTGGCAGTCAGAAGAGTGGGCCTAATGCTTCAGAGCCAGGGAGAATCTAACTGTGCCAAGCCAAGCTAAAGTGACAGCTTGAGCAGCGGAGCTGTGCAGATCAGTTCTCCCACATCTCCCAGCTTCCTCGTCAGCTGTCACACCAGGCCTGCAGGGCCAATCTGCTTACTCAGATGTTTGGTGGAGCCAGATGTCATGCTTACAAGAGAGTCCCCGAATTCCCCTTCAAGGGGTACCCTATTTGCTGAGTTCTTGTGATAACGTCATTAGCAACTACACTGACAAGGAGATTCCCCACCCCTACATGTGTCCAAGCTAGTGTAGTTTTTTTTTATTTAAGACTTAAATAATGTAAAGCAAGACCTGCGCTGCAATCATTCTCGGAGATGGCCACAGAGTTTTCGTGGAGAGGTAAAAGACAACAATGTCAGCTCAAAGAGAGAAATCACCTGTAGGGGAAAAGAGCCAATCCTAGTTGTGTGATAGCAATCTAATTGAAGCTGGGCTGGGTGGCTGGACCGGCAGTGAGCCTCGGGGCTGGGGGTGACAGGTGGCACAGCGGGTGCCCAAACCATTCTGACACTACCCAGGGTGCAGCAGTGGCAGATTGCAGGGGAGAGCAGCAGGCAGAATGACTCTGTCTTTCTCACAAACACACACGCCCACACAATCGAACACACACACATATGTTGGTTTTCTCTTGTTATCCGTCTCCGTTTTGTTACCGAAATGAGTAACAATCTAGGGCACATCAGTGCTTCCAGACACTTTATGCGCATAGTACATGTATTCACCCGCGCTTCCTGCTGACAAATGAACCTGCACACAGGCAGGCGTGCGTCTCAGACAAAGGAGCGCACACACACACACTCGCACGCAGAGCCGAGCCTTTGCTCTGCTGGTGAGAGAGTGGGACCGCAGCAGGGACCCCCTGTACTGAGTTGGTCCCCTCCTGTCTGGCCGCAAGCGACTCTCTGCAGTCAGGCAGCACATCACAGCCTCCACACTGCAAACAGACTGAGTACGTGGAGAGAATCCTGACTGCTGCCTCAAAGGCACCAGCCTACGTGTGACAGCAGTTCATTAACATCCTCTTTTACTGCGTCTGCTCCAGCAACCACAGGCATAGATACACGGGCCACACTGACAAGTGATAGATACAGAGTTCAAATTTCATACTTAAACCAAATGTGTTTGTTGCTTCATCCTCCATTCCCACTAGCATACATGAAGGATCGGTATTGTAAGCCCGAAGCCTCTTTTTTTTTTTTTTTTTTTAATTCACCGGCCCTTCTGTGGAGACTGTGCTGGGTACATGTCAGGCGAACGGCAGACCTCACATTCAGAGTCATTAGATTCGGGCTCCATCTCGACTTCATTCTGGCTGAGAGTCTTGTCCAAACAGACAAACTTCCAAAGAGCCTCTGGAGAGTCCTTATGACCTTATATCAGTGTCTGGACAGCAGAGGGGTTTTTCTCATTGTTCAGTGTGTATGAAGATAGCTGGGCTGTGGATAGGTGTGTGGCAGTAAGTATATGGCACAGAGGGCCGGTAAAGAGCCGGTTCACCCAAATTACAGAAAAACATAATTTCTTGCATACCTTTAATGGCATCTAGTCTCACAGATTTTATTTATCCAGACTGAAATACCCACCTCGCAGATTTTTACTGACAAATAAAAGGATCCAGCAGCAACATGTTTTTTTTTAATCAATGTCCCTGTTACTCTGTTATTTTTGTTATTTGTTTTTTTTTTTTGTGAGCTGTTTGAGGGCCCACCCGTGTCCCAGATTGATGTCACAGAGATGGGCTGTGTCTTCTTATCTAATTAAGATATCAAAGTCTTACACTGATACGTGAGCAGCACTTCACCTCTGCACCCGCCCCGACCTCTGCTCCGCTGTTTTCAGGCTCATTTATCCAAGGACAGTTTGCTTGTTTATTTTTTTTCTTTTATTTTTCTTCAAATCTGCACATGTAGACACATTCACACCTGCGAGCGGCCGAGAATAACCACAGTCCTCCGCTTTTAGCCAGTTATCAGGTGCAGCGGGGTTGGAGATGAAGGGCACCTACGGTACATTTTGTTTGGTTAGCAGCGTTGGAGTTTGTGCTGCTGCTTGAGTAGTCAAAAAAAAAAAAAAAGAAAGGAAGGAAAATGTGCTCCATAGCTAATTTATTGAGGAGGTATTTTATCTAATCTTCACATGTGGTTTGCTCTAAATTCATTTTAATATAGAAAGCTTTTGTTATATGATAAAGATATTCAGCTTACACCCTTTATACTTAATGAGGTTTTATGTGGTTGGCTTGACCCCTTTAACAAATTGCTAACAAGACTTGAACTTGAATTTTAATACTTCCTTAATGCATTTATTTGATGACAGACAGTTTTTTTTTTTATATTTAAAGTAAAATTTAAAATAAAACTGGAGCAGTATGAGTCATGAGGTGACTATAAGAAGATACCAGGGGGTGATATTTAGTCTTCCTGGGTATCAATTCCAATCTTAGTTAACCAGGATTAATGCAAGTTGCTGCATTAACTTTTCATAATATGAGCATATAAAGACAATAAGTTCTAGAGTAACACCAGGTCACGGCGCTCTGGTAGCCAACCTTACTGCAGCAATTAATTTAAACTTAACAAGCTTGACACATACACAGATTTATACAATTATACGGGTATAATACTATGGTTTAGCAGGGACGTGTACAGACCTGGGTCTTGTAGAAATGGTGACAACCAGGTATTTACTTGTGATCAACAGTATGTAAGGTCAGAGCGAATGAATACGTGTTCATTATCCTGCTTCATACACAGGAATAGTGTGTTAAAGTGCTGTTAATGATTCACTCAACGACAGCATGTACTTAATTGTCAAGAGAGGCCGTTTAACGCCGGAATTAAAGCCAAGATCCTTTAAGTCACAGGGCGGCTGAACACGCGCTCAGATTGAACGCCAATTTTTACCTCACTTTGTTTTTTTTTTTTTTTGCAAAGTTATTATACATGACAGCCGATGTACTGATTGTGCAGATATCAGCTGTAGCGGCGAGCATTTGTGCGTGTTTATGCAAATGATCAGACTTCACTGATTGACTCAGATCTTACCAGGAACTCTGGATCTGTCTGGTTTTTCTTTCTTTTTCTTTTTTTTCAGGGTAATTTTGTACTATTTGTGTCTGTTTGTATACCATCCCATCACCTCTATAAATGACATTCAGTCTGAGCCCCCCCCCCTCTCTGTCTCCTGTAATACTTTTCTGTGACTGATGATCAAAGTCAGCCCAGAAGTAGACCAACAAACTCTCTCCTGGGGGACACCGAACCGTCCCCTTTAACTCATCTCACTATTTGCAGAGCAGGCTTTCCCTCTCTGACTGTTTGTTTCTCTGGAGGGTGGAGGTGAGCTGAAGGATGGGTGCATGACAGGCCGCCACTCAGCAGTCACTCCTACATCTGTCCCGTCCTTGTGCATTACTGTCACACGTGCGCCTCGGCACTGACCTGCTCCCATAAATCAGCCCGGGCCGGCTCCTCGCCTCGCTCCCATCGTGCCCTCTCTCCTCTCCCTCCCCCTCCCTTTTTTTTTTTTTTTTTCTGACTCTCTTCTTACCTCTCAGCGCTCCTCTTCTCCACCCCCCCCCTGCCAGGACTAGTTCTCCATTCTCGCAGTGCACCACACCTGCACTGCGGCTGTCAATCAGCGGGCAGGAGGGAGGAATCGGAGGCCGCGCTCAGTTTAGCATGTTTGAGGCCGTGTGGGCACGAAGCGTTGCCTAAGGAATCCAACCGAGTGAGTAGTTGTATTCCCGTCACACCCTGTCTCCCCTTCTGTCTTCAGCAAATTGCCTCGGCTATATTTAAGCAGCGAATGGTATGAATTACACCTCTTTGTGAAAGCTCCGCTTTTTCAACATGTCAAGGAAGTTTGAGATCTTACTTACTTTATTCTGTTTCTGTCTGCAATCTCTCTCTCTCTCTCTCTTCACCCCGTATGTGAGTGTCTCTCTCTCTCTCTCTGCCACTTTCTTCCTTCCTCGATGAAATGAAAATGAATTTGCAGTGGGCAGCAGCAGGTATGACACAAGCAGAATTTCAGGCGGTGCACTGTTCAGTCTATTACCTTCTAATGATGCCTGAATGTGAAATTGTCTTTATGTGAGCCTGAGACATCCCCCCGCTCCCCCTTCCCACCTCCTCCACTTTTTTTTTTTTCAGTGCTCCCTTGCACCCTTCCTTTCTTTCTCTCGCCGCCTCAGACTTGCTGTGAAGTCATTGCACAGGTGGCTGGAGCAGGGGCTTTTATTTTGGAAAGCTGCTTAGTGCTTTAAAAAGACGTCCAATCCTTGGCCAGACAGCTTACTTGTGCTTCCAATAAAGCCTGATCAATCTAGGCAACAGAGTGCCCCCGTCAATGGACAGACACCGGCTGAGTCACTGCTAACTCAAGGCCGCTGCTGTCAGTCTCACTTCAGACCGCTCAGCATTAAGAAGTTATTTTATTTCAGCTGACAGGAGCGGGTGAAACATTTAAACACAAACATGGCCAGCGGTCTGAAAAGGCTGCGAGGATTTGACTAAGTAGTTGCTTGAGGAAGCAAAATGTTTAGGAGGGAATCTATGACGAGGAGACGAGAGTTTTGTTTCTCGTGCCTCTCGTGCAACGCATACCTCTGCAGGAGTAAATATTTCATCCATCTCCTGTTTATTAATGGTCATTTGTTGGTTTTAAGTCATGGCGGTCACATGGATCTACAAGGAAAAAAAAACTCCACCTCAAAACACTTTGCTGCAGGAGAGACCTTGCATTTCGTGGCCCATTTCAGTATTGACTTTGATATTGACTTTTGTTGTGTTTTTTAATAGCCGGTGTAACTCCCTTAAATCACTCTTATAAGACATGCCCGTGGCTGGAATCGCCCCTCGTGGTATGTAGGTGGAGAGACCTTGAATGTGGACGTCAGAAAAAAGAAAGTGGTGAGAAGGGAGAGTTTGTCGCTGGATTTGCTATTTGAGCTCTTGGTCTCGTGGAATTGCACCCATTGTGCTTCATTTTCATTCATCCATGTGTATTTTCTGTTACATCCAGCAGCAGCATGTCTATTCTTTTGATGGCTTGGATACTCCCCCGCCTCCCCCTTCTTCTCTGCCTCAAATAATAACACAGAAGCTTGAACGATCAGGTGAAAAATAAAAAGTGTCAACCAGGAGACATCATCACAGTTGCGTTTTTTGCCGTCACAAAACTGGAACTTTTATTCTGATTGGGACATAGTGACCTAAGCTGACACATATGAAATGAAAATCACCTTTGCATAGAAAAATACTACATAAACAAAAACACGCTACCACAAATGTTCGCTCACATTGTGCCACAGGGCTCCAGCGCCCATTTGGCACTATGGAGCGAGAATCAGTCTCAGACACCTGAGTGTTTAAGACGGACAGCCATGAAGGGCCAGGCTATAAAAACACCGTTTGACTGACGTTTATGGGTTTAACTCATGTCGCCTTGTGGTTTGTAGCCCAAGTGCAAGCTGAGATACAATATGCAGCCTTTTCGGCTCATGAAGGGAAAGAACATTGTTGGCTCAGTGATTGTTGGCAACTCAAAAGGACTCTGCAGTCCTCCGGTGAACAGTCTGTGAAATGCAAGTAACTTGTCTCCACATGTGTCTTAATAACCTACATCATATGTAAGAAGTCAATTAATGGAAACTTAAATGTTACACTAAAGAAAGTCTACACATTTTCCTTACATTAACACGCATCTTTTGGAGGACGATCTTGCACGATGCACATATTCTTAATCTACTTCTACTGTGAAGTTGCATTTTCCTTGGTCAGTTTTTTGCACGAGAACACAAATATTTCTTCATATTTTCTTGTCAATTTTCTATTTCCTACCTCTGCTTCTTGACTTGTAATACTTTTTTTCTCATAGTGTGTTTATTTTATGTAGTGAAACACCGTCAAATTCTTTGTATGTGAAAACTTACTTGATTCTGATTGAAAATGCATCACCTGAAATTGAAGCCATGCAATTAAATTTGAAAGAATCCCTTATAAAAAAAAATCCAATTTATGACACATTCATTCCTGAAAAATTCAAAAGATGTAGATTACAGTTAATTTTATTTACTTTATTTTCTTTAAAACTGTGTCTCTTCTGGCTTCAGTGTTTTCAGTAGCAGTAAATGAAAAAACAAACAAACAAACAAACAGATTACACACTGTAAGGCACTTGTGCACAGGAAAACACATCAACAAAGGATGCAAGATTTTTCAGTTATTCTTGCATTGCCGTCTGCAATCTTGCTTCAGATGCTTTCTGTTTTGTCAGTAACAAAGTACAGTTACTATTTTGTTTTTGATTTTTCTTTGGATGTGACTTTGGCAAATAATCTGTGTGGTCTTGTAGACACTGACAACACATTAACCACTTGTCAAAATCACTTAAATTACCATACAGGGACAGAGGCAAAATGCAAATTTCCACATAAAGACGTGTGATCTGACATCTTATAAGGCCTTAAGCAAACTACATTCACATGATTTACATTGAAAAAGGAAGACAGGACATTTTTCTACTCTTAAACTTTAAATTATGCGATATACGAATAGATTAGTCAGTGTACTGCGTGAGACATAACATCTGTCTCTGGGAAACTTTTAGTAAATGAGCCTGTTTTGATTTATTAACTTTTGAATGGCTTAATTCATCCATGAACCGTAATCAGTTTTCAAGTTAGTTTTTTTTTTTTTAGTTTACCGGGATATTGTGTGTTTGGAGGTTAAAGGACTGTTTCACCGTAAAGCTGTGTTTTGAATATCAAAGGCTCGCCTCCTCCAGTCTTGAAAGGTGCCTCTGAAAAGTTTGTAGCTTGCTCCTTCGCGGAGGTTGGCAGGTCGTAGTCGTCTTGAATTCGCGGCTCATACAATGAACCCCGACTCCCATCCAGTTTCAAGGCGAAAAAGGTTCGTCGAGACTTGTCAAACCTCTCCTTCTGCATAATATGCTCCTCCATCGACTTATGTGTTTGGTATTCATGCCTTTATTCTCCCTTATTAAAGCAGATAAAAGAGCCATTCAGATTTAGATTTCTCTTTCAAGAAAAAAACCGTTACACAACACTTCACAAAATGGTTTAATATGTGAGAAGATCAACATATACTTTGAATTCATGTAAATATACTAAAATGCTGGTCAGTATTCATCTAATGTTTGTCACTAGAATAGCTAACTTTTTACATACGCTAGCATTGTCACAAGCAAAACATATAAAAAAAACGACACCCGCACACTCAAATCATCACAGTTCCCTCTCTGTCTCTCTCTCTCATGCACACATACAGACACACACATCTTAAGACCTGGTCTCACGCGGTGTCTGAGCTTGACTCGGCACCAAAAAGCCTTCTCTGATCGGAGCCTGCACCGGCCGTGCCTGATCCCAGCGGAGCCCACACATTAGTGGCATTTCGAGCGTCGTAGCTCACCACGAAGCGATTTACTGTGACCAGGCTGCGTGGTCCCCGCAACCTGCCCCGAATGTTGACATGCAGGCTGATATCATAAAGCCTCAGCTTACAGGACTGAATCGCTGTAAAACTACAAGCCGGCGAGCAGCTGTTCTGACAGAGGAAATCTTGACGTATTAAATTTAAAGTCCCATGAAATGAAAAAAAATCCTTTCTGCGTTGGCGCCTGGTTACTCTGACTGTATTGTTCCTTTTCTTATACAGCACATGCGAAGTGAATGTCAAAGGTTCACTTTACGTAAAAAAAAGCACACCTTTCTTCTCTCTGGAAATGGAAAGTCATGTGTTCCTCTCAAATAAGGAAACTTTGACCTAAATGTAAATGTACTTTTATTATTAAGGTAGCGATTATGTTTTTGCCATGTGTTAACATTATATATATAGTGTGGTACAAGTCTCTTTTTGCACACACAACCACACATGCTAAAAGGGCTCCCTTCCTGCAGTTATTTTTGTGGGTAAAGGGACTTAATTTTGGTTTAAGGCTTAGCTTGGCTGTCATTTCAAAATACAGGATTTCAGAGGCTCTGTTTTGGTTTCAAATCCTAGTAAATGCCAGGATCACAATTCCTGGACCTCAGCAACGTAGACTGTCTTACCTGATCAAATGATGAAACCAAACCAGCCATAACGTCTCTATTCTGTGTTGTTCAGTGAAGATTTTGTGTCGAGAATGTTAAATAAAAATTCAATATCAATAGACCCTGTGTTTATGTACGCGTGTGTGTTCTCCTCCAGGTCAGGGCGCCCGGTCAGCTTCATGGTGGTCCTCAACACTCCCAGCCCCCTGAGCAAGATCTCCTGGGTCAACCGTCTGCACTTGGCCAAGATTGCACTACGTAAGCACACACACATGAACACAGACACACACACAGGCTTACACACACAGAGGGGATTACTATGTCATTTATATTTAAACAGGGTGATGTAATGCAATGAAATGTAATAACAATGTTTTTAAGTCAGCGGCTCAGACACGTCATCGGTGTTTGCTTCTCTCGCTATCGGCTAAGTGCACGACTGGTGTTAGGACTTATGTAATCAGAGAAAAACCAAGACTCTCAACTGGGTCATCTGAAGTTTATGTGCTGAGGAAGGAGGCAAACAGTTTGCAAAATGTTAAATTAATAACCTCTATTCCAAAACACCTTCTACTGTATCTGTTATGAAAACAAACATCATTCAGGAAAGACTGCGTCGCCATATGTGGACTCATATGTGGACTCAGGTCTGATGGCAGGTCTTGATCCCATTAAATTCTGGACTCCCAATCATGTGTGAGTCTGAGTCTCCCTTTTTCAAATCCTCGACATCTCGTGGGTTGTGGAGACTCGGCAGTGGTCAACGTTCATTGAAGGAAAATAATGGCCAGACCCTGCCCAGCAGGGAGCAGCACAGTTCTTTTTTTTAATCTCGCTAACCTCTTTCCTCCAACCTCTGCCTTGCTCTGCCCGGGAAAAGGCCTACTATGCAGTCTGACCACGCTGTAATATAGGAGGTCTTCCTCTCTGGGGCTCATCAGTGCATGCTGTCATCCAGTGGCAAAAGCAGAGACGGGACTACTGAGGACATTAATCTGCTTATTTGGCCATGATGGCACGCATATTCAACCCACTCACCACCCCAGTCCTCCCTTCCCCAGCCTTTCCTACTCCCCGCGTCGCCTTGAGCGCTCTTCCCTGTCACACACACTTTATTCTGGGTTTGTTGTGCATGCAGTATGTCTCTCAACATTGCACTTGTGTGTTGCTCCAATCGTATTGTTGTGGCTTCTCACATCCCAGAGGCCATTGCTGTGAGCGTCAGCATAGAAACATTCAAGGTTTTAGAGGGGGCTGTCTGAGGTGGGTTAAACCAATTAAACCGCTTGCCTGAATGAGTGGACAGAGATATTTTTGTCCATGTTTATGATAACCCAAGCACAGCTCTGAAAGGATCAATCACTGTGGTCTGGTGAAGGTCAAGAGGAAGACTGAAGTGTTTTGTGCTTAACAGAAGTTTACTGAGACTTCGCCAACCCTGTGCCTTGAGATTCTCCGTTCTTGCGCATTTCAATAAAAAAGGAAAGACACAACACTGGATTTCTCCCCTGTACTGCTGGCCTTAATCTCACAGTGGGGTTTACAGGGGTGGATGAAGCATACGGTACATCTGTAGACTCTCCAGTAGCGCTTGCTGTATATGGTTTGGGTCAGAGTGAGATCAAAAACATCAGGCCGAGCGTTGGAGGAAGCTGTCGCTGCAGTGAAGCGCAGCGTTCCCGGCCCTTCCTTGTTGTTCGCACCTTTATCAGCAACACAGCAGGCGTACTGATGAGGACGGTGGCACAGTCAAAGCACGCAGCTCTCCTCCCCATGGCTGCCGCATGGACACGGGCGATATTCAAAGCCAAATCATGCAAGTTATCCATAGCTGTTGTATGGGCAAGGAGCCCCATGCTGCACTAATGTTTATGGAGACCATCGACATCGAGTGTCAGCGGAGGAGAATAAAATGAAGCGCGGGAATGAAAGTGCGTCATTCCAACTTTTGCTTTCCTTTTGCTTAAAATAATAAAAACGCTGACTTTAGTTGGTTTTCACGAGGAAAAATAAACTTTTATTGATTTGTCTGAGGATCTCACATCCTGAAAACTAAGACAAAGGATGAAATGCCATCTAAATGTAAATACTGCCCAGTGTTTTCACTCTCGTGTTGACTGACTCTGTAATGGCACAACCATCACCGCCAATCCATCTTTGTTGCACTGTCCTGCCACCTCGTAGCCTCGAGCGCTCGCCACAGACATGATACTCCTGTGTGTTGAGATAAACGTGAAATCTTTGCATGCCTTTGACTGATCACTGGAAACGGGCACATCTGAGGCGGTGCGGCACGGTGCAAGGCCTTTGGCTAATGCTGCTCTCCGGAGCGAGTTACCGTGAAAACAACGATAAAACAGGGTTAGATTCCTCCGTCACCGACGTGACAAGCGGCCAAGTGTGAGAAGAACGAGCTTCGAGGTGCGAGGAAATGTAATAAAATATCAGCAAGGATGCGAAATAAAATAAGAGGTAGAGAGAAATATATAAGAGGAGTTTCAGGGCAAAAGGGGGGAAAAAAATAGGAGTTAAGACATCTAACAATTACATGACCTCTATATATCAGGCTTAAGACACAGCAAGAATAAAGACAGTCATCTCCACCAGAAGTCAGAAGACTGATTCTCTCATCTTTTATTGATATGATTATTTATGTTGCATTTAAACTTGAGTTCAATTTTAGTATGTTTCCTTTGTGTCTGAATTATCTGGAAGAACCAAATGGATCTGTGGTTTTTGAGCTAGATCATATATTTACAAAAGGACTGAATTCATGAAGTCATGTATTACACTTTGATATACACATGATGAAGAAGTTTGTTTTGTCATACTGTCTCTTAACAGTAGGAACTCCTCTATCATGTATAGCTGCAGTTTTAAAATCCCTGCAGTCAAAACTAACCTCAGCAACGCACGGGGAGGGATATTACTGATTGGAATGCAATCAAATGAAACAACCTCGAATAGCAAAGATTGGAAAAAAAAGAAGTTGCGTGTATTTATTTTATTTTTTTTTTCAGGGCAATCATCCAAGGCCCTTTTCACGCTTACCTCCCTCCTCTATGGCTTATATGGATTCCTATACATATTCATAGTTGACAGCCCACGCAGCGTCAATCCTCTACATCGGCGGTCTCTTATAGCATCACAAAGTGAGGTTAATGGAAATGTTAATCGTGATTAGCTAATGAAAGCAGGGAGGTCAACACCCAACACAACAACAACAAAAAAAAAAAAGCTGCTTGGTTGTTTGGGCTGAGCGACAAAATGTTTTTCAGGCACACAAAATCAATGATCTGTCTGCACAAAGTTCACCTATCTGTTCATTTTTTTGCAGTTACATTTCCTCTGCAGGGTCACGGGGGGGCAGGAGCTTGTCCAAGTAAATGTGCATGAATTGACACGCAAAGTGTAGATAGTATTGCATAGAATTAAATTTATAATGCTCTGCCTGTGTTAATGCCTGATATTTAGTGTTAATTTGATATGTATAACCTGCATTTTTGATGGTAGTATACAGTAGATAGTATATGTAGTTTCTTTTGTAAGGTAGCTTTATTGAGTCTTCTTGGAACTTCATGTTCCATTTATCTCGAGAAAAGTTATTTCAGTATGTATAAAAAGCTTATCTGCTGCACCACATTTCAAAGTTTGGGAACTGAATACAGGCTGTCAGCTGTGTATGGGTAACATCCACCACCCTTTTATGCCTTAACTTTCCACTTTTTAATGTCAAACTACAAAAGCGTCAGTGTTTTTAAGTTAAAAGAGATTGCTTTGCTCTGTTTTTCAGCATCTCATTGAGGAATATTTAACTTTAAAATTTGTCATGTGTCAAATTATTTTGTACCCCAAAATAAATTTAAAAAATGTAGTTACATTTACATATCAAAATATGTGAATGACTCTTTGAAATAACTGTTTGTTTCCAAGTTATTTGATGTGGTGTGCAGATCATACATGGTGTTATATTTTGACCACGCATACACTGCAGCTCTGTGACGCACTTGCACTCATCGAATCATTAATTTAAGAACAAATGATGAAGATGAGGGCGGGGTGATAGATTTCATTGAATCCCTGGGGGAAACAGATAAGCACCAACCTGGTCAGGATGACAATTACATGTTAATTGTATTACACCCACACTTTGCCTTCCCATTTAACCAAATGTAATTACAATAAGAGAGTTGTTGATTTAATTTCACGGATGGTGTGCTGTCACAGAGGCTTCCTCGTCATTGCAGGCGGAGGCAGGCCTGCCCTGTGCTCAGGGGAGACCTACAGTTGAATCAGCATTTCAAAGGCACCGAACCATGGTCTTGTTTAGTTTGAAATGGGTGCCGTGCTCCGAAATGTCCCTGAATGGTGGACACCGCAAATAGCTAATGTTCTCATGCATGATTTAGTGAGTGATTAGACATCACAAAACTCATTTTCCCATACCCATCTTCACACCAGTGTTTATCCTGTTATCTCCATTTAGAGGAAACGGCGACGTCCCGCTGCTGTACTTTGCAGCCTTCCCTGTGCCACATGTGTGAATATCAGTGGCTTTTAGTGACATTCCCGCATGCCGTATCGAAGTCCTATCAGTGCATTGCCCACTAACAATACCTTGTTAATGCTAGGAGGTTTTCTCAGGAACCTTTTGCGCTTTGCACGTTTCCGTACACCTTTGCAGCCGGTAGATGATGGCGATTCTTTAAAAAAAGTTAAACCTGAGATTGTTATACTTAGCAGGACGTTGAAGCTGGAAGTCAGGCTTTACATGATATAATATGGCAGCCAAGCCCGATAAGACACATTCCCAGTAAACAGCATTTGTCATTTTGTGAGTGCATGTGGTGTAGTTGCAAGGCCTTGAAATAGAAAGTGAGAATTACCCCACGGTGGTGCTTTGGCGGGAGCCCCGGGGTCCATTAATAACCTGGTGCGCCACTGCATCTTTTATTTCTCTCCGAGTGGCCCTACTGTTTCTGAAGGGTCTTCGCGAAATAGCCAGAAGCATTGCCTAATTAATGGACTTTCTCACTGCAGAATTAATTGCTTCCTACCATGCAGTCCCAGCCCTTTCAGACAGGGTTAAGGCTGCAGACACTGATGGCCCTCACAAGAACAAGAGGCCGTCAAATCATGAGAGATTGCTGCCCAGACACCGGACACGGAGGCAGAGAAATGAATGTGGGCAAAGAGAGGGAGATGTTCGGGGTGTGCGAGTATGTGTTTATGTGTGTGTGTTTGTGTGTGGAGGCGGGAGGAGGGGTGCGGGTGGTGGGGGGTGATGGTGGTTGGGGAAGGGGTGAAAGGATGATTGAGACAAGCAATCAGTCCCACTGCAGGGAACAGAGGGCAGGCAGGGGGCTGTTGCCTGTGGTTACACTGCTAAGTGTGCCGGTCCCCCCCCTCCCTCGCACGTGGATCAATAGATGAGTGGAGTGCGGCTCGGAGGTTCTGGCACACACTCTGACACGCCTTCTTAATCCACTGTGTGATAACCTGTGCCATGCCGATGTATACCACACACGAGACAAGTAAGGTGGGGGGGGTGTGCAAACTTTCATTAGCCCCAAGGATTCAGATTCCTCGGTCGCTATAGAGACCGATTTCTTTGCATCTGCTCAGATAACATTAGCTATACCTACCTCGAGTGTAACTGTTATCTTTTTGCTTTGTGCTCTTAAAGTATGTCTACTCAGAGGAGACGCTGGAAAGATTTCCTTTGATAAGGCTTTTAATATAACGATTCTACAGAAACTCAGAAACCCACCAATGCACAAAAAAAAAAGGCATTCACTCTGTATGTTCTGGAAGGATTTTCCCCCAGCCCTAAAATTAATCTGTCAGACAGCGAAGATTATCTCCCTATCTCGCCGTGCTCAAACATGGGAAATGTTTATGATAAGTAAACATTATCACGGATTTAATTAACAGATCCCACACTTGCATTGATCCATGGGAAATATCAATTGCACTGGTGTATTTAATTAGTTTATATCTTTGCCCTTTGTGTCACTGGGGTTGATAGAGCGCCATGCTCTGCAAATTAATCTTCATCAGCAAAAGACTTGAAACAAAGGCATGATTGGAATAAAGAAACTGAGAAACTTAATCTCCCTACTTAGTATTCCGACCCTACACCTTCGCAAATGATGTTGTTATACATAGTTATTGTACAGTAGCCGAGACTGGGAGTACACAATAGATAGAGCTAACCTTAACCTTTGGCATGTGAAATATCATCGTCCATGTAGATTGCCTTTAATTACCACTGCAAATAAATGAACCGCAGCACAGTAGATAGATAGATCTAGATAGGCTCTACAGTGCATAGTGGAACTCTCTATAATTTCTTTCTCAAAACATAAAAAAATGACATTCTTTGTCACATTTGTCACAGAATAGCACTTTTTGTGAACACTACTTTTACCAGAGAGATTAGCTTTCTGTCTGCAGTTGGACAAGGCATACAAAACAATCTAAAGATACATAAAAAATAATTAAAAAAAGCTTTTTCGAAAATGGTCGGTTAAATGAAGTCGAAGGGTTGCAGTAAATCCCACCAGCTGATCCACCCCTGCTGTGCCTGTCGTCAGTCTGTTTACCTGCACCAGGTACGGACATTTTTGTCCCCCAAGCCCACCAATGGCGATGCAGCAACAGGGCTAAACCCCGCCCCCCTTTTGTGGTGGACATTACATTACATTACGAGAAAAGCACAATTACATTACATTGTGCTTTTCTCGTCTATCGTGTTATATATTAGAGCGTTTTAAGTCTGATTCAGTGGTTTCCAACCTTTTATTATCTGACAGCTTCCCGACAGCTCTATCAGAGCTCAAGTACACAGTCACAGCCAGTCAATTTTTGAGTAAAACCGAATAGGGATGAATTTGTTTGTTTGTTTGTTTGTTTTTACACTGTTAATTGTTAAAAGTGGGCATTTTTACAGAAGTCTTTTTCATCTAAGGCCGAGCCATCCTGGATTTTTAAACGAAAGATCAGATTACTTCACACCAATTTTTTAAAGACACTAACAACTTTATTTCCCTCAAAAACATAAAAAAATGTGGATTGCTTTATTTGTATTTTTTGTCCCGTCCCCTTCTCCTGCAGCCTGCATGTTGAAAATATGGGTATCGGTGTATGAATGTGCAGAAACGGCACCTTGCATGGTAGCCTCTGCGGTTAGCGTGTGAATATGTGAGTGAAGGGGGTGAATGGTTTGTATTGTAAAGTGCTCTGAGTGGTCAAAAGACGAGAATAGCACAATGTAAGTCTGTTTACCATGTACAGTTGTGGTGCTGTAGAAAATAGTGATATGATAATGTTGTCTGCATCTAGGGGACATTTTATATCCTAGTGTACAGTATGCCCAGGTGATGTACATGAATCATGTTTTTGTGGCTACTCATTGATATAAATGTTAAATAATGTCGTGCACAGACTGCATCTTTACAACTTATGCACCTGATTTGCCAAAGAATTGTGTTAGTTTATTTAATGCACTGTAGCTTTTTGTTCTCGATTGCTGCAAAGATGGTATAGAGTTTGCCTCTCATACCACTGTGAAGCAGTTTTAAGTACAGGCCCTCTATTTTTTTTTTCATGTTTTTAAATCAGTGAAATCAGAATATTTTGCCTGTGACTATCTCCTGACCAACTTTTTGTATGAGGGTACGGAGAATATATTATCTCTGTGATCTCTTGTTCTTTTTTCGGTGCTTTGGCATCCATTTTTTTCCCCACATCCCAGGATGTGTTTTGATTTAATTTTCTCCAACTCGTGTATGTGTGTGTGTGTGTGTGTGTGCGAGTGTGTGTGAGTGTGTGAATGTCTGATAACCACACGTATTTCTTGGCACGAAAAAAGGCCTCATCGTATGGATTAAGTTTAGCAGACTGCATGTGGAATAAACAATCCCAGACTTTCCATTTAAGTGACCACCCAAAATAACCAGTTCATTGTGTTACTAGTAATTCACTTTGATTTTTATTATGTCTGTCTGCTTGCATCAGTGGCTTCGTTACAGTTTGCGTCTTGTGTCAACACACTTCCGCGGTTTGACACTAATTGGTATATATTGGGAGCTACAGTAAGTCACATGTCCTCGGGATGTAGTATAAGGCAGAATCCACAGGGCACTGCGGCAGAAAAACACAGAAAAAACACACGGAAAAATAGTGATTTCTTTATTTCCTACTGTCTTTATACTACGCTACGAAGCAAGAATTATCTATTTAGTATTATTAGTAGTCGTATTTTACATGGAGTCACTTCAAGGGAATGATGACCATCCAAACTTGGCTAAATGTAATCAGTATAAAGTTATTTTTATGTTGATTTCTGGCAATTTATGACCAGCCAAACAAACACAAACAAGATCATTTTGTTTTGATAAATTAGTGTGATGCATCCAGAGATAAATGCCTCTGACATAACAGAGGAGGAATACAGTGATGTTTTTTTTCCTACGGTTAGAGGTCCAACTGATGAAATTAATTTGTGATTAAAGAAATATTTGTGTGCGTGTGTGAGAGAGGGAGAAAGTGTGTGTGAACGTGTGTGTTGAGGTGAGCGGCCCGCGTGTCCCCACTCGGTGCCGTTCTCAATTTACGTCCGTGCTTATCATTTGTTCACCGTTATTCATCATCATTACTACGTGGCAAAGACTGAAGGTTAAGGCTAATTTGTGTTCTCTCACATCCACTTTCTCTCTCTGTCCTTTTATACGTATCCCTGCCTCTCTCTTTTTTTGTCTTTCTGTCTCTCCGGGTGTCTTTCTCTCCTTCCAACTGGTAACTAGATTCATTTTTACTGCCCGACAAATTCGGAGAGACAAGACGGCGTGCCCAAAACGGAACATTATTTATGCTGATCTAATAATTAGCTGAAGAAAGTTGATGATTACTCTGGGGTAAAGGAAACCACTGGACCTGCTGCCCCACCTGCAGCAATCTGCCCTCAATTAAAGTCTTTTAATAAGTGACCTCACACCTCTTTGGCACAGGCTCACTGAGGGATACTCGATACTGAGCCCACAGTTCAGCCACCCCCCCCTCCCCCCGTCAAAAAATGAATTATTAAAGGACGCCGCACAACTCGAGATGACTGTAAATATAAATGACTGAATGATTTAAAACCTTATAATGATCTACCCCCATCTTGTTCACGTTCTTAGATGACTTCTACTTAAATTGTGCAATATTTTGTATCACTGACGTAAAACATAATCAGCTTAAATGCCTCATAAAAATACACTGTGAGGATGTAAATTGACATTTCATTATGGCAATAAAAAAAATCATTGGACATACTTAATTTGCTATATTATTGAAGAATGCTGAAGTGCTGCTTCGAACAAAATAACATGTACAATAAAGTATACACACATAAATCTAGATCTGTACCCCGCAGTTGTGTAGCCATGCAGATACTTTCTCTTTTATTTTACAGATGTTTTGATGTATCTGCTGCTGAGAATACAAAGGAGGCGAATGAAACGCAGCCTTCCTCTAAAAAGGAAATATGAAAAACAGCAGACAAACACGGGACGAAAATCACTGAAAGATAACAACAGACACGGCGCGCTCACTCTGTCCTTGATCATTTCATGGCTTCTTGTGCTGTAGAAACACGTTTTGTTTGTTACACACTTTTTTTTTCTTTATTCTGATGTACTTACTTGAGCTTTGAATGTCACAAGGATTTCGCTGCACTCTGATCCCCTGTTTGCAAACTGTCAAGACCGATGTCAAAGTCATGCTATTCAGTTATTTAAGTGACAGTTGTTAGAAGAGTAAAGAGCGCACTTTTTAAAAATGAAATAATAGATTACACAGGTGTTTTTGTCACTGCTCTCATAAGGGTTAATAACAATAATGAAAAAAAAAAGTTATGTCAGTCTAAAAATGAGTGAAGTTCGACCTGACAAGTGATGTATGTGTTTGGCAGAGAACAGAGAAACAAAACCAATTTTACACCATCGGTGCCGTCTGTCTGCAGGCTCATGTAATTGGCCCTTAAGTGCACCCCCCACCTGTTTTTCCACAGAAAGGGCGAGCAAACAATACTCTTATTAAACAAACTCTGCTATCCACTACTACGTCTGCAAATGAGTCTAATGCATCTGTAATAACCCCCCAGAGGCGACGTATGGATGCAGTGTAGTGTGTATTCGAAGGGAAAGTATACAAACAAACCAAGAAGGAAATTTCAGCAAGCTGGTAAATGTAATGCTTAATTTAGTTTCTGTAAATTGAAATTTATGATTACAAAATTACATAATTGGAGTACTTTGGTAGATTTGCCCGGCACCTTGTCAGAGGTGCACCTGTTGTAAGTCTCAGGGCTGTGAGCGCTGAGACGGCGCGTACACCAGGCAAATCCATTATTATAACTCAAATCCAGCAGTTGCATTTTTCCTGCTGGGACCGACTCTCACTGTTGATTAAGTGCAGGTTTATCACTGTTGAGGCCCTCGGTTGGCAGTACCTGGCCTCGACTCCTATAACACGGAATAAGCCCCTGGCTGATTATTGCATTCACATGCTAATAACACCATTTATATTACACACCTTATAGCAAAATGTCTCTCTGATTATTTTGCGTGGTTTAGCTTGAAGGAGATTTTTGAATAAGCGTGCGATGCTGTCAGATGAACAACATTAACAAAACAAGCTGCTGAACTACAAAAACATCAAGTTAGTACCACCTTTGTGAGAAGAAAGACAAAAAAAAAAGTCTCTATTTTTTTTGCTTCACCAGGAGAGGAGAATTCACCAGGCTGGTTATGTGGAGAGGACGAAGGGAAGACGATGGCTCCGTTTTCGTGTCCTCTGCTTGCCTGTCACATGCCCGTCTTTGCCACGAAGACACCAGAGAGAAAGGTAAATCCACTGCTGTTATCACAAGACAAAGATCATTTTATTAAAAAACAACAAAAAAAACTGCTTTTTCATATGTTCTGAAAGATCAAAATCACATGCAGTCTCATGTAGTATGTGTATGGTTTAATGTGTTGTTTCATACAGTACTTATTTAGAAAATTCAATAGAATAAATAAAACTACAACAAGATAGAAATGTTTGTCAGTATTGCAAAAAGCAGTCCTGTAGATTAATCTATAAGGGATGTAAAGTGGTAGCTATCTGTAAATGGTGCATATTGTTGAGTTGCCTTCCTCACACAGTGGTCATGATGGTCACAGTTATTATACAGTTTTTCAGTTTAACCCTAATGAATAAAAGAAATATAAAACCAAACGAAACGCTCACACAGGTTAGTAAGTTAAAATAAATGTAAAGGAATGTAAAGACAAACTGTAAGCTGGCTCGTGATCAACTGGAACACCAAATCTCCCCCTGGGATAAATAAAGTTGATTTGATTTGATGTTGGGAATGCGTGCCTCCCAGCAGCTGAAGCGCTCCTTCTTTTGCTCTCAGTGTTATCGGAGTCATTTAGCTCGTGGCGCTGATGACGTATTCTGGAACAAACAATGGAATAGATGACATTTTCAGCTGGATCCTCTTTCGTTGCTGTCAGTTTGAAGTTTCAAATCACCGCATTTTTTTCCGAGCTCGCCGTTCCTACTTTAAGCTGCAAAGATTTTGATGCGTTCGGTATTTACAAACCGGCTGTGTTTAAACTCGGGAAGCAAAGTGCCTCTCCTCTGATCAATCTGTCAAAGCGATTTGACTTTCACTGGGACCAGCTTCTCCTCTGAAGCGGCCATTAGCGGTGGTGGAATCTCGCTTTTAATGAAGACTTTGTCGAGAGAGATCGTACAGCCATTTAACACAGTCATATCCCATCAAGGGGAATCAAAGCCCGCTTGCCTCGCCCTATCAGCCAAAAATACATTGTCTCAGGGATGATCTCACTCAAAAAAGCCCAGACTATTGGAATTACAAGGTGACACGAGAGCATCCCCTCAAGATGCTGGCTGAAGAATTTCGATCAATACAAGCTGTTAAGACCTAGAAGCCTCCAATAGATCAAATGGTCAGCACAGGTGAGAGATAGACTAAAAGGGTTTTAGAAGTCAGAGGAAATGGTATGAAATCAATTTGCAGGGGTTGAAAGATAATATTTCCGACCACATTTTCTATCGCTATAATGTGGTTACAGGTCTTACTGAGCACAGTGGGTGGTGGGGGGAGCCAAATTACCACGGCCACCAGGGGAGGATGTTATAAAGTGATCATGCAATTATCTTAATGGCTGTGGGACACCCAAGCATAAATCAATGTTCCAACATTAGATTAAGACCCGTATGCCGACCCATAGTCTGCTAGCCATGCGGACGCGAGAGGAAAGTGAGGCGAAACAGCAGCTGGGAGCGAGGAAAGTGTAGCTTTGACACGGTGGAGGAGCTCGGGATTTCCCAAAAGATCTCTGCGACGTTCCGGAGTATTCTGCAAAAAGTGTGTTACACCTGGCTGGAAGTGGAGCCAAGTCAATTAATATATTTTGAGCCAGTGGGACCCCGTGGTCTCTGAGGGTGTGCTCGTATTCTCCACTTCTGGCACAAACAAATGAAGCACCTGAGCTCGCCGGTGAAGGGCACGGCAGACGTGTCACTCACCAGTGTGGTTTGCCGCATTGAAATTGTTTCATGTGACACAAATTGATCATGTATTTTTTTTCCCTCGTGAGTCTCTGCGGTAAAAAGCTGTAACGGTCGCTCACGTCTTTAAAGCTAATATGAGATTATGTAAACATTTATGCTTTCTTGCTGCGTGTGCAGTTCTATATTCACGTATGTTTTTCCTGCCTCCATGCATGTGCTTAGTTGCATGTTTGTCCGCACTGTGGCTGTGCAAGTCGCAAGAATGGGTATGTGATAGGAATGGGGGCCCTGGGTATCAGAAAGCTGAAGAGGTAAGCAGTAGTATTTCTTTTCCTTTTTTGACTAAAGAGAAGGTAGCATTAAATGGAGTGACTTTAAGTCCTTCATGCAGAGCAGACTGTGATTAGGGGCTTAACTCAGCAGCAGCCCCCCTCTCTCCTCTCCGTGTCTCCATCTTTGCCTCAGCCACTGCCTTTGGGACATAAACACGCCGCACTGTGCCAAAGCTCCGCAGCATCTCTTTCTCCAGCTCTTGCAGCTTCTCTTGGCAGTCTGAGTTACAGTGAGCAGAAAGGATGAAGAAAAGGAGGGGGAAAAAAAGAGAGAAAGAAATCCCAGATTAAAAGAGATGTGGCCGAAGGGGCCGAAGCCATTTCCTACAGAAAATAAAGTTCTAAAGCAGCATAGCATGAACAACACGCACAGGTCACCTAAGGGAGCTCAACCTACTGTGTGCTGTGTGCAGCTCCGTGCGCCCCGGTCCACACGGTGGGAGCTGGAGAGGGGTACTGGGCGAACTCGTTAGGCACCGGAGATAAACCTTATCACAAGTCTGCTGAGTGAGAACAGCGGGGGCAGACTGAGTCCTCTCAATTTATCTCTTTCATTTTCTCACTCTCTTCCTCTCTCTCTCTCTCTCTCTCTCTCTCTCTCTCACACATATACAGAATCGGGCGCTCGCTTGGTTAATAGACGAGGAGCCACATTCTGATGGTCTCTGTTGTTTAAAGAGTCAGTGCACGCTCCGTTTGGGTGCCCTCTCTGCCATTTTGAAAGATGAAACAGAGCAGGTTTGGCAGTCGGCCCAAAGGGTGGGTTTGAGGTAGTTGGGTTAAGGGATTAATAGGAGACACTATAGCAGCAAGGGTAACAGCTGAACCAGATTTCTATACAGTGGAATCAGCTGTCAAATGGAGCAATTAATACCATTTTCTGCAGAAGTAGCGTGTTGACGCATGGGCTGGATCTTAACAGGATTGATGCCTTTAATTATTACAGATTAGATTAGATATCGGCCGAGCATTCAACTGAAATCTTAACCAGAAATCACACTTAGAAATTGTCGGTATTTGTAGTCTTATTCCTAAGAGCACTGTGTCGCATGCTAGCATACATCACTGTTCCAAAACGGACCAAAACATTATTATTAATTATTATTATTAAAACATCATTTAGACAAGCGACTGCAAATACATTGTCCGCCATTTTGATCATTGATTAATCATTTTTTACTGTGGTATTTCCAAGTTCATATAATGGAAACCGAATACTTACGGAGCATCAGGTTGGACAAAACAAGCTGTTTTTTTAATCTGTGAGGGTCAATTTTCATGATTCCCTCACATTTTATAGATTAAATGATTCATCGACAATGAAAAGAGGTAGTTGCACACCTAAAGTGAACACTTGGCCTCTTAATTTGTTAGTCACAGGCTCAGGTGTAAATCTGGAAATAAAAAGTAGAAATGATAGTTACTCTTTTGCGCTTTGTATCTAGAACAAAGTCGGACAACATCCATTGCTCCTTCCACCTTATGAGCCTTTCAGCTGTTTCCTGCTGCCCTGTCAGACTATGGAAGTCTGAAGCCTGCAGACCAATAACAGATGTGTAATACAATCTGACAGCTCAGCAAGCCGCATAACAAGTGGCATGCGATGGTGTCACATTGTGCACTGGGAACCGAATGGCTTAAATTACGTACCCGTCTATCTAGTACACACATTTTCTTGTGCGCTGTATTTCTCTATAAGTGCTCATTCAGCAAAGCTCTGAGGATGATCAGTGTCTGGTTCCTGTCCCGATCTAAACATTCCCAAAGAAGCGCACGTGCATACTGTATGTGCAGCATTTCACGGCGAGCAGACAGGAATCCCTTTGCTGCATAATGATTCGCAAACGCCCTCATATCTCCTTCAGTAGGAAAGCGCCTCTTCCTCTGCAACTCTAAAAGGTTCTTAAAGATCCGAGGCTACAAAGACTTTCGAAATAGTACAGGGACATGTTTCCAGACTCCGTTTATGAGGCATTAGGCTAGGACAGGGTTGAGGATGGCTGCTATGCCAGAGCTCTTATAATACCTTAAGGGGACTTCATCATGTATGCTTTGAAGTGCGGAATGACAAACTGGAAAAGGGTTTGGGCTGCATCAGGGTTAGCTTCCTTTCTCTTTTTCTGAGAGGATTAGCTTCTGTGTCTCAGCTCAGAAAACCGCAAAGCCCAGCCACATCTCAACCCTAATACACTCCACTAGTTTACATAGATCACACAGATCACCATTATTACCTATTTGTATTTCTTTTTTGGGATTGGCTGTGATATTGGCCTTGAAATCCATTAAACGCACTATAGGTTGTTTCTGTCTCTGTCGTCGGGTGAAAACACACCGCACCCCGTCACTGGGGTCTACACTTGTTTACTGGACTGGCTGGTGCTTTTGGGGTCATGTTGTGCATGTCGCTGTCATTCAGTGTCATCCATCTTCCCTGCTGATGGAGTGATAAGAGAGCAGCACTGCGAGTCCAGCTAGCCACATGAAAGCGGCCGCGTGGATGGAAAATTGAGCGGCATCCCTGGCAACAGCAAACACGCCGTGTTCACAGCTACACTCATGATATTATCTGGTGAATGACTGATTTTTTTTCGAACATAGTGACTCAGAACTCTTCAAGTTAAGATAAAGGAAAGGGCTCGATGTGAAGGCTGCGTGTGTGCGCCACAGATTAGGTACTGTGTTATGAAATATGGATTAAAAAGGAGAAGGACAGTGTGAAAAGGTGGCCTTTCCCAGATGCAATGCCTCTCTGATGATTTATTTCCCCCCCCCCCAGCCTGTTTTTTTATTATAATTTTTTTTTTTTTTTTTAAAGGTAAAGTCATCAAGTTGACACCTTAAGCAATGCCTCTCCCTCTGTTCTTGAAGGTCGTTTGCCACCTTTCAGAGCAGCAGATATCAGCCACCTCTCTGATTTGTCGAGAATAGATGCCACAGCGTGGATTAAAAGCTCGTTCTAACCACCGATCTGCCGGGGCGTAGCGGCTCCCTTTCTAACTCTGCAGTAATATCCTTCTGGCAAACAGAAAGACACAAACAGAGGAACACGCGTGTGCTTCACACTGTTTGGAGAGAGCACGCCGGTCTCTCTCAGACCTGGTCCCCATCAAGATCAGTTCTCATTTTTCCGCTTTTATTGCTCAGTAGAAATTTAGGTTAATCTACAGCGTGCAGGCTCGACTCTGACCATCAGGGTTAAATGACTCTCTGTGATGACCAACAGTGCTGTCTGCGCTGTGCTCTGTTTCTCTGTTTGGCTGTTTTGGCTCCATCATCATCTCCACAAATGATGCTCAAATATTTTGCCAGAATGCCATCAGCGGCTACCGATTAGCTTAATTTAGCAGACATGCCAAAAAATGTGTTTTCTGCATCCCGGTCAATTTATACCCACGATGTAATGGGTATCCACAAAGAGATCATGACTTTCTGCATTGTGTTTGATTCCCACTGCATGGTTGGCATTTTAGTTTTATAGCAGTAGATGCTCAGCAGATATGAAGCATCAGGACCTAATGTGGCATCTACTACCAAAATCAACAGGTGGTGTCTGTAATAATGAATTCATATATACTAACAACAGATACATTTACTATGGAAGTCAGTATAATAGCTCCTGATTAATTTATTTTTAATGAACTGGTTTTTAAAATGCACTAATTGCACAAAAGTAAATGACCTTGAAATCTAGTTTTGGAGCGACACGTAATCCTAAAAGCTTCATAAACATGTATCACAGTTCTCTCCACAAAAAAACAAACAGACCACTGCTGCTCATCCCGAGTTCAAAGGGGGGCAGATAAGCTTTTGGCATGCAGAATATGAGAATGCAGGAGGAAGTGTCAATCTGATTTCTCTGCGTGAAGCTGGATCACAGCAGACCTGTCGCTGGAGCTGATGCGGCTCTGCCCTTCTGGTCAGCGTGGCTTGGCTCCGCGAAACCCAACTCCAGACACACCAAACTTGTCACTGTCACAGATACAGGGGGCAGTGACAGCACACAAGCTCTGACTGCTTAACACTTCTGATCAAAGAGGACCTCTCGCTGAGGTCAGGGCAGAAGTCAAACTTTGGCATTCGCGGAGAACAACTCTGAGGGAGTTGTGACAGTTTCCAACATCTCGGCTAATGTACCAGGAGTGCACAGAGGTCGGGGCTTTCTTCTTTGTAGATCTGGATCTCTGCTCTGCCAGGGCTAAGCAGCATCAGCAGTCAAGTTACTCAAGTAATGGCTGGATGGTGCTTTCAGGCTGAAAGCAGCAGCTGCCAGTTGTGCCACCTCCCGTTTCTGTATCATTAGGAAATAAAGATGCCAGGACAACAGAGTCCTGAAAAGACTTCACTCAAAGACACAGAGATTAGATCGATCAGATTCATTTAATTAAACTAGATTTGTTATTTTATAATATACAATACAGATTTTTAGTGTTCCAAATGGTCTGATGAAATATATTTTTTTGTACAGCAGATTTTTTCCTAACAACGTGATAGCATAGAGGAGTTGTATTATGAATGGCTGCCATGCTTGCCAACAGCACAGCCTTATCTCCCTGCCTCTTCTGGGCCAGGACAGCAATACTGGTCGTGCTGCAAGAGACGCCAGCAACGCTGCTGCTGTACGCTCACGTATTGAAATGAAACAGAGGTGTACTGAAATAAATAGTCCAAATACCCGAGGGGTTGTGTTAGCATCAGCATGCTAATATAGTCATGTCATCATTACATCCTGTGTACCTAAGCTTTTAATTAATTTACTAAACAGCTGGAACAGGGATGGTGAAAGGGATTTGGGGTTTTAATTTGCTGCTGTAATGACAGGATCAAGGTGGTTTTGTAACTGCTGAGTCTTGTTTTCACAGTTAGGGTGCACTAAAGAGATTGATTTACTGGATGGGAGTTTAGTTTTTTTATTATAGTCTACGGTAATTACATAGTAGTTACATGCTTAGCGCTGCTCAGACCGTTGTGAGCCACAGCACACACAAGCCTGGCTTGCATTTTTATTTTGCCTTCATTACTGTCCTTGCCAATAGAGGGCAGTGCAGTGCCTGTGTATGTATGGAAAGGGCTAGACACACCCTCCGCTTGACAGCGAGGTCATTCGCAAAGGGCCTGATCTGTTGCTGTGACAGTTAACATACTAATTACAGGGAATCATAGACACTCTAGCAATGCCTCAGAGTAGAGTCCTCCTTCTCTGGCCCTGGGTTTCTGCTCACTCTGTACTTGTCAAGATAGCATGCAGGAACAAATTATGTACCCAGAAGGGAAATCCTGCAGATCTGCTAAATGTGCTAATTCGGTCACATTCTTCCTCCGCGATTATACATCAATGTGGAGAGGACGATAGGCAAAAACTGCATCAATTCAAAAGGAAAGGGAAGAAAGCCCTCTCCCGTCTTTGATTTCCTATTGTGCCAAAGCAGTCCTGTCTCTTGCAGTGATATGTTCTTTCCTTATTCTCTGCTCTGCTAATTAGTCTTCCCGCGACTTGCTTTCAAGACACGGACAACCACCACTCTGAATGCTGCTTAATTTATTGTTGTAGGCCAGTGTTAAGAGATTTGAAGACAGGTTTTCTTTACTGTCTGCGCCCTCTTAAAGTAGGTGCAAATGTGAGATTTAAAAGGTGTTTTCGCCGGATTTAATTGCTGCATGTTGAAACTAATGAGTTGACTTGATCTTTGTGATTAAATGGTACCGCCGGGTTGATCCGTTTAAGACGAAGATAAACCATGGCTAAAAAAAAAAAGACTTGTTTTAAAACATCAAACTGCAAGCTTGAAACGGTGGGGTCCTAAAGTGTGGTGGTTTAAATCCTAAAGATTAGTATTTTTGAAACAGTTGTGATTTGTCTTTCGTCTCATGTCGTGCCAGACAGGCCACCACAGAATTGGGATCCAGGGATTGCAAAGGGGCACATTCAAATTTGGGAGGTGCTCCTTGATGTGCAGAGCTTCCTTGGCAAAAGTATCCGCAACCACCACATGGCTACGACTGAGCTGGCACCGGGGCTCCCTTTGTTCTGTGTTTCCTGCCATCTGATATTAAGGATTATAGAAAGCCTTGTCCACTCCGCTGCCCAGGGTTTCATCCAGGACTCTGTGTTGACAAACAGTTGTGTCAGTTTCCATCTTTGAGGTGGGCAAAGATCGCTCATCCCAAGCCTGTCCGGGCCCCACGCGGATGTCTCCTGTCTCTGGCAAAAGGGACAGGGGAAGATGGAGGAAGTGATTGACTACACAGAGAAGTTTTGGCCCGTAGTCCTCTTTTGAACCCATTAATGCAGGGGCAGTACCCTGCTTTCATCCAGAGCTGGAACTGCCATGGCCGCGGGAGTCAGCGGCAGTGTGGGTGTGTGGATCCGTGTGTGTGTGTGTGTGTGTGTAAAGAGGGGGCATAGCGACACAGCGAATTTGCATCACATTTGTTGGGCGTGCTGCAATCGTTCAGCTAGGAGCGGTGAAGGACACGAGGAAGAAAATCTCAGTCGAGTCATGAATATGAGTTTGTGATGTCCTACCAATGTCAGGCTGTGGCTCTGAGCGGCGATATGCAAAATCACTCTCCAACTTCATTCCACTTATTGCTGATATGATCTGTGGCATAGCCAGGGGAGACAGGGAATCGTTACTGTACAGACAGTGGTTATTAAATTGAGGGAAATGTCCTGAGCAGGTTTTAATAATAAGCTGATAGCCATATGGTTTTGCCGCAAGTCTTAACCACCTCTAAAGGACCCGATATGGGCTTATGAAGAGTTAAAAATCAGGCCGTCTACTCTGCGCTCTCGTGCAGATGGTTTAATCTTATTGTCTTCAAATGACTTTGAATATTCTGAACGTAACGCAGGTCTGCAAGCACAGCAGGTGGTTGGCCCTTTGATCTCTGCTTGTAGATGCTAGTGGAATTTAAATCAGGGGGTGACATCGAGCTCATGAAATCATAACATGAACAGCAAGTTTCATCTTTGATCCTGTTGTCCTTTTGTATTAGGTTCATTAGAGAGTATGATTTATTGGGAAACAGATAATGAGCAAACAACATTTTGCCGTCCCGGTATGAGTGTGTCATGAGAGTGTTGATGTCCACAAACAGTGTGTGTATAAGGGCGTAGGTAGCACACTCTGCAGCGTGAATACACTCGCCAGCCCTATTCATTTCTCAATGAAGGTACTGTAGGACTTTATGAAAGGCTGTTGAATTAGTTTGCCTTTTTTTTACTTTTATCTAGATATGTACCTAAAAAAAGCAGCTGTGTATATTTAGCTTGACTGCCATGTCACTTAAAAATCATTCTGTATCATATTTTACAGTGAAAAAACTCCCAAAGTGCAACCAAACATTTTGTTGTCACACCATGTTCACCACTCCTTTTTACTAAAAAGCTCATAAGTTGAGTGCTTTGTCACCTGTCAGGGATTTACAGCATTGATGGAAGTGTCTGAAATCTTAAGTTATTTCTTACTATAGGTCATTGGTTCCCAACCTTTTTGGATTGTGGCGCCTCAAAAATATTATGTCTAACTGCAACGCCTTATGACATTATGATAAGATCAACCTATAGAGTTTATTTTTTCTTTGTTTTATTTGAATCATTTATACCGCCTAAATTACCTGAAATAGATATTTCATGCATATCTCTTATGTATAATAGGAAAAGTGAATGAGTGAGTGATTTCAGACATAGCCATGTCAATTTACCTTGTAGTATTACAGGAACATCATGTAAGATGGAGACCATTTGTTCCTTTTGCCTTCTGCTGGCAGGCAACATTATGCAATGAAGAGTGAAATACATAGACGTGCCAGTGAATCGTAGTTTTATTCTAATCTTGATAATATGTGTCTTGTGTTATTGGTGTCTCTGGTCCTTCTCTGTTTTGCTGGTCAGTCATCCTCATTGAACAGCTGCTAATCGTCAGCTTCTCCCTTAGTTCTTTTCAGATCTCACCGTCTGTTTTTCCACAATTTCTCACACCTCCACACTTGTGTTTTTCATACAGTTTTTCTTGGCAACATTTTCCTCATTCTGTTATTAACAACAATCCATGAGATATCAGGGAAGAAAAGTAGGAAGGGTCCTACTTTCTTTTTTCCTTTTCTTCTTCTTGTTGAAGATTATCACCCAAATGCACAGTAGTAGAAAAGAGTTTGAAGTGAATTTCAGTGTATTGTCAGAAATCTGCTACTCAGCCGGGGAGAGCTGCAGAGCGAGTTCTGGTGCATGATAGATGTTGAGCATGCTCCACAGCAGACATATCGGTTAGAGTTACACAACCTCTGTTGACAGAAAAGGTCAAGTCAAGAACAAACATGGCAAACACACTCAGCGTCTGTATTTTAATATTGAAGAAATGGAACTCCCAATCAGAGCCCGGCTTCTTGATAACCTGAGCAACAACTTTTCAACATCTCTCATGTTAGTGGCTTGTTTAGTGTGCATTACCTGTAGCAGTGCTCCGGATGTAAGTAATTTCAGGTTGACTGGCAATTCACTCTGCGGCCGTCCTGCCTGTAGCCTTAGGCAGTGGGGTTGCAGTGGGGAGGGAGCGCCAGCACCAGTCAATTACCAGTTAATAAACAGTGGAAGTTTTCTATTAGTGCTTGTTAGTGCGTGTAAAAGATTGTTGGTATGTGGAATTGGGGGAAGGCACTGTGACTATGGAATTAGAAAAAAAAATACAGCCATATTTTCTTTCCCAGGGTCTAATATACAGCACCCAGTCCTCTGTACGCACGCCGTTTATGGAGATAATATTTGTTATTTGATTTTCAGAAGGCTATACGGTGCAATATATAGTATTTGCAAACTCATTTTTTCTTTTGAACAGTCCAGAAATGTGTGCTCAGGAGTTTCACTTAATGCAGGTTTTCATAAGTGACTATGGAGCACTCTTTCCAATAAAGAAAATCCATTACATAAGCATGGTAGAGGCTAAACAATGCAATAGTGGCTGCAGTGTGTCTTGTCATTGATAACATTATGAGTCCCCGGTGGATATGATGCATGGACCCTTTTTGGGAGAGCGGTTGTCACAAATCTGATGTGCGGTAAATCCCCCATATATCTGAGAGCAGATTTCACAGTGCTTACAGAGGAATATTGCTGCAAGGAGAAACAGTGCACCTGAGTAGCCTTGGGAAGTAAAACAACATTAATTGGATTTGGGGAAGTCATCCTCACCAAGGGGACACCGCTCTGACAGTATGACAGCCAAGAGCATGAATCATTAAAACCCTACCCTGTCATATTAGACCACTACCAGAAAACCGCCACCACTTCCATTTGTTGACATACAGAGCCAAGAGCTCAATGTGTAACTAGGCAAAAAATGTTCGGCTTCGATGGTCATAATAAATGGCCCCATCCATTCTAACCTACAGGAATGGCTATAATTACACACATTTTACATTTATCCTCCAGAAAAGCAATGGATGCTCCTGTGCTAACCATTGCCACCTGGAACAAGCATATGGGCTGGTGCCCTCTTGGGGTAATGGGTGGGGCGGATCTCTGTCGACCATTGGGTCATTGGTAACCAGCAGCTGGGAGGCCGCCCTCTCATCACATCAACAAATCTTGCTTTAATTAGCTCACCTGCCCATTTCCTCCCAGTTTCCTCCCCACGCTCCCTGAAGTCCTCCCATCAAACCTCCCTCAGCCGGCTTACAGGCTCACCTTCCTCTCTCATCCTGCCTCCACACCTGGGAATAGCTTCAGCCTCTCAACTTCATACCTGCAGCACTACACACACACACACACACACACACACACACACACACACACTCAGAGGCTGTGCTATAAACAGGACTGACAGTTGACTTCGAGAAAGCTTGGATCCTATTGATTTTTAAATGGTGCCTCACTGATACTTTATTAGCATTGGGATCACAGCTGATACGGTCATCGCGTGTCCTTTGTGTCTGTCGATATAATTTGCACATGCACAGGTGGAAATGATCTCGCAGGCTTTGTTGTTATGCTCGCCCGGGCTCTCTCTCATTGGCTGTTTAAAGAAGTCCAATAAGTGGACCGGTGGTTTACTGTATCGATCACGGTCACTGTCTGCGCTTTAATGGGAACACGATCCATCCTCGCCTCCTCTCCTCATACAAAATGTTGCTTCATGTAACAGTCGTAGAGTTTCATCCCAAATTGAAAAATGTGTCTCATGCTAATTATTCCATGATTGTGTGGATTTAAATAATTATCCTATACAGAAAGAAGTGCTGTTTAAAATGTTTAAGCTTAATAGGATGTCATTAGCAAACAGCTAATTACTTGTACGATATTACAAAATGAGATTTCCTCTTTATGCCCGCAATCATTTTACAAAAGTAGGCGTCTGAATTTTTTCAAATGGTTGATATCTCATTAAGGAACGTGCCTCTTCATTTACACATCAGCTCTTTATCTGAATAATCTCAGTGCACATTCCTGCCTTTGAATACCTTATGAAGCTGCGAGGGGACTGCTCTGATGGAGTGAATAGATCCCACTAGTATTGCCAGGCTGACTTTGGAGAGGGCTAACATACAAAGCAATCTACGCCCGGGAAGATTGGCCCACGTTGCTCGCCGGTCTCAGGCGGCTGATAAAATTCAACCGCCATCGAACGACCAGGACCGCCTGTTATGGCGCTCCGGTCCCTCCGGTCCGCCGCCGCTCTCTTTGTCATAACCACAAATGGGGCCTCCATATGGACACCTATTATGGCTGCTGCTTAATTACCTATCAAAAAACATTTCACCGCGCTTGACGGAGGGCTAGCAGACGGGGAGAGGGAAGGGGAAGGGGGGGAGGAAGAAGCAGAGATAGAGGAAAAAGAGCAGGCATAAAAAAAAGAGTGAAAGACGGGGGAAGAGATATGGGAAAGTGGGACTGAGAGATTGATAGAGAGGACGAGCCATGCATCTGCGTAGTGAATTTGAATGGATGGAGACAGACATGGGGGAGGGGAGGGGGGTGGGAGTGGAGGAATAGCTTTGCAGTGCAGATGGGAAGAGCAGTGATCTGGCCAGTATCCTGTTTTTTTTTTTTTTTGTTCAGTGTTTACAAATGCACACAACAAGAGAGAAAAGAAGGAGGGTCCCGGCCAGGGGAGGCTATAAATTACCTGTGATTGATGCTTGCCGCCGTGTAGGACGACAGTTAAAGGCGAGCGGTGCTCATCGCTGACCCTCTTTTCACTTCCTCCCCTTCTCAAACCCACAACCCCCCCCCCCCCCTCCCACCACCACCACAGCACCGCCACTGCCCCTAACAACACACAATTAGCTGTTCTGTCCGTGTGTCTGCCGTCTGAGACCCTCAGCAGTCAAACACCAAAATAATAATCATTTCCTACCAGACGGACCGCTGGTTAGAAGAGCAGCTCTCACCACGGGGGGTTTGATGCATCAGTCACACGCTCTGTGCTCTAAATGTCAACCTCCATCACTCCGTTTCAGGCAAACAAATCTGCTATATGTCTAAGGAATATGGATTTCTTTTCCCTTTTAGTAAGATGCTGGCTCTTTTTATTCATAATAAATAGACCGGCAGCCGCCTCGGTTCAGACAACGTGGTTACTAAAAAGAGCTGGATCTCAAGGTAACACCAAAACAAGGCGCACATATAATCATATAAAACTGAGAATTGTGTAGAGAAAGCTAAAACTAGGCCAAAACCTTAATGTTTCCCTCCAATAATTACTGAAACATCAAACGTTTTTACTGTTGGTCCATTGATCTCGGCATTGGTGGTCAAAAGAAATCCAAAACACCTGTAGCTGTGCACTGAAATGAACACCGTGGCATAGGTCTGTTGTTTTTTCATCATATTCACCATTGTTTTGGTACTTAGCATATAAAATTGCTATTTTATATACAGCATTTTCACACATTTCTGTGAAAATGAGAATTTGATGTACAGCAAATGAGACAGAATCTTAAGAAGAGTCTGCAGTTATTTTGGATATCGCGGGAAAATGCGCAAACATGTAAGAAAGATCCTTAAATACATGTAAGGTCTGAGCAGACAATGCTGCCAGAATTTTCATACACTCAGATTTCCAGTTTATAATGTGGGTGGAAAGCCATTAAGTCTGTAAAAAATGACAAAGATCCTTAAGATGGCAGAGTTGAGGCGCTTTGTTGTTACCAATACTTTTAATCTGACAAGCATCCTCATGAAAAGTGACCAGCCACGGCCAGTTTTATGGTCGCTTGGAAGGTATTTTTTGAGGCTACATCAAAATAATAATAATAATAAAAAAATAACTCTGCAGTATTGAGCCATGATACATATTAAATCAATATTCATTGTCTCCGCTGTAGCTTGAAGCTGCCCTCCACACTCCTGTTCACTGTGCATTGTTGGGCTTCTCCGCAGCGAGCACCTCCTTACCTCAAGGCTACCTCTGGGTAAGTAATGTGTTGCTTACTTACACACACACACACACACACTCAATTGAATACCAAATAACTAAAACCAATGACAAAGCAAAGAAATACGTATTTTGGAGTTGCTGATAGTTTTAGCTTTTAACACAATTGCCATGACTATTTAAATGCCCTTCCCACGTTCTGCTCTCATTCATTAAAAAAAGGAATAAAAATGTATCTCAAGGCTGAGAATGGGACATGCACCATTTTACCCCCATAAAATGTCACCAGGAAACCGTGAATTAATACAATAGAAAGGCCAGTAAGTAACTGCTGCCGAGTGTTTTATGATGTGGGGCAAATTGCGCGGTCAGACTATCACATCACAATCCCCGGACTAGTGGGAATTTAGCCGGATCTACAAAGAGGGGTGAATTCAGGGAGAAAAATGATGCAAAGAATCTGCTATTAATCTTTAAGTTTCAATTTTTGCTCCCGCTCCGTTTTGGAGAAGGTGGGCAATTTATCAGGTAATCCTCTTTCGACCTAAAAGGTGGCTAAATCAAGTGTGGGCCCTCCAAGACACCGAGTGCGGCTCAGTGTCTCCGACTTAATTGCTTGTGCGATTCTGCTCTAAAAAGAACTGGATGCTCACTCAGATGGGGAAAAGAAGATATGGTGCAGCTTGTGTTTAGAGTGCCGTGATGTCGCTGGTCAAAGGGGGCAATAGGCCTTCCACGCCATTTGGAGGAACGAAGGTGGCTTGTCCGCGTGCCGGGTTTAACGCTGGTGGAGGAAGTGCTTGGTGAAGTCAGTGAACGCCACGCTGAAGTGTTGCATTAAGCACCCACATTCACTCACGCACAATAAGCCATTAAGAATTGCTGAGCATTATTAAAAAAGTCAAGCCTTTGAATGTTTGGCTGCCTTTGTGTTTAACACCAAGTCCTTTCAATTTCAACAGTCACTTTACAGTATATAAAGTATGTGATCATCCAAGGTCCTTCTGGTCACTGTCCTACTTATTTTTGCTTGTTCCAGGAAAAGTCAAATCTTCCGAGAGTCAGGTTCGAGTTCAATTCCAAGGCCTCATTTTTCTGAGTTGTTGGAGGTTTACGGGGATGGAGCATTGCTCAGTAAACAATGAAAATGCACCTCTTGATTGAATCATAATTGCATTTTGTATTTGGAGGCAGTCACATTTGATATTCTGAATAAATGTTGGTACACTTACTGCATTTCAATAACTCCAAGCTGTCTTCCTCCATGGAGCCAAGGACTGCGGATCGCTAATGGTAGATGCTATCTATCGTAAATGACAGGGTTTTTCACCTAAAAGTCTATATATTCAGCAGACATCTCTGTTATGAGTGAAATTAAAATCTAAAGAGTGAATTTACTTTCTGCTTACTCAGAAAAAAATAGCAACCTTGGAAATGGGACAAGCTGCTCCTGGAGTACTAAGCAGATCTGACCTTCTTCCAGCACCAGTGAATTTTTTACATACTGTACAGTTCAACGTGTTATCAAAGCAAAAACAAACCGGTATCCACTAAAAAAAATTATAGCGAAGGCCTGCGGATCCAGCAATGATAATTAGTGGCTGAGTGTTCCCGCCTCCAGTCGGTTCTACCTCCCTGGCAGGCTTCTCAAATAAGAGATGACACTAATCATGTTAAAGTGAGATGGGCTATGGGGATTTCTGTGTGCTTTGATCAGAGTAATGACATTGTGTCTAATCAGCCTGATACCCCAGTGTTTCCCTGTTTGCCTTCACCTTCCTCGTCCCACTTTTCCCCAACACCCTTCTGCCATCACGTCTCTCTTCTTCACGCTCTCGCTGAGGAAGTTAGAATTCGTAGCAAGTGTCGGCGACGGGAGACTTCAGAGTGCATCAACAATCTGGTGACCCATGGTTTTGGCTCCTTTAACGCGGCGAATGCAATTGAGCAGAGTGTGTGCTATCATGACCACTTCTCCCACGCTTCCTCGCCGCGTCCAGAGCAATCTAATTAATGCTGGCAGAGCGTTTACTGTTTGGGAAGTTTTTGCTTCTCCCAAGCTGAGAGGAGGAATCCGGCCAGGGCATGACTCCAGATATCTATTTTTCTGAATAAGTAGTGATGACTTTGTCAGGACACTGGATATTGGGTGAGGAGAAAAAAAAGGGAGGCTCAGATGGACATGTGAATGTATGAATTGTGGAGGAGTCTGGGTGAGGAGGGGGCTTTGCCTCTGGCTCTGGTTACACAGAGTCACTCGAAGCCGTGTTTTTTTTTTTTTTTCGGGCTCCTCGTTGCGAGATAAGTCCTCCCTATCTTTTTTTCACCCTGTGCAACAGACCGTTGTTTGTTCTGGCTCATTCTCAAGAGCCCACAGGATCGCTCCTGTCCAGATTCTGCACGCTGATACAAATCAAACAAATGATTGCATGCAAATAAGGGTGAGTGTGGAGGAGAAGAGCTAAAGACTATATTTAGCTCATGTCACATTCGCACGATGTGATTCATACGGAGAATAAATCTTCGCCGTCGAGCAGCAGCAAGCGGCCGTGCTTCGTGTCCAAGGAAGGACATTGTGTTTGTGTCTGGACAGCTACCTAGGCGTCACACAGGAGTAATGAATGAAATCATATTGAAAACCCACAGCGACACTTTAATTGTTTGGGAATGGGAGCGATGCCACCTTAATTGGAATCGCATCAGGGATAGGTTGGAGGGCTCTTGTTGTCTTTCGTTTTCTCAACATTGGCACTGGCAGGCTCACAAAAAGGCCAATATAAATGTGGCACATAGGAAATCAAGACGCACAGCCTGCAGTGTGATTGGCCTTGGGAAGCTTGATGTGATTGGCGAACCTTTTTTTTTTTATAACAGCTAAGGTTTTCTCCTAGTTTGTTAAGGAGCTTTTTTTCCCCACAACTTGTGCTCTCTGCAGAAAGAGACATCTACAGGTGCTGAATGGAAGAAATCAAGCCACTGAAAGCTCCCAGATTTCAAAGGCTCTGCTTGCATGGCTGTGTTTACTTCCGCTCTTGTGCCGAGAACAACATATTCATGCATTTCCGCGTGACCTTGGACGTGCTTGTATCAGCTTAACATCATTTTCATAGCATTTCATGAAATGACTCCAGCAGCAGATCAGTCATTTGATCTGGTAAACTCTTGTTAAAAAAAAAAAAAAAACTCTCATTGTCAAGCAAGTGAGAGCCTTTCAGAAACTCATGAGAGCCTCTCTGGTATTCGCTGATGAAAAGATCGCAGAGTTTTAACAATTGTTTGATGTTCTAGAGATGACATTGTGAATCCATTACATAATGTGTTTAAAATTCTAAGTGATATTTAAAAAAATAAAAAGTGAGGGAGGGCTACAAACGACAAGGTCTGAAAGGATAATTGATTTGAACTTTTTTTTTTATCTAAATTGCTGACAGGTAGAGAATGGTCAACCAAAGGCATATTATCCTCTGGCCTCCATAATTTGATTAAGACAGTGAACACATTGCATATATGTGGGGAGGGGGGGTAGCTCTGTTCTCCTCTCTGCTCTCCTCATCCATTTTTTTTCTGTTTCAGCAGAATAGTTTATTACCCGTGGCATTATGATTCAGTCCATCGGTACAGCTTAACATGGGGTCTCGACCTTTTTCCAACTGGGTTTTTTTTTTTCGCCCTACAGGTGGCTGGAGGAGGAGAAGGTTCTCAGTGGCAGATAGAGATATTTTCTCTCAACAGGCCCGTGCCGAGGGCTGTAAAGAGCCTGCAGGTCGGCTCCGCGGTCCGATGTCTGGAATATGTGCCAGAACCTTCCCCGACTGAGGAAGCCGAGGCTGGAGTTCACAAGGCGCCCTCGGGGATCGGCGCCAACATTTGTGTTGGATTAGATGACGGGCGGTGAGACACTGATTCCACTGAAAGCAACATTAGAGAAAAAGAGAAACAAGCTTTTGTGGTAATATAGCGTGAGGGAAAATTTTCCAAATTCAATTTATTGGAAATCAGATTTATTGTAAAAGAAGAAGCACAAATATAAAGAGGACAGAAACGCTCAGCAGTGTACACCGCTGTTGTAAAATAATATCCTGCATTATCCTTCGTTACGGTCCCCCTGAGATTTCCAGCTGTATAGATTTGTTTGTCAATATTTCATCAAAGCAGGAAATCAGAGTTGATACCCCGACACGGCATCAATACTGCCACTGCTGCTAAGATCAGTTTCATTTTCAAATCCAATAAACCTTCTGATCCCCACTGTGTGTAACAGAGGATGGGTTTAATCTCACTCTCCTGTCATAGTTACAGTGAACAGACGTAGCCATTATGTCACCGCTTTTCTTTGTAGTTTTCATTTACAGCAGTGTTTAGTCATTTGTATAAGGACCCACTGTAAATCATATGTCAGCAGTTTGTTTTTTTTATGCTGAGTCGTTCTCTTTCAGTCTAAGTGTCTATCCAGGGAAAAAGAGAAAAACATACAGTAAAATAAAAAAAAACAATTTCAGCATTTTAGCACACTTCAAAGACTGTCTGCTCCAATGCTGCTTAACATTTTCTTCTCGGGCAGGGAGAAACAAACTGCCACGTACATTTGTCATTCTGAAGAAGACAATAAGATGCAGCAAAGTTCAGATGGCACTGCAAACATGAGAAAGACAGAGTGGCTGCACACACACAATGCTTTGCTCCGAAGTGCACAGTTAAATCAAGTCTGTCATTTCAAATGACACTCATTTATCATGTCGGCTTGTGCTGCTTTTGTTCTTCCAGCATTCTGGTCTACGGCAGCGTGGACACTGCAGCACAATGCCTATTGACCCTCCATAACCCAGAGGGCTGCCCTGTGCTGTGCCTGAAGCACTCCTCCCGCTTCCTGTTTGCAGGCCTTCGTAACGGGACCATGATGGTTTATGGACGCAGTAACAACGGTAAGGTGCCTCCGAGATTGCTTTGTTTTCAGACTGATGGCTGTAGTTTGGTGTCTGCCATGCTCTCACCTGTTGCCATTCACTATGTGTGGTCTGTTGGGGAAATAAGAATGTGCAGCGGTAGTTTTTTAAACCATATAAGATGTGAAATATAATTAAAAATGAATCCCAAACTAATTCAAACAAAATGCAAAACATATTTGTAAAGACACACATATTTAAATTGACACTGACATTTTCTAAATACTATTTTTTTATGACTTGTAGATACAGTAAATGAGGCATGTCAGTGTTATTGTGTGTTGATTTTATCGTTAACTATTCGTGTTAGTTTCCCCCAATTCAATACAAACACAGTTAGACAAACAGGGTGTATTTATTTCACAATACAGTACATTTGTAATACTTTTGTTGGTTATTCATTGATATGAGGTTTTCTGACATCCCTTTTGCTTTTGTAGAGAGGTAGCTGCATGTGTCAGCCACCGTCTCTTAATGAGATGTGACGTTGAAATGGGCTGATAAGTTTTATTGTTGAATTTCTAATGGGGGCTGTTAATCAACAAACATGTTTTTATCTTTCCTCCAGTGGAAGAATTAGTACAAATCAGTTACTCCTTTCATGCATTATAATGTATAAAACAGCTTTATAGCGAGCATCTATTGTGTTAAAAATCTAAATTGTTTTCGATTCGTGTGACCTACAAATATTAGTGTTACGTGTCATGTGGGATAAGGGTTTTAGTAAATCCATCTTGAGAATGAGGGTATTTTTACAATTATATTAATCTGTTTAATCCTGGACTGCCTTTCAAAAGACTTCTTTCGAAACACTTCCCCTTTATGCGACTGATTTTTCACACCCACTGTAAGTATGAAAATAACACTTCACTATGCGGTAGATGGCATGCCATGCTAAGTCAGGCGTTGCACAAGGCCAAGGGGGGGCTTAACACCATCTCAGCAGTGGTTTGCGGTCTTCGCAGCCAGCGGGAGTACAATAGCTTTATCACCGGGTTCTTCTTACCTGGCCACAGTATGTTAGTGTGACTGACTTCCTCCTGTGCCCCCCTCTCCTCCCACGCAGAAAGAATGATTAATTACACCAAGCTGCTGCATGCCAATTAAATATTACTATTCATATAGGAAAAAAAAAAACGACAGGAGAAAAGCTCTGGCACATCTGTTAAAGATTTATGCCCTTGACTAGCATGCTACTGTCTCAAAAACAAGTGTGCAACTGCCAGGAAATGCCAAGTCTCCTCGTATCAAGAGGCGTACGAATGCACACAACGCACACTTGGTGAATAAAGAGGTCGAGCTTTCCTCGCAGAGACGTGTGCGCCAGACATTGTGTCGATGCGCAATGAAAATATTTTGCAAGACGAGGTAAAGAAGTTTGCTTTGGTGCGACAACCAACCCCCCCTCCCGGTGTGTTAAAGAGGAAGAAGCTTTAGCGCAAGAAGGGGCCGGAGGGACATTTACAAGAGTGAATTTTGAAAAGGTGGGAAAATGACCTTTATTACATGCCAAGCAATTAACCTGTGGAAGTCAAAAGGCATTGTAAAGCTATTCCGCTATGAAAGGCAGAAATAAACAACTCAAAATGTTAATTAAATGGCTGGGTGCACTCCCTTCTCTAATTTTGCTTCATTAACGCACTGCAAAGGAAATGCTTATGTAATTCACTTTATAATGTGATTCTGTGGTAGCTGCAACCGGTGCCCCATGATTAAAGCTCAAAGAAAAAAAAAGGTCTGCTTCATTTTTACAGTGATGAAGCGAAAGAGAGAGATAGTGACAGAGAGAGAGAGAGAGAAAAGAAGTGATGATAAAGAAGTTGGATTAAAGTGTGCACCACTTACCGGGACGACGTGGGTGGCGAAAGGCGCGAACCCCGTGGCGAGGCGTGTGGCGATGCAAATGGAGGTCCGAGTTTATCCCGCCAACCTGTAGTTGTTCATATTCGTTCACACGGCTGTTTTTTTTTTTCATTAGCGTGGAAGAAAATGAGCCTCCACTGTGAGCCCTCTCCACTCACGCTCCAGTAATTGCTCGGCAACATTAAATAGCTTTAAGAGCATTTTTAAAGTAAACACCAAGTTAACTTGTTGTGGTACAAGTGGGAAGAATTGAATTTAATTGCCTCGCTCGATGTGACAGCGTCGAAACAGAAGTGAGGCACGTGTTAAGAGTTTATTAATATAACTGCGGGCTAGCTGCGATAATAGCCGATGATTTTCTTTACATTTACATCCTTGAGATATCTTGGTGGTAGTTCTGAGTAGTGCATTTGTTTTTTGTTTTTTTTTCACTGTTTTTTCTCCAGATGACCTGTGGGACCCCGACTCCTGCAGATGTGTAAGCCTGGGCTCAGAACCAGTGCGGACACTGCTGGTGTTCGATGACTCAGTGTGGGCGAGCTGCGGGAACTCTGTCACGGTCACGGACATCTCCAGCCTCTCCACTCAGGTAAATAACTAAAGCGGCGCCGGGCACATCATTACGCAGTTTACCTCGATACTTAGAAAAAAACAAATAAACAAGCAGCGATTTTTCAGCACAGAAAAACTGCCTCCATCCCAGCAAACGCTCAAGATCGTGCATTATTTAAAGGGGATAAATATAGACCCAATGAGCAGAACTTCAAGAGCAGTTTTCACAGTCGATAAATAGGGAAACTGTCGCTTCATCAGTTTAAGAATGCGCTGCTGAAATTTTCTAAACATGAGTCATTTACATAAATATAGACTTACTGGATTATTAGAATATATGGCCAATCTTTTTAGCATCCTTGTCTTGAAGGCTCATGTATGAACACAATTTTGTTAATGCAGTCATCATAATTAGCATTTTTGTGCGCTTCTTTTTATGTTTTTTAGTTTTTGCATGTTTTTTTCTGTCTATATTGAATTTTGGGACCCCTGCATTGTGTTCCGTTTCTGTTTGTGTATATGTTGTAGTAATTTTAAAAAAGAAATGAAAAAAAAAAGATTCATTTTGCAGGATATAACTGGAATTGGATGTTGATAATTCAGGTGGCCATGTTGTGTGGCATACAGTGCAAAAAGTATTACATCCATCCCATTTTCTGCCACATATCTGGGGGTCGAGTCGTGGTGGCAGCAAGGTAGAGCAGATGTCCATCTTCTCAGCAACTTTCTAGCTTATCCTGTGAGATCTGGAGGTGTTCTAAAACCGGATGAGATACATAATCTCTCAGGCGTGTTCTGGATCTACCCTGGGGTTTTATATAAGCTCTCCTTTGGAAAACCTCCAAAGGAGGAGACCCAGGAGCCTTTCTGATCACCCCGATCAGATACCTGAATATTACAGCACTGGTTAAATACAATGTCCTTACGTTTTGTTAGTTATAGAGAAAAGATAGTATAGCTTGGATTTATTTGTATTGTATCTACTGTTTTTTTACAGTCAAGCAATTAAAAGCAAAATAAAAATAAGGTATATAATATTTATCAATATAAAAACTCTTGTTTGTAAGGTTGGTCTAACTAGTTAAAGAATAAGCTTCAGGGAAAGTCATTATCTTTCTTTCATCCCTACTTGCAAGGTCAACTCCACCCACCTCCCTGGATGATAAATATTCTCAGTTTCCACTAAAACATGATTTGGGGGCCTAAATGAGACAGACTAGAGACGAGGTGTTTTTTTTTATTTATTTGGTTTGTTGTTGTTGTTGTTGTTTTTTTTTGCATTGCAGCATTTGAGGAAAATTTCATGTCCTTTCATTTTCTGAAAAGATTTATGCACACAGCCCCAGAGAGCCAGCATTTTAATCTGTGATGTCATCAAGATTTACTGCCCGGAGCTGCCGCACGGACAACGGATCAAACCGTTTGTAGAATCACACAATGTTTGTTGGAGCTCTCGCACGCACTTGAGCTTCATTTAGCCGCCGTGCTCTGAGTTATGGTAAGGGAACATGCGTCATTATCTCCAGAAAATCATCCCGGGCGTTGTCTCTGTAATGCTCTCCGTTTCTGTGCAGTCATTCTCCAAGGTGTTCATCTGCACAGTGTGTCATTAGAGGTGTGTGAGAGGAGGGGGGGGGGGCGCGACTTCTCCGGCGGTGGTAGACAATAATGAATGACAGAAAACAAACTCTTCTGGGGAATGTTAATATGGTATTCAGATGCCAAACTGCAAACCATTACCACTTAATTATAGCTCCTGGGTGTGAATGTGCGTAGCTGTGTTAATAGGTAAAAGGTTGTGTGTTGAAAAGGATGCATGTGCACTAGGCAAGCCTTCCCTGGATGAATAAAATCTGATGTCATATAAAAAGATTTTAAAAAATATGCAGAATTTGAACAGGCAAACAGACGGAAATGCTGCAAATGAACAACAACAAAAAAATTTTTATTAATTATGTGAAGTGCAAAGTTAATATGTACATGTATTTACATTTTTGCAAGTTGCACCAAATTAGAGGAAGCAGCTGACAGATCTGGACGATCGATACAGAGACTTACTGAGTCCGCCTCCAGATACTCATAATCGGGAGCAAACTGAGCAAGGGACGTCTCCTTTTATTCCTTCACCTCTTTTCCCTAGCCCCGGCCCCCCCGAGACACGAGCTTAATCAGCTGAATGGCCACGCGTCGGAGGCACAGTTCTGGTTCACTGTATCTCCCACAGAGCTTAACAGGTCAGCTCTGGTTACTTCTTTGCTAACCTTGTCTTTCTCGCTAATGTGGACCCGAGAGGGCTGACTTCACAGGGGCTGCGGTGCTTATCCGGGATCTGGAGGAGCGGCATTGGGCACCTGTGGAAAGAGATATGACTCGGGGCGAGGCTGGCTCGTATTCACTTAGCTTCTTTCCATTGTTTTCCCCCGCGGATGTTCGCCACTTTGACAGATTTGCTGCACTTTGAATCATTTATCCAGGACTTTTCTGGACACCGTGGCCTCCTTTGAGACCGCAGATCGGTGTACCGGACTGCTTTTGTTTAGTCTCCTTAAATCGTCAAATCACGATCTACACTTTCATGACAGATTTATTGAAATACAGCCTCTCCAGTCTGTCTTTGGGTAAACATGGCTGTGTACTTACCGCAGGGTTAAAAATCGGCTCCAACAGAAACCCAAAGGACCGTCGCCATTTCAAAAATTTGTGTGTACCCTCGGCTTTGTTGTGTTCGATTATGTACACTCCAACCCGGCGGGGATACATAAAAATTATAGTGCTGACAAAAGCTCGGCGACAGAATGGCTGCGAGGAGAGAAAGAAAGAAGAGAGGAGAGAAAGAGACGAATACGGCTGAAGGAGTGTGAGGATTTGGAGGCTGCTTCGTCACTTTAAAGATGCAGAAATCTTGAAACAGGCTGACAAAGATGCAGAGCGGAGCCTTTGACAGGTTCGACCACCAAATGTTACCACAGAGGATGAAACAAAGGAAATTATTCGGAAATGATGCGCCAATCTAATGTTTACCATGTTCAGCATCTTAGTTAAGCATGATAGTATGCTAGCATTTGCTAATTGGCACTAAAAACAAAGTGCTGTTGAGGCCAATGGGACTGGACCCATGTTTTTTTTTTTTACCAGATGATGGATCTAAATGAAATGGTAAATTAGGGAGAAATCCTGAAGATGCCATCACTGTTGAGACCAGCTTTAGTTCCTTCTAATGGTCCCCCTGATGTGGCCCACAGATGTTTTACAGAGATGTGATGCAGCAAGTTAGTCCCAGTGGACAACCGAGGAACTGCAGGAAGAAATAAATAAATAAAAACACCTCTCAAAACCCAAAAAGCATGATCACCAATTTTTTTGTAATTTTCTCCCTTGTTTGTTTTCACATTACTCGAGGCATGCTCCGAGTAAACTGTGTGCCAATAATGTCTCCATGCAAGACCAACATAACACTTTTTGACAAAATGAAAAAGAAAAAAAGCAAGTTTAAGATGATTCGCTTCTAACAAAAAATTGAAAAAAGCACGTATGTTCATCAATAAAATTGTAAAATGATAAACCCTATTTACATTCCCATCAGTCCAACTAAGGGGGCTTTGGTAGCAGCAGGAATTATGGCACAGAAAGGGGAATCTCTAATCTCTAACTTAATGGGGGAGAAAATGAGGAAAACATGAACCAATCAAATTATATTTCGGAGACAGTCACACAGCAGGTTTGTTTGTTTGCTTGATTTTTACTCCTGTGTAATTTTGCTCCAACATGCCAACATTTGTGTCATGATTACAGACACCTCTCAGCTTTGTATGTGAGGGCCAATCTGTGCGTTATCTCTCACTTAACCAGGTCTGAGTCGCTCCCACGCAGCCGAACTTTAACGCGGTCGGACACGCGCGGACACACTGGCTCTGATCAATACCGACTGGCAGGCCTTGTTCCTTCCTCGTCCCATTACTATTTCTCTTCCCACCCACTTTCTCCCATCATTCACACGTCCGCTCGAGTCCCTCGGCCGCGGCCCAGAGAGAAGATGTGGACTTAGCGCTCAGCACAGGACCAAGACACCTTGTCACCTGGCGTAATGAAGGACTAATGAGCTGTTCAGACCGGCTGTAGTGTCCGTGGCTTTGGCTCTGCTGTTATTCCCCACTACCGGCGGAGCACTATAGGAGGGATGCTGCTGTTAGTGTGACACTGCCGAGTTGAGTGGAAAGGGCACATTACTTCTGTCAAGCTTCACTGACCACCTCATCTCTGTAAGCAACGCTGGATTCAGCAGACTAATACCTGGTTGTTGGTTGGGGGCAGGAATTGTGGCTTGTACTTATCGTGCATTTGACACAGGCCAACGGGCATGTCTCACGTCTGTATACGTGATAAAATATTTGCAGAATTCTATTTTGCAACCTTGGCTTTAAATGCAAATTGATATGTTTATGTAGAAGAGGTTTCAGCACCCTTTGAGGTCCCTGTTTATTCTAGTCCAGCACTATTGTATACATTTAGTTTGCCAGGACGCCTTCCAGGTGGTTTCGAACATATGGCAAGCAAGATGGCATCCAACAATTACAGCATGTCAGCCATTGATTAGCTGGAAGTCCCTTTTAGAGCCACCGTGCTTGATAATGATTAATGTGATAATCACGCGGCACATACAGTGGGGCTGTGTTTTTTTTTTTCTTTACAAACTTGTCAACTCATTTGAACTGCAACGGGTTATTGAAGGTGAAACTTGCCTTTTTTATTACGGGTATCTAATTTTTTGATGGCTGCACAAAAAAAACAGAGAGAGATGCGCTGCATCTCCTTTCCCAGGCGGAGCAGGCACCCACTGCCGAGGAGTCAATTAAAAGAGGAAACACATCAAAGTCTTCCCTCCTTTTCCCTAATTTCAAACAACGGAGGACCCACTGGCAAGGGCACATAAACAGGTGGTAATCCCTGTCCGCCGGTGCACTTGGGTTGGGTGGGGATATGGGGGTGTGGGGGGGGTGGGGGTGCACTCCCATCTTCACTCGCTCGCTCTCACTGACTAATTGCCCGGCCTCATGCAACTCATGCACTGACAGCGTTATGAGTTCCAAGATGACGCTCAAACCAGCCCTTGTCACGCCTCGGACTGCAGGGGCTGCATGTGTTGCCACGATAAGGCTCGTTGCATTTATTTCAAGCTGCTCATTAAGACCGTGTGCCTGAAACTGTCTCTTTTCCATTGTGCTCTTAAAAAGATGGGAGCCAGAGGAATGATGCAAAAATATGCCCCGTGTGTCAGGGACTCTGTAAATTACAAAATTAGGAGGTTAGACTTTATTTACAGAAAAGCAAATGTGGAGCAAGAGCGAAATGTAATTTTCGGCGGGCTCGCACTTCGACTGTCATCGTGTCACGATATAATCACATCAGGTATCTTGTTTTGATGCACATGAGCACTCAAGTAAATCAGCTTTGAAAAGACTGTCACAGTATTTGGCATTACCAATTAATGATGCAGTCAGGACATGATTTTTTTTTAAGTCAAGCAGTAACTTTCCCTCTCCTCATCCAACCTTCTTCGTCTTCGTCTTCCATCCATATTCCTTTTGTTTCTGGATTCTATAGCTTTGAAAAATAACCACATGGATGTTAAATCTCTAATAGAGTGGTAAGCTGTGATGAAAAAGCCGAATACTACACTCCACATATTATATGAAGAAAGACCTTAAAGAGATTCTAGAGAGAGCTGACCTTTCAGTGTTTGAAATGTTTATTTTCCATCATGAAAAAAAAAATGGTTGTATTTTCTTTTGTTCCGCTTTTCACCCTTATGCGTGATATTATTTTCCGTTACAGAAGTTTGAAGTTCATCCAGACCCGATGGTCAGCGTCGCGCACATGGTGTGTGCCGGCGGAGGGGTGTGGATGGCGTTCTCCGAGGGCTCCTCCATCCGTCTTTTCCACACCGAAACACTGGAGCTTCTGCAGGAAATCAACATCTCTACACGCTCCACGCTGCCGAACACTGGTACACACACATTACACTTCTTGACCTCCATATATGCAGGTTAACCTCCAGTGCAGCTGACACACATATTTTGTGTGGATTTTTTTCTTTTCTTTCTTTTATAAACTGGATTGGTTGCATTTTTGTCGTCTATATTATGAAAGAGCAAAGTTAAGGTACCAATTTAACACGGATGATACTCTCCTCCCCGCAATGGTATTCTTGTCTTGTCCGAGTTGCTCCCTGGGTCCTGCACTCTCGGGACTGACCTGAATAAGTATCCATCTCAGGCCCTCGCAAAGCCATAATAGAGCCATGGGGTGAGAGATAGGGATTAATAAAAAAAGAAATAAAGTCATTGAGGAGCAGTAAAATGGCAGCCTTAAAGATTTCCATACTAAACGTTCCCATGGAAACACTCTTGTCTTTCTTTAAATGTCCTTGTTTCTGTGGTAACATCCCCGTTTTACCTCTTTGTCTCGACACGTACCTCCCCACTTTTCCTCCCTTTTGATTTTGTATTTTCCCTTTCTTTTCGTCCCACTTTTCCCCTTTCACTCTCTGTCTCATCTCATCCACTCGGCTTTAAAATCCCCCGTTTCACTTCTCACTGCAGTCCGTTTAGGATGCCACAGATAGCCCATTAGTTCCTGTGTGCCTTCTTCCATGATGGATGAAATATTTATCAGCCAGAGTGGGTGTTTTCCTTTTTTTTTTTCGAGGGAAGAAGTACGGTAAACAAATTAGATAGCAATGAAGCATACCTAAAACTGACAAATGGTGACAATGGTGTAGGGTGATCTCTACAGTACATGTGACTCAGTGTCAGCCTGTCTCAAACGTAGCCGGGGCTCACGGGCCATCAGCCCATTCAGTAAATGTGATCATTTTGAGCTTCGTGGAGTGATATGAATGCATCTGGATTTTGGAAAATGTTGTCCTTCATTGAGTCACTCCAGACTGTGATTGATGTATTTAGAGCAATACTCAAAGTGGTGGTAGCACTTCATCTCATCGGAAAAGAAAAAGGTTCTCTCTTGTGAGTTAAGTGAAGAAAGAAAGAAAGAGAAAGGAGTAAAGAAAAATATATAAGAACACATACGTGTTTCGTTTCACACACTCAACTTTTCTCTTTTAGATCAAAGTTCTTTCTTTTTTTTTTTTTGGTTCGAGAGAGAGAGACTTTAAGGAGAGCGGACTCCTATGGCCCTGGTATCTGGAGAAAACTGGTGACCCAGAGGTCATTTTCACCGAGCGCCAGTGCCTCCCCTTGAAATATGCAGAAGATTTGAGAAAGGGTGGCTGCCTCAAGGCTCGGCCCTGGGGGAAGTTACAGGGTGAAAAGAAGAAGAGTTGCTCGGCTCATGTCTTCGGGGTCCACAAAAGGAAGAGGATCTTTGACTTAAGTTGTGATTTGTTGAGCTCACAAGAGAAAAGAGGATCCCCCCGACAACCACAGATACCGCACATGAAATACTGATAGTTTCTCTCCATCAATGGGTCTCTGCTCCCTGATGTTTCTCCTTGACTTATGCTAGGACATGCAGTAATGATATACCCCATAATCCTTTCCCCTTAATGTGATTTATACTCAACAGGGAATTCCAGTTGCAGTAAACAACAGAGAAGTTTCTGAGGCAGAGGAAACTGCTGATCTCTTCTCTACTAATGCCTTTAATAGTTCCATCCTTAGGGTGAAAAAATAATATTCCAAAATAAAGTCCTCAGTGACATATCACACGGTAACATTTATCTTTGGAGACATCTTCTTTTTTAAGGCAAATACCGGCTCCCGCGATAAACCCACTACACAGTGCGGAGTGTGTGCATTGCTGCAAAAATTGGAGGTGCCAGATCGCTCGAGGTTAAGCTATACCTCCTTAATCTCAAGTGCCTTTGTCATTATCCCTCTTTATCACAGCTCCTAAAGACAATGCCTGGCGCCCACATCTTCCGACTAACTCCAGACTTCATGCTAACCCAAGAGAGGTGTTCAGGAGTATCACTCTCTCACTTTAGGTCTCTAACCAAAGTACAAATAGTCTCTGAGGCGGTGTGAGCAGGTGGCAGACAGTTTCGAGATAAAGGCTGTTTTTTTTTTTTTTTTAACTCGCTGCTGTGACCCTCCGAGGTCTCCACCTTAAGGCCTCTGCTCCTTTTTAACACGCTCCGCGTTTGCCTCCACTTCCTCCTTTTTAACACGTTGGCATTGGCTTCCTGCTCGGGATGATTCATCTCTGCGCGGCGAAATGAACGAATTAATGACACCGTTGAGCCACTCATGCAAATCATCACAGAACAAACATATAAATACTGCTACACATGTAAATGAGCGTTCACTTCGTTGCGATCACACAAGCACCAGTGTAATTCAATTACAGTTGCCATGGATATTATGGTAAATGGTTCTATAGATAACTAGGCCACAATGGGAGCCAAGAGCCAAGGGACCACAGAAGGAACGCAAAAAATAAATCCACAACAAGAAACGTTTTTCACCCCTTTGTTAAGTGAAAACAAAGGATGTGCATGTATAATAAGAGTGCGCAATTATCCTTTCCCCAGCACTAATGCGGCGCCACAAAAACAGGTCTGAATGGAAAACTTCACAACGGAAAAAAGTATGTTGACTCTTGCATCATCGCCAAGCACCATCACAGGACGTAAAAAGTTAACTTCACCCAAAGAAAAACTGCTGAAGCTCAACCCAGTGATTGTCAACACACTGTATAAGGGAATAAGAAAATCACCCTGAATTACTTTATATGTGACATTAACAGAGAACCACCATAAGCACCAGAACAAACCTGCCACATCTCATCAGATCTGATTATCCATGGAGAGCAATAAACAATCGCTCGACGAGCGAATACAATGTCGTCTACGCATGCATGTTCTTCACGCCAGCAGGTCAACCTCGTGCAGTAATTTTATGCACACAAAGATATGTTAATATGATTATGTAAATATGTGAGTTCAAACGCACAGCTGTCTACTTTATTAATAATAAGTCGGTGTTAAAGTTTGGACAGCAATATAGAGCTTTGTTTGAAAGATGAGTCATAGACTGACGGTGTGAAAGTACGACAGATTGGAGGCTCTGAAATGACGATTGACTTTTAAAATCGAAATGTTGAATGTTATTGGCACTGGTTTCTTTTACAATCCATTTTGAAATCTTACTTATAACTTACAAGGCTTTACATGGCCAGGCGCCCGAGTACATCAGTAAACTTTTAACCCCCCCCACTGCCCGAAAAATACCTCTCAGATGTGCTGGGTCAGGCCTGCCAGCTGTTTTGGAGTCCAGGCCAAGGTCAAAGGGTGATCGAGCGTTTTCTCTACTGGAACCTCAACTCTGGAGCAGTCTTCTAGTTACCACTGTCTCTGCTTTTAAATCATGTTTAACACGCGTTTTTACAGACTTGCTTTTTTTAGCTGACAAATAGTTTTATTTGTCTACATGTTACAAGTCTGTTATGCGACCACCTGTTCAGTTTAATAGTTTTATTTGTTCAAACTTTTGATTGAACTGCACTTTTTTATACACTAACCTAACGCTCTACTTATTTTTGTTGTTCTTGAAGTCTCTCTTATTTCTTATATTGTTTATGGAAAGCACTTTTGTGCTCCCAGCTTAAAAAGCGCTGTACAAATAAACATATCATTGTTTTTATTGACAGTCCAAGTCTTTCTACATCGATCTTTATGATAAACTTTCTAAATATTTAATATCAAGGCATAAATATCTAAGTATTTTCTGGATCCAAGTCAAGTCTCAGTATCTAACATCAGAACCTCTTTAGGAGATGCTGTTATAATATGAAATATAATTATTTGGATTATTTTAATGTAAAATTATTACTCTGTTATGTCTTCCAAGAGAAACCTTTTTAATGCAAAGTGAAAATATCTACTGAGTGTTCTTGTATTGTTTTTTAGTATTGTAAAGTCCTGTCTAAACTACTGAAAGGCTGTGTCGACCCTCAGTTACCAGCTGCTGTGGATGATTACATCTGTTTTCAGGTTGAGTGTTTTTAACATTTGCTCAGGACACTAAAATCTGGAAACTGAGGTTGCATGTCGCTCTGCCTTAGAGTAGCAGTCGCAACAAACAGAAGTTGAACACACCCACACAGGCCTGAGAAAAGGTCTGAACTAATCACCCAAAACGATTGAAAGCACCTGTGTGGGTGTCCCATGGGCTTGTTTGGAGGGATTATGGTGTCTGTATTTAGACTGGCGTTAGGATCTCTGTCATTTTACCAATAAAGGAGAACTTCCCTGCATGTCACCTTCAGTTTAGGAGGTGAAAACATTTTCTCAACGTTTCAAAACCACTCAGATCCGAAAGAGAAACGTATCTTACTGAGTTCACAGTCTTGTTTCCTACTTCAGATTCAGGATTCGGGTTTATTTGTCACATATAATCATATTATATATGGTAGTTATATAGTGAAGTCTAAGTCTAAGTCTAAGTCTATTGGCTGGTGAAACGCATGAGACTCGCCGACTACTTTGCGCCACTATGATTTTTTCTTTCAAATGGGTCAGCAGCAAGTAGACAAATCCCATTTTTCATAACCTTATGCAACCTAGAGCCTTGGCTGGCTGCGCTGTGCATGTGCTGAGCTTGTCAAACACAGATTGATCACAGAGCTTAAACGTTACCCAAAGTGAACACTGATAACCAACAATTAACTTCTTTGAAAAAAGTTTTTTCATCATGCCAGGACTGAACAGATCATCTCCAAAATACAGCATGTCAGAGAAACTTCTAGTAATAATAAAATCAATGGAAGTTCGTAATTCACTCAGTAAAAGATAGACCGTCCAGCCAGTAAACGTATCATTTTGTCAACTGTGAGTTATCTATTAGTGTTTCCGAAGGTCCTGTAATCTGTTGTAGTTCTGAGTTATGTGTCGTTTTTTGTCAATGTTTTCTATATTGCAGGTCAGAAGAGCATGCGAGTCACGAGTCTCCTAATTTGCCAGGGGCTGTTATGGGTGGGCACTGCCCAAGGCTTAATTATCACTCTTCCTGTTCCCAAACTGGAGGGCATCCCCAAAATAACAGGTATGGATCAGAGGGGGGGCGGCGCTCTGTGATTGAACAGCCTCTTGAGAGGTCAACAGAAAAGCGAAGAGTTTTTTTTTTTTTCTTCTTTTTTCTTTGATAGAAAATTACTCTGCACTGCCCATTATTGAGGTCACATTTCACATTTTTCTGGTGCCTCTGGGAATTGGCGCAAATATTACCAGGCAGGCAATACAGAAATCATACTGTATATATATTCTTGTGGGGTAATTTAAAAACCACCCTTGCAGCGTTTTGTTAATTATGCCAACTGAATGAGGTCGTTAGGTTCCCGGTTGCACGAACCTCACTCCATGGCCATCTTAGTTTATTGAATACTGTGTAAATACACCACAAACTATAGCTACTGTCATTGCAGCTGCAGCATCAGAATAATAAGAAATGAAACTGTTTATGACATGCAGTATGATCCGTGTTTGGGTTCAACTCATTTTCAGTGCGCGCAATTGAAACTGCAACTTACATTATAATCTCCGTTAAGTGATGTGAGTGACAAAGACTCTACCTCGGATCTGTATTTATCGCCCGTCTGGATGACATTTAAATATTCTGACTGCCTTCCTCCCACAGGAAAGGGAATGATCTCTCTGAACGCCCACTGTGGGCCCGTGGACTTCCTGGTAGCCACCACCAGCTCTCTGTCCCCTGAGCTGCTCAAGAGGGACTCTGTCGGGGACGGCCTGGACTCGGCCTGCGGAGGCGAGGACCGCAGCGACACCTCCTCCCAGGAATCCCTGCAACAGTCCAGCTCCTACCAGGGAGGCGAGGCGAGGGGCAAAGGTCGTGGCGTTTTGCTGCAGTACAGGCTGCGCTCCACGTCGGGCCTGCCCGGGCGGCCGCTGACGGCGCTGGGCGACGAGGCATCAGACTCCTCGCTGGAGTCTGGAGTTTTGGAGCACAGCGTGGAGGATGGCTCTATCTACGAGCTCAGCGACGACCCAGAAATGTGGGTCCGGGGACGTCCTTGCGAGAGGGACGGGGGACACAGGGACAGGGTGATCTCGGCAGCCGTTATCTCTGGAGGCAAGGGCTTCTGTAGACTGAAGGAAGGAGCGGCGGCAGGTACTAGGACAAGTGGGGAGAGTTTGGAGAATATCCTGATGGTATGGCAGCTCCCACTCACGGTGTGATGTGGAAAATATGTGGCAAGGTGAGGTGTATTTATAGATGTCTGCCCAGCTTAGCCTTGAATCACCTGTTCCATAAATTCAGGCATATGAATGTATGATGAGAAGGTTGCCACCGTTACAGGGCTTGACATCTCATGATTTAGCCTGCGGAGTGAAGAAGCTAAGACACGCTGTTTACTAGAGGTACTGTCAGCCCATGGGACAATTTGAATGTCTTCCCAGCGGCCGCCGTAGATTTTGTTCCGTGTGGTTGTTTTGATCTGGCTCCTCTTCCTGCCTTAGTTAAGATTGATATGCCTCGATTTAACCTCATCATCACCGCACGTGCTCTGCCACATTTATTTTGCGCGGAGGACTTCCGTGTGAGCACCCATGGACAGCAAGCCTTTGAGAGGCAGCCTTTGTTGAATCTGCCATGCTCTGCAGAGTTAGAGATGGACATGTTTTATCTGATCCTGAGGGAGTGATCCCATCTGTTTAGAGCTGAAAGCCGGGGACTTCCACTGCATCACAAAGCACATTAGCATCACTTTATTAGCTTTGCCAGCCATTCTCTCATCCCATACAATGTGAATGTACGATATCCTCTATTGTGTCTCAAAATTGAATCTGTGCTCTCTTAAAAAAAAAAAAGAGAGAATGTTGTTTCTTCCTGTTTTGCTGCAGCTGGTGCAAAAATGATTTGTGGTTACAAACAAAAACAAGCTTTTTCCACGAGCTTGCCGGGACTTAGTCGAGGAAGGTCACGTTAGTTCAGACTGTCTAAAGAACTTCTGTAAAAATTGATTTGGAAAACAAAGTCAGGAGAGTCAAAGATGTTATTGCTCTACATCTCATAATCTGTATTTGCACTGTGGAAATCCTGTAATTATTACGGATTTATTGGGGAGGAAAAAAAACTTCTTGATGCCACATTTTAGAGTATTACCATGCTAAGCGCTGTAAATGCCAGATATCTGTTTCATTATTCACTGTCATCTATCAACTAGATAAAACAATTGCGCGTACACGGTTGTTAATACACAACTCACAAGAGCTGGAAACCCCAGTTACACATCAAAAGCAAAAACTCTCTAAACGAATGATGAAATCAAAGTGCTGCAGCCTTCCAAACTGCTACCGTGTATGTACCAACAGAGGAACCCTGGCTGGGAGAGACGCCAATGAGCACGTTTACAACACGGTTCTGATAAAAGGTTTTACAATACATAGCCCGCTGTAGCATCAGTCTGTATTACAGTTAACAGGCCAGGATACCAAGTCATGTAAACGACGTCCCATTTTTGGTAAATATTTAAATTCAGACCAGGTACATTACAAGCTGCTCTCTCTTTTTTAACGTGTAAAAATCTGAGATTTTAGGAAATCGTCCATTTTTGTCCACCAGCAGCCAGCTGTGTTGTGTTTAACTGGAGCTGGTATGAGGAGCGCTCAGTGGTGCACTGTGTTTAATACTGGGAAATTTTCATAACGTCTTAATTCAAAGTTGTAACAGCGTTTGCAGGTTTGTCAGTGCAGACTAAAGACACTGGCATATATCTTGTGTGTGAGAGAGCACAAACGTACCTAACTATGAGCATACATTTGTGGATTTTCAATAAACAGAGCAATATTGAAGGTTATCGTATATTTTTTTTTGCCACATCTATTTCCACTCAGTCCATCTGCACATTGATTGCCACTTTATCAGTTAGTCGTTTTATTTTTTTCCTTCTCCTCCTTACAACTGAAATTCTAAAGCATTTAAACATCTTGTCAGCCAGAGTCATTCAAAAACAAGATGATGTAAACTGTCCTTGGAAGCTGTCATCTAAATGTAAATCTCAGTATCACATCGGACATGTACACTCTAAAATCATGTGAGATTCAATGCTGCTGGAGCCACGGCGCCCTAATGGTCACTATAGAGGCTGTTTGTTCAACCTGAACCAGCGAATGATTAAATATACCGTCTCCTTCACAGAAGCTACCATAGAGTTGGCGTCATTGACCTGCTTCTCTGCTAACAACTGAGATTTAAATTGCGTAGTGACCTTTGATGGACACTGACTCGTACATTTCATTCGCTTACACTACACGTGTACAGGTATTATCCATGCACTGAATATTAATACTCATGAATAAACGTACTGTACTACTACTTTGAACTGTTACTGTACTAATTAAACCTGTATTCCCTTTTTGTAAAGAGAAATCTGCAACAGTGTTGATGTTTTCGATGAGACTGAGGGCAACGTTCGTGCGATTTATGTCCCTGTGGTGTTAAAGTGTTGACAGAGTTTAAAATGTTGGATCTTATTTTTTAGGTTTGGCCTTTGTTTTGTATCAGTTATGATGAGAAACTCAACAGTCACATGATCATACAGGTTGGATAGTGAGTCATATTTGGAGGAAGAAGAAGAAAAATGTTAAGTTTATTGTATGTAAACATCCGTCACAGATTATAGACCAGTGCCCGAGCCCAACTTTGACTTATTTTACTCACTGAAGTCGTTCAGAGTTTTCCTGTGCAATCAAGCATTGTTACAGGCGTCATGGGTGCGCTCACCTTTAGTTTTACCACCTACAGCTGTCGGCTCACTGCACAACCTGTGTGATCGTCTGACTGCACATTTCTTGACCCGTCACTTGGCAGCGTGGTGCTTTGTTCCCGTGTCTCAGAGATTCCTTTGGTGAGTACAAATGTGCAATAACTGATTGAAATGGCGGTCAAACCAACAAAAATAAAGCTGCAAAAGTAATAAACAGGAGTTATCCATAAAGCAAAAGTATTATGTGTAATGCCGTCACAGGCGTGTGGAAACACAGTGTTTATTTTGGCACAATAATGTTACATGTCTAAACTTTGTCTAACAAGCTTATGCTGAATTAAAACATCTTAAAACATGAGTGTTTGAGTTTTATCTTTTCTTTTTTATGCGACTGATTCAGAACGATGGCTAATGCTGTGAAAAGTACAATAGTAATCAGAGATGCGCTTTACATCTGCGGCATTGTTATGCCAACAGTGTTCCTCTTTTGCTTCTTCTCTGTGACTCAGCAGCAGAAAATCCTGTCTTTTGATGTATCATTTCTTACTTTTTGAGTGTTTGGTTATTTAAATCACAGCAAGCTTACCACTACATCTGCAGGAGACAAGTTCTAAAAAAAAGGTGGGGAAAAAAACAACACAAATGTCTTATTGAACAAAAGAAGAATATTACAGGCAGCATTGGGCCATTGATAGGAAAAAAACAGGAATAAGTAACTTTTAGTGTAAAATGTCATAAGTTATGCTTATGGGTTGATCACATATGCTTGTTAGGCAGCTGTAGCCTACAGTTATTTTGACTTGTACAAAGACTGAACTGCAGCGTCTTTCCTCTGATCTTTGCGTTACAATACACCACACAACGTTAGATTTAATGCCCGACCAGAAAAACAGAAAACAGAGGCTTCAAGGTTAAAGACAAGAGGTCGGTTTGTCAAATGTAGGCCATCTTCTCCACCTCCGCCTTCCTTAAGATCAGGCCGCAGCAGCTCCTCTAAAACTGTCTCATCCCAAACAGGGTTTAAGCGTCCATCAGGTGGTCGCTGTCACTGTGCCGGTCTGAATGGGACACAACCGTATCAGCTGTGCGCAGAGCGGTAACACACCGAACAGCAGACGACGGGACAGGTTAGTTCTGGCTGCCTCCCCACATCATTTGCATAAAGCCCACTGAGCTTTAATCACTTTCCGATGCTCTTGCCTCAGCCGTCTGGAGAAAAGCCGGTCCCTGCTGCACTCCAGCTGCTGCTTGTCCAGTTATTGACTCATACATCATGTAACTGGTTTCATTTTCTCTGATAATAAGGCGCTTATTGGTGAAATAACTTTGGGTCATCATCACTCATTTGACACATAAAAGGCGGACTGCTCTCATTTGTTTACCACGATAGAGTATTTAAATAATTATTATAAGTTTATTCATGTAATATTATGTGTGGCGTTAAAACTCACAGTCACAGAATATGGAGTGAAAATAATAATAATTTTCCACATAGCGCTCTCTGTCTCCCACTAGAAATAACAATATCAGACAGTTTATTCGTTTTTTCTAATAAGTTGATTTAATATCACAAAAAAATAGAACAAACACTAATTAACCCTTTTTTTAACCCACAAAAGCAGTTAAATTGGCCCTACTCTGCCAATTACAGGCGAACTGCAGTCTCTACAGGTGCAGTATTTGAGTAAAAACTTTTTAGTTAAATGATCACCACTGAGACTTGATTTTGTCACATCCTTTGTGCCTCCTCACCTTCATCCGACTGTAGGTGGAGTGCCGGCGGATTATGTCGTCTCTGGCACGCTGCACTTCAGGGAGACGAGCGACATTGTTACGAGCGAGCTCAAACTGCAGGTAAAAAGACACGGGATCCCCTGCCATCCGCCTCCTCCACCTCTCCTTCTCCTCTTCCTCTCTGTCCTCGTCTTTATCTCTCGCTGCGTTTCTTCATCTCTCTCTTTTGCTCAAATGAGTCCACGTGGAATACAAATTCTCCATCCATCATCGCAGGAAATTAAGTGGCGCGTTGTTTCTTCATGACCAATCATCAGGCCGATGTGCAGTGAAGCCCTTTGACCCGAAAGTTACATTAATAGCCTCCTCTTCCTACCAACTCCACATGGAGCAGTCAGGCCACATAAAGTCCCCCAGTGCTGACAATGTCAGATAAAGGGGCACGGGGTGGGCGGAGGGGGCTGGGCAACCGCTGAAATGAGCCTCAGCAGTAGCCTACAGGAAATTAGAAGGAAAGGTCAGTGCTAAAAGAAACCATTAACGGTGGGCTAAACATGATGACCCTGAGAACTCAACACACAGCAGCTGAAGAGAACACGTGTAAATCGACAGAACACGAGACGATTATAGAAAACACATTTGCAGAGTTAAGGAAATGCAACGCAAATACAGACACATGCAGCAAAAAAAACAAAAAAACAAAAAAGCGTCTCCAGAGAAAAAGTGCTGAACATGGGTTGGACATGCTTGTTGTCACCACGTTTGTTTGTGAGTCGTGAAGTTACTTAATTCTGAATTCAGGTCAATTCGAATTCAAATTGAATTGTATATATACATATATACATATATATATATATATATATATATATATATATATATATATATATATATATATATATATATATATATATGTATATATATATATATATATATATATATATATATATATATATATATATATATATATATGTATATGTATATATATATATATATATATATATATATATATATATATATATATATATAGTAGAAACAATGAAAAACTGTTAAAAACAACAGTGAAGTGAACAGTTGATTTTTTTTTTTTTTTACATTTTTTGCTTGTGCTTTGTCAATATGCATGCTTTTTGCTTGTGAGGTTAGCAGGGCACCTGTAGCTACATGAGAGGCATCAGATGGAGGCTCAGGTGTCTATAGGAACATTAAAATAGTTACAGAATATTATCACAGCCAGCTGAGGCTTTCAAACATAATGCAGCTTCCTGTAAATCACCTTGAAGCTGCATATGAAAAATGTTGTATTGATACAATAAGCACAAATGGTTTTGTTAGCACATGTAGTCATATCTTCTCCACTCATATAATGATTCAGTTCGAAATGCATGATACAAGAAATGAGCATCAGAAAAAAAAAAAGCTCTCTGCCGTTAATATGCCTCCTCATCCTCTGTGGATGTGTATAATCTAGGCTTTGTTTACTTGTACTCTTTTCAGTTTTGCCGCAGGCTCTCATTTACCCAAAGTTTTTTGGCTTATGGATGTTATCCTGGGAGCACCCAGAACGCAAGCTCACATCCAGCAACACGATGAGGATCACACCACTACAGGAAGCGCCAGAAAGGGTCCATAATACTCCAGTGAGAATTGAGAATGTAATACTGATCTGATAAAGCAGTGCTGAATCGCGCCTTGTACCTGGGTCAGCACTAGAACACATCCTTGCCTAGAAGCATAATGACAAAAAGAGAGGCCGAAATGCTTCGCAAGCATTTCACTGTCAAGACTCAAACAGTATATGGCATAAATATGTGTGCTTTTTCTGGTGGGACTTCACAAACCCCCTTTTTCTAAACCTTTCTATAGATATTTTCTGCCAATTAACCCTGCTTCAGGAGATATTTGCCTATCTCAAGCCCCAGCTTTGCGCCTGTGCAGCTCGCGGCGTCACTCTCCCTACGTCTCAGGTATAATTTGCATGCCTCGGTCAAGGCTAAACTGAAGCGGATGAAGCGTTGCGGTTTGAAGGTCTCCCTGCTTTATCTGCCGACTCCTAAAAGCCTGGCATATTTGCATTGCTTTTCATTTCCGCAGGCTTGGCAGTACGAATGATAAAGGAAGAGGAGCACACTGTACAAACCTTGCTTAACAAAGGCAGCAGTAGCTAATGATTTGCATACTGAGAATGCAAGGATAAGGCCCACACAGGGCTGCCGTGGATGTTATTATCGCCCTCCATCAACGCTCGGAGCTGATGCCTGTCAACATCCAGCACAAAGCCCCACAGAGAGGGGCTGGGTCACACCTTGGTGTCAGATGTGGTTGTCTCCCCTGGCAAAGTCAGTCTTGCATGAACCAAAATAATAAAGGATATTGTTTTCCAGTTCACCAAACTTCCAGATCTGAGGACTAAATTCTCCCAGTGCCTGTTTAAGTTCTCGGACCCATCAACCTCACGTTGCTTTTGTAGACCTGCCTTTTACAATGTGCTTGGTGCTTCTCCCAGAAATATTTTATTTACTACCTTTTAATCATGCAAAAGATTAATGAAAATTTCATCACTGTACATTATTCAACTTGTCCCCCAGGAGAGGGGTCTGCTCGATGGCATGACACCGTGCCTGTAATGAATAGTTATCATATCCCACAATATTTATCTCTTGGTCCATCTATTTGTATAGAGGTCCTGAAAAATAAATGTAGTGCCCTGCAACAGTGGCATCTCTGTAATGCTTTTTTATTCACCACCTTACTTTGGCCATGACGTTATCTTTTTTTATTTTTATTTTTGCAGTCTGTGAAATCATAATAGGTGAAGTGCAGCCGAGGAGTTTTATAGGCAATTTCCTCCAAACACATTTATATAATGTCTCCAAGCCTTTATTCCTATCACCACTTCTTATTTACTGTCATGTGTATAAACATGCCAGTTTTACATGCTGTGCACTTCTCTGTCCTACAGTGTTTTATTTTCTAAGACTGTTTGGGCCTTTGAGGGGTGACCTTCAATTCATATATCTATTGCTATAACTCTCCGCTACTATCTCAGTGGGACCTCTGTGGAGAAGATAACATTTCTTTTTATGTCTCACAGTGAATCAAGTCACTTTATGCCAACATTTCTCCGACTATTCAAACAAAATGGGAATGTTAGCATTCAGGTCCGGTCCGTCTCCTTTTTGTATCCCTGTTGAATTTGGATGCCAGCCAGTGAATATTTCAGAAGTAAATAACGTGTTGAATGCGCCTCTAACCTGGCTGCGCTTCACCAGAGGAGCAAAATATGTCTTGAATCATTTTTCGGCATCAAAAACAACAACATCTCATCTTCGCTTTCTCTTTCGGTCTGTCTGACACGCCAATGCAACGCTTGCATCACCTGCATCCCAGGATTCACAGGAATGCTGAACAATCTTCATTTTGGGGCGTGTTGCTTTTAATGATACCCATGTCTCCAGCCAAGTTTCCTGTGTTTTCTCTTTCTGGTCCAGTTTAGTCTTTCACCTGCTCTCACTCCTTACGTTCCTCTCCATCTATGTCTTTCCTCACTCCTGTACCCATCCTCCCTCCTGGGGGATGAGATGTACAGTAGCTTTTAGTGCTGTTGTCCTCAGCATGACAGATGGAGGCTATTAAAACCTATTTTCATTGTATTATGGTAAATAACGCAGCCATGTTTTGTATCATTTTAGTGTTCCCAAGACAGTGCTTGGATGCAATGGGAAGTCGTATAACCATCTTGTCATGGTTTGCTATGCATGTACAATATATATCTATGATTTAGTTACAGTCGGTGTTCACTGAGCTGCAGTGCCTAATTGGTGTTTGATTGCACTAGTCAGTCCACAGTGAAGTATGAAAAAAAAAACTCTCACGCCAGCTCATTGTGCCTGATTTCCAATCTCATGAAAGGGGAGTGTGACTGAGTAATGGACTTTGGACTTTTTCCACAAGGCATCAAGGCTGACAACCACATACACAGAGCAGTTAAGATTCTTAGTTTTTCAAAGGTATAGAAAATCAATATCACTGTTGGCAGGTATGATATTTATTCAAAATGCACTCCCTCTCTTAATAAAAAGAGGAGAGGAGGTTTGGCTTTGCAGGAAGCTTGGCAGCTTAGAAGCTCTCTGTTTTATAGGGTGGACATTCACAGTAACCAACGATGACAGTTTCTATTTTTATACCCCTCACTCCTCTGAGAGAGATCCTGAAATCCAACACTGTCACAGCAGTTGGCTGGCACAGAGAGGATTCTTGTTTTAAAATTACAGGACAAGAAAAATATTTGATTTGGTCATTGGTAATGACTAATAACTGGCCAAATGTTATGAGGGGATTTTGTATCTTGTTTATAATGTTTTGCCGATAAGTGTAAAATAAATAACCAAAAGTGTTTTCAAAATATCACTTTGAGTGATGTGGATGGTTTATTTAGTGTACTGATAAAAATGCAAGAGAGGTTACCATGTAACAGGATGTCATTCAACCTTCAGATGATGAAGGGTGTTTCTTTTAAATTTGGGATGTTATGGGAGTATTTTGTATTGAGTTAATGGAAAAAGTAAGGACTAGAATGCTAGAGTGTTGTATGAAATGCTTAATGGCACAATGTATATGATGAGAACAATGCAATCTCATTCAAATCTGGTGCAATTAGTGCAGATGCTAAATTACTGATCAGACGTTATGGGTATGGACTAAATAGGTCTAAATCGAAGCTTAATGGAAGTTCAATCAGGAAGACTGATGACCTTTCTGTCTCTCTCTTTTTCCAGCCAACTCATGGCCTGAATGTAGACCTTTCATTCTTTCAGTTGAGCCAATCATATTTTGCTACAACCTCTGTGAGCCAATCATCTCATTGCTGTCAAAGTTTAAAACTGTTAAAGCTGCAGTTATCATTCCAAATAAGTTGATGAGAACTAGAACAAACTTTCTTCTTACCTTTCTAATGATCTATCTTTAGTAGCTAAGCCATGTCTGATTCCAAGCATGATCCTCTCCTGGAAGATCCCAGGAGCGCTTGCTGAGCTCTGCGTGGTGGTCCCCGTTTAGATGAGCCAGATCTACTTCTGGCCCAGCTTAAAGACCGTTGCATTACTCCAGCTCCAGGGCCCCCTCTCTCCCAGCTCCGCCAGCTGGCAAATCAAGCTGTCTTCTGTGATCCCTATGAGTATTTGCCAGGCCCATTTCCTGTTCAACACACATCTGCTTCAACTGGCTGTCATACCTGCTTGTGGCATCAATACGCACCAGAAATCTGGTCCTCCTCAAACTCCTGTGCCTAAGAAAAGAAATGCTACTTCCCTCACTCACTATACAGCTCACCCAGCCTCATGAGAGAGCATCCTGAGCAACCTGTCCTCTTGCTCCACCCATTATTAATCCCACAGCTAGCATGCCACAACCACCATTTCCCAAGTTTGTCCCCTTCTAGTCGTACAACTCTCCCCCATTTCAGCTATCCTCGGGCAGAAAATACTAGCCAGTAATTATGTCGACCTTGCCCTACTCATTCAACAATGCTCTTGTGCTACCACCAGCCATGGGAACACCCCATGGTGCAGCCCAGCTCAGGTACCACTTGCCTCTGTCCTTAGACCCACGAACCGGGTCAGGAAAAACTTCAAAAAAACCCTTTATGGGAAAAAGAAGAAACCTGAGGAAGAGCCACAGATGAGGGAGGATGGAGTAATATGGTCTCTTTACCTTGTTCTAGTCAGCACCCGAGCAGCAGCATTCTGGACCAGCTGTAGAGTCTTTAACGACTTGTTCAGGGCAGCCTGATAAAAGTGAATTACAATAATCCAGCCTGGAAGAAGACAAATGCATGGACTAATTTTTCTTTGAGGCAGAAAGTGCCTAATTTCTTGCGATGTTGCGCAGGTGGTAAAAGGCAGACCTTGAAATATGCTTGATATGGGTGTCCAAGGACATATCCTGATCAATTAAAACACAGAGGTTCCTTACAGTGGTGCTGGAGGCCGAGTTAATGCCATCCAGGAAGGCTATATTAGAAGAAAACGTGTTCCTCAGGTGTTTCGGACCTAATAGGATCACTTCAGTTTTATCATGATGTTCAACAGCAGGAAATTTCTTGTCATCCAAGCCTTTATTTCTTTAAGGCAGGCCTGGAGTTTCATGGAGCTGATCAGCTTTTGTCTGGCTCCATTGATAAATATAATTGGGTGTCATCAGCATAACAATGGAAATCTATGGAGTGCCTCCTGATGATATTGCCAAGGGCAGCATATACAAAATAAACAGAATTTGATCTAGCACTGAACCTTGTGGATCTCCATGACAGACTTTAGTATGCACAGAGGATTCATTATTAATATGGACAAACTGAGACCAATCTGATAAGTATGATCTGAACCAGTTTAATGCAGACCATTTAATGCCAAGCAGTTTTTCCATTCTCAGCAACTGTATTGTGATTGGTCAACTGTATCAAAGGCAACACTGAGGTCTAACAGGACAAGTACAGACAGAAGCCCTCTATCTGATGCTGTCAACAGGTCATTAGTGACTTTCACAAGTGCTGTTTCTGTGCTATGGTGAGCTCTAAATCCTGACTGAAAAACTTCAAAAAGACTATTACTGTGGAGATTAATTACATAACTGGTTGACAAAAGCTTTCTTTAAGATCTTAGACAAAAAGGGGAGGGTTGGATATTGGTCTGTAATTGGCTAACACATCTGCATCAAGTGTAGGTTTTTTGATCAATGGTTTAATTACAGCTAGTTTAAAAGACTTGGGATACAGAAGCCTGACACCAGAGACAGATTAATAATATGCAGCAGCGATGTGCCAATAAATGGGAAAACTTCCTTAAGCAGCGTAGTTGGGATCGGGGTCTAGGAGACAAGTTGTTGCTTTCGATGATGAAACTAACGAGGATAATTTGGGAAGGCCAATTGGAATAAAACTGTCTAAAGCAATTGTCAGGTTTTAATGTATCTGCTCCTAAATTTCCTGAGTCTGAAAGCAAGTTAGATAGATCGGAGTCTAACGAGGGCAGATCCTGACAAATTTTTTCCCTAATATTCGAAAATCCTTGTTATTAAAGAAGCTGATGAAATCATTACTACTTAAACTTAAGGGGATGCAGGGTTCAATAGAGCTATGGCTCTGTGTCAGCCTGGCTACAGTGCTGAAGAAGAAACCTAGGGCAGTTCTTATTTTCCTCTATTAATGCTGAATAGTAGGCTGCTCTGGCATTACACAGGGCTTTCCTATATGTTTTGAGACTCTCTTTCCAGGCTAGGCGAGAGTCCTCCTCTTTGGTGGAGCGCCATATCCTTTCCAATTGTTGTGTTGTTTGTTTTAACTTGCGAGTTGCAGAGTTAAACCATGGTGCCAATCTCTTTTGTTTTATGATCTTTCTTTTTAGGGGCGCAATAGAGTCCAGAGTGCCTCTGAGTGAGTCCATGGTGTTACTAACAAGTTGGTCAATTTAGGGAGGAGTTCAAATAAACATGAGAGTCGTCAGAGATACTAGGAAATCTTACTGACTTTAATGCTGTCGGAATTGCTTCCTTAAATTTAGTCCTAGTACAATCGGGTAACCATCTCGTGAACACAAATTGTTCTAGTGGTGCATAGTCTTGTAATAGGAATTCAAATAATATGAAGTAGTGATCTGATAATATATCTTATTTTGGGGGGAGACTATTAAGTGCTCAATATTCAATACCATAGGTGAGGACCAAATCAAGGGTGTGATTGTGACAGGTGAGTTGGAGAATTTACCCTCTGAGGAAACCCAATGGAGTCCTATAATGAGATGAATGCTGATAGATGATAGATACATAGATACTTTATTGATCTCCAAGAGAAATTCACAATACACACGCTGTGCTAAGACTGTCACTATCCATGTCCACATGAATATTAAAATCACCTACAATAATTACCTTGTCATTTTCAAGGACTAAATTTGACAAGAACTCTGAAAATTCAGATAAGAATTCAGAGTATGGGCCTGGGGGGCGGTACACTACAGCAACTAGTATTGGCTTTGTGCTCCTCCAGGCTGGAGATGAAAGAGTAATAATAAGGCTTTCAAATGAGCTGTAGCCCTCTTTAGGCCTAGAAATTTATTAATAGGGCTGAATTAAAAATGGCTGCAACTCCACCTCCTCGTCCAGTGTCTCGAGGAACATGAATGTTAGAATGACTCGGTGGAGTGGATTCATTTAGGCTAACAAATTCTTCCTGACCTAGCCAGGTCTCAGTAAGGCAGAACAGGTCTATATCAGAGTCTGATATCAAATCATTTATCAGAACAGCCTTAGAGGCCAGAGATCTGATGTTTAAGAGGCCACACTTAATTTTCTTATTATGCTGTTGCTGAGTTTTCGCTACAGCAGTTGTGTTAATTTTTATTAGATTTTTTGAATGACTCCCCTTTTTGGTTTTAAGAGTTTCAAATGGTCGCTGGGCAGACACAGTTTCTGTTCTTTATTGGTTGTGCAGATGCTCTAATGGAGGCGCAGAGAAGCGTGTAAGACTGCAACTCTACTTGGATACCTGGCACACCTGGATTCAAATATCTTGGCAGTATATCTACCCCATCTCTCCTTCCAGTCTTTGCCAGACTGTTCATCACTTAGTGTGGTATTATGCTCTCAGGCCAACTTTGTGTTTTTACTGTCTTCTCGTGTTTGCTTTTGTGCTTTTGCCTCACTCCTGTGCTAGCCAGCCTGCTTTCCATGCTAACTAATTTCCAAATTGCAATGTAACTCAAAGTTGTCACTTCCTGCACACCTGGGGTCTCATTTATAAACGTTGAGTACGTACAAAAGAAGGCGTACGCCAATTTCTACGCAAACTTTGTGATTTATAAAAAACAAACTTGGCGGAGAATGTGCGGTCCTCCACGCAAACTCTGACCCATGCGTACGCACATAATGTGGAGAAATGAGAAACTGCAACTCCGTCGTTCATTTATTAAACGATAAACATTTTTACAATGAATAAACCACCAAAAACACGATTCAGAATACTAAATACAAACACCGCGATATCTGCAAAACACCCCTTATGTTCTCTCACTATTAAACGCTTGCATGCTCTAAATTTTATTCTAATAAATAAGTAGAAACAGTGGGACAGATCGCGTTCACACTGCCATTTTCGATGCTTCAGCTCGGGCAGATCTGAGTGTGTAGTTTCATATATTGTTATCATACAGGACTGTTGTGCTCCATAACGTGGCCCAGCTCAAGAATGTGACTTTCCCCTGATGCTGGTGGTCGTGTTGGACTCTGAGCCGAGCCCTGTCCCATCTGAGCCAAACGGTGCACAGCGCCTGGATGTGATGAGACACAAAAATTTAAAAATTTTAAAAAATCAGCTGTTGTTTCATTGTACAGCTCATGTCATGCAACACATTTTTAATTTTCCCTTAAATTCAACAGCAACTTCATTGATGGAGTTGATTGTGTCTCTTTGCATCAGTGAGGACAGGCTGACGAGCTGTAATGGAGACACACAGCTGATCAGCTGCTGCAGCACCAAAAACCACACCGGAAACTGTTTTTATCAATGAAGTCACTATTGTTTTTTGTTTGTTTATTTTTTAAATAAGTTTAAAAAACTTGAATGCATTTGATTCCCTTGTTTTAAACAAGGGCTTACAAATCACAAAGCTACCTGTGTCATCTGTGCGTCTTGCACGTCTGTGCCCCCCCCCTGCCATTCGGACTTTTCCTTTATTTCAGCCAATCTTCAGAGGCAGCAGCATTAACAGCGTCCGCCATACATGCTGCCACTCTGAAAGCTTTTTGGCATTTAAAATGTCACTTTGTGTCCATCAGCAAAGTTATTTTTCTGGTGTCAACCTCCCAAATAAGATCTTCTATTTCATACTACGTGAAATTTTTTTATCTTATTTTATTCTGTCGGTGTCGCCATGGTCATCATCACATCATGGTCATCAAATGAATATTAATTAGGGGCGTTTCATTGACTATTTATAGGCAATTATGGGCATGACATAACTCCCACAAAAGGTGCGGCACATTTAGAGTTAGTTGTGATTTATAAAGAGAAACCGGCGTAGGACGTGCGTGCGCACAGTGTTATAAATCAGAATAATTTTGTGCGTACGCATGCACTTTCTGTGTTTCGTCCATACACCACCTTTTGACGTGAATCCTACGCACAGTTTGATAAATGAGGCCCCTGGTCTTGCACCTGTGCCAGGTTCATTTGCCCCATGACTTTGTTTCACCGTTGGTTTCTACCCAGGAATTAAAGTCATCCCCAAAAAAATCCTTCACTTGCCATAATCTCCAGTCTACCCTTGACTAGTCTGACACAGAAGTCTGAGTTCTTGTCCAAGAAGTTGTCAACAGCTTCTCTAGGCCCACTCACTAGCTGTTCCTTCTCAATCCACAACATTTGACATGAAGAGACTCATTATAGATCTCTTTTCCCCCCATTGTGTCACCACACCAAGAATCAATCACCTCATCTCTAGCCTTGATTTTCCATGCATTATACCACAATGACACATGCTATGGATTCACCCACTTTGCCTGGTTGGCTAAAGTCGACAAGTACCTTTAAAATTTGGCCTATTTGTCCAGAATTCTGAAAGGTTCTTCAGCGTTTTCTCTAAAGGTTTCTACCAACCATTCATCCAACCTTTGGGTGGAAGAGCAGCCCCAATATGTGATTCCCTTTCTGAAGCTTGGCTGGATCCTACCCTATAACCTCACAGCATTTGCCTTCCAACATCTTCCTCACTTCCATACATTCCTCAAGATCAGTCCTTCCTCTCACACTCACTGCCCATGTCTGTTGTCAGCCCATCCCTCTGTAACCACATCGACAGTGCCTCTTAAATAGAGCTGAAACTGTTCCCTTTCTCTTTGAACTGCTCACCTTTTCTTTATTATGAATACATTATTCATCCCTGAAAGGTTCTACCCAGAACCTCTATAAGATGTATATCTGCAGGGAACCCTATGGTCACCCAGAACACTCTCTGGGGTTCTGGACCTTGTGGTTCTAATGTAAACCCTTTCATCTAGAACCCACCTAGGGAGCAGGGATAAGCCAACTCTCTAAAAATAAGCCAAGTGAATGGGAAGGGCTTTGTTGTTCCTAAAGGAACAGGTGAAAAATGAGTATAGGATCAGTGGAATTAGCAACATGACAGATAGGACAGAAGCCAGGCACACCAGGCTACCTCAGCAAGTAAATTCATGTAATCTCCAGCAGTGGTGAAATATCTGAGAAAGATGTGGAAAAAAGACTCTATATAAAGAACTTCCACTAGTGCACCTCATTGTTTGCCCAGGCTTATGAGCTCCTCCCTCCAGAAGCTGTAGTAAGAATGGTCAAAAAACAAATGGTGACTCAGTGGCTAAAAGAACAGTAGTGCTATTCTGAAGACTGAGGTTGTACCGGGAGAGCACACTATGTACACTGTATTCTCTGACTGACTTAATAAAGAAAGATTTAAGTATCTGAGAGCAAGGATCTTTTAATGCCCATCTTTTCCACAATCCTTGAAAAGGGTTCATAATGGAACCCTAGTCTTACAAAGAACCACTGAAAAACTCTTCCTTCTAAAAAAGGGGTCTTTGGATAAAAAGGTGAAGTTGGCAGGATTGGGAACTGAGAGGACACAGCTTGAAAATTTGTAAAGTACAACTTCTGGTCCAAGAGTCATCCCTGCAAGAGAAGGAATTGATGCTGCATCAGATACTCTGTTCTGATTGGTTCTTTTGATTTGTGCATGGTGAATTATTCTTGGTATCAGGAGCAGCAGGTGAAACCAGAGTAGCATGATTTTTTTTTCACAGATTACCTGGCTCATGTACACACAAAACTACTGGACATCATAAGCAGCTCCAGAAGCACAGGTAGCTCTCTCTTACAATAAAAAATAAATCTGCCATGGCTATATTTTAGCTGCTGGCGGTTCTAGTGTTAAAAAATTGATGTGATTATTATACATAGTTTAGCCTGTCTGAGTGTGATACACCTGGTAATTTAAATAAGGCATAAATGCAGCAGCAACATTATTGTTCTACACATAGTCTAAGTTGTGTAACATAACATCTGTATAAACATGAAGTAGTGACATAGAGCTAACGTTAGCAAGTTGTTACATATAGTCATTTTAAGCCCTCTTTTCAATTAAATATCTCCTGACTGAAATTAAGTTAGCAAAAGACTGACTTTCCTCATGCTCACTTACAATAAAATCGTACTGCATTTTAGTGTAGTGGCTCTCGTCATGGAGAGAACGTATTAAAACGCACAAATTGAGCAGCCAAAACTGCATTACGAGTTATATACAATAAAAGCAGACACAAATCATAGTGTGGTGATTATAGATAAGAACAAAAACCAGAAATATCTATATATATATATATATATATATATATATATATATATATATATATATATATATATATAAAAACACCTAAAATTTATTTTAAATATTTGTATGAAAACTTATTATAGTAATGAACATGATTTCAATTCTTATTGTAATTTTTTATTCATTTCCTTAAAATAGTTCTCTGTGTTTGCTTGTTTCTTAATCTGTCTCTGCCCCGCTGTAACCTGAATTTCCTGGTCTAACAGGTCGGTAAACTGAGCCAGCGGAGGTGCGATGCAAAAACAATCCCACCCTGCTTCACCTCTGAAGGATACTCCTCAGACATTGCTCTCTGAACACTTGGAAGAGAAGGTCATGCTCTGAATATACAAGCAGGAACGCAGTCGGTGCTCTGAATTCATGAACAGTCCACTATACTGTGATTTGTTGCCAAAGTGCAAACTGTTGATCATAATGGTGGTTTACAGACACACCCTTCATTTGGACACTTTACATAATGAGACAGGTATGAAAACAGTATTAATGTCAGACCAGCTGTCACCAAAATACAGATAACCGATTGTTTTCATTTTTGCTTTTGAGACATTGCCACAATAAATGCACAGAGCGAGCATATCTGAGGAACATTTTTTGATACCCTCATTTTGAAACAGATGGGACTGGCTGGTTGTTTCTCATCGCTTGAGGTAGTTGTCACAGTCTACATCAAAATGGGCCATGCAGACACATAAACCAATGGTTATTTACACGATTATGTTGCTGTCACAGTCTGAAGTGCTTCTGTATTTGCCAGACACTGTGTGATTTTTTTTTTTTTTGTCTCATCACTAATACAGGATTACCTCGTTGGCATGTGCGGCAAGTTTATTGTTACTGTGCTGGTGCCGGAGAATTACTATACAGCCATGGGGATCCCAGCACACATTCAAAAAATTAGGTGGCAAAATTGAATAAACTCCCGTACCCTGAGGGGCTTTTATTGTGATATCAACCAGGTGGCAGAAGGTAGAGGGTAATCTTACACAGTATAAATGCTGGAGACAGAATGTGTAAACACTTCAGATTGGTCGGTATGTCTAAGGTTTAATGCTCAAACAAGATGAAAAGCTCAGCAAGAGGGTGTCAGGGACACTTAGAGCATTTCAAAACCTTATTTAAGGCTCTCCATGGACAGGAAGCCGATACCGTTGATGGGACAGGCTGGAGCGAGAGCAATATCTATATTTTCATTCTCATAATTATTAATGTTCAAATATGGTCTTAGGGGTTTTATTGCCTGGCTTTTCATCTAGCACCATCAGTGAGCCAGTTTGATTTATGACTAAAACTGATGACTAATGAGTCATTATAAACATTACACCTGCCAAACATCTGCATACAAAATTGTCATCATAAGCAAGTTAAATTGGTTAAAGACTTTACGCAAAGGACCTCTTAAAGTCCAAGTAAAATCAGATTGTACCTTTTTTTTTTATCAAAAACAATATCAGTTTGTATTTTAAATGTATTTTTAATATTTTTTTTTTTTTTATCATTAAAAGGAAAAAAAAAGTTCTTTGAGGAAATATCAGAGAGGCCTCTTTTCACCTGAGCCGGCCTACAGCTGCTGTCACTGTTTGATTGACATCAGCTCGCAGGCTTCCTAAGTGCCGGTGTCAAACTTTGTCGAAGGAGAGAAAAAGTAAACAGACCTGCACTGTGGCCTAAATGTGTTTGGCAGGCGGCGTGTTGTTAGCCATATTTCAGAGTAAGAACCACGCCGGCATCTGACTGGACCGAAGTGACATTTGCAGGTTTATGTGTTTAATGTTCCGCAGCCGAACAGCTAATTAGCTATCCAGCCTGCAAACTGGTGTCAGCGGTGCACTTATCCCCAGTGAGTGTTTGTTTGGTCGCTCGTTCAACAAGATGAGGTGCAGAACGAGACGCGCGCTCACGTTTGTAAGTTAGATGAGGAGCACACTTCGGCAGGGAGGCTCCTGTGGGGTTTTTGCTCAAAGTCTGAAGCTCTTGTTCTGGGTAGCTGCTGTCTGGCTCAGTGTGACCGTCTGATGTTACTTTATGATAGATTTGATTGGCTCTATCAGAATAGGGTAGATGCCCAGCGGTATCCAATTAATGCACAATTAGAGGGTGCCGTCATGATGCTGCAATATGTAAAATGAAATTTTTTCCCTAGTTAGTTTTGGATTTTTTTGTGCAAAGGAGAGCTCAGGGAAAGTGATTTATAAAGCAGATATCTGTGCTGTAGCAGACAAACAACATTCAGATAATAATAAGGTCCTCCATGTCACACATGACTTAATGACAAACACTTAACTCCACTTCATTGGTCACTTTGTGCTTGTTAAGCGGCAAATAAGGTTTTAGGGGACGTGTTTACCAGCTGCCCTATATTTCTTGTTTCTTGGCATCAATCGTCCGTATTTACCTAACTTTAACTTTCTCTAAATAGGTTATTTAACCATATCTACCATTTAACCCAACCAGGTCAATGCAATTCAGCTTCGTGTCCTCGGAGTGGGACACACAAATTATTAACTCGTGGATAAGGTTACCTCGTACTCAAGAAAAAGGAAATAGGCTATTACCCTGCAGGCAGTCCCGGCTCGAAGGACCTCTGATTTAGTGGAGGCAATATTTTATGTTAGATATCTTATCACATACTCATTGTGGTACAACTGCAGGCTGTAGACCTTTAACATTAATAGCCCCTGAAGTGTGAATTCACCATGAAAGAAAGGTCTTTCCTTTGTGGGCTTCTGGTCTGTAATTGAAATAAGGAAACTGTGCTCTCAGTGTAAGGAAAGCCAGAAATGTCATTGCGCAATGTGTTGTAAATAGGAATTATGCTGGATCATAGTTGCCTTTGACAACCAGTAATGTGTCAGAGCATATACTGTATGAGGCCAACATGCAAAACACACATTACTTAAATGGTCACTATTACAATAATGTGCTTGACCTGTAATTGTTCTGTGTGCAAAAGTCAAACATTTTAACTGTTATCAGCCACAGATGTGCATTTCAGGGTGCTGGAAAGGTGCACATTGTTGTTTAAGAAAAGTCACTTAACTGGAAAATAATGTTTATTGACAAATTCAATCTGTAGCTGTTGTGTCTTTTTCTGTTTACATTTATTGATGAAGATTGCCGCCTCTCTTTTTTTTTTTTTGCTATTCTCAAGAGAAACTGTGGCCTTTTCAATCAAAACCTTTTGAAATAACCTAATAATAATCTTTCAATCTAAATATTGATTAACTCACAAGTACACATATTAGAAATACAATTTCAAGGATATTAGCCAGCAGCAATCTGGCACTGTTTTCACACATTCACACCAGAGACTGAAAACAAATACAGCTGGAACTTTGACATAACAATGCACCGACTAAAATCTATAATCCACATCTACATCGCCACTCCATTTCTACAAACATATACAATACTCGAAAAGGCTCCACTGGCCCAATATGACCACCTCTTTCTCACAGTAATTTATTCCAAATAGTCCTATAGTAAACCCACACAAACTCAAAGCTCCTACTCCCCTCTTATGGAGCTGTCTGCAGACCTGTACTCCTGCACTGCTGTGTAACCACGATATGCATTACTGCAGACAGATTATTGCAGGGCTGCACTTATCTCACACTGTCTGTCAGCACAGGTTTTTGCACAGTATCACACTTTCCAGCCCCAGGAATTATTCCCATGTTCTACAATCTATCTAATCTGTTCCTCATTTTGCTCACTATAACCCCCATCATGGTAAACTGTCTGGTTGACTACACACTAACCATACCTCGCTCTACATTCCTGATCACTCTATATTCAAAGCTGTCCCGGCGTGTACAATACAGTGACTGAATGCTCAGAGGATGATATATATATATATATTTTTATATAGTCCGACTACCTTGTGCTCTTTCTTTCACTGTATAAAAAGATATGTTGTCCATATAACATGTTAGCGCGTCAATTTATTTGCTTTACATTTCCCTGCAATTCTAATACCAAGTAGCACATCTCCACAGGGTGACAAGGGCCACAGTACAAGCTGTCGTCCTTTATTGGCTTGCTGTATCCTTGAAAGGCGAATGTACACAAGAATAAAATACACTGGACTCATCACAGCAGATGCTCTAACCTTGTTTTTAGCATCAAAGATACATTACTTTGTTCTTTGCATTTCTGAGGTGAAATTGGTTGAGGCTGTAAGATCTATCTGTTATCTTAATTTCCCCTCATCTCAAGGTTCAGACTTAGTGCGTGCTAATAATTCTTTACTTGCCTTGCAATATGTTTGTTGATCGTGTAATTTAGATTGGAAGTGATTGCAAGGCAATGCAACGCATATAGTATCTCTGCCTTTGATGTTGGGCAACCCCATGAAAGACGCGTGCATACATGGAGAATTCATTTCCATGCTTCATCACGTGAACACATTAAACCATCAATTCAACTTCTCGCGCTCACGTCCTTGATGCCATTATCGTTTATAAGAATATGTGTCGGTATTTAAAAACATGGCAGGGCAGTATATTTTACATTGAAATGAGGGGTCACATCTCTGATAGTGAAAATACTGTATATAGACTGGGAATTAAAATGAAGTATAGTCTATGCATAATAAATATGCAAGTAGTAAATATGCTTAATAAGTGCATATTTTACAATAAGAAGCCAGCAGCATAGAAAAATGTTTTAATGTTTTTGCTGCCAAAGAGAGCTCCTTCTCTGTTTTAATGACATGGAGTAACATATATCAGCACCATTTTAAATTTATAAAAAACTCCCCCTCAAAAATCAAATAAGAGACATGACATTGCTACTGGGTTTGGGCAGTGTAAGCAGAGGATAAGCGTTTATGACAAACAGTGTCATTTTGCGACTGAACAGAAGGCAGATTGGGACCTGGAGCTGGTGTCGGTGGTTGAAGGGGACTCTGGATGTGGACCTGGATTTAGACCAGACTCTGCAGGTGCTCCTCTTGAACGCTCGCCCGCCTGTAACATATTATTGTGACGTTACATTACAGACAATCATCCACTCCAAGCTCACTGTAAAGTATTCAGTAATACCAGATGTCTTCCAAGCCACCATGAAAATATTACTGAAATGTCATAGGAGTAATACGCAAACATGTGAACCTTCTGTAAATGTTTCACTACTTGCTGATCCTGCTTTCGTTCTTTGTGCAGTAAAGCTGAATAATATGACACATCCCCCGCTGACTCATTGAATTATATTAGGCATTATCAATAACACATTTTCCATTTGGGCTTGTTATTTTTATGCACCCAGAACTGGACCTGGGTAAGTAAGCCACTCAATAAAATGAGGCAGTGAGGCATTTTCTCTTCCAGGATGATAGCGGGAGCGTTCCTCCTCAGATTCTGTCAGAGGCAGTGGTGGTTAAGTAACATTGTACAGATGAAGTTCTCTTAAAGTGTGATGAGATTCGTGATATCAGCAGCCTAGGTGGCTGGTGCAGGGCTTATTTTGAAGTAGTCTCACCTTTCAGTCTTACTCCTGCTGGCCTTACACGTACAGCACACACAGCCGGTCCATACCCTTGTTAAAAATATATTACTTTTACTTTTATTTGTTACTAAGGCTGGATATTCGAAAAGATGGACAATGTCATTCCTCTAGATAAGGTGACTACATTTCAATTCTCACAAATGATCAATATTAACACTCACAAATATTAACACACAGAATATTCATCTGTTAAGAAAAGCTGAAATGTTCCTGAACAGACTGTCCACTTTGTGTTTGTCTGTCCAATGTCTCGCAAACATGCTCTGAACACGGTCGTAACAACACACATTTTGTTGTGTGCGTATTAATTCTCATGTTTTAAAAAATAGTTTCACCCTGAAGTTAAGCTATGGAAGGTAAGCAGCTGATACTCAATATCCTAATAGCACATTAGAGAGTAAGCGGATTTTCAATTTCATGGCAGAACGCAGCTTTTTTTTTTTTTTTTCTTGTCTGCACCTGTTCTGAAACTGTGCGCGCAATCAAAGCGCATTCAAGCATCCTTTTGATATGTGAGATGGCTCTGAGGACTCAGGAGTTAGTTCCCACAGGCAGAGTGAAGCACCTTTGAGCCCTAATGATGTAAACTGGTGGAAAAAGAGTACAGTCTGCCGTGGCATCAAGACTTAATTGCTCTTTCAACGAGGTTGCATGTAAAGCCGTTCTCCTGCTCCAGGACTTAATGAGAGCGCTACCAGCGTGCTGCAGTCGACTCACCTCTTCACATGTTACGGTAATGATAATTAGAAATCACTTGGGTGCGTACTGGCTTGGAGTAGTCCCAAATCAAACCAGCAGATCAACGTCTGTGCTGGCGATGTTTGTGGTTATACTAGTTCCAGCAACGGAGCATGAAGAGAGGAGAGCCTGTGGTGAAGTAGGCAAAACATCAATTGCGCTCACTTCCACAACATATGTACACATATGCTAGCATGCACCTGTGCACCTGTGCACCGCTGACTTTTCCTGTTTCCCTCCGAATACCTCTCCCTCTTATTCACACACAGACACACTGCACATGTATATATAAATGCAGAATGTATGCACAGTATAAGCTGGCAGCATTTTATTCCACACTGAGCACACTGTAATACTAGCGCTAGCATTTATTTATTTACAAATTTTGGCACAGAAACTTAATACATAATTTGATGAGGGAGAGTGGAAGGCAAGTCTTTGTCTCCATTTTGACTTCTGTTACAAAGAGATAGAAAACAAGCCTCAAAGAGCCAAATGGAATCAATCAGGGCAAGCATGGCTGTCAAAGTGAAACAGGGAAGAGACATTTTTGAACGTTATAATTCTCAATACTGTAGCGTTTGTGCCCTGGGTTATGAATTACAATTTAACAGCTTATGATAGGTGTGAGACATGAAACAGGAACGATGTGGTAGTTCTACATAGTTGGTCCTTTTAACCTTTTTCACAAAAAAATGATCCATATTTCAGCATCACTAATCCTAATTATCCCTAATTATAGTGATTGCACCCCAATTATCCACTAATTACTTTCTCCTCTTTCTATGCAGTAAAATGTATAAATGACCTCATAATACAGTTAGCAAGATGCTCAAAGTCTTTACAGTCAAGCATTTGCCATTATTTTTGTGTTCCCATCTATTGAAGTATGAGGGTGGTGGCCTCTACAAAGCAATCCAGAAGGTGTCAGACTTTCATGAAAGTGCTCTTTCATGAAAAATGTACGGATAGCTTCTGTCATACTTTCAAATGATAATTGTGCCATTTGATTCACTTTAATATTTGCATGTGTTAAGTTGTACTTGAGAGTGAGAGAGATTTTTATTCAAAACATTAAAAGCGGACATGCCAATTTGAGGACCAAATCTATCTATCTATCTGTCTATCTGTCTGTCTGTGAGGGTGTGTGTGTGGGTTAACATAATCACCAAAATACTGCAGACTTTTTCTAATGTTTTTAGCCTTCAAACAGTCCTGTAAATGTTATGTAAGGGTAAGACGAAAGATGACTTACAAAGCACTTTAGTCAACTTTTGCTATAAAACTGTAAAGCACAGCGATTACAGTGTATAAAGAGGATTAAGCGGCTGTGATCTACAGTGCTACAAGGAGCATTACACAAGTCTGCAGTCTGACAATAATATAATGTAAAGTTTAATGGAGCTTTAATCGAGACTTGATCTGAGCAGCTTTTTAAACACAGTGTTCTTGTTTGACAGAGAACACTGGATGCATTTGTCGTTGTATGTTGTGTACCTTCACCTTGCATCCATCATTACCTGAGTGACTGCTCGTGGCTTATGTTTGAAGCCAGCAGCTGAGATAATTGGGCATCACTGTAACTGGTGGTTGGGAGTCCATGATCCAAAGTCACTGGTGCAATTTTCCTGTCTCATTGTGATCACATTATCAGTGAATGAAATTTCATTATGTTTTGATCTGATCACACAGAGAAGGACCAAATTAGAAACAAAGCATCCCCGATCATTTATCCTTCAGGACGTCAAGCCTTTTCTTCGGAGCTGTTAACACTGAAGTGTTTTCCTGTCTCAGCTCTCTGCAGATTGGTATGAACCCTCTCCATCTGACGATGTACTGTCAAAATACAGTCACTTCACTGATGTGCTTTGTGGATTTACACTCGAGAATTTATCACCTGACTAGCTAGCTTTGCATTATTCATGGAGCAGGGCAAGTGAGACCCCAATCTGAATGCAGACAATGTTGTCTTCACACTCAGAGCCATATGACAGCATTGTCTCCACAACGCCCTTGTTAAAACTCCGCTTTGGGTAACAGGAGGCAAAAACAACCCGTAGCCTCATTACAGCCTTTGCTGCATTTGTTGAGCTCTAACAGTGGATAAAAATGTGAACTGTCGTTTTAATGTCCTTTGCAAGAGTTTCTCATTCATTTACAACAAGGAAAGTCAGCAACATGAAACTTAGGGGTGTACTCACTTTTGTTGCCAGTGGTTTAGACATTAATGGCTGTGTGTTGAGTTATTTTGAGGAGGACAGCAAATTTACACTGTTATACAAGCTGTACACTGACTACTTTACATTGTATCAAAGTAATAGTAATAGTAAAATAATAAGTATAATACAATATTTACAAAAATGTGAGGGTTGTACTCACTTTTGTGAGATACTGTAAATATGTAAACAGTCAACATATGCACACTGACAACAAATCTATTTTTTAGCTTAGTCAAAATTTTCAATATTTCATATTTCATTACTTGCTTCATCATATAGGTTGACAGAGTAAAAGCTGGGTTAAATGCTATTAAAACTGCTCAGGACAGTTTTTAATAAAAAAAAGTGTGTACCTTATTAATATGCACAGTTATGAATTGTCTCAATGAAAAAGCCCAATATTGTGCTCTAATCAAGAAAGGGACATGAAGATAAAAGCACATCAACTGCAGCAGGCCGCGGGATATATTATATAAATAAATTATATAAATGTAATCTGAGCAGAGGTCTAATCAACCACAATAACTGTGTGTGTGTGTGTGTGTGTGTGTGTGTGTGCAAAAAAAGTGCACTTCACAGGTGTGGTAACTTTCTGTAGTGAATGCTCCTTCCCCTCTTCAGAAGTTAAATGCTACTTGGCTGTATGAGATGGTTATTTCTCGCAGGTAACTGGAAACAGGCAGAGCTGATCAATTCACTTCAAACCTCTGCAGTGAAATAATTGTGTGTATAAGTTGACTTATAAACTCAATCAAAGGTGTTTTTTTTGTCCGCTGTGACGATATTTTGAGGTAATTTTGAGGTAATTCATCCTTTCTCAGAAATGTGTGTTCATTCGTTCTGTTTATTTACTGCATTAAAAAACACTGTACATTTTATTTGTTGATGGAAACAGAAACCTTGTTGGTATTACGTTTATGCCGCACAAGGTTAAAGTAATTTTAATATCATCATGCGGAGTCATTATCTGCAATAATTACAATCAGTAATGGAAATGCTAATTGTTCTTACGTACAACATACAGGCTCTCATCTGCATCAACAGGGCACTGATGAACAGATCATAATCACGTCATAGACAAATTAAAACCAACAGACGAGACAAGTCATCAGGTTTTATCTGCGGTGACAGTCTGCAATGAGTGGCTGGCAGAACTTATCTCGTTGGAATAACTTGCTCGTTATACCTTTCCGATCATCCCAGGGGATTCAAGGCTTTAGAGATGTATACATCAATGAAGTATCAGCAGTCCAGAGCAGTCTTGTTAAAATATAATTGGCTATTCTTGTAAGCTCTATTCATACACTCGCTCTTACCACCACTGTACCAACTGCCCTCCCAGAGTGCCTGACACACTAACCTTTTCATAGTTGTCTCTAAATGGCAAAAGATCAAAAAATAGAAGGAGTCACTGAGCAATCTACCCCTGGGTCTGACTTTATATATTCTTGTTCCAAATAGTTGCCCGTAACCAATAAATCCACGGTAGGCTGTGATACAGTATATCCAGAACAGTCGAGATCTGGGGAGTAATATGGTTCCTGCAAAATAAGACCAATCGACTAAGTGTTGTACTTAATTACAAGAAAACTACTACAGACCTATTTAGCAGTAAATGCAAATAAAGGCGATAGACCCAGTGGACCAGTATTGTTTGTAATGAATAACTGTCAAGAACCCACCTTCAGGGAAATATGGGCGCTAATGGTTTTAGCAGTGCAAGTCCTCAATTTATTACAGCAAACAGGTTTTGATGGTTTGTTTCATTTGTGTTTGACAGCGCTTTGTAAGTGTTGAGTAAGGCCCTATTACTGTCAAGATGATATTTGTGCCCAAGGGAATTCCAAAACCAGGCTAAAAGTGGGGGTCTAGGACGACTCAAGACCAGTGTGGTGCTGTAGACGCAGTAGACGACCCTTAATGAATTGCTGAAGAATTATTGAAAATGACACACTGTTGTATTTGCAAACATGCAGATTCCTTATCATGAACATCAAACTAATCAATGCTTACAAGTGAACTTATCAGCATGAAAGGTATTGTCAGGGCTCTGCAGATGCAATCCCTTAAACTGTTTGTTGTGCGATGCTAATCATCAACGTTGTTATCGTAATAAATAGAGGTGCATAGGGGAGGACGAATTACAATAAGAGCAAATACATGCAGGGAAAGAAGCCAGGTCCTGAATCCGCTTCACGTCAGTCGAAAAAAGACGAGCTGACGAGTGTTTCAAGAACACCCATAGTTTCAGTCAGGCCAAGAGAAGATCAGCAGATTGTTCTTTTCTATTGTTGGATCATTATGACAGCTGTGGTCCCAGGCTGTTCGTGGCAAGGCTGACTGACAGGCTGAGCGCCGCGGAGCTGACAGGCTTAGCACGTCCATTGGCAGATACAGATGTCACATGCACCACAGGTCCGTCTTGCAGCTGGGAATGGAGAACAGGACGGTCATCACCAGAGGGCTGAGGGAGACACGGGGCAGTTCTCACAAAAAAAAAAAAAGATACAGACTACTCGGTGACACTCATCCTTTCTGAGTCACCAAGTGGGTCACGGTTCTAGCAAGTTTTAACTGTGCTGAAAAGTGTGTTTCCACCATTGTGCTCTAAACAAGCCTGCACCTGTTTGGCTTTATGTACATACTGTAACATGCTGTCATACCAACCACGTGTCACCATTGGAGATGCAAATGAGACGTTGATTAAATTCAAGAATGGGCCACCAATTATCAGGCATGTAATGAAGAAGTTGTAAAAGCTGTCTCACTGTGGCTGACTTGTGCGACCTAATTAGATGTGACAAAGTTCAGCATCTCTTGGGGGAAGGATTAAGAACACATTGTGGGATGCAGACCGTTTGGACAAAATCGATTATGACACTAATCCTTGATGAATAATGAATATGGTCATTTACCAAGAATGCTGCAGGGAGAAGTTCATTGTGTGATGATAAAACGATGCTTGAAGAGGTTTGCTGGAATGGACCATTTACTAATACATGGTGGTAATGATAGGAACCTTCTCTGTGATGATAATGTGTAGTGCCCCGAGGCACCTCCTTCAGACCTTTTCAACCCACGGGTGAAAAGGCCAATCCAGAAAACCCATTTAACTAATACAGTTGAATCTGTGTGAAATACCTGATGCGAAACACTCCGTGACACAGGTAAGTTACCCGTTCCTCTGGGAGGATATAAACTCACTTCCCTCAAGCTGTGGCGCTTAAATAATTTAACACATAAAAGACTACGTGAGGGATGTGTTGACTGAAAATCAATTGGATGTCCACAGCCTCATATGTCTTTTTCGCAGCGTTGGCACCAGCACTTCTTTAAAAGGTGCAATAGGTTTTCCCTGCAGGGACTCTACTCAAAAAGTACTTTGAGAATCCAGTGCATAACAACAGTCTATTTCCCATAACATTTGAAAAAACATTTCAGAGACACACCTCGGCATCACTGAAGCTGGATGTGCCTCTCTGTTACGCCAATCATTAAAATTTTATCCTTGACTGTGGAAAGCAGAGGTAGCAAAGACACTACTGTGTGCCTCAACATGATCCAGCAGTGACTGTTTCCAGCAAGAATTCAAATTTCAGAAAGTGAGCCCTAAACTTTTGTTTTGTACAATGTCGGGTAATCCTGTAGGATTGTAATTATGGAATAGGAGTTTGTTTGAGAACAGTGCTATTTTGGAACTTTGCAATCCCTTTAGACTCTACAACAGACTCATTATAATCCTAAAAGTCATAGAGACTTTGCAGTTGGGACACAAAACCCCAAGCAAACCAGAAACAAGTAGCCACACATTCATAAGTCTGACACAATTTTTCTGATGATGACTGACTGTCCGTCCTAATGAACAGATGAGTGTCATTGTCTCTGTCTATATACCTTTTAATAATACGTATCGCCTTGGTTACCTTATGTAGACAAGTATACAGGCTTTAAAGCTGTCAGTAGGATTGAGAAGACTCTCCCTGCAGAGTCACTCGGTCTAATTCTTTCTTTTTCTGCTTTTCTTCATAGTTTTCTTCACTTTAATTGTCTTTGTTGTGTTGGATGGACAGTTTTTTGCTGCCCTCAGTGTTCAGAAGCAGGTATTGACACACCTTTAGATACTCTGTTCTAATTGGTTGTTTTGATGTGGGCGTGGTGGATTCAGGTGTAGCCAGATTTTTTTTTTCACAGATTATCCGTCAGGCGATAGTGACAGTTTCAGGAAATTTGATTAAAAGTTATTTTTGTACAGGTCACCTGCTGTAAATTAAATGATGAGTTATTAAGGTTGCCCTTGATTACTGAGCTGATAGATGTTGAAACCAGTGTCACGATTCAATTAAAGATCACAAAGATTTTTTACTTCAGCACAATAGGTGCTCTTGAAAAAAAATCAACACAACATGTTACATCTGTCGGGTCTTCAGAAACAGTGAATGTGCAATGACTGTGTGTGTGTACAAAGGCTGTCCTACTTTCAGCCTCAGAAATTCAGTCATTCTAGATTTAAAGGCCACGCATCCTAAATGTTGCCACCTGAAACACATTTCGAAACCAGTCGGTAGGAGCGTGCGGGTGTTAAACCAAGGATAAGACCTGCTTTTTTTCTATATCTGGGAAACTGACATGGAATAATGACACTGAAGGCTCCCCTATTTGTGTTTCTCCCCTCTGTCCTCCTACACTCTACTCAGAAGATTCATGGATACAACAGCTTTGGCTAGATCACTCAATTTGTAATATCACCAGAGCTGAACTTCTGATTTATGAACAGTCAAGGGTCTACAAGAGGCCATTAACAATAGGGAACGTGCAGGAGTGAGCTGTGTATAAATTAAATTAAAATCCAAGATTATAAGTCTTATAATTTCTAGGTTCTCCGTCAAGATGGTTTTGCTGGTATGAGAAATATTCAAGGTGTGGTAAAAATAAAATTGCAGGGCATACAAGTCGTTATTTTATTCTGCATGAAACTCGTGAAGAAAATGCAATACAGTCATTTCATATTGATGGTAACAACATAAATTAAGACAGACATTCGTGCAGCATTCAGTATGTTAATGCTCTGCATGTGCGCTGCTTATATGAGGGGTGTGTTTGCATTTCAGAGAATACAGAGCGGGCTTGTGCATGTGTATCTGTGTGCGGTACGGTCTGTGAGTGTTTATGAAATGCAGCCAGGCTCCACTTCCGTTTGTTGATTTTGATTAAATTCCATGAGTTTGGACAGAGACACTTCACAGAGCATAATTCTGTTTTGCAGAGACACCAAAAACCCAGCGAGGCATACTTTCAGGGCCTTGGAAGTTCCACAACGTCAAAGCGCTGATCCAAGCATTTCCATCTCAACAATGGTTGTAGTAATTTAAATGATTTGACAGGTACATCCTCTCTCTTGACAGAAGCAGGCTATTACAAAGAGTCTGTGATTCACATATGGGCTGAGTTAAGGCAGCGTTTCCAGGTACAGAGGCGCACAATCCTTTTCATTCCCCTGAATCTGCAGTTGAAGCCACAGTGAAAATTTTCACCATGCGAGCGGACAGCACAGCAGATGCTCAAACAAACATGCCGCTTCCTGCTTCAGCCACCTGCTTCATAAAACTACCATGTTGGCCCAAGGATTCACATACCATATTGCAGTTGTCAGGTGAGAATCTGGCAACCCAAATAAATAAAACGGTGGAAAGAAATATTGTAGTTCCTGCTAACACCACCAGAATGCAGTGTCTCTTTTGGGTTATCCCTGTCTGCAAGATTGGGAACAGATGAGGGCAGACAGGGAAGCCATTTTGTTCCTCACAACACTGACGCTGACAGTGGCTCTTGATGAAACGTGAGACATTTCTAAGGGCAGATATAATATAAAATGTGTACTTTTAGTCAGCAGCACATGCATTGAAAAAAGTGAAATGTAAAATCACATTAACAGATACTGCCAGCTGAGAGAGATTTTTTTTTTTTTAATGCGCACTTACCGGTGGTCAGAAGGATGGAGCTGAGGTGGGTGGAGATGAGGCTAAAACTGCATTGAATACTGGGAGCCACGACAGCATCACTGCAAGGTTATTCTTCTGGCAATAGCGATGGAATAAAGGCATATTATGTACTGCCATCTGTGTCCAGCGAACTACACCAACTCAGTTACAGGCCCACACATTCAGCTGTTTACGCTGAGCTGGATGTGCAGGCCACGAAGTTAACTACACGAAACTGAAGTATTTTTAAGTAGTCAACGATCAAGCCTGGAACAGAAACAAAGGTCAGAAATAAAAGTCATAGTTTCAGAAACATCTCCTTGGAGTTCCTGAGCTGCTGGAGTCCAACCAGCCGAGCGGAAATGAGCGTGGCCAGATGATTATATCAAGAAACAAGGAGGCTCATTACTGCAGGTACCTTAGGTTATCTGACTTGTGGTTGGTAACGACTCAGTCACTCAACCTTGCCAACCAACACCTCCCACGCAGCAAAGAGAGGTTAGCGCGAGGTCTCAGGAGGAGCGTCATCAAAGAGCGTGAGCGGTAATAAGTGGGCAACAGCTTAAGTAACTAGATGCAGATGAGAGCTTGTACGACCTCAACCTTGAGCAGTGACGTGAGAAGTCAGGTTAGAAGGTCAAGGTCGTCCCACTTTTGACAAATCAGCGTGAACATTTACAATCCATAAAATACATGGCTAACTATGTTTTTATTCCTATAATTACTGACTAACTTGCTGCCAACTTGTCGTCTGCCCATTGCTCGTTACCTTGCGTGGCCTTTAAAGCATATTTACTAGTATTTTATTAGCAATGTGGCATGATTTTCTGGTCTTACAACTGTGCTGTATGGTTGACATGTCAGGTGACTTAACATTTCATCAGATACAACTCTCTGATTGTGATATTTTACTTTGGGTGTTTTTGGTATTTACTTGTATTTGTCTTATTTATTATTGCTGTAATGTGTATTGCTCTGTGTGTCTGCATGTGTGCTGATCCGTGTCGCTCTGCACGGCTCTTGAGAAAGCTCATTTCTGTTCCTGTGACTGTTTTTATGGCGTCTTGTGTGTTGTCCTTACAAATAATCATTTTAAAAAGTGCCATTTCCTCTGCTTGTATGTTTCTCTTGTCCCGATCTCAGCTCGCAAGAGTAGACCCAGATAGCTGCAGCAGAAATGTTTCTCAGGATTTTGCAGATACTGGATATTTCTCCAGAGTTTTTTCTCAGCTGTCATGTCTCTTACATGATGCAGCATTCAGAGCTGCAAAATCCAAAGACCTGTTTCATAGTGTATGTACACTGGCATGCCAGGAATCTTTTGACCAGAGAAAGAGAAAGTGTTTTACTACTGAACAATGCTGATTTGTCTCCTCCTTTATTGTGGAGACATATGACAGCTGAGATTTAGGTGCTATCCTCTGCCAGCTGTAAAGAGGCAAGACATGTAGCATACAGTATGCCAGTAGACTGAGAAGTGCAGAGAAAAATGACAGTTTTAGCAGCCATAAAGTGGAACTCTTTCAGGTGGACTGTCGTAGAAAAAAATCTAGGAGATGCTTGAACTGACAGAACAGATGACAATCCCTTGTGTCACCTTAACTAGGAGCATTTGAACATCACTACATTGCCCACCTCGCTGCATTTTGATGTGTAGTTTTGCCCTGGGCAAAGTAACACCGGGGCTTACACTGTATCCAAGCAGCTGTTGGCAGGGGAGGCCCAGCCTGACGGGATTCTCCAGGAGTTTGATGGGTGTATATCACCATGTGTAAGTCATCAGGAAAGCAATTGCATTAGGTACATATTTAGTGAAGGCAGGTATCAAGTAGGGTTCAGTGGGTGTGTGTGACAAACTCCAGGCTTTCGAGCACTTTTAGGATCAGAGGTAAAAGACCCACCAATAAGAAGGTCAAAGCCATCATTTCTCTACTCAGAGGGTGACCCAGAGTTAAGATTAAAGAGCCAGTTTGTAAGATTAGGAGAAAGAGCTCTTATTTTGAAAATTAGAACGAGTATATGTTTTGGCTTCCTTCCCCTTTCTCTAAGGTGACACCAGATCACCTTCAAACTTGGTCTTATTCTCTCTCTCTTTAACTCACCTTTCCTCATTGCTCCTCTGTTTACTTATGTGTCCTGTAAACTGTTTTCTCCTTGCTTGGTTGTTCGGTTGTTATTAATCCACCGTCACGGCTGCTTAGAGTTAGCGTCAGAGTCTGCGCAGGAGCAGAGATTGACGCTGCATCAGATACTATGTTCTGATTGGTTGTTTTCATTCAAGCACAGTAGATTGGAAATGGCCTCAGAGGCAGAGGGTGGAGTCAGAGGAGCCAGATTTTTTTGACAGATCATCTGTCTGATATACTACTGTCAGAACATAGAGACAATTTTATGTATAAATTATATGTAAATAAAGATATTTCATATATAAATAGGACTAAAATACATTTTTAAATAAGGTGTATATCTTGTATGTATAACTTATCATTGTTATATGAATGCCATTTAAAGTCACTGTCTCTTACTTCCAGTGTGCCTGAAGGAAATATGTCACCACAGGTTGCATCACTGAGGCAGAAGAGTTTCTGGGTTTGAATGTGTGAGGATTTAGAGCAATGTCAGTGATGTGTTTTTGTTAAGATCTCAGGACAAGTAATCCGATTAAATATTTTTACCTCATGGTGGGCTAAACTTCTTATAGTAGATTTGATTTTGATCAAGCATGCTTCAGATAATAAAAAAGTTGTCTGATGTTGCCATGTTACCTGCTTTGGCAATGTTTGCCTGAAGAACTGTGTGCTGAGGAAGAGCGGGGTCATTCAGGAGCTGTGCAAGCTACATGGGATGAAGAAAACTTGTGCAACATCCCATCCTCCTCAAGGGGATTCAGCAGGACGCTCTATAACCTGTTATGCGCTCTGGAAATAAAAAGCTGTTTCCTGAGCCAGTAGTCATTGCATACACAATAAAGCCTCATACTTTTACAAGAAATACACCGTGTTACCTTATTTCTGTGAAGATTCTCAGTCATTCAGGTCATGATAATTCCTAATGCCTCGTGGATAAGAGGTGAAACATCTTCAAGGACTTCAAGCAAGTCCTGTTGACTTCCTTTAGACTCATACAAAGGATGTTATCTTATGTTTGGAGTACCACCAGACCTCTTTGCAGAGCAGCAGCAAGCGGTGGATAAGAAAAAATGTTTGGTCGTGGTACATTTTAAAGATCTAAATGAGGATCATACTTGGTATCTGGTGTCAAAGTCCTGTGCTTTGTACGTGCACCATCCACCCCGACAACCTCCTTGCTACCTTGGTGGTACACAGAAAATAAACGTAGCACTTCATTCATGAGAAAAAAAAAAAACACATTGCATCTGAACATAATTAAAGCTAATTATGTTTGCTACCCCAACTTAATGGGGAAAACAAATTAGCACTATATTAAAAACAGAATTTATAGGAGTCGGTGGCCTACCCTCGATAAGATGCGAGATGCTTTGGGTGCCTGTGCTTACAGAGTAGTTTAGTTTCAGGACAACACAGACACATTAGAGCCAGTGAAAGGAGGTCTAATATGAAGGCCCACAGAGTTTATCATGCCATTAAATGAGCTCATTACGTCTCTTCTTGCTGACCACTGTGAGGGCTGTATTCTTCAGAAAGGCTGTAGATTAAATAAAAGTATAGCTAAATCACTTTATAGCCACTATCCTTGTCATTTCTGTTCCCGGTGTTCGTAATCTCCTTTTATGAATATGCACAAAAGAGTCTACTGCTGTGTGAGATAATATGGATATTTCACAGGGCAATTATCGTTTTGTTCTCAAATTGAGATACGTTTGCATCGGCAGCGACAAAGGTGCTATTATCCTCCCGATGACGCCGCAAAAGGAGTGGGTTGCGTGATGAGAGGTATTGTCCCTCTTTGCCAGGCATCACTTTTGTCAAAATGGTGGTTTCTCCCTCTAAATAGTCCAAAAAGAATGTACTTCACATAATTTTGAAAAAACAAACAATTCTCCTGGTATTCCTTAATGAGCAAAAAACACAATACTGTACATGTAAATATAGAACAAGCGAGGATAAAACACGAGCAGTAATTATTGATTCTGCAGTGAGTTGAGAGATTAAAAATACATCAACATCACCTTAAGCACAAATGAATATTTTCAGTTTTACTCCAATGACGAGTGATGCACAGCTCACTTAAGATATTGTTTCCTGTCAATTTCCACAAACTTAATGACCTGCTAATCATTAAGCTTTTATAAAAAAAAAAAAAAAGGTATGTTGTAGTTATGTTGCCAAGTCATTACATTTATTGAACTTCTTTGACCTCTTAAGATGTAAACTCATCTGAAAATATACCAGCTTAAACAACCTATGAATATTTCAAATATTGTTGCATGTAGAGTCATGGAATGAGGCATATGGTTAAATTATGCATCCTTGAGTGGGGAGCTCATTAGCCCCCAGGAGGTCCCTCTAAATAGACCACAGGCCTCATCGAGGCCTCCATTTAGAGACTATAGAAAGAAAATAGCTTCGAATCTGCACTAACGGTTCACAACCTGACGAAAGCAACCTGATAATGGCACAATAGTCACATAATGAAATCAAATTACAGGTCCCCGTCTCATATTGTACTGTCCATTTCCAACTGCAGGCTAAGCATCCATCTGTAAGTGATTCATAACAGCGCTTCATGAGTCATCTCCCCAAAGATTGTGTGTAATAAAGACTGCTGAAGAGAATAAAAGTGTTTGATCACGCATCCGTCCGGTGGCGTGACAGTCTAATCCAATAAGAGCTCCTTAAGGAGGTCACGCTGAAAACTTCAGGCTAGTCGCAGGCAACACAGAAAAAAATTATGGATGGTTATTTCCCTTAGTCACCACTACAGTTATGACTACTGTTATAATGAGGAAGATATGTCATTTCATAACTGGTAAGAAATTTCATCTCTAGACAGACAGCATGACCCGCCTGTGGGGGGCTGCTAACATGAACAATCTGTATGATGTAATAAGCAGCAAGAATCCTCAAGTCTACCCCAATAAATACTCATTCCCATTGTAGGCTGTTGTACAACAACAATCCCATTGCTCGCTGCAGCTACTGCCAGGAAAGACTACACGTTACTTTCTAACTGAAAGAGACTTGCACTCAGTGGAGGTGTAGAGTCCCTCTGGGAGCCCCATTACTCGTAACAATGCCACAACTCCTGCGTCTCACTACTCAGAGGGCGGACGCCTGGTGTGATATACACCTTCACATTAGCCCCTGACAAGAAGGGGTTGTTTTTGATGAACTGCAGTTCTTTGGTGACAGCCTCCTCTCTCATGAAGAATATTTACACAGCCACAAGTGGAGGGCTATAAATAAATTGCCTTGTGGTGAACCACAAAGTCACCAGACCTTTTCCTGCAGAGGAAGCAGAGATGAGAGGGATGACAATCTCTCTCGTCTCCATCTTACTATAATTGCAGCCGGGGATCAATTACATATAATGTCCTGAATAAAAGAAATTTCAGTTCAGCATATTCACGGCTTGTTCAGCTTGTCCCCCGCAGAGTCCAGTTTACTATAAAAAACCCTTCTGTGGTGCCAACTCTTTTCAGATAAAAGTTAGTGTTGGCAGCTCAGAAAGTTTCTACAGCTTGTCAGATATCATATTCAACATGTTGGTAAGAAGTATAAAGGGAGGGGTTGATGTGCGCGAGGGCTGCTGTGATCATCAGACATTTTTGGAAAAGATGAACAAGTGCACATTGCCAGGAGATACAGCGGCATCTCTGGCACCTCACCGAATTCATGCTGCTTTTGTTACGTGTCACAAGCCGCTGCAGATTTTTTTAATGTTGTTAACTACTGGTGCAGAGATGCCACGTTGGCAAGAAAACCATACTCTTTTTTTTGTGTGCGTGTACACCATTAGTCTTTTCTGTGCTCCGGTGATGTATGGTTCAATCTGAAATCAATGTCCTTACTCACTTGTTTCTATTGAGAAGTCCAAAAGATGCTCAGAATAATGGCAGACTTGAACATTTTCATAAGTTCACAACAACTTTGCATTCTCCATCTTTGATTATGATAAGGTAGAAATATCCAGAACAACAGAATAAGTGTTTCTATTGTTATTGTTGAGCAGTTGATATTGTTTTGTCAACTGCTGCTCCCAAGACCAAGGATGAACAGTTAATCTTAGTTGACTTATGTTGATATATAATATGAAACTTTTTATTTTGTAGGAATAACATGTACAGTGGACTGTTGTGCACATCATGATTTAGGTCCAATGATAATGCAGGAAGTACAGTCGTCTTTCTGTAGTGTACAGTAAAGCTTTCATCAGCTGTTATAAGTAACTTCATAATTTTATTGTCCCTTACCATGAACTATATCTAATCTTTACCATTTGTTTTAGCCTGCCTAACCCATATCATAACCATAATTATAACCACAATATATTTCTAAGCTAAATCATACTGTAGCTGCTACTTGTCTACTTGTCTGGTTATAGAGTTGATATACATTATTATTATTATTATTATTATTATTATTATTATTATTATTATTATTATTATTATTATTATTATTATATATTTGAAAAATAAAATAATTTTGATATATAATAGAATTTATGTATAATGGAGCTGCATTTAAGCAGTTTCTCAATATGGGAATTAATAAATGTATGTTTGTATGAACAGACAAGGTGTATGCTGCTGCTTGAAAGCCCAATAGTCAACCGCTGCATATTCTTCACAGAAGATATGAAGGCAGTTGGTCAACCACAGATCCGACATGCAACAGTCAAACGTACTCTGCCGATAAATCAGATCTTGATGTCTTTTTCAGTGACACGACTCAGCTGGCTCTCCTCTCTCTGTCTCTTTCTCAGAGATTCATACATAATTTTATCTTGAACCTCTCACATATAAGAAACAGACACAAAAATAATCACATTTTTTTATTGACAGTCTCCTAAAAAAAAAAGTGGGACAAAATTAATTTCTGTTTATGACTTAGCATCTTCCATAGTCCTGAGAAATTTTTCAATTTTGCTGGGACACAGCGTAATTAATATTGTATGACGGCAATTTGAATTCACCCGCCGCCATGGTATTCCAATAAAATAAGCCTCATATTGCCAAAACTGTGAGGATTAAAACCAGGTGCTCGAGGCCTCCTGAGCTTACTGCATTACATCTGATCACCACAATGAAAACGTCTGTGCCAGTTACATATTTTGAAAGCTCCTGGCTCAGCATGATAAAATATGTAGTAGGTGCATCATGCATTATACTGAATGGCTTAAATCAGGTAGCATGATGTGGAGGATTACTAAAAAAAAATCTTAACAATCCTTTCTCCTTCCCTGTTTGAACAACTGTCAACAACATTTTGTGCATTTGTGTTATCTGTGATTGGGTTTGTTTCAGACTTAAAAAATAAAGGAAATTAAAATCTTCTCAGTGATTGTCCAAGTGATTGTTTATTAGAGTTTTGATGGCCAGCAGGTTGCAAAGGTATTCTGGTGAACACTTTCACAAAAATAAACATGCTGTCAAACACACGAATCCCTGGGTTTTGGTTGTGACATTGATACGGTGCGCCAACGAGGTCATGTGTGATGTGTGTGTCTGTGTGTGTGTGTGTGTGTGGGCATTCGTGGATTTATAATCATCATCATTGTTAACTCTTAATTAATCAGACAGCACATTTCCTGCAAGGCTTTTTGTTTATTTGATAGTTTGCCGTAGGCCCGCTGTATCAGTACAATAATTTTAATAGACCGCGCTATCTCCCATATAAATCTTTGGAATAAAATGCAACCTGAATGCGCTCAAATGAGCAGACGATAAATGCGCTGTTATAAACAACTTCTCCTGCTTGCTCTCCTTCCTGCACCTCCCCCCCAAAAAAACAGCTCTTGTTATGAAAATGCCCAAACACAATGCTCCACTCTGCTTTTTTCTTTGAGAGTTCAGATAAGAGCAGCGGGATAAGTAGAAATTTACTGTGTGCTGGTGGAGTTTAAGATGAGATGGGAACACACTGCGTCTGTTTTGGAATTTGTGCTCATCCGCAAAACAGGGGTCCACATTTGCAGCGACTCGACAGAGGTGTTCTGGCAGTTTCACCCTCAAGCTTGAAGCACATTTTCATGGCAGGTGGTATTTGGTGATATCAAGAAAGAAAAAAAAATTCTTAGAGTAGTGGTAAGATGGGTTTTAGTTTCTACTGCTTGTAAATGGAGGGGAATGATTTCAGGCGCCTGACATTAATTCTGAATTATTATGCTTCTCCATCAGCTGCATCTTAGTCCTGTCTTTCAGTGGTGCAATGAGTTGCCCCCATCCCACCCCCCTGTGGAGCTGACAGGGGCGTTTAGAGTGGTCACCCTGAAAGCACATTCTTAAATAAAACACTCTCCTCTGTCTGGAAAGTGTCCGTGGTTGTGTTACCCGGCAGACAGACAGTGACGCTGTCGTGTGAAGCAGATCTTCCACACTCGTGGCCCTTAATTAAACACAAAGTGAAGTTTGTATGTGTGTGTTTGTGTGTTTGGGAGGGGGTGGGGGGGGGGTTGCAGTAATGTGCTGACAATCACACACTCTTTACTTCAATCAGGCAGGTTCACTTGTGCTGCTGTGCACATTGTAATTAAACTCTGCCTGGACTCACTGTAGAGTAGATTAGGACATCTGTTCATTTCTTTTCATTCAGAAGTTACTCACGGTGCAAGAAGTTACGGTGAGATATTCACGTGTCGAGGAATACTGATTACCATAGCGTGCATAATCAAAGCATGCAATATGTTAGACATCTTGGAGGGGAAACTGACATCGCTGTTTAAGTTCTCTGTGGAAGCTTTACCCCCCCAAAAAAATCCTCACTGATGACGCATCTTTGAGGAAATGATAAATAAAGACTGAAAGTATTCTGCAGCATTTCACGGAAAGCACATGTTTATATGGTGTTTATAGCACCATTGAGCAAAGTGGTCATGGCATGCATGCAGCAGTTGACATGCGTGCAACCAATCATATGATTTAAATACAAAATATACAAATCAGATAAATGTGTGTGTCTCCTTACGTCCCCGAGTGCTTATTTTCTCTGCTCACACACAGAGCTTTTATCCTTTATCTCAGATCTGACAGTGTCAGGCAGGGACAAACACAACAACAAATCCTGTGTACAATAAAAAAAAAAAAAATCTCTTAACCTTATACTGCTAATTATTTAGTTGTAGTGCATTGTGAACATTAAGGAAACGCAAGACAAGCTCCGCCCCTCCTCTAAACGTATAACGCCTAATTGATGAATAATACCAAGATTATTCTATATGTGTATTCACAAGCCACCAGATAAACACATAACAGTAATCTGCTGCTTTCTGTGAGAGAGAATGGGCTGCGAATGATGGGACCACATGGTGAGCTCGTCTTCATCTGGCCCAGCAGGGGTGCCGCTGGCCGTCCTTCTCATTCTCTGAACCCCTTGTCAGAGCACCACTTATCTGCTCACCCAGAATAGTGGCTGGCTTCTATCTGGGTTCATCCTCTTCGTCCCCCCCCCCCCACCTCACGCTATTCCACGGCATTCCTTTGTGAGGACGAGGGGCAGGCTAATACCTGTGCTATTTTGCAATGCTCAGGAGCATCTTATCGCACGCAGGCAAAATCCCTGGCCTGGGAAGGGAGCGACTAGGCCAGCGTTGTTGGGAAGGGGTTGAGGCTGTGGTAAGCAGTGGCGGGGAGGCAGCCTTATCTCAGCGTGAGCAGCCGTGGCACCCCTCCCTATCCGTCTAAACTCAGTGCAAGCCCTTCAGATTAACAACAACCGTCTCCTCCCTGTACCCCCCCCACCCCGCCCCCTGCACATGCCCCTTATCCACCATCCCTCGCTCACCAGCGCCCTTGAACAGACATCATTACAGTGATTATTACTGTTTATCGGGCTGATGTATACAGAACAAAGCACTGGCCTGTTTTGTTCAGGAGTAGCTTTGTTGTGGGTTTTTTTTTTTGTGTGTGTGTTTGTTGGTTCAAAGCTTTGTCATGGAGGTAACAAGGAAGCCTATCAAGTGTGTGTTAACAGGCCTTCTGGGGAGAGTACCTCCAATGGACAGTGAGCTGGAAGCGGGATCATATACAACACCCTTGATTTAGCGCGGCTTACTGTTTTACCTTTGTCCCCACTGCGGGAGTCGCTGGTTTCCTGAAGCTTCCTGCTCTGCGGTTTTATCTCTGCTCTTCTGTGGATTGTCCCAGCATTACGCATATACACACATGCTTCTAAATATTCTTTTTTCTTTTCCTTTCTCTCTCCGTTTTATATTTACGCGCATGTGCTTTGCTCCTTTGTCGGTCTATAAAGAATTTTACAATGACCCTGTTTGTTAAAAGCACCTTATAAATAAATTTGGGTGGCCCTGAATTGACTCGATATGCTTACAGCTCCCACAACACTGCACGTGTGGTGGAAAAATCCATTTTTCATTTTTGAGAAATCTGATTTGGGTTTTCATTACTCAATTATTCTCCGCTGAAACTTAACCTAAGGGCGATCTGTCATCAGAATGTGCACTACTCTCCAGACGGCACGATAAACTCAGTAACATTGGATTTCCCTTGTCTCCAGTGCTAAAATATGCAATTATGTATTTATTGCTGAGGAAGAAAATGTAATGCCAAAGGTTAAGGATTTATATTTTATGTACTGTGTCTGCACACCTTAACAAACTTTGTAATCCACAAAAGCCAGCCTCTTTTTACTTTCCCTTTCTGGCTGGCAAAACACATTTTGAACTAAGAACGGGGCATCTGTTGATTTGGGAAGACAAACAGGCATCTTAATTAAATTCAAAGTGGTTTATGCAAAAGGCATTATTCAAATCACACCGTCTGAGATATTAAGTTGGAATGCATTTGAAACGTGAAGTCAAATATACTGGAAGGGGAGGAAAATCGTTTAATTAAATCCCTATAGTTGTCATTAGCATGCAGGCTTCTGGAGCCCCGGTCACAGATTACATGTGATCTGCTAAAAAGCTGACGAGCACTTTTATTCAAAAGTTATTAACTTTTTAAGCACCCAATTACGTCTGCTGGATTGCAAGCACACAACTTATAATCTTCTGAGGCAACTTTGACTTAGGATCATTGTCCCTGTGAAGTATGGCCAATTAAGCCCTGTTGAGGCTGACAGAGGAAACATAGACCGCGTAATGTCAATACGACGCTTTTTTTTTCTCCCTCCCTCCGAAAGTTAAAGCGCAAATCTTCCTGCGGAAAGATTTACCTTCCCTCTGTTTATGTATAATTAGCGTGCACGGCAAAGTGAAAGGATGTTTTGGCTGATGATCGTACAATTAGCAAAACTGATTATTCAGCTTTCTTGTCGGCTTCTCGTGAGGCACAATGCATGAAAGCATATCACAACTGAAACTGTGGAGTTGATTTCTACAGACTACCAGAGCTTTACCATCACAGCATGGTGGAACAAATAAAAGGAAAAAAAGCCGGTTTCGCCTGATGAAAGGAAAGTTTGTTAGTCTGTTTACCTCTACCTTGACCAGAACGCTTTCTGTTTGTTGGACTCCTCACATCTGTCCCTTTACTTTGACTGCACTTAATTTACTCTCTCCCTGCAAAAGCTTTTGTAGTTTTATTTTGTTTTGGTCTTTTCATAACCTTGGTGAGCGCTGACATACTGTACAAAGCTTTAAACCATAAACAAAAAAAGAGCTATTCCCAGAAACGCAGGCCAGAACATCAGTTTACTTTTGCAAAATTAAGACAGCTACAACAACAGAGAGTATAATTTCAGGGACAGCATGCTGCAAAACTCTCATCTCACATAATACCAGTGTTCTGCAATTTCATACGAGCAGGGTTATTCTGTTTGCATGAGAAGCTGTCCGAGGAAACGCTGTGCATGACATGCTCACACGCCGCAGCGTTTTCCAGAGGTCAGTCTTGGTATTTGTTAACGCGCTGGAATTCCGCGAGCCAGGTAACAGAGGAGGCTCATGGCGTGAAATTGTCATTGCGGTGACTGCAGAGGACTTGAGGGACGTGGGTCAGTTGTCAACCAAATGACAGGGTAGTCCAATCCTTGACTGCCTCCCGGGGCGTCTGTCTCAGTGGCACACACACTTTCCTGCCAGGAGACAGTGTAGCACAGCCCTCCTAAGCTGTCGTGACTTATGTTGGGATCCATCCAGCAGCCTGTTGTCACATCTTCCTCAACTTTTTAACCCGGTTGCGGTCTCTCCGCCGTGTAAGTCCAAATCCTCGGCATTGATAACGCTTCAAGATTGATAAAGACGGCGCTGGAACTGGCCAGATGCGTGGACGCAGCAGGCGAGACAGAGCCGATAAATGAGCCTGAATGCACTTCAGACGGGGCACAAAGCGTTACTCATATCCACGAGACAAAAAACGTTGATTTACAAAACGGCTTCAGTGATTGTACTCCACTTAAAATCACAGGGACCATAAAAAGACAAAAAAGAAAGTTTGCCCTTAAGAATGAAAATTTAACACTTCTTCTGACTGAATTGTTTAACAAATTTAAAGCTATTCAGTGAAAACAGTGGTTGGTCTAAATAAATGTGTTCTGTGGTATGAATAAAGCCATGTCAAACATTTCATTGTAGTTACAGAATAGTGGTCACAACTTTTTTTTTTCTTTTTTCTTTTTGCAATCACACTTTCTTCATCCCACAACTTGCACTTTAGCGCTGATTTGAAATAACTCAGAGCGCGGTTGGTTAAAAGATCCTGGGCCGAAAAGACACTTAAATCCCCCAATAAGCTACAGTAGCAACCAGGCCTGACAGCAAATCTTCGACTTAAAGCTGACGTGAAAGTGAATAGCTCTCACCCAAGCCCGTAGTCTGACAAAACTATATTTGCTTTTAATCTTCTTATTGAGTCCGACGCTGGCCTTTTTAAAGACCAATTGAAAAAATGTAAATCACATACAAATGAGGCGTAATTCTGATTTCCTCAGTCCGCTTGTCCCTCAGTGACCATATCCAATTTTCAGAGTTATATTATCGGGCCTGGTGAAGTGGTCAGCACACTAAAAGGAGCTAATATCTGCCAGACCAGCTGCTCTGCCAGAGCACAGAGAAAGCTCGAATCATACTCTGCTCTGTTACCCTATTTAAATGGACAGACTGGAGCTAATTTTAAATAAAGTCTAATTACGGACATGCTTTTGAAACGAAGAGAAACATAAGCTGGGGCTACCATCTAGTAGCAATTATTCTGTGGCATAATGTGTCTTGGAAAACGGAGTGAAACAGACTGCAGCACATTAATCTGTCTTTTAACTTTCTTCGGACCGCACAAAGTCAAAGTTCATGGGTCATGTAATCATTTTCCCCGCTTTTGAAATTTTATCTTCGACGAAGCGTGAATGTGAAACAATGGCTTCAAAGCGCGTGCGTGTCCTCTGCCATAAAACACTGTCAAGAGATAAACCAACCTCCTGCCAAGTGCCCCTAAAATTAAATATTGAACCACTAAAATGGGAAAAATTCAGATGTATGTGTTTCATACAATATATTCTGCTCAGTGTGTGAGGGTGGAACACGGATGACTGATTAGGCTTTTATCTCCACCAGTTTCCACTGATTATCCTCAGGAGTGGAGAACATCAGAGAATTGAAAGAGACCAGGGAGAGTACTAACAATAGATGGAGTGTATAGGATGAATAGCAGTGTATGCGGGACAGGGAAAATAGTGCTCTTTCGATTATATTCTGGCATTTGATTGAGGGGTTGCGAAATTCTTGTTTATTTAAATGTCCCGACCTTCCGCCCAGCTGTTGTTTCTTTCAGGCATGTCTGTCCTTCAGCTCAGTGAAACAGGATGTGGGGGTGGCGTAGTTATCCTTTGTTCTCACATGGTATAATCCTTGCATCTTCAAGGCTTTTCAAATGTTATGGGCGAGTGCAGGAAAGCTGTGCTGCCAAACGTATTGACCACTGTAAAATGCAAGATATAGGACCGGCCATATGATCCATGCTCAGTAAGTGTTGTAATGTACTTACAGTAATGGTGTTATGTCTGTAGTTCAGACGGTTATTAACCATCAGATCGTTCAAAGTGCAAAGTGCTGGAAGACCGATCTCTGGTGCACGACTTAATATCCTCATGCTGCATCCTGCTCAACAAATGTTCTCATTAACTTCTGAAAATATGAGTGTTAATACGAGCATGTGTTAAAGTGACAAATGCAGGAGTGTGAAAAGGAAAGGTGTTTTTTTTTTTTTATTCTGGCGGGGGAACCACATTTCACCAGCTACGTTCTCTCCTACACAGTGCATCATTTCCATCACCCTCTATAAATTGACTTAATCTCTGAAACGATAAATACAAATGCACGCACGTCCCTGCAGTGTACTATTCAAGCGTTAACTACTGCCAGTCATGCCATGCTGTGCAGTGAAAGCCCACATAATGGCTGTCTTTGATTATGTGTGATTTTGGAGCGAAACTGGTTGTTCCTCCCTTTGGGTTTCTGGAACGCTTCCCACTGTGACGGCCGAGCTGGAGCCGTATGTATTGACGCAAAAAATAAACTGTGACCTCTGTCAAAAGGAAAGGTCAGAATCCCAAATGCTCTTTCCCAAAAGGCGTCCTGTCAGCCGCTATCACAAACAGTATTAACCCAGCTTGGTGGCACTCCTGCGGAAATCCCACCAGCAATTTTCACCATCTAAATGAACTGTCATTCTCTTGTCATAGTTAACTCTAACTGATTCTCGGCGACTAATCTCCTTAGCAGATATCCCAAAAGGACATAGAGATAAAAAAAAAGAGGAAATCTCGTGGAATGATTTCATAACAAATTCACATTTAGGTCATTTGACAGTCATTGTAGTTCATCTCCGCAGGGTTAAGGCTCATGACAGTAATATTATTCATCATTCTGAGCTGTGTTTAATGGACATGTTGACATAATCTGAATTAACCGAGGATTTTAAATGTGCGGCGCAGTTAAGTGGTGGACAGTGACGGCCATATTCCTTCAGTATTCAACTGTCATTCAACTTTAATGGCCTGGTCTTCTCCACTGTTGCTCGTTACCAGCTAGCTTTAACAGTTTAAAATGTCCAATTACGCAGTTGGATGACCATTATGACCGCATAAGCAAGCGACATGACTGAGCCATTGAAATTGGTTTTGCTGTGTGAAATAATCTGAAATCCAAATGGTATTATGCAAATGACGATAAATCTTAAGACAAAGAGAGCGACGCCGATTTGCTGGTAGCTCCCCCACATGTAAGCTCTGCCTCCCCTTTGCGAGAAACAAATTGTATTAACTGTAAAACGTGGGAGATAAGATTTGTTAGAGGAAGGAGGACATTCAGACGTGCAGCTGGAAACAAAAACTTTTCTTTTTTTTTTTTTATCCCCCCCTCCGTTTGGCTGTCACAATCACTCAAGCTCTTTGTCAAGCTTATTTTCATCGCCACATCTTGTCAGCGGTCTATTCATCACAGTCCACATCTGTGCCATGTGTGATTGATGCATGTGTTTGATGGCAGCCAACTGCAAAATACCTACATCGAAAAAAAGTGAGGGTGCTCTTCACAGATCGCCTTTACTTTTCGTCCTGCCTGATGTTTTGCTTGCACAAGCAGTCTCTCCCTTTCTCAACCGCCTGCATCAGTCATATCAGAGCCGCCTCTCGCTGGTGATGGCTCTGTAAATAATATCCTTTTCATGCAGGTAAACAAGACCCCGCACCCAGCGCCAACCATATTATTTTTTCTGTAAACTGATTTTCATTTCGCATTGCTGCCGATGAAGTTCCAGTCTGCGTCTGTTGTATGTTTTTTTTTTTTTTTTGCATCATCTTTTGCATCCGGGGGGAAACTGAAATACAAGAAGAAGCTGAGAATACAAGTGTACAGAAAACACAAGCTACACAAACATTTAAATGAGTGTTTTCCAGCCCTATTTTGCCAATGCAAAATAGTTGCTTAGAAACATAATTCACAGGAGATAAGGTTGCTGCCTCCTGCTATGTATTTCAGTATTGAATTTTTGACTCCATTTGAAGTGGTTCATTCTAGGCGAGTTCTTTGAAGCTGAATGTGCTTTATTCTGTGGAAGCTGGAAAGAGGTCATCATGTCCCAGTCATCCTAACACCTGTAAAGCTCAAATAGGTATATCGAAAGCCTAAATCTTACAGTCCGTCCTATACAGATATCTGGAGATGGTAACGCCTGGTGCAGGTGCTGATAAGACGCCGTTACAGGTGCAATAAGTAAGGTTTTTACCGCTCCACAGCACAAAGCGATCTTAAAAGATCTCTGGTGGTTTGATTGGGGTGCTAATCAATAACAATGACACAATGATTGCTCTGCCGGTTGCTGAGGTCCCTGAATTTTTCCAAGACTTTTTTCCGACCTGTGCTTTGTTCAAAACACACTTCCTGGCCTGTTTGGAGACAAAATGTATATTCCAGCTAAACTTGCAGTGGTGGACATTTCAGTTCGATTCCTGCTCTAATTAGCTCCCTTGCTTTATCTCGATGTAAAAATGTGGCTTTTGCTTGTGTCGATCATGGCAAGCGATGCCAGAGACCTGTCAATGGTACTATTTCTTGGCATTGATAGAGGTTGGTAATTGTTGACCGCTTACTACCCTAATTAATCAAACCTTAATTACTGCATGTCATATTATTCAATTTCTTATGCTAACCTGTGACTCCCAACGAGGACAGACTGAGCTGGATTGTTTTTTTCTGTCCCATTAGTGTCACACTGCAGCTTGTTTTCAGCTGGTGTGACTCTCTTCACCTCCTCGTCTCGAATGACATTGGACCATTTTTTTCCCCCACATCTTCTTAGTGAGTGATACAAGTGTTCCTCAATTAAGGATCTCATTAAAAGCATTTGATAAGCCCCCCTCCCCCTGGGGGATATCAAGAAACTCACTAAATCCCAAGCTAGGATAAAGTCCCTAACATTCACTGTCGCAGCACCAGAGCCAGGCAGATCTGAGGGCTGTTTGTATGTCTGGGGAGTGGCAAAAAGAGGCAGCACAGACATGACACGCTGTGTACTGTGGTAGTGATTAGTCTCTACAGTGCAGGATTTAATAGTGTGGATACAGGCTTTGAAAAAAAAAAAATAAATAAAAATAAAAAACAGCATGGTCCGCTCACCCTCCTTGACCTTCTCCGATGGAGGCACTTGACTAAAACAAATGATGAGCATTTGCTTTGGAGTCAGCGCAGGTAGCAGAGACACACAAACTCTTCAGGCATCCTGGATTGGCGGCATATTTTACACAGAGGTACAATACTCACCAGGCCCCTCAGCACCTGTCCTGATCATATAGATTGTGAAACAAACTCGCCACAAGAATTCTGACCTTGGTTGGATGGTTACCTGGTTACTCTGGAAATATTTGGAGGCACAAAAAGTAGAGCAAGGCCAAAAACTCACCGTATTTATCTGCACTGTGTATCACCGCTCACACAGCAAACGAACAAACAAACCTTCAATTACAGAGCAACACATGTGAGTACAGTGGGTTGACCTCGATAGTATTTACTTTCTTATTTTTCATAATCCCAGGTGTGAAATTATTTATGTATTGGTTTCTGTATTAACTCATGCATTAGGCAATATTGTGGTATGAATTTGCACAGCGAGAAGCTGAAAGTTTATTATCTGTAATAAGACTGAAGGCCAGAATATTGCACATTTGGGGATCTGTGAATTCATCCTGAAACAACACTGAAGCACTCTCTTAATTTATTTACCAGGAAGAACTGCTGATTATTCAACCACCACACACCACACACAGCGAGCGCTGCTGTAAATATTTCTGAGTGCTGGAAAAAAAAAGAAGTGAGATCTCGTTCCGACTGGTCAACAGTTGTATTATCTTTCTAGAGAAAATGGATGGCTGCGAGCTCGTATTTAAAGTATTAAAACTGTTCACATAGATTCGAAAGATTGTTAGATTTACTGACATCCAGTTCAACAGTCAATCTCACATCCAAAATGCACTTATGCAGCAAACCAAACACTCAGAATCAACGCTGGTATCAAAACACTGATGACATTTGTCTGCCAGCAGTAACACTTTGTCATTACACAATGACCTGAAACATCATTAACAACCAGCAGCATCACGACGTGTATCGCTAATGTCTCTGAAGTAGCTTTTTATCCGATTTAAATATATTTTTGCGTAAACCAAAATAACATTACAACAAAAAGAATGGGACCTCTTTGTCTTTATTGCATAGCTTCCTCATAGTATTTGCTCAGGCTGATCTCACAAAAATATGTGAAATATCCCCGACCTCTTATTACTTGAAGTGAATGTTTTTCAATTGGAAGTATCTCTTGTGTCTGTACTGCATGTTTTTTCTTCTGTCAGGAGTATAAAGAGGATCAAAGTCCGCCCGAGGAGGTGGTCGGGGTGGATGGATCAAACACAGGAGTCCAGAGAGGAGAGTGTGTGTCCCGTGTGAAAAATCACATATCTATAATTTTTCAACATAACCAGATAGTTTTGGTGCCAAATCTCAACCAAACTGTGACTGTTTTAACCAGATTGCAACCATTTTACAACATTAACCACATGACAGAAAGGTTTTCTTCTTCTGTCATGAGCACTTTGCGTTGTCATGGTCCTGCCCCGTGCCTCTGGTGTTTCCTGGTGATCCTGTTTGTCTCTCCCTGTAATTTCCTGCTCTTTTAGTTATGCAAATTTCCTGTTTTATTTTGTGTATTACCTCTCCTCACATGTCTGTCACTTTACTTCCTGCCCTTTACGCGTTCACCCATTCTGTTTGATTACCTGCTCCGCCCCAATTAGTTTCACCTGTTCCCATATTAGTCTCCTCACCTGTCTCCACTTCCCCATCACCCACACTATATATATCAATCCTTTTCCTTTGTTCTCTCTCAGTTTGTCTGGTTTGTCATGCCTCTGTGTGGTCCTGTGCTCTTGTTTTTGCCTGTACCTTCCAGTAATACTAATAATTAATCTACATCAGCTCTGCCTCTTTGCTGTCTTACATTTGGGTCCACCCTCCCATATACAACAGAAATCACCACAACCTTATTACGTGGTGGTTTCACATAATTTGAAGACAAAATATACCTGCAGTGGGTAATGCAGTGCTAAGTAGTTGTGGTCATTTCACATATTTCTGTGAAATCAGGTTGCATTTAGTGTCAGAAATGTTGCTTCGGTAGACTTCATTAATGTACATGAATTACTGTAATTCCAGTAGTGTGATTTGAAACAAAACAGTAAATATTCACTATACATGCTTGTATGTGAGGGCTACAGATATAGATATACAGCAGATATATAACCCTGTCCCCCTCAACATCTCACCTCATGTTCTCTCTTATAATACACGTGGGAAAGAATCTTTTTGCATGCCTGATCCATCCATGGCAATCTTCTACCGATAAGTCCAGACATCCAGGATTCATTGTGCCCAAGAGGGACGTCTAGTCATGTGGTCGGTGATCATAAACCTTCCACCTCCACGAGGAAAGTAATTCCTGTATGGGGGTGGCGACCCTCTATGGAGTCTGTCTGTGTCTCACTGGGCCCATGCTTATTGAGAAAAAACTAATTCCAAAGATTTGCCCTTTTAGAGGAAATAAATGGCATGAAATTCATAAGCATAATCACTTGGGTAGGTGCTCAGCTAAAACGGGAGTCAGCTGTTATTCATCTTCTTTTTTTTTTTTTTTGTTGATTTAGCAGAAAAGAGCAAATTGCAGTGTTATTTAAAATAAGTTTGTGCTATGTGTATGTGTGAGTATCTCTTGCTATGAGTGAAATGAAAATTATTTTAGCTCCTTTTTTTTTTTTTAACGTAACATCAAATTTGAATTTCTGAAGGTTTTGAAACAATCATAATCAGTCATTCATCTTACTCTAGAAATAGATATTACCACTCCTAATAAATAAAGTTTATAACTTGAGACAGTTTTTTTTAACATTCCATTTGTGATGAACATTTTGGCATTTGCTGCATACAAGTTCAAATGCAATGAAAACAGAAGGAGACAAAAAGTATTTCAGACATTTGTTCCATCCTCTTGCAGCATTGCCAAAAAAAACTGGAGCTGAATTCCAGAGAGAGCACTTTAACCCGAAGCTTTTCTCCTTGAAACATCAACCACATTTAGTTCTAACAAGATGAAAAGTCTTAAGCTAATAGAGGCCTCAATGTTCATTACGTCCGATTACATCCCACGACATACGTGAAAATGTCGGATTGTTTGGGCATAACTGCATGTAGAAACATTTAAATAGCAAATAGTTAATCGCAATCTTTCCAGCACATTTAGAAATTTCTGTGATATTAAATGAAAACGAGTTGCACAAGGAATATAATATATGGCTCTGGAAAAGGTATTTAAATTGTCACTGTGGTCATTTGAAATATTTGAATGACAGCTCTTTACAGAAAACGATCACCGCATGTAGATATAAGGCACTTTTAATTTCTTAGTCACTGAGAGAGAGAGAGAGAAAGAGACATAAAGAAAGAAACTCCTTAGGAGATTGTCTTTTACACCACTTCTTGTGCCATAAACTGCAGCTTTTCCATATAAGAAAAAGTACGCTATTATCATTTCAAAAGCATTGTGTTCTCTAACATCTCACAGTTCAACATATGAAAAAGCCTAAACAAATTCACTCTAACAGACAATCACATTACAGTCGCCTCCTCCCTCCCACCACGTCCACCATGATGCATTTGCTTCTCTCAGTTTCGAGGAAGTTGAAATGCAAATATGAATCTAATATGCATCATCGCAAAACACCTGCTCCATAATTCACCTTTTGATAATGCATTTTGTGGCTTATTTCAAGACTATATTCAAAATAACTCATGGACAGAGACTTTAAGCAATAGATAATGAGGATTAGACATATGTAATTATAATTGTAATGCCACAGTGAGTGAGCATATTCATGAATATCAAAATGCCTCAACAAAGCAGTTATTCTGTCAGGGCGCTCGCACAGAGTAGCTATTGTGTGATTCTTGCGACCTGTTTTAAAGCTGCAGGAACAGAAGTTCACCAGTCTTGACAGAGACAAAAGCTCAGATGTAGCAGTTGTTGCTTACTCTGCGGTACGAAAAACACAATCTGATCCAATTTCAAGAGGTTCTGCTGATTTCTCAAACCCTGCGATGGCTGTTAAACATACTGTAACATATGTTCGGCTGATTGAGGAGAGTCGTTCGCAGCCTCAAGGCTCGGCAATCGGTTAAGGCCGTTTAGACAAGTAGGTCAAATTCATGTTAACTAAAGTCGTGCAGAGTACCGCTTACTGCAAAAAGTCAGCGAGACTTTATTGGTTTAATTAGTCATTTGTAATGCTATTGACCTGCTCTCTAATGTAGCTCTGTAGCTATTTAACATCGAACTATGTGATAAAAAAGCAACAGGACTGCAGAGACACAACCAGGTCAATGAATTGCACCAAGGCTGAGTAAGGACGAGTGTAATTAGAACTTTGTTGGAAATTTTGCCAGCAGTGTGAATACCAATCTCATATTGAAATCTAATTACACTTGAAGTTGCCTGTCATCTTCCTTCCTTTCAGGCGTTTTTAACTTGTGAAGCCTCCATGATATGCACTGACAGATGTTTATAGACCCCCCCCCATAGGATGGTGACCTCAGAGGACAGAGCAGTTGTTTCATTTGAAACAGGTGGCAAAAGGAGGAGCAATTGTCACAGAAAATGAAGTTATCCAACGTGAAGTTATCCATAAGTCGAACCAGTATTCAGATTCTCAGCTCACCCTAGATCCTCTCATTTCTGCATACCTCAACTCAACTCTATACCGTTTCCATCTGCTGCAGCCCATGCATTTAAATAGGATATTTAACTGAACTGCAGCAGCATTTTGGGTATATATGGTGGTCACTTGTACAGTTCTGGAAAGTCAACCTCACTTTTAGCCCCAGGATATCACATTTTAATTTATTTATGCCTGATTCCAAGTGCGTATCATGTGAAATACTGTATATCCCTTATGGGATAGTAAAAATATGTTGAGACTAATGTTGCATTCAGAGAGAATCTGCTGTATTAGCACTTTGTGATGTATGCAATGCATAGTTTAAATACTGTAACTGGGGACTGTGCTTAATTCTGTCCCATCAGTATATCTGTTGTGCACTGTTTCTAATTGGTATAATGATTGGTGCTATAAAAAAAAAAATCCTTGGTTAAGCGCTAAGCCATAAAATGAATGCAGAACAAAATACTTGGACATTGTTAGTAACAAATTACCATGCATTTGTTGATGTGTGTTGTATAACTGCCTCAGGGTTTAAGGTCATGCTCTTCAGTTGTCTGGTAGAAAAAGCCTGGGTAAAGTTTGACAGCTGTAGAGAGAAAAAAAAAAAAAAACCTCACAGGCACAGTGGAGCCATGACTGAGCAGAGGAAATTACTTTTTACTAATACCAAGCTTGGACAAAGGCACATAAGAACACAGTTGGATTTGGGTATACATCTGGGATCTCAGGTTGGGTGCATTTGGCTTTTTGAATACATATGCAGTATACCGCTGACATTTACCACAAGCCAGATGCTTCATATATTAATTTTAATAACTTACCTTTTGATTCACTTTATTCACTGAGCTTTGCAAGTGGAGGCTTGACCAATCAATTAAGTATGGCTAGTCTTAGATGACGGCTATAAGCAGTGCTGTATTTTTAACATGAAATAATTGCTAATGGCTTTTTTTATATTGTATTGAAGTTATTGTGTTTCTGACTCATGAACACCTGTGCAGTCAAATACCACCGTTCAATGTGATTAAACCAAAATTGAATAGTTATTATGTCATACTATTAGCCTTGCAAACATCTACATGAACAGTGGGTTGTGGATGTAAAGTTACAAATGACCACTAACAGTATGGCTTATTTTTTGCTTGAAATATTTTCAGTTTGGAACAAAGTTGATGTAATAACTTGAGTTTGATGATGACATTTGTCTTTGTTATTCACTTTGAAAAGTTTGATCTTTGACTGATGAGGTAATGTGGAGTTCTTAACCTGATAAAGAGGATTTATGTTAGAATAACACAGAGCAATGTGCTTGCATATATTTTTATTTACATTTATATAAATGCATGTACAATATACAATATGTAGTTCCATTTATACAACCGACCCTTTGAAGGCAACCATAATACTGATGTGGCCCGCGGTGAAAATGAGTTTGACACTCCTGGTCTAGACTGTGGGGGATCCTGTTCTATGTCCTTTGCTAATGACTAACTGATCCCTTTTTTTGAAATACCTGTTATACCTCGATAAAGCACGACGAAAGAAACACATTTTGTATACTGGCTGTGCAAAGCTACTAGCAGTGTCACCAGACTGCTGGCAGGCATGAGATGAAGCCTGCAGATCATGGAAAAGTTGCAAGGCGCAACTCATTGTGCACTAATGAGAGCAGCAATCCAGCAATGCTCAACATGTGGGGGGGAAAAAAGAAATCTGAGGGGGCGTGGGTCTCTATGCCCTCACATTGGCCTGATTCATGCTCAATCAGCCCCCCAGTGTGACAAACCCAGCTAAAAGAGACACCGTCACACTGGGCTGTTAAGACGTGGCATGACTTTCCCAAGTCTTTCATAGATGTTTAATAAAAAGCTCTGGGACCAGTTGGACATATTGAGTTAACCTTTCTCTTCTTTATGTAAATGAAGAGCCTCTCTGGCTAATGGATGATTCATGCAGGGGACAATACATTCAAGAGGAAAGAAAGTGTACATTTAGCTGTAATTTGACAATATGTCGCTATGGTCAGAGGTTAGGTTCAATCTGATTGAGGAGACAACTGCCAGACACAGTACAGCTAGGACTATCCTCAGTGCACAAGTAAACTCCTCACCAAAGGGAGACGATCGACCCATAAGGAATATTGGAGGGATATCAGAGGCACTATTAACCATGAACTGCCTGGAGAAGGGAAATTAATTTCAAGGAGCAGAAAGAAAAGCCCGGCTGAGGCTCATTAGAAATAACGAGCGTCAGTTTATGAAAAACTCAATCTTAGAGCCATATCAGTTTTACTTAGCCTTTCTCTTCCTCTTCCTCCAGCCTCTGCAGGGACCTTGGTGGCGCAAAGCGGTGCTGGGATTACTGGGCGGCTGGCACAAACTGGGGACACAGGGATTAAAGAACACCATCTCTTGGATTTGGACCAGTGTCATCCACCAAAGAAGAGTCTGGCGATCATGCACCAGAACAGCAAGGAAATCCCGGATAAACAGAGCTAGCAGAGCATCATGGAGGACGGTGTGGATAAAAAGAGACAGTCAGGCAGCTCGAAAGTCAAACACAGACACCGTGAGGCCATGTCACGTAGTTAGGACCTCAAAAACATGCTAACAGAGCTTGGTATAAAAAAAATAGACTATGGGGTAAGTGATTTATAGTGGTGGTCAATACAAATCAAGGTGCAGAACTAGAAATTTTGTGGTGATGTCTTAACAGTATGTATTTTTTCTTTATTTTTAATGTCATTTTTTGCTATTTTCTAATAAACTGATACCTTGGCAGTGGTTTACCTTAATGGGTTCTTACTAGTCTACCTTATGCTGCTAGATTTGTTTCCCTCCTCATGTGCGGACATCTATCAGTGCACATTGTTTTACCTATGTGTTACAGGTCTTTTTGTTCAGGCTCCAACATCTAGGCTCAAAGGAGAAGTCAGTGCTCTGTCATTTAATTACGCCCATGTGATGTACTGGCTGAGAGCTACACCTCGCCTGGCTTCCCTAATCTGATGGCAAATAAGGGTGACATCCATCTCACCATGTCAGAAATAGTAATGGCCACACTTTCTCTTCTCTCTTTGGTCCACATTGATGCAAGACAGCTATTCAGCCTCCACTCCCCTCTCATCCCTCGTTTACTCTTGCCATTCATCACAGGAAGTCTCAACAGATGAGATCATTTAACAGTGGGCGTGAATGGCGATGTGCACTCTCTCCTTCTGTTAAAGAAGAGCCTCTGCGATTTGGAGTTCAGAGCCTGGCTTCAAAGGAATTTGTCACTGGGACGGACATTTTAATTGGACCATTAACTTTTGGAAAGACTCTTCCAGATATCTTGATGAGTCAGTTTTTCTCCCCTATCCAAAACTCAAACCCGGTCCTTTACACACACCTCTGACAACATCTTCACACGCACCATTTCCACCTATTACTGTGTGAGACTTTTTCTCCCAAGTGCCTTACACACTGCCCCCATTTCAGCCCTTGCGGCTCAATAAAAGAGTGGTGAAAATTATTGTAAAAAGTGGACAATACTACAAGACTGCTGGTCCCATCGCATGATCTCATATCCTTTAGAGAGTCTGTGTGACACGCACACACTTGGATGTCAGCTGTTGGGGAAAATACAATTCTGCAATGCGACATTTATTCCCAAAAACATATCTACAATTATGCAGACATGTGAGTTAGTCTGTGCCTCTGAACAATAAATAAAAATCATAAAATATCCTTTGTGTCTCAAAAATGCACAAAATATTAAATGTACAGTGGTTTTCTACAAAAATGCAATAAAAGGTAGCGTGCATATCATAATTCTTGCACATAATGCCGGTATCCTATACTCAAAATACACCATGATATAGTGCCTTAAATGTTCCCTAAGATGAGGTGTTAATTTAATAGCCAGCAAAAAGTGTTAAGCTCGGATTTACTGATGATTTCCATTATTCGGATCATGTCAAAGCACTCTTAAATCTCTCTGCATTTTGCTGCAGTAGTTCTTACAAATGTGTTGATTGCAAATCAGTCCAAGCAAATACAGGAGAGAACAAAATGTATGCTACTGGACTTTAAGACACTGCCACACAGCAAGCAATGAAAATAAGGAAGGGAAGTAGTAGAGAGAGTGCCAATTCTCCGAACCTATCGAAAATAACTCTCTCCAGACGGATGAGGTGAGAATGAAAATAGAAGCATACAATAGAGGAAAGACTTTCGTTTCTTTCTTTTGCCTGTGATCAGTAATCACTGAGGCAGACAGGAGAGAGTAATCTCAGAGAGGGTTCAACAATTCTGCCCATCCTGAGATTACATTATTTTCCCAAATTGCAAGTGAAGCCTCTCAATCCACCAGCCAATGAATCAACGGCATAGGCAGGGAGGAGAGCAGCGTGCAGTGTCATCTAAGACAAGGCGTGTGTGAGGCATCCCATTAAGGAAAGAAAACAACTGGGAATACTCTGTGTGGAACATAATGGCAAAGCAGTGCAATGGCAAGAAGTGAATTATTTTAGAGAACCCTGTTGAAAAGTTTCAGAGGAGGTATTCTCATCTCTTAGAAATAAATATATGATGTGAAATGGGCAGACATATACATCTAATTATTATTCTGATTATTGTGAAAATATTGATAAGCCTAACTATGATTAAAAACCTTTTAGCTGGAGTGGCATTGATCCTGTTCATAAACTTACTTGGTGATGTTTAGCTCAACATCAGCTGTCAGCTTTAGCTGCACTGTGAATGCTTACATGTTAGCATACTAATGTTCATTTCACTTACCATGCTGACACATTCACATATTTTTTTTACCATAATCCTTGCAAGCTATGGTTATAGCACCAGGCTAATCTGGTTTAGTCTTTGCATGCACAGCGAAGGGTGGAGGCACACCTGTGATGGTGCACATTTTTATTTGAGACTAAAGATAAAGTCTTGTGAATGTTGTGCAGACTCCTGCAGAAGGTAATGCTGGTGATATTCTATTTTGTTAATGTTACCCCCCCAAAAAAACCTCCAAAAAAACAACGATGAATTGATCCTACTACTACAAATATTGTCTCTTTATCCAAAGATTGATATACTATATATTATTTCTATGTGTCATAGAGCTTCTTTGTTGTCCAAAACTATTAAAAACACATCACTAAACCACACAATTGCACTGAACTGAGTTCATTTCAGGTCAGTCCAACATGCGCCGTCTCGCTGACAAACATTCACTAGCGCACCACATTGCAATATTTACTCCCTTTTGAGTAACGTTTGCTTAAAACTACAGTGCCCAGCCTTTTCAGGAAATTGCTGAGCCTTTATGAGAAATGAAAGTATGCGTCCTCTTTTGTGTCTTCAGTGGAAATGAATGGGCTCGGGGCTGCCTGCCACAGACTGTTAGGAGAAGACGGTAGTATTGAGAGAATGCAGTGTTGTTATTGCTCCTTTCATAGGATTTGTTCAATGACAGAAATAAAGAATATCATTATTGTTTAAGACACAAATACGAAAAAAAACATGTAAGTGTAACACAACAATGCTTTATCTGATACTTAGAAAGATAACTTCTTTTTCAAGGAATCCATTTTTTTTTTCTTTCCTTTGGGGATGACATTCTTAAACCAGCATGTTGGGTTGCCAAATCAATGAGTCTGAACCACCAAGGAAGAGTCTACAGTTCTATTGATTCTGAAAATCTGTGGCACCTTTCACAATCTCTGGAGAGACCCTTAAGCACATCTTACTGTGAGACCTGGTAAGACATCCGAAGATACTGATTACTGTGCAGCTTATCCAACATTTTCTAGTGTGACTGGGAGCCTTTTGATACTCATATCCATGCAGTAATTAACTCAAGTCTGGTTTCATAACAATACATTGTAAAACAATTATTAATCAAAGAGCTTGGACTAACATGAATCATCTTGTAAAGCCATAGTGGACAAAAGACGTATTTGCATAATTAACTCAGTTTCTCTTCTTGTGACATCAATTCTGTTTTATATGGAAGCGCTCAGTCTTTCAAATGCACACAGCGATGATTTGCTCCATGTGCAGAAGTACAGTGCAATCCCCTCGTCTTACAATCCCACAGAAAGAAAAATGCTAAACAAACAGTGGGTGCAGTGCATGTAGAACCGTAGGCTATTTTCATAAATAAAGTGCAGTTTTAATATGTTTGCCATTCTCTCTCTGTTCATTATTGGTGTTCCTTAGGAAAATGAAAATGACTAGCCTAATTCAGTAAAGCATGACCCGAGGCAAAATTGGTGGAAAATAAGAACACATTACCTAGACTTGATACAGTAATACCAATTAACATTTCACAAAGACTGCAGGCTCCGGGTAAGGGGACATTTGAGAGTTTCATGACATGTGGTACGAACAAGAGTTTTAAGACTTTGATTTGTGTCAATTAAATAGACTCAATTTTCCGGTTAATCTGAATCACAGAGCCTGATTTTTAGGGATCTACTCAATCACATAAATGTATTTGTCATCTGACAATAGTGGAGGCAAAGAATCCATAAAAATGTACTTAAACCTCTACGAAGTGACAGTTTTGAAACTAGACTTAAATTGAAATGATTCCTGCAGCTATATAGGCCTATCTGTACTGTCTGCACAACAGTATGGAGTCCAAAACCACAGATCCAAGCTTACAGAGAGGAATTATGATCTAAGCTTAAATTTATGGTCTAAACTGATCTTGAACCTTACATTAGTAGAGCTGAGAGGTGCGGATCTAAGTGTGAAGCTACATAAAGGATAAACGTAAAGGAAGGGGCAGATTTGAGTGTAAAGATTGAATGATTTCTATTCAATTTTCCATTATGATTCGCTGCAGTAAGTTTCGGTGTGAAATGAAAAGTGTGTTGTTAGAAAGAAAGATGGTAAAAGCAAGAAACAAATTAGCTAAAGTTATAATTAAAAATCTGACCCTGTAGTCTAGCTCAGTGATATGTCATTTCACTTGTTTTGACAAACGTTTAGCAAAAACAAGCTAAAGACTGATGCTCTATCTATTTTACATCTAGGAAATAATTATTATGTTAACATTACCATCTGGCAGCCTGATCTCAAATGATAAATTATTACTTGTAATATAAACTTTTACTTGTTTGAACTACTTGTTTGCTATTCTCAAATTAGCTGTTAGTTACTGTTCTTTTTTTTTCTTCCAACTTGTTCTTTAAGCTTATAGGTAACATTTTTTACATTACAGAGGAATATGTCAATTCAAACACCACTGAAGCCGTAAATCTGATCTGGCTCGACCTCTTCTGCCTGGCCGTGTCTATCGCAGGTATAGACATCTGAACAAACAGGCATTAGGACAACCTTCATAGTAATTAGAGTTCAGCATCAAGTAAATGGCCTGAAAAGTTGGTGGTGATCCTGTCTTAATGCGCAACTGACCACAATAAGTCACTCTGATTGCATTTTAATGCTGTGTGGGAAAAAAAACCAAAAACAACAACGTTAATGGTCCAGCGTTGGCACATGGTACCGAATGTTGACAGAGACTTATCTCACCCACTGTGGAGACAAGTCAATCAGTGTGAGCGCCGGTGCCAAGTGCTTGTTGTCGCTTTGTGTCTCTGCTAGGAAGGGTCACACTCATCATGCTTTCCGCTAATACATCCTGTCCCTCACACCCCTAATACCTCACACCTTGACCGAGTCGACTGATCAGCACCTGTGACTCATCCGCTGCATATGCTGCACAAACAGCAGCTGCCTCGTAAGAGTATAATCGCCACCGTGGACTTTTTGTATTTAAAGTGTGGGTTAAAAATGGTGAGATGTGATCTCTGCTGCCCCGTCGCACAAAATGACCATAATAGATGTACCGGGGATTGATTGGGTTGCTGATCAATACCAATGACTCGCTCATTACTTTGGCAGATTCTCGGTCTGCTGGCTTTCAAAGCTCATTTTCCAACTCATGTTCTGCAGTAGAGAAAACCCACCTGTCAAAATTTCAACATACTCTTATCTCATGTCTCATGTAAGATCAGATAAACTCTGTGATGTAACATTTCATTATGATCGCTGATACACATAAATAAGGGGCATGGGTTACTTAATAACTGCTTTAAAGCTAAACTGCTCTTACAGAGAACTTAAATGGGATTTAGTGTTTATGGAACTGTGGCCTTTACTGTCGCCCAGAAAGTTTAGAATTTGTTCTCGCCAACTTTTCCAGCCCCCCGAGGTCAAAGTCCAGTACGTGCTTCTCAGCTTGCAGAGGTGAATTTTCCAGAGGCGACATAAGGTCATAGAAAACCTAGGGTTCTAATGGTGGTTGCACGGAGCTTTCACTCCTGTGCAGAAAATGACGAAGCTTTCCTCGCTGCAGCTCTGCATGGGCAGGGCTGCACAAGTCATCAGTCACATAGGTGCAAAAGGGGGTAAGGGCGGGCACATCCAGACCAGGATTGAGAGCTGACTGATGGGTAATTGCAGTAAAGCTCTGCCACCGAGGCTAGCCATCTATTAACGTCAGTCCTACCAACTGAGCCCTGGGTCTGGGATCCGGACAGTGATTCTATGGTGCATTTGACATTTCACAGCACATTTAATAACGTGAGCTACACGGCGGCTCCTCTTAGATTTGTAATTTAAGTGCCCAAAAATTATCGCAAAAAATATTGTAATTATAGCAAGAAAAAGAGGGAGAGAGAGTAATAGAGTGGCATACTTTTCTTGCAACACTTTAGGTGTTGTGGTACTGCTCTCAGCCATTTAAAAAGTCGATAACTCCGGTTTTTGTGTGAGCACCATACTGATTGCACCAGATGAAGATTAACGTGATTTTCTATACTGTATTCATTATGTCTGATGAAAGCATGTGTTTAAAAGTGAATCTGAAGTTGCATCAGGCTTTACTTGATAGATGTCACCTGAAATGTTATTTTCACGTTTTTTGTTGCCTGTAAATACGCCAAGCAAACCTATAGCTTTTGTTATATGCCACCTACAGGGCACCCAGTCTATTAAACATCATTTATAGACTTTTGGAGCAGCAAATGCAGTAGAGCTTTTCTTAGAAATAATAGCACGTCTATTAGAGCCACTTTTTAATCATACCTCTGCAAATGTGGCTCTATTTCAGGTGAAAGAGCCACTTGAAAGCTCAAACTGGTGCCTCCACATGCAGGACATTTCAGGATCTGGGAAGATGGGATCAGGAGCACACAGTTATACTAGGAGCTTTTAAAGATTTGAAAAGCTCTTACTACAACTGTAAAAACTGTAAAAAAACAAACAAACAAAAAAAAAAACGCTCTGTGATCTTCTAAAGACACTAAAAATGAAGCTGTGCACCAAATAGCATATATATGTTTTTATATTTAAAATGTAATTTGTTTTAGTACTTATTACTGTATTTCATGGCTATACCTTTTGTTTTATGCCAAAAATCAAACAAACAGAAAAAGAAATCAATAAGAACAAAGAACAGTCTTTGTTCCTTTTTAAGCTCCTTTTTTCTGCTTTGAGTGCTCAAAAAGTGAAATAAATCTTTTCCTATCAGTTATTATGTAACAGAGATAAAAGCATGAGAAGCCACTTACAGACGCCATCATACTTCAACATGTGTGCCATAGTATTCTTTGCTGTATGCAACGTATAACAGTGGAGGAATAATTATATTGTTTGCCTGTGAGAAAGTGTAATGTACTTTATGAGAGAGCGTAGGAGTGTTTGTGAGGAAGAATGACGGCGTACGCGAGAAACAATGGTTGGGCGTGTGAATTACGATAATGATGCGCGTGTGAGACAGTATGATGATGTATGCAAAGCAAAATGAGCGTGTCTCAGAGGGAATGACAATGTATGCGAAAAGAAAATAGCTGTGTGTTTGACGGAGTAGGATAATCTAAGTGAGGGACAATGTGTTTGAGAAATGATCGTGGTTTATGGGAGAAGGATTTCTACTGCGTGTGAGGCGGTGTAATTAAAGGGGAAGTTCGTCTGATGGAACAGGAAAACAGTTTGAAGTCTCATTCCCTGATTGCCTTACAGCCTTGAAACAAAGCCCGTACCTGCCCAGAGCACTGCCAGCCAAATCGGAGTAAAATTCGTTTGACAACTCGAGATGCCTGCGCCAGCTTGGCCCATCCAACTGGGTCAAGCTGATTTCAAAACACACTGCTATTCTCACTCTTAACTGGGTACTTGGAGAAAAACATAATTTCCCTCCACCGAAACCCTCTGTGTAACATAAGTCCATGCTATCCCTGAAATCCTCATATGTGTCAATGACAGCTTAACATTGCCACAGGCAACACACTGAAGGAATAATCATGTAGGAAATCAATTGATGGACGATGGGAGATTCCAGCTGGAGAGATCCCGTTGAAAAGACTGGGATTTTTACATGACTTTGATAGCCCCTCTTGCTCTAACGCACATAAAAACAAAGGAAACCATGAGAATTTAAGCAAAAGTCCCATGTAGAAAACTTCAAACTGTCAGTCAAAGAGAGAGAGAAAAGAAAGTGGAAAAACAGAAAGGACGCAAAGATAAGAAACTTTATTAATCCCACATTGGGGAAATTCACTTGTCACAGCAGCTCAACAGTAAGACAAATATGAAAAAAGACAACAAAAAATAGTGTCATTTATGTCATTTTTGTTTTCTATATAAAAAATATAGAGGACATAAATGACAAAATACACCAAAAACAAATGCAGAATATACATCATCTATATATACAGATATACCCCATGCATTGTTATTGCACTAGATCAATAAATTGCATATGATATGAATACAGATAACTCATATGGTGTAAATTATTTTGTTAAGAGTTGTAAATAAATTGTCAATAGATACAAAAGAGAGAGATCAAAAAATGAAAGGAAACAAAAATGTTTTTGTTTCAAGTCACGGTAACCATTTAATATGAGGCCAGCACGGTGCAAAAGAGATGATTCCCATCACTAATGCAGAAACAGAAGTAGAAAATCCAAGACTGGCAAACATCTGGACAAGAATACAGAGTCGGTGCGGTGAATCGTTGTGGAGGACCACCATGAACAAGGCTTACAGCGATGACCCAGCTAGCGATGAAACACAGATCTTCTCTTAAAGCTGCAGAAAACATAGCACTGAAGAAAAACACAGGATAAAAAGGATGACACAAAACCATTTACAAAACTGTTGCAGGGATTACAAGTGATCTTAGGAAATCAATACAATGGAACCAAAAAATATAGCACAACCATCCAGGACAAAAGAAATTCAGTTCGCCATCCTTTCCTTCAAACAGTGGTGACAGTGCTGGTACAAAGGGGAAAAGTACTATTCAACTTTCAAAACAACTCGTAGCAGTAGCAACCAACCCATAAACTATAGCAGGTATAGACTGAATTTTATTATATATTATAAAACCTGACGTCCTCTGGAAATCTGTCCTTGAACGCCTCTCACATCTCCAAAATGACTTTCATATTGTCCTCATTTTAAAGGCACTTAAAGTATTCAGCCAATGCTGGATGAGGTAACAGTACAGTATGATATCCTTGTTGAAAGCTTGATTTTTGGGAGACATAAAAAAACAATGAAATATTATTATTCCCATTATTATGATTGTAATTATGTTCATTAGACAAGGTAAGGGAGCTTTATTTATATGGCACAATTTAAACAGAGGCAATTTACTGATGTGCTTTATCGAATGTCACTGAAATAATAAGCAATAATAATAAAAGCATTTTATATATAGGAATAATCTTTTTGCAGCCAGCGTTTTTTTTTTTTTTTGGTTGACAAGACAACAATATTAGCTGTTAACTCAGTAAAGTTAGCAGTGTTAACAAAATTACGCCCCTTGCAAGATCTCATTTCCAACATTTTCACTGCCCGTTGCTGCACTCAGAGGCAGTGGCTCAGACAAAAAAACATTATACTGGGCTGTAGAAAAACAATTTAACCTCATTCAGTGAACTTATAAATGCACCAAAATACTGCAGTTTTATATCGGGGTCAAATCACTCAGCTAACATCAATGCTGGCGCCTGATGAAGCGCCGCAGCAGCTCCCCGACGCCCCCCAATCCAGCCTGTGTTAAAAGTGGCCCCTGTGGACAGGCTGTCTTCTTTGCTCCAACAACATTTCTAAAATCGTTGTGACAACAGTTGGAGGATTTAAAAAGTTACTTCAGAGGCCAATGGCATCACTTTGTCACTTCCCCATCCGCCATCTTCTCGTGCCTCAGTCATGATCGGGAAGGCGGGCCGTGAAATCTCCCTCTTCTTCATGTATATGCGATAAGCCAATCAGGAACTTTATAATTCCGCACCATTTCCTTTTTCACTTAAACTCTCTCGCAGACACAACTTTTCTCACACCACATATGCTTTCATTCTGTCTTTCATTCACCGTTCATGTCTTCCTTTACACGGCTAATCTCATTCACCATTCATCTCCCTTACACATGCTTTCATCCTGATTCAGCTATAATATTATTCTCCCTGAACGATACCAATGTACTTTTGAACCTGAAGTATTATTCTCTCTTACATAAACCGTCAGAAGTCACACGTATGTGCAAGGCTGCAGTTCCCTACGTTAGAAAGAAAGGTGCTGTGTGAAAAGACGGAGCATGATGGCACAAATAAGAGGCTGTAGTTGTGTGTGTTATGGAGATTAGCAGTCTGCGTAGAAAAGTAGTAGTAATGAAAGAGGGTACAGCAGTGTGCATGGAAGACTTCTGTGTGAGACCAAAGATGGATTATCACTCGGTGGGCCTCTCATAGAAACGCTCTATTTGCTCCTGCTAACTGTGCCTCATAAAGAGCATTTACAGGCTGTCAAAAAAAAGAAGAAGAAGAAACCCTCCTATAGTATGTCTTTCTATAGTACCACACACCTACAGCTGCAGCACTTACTCTCCCATCCACACAACCTTCAAAACATCATGCCGACACAGAGCTCACACTCTGAAAAATGAAAAAAGCTGCTTTCAGTACCAGCATGTAAATCTAAATTACGGTTTGTCAGAAACAAATGCAGAGAGAGAGAGACGCCTTGGAGACTATTATTATATTTTACATTTTGCCGTTAGACTGTGGAGCAAAATGTTTAAGTGCTAATTGAGTGGGAGTTGAAATCAGACTGAGGCTGGACCGGTGAGCAGTCAGCTTTAGTGCTGCTGCTAACAGGGAAACTGGGGGGGGGGGGTGGGCAAAAAAAAGCACATACTGTCGAAAAATATCAAACATTGTTTATTGAATGACATTTTTTTTTCTCTTCATTTTCCTAAGCCGTCCTGCTTTACCAACCCAGGCATGCACGGGGAGAGTATTGTGGGTGTTGTTTATTTATTTATTCATTTATTTTTTATTATTGAGACATTTTTCCTCAAGGGACATACCCAAGATGGTTTGGGGGGACTGAGGGAAAATGAAAAATGCTAACTTCTAGTTTATGAGATTTTTTTTTTTTCGTTCAAGTGAAATAAATAAATAATGCAAACAGTGTCCTCATGAGTTAAGGGTTGGGAAGAAGAATAATGCAGAGTCAGAGTTACACCACTTCTGCTGCTGTTGTCTGTCTGTTGGAAAATAATCATCAGAAAATGTAACAGTATTGTTTCTAATATTAATGTCTTGCAATGCAAACACATTAAATGTTTAGACTGCTTTCACACTATTTAATTGTAGACTTACAATGAAGCAAATGTTTTAGCTCTATCCCCTCTGCATGCCACTCCTCCCTTCACTCGCTTTTTCTTCTGTGCATTAAAGACCTCAAGCTCCTCTTGCTGTTTTTTATTTTACTTTATATTCCTGCAGACTCTCCGTCCCACTGTGATTTTCATATCCACCTCTAGCCGTCTCTTGAAAGTATTTGTTCTCCCCTGACTCCATGTTGGCGTGCCCTTTGTTGTCCTGTCAAAGACTTTGTGCTTAATTGTTTAGATTAAAGAACTTTCTAATTAAATGTACAGCAGCTCCATCTGAGTGAGACATTTTGATTATATAGCAGTGGCCTGTATAATTCAAGGTCTTCAAAAGGAAATGGATTCGCTGACCGACTCCCCCAACCTGTTTTATTCGATGTATCTCAAGAGAGAAGCGAAAAAGAATAAAACACTAATTGAGAAGAAAAGAACAACCGTGATGTTCAGCACACTGATTAATTCTCCCCCACTGAGCGTCCGTCTGTGTACCACAGCGTGCTGTAAAATAAAGTTAGTCCTACTGTATGTCCCGGTTTATTGTGAGACCTTATACGGAAGTTAAACCTTCAAGTTAGAGTGAAAAATAACATGTTTTTCTTGGATGTTTGTGGCTCATTACACTTAAGCCTGGGGACAGTAATCTATGAGATTACAAATAAGTGGGCCCTACTGCTGGAAGGCAGGATCTGTGCATTTTTGCGTGGGGAGAGGGAATTTGGCAGGCTGCTGTCAAGCCAGTGGATCAAAGTCCTTTTCCCACTGCAGTGGCTCATCACAACAACAGAGACAATGAGATGAGAGAGAGAGAGAGAGAGAGAGAAGGGGGGGAGGAAGGGAGGAGAGCGATAAAGGGAGACAGAGATCTTGGAGGAAGACAGCTTACGCCACTCATGGTTGGCTTACTGTGCACACTTGCTTCACATTTTAGATCCAAAGCCCATACTGAGCACAGCTCAATAAAGCACTCAAGTCAGCAGGGGAGACTAGATGTACTGTCAATGTCAATACATCCAAATGGATTGTGACAGTGACACATGAGCGCGTACAGAAGCAATGTCTCCATGCAAAACATGAAAAGGATGTCAACATTTGAAAATATTACGGTTCGAAGAAAAAAAAAACTTTTGAGTTATCCCAACTAAATTAGTGTTGACCATGCTGCTGTAAGAATATGGTAGTCATCGCCGAGTACTGAAAATATTTGCTGATGTTTGTATGTTTCTGTGTGTCGGGCTACGGAAAAGGCATTTTCGAAGAATTGTAACAGATACTGTCATTAGCTCCAAAAACCACCCCAGAACATTACCTACTGTCTTAGCTCATATTACTCACACCTTCTCTCGCGGGAGCACACATGTAATCCATGTGCTCTCCATCGCACTGCAGCAGCCTCTGTGCTCCCCCGTCCTCCCTCTTGCACCAAAGAGTGCATGTAAGCATAAAATTCTGTGTCTGGCTACAGGCGTTTTCCATGTGACTTGATATCTGTGGACATTAGAGTAATGCCACGGCCCGGGAAGAAAAACAGACTTATGCAGACAAAATAGAACTTCAATTTATTATTAAACCAGGCTTTGGGATTACTACCACGACTATGGAGGTGCCCTTGAGCAAACTACTTTATCCTCGATTGGTCGGATGGATCTGCGCAGTGGTCAACCATGAGCCCTCGCAAACAAGCATGACGCCTGCTGTGACTGATTATTCAGACTGTTCATCGAAAGAAGGCGAGGTGGGTGAAAACATGAAGCATTAATGCAGGAGAAAATGATGGCCTTGTTACATATCGCAACAGATTATACATGTTCAAACACTCCTCTCGCACACCTACATTTGGACATCCAATCGAGAAGTTAACTAATATCTACAGTGCCTGTCGCAGCTCGGGAGATCTCTCCCTCTCTGTCTCTCTCCGCATTCATTATTAATCAGAGAATGTTCTTTTTGGTTTCATGATCGCTTTGATAATCAAGTTGCTGATGGGAGAGCACACATTCAAAATTGATAGTTTGAGCATGGACTACTCGAGGGACAAAAGTGTTAATTAATTAAGCAGAAAGGTGAACAGAAAGTGCCCGGGCTGTACTCAGGATTCGGGAGCCCCGAGGAGTTATCACAGACCCCCCTGGAAGCGTCAGTCATAATCTATTATCAACATCCACAGAAACAGAGAGCGGGTTCATGGGGGGTTTTTAGACTTTTTTTTTTACTGTCGTCATCATGAGACCATGTGATACAAAATCTCAACAAGAATGAATACAATATGAAATATTAGTACAGGAACATTTCACTGGTTGCTTGCACAAATATTTATAAAACCACACACCACCTTCCTTTTTTCACAGTGAAAAAGATTTATCACTGACCTATTCTTTATTGACCACTGCAGAAAGTAATAGGTATTTTAGGGGAGTAGAAATTTTACAGTGTTGTCCAGCTAGTACGGGCGTACTAAAGATTAAACCACAACAGTGTCATGTAACAGTTCATGAATCCACATAAGCCTTTGTCACGCTTTTAGTTCAGATGAAAGCGAACTAACATTTAACATTAATTAGCACAAAACACAGCTGAGGATGATGAAAATGTCATTAGTTTTGCAGGTCTTTGGTTCATGAACTAAAACCTTGGACAAGTTGAAATATGAGATGAGAAGTCAGGGGATTACAATAAATCCTTTTGGGACCACGCATCTCCGTCAGAGCGATCCGTTCTATATGTAAACCTCACGGCTTAAGGAACAGTCACGTCATCATGTGGGAACCGTGGATGTCTGTCCAGGATTTTGTGCCAGCAGCGTCTAGTAGATGTTGAGATATTTCACAGAATTTGAAAAAAAAGAAAAAAAAAGATTTATCCTCTGGGCATCATAAATGTATCTACCAGATTTCTTGGCAATCCATACGGCAGCATTTGAGATATTTCAGTCTGGATCAAAGTGGTAACCCCCCCGCCCACTGACTGACATTGCCATCCATAGAAAATATCTCATGATGATGGACATCCCATCCACGGCAGACCCCCCTGCTCTTTCTATGAATTTATCAAACCAAAACTTTTGTTTTATAAATTGCAATAGAATAAAACATTTTTGTAAACAAAAGCTTTGCATCGAGACTCGAGGGGGAACAAGTTTTTTGTGCTTCCAATCTCTAAAACAACAAATATAGCAAAAACATGGATGAAAGAAGACAGTGCATTTTCAAAAGACACTTACACTTACGCATAATAAGGACAGCCTGCTTTTCCAGGTTAAACTGGTTGGGGTTCTGGATTTGGAGCGTCCAAGACAGCTAAACAAATAACAGGTGCATATATTCAAAGTGATATATTTTTACATTATTTATTACTTAATTCAATTACTTCATCACACAGCCACTATGCAACTAAATCTGAGATCCCAGCACATACACCACTTAAATGTGCAGAGCAGAATCCACATAAGAACTCTAAAAGAATTTTCTTTCAAATAAAATTAATTCCAACTGTGATTTTGTGTCTTTAAAATTTAAAATACTTGCATGTTAATCAAAATCTGCATGCAAAAATCTTCACCTTTCTACTTCGCCAGTCTTAGATATATAATAAGTTTTGCTGATGGTTCTGATGAGTCCTATATATAACCTTTAAGCATTCACAAAATACAACAACAAAACAAACTCTACTCTTTAGGAGCATCTTTACGTCTGATCACCTCAAGGAGTAATAGAAGTAAATATGCATTTGGACTAAAACATACATGAGTAGGAAAACAAATTGCATCTTGTAATGTGCCGCTCCACGTCCTTAACTCCTCTATCTGCCGTTCTGGCATCAAAGGTGTAAATTACGTTCATCTAATGGGACATGGCTTCGGATGGAAAACGTTGTCGTGGGCGTCTGGCCTAAGAGGCTACAGCACACCGACAATGATGATGTAGCAAGGACAGCGGGGGTAAACTGTTAAAAAGCAGCAAGAGGTCATAACACATAAAGCCTACACAGCAACTGAAAGCCAAGTTGATGTATTTCATGAACAGTGGGAGAGACGCCCGTGGGCACAAATAGATAAAGAAAGCCGTGAGATTGCACCAAACGTGTGATCGATGTAAGAGAAGCCAATTTCATGGGGACCGCAAACTCCTGGTAAAGTATGCTGCATGCAGCCATTTTATGAATAAAAGGGAATAAAAATAAATAAATCTGTGAAATCTGTAAAGCTGTGAACATGGCATGGATCAGGACAGCATTTTTGCAAGGTCAGTAAATACTGATAAGTATGTACGTGTTCAGGGTGGTGTGATAATAAAATAAATGTTACATTTTAGATGTAAGGATCAGGTAGTGCTAGTTCTGTCAGTATATACAGCTGCATCAGATAGACCTTTACACCTCTCCTTCTTAAAGCATTAAAAGACTGGATGTCCTTGGCCGAGTTTAATGGCGACTGCTACATAACGTACATTCAAGAAGCCCTCATGCTCAGGCGCGTGGAGGATGGTGTAACATTGCCCCCAGGGACTTAAAGGAGAGTCCACTAAGTGTACGGGTGCAACACGTGGATACTGTACAGGCACTGTACCACTGAATATGTGCAGCCTGGATAAAACTGAAGGAAGCTTTGTTAAAAAGTCATATTACAGTAAGTCATTAATGGAGCACTCCCTCATGCTGACATGACCAGGGTGTGCACCACCTCTCACCCAGTATCAGCTGCAATAGGCCTTTGACTATGTTCTGTGCTGTATGTTCACTACTTGAATACTTTTTATATATTGCTACGTGACATTTCAGAAGAAGCCACGTGCAGGATGTGCTCCACGGGAGATAGATGAAAGCTACTATAAGCAGACTGAAGTTAGTGCTATAATGAAGCTGATTGTTGGTCATAGGCGAGGCATAGGCAGAGCTTGAAATGTGCCTCACCCAAACGCGGTCAACAAGCCCAACAAGTGTGCAATTTGCCTGACAGTTAAAATGCAGAGAACATGCTGCGCCACGGGGGGTAAAAGGTCCAGGAACTCCAATATTTTATTTTTTTTGGTTTACAGATTACCAACACTGGGTTCTTTTCGGGAACAAAAAGCGGTGCAGTTGTAAGCAAAATGAAATCGAGGCTGGAGAAACTTGAGCTGAAGTTGCATTCAGAGAGTCTCAAGCAAGAAAACAAAAAAAAAGAAACAAAAAAACAACCAAAAAGATCTGTTTGTAGTAGGATGAAAAAATATCAGGGTCTCTTTCATAAAATGTTCAGCATAAGGGGGGGGAAAACATGTCAGTGCTACTGCTCCTCAAATTGTTTGTAGCGAGTGATAAAAGATAAATAGTACGCCGCGCATGCAGACGCCTCAATAATAAAGGATAACAGGGGCCGCTGTTCCTCTGCATCCTGTGTCAGCATGTGAGGTGGCGTAATATTTTCACTTTGTCCTCCCTACCCTAAGAGAACAAACGGGAGCTCATAATACATGAGAAAACCCCGAGAAAAGAAAACCAGACTAACCTGGTTCCAGCCGTATTGGGCCGGAGGGGCCGTAGCGACAGTCCTCGCAGGCTGCTCCTTTTGGCAGGTCAGGGGAACGGTTAAAATGACCAACAGCTTAATGAAAAACTGCCGGTGCAACATTTTCTTCAAATGATCAGTCTGACTTGAAATATGATATCCAGCGCACAACAAGAGGACAATGACCTCCAGCTCCTCACAGCTTCAGTGGAAGGAGTGAAGTTTATCTCATCAATCAGAGGAATCAGCTGATCCAATGTATATGTTCCTAATTGATAGAAATGCCTAATTATGATGTGCCTCTGTAATTACCATATGGCCGGGAACTCAGACATCGGTGCGTTTATTTGCATAAATCTCTTGTAAATGAGTACTCCTGCATTCAGAGCAGCAGGGAAAATGTCTCTTAGAATCACGCGACACCATTTTGTTTGCACAAACATCTAGTTTTTTTGTCTTATAGGATAGTTAGAGTGAGTCTGCCCGCTTTTGTTGGCTGTAAAGTGCTGCAAGACATTCAGGAAGAAGATGGATAAGCTGTCGGTTAATGACCTACTGCAGCTTCCTGAGTATCAGTTTTGATTGGATGTCGGTCTATCAATATTAATGTTGTAGAGTGTGTGCTGAGTGAGGAAAGGTGGAATTAGTGGACATTAACTTTGTGTAATTTCTCCAGATTTACCGGACGCATTCTTTACCACCTTTCAAAGCACCACTGACTCAACCTACCACTTAAGTGCATGCAGACATCACAGACTGCTACGGGCAAATCAGGATGGATGGGAGTGGAATTTATCTGGCAGTCATGTTGTAATGTAATGTAATGTAATGTAACGTAATGTGGCTTCAGTCAAGTCTCTAAAAACATGCCCGGGGGAGAAAGAAATGGGGAACAATATGCAAAAAAAAAAAAACGAACGAGGGATGTTGCTTGTGACCTTAACCCTTATAGGACAGCAGGAGTGATGGGAGCAGGGTGGGCAGGAGGACTGGCTGCAACAAAAGTTAGACCAGCTGAAAATAGAGAGGGGGAAAAAAAATCAACACTTGGCAGATATCATTCATGTGTTACCTTCTAGTACATGTGTGAGGATCGTGCATATCAGCTCTGGTATGTCTTATCTGAAATGCATGTTGCCGTATAGACTGCACAGCAAAACATAACCCGACCACACATTGCTGTTACGGCTTTGTCCTGAATATTGATTCATGAGCAGGATGCCATTTTAGCTCACTTTCCTGTTTATGTGATCACAACGGTGGGGCCACCGGGGGAGAATGTGGTAATGAGCAGATGGTTAGGCATGCCCAGGTGATGGCACAACACTAAGATACGTGCGTGTCAACACGTCGCTCGAATGGAATTGGCCTCCAACCGCCGCGACATCTTGGGCCTTGTGATTAATTGATGCATGACTAACAAAGCCTTCAGCTTGAGGTCCCATGAAAGAGCTCTCCGCTGCTAATGGCGTCGCGCTGTGTTTATTGGAATATTTCTGCTGATCTCAGTAAACTCAGACTGTGACACAGCTTTCCAGTTGTTGCAACGATTTGCTTCTTCTAATATAAGCGATGAGATAGAGGGTGAATGCACAGGAACTGAGCTTTCTGAAAAATACATGCAAATACAAATGTTTGCAGGACTTTCACACCGAACGAGTCTTTCATATTTAAAGTAAGTGGAAAGGAAAATATAAAGAATACAAATCTTTGGCAACAGAATCACAACTTTGATTGAAAGAACCTTTGCAGGTGGAACTAAAAGTTGATGTGAGTTTGTAATTGCAAACACCCTCTGAGACCCTGTTTTCGCATTCCCGGGACGTCTCATAAAACGTCTCAATCGTCTAAATTGTCAGCATTTGTGTGTCAAACGCATGACTCCCAGCCTAGATTGTCACAACATATGCGAGCAAATTGTAAAAGCCACAGCTAAGTTGCTGAAACATTACAATTACTCAGCCAGAAAGCCAAGAGGAAATTCAATTTATTTAGACAATAGCTAGATACCAGGGTTCATCTCATCTCCAAAACACACAGTATCTCAGTACAGCTATTTTTACAATCAGCTATTTTTATGGTAATGACTTCCCTGTGATATAACAAATCTATCTATATGGATTTCAGGCTCACGGCAGGCCTCAATAAGCACACTGTGGTGATCCTCTGGCAGGCTGTGCGCCTCGCGGTTGCACTGCAGATATTGATTTTGCTTCCATACGTGACGGTTCTCAGGCTCTTCCGTGGTAAAGTTGTTCCAAAAGGTCATACCCCCTTCAAGGTATATAGAATCCAGACATCTCACCCCCCAGAAAAACAAACACTTTGACACTGAAGGATAGGAAAGTTTTGGACTTTTCCACCTGTCTGCCCTGCGTGACTGTCTGTTTATTCTCCACACAAATGCAGCGACTTTATGTTGTTGTTGTTTTCACGCTTACTTGCCGTCATTATGCATTTGCGCTCATGTTTATGACACTATCGACAGTCCCCGTAGCAAACCCTGTCACTCAATCGATCGCTTGGCAGTTGTGTACAGTACGCCGCCCGCACTGACTCGTCACTCTCGCGCCGGCTTTCTTTCTTTCTTTATTTACTTATCTATCTTCGCACAGGTCACAGGGAATTACATCAAACAGAAACGAGCCCGAGCGTTTCTGTGGCATTTGTAGGCCCTAAATGAAAGCGTGCGGGAGGGCGTGGGGAAGGTGGGAAAGGAGGATTGATTTGATGCACGCGAGACTCCACGGGAAAATCAATATGCTCGCCGCAACCCACGATTGACTTAACAGCACATGCCAACCACCTCCGAGCGAGGCTGAGAGCAAATGTCGGCGCAGTTTGTTATAGACCTCTCTGCACCGATATGATCTCGGAGAACCCTGCTTTCTTAGCTCGGCACATCGGCTGCCCGTAGGACACTCGCTCAACTCCTCCCCGGTTGGGATGGAATGATATTATTGAGGTGGGTGGCGAAGATATCACACTCCCCTGCTATTTTATTGGTGTCGAGCTCCAGCAAGTGTCAAACTCGGCTCTTTCTGTGGGGGCGTTTGGTGAGCGCCGTCCTCACCTTCACCACACGCCTGAAGAATGATCAGACAGAGACGATCAGACAGCTTTTCAGATGGGTTTTTATCTAGTTTAGTTGAGTATTATGAGTATTGAGTATTATTGTTTTATGTTTTTTTTTGTTTGTGTTTTGTGTAACTGGCTGTGTCACTTTTTCTCATTACAGCGTATATGAATGAACTTTATCAAAGCAGCAGCATAATACTGCGAGTACATATGACTTCCCCATCAAACGATAGCTCTAACTAAATAACCATCGAGATATCATACTGCAGCTTTTAACTATGGGACTGTGCCCTCTGAAGTTAAAACACGTTTTTTTTTTGTTTTTTTTTAAATTTCTTATTCAACATATACTGTTTCTTTCCTGAAGTCTGACTTGTTAAATTCTTGAATATTTATTTGGACAGTTTCAGTGGGAGGAGAGAAAATGTTTGAACTACTGAGCTCAGAGGACGTGCTACATTTTATTTTGGGAGCTTAAAGTAAAAGAAAAACATAACCACGGAAAAGCTGACACATGAAGCAACAATATCGTCAACACCGGAGTATAAAAACTTTAAAACTTGTTTTTTACTTGTAAAACTGTTTTAATTGTTGTGTGATATCTGCAAGGTGATACAGTGGGGGAGCTCTGTTTATATTTCACTGTTATTGATGGCAAAGATGGTAAAAAACATTGATACATACATTGACATTGTTTTATCTTGGGCTTCATTTTAAAACATAAATATGACTCTATATGAGAAATGGACTGAATTTCTGCATTAACATAAACTAAAATAGATCTACTTAAACAAGTAACGTCCCTAAAAAAAAAATAAATAAATAAATAAAATAAATAAATAAATAAAAAAAAATATTAGTTAGTTCTATTTTCAAAAGAGCCTCAGTTTCTGCTGGAACAAATTTTTGACACCTCCACTTTTTGGCTATTTAGTGTAGTGTGAACTACCGGAAGCAGCTGTCAGTCTTTTGCCCTCGACTGACAGCGCTGTTTGTCTGAGCATTCAGCTCCCCGTCCTCAGTGAAATTAAAACCCTGCCAGGACAAAGTGGCTTTACACCAAATGTGTGCTGTAATTGCTTTTTAGCGATAAAATGAAGGCTACACTTTGTAATAAAATGAATCTTCTTAGTTATGGCAGCACACTGGAAAATGGTAATGGACAGCACAACCCCCCCCCCCCCCCCCCAGGGATGTTAACTTCAGGCGAGAGAACAGAGCAGAATTACAGCACATTTAAAGGGAAATTCACACTCTAATTTTACTTTTTCACTGTCTGCCTCAGTTTAAACAGTTGTGACTGATAAAATACATGCATGAACAAAGTCGACATTCATTAAACACGCATTTCATGGTGAAAAATGTCAAAAGTTGTGGTAGCTGAAATTTGAAAGGAAAATTTATACATGCCAATCCAAAATAAACGACTTCTTTTCACCTATATGTTCAGATTCAAAGGCGTTTTGGCATGATAATAATAGCAGCGAAAAGAAAATCTTTGATGTCTGACATAATAGGATATCTGTTTGAGAGGTGTGACACTGAGAGGCCAAAAACCCTCAACAGAGCCGTAACCTGCCGTCGAGAAAACTGCGAAAAAAAGCCTCCGTCCTTTCATTACTGCACTGCTCAAATGTATGTGAGCTTTCATCTGTTTTCATAGTGCATGGTTTGCAGTGGGGGAAAAAAAAATCAGAGAGAGGCTACCTCCACTTCCTCCTCATTACTGCAACATTTGAGCAAATTCTCTTCTTCTCTTCTTTTTTTTAAATACATGCATTCATTATCTGTATCACACTGGCCAAAAGCAGCCCATCAACCGTTTTGCAGAGTATAGAAACCCCTGAGCCGTGGCTACATTTACTAATTGCTTAAGATTTAAGGCTAATGATGGGGATTTTCACTCTGGAGCCCTGTCAGATCTATTTTCTGCACTTGCCGGTGGATTCTCGGGTTCTCGCGGTGCTTGTTGTTACTGTCACAAACAAAACTAAGGCAAAAGTTCACAAAGCTGCTACAAGATCATGTCTACTTTTTATCATCAATATTGGATTCACCTGTGAAGCAAAGGAAGAGACTAAAAAAATATTATCTTCCTTGAGTTTTGTGACTAAGCAACACAACTTGAGGCGTAATTCTGGAGTGAAATATCCATTTGACATTTCTGAATGCTGTCTGAAAAGTGAATATTTTAACAATTCATGTCATCTGTACATGTAAAGCTGCACAAGACTAAATATTTCATGTAAAAAAATGCATCTCTGACTGACAAAGTGACACTGGAAAAGCAATGAGCATCCTGTCTCCACATAACTTCTGTGCCGTCATGAGATTTGTAGAAGTCATGTTGCACATTTTGTGGGGTAATTTTTTGAACAGTCACTGTGCTCTACTTGAGAACCACCACCTAATTAAGCTGCCTGTGCAGCAGTGAACACAGCGCCAGATATATTTGAGAGGATTTTTATGTCTTCTTTTTTTTTTTTATTGAATAATTAACTTCAAACTTCCTTTTACAAAATGGACGGCGTAGATTTGCATTCAAGTGCATAAAATAAGTGCGAGCGCAGTTAGAGCTTTGAATCCTGCAAATGTTTGTGTCGTCTCGCTTAATGAGCGTTTGAAAAACAGCTGATATCCTTAAAAATAAAGCAGGCGCCATCACGAAGGCATTATTCTTAACTCGTAAAAGAACAGGACAGAAGTGCTTGTTTGCACAAAGTGCTGGGCTGGAACGTCGAGCGCTGAACACTTTAACTCAAGTCAAGTCATCTCGGTATTAAAGGGAAATATTTACACTGAGCTGTTTAGTGTGCACTGGCCTCTGGTCTCTCCTTCTTTTAGCCACAGATCTGCTGCCAGTGAATAAGTGTATCCCTGCCATCCGTCCTCCCTCATGCCAGCCGATCCAACCCTGAGTGACCAGTCTGAACACACTCATTGGCAACAGACTGGCAGTGGCCAGAGAGAGAGGGGGAGGATGCCACCCTGATTTGTTGATGAGTTGTTTTTTTTCTACAAAATATGTAAAGCAAAGCCTGAATTTCTTCCATGCTCTATAGGAAGAATAAATTCCCCAGTGTTTGTGGGTTTGGGTCACTAATTCACTCTTCTTGTATCCACAGTTGACTGCATAGGAGCTCCAGAGGGATGCACGTCTCTGGTAGTTTGTTTGACTTGGGAGAAGGCGTGCAAGCAGGACTGGAAGAGTCAGGACTGAACTGCTGGAACATGTATTAGTTTATTAGTTCATCAATTCAGTTGGTTTTAACTGGGTTGAATTGTGTGTTTTTATTTTGTTTTACATTTGAGGTTTTATGGATTTGTTTAAAATATACTGCGTGCAATCAGCCAACGATTTTTGTCTGTGTATTAATAAAATTAAACATACACTTTTATCGAACGTAGTGTACACTTTGTGCTGGCTTATGATCACGAATGAACTGAGCTAAACAAAGAGTTTTTAGATATAGAGACATAACAGTACAGCGCTTTGAGCCAGACAAGCCTCTGTACGTCCAGCTGAACAGGAGGGTGTGTGTGCCTCTGAGCAGCAGGATTTGAATCCCAGGGTCAGTCTGGCCTGCAGAAATCAGTGAAGTGGACACACCTCGCCAATCACACCGCTCAATCAATCAGTTTACACCTTATATAATATAGCTTATATAATTGCATTTCTCGGTGTCCGTTCTTGCTGTTCTCTCAAAGGTCAGCACTTTAGAGATGTTTTGCAATTATACAGTGCTGCTAATTTTGTACACAAACTCAGCACTGCAGTCAAACTCTATACTTGCTGTGACTCTGCAATGAAATTATTTTGGTTCAAAATTTTTCTGTTGTAATGATGCGGTGACACTATTACTGTTACAAGCCAAACTGAATCAGTTGTTAACAGATGCTGCGGCAAAGTGCCCATTAAAATTGAATGCACCTGTAGACATCTGTAGCTGAGTTGTAAAAAAAAAACAACAACAAGTGAAAGTATCTAACTTAACTTATCACTAACCTGACTTTTAATTTCATCACACTGTTTTGTTTCAGGTTTCAGCTGCGACTGGCTTACCGCCTCACAAGACAAGAAGCAAATAAAAAATGGAAACGGCTCTATTTTCCTGGTGCATTTACAATGCAAAACACACAACCCATGGTATGTTTTAAAGTTGGAATAAAAGTAAGCGCCCGTTAATGTTTTTTTTTACGGTTTGTGATGCGTTTCAGCTGCATGTACGGAAAGAGCCAGGTGGTGCTGCAGTGTTAAACTTTTCGATTTCGAACGTTTTCCCTCATTTGTGCACATTCTGAAGCAGTGTAACACAGTGCCCATCTGTCCCGCGTACCTTAATCTTAATTTCTAGGAGGTTTATTTGGATATAAATAGGAAAAGTAAATTTTGCTGAGACAATGTCTTCCCTTCATTCTGTCTGTTTCAGGTTGATTTTCTTTTTGTCTGTACACGATTAGGCTTTGAATGGCCGGATACGCGTTTGATCACGGTGCCAAATGTTTGTAAGACTGTTTGTAGCGGGGTTTTGTTGTTCGTTAGCTGAGACACAAACAGAGGAAAGCTGTCAAAGAGCAGAGGGAACATTTTCTTGCCACTTCCATTCATGGCCACCAGATAAATACTACAAATAAAATGCTGATTTATGTTTTTTGTTTTCTCTTTCTCTCTCTGTTGCGGTCGGTGCATTCAGGTTTTCTAACGAGACCTTGCAGATTTAGAGGAAGACTTTGTAGTAAATATAGCTCGTTCTATGAAAAGTTATCAATGTGTACTGGCTTGAGGGTTTATGTGAATTTCCATGTTCAGCACTGTACAGGCTCTGGCTTTATAAACCAAATCATACTAACCTCGTGATCTGAGGAAGTTTTTTTTCCAGCTATTTATTTCTAAAAGCAAGAGAAAATGTGTTTTTTTTTGTTTTTTTTTCCAGGTAAATGTTTAGGTACTTGGCCGAATCTTTGAACCTTACAACTCTCGTTGCACTCAGCCTGAAACTACATTTACATTCTTACAGTATACACTTTCTGTAATCTTCTCTCTATTAAAATCAATGCATCTTAGGTACATGAAAAAAAAAACCCTTACCAAGACAGAAAACTCTGACCCAGACACTAAAAGGATGGCTATCACTTTGTGTATCTGTGCTTTTGAGCGTTTAACACCCAAATGAGTGTGATTCCATCGTAGCGCTTAGAGCGTTGAACCAGAAAATGCAACCATATCCCTGGAAAATCAGCCCGGGTTCTGTGCCACAGTGTCCACACAGACGGCCCAGTCAAGGCCCCGGAAAGTGTTGTTTATTGGCATATTGGATCATTTCCTCCAGACTGATAGAGGACAAACTCACACATATTCCTGGATTTTATCTCAGTATTACATCTGTTACATGTGACACAGAATGATTTCTTTTTGTACTGAGGGATACTTTGATCCTTAGTGGTGTAGGTTATGCAGACAGGTGTAACCCGGTTAAAAATATGGAGTAATAATTTTATTTATTATTTAATTGTTTACAGTGTTATTTCAGTATTAAGAGCAGTTAAATAACGAGATTAAAAAGGTGTGTAATTTATTTTATATGTGGTGATAAAAAAGGATAAAAAGAGTTAAAAGTTATTATATGTTTATTGTTTCATGTGAAATTTAATATATTATGAAAACTGTCTTAACCAGCATGTACAGGGTTAATGATGATCGGCAGGAGCACCGTGTCTCAGGTGTTTCCGCACGGACTGGGGGGTGGACACAGGTGATAGAGAGCGGCCAGAGTGTAAAAACTATGGAGAGCGATACAGAGATTTTCTGTGTTAATGTGTAAGTTATAAGTGCACAAACCCGTGTGTAGCTTGTGTCTTAAGGTTGTTTGCACAACAATCGGCGAGAAGAATAACAAGAGACATATTGGAAAACGAGAGGAATTTCTACCCGAAGTTTGGACTGTTTATGTTTGTGCTAATGCTAAATGCTAACACGTAGCTGCAGTAAGTATAGGCCCGAGACCGTTCACTAAACGTTCACTAAACGTTTAACTTCTTCAGAGAGACATTTTAAGTTTAACTTCTTCAGTTGAACTGGTGAACTGTTTGAGGAGTTTATGTGCTGACTTCGACTGACATTATTTACAGAGGGTTTTTTGACAGTGAAGAGCCTTGGACAGAGGAGTGAGCAGCTAGGCCAAGTGAGTGATTTTTCTTCTGGTGAAAGAGGAGAGAAGCTGACTGATGGAGTTCGTGTGGAGATGCTGATGCTGGACCTGCCCCTGTGATTGCTGAAGGAGGACGAGACGGGATCATTCATTCAGGTTTCTATTATTTTATTTTGCTTCGGCAACGAGTGAAGTGGCCATTTAGTTTTGGGCCCCAACGTACACAAGCATCGAATCAGGCCTGCAACTGTGCATTTTAGTTTTAGGATAACTTTAATTGCCGGCTTTAGTTGACAGTGCAATAAGGTGATTGTGGGCCCGCACACACACAGTTTATGTTTGAGTGAGTTTAACTGTGGTAAACTGAAGTTGGAGATTTTTCATGGAAGGGTTGAGAATGTTTTATTGAATACTGTGTGTACATTTATATATATCTATATATATGGTATAGTCTTGAATGTTTATCTGAAAAGAGAGACAATTTGGTTACTGTTATTTTTCCTGAAAGAAAGGGACACTTTATTTTGAAGGTTTAAAAGGACTTATATATTTTATTTCATATTTCTTATTTTATTAGAGATAACTATTTTCATTTAAGTAAATAATTGAGATTTATTTTTCTAAAACCTTGTGTGGTGTTATTTCATTACTTACCTGAAAAAGGGGAATTATGTAATTCAAAGAGACATAATCAGAGACACTGGGTTAAAATCTTTATTAAAAATATAAGTTGAGAGAGCTGAGTTCATAGGTAAGTTTAAAATATTTCATGTATGTATGTTGAGGGGATCCAAGAGAATAACTAAAGTTATTTAATCAGAGTTTGTTTAGCATTTGTTAAAACAGTAAACGAACCCAAAAGCTCTGCCCTAATCAATATAACCAAGGGGAGCGCTACACAAGACTTTGCAAAAACTTTGCAGGATAGATGAATTCAGCATATTCTTCCGTGTTAATTTTAAGTACTTCTGGAATTGACAAGTATCACTATGTCATCGCCCACTTTTCACTGTTGATTGTCAAGTGTCCTCCATTATTTTTTTAATCATGTTAATCATTGAAAATAGCATAATACATGTTTGTTTCTGAGGTCAGCAATTATCAGTGATTAAAACGCACTTGACATAACCACATGTCCCTCTTCATTCCTAGACGACGCAGCGGTACTAGTGTTCTGGTTTTGACATGCGTGCTGACTCGGTGGTGAGAAGGATGTGGCCGGACGCTTGAGGAAAGTCTGGGTATCCCTTCAGACAGTGAGGAATTTCTGCTCCTGCACCATCGAGAGCGTCCTTAAGGCGCAGAAGCGGCACAGAACGGGACTGCAGAGCCCCGCAAAGAGCCGTTTGTTTCGCTGAACGTATGATAGATGTTCCTTATTTACACCGGGTGCTGCAAGAGTAAAAGTGAGGAGAATCATTAAGGATCCCAACAACTCAGATAACGGCCTTTTCTCCCTGCTGCGGTCGGGAAGAAGTTACCGGATAGACCAGGCCAGCAGCGAGAAGTTCAAGAACAAGTTCTACCCTCAGGCCAGTCGGATCCTAAATCAGACTCCCTGACCCTCTGCCAATGAAAAACATATATCTGTTACTACCCTTGTTCTGTATTAACTCTTTTTAATGCACAAATGAAAGAAACTAGGGGTATTACATTCACTGTTATTGTACCTTATATGATTACACGTGATGAGTAAACGTTGGTGAACTGAATTGGATTTCAATCTGGATTTGTTTTTTCATGAAACCCGATAAACTGACTGTATTAGTTCATCAAAATATATTAAAAAAATGTCTGGTCTATACTTTTAGCAATAACAATCTATGAAGACATTACAGGCTGGGAGATAACAATCCGAATTAATGTCATATGAAAGCTGTATCAAAGCTGCAGTTTGCCCAGTAAAGGGAGTTGTTCGAGACACTGTGCAGGCATGCAAGACAAAGCATACCGCAGTCTTAACACGTAAACCGAAGGGGAATATTTAAAAAAGGTTCAGTTTGATGGTTCAGTTAAATAACTCAAATTTGCATCAGATTACTCAACTAATGGTGTAATAATCAGATCGACAGTGTGTGGGAATGCGTAAATATACCTCGGAACTGGCATCACAACTCTGAATCAGCCAGTTCAAGGTATGCAATATGATTGGAAGTTCCATTAACTCCCTTACCCCATTCATGTCCCGACATCAGCTGTGGCTATTACATCAGCCAGGACATTACCAGTAAGGTGAGGTGGGGAGAAAAATAGATTTCATATGTGACAGGTCTTATGACAGGTCTTATCTGCCCTTCACTAAACACATTTGCAGCTAGGGAAGGGTACGCTAGATTAGTCAGTGCATCATGTGGAAGATGAGCGACAAGGGCAGGTGCCAATAACCCTATGCTAGATTGAAAATTGAGAATTTCTCTGCAAACGCATTGGAGCCACACCGGCAGGTTAGCCCCGTTCCCCAACAGCAGCGGCCCTCGGTTAGTAAATAAATTGATATTAATTTTAGAAAGGCATAAACATTGTAATGTGTGTATGTATGTGTGGTGGTGCAGCATTACATGCAAAAATTTTGTGCATTCATCGTTAGTATGACTAAGATTTAAACAAACTGACTGCCTTCTTAAATCTAGCTAGAGCTATTATAGAGCTATTATAAGAAATAAGTTTAAATTTAGTTTTTTTTGGGGGGGGGGGTTTTGCCATTTAATTTGGATTTTCTTTTAATTAGTTGACCTTGCGCTTGCACATAAGCAACATGTAGTAGCGCTTCCATGTGCATATCATAAATTCACAAAAAAACACCCAACAGCCCCGTGTGTTGCCAAAAAAAAAGCAAGCATGTAAACAAATAAATAAATTTAGCAGTAAAATCTGTCATACCATATCTTTCAGCACTATTGCTGGATTGCTTTTCTGAAATCTGTTTCCCATTATTGAGCACAGCTACATATGCAGCGGTCATCTGTTTTGCTACCTGCTGCTGTTAATACATTCACATTTCAAAAGAGGAAAAAAACAATGGAGACACAAACAAACAACCTGCTCATAGTTCCACACTGCAGTTCAATTTCCCATTCAGTACTTTATCGGAAAGTCACTTTAAATGATATTCATAATAATTTACCTCTCTGATGTTTTATTCTAATGGCAGTCAGAGGAGCAATATCTTTTACATAACATAATGAAAAGCATTAATACATGTGGAAATCTGTCCTTGCTCACATCATGGCGTTCTTATTAAAAAACGTTTGATTCCCATAAACAGAGCAGGGCTTTAAATCTATTCTGACTGGAACATCTGAGACATTTTGGAGCAAACATCCAAATTCAAATCAAATCAAATCACCTTTATTTGTCACATACATAATCATGCACAGTACAGCATGTGGTGAAATGTGTTTGTGCCTAGCGGCAGAAAGCAAGTAAGACATACAAATAATAACAAAAAAAAAAAAAACAAATAAAATGATTCAGATCGCTTTGTTTTCCACAGGATTACAGTAAGTCATTGGATACAATACATGTGGGCATATGCAGATTTGCTTTTTATTATCATGCGAGGAGGACTAAAAATAGATTTTACAGGAAGCCAGTATTCAATAAATGACCATCCACACACAGTTAATTAACTATTTCCCATTCATACGTAATTTAGCAGCCATATTCCTCTGTGGTATAGAGGCACCTTTCAACTGTTAATGAGGGACTCTGCTAGAGAAGTATGGTGTCTATTCTCCTTCCTTTTTTTCAGACCAATTTCCTTCTGATCCTATATCTGACCAGCCTTTTAATTTAACAATAAAATGACTATATCTTAACCCTAAGGCTTAACTAAAGGCTCGAGTTGCCTAACCTGAACCATTATTTAACGGAGTGGTTTAGTGATCTATCCTTAATAATCATAGTTCATTTTTCATAATCATGATGTGGTAACAGAAACTTTATCTCTTGAGAATTTGTGCTGTAATGGCAAGTTTACACTCTTTCAACCACTCCAGCAAGAAGTACATTGATCACATTTACTCATAAACTTTCATGCAAAATGTATAAAATGACTAACAGTTATGATATTTGACCTTATAAAGCCCCGATGATCATAATAATTTTTGTTATGAGACATCATAATGCATAATTAAGGCCTAGAGACACTCTTGCAATATAATAATAATTAAATGATAATACATCACAGATATGGGCATCATTAGAAGTGCCTCCACTTTTTAGTCTATTTGATTAAAGCAATAAGCATTTCAACACATTTTCATGGAGTCGTTTCACATCAGGCAGTTGGGCTCCAGTCGTGCCTGCACATTATTAAACACACCACAGTTGGCTATGTGGAATTATGAGTGCAGTTCGGACATAACTGGCTGTTACATGGTCAAATGTTTGGGATGTGTCAGAGATTGACTAAAGTGCAGAACAAAACTGGAGCACGACTCCAGCCGGTTTCCGCCGCTGCTCGCAACACTAACTAAATAAATGCCACAGAAGCAAGATGATGTGCCGAGCTTGTTGTCTATGCTGCACACCCATGCTGAGAGCACAAGAGGCACTTGGCATCCTCTTCTAATGCACTCCTGGACACAAACATTAGACTATCAGTGGGATACACATTACATTGCTTTTATAAATATTAATTCAACATGCAGATGAGTTTGTTTGGTGCTTTATCTACACTCACATAGCTTGTTGTGATTCACCGGGAAAGAATGCATATCTTTGCATTAAAGCATGGTGTGTAACTGCAACTGCTTAATAATAATGCGTCATTTACAATACTAAAATATACATCTCTATTTTAAGAATTCATGAGCAGCTCCCTATTTTTATCAGTGAGAAGTAATGGCCATTACTGCATTTGACAATAACAGCACTCAGACCAAAGTGCTGGCATATTACGGAGGAGCTGGTCCTGACTGGAAGCCTGATACTATTCTTGTCTGTCTTAGCCAATAGAAGCATATCCCAGTTTACCTGCTAGACAATGACGGAGGCCCTGGGTCTGCCATATCAAACATCCAGAGCCATTATGCCTCCTGGCATCTAATTACTGACACAAATCATCCAGAGATAATGCATTCCCATTTGCGATTAGCATGTAATTGACGATAATGCTATATCTACCATGGGATGCTGAGGCTCTTACAAGATGTCTGCATTTGACAATAATGATTTGAGTGGGATGCATACACAAATCAACAGAGGTTTATATGCAAGGAGATTGTTTGCAAGGCATCCTTACAAAGCAGGAATGATCTCTCGGATAGTCCAGATAATGTAGAAGCCGGACATCTTACATTATTTTGCAATGGGCATTAATGTTCACATATGGCCCCTATTGTATTTTGACAATATTATTTAACATTAGTAAAATACAGATGGGTGATAAATCAAAGGAAAAGCCAACATGTCTTGTGCGTATCATTTGCTGCCACAACAGCTTCAGTGCACCTTGATCCTCCAAGTCTCTGAACTCTACTGGAGGGATGAACACCATTCTTCCAAAAGATATTTCACTCATTTGGTGTTTTGATGATGGTGGTGATTTGGTTTAATTAATTTGAGATGTGGTGACTGCGAAGGTCACAGCATATGATTCACATCATTTTCATCCTCACCAGACCATCCAGTGACCCCTCGTGCCCGGTGGATGGGGGGGCATTGTCATTCTGGAAGATCAGCTCCCATCAGCATAGAAATGCTTCATCATAGGATAAAGGTGATCACTCACAACAACCTTGTATTGATTTGCAGTTACCCTTCCCTCTAAGAGGACAAGTGGACTCAAACCATGCCAACAAAATGTCCCCACAGCATAACAGAGCCAGCAGATCTGCATTGCTTATGTTTCATTTATTCAGGTTTTTCCTTTCATTTGTCACCTGTCGGTATGTAGTCCGCATCCAACATGCATCAGCAACATTTTAAATATTGGTGCCTCGTTATGGTGTTTGCAGTACGGTTATATAGCAGTTGCAATATTCATTTCCTTCTTACCCTCAAAGTCAACAGCTCAGGGGTTGAGTCACTTCACCAAGTTCATGCGATGGGAGGAAAAGTGCGATGATTTCTATCTTCACTGACACCTTCCAATGATATTATTATTTCATGGGCTACAGGAAATGCGAGGAAGAGAACTGCAAATTGCAAATATTCAAATAGCCAATGAGACTATATGCCAAAGCAGAAATACCAGCAACAAATAGAAGCTGCATTCTTATACATTATATAGTATTTGCAAAGCTGAGGAGTACATGGCTAACTCATGACCAGATTAGAAAGTACATCACAGACTTCCTCCTGTCACGATTTAGTACTGAAGCCTCAACCCAACCATCTGGATGGATAAATTAAACAAGATCTCCAATCTGCATCTATTACTGTGTTATCGGGCCTTTAAAGTATTTTATTTATTTTATGTCCTCTTTTCAGCGCTTGGGATAAATGTCAAGCTGACAGAGAGAGGCCAAGTTGAGGTCAATTGCCATGCTCCAGTTATTTAGTTGGCAACACATATTTGTTTTTCATGATTTGGAAACCTTCAGTGGTAAAAGACATACATCCAAACCAAAACAAATCAAATGTGTTGCATGAAAGAAACCAAGTACAAAGAAATGTCTGTCTGCTATGTTGCACAAAAGAGTTATTGGATAATGGGATCAGTATGAATTTGTTGAGATTTAGGGAAAAATCAAAGACGCCAGCGGTGTTTAATTTAGAATTCACAAAATGCCTGTGATTGGCACATTTGGTCATGCTCTTTTGAGGCGCTGATTAGCAATCAGAATTTTGCTCCACAATAAATTGGTATTGATCTATTTTCAGGAAGGCGAAAGCAAACGTAATTGATCTTCTTTCAAAACTTTGAAAGAAACACAACTTCCCTCCGTCCGCGGCTTTAAACCCAGAGGCTTTGTTTACAGCAGCTGAGCGGTTCTTGGCAAACTGTCTCCTTGCTGTGATATCTCCCTTTCAGCCTCTGTCCTCATGTGCTTTACAAATAATTCATAATTCTGCACCGAATAACATAAAACAGCTGTAAAGTTAGTCAGAATCCACACAAAAGAGATGATATAAAGCAAACTCTTTATATGAGCTCATTATGTGTGGGGCTCAGGTGCAGATGGGTTTCCAATGGACCCTTTGGATCCACGGGGCTCAATGCAATTACAGTATAATATAGTTTAATCTCTTTATTTAAAACACAAGAGCTGAAACCACCGACTTCTATAGACTAGACACTAAAGAGGCAGTGCTCCACTTCGCTGAGTGTCATTCAATATACCTAATGAAACCCTGGTGGAGAGTAATGACACTTTAACTCAACAAATTTGTACCACAATGATTGGGTCAAAGCCAAAGCTTGTCTCTGTTTTAATGCCACCGTTAGCGTAGGCCCGCAGCTAAACAAGCACCGAAGCACAGCTGGTGTACTGTGGCATCTCATGTAAAAAAAAAAAAATCCAAATGCATCCTTGTGGTGTTGTCTTCAAAACCCAACAAACTCTTTCCAACTGTGTAATAACCAAGCTTGAAAACAATATGATACTTTAATCTGTTCATCTCAATGACTAATTTGTTTGTTTAAAACAATCACAAACCTTTGGATTCAGTTGTTCCAGATAATATCCACCTCGCCTCCTACAAATAAGCCCATAGGTTGATGGTCTACCTCAGCGGTTATAGCATATTAAAGGGCAAGTTTACAGCAGTCTGTTTTCCTTAGCAGCAGCTCTACAGGTGATGCTCATACAGGTACAGTGCAGCAGGTAAAAGGTCAGGGTGATGGATGGCTTTTTTATTGTCGAGCAAGGCTGCAAGCTTCACAGTAACCCTTTACCTTAATCATGCTTTATGTGCCACATGAAGCTACTGAGGGAATGTCCAGTTGAAAGAATTTCAGCAATTAATGTTTAAAGATTTTCTGCTCGTGGTTATTTCTGTTTCAGCGGGAAAAAAAAAAAATTCTATATACTATACTATACCATTACTATACCATACTATTACTACAACGTTTTACAGTCGCCGGGGGCTCTTTCGCTCTCTCACTTTCATCTTCGCCATCTATGTTTCCACTTACCTTTGCTTTGCTGAAAGAAGCTGTCGGGAAGCGGACTCGGCGACAGCTCCTGTGTGTCCCGCTGATGTCTGTCTGTCTACTGCAGAGGAGGGGAAGTTACGACCTCATAAGACACATTTTTATACTCCAAAGAGGCGTGATAAATCTGTTAATAAAATCCTGGTCATCAAAGATATTTATTTTTCCTTGGCATGTATATCACTCTCACGTACTCATAAGCTCCTTTTAAAATTCTCTGCTGTTTCATGTGCTGAGTCAAATTATGTCAAGGTGCACCCAGTAACATATTTTGAAATTTCCCTTTAAAAGATTTGTGTCGTACATAGTGTTTATTCTTGGCTCCACATAATAAATTATACCGAGCTTAATATTTAAATAAAGCATGGGAAAAGATATCCGGTTGTCAGCATGCAATCAGCCAGGTATTTTGTTCTGTCTGATCTGTTGTAGAAAGGTAATTTGTTTAAAAAAAGTAAAATCTGTTCACATCCGGAAAAGGTTACGCGGTTGTGTTATTACAAAAGGCTCCAGTGTTGGGGATGCTGTCCGTCAGGTCCGGAAGGGGAAAGCAGCGCGGGCGGTTAACGGCAGTGGTGACGTGAATGATCGGCACAGCGAGGGCGTGAGCTGTCAGATTACAGAGATCATATCATTGTCTTGTCTACGGTTTCTCTTCTGCAGGAGGGATCATGTTTCTAAAGGTTCAATGCTGCTGAAATGATGGACACGCGCTAATGGTCACTTGTAATGTAGTGAAGGTGCAGCAGGCCATGGATGAGCTTGCTCAAGGATGTAATTTTTACAAGGTTTGTTTGTGTATACCTGTGCAATATACAGAGACAGTAATATAAATGAATAGGCTCATTCTGTTTTGCCAGCATATATTGTTCTTTGGGAACACGGGCCATTCACTCTCAGTCTATATTGAACCTGAATGGTTGAGGAATGCCAAGGCCAAGATTTGACCTCAGGCTGAATAACCAGCTGCGCACGTAGCTGATACAACCTGCTGTCAACGGGGTATTCAGTTATTCCTGGTAGTGTGCTTTGGACTCATAGCTCCAGGTTCACCCACATTCACTTCTCACTATTTCACACCTTCCTCGCATTGCACTTTAATTAGTATTAACACATTTGCAGCAGCAGTGACAGCGAAAAAGGAAGTGGGTAGACTATAACTTATTAAATGGCTCTTCTGTGTTTTAAACATTTGCTTACTGAAGTGTTAACAACAACAACAGAGACAATTTAATGTTTGCTATTCACAAAACTAGAACAAGACAAGAACAAAACAAGACTAGCAGAGCAGTTTTGACTTAGATAAATTTGGTTTGTTTGAGTTTATTTGGGAAAACAGATACAGACTGACCTCGCTGTGATCGTCAACAACACGCTGAAGTCACAAACTTGACAGTCGGTAATCTTAACATTACAACACATTGCAAAGGAGTTTGTTTGGGCTCTAATTATAATGAATGAAAAGCTTTGCAAAAAAATGTAATGGCCCAGGAGACATAAAATTACAATCACAAAGTGCTACTTGGCTGCATTTACTAAAGTGCTAGTAGGTAAAATTAGAAGCATCTCCTCATTTTTAGGTGAAACGCCTGATCTTACAGACTTATTTTGAAAATCAGAGTATAGTATAGGTTCCAGGTGTATGGTGCCAGCTTCCTCCTCCTCTTATTAGGATGCGCAGCAGCTCACCTCCAAAGACCCTCCCCACAGCATCGCTTGGTCTCATGTTGTCTTTTTAACTTGTGTTTTTAACTTATGTTTCATGTAAACTGTTGTTTTCTCGCTGTTTGGTTGTTGTGCTGTTATGTCCACTACGAGTTGGAGTGAAACCTATGCAGGAGCAGTGATTGAAGCTCCGTCAGATACTCTGCTCTGATTGGTTGTTTTTCACTCGGGCTTGACGGATTCTTGTCAAATGGTCTTAGCAGGTGGAGTCAGAGGAGACTGATTTTTTTTCCACTGATTATCTGATACTGGCAGTTTTAGCAATTATGACTCAGTCAGTTTTAAATTAGTTACCTTCCTCTGCTTTAGTGTGACTATCCACACCTCTGTGCAGTTTCATTGAACCAGCTACTTTCTATGTCAGGATGGCAAAGAGAGACAAAAATCTTCCCCGTAGAACAATCCATTTGCAGAGCATACAGGGGGAGAGGAAGAATCAATGGAGGAGTGCAATCATTAAAATCTGCAGTAGGGACAGCAGGAGGCTGTACACTGAGATCGGAAAAATGAATTAATGAACGCAAAGACAAAATATTTCAGTGAATCTCATTTTTCTTTCTTTTTTTTTAAAGTTTTGTGCTGGCTTTATAACTTTGACATTTTTCATTCATGAATTATGCTTAATTTAATCGTATTTGATAAGTGTGATGTCGACAACTTGTCAGACTAAATTCATATGACATTTATGTCAGAGCTCAGTCAGTGTTTCTAATAAAATCTAATGCAAAAACATAAAATCTGACACATGCTTTGCTTGTTAATTAAACACACCGTGACGGCAGCATCTTTATGTTTTCCAAGGAGTCATAGTCTAATGGATCCTGATGCCTGTTGTCCGTGTTTGACAGACAGTTGTGTTGCACGAGAGATGGCAGCTCAGCCTCTGTTTACTTCAGCAGATCGCTGATGAGAACAAACAGCACAAGTTTTTACCTCCGCTGACAGGTTTTGTCAAACGTGAGGGACAGGCTGCTTGACGGAGAGCAACTTGTCTCCAACGTCACCGACTCATTGATTTCCTCTCGCGTTTCAGCGGGATGTGATCGTTTGGGCGGGAGTTCTTCCTGTTCTGTCTCCTTCATCGCTTTGTGTTTTTCAGAGTGAGCCGAGTCCATATCAGCTCAGTCAGGACACTAGACCTGTGTAATTACTGCCCAGGGCTAGTTTATCCCCCTACTCCCCCACTGTACCATCACTTGAGTGATTGGAGCCGCAGGGGGGGATCACCAATGTAACAGGTCATTACTCATAAAGGTCTGAACTTGCAATATAGAGTCCAACCTCTACGCAGCGGACTCAAGCTCCTGCCTCAGTAAAAGAACATGGATTGCTTATCTGGAGCGGTGGCAAGCTCATGAATCATTCTGCTGTAGATCGCTTGAAGTAGGTTTAACTCGTCCGCAGGTGGAATGATTTCTTTGTGTGTGACCAGAAAACCTGGTATGACTGATAGGAACTAGAAATAATACTGCATAAATTATATGGTCTGTTAGGCTGATGAGTGCTGAAAAATGCTGCCAGAAAAAAAAAAAAAGAAACTATGTATTTTTCATTAAAATGAACATATAATCTATGGTAAAATCTTTCATGTCAGGAATCATTCACTGTTGAATTCATACCATTAATAGGTCTTTCCACCAGTATATCAGTCATGTTGGTAATTCTGAGGTTGCTCAAGGTGGCTTATGACCAAATCAAGGGCTAATGAAATGAGGAAATCCATCTGGAAATGGATAGATTACCCTGGATGCTGGCAGAAATTCTATTAACATCTGGCAAAGGCATGTTGCCCCCCCCCCCCGTCTGAGCCAAAAGACATTTGGCATGAAGTTTAGACTCACCGTGAATGAAAATAAGTGACACATTACCGTTTTTGTTTTTTTTACTTGGGGAGATTTGGACTGGGTGCCTCTTTGAAAAACAAAAAAGTATGCAGATGTTGGTAGTTAATTACTGATTTGTTAATTTTTTTGATTGAGACTGAGGGAGACCTTTCATGTACTTTTAGAAATGAAAATTAGTATTAATTAATTAGTATTCTATATTTTAGTTTATTGTATTTTTTTCATATTTTCTCTAAAGAAAAACTTGATTCACACAAAAAATAAATAAATAAAAGGGATTCTCAGTTTTTAATATCTTTCTAGTGGGGATATATCTTCCAGAGTAATAAAGTTCTCAAATGCAGCCCTTAATATGTTTTGCTTGGTTGAACAAAAGGCAATGTGATCACCCCCCCACACAATCATTCACAACTACCATTCTATACAAATTAAAAAAATCACAGATACAGCTGTGCAATCACAGTGCTACGACATATCACGCTTAAATAACCCAAACATCTAATGGGAAAAGACAGAGGAGGTATGCAATAACCACATCTAATTATGAGTCACCCTGTTAAAATATTTGCATTGTCTTGTTTGATAAATTAATTGTATCGCCCGTCACATTTTATCAAGACACAAAGTCACACAGTCCGTCAACCATCTAGGTTACGCGCCGAACCTCCATCTGGATGATGATGAAAATGCTTGCAAGCATAACAACTTTAATTCAGTGGCAACATGCTCGTTTGACAAAATGTCACAACCCTTTCAACCGGCTTCAGACATGTCACAAAACGAGAACAATGGCTTCAAAAGCAAATAACAACACGCTCCGTTCATGAAAAGAGTTTTCTTTCTTATAAGAGAGAGAACCGGGTCTAGAACAGGCGATTTTTGTTATTTAACAGTTCGAGCAGTTGCATTTTGGAAATTAATAAAAGTATGAATGTTCTGACAGTACATGTGCCTCTAACTCTGATTCACTTTCCAACTCAGTGTGATTTTCAGCTGATTTGATTGCTTCAGGTGGTTAGCAATGCGAGCACATAATAACACTGGTGTCCTCTAAATACTTTTGAAATAACAAGACCCTCAAGAACATTCAGAACCCACACTGTTCTGCCGCATAATAGTCCTATTGCTAATACTTTTAATTAGCATATAGCACCCACAAGTGCTTTGCATGAAGATTAACCAACTGAAAACAAGTGGGGTAAAGAGACCACAATATAAATAAAAGTTAGAAATGAACGTCAGAGATGGCAGGCCGAGCTCATCGGGAGCAACAGTGACATTTCTGCAGCGATGAAAATCAAGTTTTGGACACAGAACTGAGCCTTGGGCGCTTCGTGTTTCCTCTTTCTGATTTAAAAAAAAAAAAAGCTCTGGATTGTGACAAAAATGCTGATAGTGATAAAAGACTTTTCAAAAATAAATTCTTCAGTCAGTTACTTCTTCAAAACTGCTCACATCAAGGTGTGGGGTGATCGGGACATGGGCTCTGGAGAGACACTATTACTGAGGTGTTCAAAATAAGAGCCAATAAAAACAAAAGTATCTGCATGGCTAAATACCACAGCTGGTTAGAGAGCAATTTCTTCCTTTTTTTTGTCATTTGTGTAAATTGGCTCTTCAAAATTCTTCTCTCCTAACCACTTTTTTCCCCTTGCAGTCTCCAAAGTGATAAACAGCAAAAATATGTAAGATTTAAATAAAGTCATGTCGAGCTCATGTCCACGTAGGTGATAATGGCTCATTTGAGACACACCCCTTGCTTTCACGTCCCCACACGCCATGTTGCAGGCTCCTCTGAGACACTCTGGGAGAGTGGACCGGCCACTTTCCTTCAAAATAAGGAAAACAGACTGTTGAATGCCGCTAATGTCCAAATGTGTCACAGTGCGTCAACAGAAACACTCGCCTGGCTTCCTGTAGCTTTCCCATCTGTGTGCAAGCTCTGCTCCTTTTATAGCTGTGCACCCGTTAGCGCAACACCTTGCAGCTAGATGTGATGTAAAGGAATCAATCCAAGGAGGCTTGCTCCAAATATTAGCAGGGATGCCATTAAATGTCCTCACAACCATGGCAACCGTGTCTTCACTGAAGCGTGCTTTATCCACAAACACAACACAAAAAGTGATACTGCTCCAAATACTTCGACAACTGCATCTTCTCCTGCACACTGGTACTGCAACTTCTAAAATATTTCAAAGTAAAACTAAGCAAAGACTGCTAGAACACACTGTCTCATATCCAACAACAATACTTTGATCTAAGAAAGCTTAGATCAAACGGTGTAGTATTACGATACTTTTGTCATTCCTACAATCGTGGGTAGGTCAGTTATTATTTGCAATCAGGAACAAATTTGAAAGGTAGAAACCAAGGAGCAAAGTTTAATGAAATGTCTGCGAGAGACAAAACCTCCATCGATGATGAAACGCTGTGGCCTGTTTGAGCTTTTCTGTAAAGGCAGTATTCAGTTCATTAATTTGAGGTGACATTTAACAACCCGAAATTGTTCTCATATCTCTTTCAAATTGCCAAACAGCCCTTCCATTGTTTCTATAGAGTCAGCCTCATTTTTACTGTCAATAGATCACCTTAAACTTTTCTTTCATGATTACGTCATTAAGTCTTAGCTCAGGTTTCTTCTTTTATATTAAACAAGACTGCATTGAAGTGTTAAAGATCATGGAAATATCAAAAGCTAAGATTTTCGTGATTAGTCAGATACTTTTTTTTTCTTTCTTTTATTGAGCGCTTGAATGCACAAGTTCTGATTTTCTTCCCCAAATGTTGAGGTTATCTAACAGGCTGAGCGTTCTGATGAAAAGCTGATTATGCAGGCATTTATATTAAAATGTGGCTTTAACAATATACTGTATCTCATTATTGAATCTAGCTCCTTTTAATATATATATATATATATATAAAATGACCTGGTGGAACACTTTGAATAAATCTCTGTTTTAAATCTGTCTGAGTGGTTCCTTTCATCAACCTGCACTGCAAAACCTCCCGAGGTGATGAATGTTTGGATATAGTTCACTGTCAATTATGTTTATTTCCCAGCTCACAATAGCATTACAGAGACGAAATATGGGGAATTTATCATTCACTGTGGCATGCTCACGCAGATATACAAACAAACACATACGACACACCGGGGACTGAATACCCGAGCTGCTACACAGAAACACACAAAAACAAACACAGACTCCTCAACAATTTCAGTTTTCCACAAATACTGTTGTTGTGCAAAGTGAAAAGAGACCCGATTCAGCTGATAGGTACAATAGAACTGATCAATCGATCGATTTGAAAGCAAAATTTCTTGCTTTTAACTGATCCACAGATAGTTGTTGCAGACAGACTCAGACCCCACCAATAATCTCAAGTTATTTAGTCAAAGAGGGTTAAATTGTTATGCTTCTGTAATGCTTCGGTCTTCAGTTTGCCATGCTTGCATCCTGAGAGAAAAAGCTACCAAAAAAATGCTTCAGTTCAAGGTAATAATCAGCTCTTACCTAACAGCCTTTTATTGAATGGGTCTTTTTCAACCCAACTACCATTGTGGAGCACTGTAACTGTTTTTCTTTCAGACGGTTTGTACTGTGTGCTAGCTTATCCCAGTATTGTTTGTTTTGCACATGTGTGAAAGATATAATAGCAAAGACTGGTGATGGTGGACAGCAATGAAGTACATTTACTTGTGTACTACTTCAGTTCATTTTTCGAGTATCTCAACTTTGGCGTTTTAGAAACCGTGGGTAGAAGGAGGGTTTGCACACTGGTTCTGCAAGCAAGTCAGTGCATTCTTGAGGTGGTTTCATAGAGTTACGAGGGTCTGTAATGCATTGTGAAAGCATTACAGCAATGCACTGATACTGAAAAAAAATTATAGTTTTGAATACCAGCACTAAATTTTAACAACTCTCCCTTGAGGTGGAGTAATATTTTACTTACTTACAATATTTTGACTATAGTAATGAGGTTGTGTCCACCACTGCCAAGTCATACAAATAATTCAAAACCTTGATTTGTTCATATCTTTAAAAATGAATAGAAAACACCTGTAGAGTCTCTATTTTTGGTGAACATACTGTGATGTATACAATTGGTCAGAACAGTACAGAAAGTGATTTTGTGTCTAGTAAATGCCAGTCTGAATGTAACTTGTCAGCAAGAACTAATAAACATGTCACTCGCACTGTCTGTCTGCGATGTGGCTTGGCTCCACTAATGACAGTTACTACCGATTTAGCCTCAGCTGGGTCTGTAATTAACCGGTTGATTTTCAGGTGCTCTCCAGCAGCATCAATGCAAAAGACCAGAGCCACCTCCACATGCGAGAGCGTAACGAAGGCGTGTCTCTGCAGTCAGCGTGAGCAGTAAAAGTGTTGATTAGGCACAAATTATCAGCTAGTCCTGTAGTCATTAACTGCTGTAATATGCATGTGTCTTGTTTATGACTCTCACTGCAATTAACTCTAATTTAAAGGGTTTGGTGTATGAGTACCAGTGAGTCACTGGAAACGGCAGCAGGAACGATGATAAAGGTTGCCGAGAGTGGGGCCGTGTTTTGAGTTATGATGGGTTAAGGAGGCTGTAATAACATTATTTAAAATTTACAAGTCAAACACTTCTAATTATCCATGAGGATGTCCTAAATTTATACGAGCAAAACATGATAACACTTGGGATTTGAAATAGCTCTCAAAGAAGTGTTTATTCTGAGCTTGCGCTGACAGACATGAAAACTTTAAAGATATAAGATGGATTAAAAAATGGATTCATGGGACTGTTTTGGGTGGGCACACACAGTGAAATATTCAGTATTCCACTTGGCAAAGTCCATTTCAGGATAACGTGGTGTCCTGTTGAAGGATGGATGCACCCTTTTCTCTGAGTACACAGGGCGGCGCTGTTCAAGCTGCTGAGGCTCAGTTACTTGTAGCCGAACGCTGATGCCGCGTTGTCCCACTTTCATGGATGGCCTTAATCTCTGCCCTTAGCTGAGGCAGATTAATCCCGACAGTGCTGACATTATCTCCTGTTCTACACTGTGACACTGGACACAGGAGGAACTCCCCACATCCTCACTTCTCTGAGCTCAAACATCACCTCTGATGTGTCCGGATCCTGATCCGAAGCCAAGGAATAACTATGAGTTGTTGGCCACAATACTACACCTCTAAACTGTGTTCATACACATTCTAATAACCCTGTTTTATGCAAGTATTCAAATTACAAGTGTTAGAATATGTGTGTTTCTACTCGTCTATTTGATTTAAGATGTAATCAGTGATTCATTGTGTAGAGTGTACTGGTGGATGGTTTAAGACTTGCATGTCGTTGTTTCCTTTTAGAGTAATGACTTTTCAATTACTCATATAAACCACATAAATCTGTCAGATGTATGCAATAAATGAAATTTACAGTAGGGCTTCATTTATGCAAAGGTGGAAGAGGTACTCTGGTCTTTTACTTCAACAAAAGTAGCAATACAGTGTAGAAATACTAAATACTAAAGTAAGCCTAAGTCCAAATGCATTAGCATCAAAATATCAAAATATGATTACTAAAAGTACAAAAAGCAAAAGTACTCAGACTGGCCCATATATTATGCTGGTGGATTATATATACATGAATGTGTAAATATTATTAATGAAGTACTATCTTAGCTGATATTCATACATCAAGAGTTATTTGTAGGTTTTTTTAAGTCTTTTTAATCTGGTAGTGGAGTAAGAAAGTACAATATTTCCCTCTTATAAAGTATCTAAAAGCTGATTATGAAAATACTTAATAGTACGGTACTTTAGTAAATGTACTTATTACTTTACACGACTGGCTTAATGTTTATTTTCATTCTTTTACTCAGTACCTTGACCTTTACTCTGTGTACTGAAACCACAAAGTGCACAACAAAGTGGCTGATGAAAGGTACTGGGTGGTAAATATTTACGATCTCGTGCGACTTGCACTAGTGGTGCTGTGGCTAAAAACAATGGACCTCAGGGTCCTGCTGGTGCAGTCTGACAAACATTTTCCATTAATTATCTTTATAATTTATAAGCCAGGAGCCGTTTGATGTACCGTGACAGATTATCATAATAATGATGGAGCACAGTGGATGGCGGCCCACTGGAAAACACATTTTATCATAAGAATTAAGGTGCTTCCTCTCTATATAGCAGTAACACTGAGAGAGACATAATTTTCCATTGTTTCAGAACTAAAGAACGGTCACACTCTTGAATGCAAAATGGTTGAGGTAAGCAGTGACACAGCATTTTTCATGATTTTCAGTTGTCCTCGACTGAAAAGGGAAATTGAAGTACTTATATTTAATATGCTTAATACTTTTTAAACACTTTTCTTCAAAGAGAACAAAAGCATGAGATATTTCGTAACTCAATGTGTCAAGCAAAATTTTGGTGCTTAAAAAAAGTTTAAATTTTCCATCCAACTTTAACACGACTTTAGGTTTTTAGCCCCGCCTGCTTCTACGACTCTTGTTTGAGCTGAGACTTACTGACAAAGAAAATATGTGACGATCTATCACTTTATTTGATGGGGTACAAAAAGAGCAAGGAATGGTAAAGTAATGAGTAATTAATGAGTCTTTAATGGTTTTGTGCTGCTCCATAACTGATTCGTAATAAATCAGGAGCTACCCATAAAGACAGTGGTCAGTATGTAGATTCAGAGATATTTATTAACCGCTCATTATCTGATGATTCAGTAATATATAATCACCCAGTATAATACCTGAGGTGATTAATTTAGTAATTTCTTTAATGATTGATTCATTATCAGGTTGTTCCGTATTGGTTCTTCAACTGTTTCTTAGAAACTACTCATAATTTTTGGGTACAGTATGATAAAGTACTGAAAGTGAACAAATATTGTCAGAATGTAAGCAAACAAAGTTAATGTCATAGTAAAGACACATTACTAAGCTATGTACTAATGGAGATGCAACTTGGTACAGCAACAGCAAGGTGTCATATTCACTGCAAATTTCAATGCAAGACATTGAAAGCACAGAGGGCCATTCACGCCATTTTAAATTGTCCAATTGTCATGTGGATAAACACGCATTTCAGAGACCAGGACGCTTCTTCTTGACCGTCTCCATTTGCATCACTGTTACTCTATCACAGGATTTTGTGGCTAACAGGATCATATCAACTAAAAAGCCTATTTTCATGGCAGAGAATGGTCTGCAGCATCTGAATTGACTTGAATTGCTTTCACACCTTCCCACGCTGTAGCATTTGCATCTGCATCATTTCTGGATGAGGCACAAGCAAAGTGTTCTCTTTTTTTTCCCTATCATTCTTTTCTTGATTATGCATGCAGTGCCTGAAGAGCTCACACACTGAATATGATGCTCGAGATATTCCAAACATTTATACGTATACATGGCTGCAAATTCATAGATCTGGCAAACAATGTATAGGTCACAGTAGAGTTCATGATGCATGGACCACAGAATTTGTCATAGTGTCTGATTCTGGGGAATGAGCATTTTAGAAATTATTTAGTTAAAGAAGTTGTCAAAGAACACACCAAGAGTCGGGGATTAGAGTAAAAAAGTTTCAAGGTAATTAAAGACTTACTTTTCGGACTGCTGCCTGATTCTGTGCCTCCTACATAATCCCCTTGGAGGTGGGGTCATTTGTAGCCCAGATCATTTATTTACATTTTAACTCATCATGTTCATTTCAGGAAACCACATGGGGAAGGGCAGAACACAAATTCATTAATTAAAACACGGGAGCTGCCACAACCATAGTCTTTCACTGCTGACTTTTTTTTTTTCTCTGTCATGGATTCACACCAGTTACTTGTTATTCACAGCGCTGCCTCTGGACACCCCAGTGTAGGTTATTCTAAAATGAATGTAAACTATTTGCCAGAGAACTTATTTAAAAACAACATTAAAGAAAATGGTTACCTAGAAATACTGCAAATATTGGATTCAAATACGTAATTCGCCATTATCATAAAAACAGCAAATCTCACTCTGTTTTCAATCTCTTTGCTTTGCAAACCTTCACTTATGAAGCTTGTTTATAGGGGAAGGCCAAGCTACCAATTTAAATTATTGCTCTGTTATTATCTTTTTTTTTTTTCTTTTTAAAAAGTGTGCCTTACACCCTGCTTTAAAAGACAAAATATTTATATTCATATGTGACAGATGAATGGAGTGAAATGGTGGAGCCAAGCTTTTTCATTGACCAGTTTATATAATGCATGAATAAAATAAATATCTTCCTTTAATGGCCTCATGATGTCTGAAGTCTACTATGGCTCTGTTTCTAAAGGTCAGTCAGGGCCAAATATCAAGGAAAGGAATCTAAAGCATTCATTCTATTCAAAAATCACAAGAAGGGGGAAGGGCACATATGCTCTTTTGTGATATCTATCTATCCAGCCATATGGAGTAGACTTTAAGCCATCCTTCACCAGCAGCAGGCTGTGGTAATGAAGACACTCATCCCCCGAGGAGCTTCCATCTTTGCTGTCCTGTCTAAGAGCGAATCACAAACACAGTTGAAGGACGCACCCCCATCTCCTTCCAGCCACACGACCGTTGCTGTCACTGGACTGAGAGATAACTGGCTTTACCAAACCTGTCCTTTATGTGAATGTCAAAGTGTCCATGCAGGGGGCATGACACACCAGCGTGAGCCACTGTAGTCTGCAGCCAGCCCTGCCTCAGTGGTGAACTACCTCTGAAGAGGTGGTGCTCGTATACCTCACACCCCGAGCTATTGTATCACGGCCACATGCAGAATGTATAGGGTGAAACAGAGATGTTTTTCTCTGCAGGATAAAAAACCTGCATTCTAGGTTTCTCCTTCCATTAACAATTTTTATACAGTTACATTAATTCCTGTTAATACCTCCCGGACGTTTAAGCACTTCATCATCTGTTCCAGATGGTGCAGCAAGAGACAGAGACACTCATCTTTTACAGCGCTTCTCAACTTAAAGCCAGGTTGCTGATGTTGACTCAGATCGCTCTGTGAGCGGTGACACTGTGTCACTTCATCTAAATTCCTCTGCACAGCCAAGTCAGTCACCAGAGAGGGAGTCAGACTTCAGTGGATGAAATTAATTGCTTAACCTCTGCAAAATCAGCTGAAAATAAATTGCACGACTGATCACATACATTATGTTCATCACCAGAGGTTGGTCTGTCATACATAAATAGTTCATCAAGTTTGTGGGAAGAAAACACAACATCACTGCAATCAAATGCAGCACGATGGTACCATGCAGCTGTGTGTTCATGTGAGCTATACTGCCACTATAGCACTACTATTAGACCCTACAGTAGAAATATCCATACACTGACTCTCTAACAAACGACATAATGAAATTACTTATCAAGTGTAGCCGTGTGGTTGTTTGTCCATAATCTCTTATTGTTTCAGTGAAGGGTAAAAACAAATGACAAAAGGAAATGACAAAAACATCACAGCCCACTCTCCTTGAATTCTCTATACTGAGAGCTGTTTCAGACATACTCACTTGATATTGTACGAGGCGATTCAGGCATCATCTCTGCAGCTCCGAAAACGACTGCTGACTTAACAATCCATCAAATGAGACGGATAAAAATAAAGATGTCACGCCACACTGACACTCGTATTCACACCAACAACATGCCGCATCAATGAATGCTGATGTAAATGGGAGTAGTCACACTTGAGTGCACCTGGCTCACATCATCCCAGTATTGGCTCAGCTCTGGCCCAAGTTCCTCCTCTCTGAGTCATTTTGTCAGTTTTGAGGGAGTCCCTGGTTTGAAAGTACTGAAGCGACGGTAAAGTAAAAGAGTGGAGAGAGACGCAAAGATTATAGTAATATTCTACTGAGAGTCATTCAGAAGAAGTAGAGTACATTCGTGGTAAGTGGGGCTGTAAAATCCTCGGGCTTCAGCTGACCCCTCTGTCTGGCAATAAATATTTTAAAATATAGACCCTGGAGGTCATTTCTAAAGTATGTATGAATTTTACATTCCTTGTGACGGTGTTATAAAACCCCACCACTAAGAAGCTTCATCGCCTAGCATTGTCTAAGCAGTGCACGGACCTGTATGTCAAAAGTAAATTACATTTCTCTACTGTCAGACTCTTATTTTAACCACTGTGCATGATACAAACAAATACACATTACCGCCTAACTCAAATAAACATCCTATAAAATATACAAAATGCATTACTTTTAACCGAAGAGCTTACAGAAGGCAGCAAACCTGGGTGGAAACACAAACCCAAGGTAAATGGCATCTTTCATTTTACGGGCCCACCTTGAATTAATCCCATTTAAGGGTTTAGCTACACTGTGCACAGCAGTATTCACTCAAACTAATCCACATCACACCCACATACTTTTTTTTTGCACACAGAGGCTTGTGTGCACGCATACACATATATGCTCACACCCACACACACACACACACACACACTTACGTGGAAACACACACTGACAGGTGCAATTTCTCTTATGTAACTAAAGGTAAAGCAAAAAAGGTCCTCTTATGGATAAGAAATATATATATATATATATATATATATATATATATATATATATATATATATATATATATATATATATAAATGCAAAATGGCTACTTTGCTTTAATTGTTTTTCCAGTTTATCTGCAGGAAATTCGTGCATGGCATCACCCATAGATATTCTTTAATGAGACACATGTAATAAATAGACCCTCCCTGTGGACCTCAAAAGCACAGTCTCGCAGTCGGCTTCTCCTGGACATTATAACAATGAAGAATATCAACAAAGATTCTTTCTATTTTCTCTCTACTTTCTATTTTAATATGCAGCAGCCGAGTCTTAGATGTGTCTTCTGTGAGTGGGAGCACAGGTGGATAAGAATCTGTACATGAAACACAAATGAATGAAAGAGTAGCGTGACTGTCTCCAGGGCTCTATACCCCCACCTTCTGCATCAACAGGGCCTCGGGGCAAAATGAGCGAGAGCTGCAGATTTGAGGAGTGCAAAGGAAGCTAAGAGACGCTCAGTAAATACTCAAGGTTAGGTTTCATCGTCTCCCTTAAACATACATTCCCTCTGACTGTGGAGCGGCTGCTGATGTGTTACAAAGGCAATCCTCGGACCACTATCATAGTAATGCATTATCAATCAGTAATACATTATTAACTCCTGCAAACCGACACCCTGCCTTCATGCTGTCATTTATTTTTCTTTTTCTGTATAGAGTATATAGAAATATGTGACTATATGTACTAGATCATCATATGCTTCCTTACATTGCTTTCTTTACATTCTTAATGTGCCATATAGGCTCTTTTTATATTCATTTATTGCCATATATTGTATATTATAGTATACAGATATTATATAACTGTATTCCTCTGTTCACTGGCTTCTCACTTGTGCATAGAAAAAGCATCAGTACATGCATTCCACAATAGGAAGCAGGTGATTTAGAGACAAATTATGCTTATTGTCACACTGACAGTGAGCGCTCGTGAATGATTTTATGCACTTGATGACTATTCATTTCCCTGCAATTCCATTACCATTTCTACCTTCAATTGCATTTTTGTAATGACACATTGAATGCCATTGAAAAGACACTAAGTGTGCTATGAAATGCCTTTAATGTTAAGATGGATCAGTCAATTAGCCATTGAATCTCACAGCGTGCTATTCAGATTCACTAGAGGGAAATCAAAATGGAGTGTGTCAGAAATCACTATCATTTATCACTGCAGCCTACCTCACTAATGGTAAATCCACTTACAGCGCACGGATCGTTGCACATGCTTTACTGGTGTCACGGTGGACGGCAAACTGGAGGTTAGATGTGAATTTTGGACATTTGTAAAAAGAAACAAAGTGAAAAAAAGTGATGATTCTTCCAGACTGTTGCAAGCAATCCTACTAAATCAGAATCCAGGCACCCGCAGAGGAGGGAAAATTCATCTACTTTATAGTAGTATACTTGATGTTTTTGAATGTCAACTTTGTATTTTTAAAATTCTGGTGTCGTTCAGGCTGATGGGTTGATGAAGACTTAAAAAAAAAACTTTTTATATCCCCAGCCACATCTCTACCTTGAAGAAAAGACAGAATCTAATCTCTCTGACCAACATTTGGTCATTGACAATTTCACGAAATTACATCATGGAATTTTTCAGCTTACTGACAAGTGCTTGGAGCGCAGAGGGTTCACATATTAAAACCATACCATCAGCAAGTCTCTTTAGGGCCCAAAATTGGACCAAAACTTCATAGTTCCTTTTTCTATGATGCGTCAAGTTGAATTTCTAACTGTCAAATTGTAAGAAATTGAGTTAATTTGAACAACTGACCTCAAAACAGACAACTCAAATGGCCTCCAAAGAGCTTTCATAACGGACAATTAGCATCGTCTGTGTATCTGCCTGTTTTGTGAATCCTTCTTTGGCTGTCTCCCTTGCAGTCATGGCGCTTCAGATCTTGGCATTTGAACATGGGCCCTGGAAGACATTGGCTAATTAGTTCCTGGGGAAGAAGCAATCCATCTTCCTTAGGAAGTGATGTGTCCACTTCTGCAGCTGTGGTCAGTGCACTTTAAATTAGAACGTCTGAAAGACAAAGTGTAGTAGAATAAACAATAAATAAACAACAAAGGAACTTATTTCTTTCCTCTTATAGGCTGCGTTATATGCTTTCCTTACAGTGTTTGCAGAGGTCAAACTGAGACTCAGGATGTGAATGAGGAGAAAGATGCATCCTTAGAATTTGTAGTTTTTCTGTATGAAATGATAGTAAAGCATGAGGTGTGATGATGTTTGTTGCCATCATTATGCTCTTGCTGTTTAGACTGTTATGTATGGAGGCATATTCCTATCTATATTCACGAGCGTAGTCTTTCAATTTGATTTTAAGTTCAGATTTTGTCATTCTCGACCTTAAACCCTGTCCTCGCACTCAAATAGCCTCTGCTTGCACTCGGATCTACTGCTGCTCAGACAGATTTCCCGCGCTCAGCCTCACTCCTCCTCCTCCTTCTTCACACTCAAATTGTTTCTGCACGCTTGAGAAATTTTTGCTCTTGGATTTTTTTTGTGAGACAACCCTGTCAAAAATCCCCCAACCAATAGAAAGCCAGCGACAGTGCTGACCAATCAGATGATCCCGCCCATACCATCAGATTCACACTGATGAAGAGTTAGACACATTTCTCCTGGACGGGTAATTATTACTGTTTGATTTATGTTTGATTATCTATCAAATTAACCACTAAGATAAGATGTGTTGCAGAAACAGTGAATCACAGTTACTGTGACGTTGAAGCCGAGCTAATGTTAGCTTCGTTTTATCTGAAGATTTTTATGTCTTTGCGAAGTTTCCAGACAATCAAATCAGTTTGATATTTGTCCTGATATTGATGCCTGTTTGAGACCTCACAGCTAAATGTTCTCAGAAGTGGTGTGTGTTAAAGCAGACTGATAATTACGTGCTGTGTGTTTTCTTGCAGACATCAGGCAGGTTCTTTAGCTCCAACATCAACACATCCCAACATGTCCGCTGTGTTGGGGAGTCCTTGAGATTAGTAAGAACATAATTGTGAACTTTTCCAAACTAACTGTGATGTCACAGACTCAGCTGTCACTTACTCGTATTTAATTGTGGATGACCGCTTGGCAAACATTACTTTTCATGTGTTAGGAAACGTCAGAGCATCAGTGATAAAAACATACCCCATACTTAGAGAGCTGAAAGTCATTTGTGTTTTTGAATAATAGACAGAGTCATTTTTGAATCATGAGGCCAGTGAAGATTCACACCTCTGTTGAGTAGATGAATCCATATCAGTGGTATGTTGCACAAACGACTGTCGATGTCGAGAGCAGAAATTTCTCGAGCGCGCAGAAACAATTTGAGTGCGAGGAGGAGGAGTGAGGCTGAGCGCGGGAAATCTGTCTGAGCAGCAGTAGATCTGAGTGCAAGCTGAGGCTATTTGAGTGCGAGGACAGGGTTTAAGGTCGAGAATGACGAGACAAAATCTGAACTTGAAATCAATAAAGTGTGCTCTCAAATTGAAAGACTACACTCTTGAATAAAGATCAAGAGCGTAGGAATAGAAAGGAATATACCCTCATAGTTATGACATATCAGTAATAAAACATGGATATGAAACCTGCATCGTTAACAAGTCTGGGTTTAGCCCTGACTGGATTTAGCTGTAATCATTATATTAAAAAAAAGAAATTAAGGTCCAGTGTTTGCAAAATTGAGAAAATACGGTGTATTCTACAATTGGTTATAAATGTATGAAGGTCTTGTGTGTTTTTACTGAATGTATTTCAAGTTACCATTCAGTCTTATTATGTTATTAAATTATAATGATTGCATTAATACGCTACATTTTAAGTGTGTAATGTGAATTCATTTATGCTTTGATTGAAATTTCATGTATTCTGCCACAGCGTGAGCACAGTATGTGTCCATTTAATATGAAAATAAGCTTTAGACTTATTATGTATGGCTTAATATGCTCATTTTGTCAGTACTCCAAAATAAAAAAAAATAAAAAACTGTTTGGTGCAGTACCATAAAAACACATTGCTATAGATATTTTGTTTTTTTTTTTCAGAAAGACTGCTGGGCTACCATATGTTTAGCACAGTGAAATACACTGTAAGTGAACTTTGGTCAGAGATGCCATCCCTGTATGCAGGGTAAGACGAAGCCCATCTGCAAGAGGATCTGAGATGGAGGCAAGCAATCAAAGCTGACTAAAGGCATTACCAAGTAATGAGTCAGTGGGTGGGGGATCTTCCCCCATCTAGAGTTATTGGATAAGGACTGTTTGTGTAACTTCTAATCCCCAAAGTGGGAGTTTATTGAGGAGAAAATAAGTTTACTGTAGAAAAACTATAAGCGTGTATTTCAAGCATGAACTTGAATGGCTTCTAAATGCAGAGAGAATGCAGAGATCCGAATTCCCTTTGCACCAATGCATAAAAGCCACCGTATCCATTAAGTAAATAAAGGGATGTGTGGGTGGGTGGTTCACTTCAAATTGTGAAAAACACAAAAATGGACTTTCTTGACATGACATTTGAGTATTTTCTTGTGTGGAATATGTTGAATTATAAAGGTACAATTTTACATGCAGGGGCATAATCTTAATAACATGTAAATTTAGAAATTGTAAATTAAAAGCCTCTTTGTGTCCATAATTTTCCTCTGTGGTTGAAGAAAACTGTATTATACTTATTTGAAGCTCTCTGATGACTGCGCTCCTCCTCACTCTGTCTTTCATTAACATACTTGACTTTAAGGGTCAAGGAATTAAGTATTGAATTAACTCATAGGGTTAATTAATTAATTGACTATACACACACTGTCTCAATACTGTAGAAATTACATCTACGTACCAGTACAGTAATGTGTTTTAGAGGCCATCATCTTACTGAGAAAATGTTGACCCTGGCTAGTTGCTGGACGCTGATTCTGAATGCATCTGCAAAAAAATCGCTGATAAAGTATTTGTTTTCTATATCTAATACTGCAGAACAGTGTTTTCTGGTAACAACTAAAGCATTATATAGTTTTTCTGCGATTAGACTTAAAAGTAAAGACAACCTAAGAATAATCAAGGCAACAATTACATTTACTATCACAGCAGCATAATTGGGTAAACATATTAACAGTCTATACATGTAATTTCTAGGAAACAGAGTTGCGTTCTTGCATGTCTGAACCTGCGTTTACACACTTCAATAAAGAAATATTTGTTGTATGAATGATTCAGCCTGAAATATTACACTGTATGTGTGTGTGTGAGAGAGAGAGAGAGAAAGTGCAAAGACAGAGAGAGGGGAGAGAAAGAGAAAGAGGGATGGTGGTGGGAGCATAATTACATGCTTTCAGGCATAAGGAAGCAAAGTGGTTACAGTATTGCTTTGGTGGAACTGAATTAAAAATTCTCTCTTTATCCCTCCATCACCAACTTGACACGAGCGAAATTCTATTTTCTTTTAAGATGCGTAGTGACCCAGATGCCGTGTCGGTCTTGTTGGCAAAATGATTCAGATGACACTTATAGAGTGAATAGGGGGCTGCCGGCCTGGCTGAATTATTATGCTGAAGATATTTACCTCCCTCGACAAATTAGGTTATATTTTCATCCGTTTGTTGTTGTCTGGCTGTTCGCAAGATATCCCAAAAGTTAATCAGCGGATTTGGATGAAATCTGGTGGCAGAGGTTCACTTGATCAGATTTTGGTGATGTCTGGGTCCGGGATTAGTGCCACTGGACAATTATCATTTTTTAGTCATTGCTATTATGCTGTGTTCACATGTTGGTGGGGAAGGTTCGACTTGATATTCATGTCCACGTCCAAAGAGGAAAAAAAGGACAAAATCACACCCAGAAGATGGATTATTTCTGGTGCTTTGATGTGCAGCACAAATGTCAGCGTTTGGGTTGTGATCAAAATGATTTTATTACGTCCTCAATTTCTTAATTAATGGATGCTTGTCTCCTCTCTGATAAACAGTCAAAGCGTGTTTGATCGCAAGCGGTTGCAGTAGGTCTGAGCAAATGTCGATATAAAGGCAATTTGAATCGTGACACATTCGCCCATGATAATCCACACAACTCGGTGGAAAGAGTTAGACTTTATTTTTCATCAAAGTATGCCTCCAAACTGTCTGTTGCTGCACAGAGGGAGGCATGCCAACATTCGCTGATGACGTGTGCGCAGTTGTGACAAAACAGAGGCTAATTAAGTCCCATTTGTTCACAGGTTATTTTGTTACAGTAATTCACATTTCTAATATTATTTTGCTCCCTTATGGCTGAGTATAAGGTGATTATTTTTTTCATATTGTATGTAAAATTACTCACTCGACTTGGGATGGTACCAGGTTACAGAATGAATCCATTAAATTAAAGTGTTAATGCTGCGAGGTTAGTGAGTGTCTGTCTGTCTAAAGTGTGTTGGCTGCAGTTTGTTAGCGCCAAGTGAACCCAGTTAAACCCACGCTAGTTAGCCACAGAGGAAATAAATGAGGCAGAAACAACCAAAAAAAAAAGGCATCGCTCAGTGTTTTTAATTTTTTTTTTTTTTTGTCAAGTGGCCAAGAAATGTGTTGCCAATGCCATGTTTGAGGAACGCAGCAAAAATTAAGGATGGTGCAAAACATTGGTGTGGACCTCTCCCATCGCCTCTCCAGTTAGCCATGGTGCAAACTAAAGTAGTGCCAAGGAATGCTCAGCACATATTTATTTGTTTTTCTATTCATTATGTATTTATGTATTTATTTTTTGACATGTAGTCCTATTTCTCAGTATCCTCATCAGCATGTATAACATGCTAAATTAGGCAAGTGACTTCTCGGCTTTGTAAAAAAGAAATTAAGTATTATACAAAGTGTCTCTCTTTTTAGGGGTGTCTAATTCTCATGCTGCTTTCCAAACCTCCGTGATGCTGAAAGACGCACAAGAAGAAGAAATGGCTATTTTTCGTGTTTTCTTATTTTTCTGCATTCTTATTATTCATATTCGTATTAAAAGGAATCGTAAAAAATGATGTATCTGTCATTTCTGAGCTTAGAAAAAGAAAAGAGCACCCCCTAAAAGGTGTAGTTCGCACAATGTGCTGTTAGCTCTAATAAGTTATATATTATATATTATACATATACTAATAAGTATATATTGGTAAATATTGGTTGTGCTTTTTTTGAGTGTTGCTGGATAGCGACGGCGTATGACCGCGAGTTGCTTGGGGAAATAGTCGTGAGTTGACCATTTCCTCGAGCTTTGGGGATTCTCCTCCTGCTTGAGCTGATTGAAGTTTTAAATTGTAAAAATTGGCGTAATCATCAAGGGAAAAGGTGGAGGGGACAAACACCAGTTACAACCCCATCTCCGCTTCCATCACCGAGTCCACCTCAACATGGGGGGTAAACACTGAGGCCGACGTAGGGATATTAAACAGCAGTTTCTGTTTTCTGACCGTAGAGAGAGGTTACCGGACATGCCAGGCCAACACTGAGAAGTTCAAGAAAAGCTTCTACCCTTGGGCCGTTAGGATCCTGAATAAGGACACTGCCTAAGAACTGCCCTAAGGCTGTTTTTACTTACTTTTACTACTCAAAGTTACTTACTACATTTAACATTTTCATTTATTACTTATTTATATTCTTTATTCTTTTTCTATTTTACACTTATTTTTATGGCATAATTAGGACCTAAGAAGCACATGTTTCACTGTGATTATACCCTGTATGGTTGTATGTGACAAATAAAACTTAACTTGAAGTTTTATGATAAACAAGTCAGGAAATAAATGTCCATGCCCCAGAGCTGGTCCTCCCAAGAGCTTGCCAGGGAATTGTTCAAGTATATGACCATACAAAAGTGAAAGTTATGTTTTATTTAGTTTTTTTTTCTGAGCAAAAATTGCTTGATGGCAATTCATAAGTAAAATGTATTTCAGCAGCTTCTTTAAACATTTATATTGTAAGCCCTGTTTTGGCCTTTACTTGATCATTAGCGAGGAGGCTCGTGCAAGAATTAGTATTTATGGTGACACCATATGCAGTAACAACCAACACTTTGCCTAATCCACCCGTGCATGTGTGTGGGAGGTGTCACTTTATGCTTTACATACATATAAACACAAATTTGACGTATTTATGCAATACTGGTCAAACAATAAAAAAAAAAAAAAAAATTATAAAACCAAAAATCTATGTAACCGTTAACCACAAGCAAACATCTCATTTTTCACAACAGACACTCCCCCTGTGTTCCTGAAACATGGTTCAACCAGGAAGTATAAATAGACATGAGCCCGCCAGTGTGGCCTTTTGCCAGAGGACCAGGATGCAGGTGAGTAACAAAGGTAACACAATGCACAGATATTTTAAGTTTAGGATAAGGATTGAGTGTTTAATGTATTATTTTAATTTGTTGTGCGCACAGGAGTGAAAATTTAATTGAATTGGTTTGACCAGTTAGCAGGATTGTTCCTCCTTAGTGGTGACTAACATGGCAAAATGTTTGCAAGCAAGTATGGTCAAGTTATCTTCAAAAATTAGTGATATATGCTGTAATTAGCCAATCCAGTCACTTTTTTTCTCAGAACACTTTAATAGAGCACTGATTTAAATTAAACTATTAAAATAAAACTTTTGTACTTTTACTTAATTAACTTTATTCTCTGACCTCTAAATTTGTGTAACACTAATATTTTTGCTATCAAGGTGTTTATGAAAATTTGACTTTTTTTTTTTTTTTTACAATTGCAGGTCAATTCATTTTTTCAGCTCATTCATCAAACTTAAATGAGAAACTACAAAACTGAAAATGTGTACAATGAGAGATTATTGAAAGTGACCCATCTCCCTATTTTTTTTTTAAATTTTTTTTTTGGTGCATGTGTGTAGCCTTACTGTATTAACGGCCACACGTATTCTGCAAAGCCACTACAGGGTATCACTCTTTCCAGTGAGTCATACGAGGCCAATCGCTTCAGGAAATACTTGTAGCTGACATAGATGCTTTATTTCTCTCTATCTACGTGTGCTGCAAATAAAGCGAAATTGTGCAGCTAAAGCACGTCTACAGCTGGTTCCAACCTGGTCAACCCCGCGAGCCTGGTCTTGTCCCATTTTAAGAAGTCACCCGTAATCTCTGGTGATGGTTCAGGCACACTGCAATGTGTTCCCCACTGGCAGACTTCTGAGTCGTCCCCCATGCATAATATCCATGCAATTCTGCTTCTGACAGATATGTGTTGTAATCTCTTTGAAAATGAGCATTTGCAACATGTAAGAGCCTCAAAGCTGTGGGTCTGAGGAGTGTGAGGAAGAAAATGACAAAGAAACTGCAAAAAACAAAATTCCCTGCCTTAAGTCTGGCCTTTTATCCATGTTTTCTTACAGAATTTGGTATTAGTTTATTTGAAAGTATTCGCCCTAATGCACTTATTATAGACATTTTTAACTTTAAATGATTCATGAAGTGTTAATCAGCGGTGGCGATGGTCATTGGGTCATTTATGGTCACAAGTGTATGTTAATGTAATGACGTGGTGAGTTTTAAAATACAGTGAATGTGCCGCGTTAAAACGATGTTTGCGATTGTGAACGTGATGCTGAAACACACTTAGAAACACACTGTACAACAGTATGTTCCTTCTGACATATCTGCAGTTTGAGAGATAAAATCTGTTTTAATCTCTGTATCAGACTCACCTGCACGAGAACGCAACCGAAGGCCATGTAAAGTGAGCCAAAGTTGCCATTTCAATATTTAATCTCTGCCCGTGTCTTCACTCGTCTGTGAACATGTGTTGAATTCCTGCAAGCAAAATGATCAACTAGAGTCACTGCAATTTTTGGTAATGGTTAGGGAAGCAATATTGATCATCTTTTTTTCCCCTCTGTACTTTTCCAGCGCTCAGACTGTCACATTTCACTAATGGAGGCGCGAAAGCTTTTTTCAGATGTGATTGTCTTATTAAATATTCCTCACATCAGGCTCCAAACATGAAAGCCATTTTGAATTGAGCAATGGAGATAATTAAAATCAATCCTCCTGTACCTGAGCAATTAAATTGGTCAAAATTGAGAGACGGTTAATAGCCGGCGGGGAATTTACATTGATGGCAAGACAAGTTTATATTCAGATCAAGGTTTCAGACGATAAGAGCCAATTCCATCGCCACACATTTGGATAGTGATTCAGCCCGAGTAATTTGAGTAATACATAGAGACTATTGAAAGAGACAAGCATTGTTAAGCTGTGATATCTGATATCTATCTATAGGCACGGCATCCTTAAAGTGATCCCTCCCCCGCTTAATGGCCGAAACGCCTTATGAGAGCATGTATTACAGATGCACAAATCCTTTGCGCTGGAATGAAGCTGTCAGGGCCCTTAACGCAGCGATCCGACAGCCGGCCACTGGATGTCATTGAGCGCTGCGTGGCTGACCCCCTAGATGTAGTTTTTGTGGTGAGTCCAGCACCATCAGCTCTGGTTGGCCCTCATCACTGAGTGTGTGCAGGCGGTGAGAGGAAAGCCCACATCCAAGACTGACATTAATTCACTTGTGCATACGATGTGTTGCATCGGCCAAAAATGACCAAATCAGAGTGCATGCTGTTCATTATCCACGTGGAGTGAGTAAAAGAAATGTGTATCACTGGTCTGATAAACTCTCTTTAGACCTCTCCTGGTGTACATATGATAATTATGAGTCTTATGATTAGTTTCATAAGCTCCCAATTCACTGATACTGTGCAACATAATTTTCTCCAATCACTGTGGTGCATGTGAGATTCTTTAGCAGGTGACATAAAGAGTGTGGCCTTTCAGAAAGACAGGAAAGGAAAGGCAGGATGTAGGTTTTGTCACCAGTTCATCAGGACAGCAAAGAGACACTTTGCCTTCCTTGAATATCAACTCATATTGGGGACAACTACATTACACAGAATAAGGGATGGTTTGGGGCCAGTCTTGTGCTCATTTCAGACTTCTCTTAATGCCACAATTGATTTTTTTGGTGTCTAAGACAAACAAATTTGTTCTCTCGCTTGATACCACTGCAGCATAAAAACTGAAACACTGCAGTATGAGCCGGTCTGGACCTGAGGGTCCATTTGGCATAAGGTGGACAAAATCCTTTTTGGTTGCAATCTCACACTCCCGACAAAGTGCCCAGGGTTCCCACACATATCGTCTTGGCAGATCCTGTTAATGCTTAGAAGTTGTTTTAACGGTTCCCTCATGAATTCCCATTTGATCACACCACTGCTGTTCGCAGGTGCTCGACTGAGAAACTAACATAGAGGTTGCATCACTGGCTTGTGTACACAACTTGCTTCAGCCAATTGATTAATTGATTCTGCGAGATGGCTCCAGTGACGGATCCATTTAAGTGTTGGGCACCGTTCCACATGGCAGGCATGGAGCTGCATGTTGTAAATGACACTTAACTGTCCATTAGGTATCAGGTATCAGATATTCGGGCTGTTCTTAAGCCAGAATGACCAGAGCTGTTAAACATTTTGTTATAAAATTATTACAATTGTGTGCTTCATTGCATGTCTAATTTGCCATAGGCAGTGTGCCCTGAGGAGAAAGGAGGAAGGAAATCCAGCCATTGTTCACTAGCTATAGGTTTGCTGAGTTCTTAATATAAATATGATAACAGAAAGGCATTATGAGCTTAGAATAATTTATTACATACGGCGCAGGGATGTGTATTTTTAAAGCTCATTTGGATTTGCAACTTTTTTTTTTTGGCAATTTCTATTTTGGCCAGGTTTATCTGTCTACAGGTTTCTTCATCACTAAATTATGGAGAACTGTAAACTTTCCAGAGCTAAAATGTGTTCAGCTGTTGTTGAAGTTAGATCAGCTTGGCACCCCCCTGCTCTTCCTGTTCGGCTCAGGTGGATCATTGAGGACATCCTGCAGCCGAGACATGACCGCTGTCCGAGGTGCTGACCCTGGGACTGGCAAGGATGCAGGACCTGTCTGAGACACTCACAATCATGGAAGGAGCCAAAAAATAATAATATTTGTTTATGGACTTGTATAATAGAGCAAACCCAAATTCACCAGAAAGCACAAAGTGGTTTCTTCAGCCCTGGAAACTGGCTTTTCATCAGCAAATGGATAAATTGGATAAAAAAATACAACAAGAACAACTGGAGTGAAAAATAAATTAAACACTAAGCAAGTGATTGGTTAAGTAAATAGATGTAGAATTCATTCTTTTGCAGAGATGAGTATTTATGCTATTAGAGACTGTAGGTGTGACATTAGTGACTTAAACTTAAACTAACTTAATATCAACAAGTGTAAATCTATCCAAACCTTGAGCTAAAAACCTTTTGCTTTTTTAAAAATAATTCATGTAATATCTCAATAAAAATGCCAATATTTGTTGGTTTCAGCCTCAGATTTTCCTGCTTTTCTGTTTCACATCATCACAAATTGAATGTTTTTTTAAATTTTTGATTTATTTGTTTTTGGGCGGACAAAATGGGCTTTTTTTTTAAAGACTTCATTTAAGGTCTGCCTACTCAACATCAGTCGATAAAACTTGACAACTAAATACATTCCTCAAAACACAGTTATGTTGAAATAAACATCCTAATGGATGCACATAACAACACCACTATTTTCATTTAATCTGTATTATGTTTGTTGGAATAAAGCAACTGATTTGGCTGCTGTAATTTCAATAAATCATTAATGTATAAATGTTTTTCAAAGGGATTCCACAGCTGTTAATTCGAGATTAAAGGTCACAGGCAGGAGACCATGCAGTCACACTGTGTAACCTCTTCTTTAGTCTATATTTAAACATATTTATTCCATGTCATCAAGTTAAACAAACCTCTGCATTGAGCGGTTGAGTATTTCATTGGGCTTGCTGAACTCTTTTTGAACTGTATTTACATAAATACATGCATTTAGGCAAGATGCTGCTGAGCAAACCGTATACAATTAGACAGGAACTGTGTCCACGCAGTCACCGCGACTGAGTGACTGACCGAAATCAATCTCCGATAGGCTGCTGGCGGTCGGCAGCGCTGTATGCGCTCACAAAAGAGTTAGTGGGATTAGTGGGAATGATACAGGCATCACAGCAAAGTAATTCAAAACTACAAGCACTTTAATGATAAATGGAAAGACAAGAAGAATGAGAGGAGACAGATAATCCTCGCCAAGATGGAGTCGGTCTTATCTGCGTGTCAGGTTTCCTCTTCCTTGCAATTTCTCAGATCCTAAATGAAAAGCTCAAACTCAGTCCGGGGCTTATTGATTTGTGCCTATGGTACAAAGAGAAAAGAGACAACAGCATGTGGACTCTCATAAGACTGAAGACCCCCCTCCCCCTTCTTTGTTAGTGGGTTAGGTGCCATATGGACGGCGACACGTTCGGCTATGTTGCCCCAATAAATTGCTGCTGACACTGCCCTCTGGAGATGCGTGGTAGTGCATTAGTACTGCAGACGTTAACCAGGGAAGCATCTCCTCCACCCTGTCAGCAGCGAGGGCAGAGAGAGCGGGAGAGTCTCGGGCGCTGCGTTTATGGCAGAATTTGAATTCATATATGTGCGACACCTTTTTTCCTTTTCGCGCCGTTGTCTTTTGAAGAACAGCTTGTTCAGCTCATTATTCGGTTTGGTGTCATTGCGCTGCATGATGAGGGTACAATAAATGAGCAGATTGTATCAGCCAGCAAAGAGCTACCTGCAAGAAGAACTGCTTTCCTGGGGTTCTGCATAGGTAAAGGTCTTCCTGGGTCACTGCCGCTCAGATCAATACAAGTTTACGGCCTTGATATACTGAGTCGGCTCTGCTGAAAATGGGAAACCAATGGCTTTATTCAAGTGAATTCATATATATATATAATTTTTTTTTTTGAAGGGGGAATGGATTTGGGATGCTGGTGGCTGTCTTCCTGAATAACATATTGCCCGGACTTTGAAAGAGCTTTGAAAGAGAACCCCCGAGGACCATTTCACTAAAGGTTTATAGTGCTGCAAACGTCGTTTCAGAGCAAAGGAGGGTAGCAAAACCAAGGCTAACCCTGCTAAGGTGCTGTTGATTAGAATGACATCGCCTGAGGCACCTGTCAAAGTTTGGAGAGTCTTGACAATACCCGGCCTCATCACTCCTGAACACTTTCTGTGATTTTGAGAGTTGACCACAATAACAGGAAGCATTAAATGAACTCCTGATTAGTTCGGTCTTCATCCATTAATCAGATGTGACTGGTCTTTTTGACAGGTGTGTGCTTATTTGGAGTTTTTCGAAAAGTCAGTGTTATATTTAAGCATAATTTCAGAGTAGAAACAGACTTTCTTGATCCGAATGACGTTGCAGTATTAGAGTAGTGCCATGCACAACACACCGTGAGGATGTGGAGGTGTCACTGAAAGTTTAAAAAAAAAAAAAAAAGTTCCTCTCAGGTGAAAATGAATCAATGCTTGCACAATAGATGACCCTTAATGAGACAAATGAGTGCAGTCAATTTGAACTGTGACTTTAACCTGCCCATTCGGCTCCATTATGCCACCGCTTGCGTTGAGTTCAAATATGTCTTTATGGGGTTTGAAGTTGTTCCAAGCAAACATATTTAGCATCTTTATCTCCTCCAGTTAAAGGGGGCTGACTTTTGTGCAGCAGACAACCAGCGGTCTAATACGGACAAGTTGTGCCGAATGACTCTTGATTCAGTGCATGGTGGAGTGTAAAGCAAGGACAAACTGAGACGAGTTTACCTCTTTTGCACAAAACAAGTTAAGCTAACATTAAATATATTCCATTATTAGGCCCTATATTAAACAATCTGATTGTCTGATGGACTGGATGAGCATTTCCTGCTGGCTGCTTTATTTGTCCATGTATGTGGTCTGATGTGGACCAGTTGTGCTGAATGACTCTTGATTCAGTGCATAAAGCAAGAACAAACTGAGATGAAGCACTTTTTTTTTTTTTTTTAAATTTCCAGAGTTTATCACCTTCTGATGGCTGCACAAAATGAGTTAAGAACATGTTCCATTATTAGACCCCATAAAAAATAATATGATTGTTTGACTCTTTTATTTATCTATTCATATTCCTGTAGTTGTAATAAAGGTGTATCATACAGGAGCATAAGGATCTTTAAAACCCCTTGTGTGTGTTTGTGTTTTTTCTTTCTTTTTTTTTTTTTTTTATTAAAGGGGCAAAAAATCCCAACAGAAATAAATCGGCTTAATGGACAGAATTAGAGTGGTTCTGAATCCAGGGTGGGATTAAGGGGAAAAAACTGTGCGAAATAAAAGAGCGAGTGATCATCAGGAATGACTGTGCGTCTGTCTGAAGGGCGGGAGGAGAGAGAGAGAGAGAGCACATTTTCATCATCAAAGCTCTCTCGCTTTTTTTCCCAGAGCCTGCATGTCTCTGCTCCGGCTCACCGCAGCTCCCCATTGTTTCAGCTGCGAGGGGAGAAATCTGTACAGTCGCAGCCACTGACTCTCCTCATTTTTATTCTCATTTTCCAATTTTTTTCTTTCTTTTTTTGCTCCCTGATCTTGATGCTCGCATCTTTTTTTTTTCCCCTCCCCCCATCGCTCCGGCACGCCGTATCCACTGTCAACTTCTCCCTCTTCCCTCCACTTCAGACTTCAGCTGCATCATGAATAGTTTGGGGGCACCTTTCGATCGCGCACCTCTGGAATGGCGGGGATTACACGGCCGGAACCCGGAGAGCATGTGAACGCCAATGGAGTTTGGGATTTACTGCAAAACAAGGGAAAGATGACCGTCTTCTCGCTGTGCTTGCTCCTGTGCGCGGATCTGCTGGATTTAGCCGTCGGTAAGTGTGACCCGTCGTCTCCACGCAGCCGGAGCATCTCCCTCTCTCTCACGCAGCATCCCTCCCCCTCCTCCTCCACTATCTCCATCTGATCTATGCGTGGGGTCTTGCAAAAAAAAAAAAAAACAGTCAGTGAGTTGGGTGATGGAGAAACTGGCCATTAAACAGGACAGCCGGATGGAGGTGCCGCGCTCATTCTCGTGCCAACTTCCCCCCCCGCCACCCTCCCCTCCGTGCCTGCCAACCCAAGTCGCGCAGGAGGAGGAGGGAAGGAGGAGAAAAGAAAAAAAAATCAATGCATAATGGTCGGATTCAGTTTGGGGTTTGCACGGCGGAGCGGTTGCGCACGGAAAAGAAACAGAGAGAGGGGAGAAAGAAGGGTGGAGGTGTGTGTGTGTGTGTGGGGGGTGGGGGGGGGGGTGCAGGCGGCCTCGTTGTGTATTAAGTCTTAATTCATCTGCATCGACTGTCCACGACCAGCATGCGTGACGGCACCTACTTTCTGAGCGCCGCACGTCCCGAGGAGCCACGCCGGAGCGCGCTCCTCCTCGATCCGGGCACGCCGCACCGCCTGTGTATATGTGTGTGTGTGTGTGTGTGTGTGTGCACGCAACAGATATGGAAGTTGTTGCCTCGGAAAACGTGCAAGTGCGTCCCTTTTTTTGGAAGATTTGAAGAGATGCAGATGTGCGCCTTCAGTGCGGTGTGATCGGCTCGGCTCGGCGCGGCGCGGCGCATTGGTGGCATCACTGTCGCGTGTTTTCTTTCTTTATTTCTCCTCCAGTGACGCCTTCACGTGTTGGAGGGTGAAAACACAACACTGGCCTCTTCCTAAAAGCCGGTTTTGGTCGATCGATCATGAGACACCCTGAAGAGCAAGGTTGTTGTCAGACTGCTGCTTTCTGCTCCTGAGAGGCAGTGCTGGTGGGACGAAGGGGGGAACAGCCTGCTGCAATTTAGGGGGGAGCCAGAATTAGTCAAATATTTGCAACAGATAAAGACCTGGTGGCAGTAATTAAAGCAGATCCCCTTCTCTGCTGAGGTATCGCTCATGCTCACACACACACACACACACACACACACAGTCCCCCCTGTGGCATTTTGCAGAGGCATTCTGTTTCCTACACAGTGTCATACATCAAGAGCTTGCATTACAAGACTGCATTGCAAGCACTCGATTCCCTTACTGGGAGAAAACAGAGAGAGAAGGTACCCAAGGCTCCTTTTTTCCTTCTGCCGGAGTTGCAGGACTCGTGCTCCTCGGTGCAACCTCCAGTAATGCCGTGGTGTTTGAAGGACTTCAGAGGAGAGTTCACTCCTGGCCGCCTCGCAGACTAACCTGTTAACCCACGCTGCTGGCTAAGGAAGTTGTCGGTTTTTGAAGTTTTTCTGACCTTCGCCGACCCGCATAGGAAATCGTTAATGTCAGTCGGGCTTAACATAATGTTAAGTGATAAAACGCCTCTGGGTCTGCCTTGCTCACGTGACGCCGAGCCGCACACGAGCTTCTCTGCAGTACGCAAAGTGTTTAGGAGCGCCTCAGTATTGCAATCATGCTCGTTTTTGAAGGTTCACAATAGCTCAGATTGCTTTGTTTCATGGCTGCGTGCGGCTGTGTGGCGAGGTGGTCCACACAGAAGTTAACATTGATCAGCATGTAAACAAACAGTGGAAGGTGGGAGTTAACCAATCAATGGGCAGGATCTCAGTTGTGGAGCCTAATGGTTAGACCGTTGTTAGCTTTTGTTGTCCTGACTGTGTTAACAAAACAGATTCGCGCCGTGGATGCACCTTAAAATTTCACCTTTACTGTCTGTGTTATTTCCCCAAGTGTCTTCTGGATATCACAATCGATTCATACCAGCGTGCAATTTCCCTGTGTGTCTTTTAACAACAAGATAAAGGTTTCTTTATTTCAGTGCACGCTCCAGTGTATTAAGAGTTTCCATAGAGTGCCTGTGGTCAGTCTTCAAGCATCATACATGTTTATTTTCCCCAACAGTTTCTTTCATGTCCGCAAAAAAAAAAAAAACTGAGGAATGATGCATACACTCTCATTTCAAGCTAGCCCTAGCTGTTGAATTTCAGTGGTTCAAGATATGTTTGACTGTTAAGCATGTCACATCGTCAGTGTTTCAGAAGCAGGCTACACATTCATGCTCTGTGTTTCTTCAGGTGTTGCAAATTTTATGAATGCACATCTACTATATATATATATATATGTCTGTGTGTGTGTGTATGCAGCAGGGTGTGAGTAAGTATCTTTCTGCAGACATGCAGCATAAGGAAAAAAAGAAGTCTTTGGTATTGTTGAAGAAAAGAGTAAAATCCAACCCAAGGTTTGCTGTGATGGAAGTGAAGTTTATTCAGTAATCCGGAAAACGGTGAGCCATAGTGTCACAGACCAGGTCTGGAACAGAACAGAGGGCTGAGGGTCATTTTATACAAGGTTAATAAAGAGTGGATAGACACTATGTAAATCGTGGGTGGTGGTTAACAGACATGTTACAGGATGCAGGAACAAAGGGAGAGGGGGTGACATTTCCATATACAATAGGTGAGAAGGAAAGGAAGCCAGGAGATATTAAAACATGAGATACACACCAGGTAAGAGGAAAAGGGGGGTGTCAAGGCTACTATAATCATGAGATGCCAGCTAGGATGATCAAGGGCCTAGTAGGACAGTGTCAGGATGGGTCAGGAGACGAGGGGTAGAAGCACAGCAAATTCTCAGACAGGTAATATACAACTGGGGCATCTACACTAGTAAGAATAAGTCTGTATTCTTCCACAGTATATTATACATACATATGTTGGTGTTTTGCATGACATAAATGTGTAATAAGGAAATGTCCTGTGTGGCTCTGAAGCACTGGCACAGCTGCACCTCCATGTTCACAACACGTAGCTGTGTCTTCAGCCTCCGGTGCACCTGTTACATCTGGCTGACTTTTGCAACATCAATGCAGAATCACCGTTGTGAGCACTGGTGATCTCACTCCACTGTCTGTATTCATACAGAAATCCAATCCAGTCTGAGGGAGCTGAACAGAGTTGGCTCGCGAACGGACAAGGATTGACCTCGTGCTCTGAGCTTTAGAAGCATCTAACGGTCCAAAGAACAGAAATTGCTGTTGGTTAAAGAAATTGTTTGACATTTTGGGGAATACGCCTATTCTCTTGAGTTAAATGAGCAGGCTGCAAGGCTACAGCTGGCAGACGCTTATCTTAGCTTAGCATAAAGACTGGAAGCAGCTGGTCCAAAGCCACCCTGACTCTGTTTGAGGGTAACAAACACCAACCATCAGCACCTCTACTAATCAACATGTTATATCTCATTCGATCATTTCTCAAAAAAAATTCCCAAACCCACAACTTCCTGGAGTTTTTGTTGCTTGTCAGCACTGACAGAAACTTTGAAGGGAACCATAGATATACGGTATATGCTGCTTCAGTTTGACAATGGTGGTGTCCTGATATATAAAAGTATGCCATTGAAAGTGTGACAGTCCATTGGTCCAGCTTCAGACTACTCTGTCTGCTGTGAGATTACTTGCTGCTGCTGAAGACATAGTTTATAGTCCACTGTTAAGCTTTGATTTACGACTTCTTGTTGGGGAGAAATTAATATACCCAACACTCTCGAATTTAATTGGGCAAATATCATTATTCCTCTGGTTTTCAGTTGAGGGATGGGCTGCTCTTCTCCGAGTCCCCTTTGTGATTTTGGTGGACATAAAGAGTGTTTTTTTTTATCATTTAAGAGCGTAGGGTAGACTTCACCTTCACCTTGCGCAGAAAAAGAGCTATTTTAATAAGGTGGCATTACTGCCTGTATTACAATACAATTTAGGGATGAACAGACTTGCCTAATGGGACTTCAGAGATTTTTCTAAGAGATAAAAAAATGTAGATAAGAGTGTTCAGAAGCAGAATTGAAATTATATCAAATTGCAGCTTTTTGATGCTTTTTTTCTCCTGCCAAGAGCCACTGGCTTGGTATTTCCTCTCATATTCATCCTCTGGCCTAGATCGTATTCTAAGATCGGTCTCACCTAATAGAAATCAAAGTTTCTCTAATACTGTATCTCATTTCCGTTTCACTTTTTAGAGCAATCTGTGGGTGAAGTGTCTTACGCAGTAATATTAGATATGCACGTTGTCCTTGTAATTCTAACAGAGCAGAATCGCTTTTCTTGAAAGCCACATGAATAATATCCCTCCTTTGTTTACTCTCAAAGCAAGTGACAATGTGTGTCCTGTGCAATCAATTATGCGTCTTTCCCCGGGTGCTCATATCTTTACACATGTTTTAATGTTTTCCCAATTAGTGTTGCAGTGGATAAAAGAAAAAAATATATATATTTATGTCCAGTGCTTGCATGTCCTAAGCTAAATGCAGATGCCAAGTGGTGGAGCTGCTTTAGGTTCAGGTTGGAACAGCTGCACGTGGGAGCAGCAAGAACAACGCAGTAAAGTATAAGGCGCTCTGATTTAAATGTAAATCAGGAAACCGGACAGGCTGCGTCTTGTTGTTTGCCGCCGGTAGAATCTGAATTTTCCAGGGATAAGGAATGAAATACTCAGCATCTGTGCACTCGTGTCAAAGGTCAAAAAGATAAAGAGCATTATGGAAAACGGATTTAAATGGCGCTGCCCTGCACCATTGAGGATCTCAGTCACTGCAGTTAAAAACACAGATCAGAAATGTGTACATTTTATCACAGCTACACAACTAAACTTGACATGACGTGCCCACAATAGACTTAATGCAGTCTTTTTGAATTTGCAGTAGCTTAAAAAAACAGTACTTCATGTGTTCGAGTTTATTTAAACTCATCCGGTCCTCTTGCTGAAAAGGCTGAATAAAATGCCTTGCCTCACACCGTGGCACCGGAGGTTGGCTTGTAGATCATGGATCATAGCAGTGTTGACAGATTTAACAGGCGCGGGATCTGGAGCTGTTAGATCTGATGGTTTCCGGTGCACTGCGACTGTCTGCCGCTGATGGCTGGTCCTGACTCAACAGGAAGCGGGAAGAAATATTGGCTAGAAAATTGGCTGTGGTTTGCGCCGTCGTCTAACAATCACCGGGCTTTGCATCAACGCTGCAGCTCTCAGCAGTTATATAAAATGATTATACACAGATTAGAAGCTGTCTGCGTGGCTTTGTTCTGCTATTGTCGGTTTGGTCAGTAATTGGGACTGAAAAAAATGTACAGATACACTTTGTTCCCACACTAGCTTACAATATGTGCTCCGATTGAGGAATCTTACACTGGGGATCACTGTAAATTCAGCTGTTTAATCAATTTGTTGATTTATTTCTAAAAAAAAAACATTTCTAGACTATTTCTAAATTCATTTAGACCAACCTAGGCTCAGTATTCAGCTCTGTGCGTGTGTGCTCTCTGAGATAAAATACTGCTTAATATCGCATGATTATCTGCAGCTGATAGGATCTCATTTGTCCTTAACTTTATTATGTATTCCACTGATATCTCTGATGTGACAGTGATTTAAAAATATTAAATGTTTGGAGTTGGTAGAAAAATATAAACTTCTTCAGGTGGTAACTTAATTAAAATACAAGCATGGAGCTCACTTGTACCCAGTGACACTGAGTCTGGGGCTGTCTTCTTGCATTAGTGGAGAAATTAAGGCACCGATACCATACAAAAGTATCCAGACTACATCTAATAACTTCACTGAAAAAGGAAAAAAAAAAAAAACTGCACTTTCCCATACAGCAGTCACCAAGATATCGTGTGTGACGACCAATTGTCTCCTTCAGTGATCACCTTCAATTAAAGTATAATTTTTGTTATGCTCACCTTTTTGTCTGGATCTTTTGTAACTCAAAATCCTATTTAATGCAATGAAAGAGCCATAATAAAACTCGAGACAGGTTGGTGACCCCGAACTGACAGCTTTTGTTGAGGGGCTTCAGTCAGCTTTGTGCATATAGACCAAGGTGCTAAAAATGAAATAGCTTTTTACTGAAAAATCAAAATGACCTCAAAAGGTCTTTATGATGTCATGCAGTGGCTCTAGTGAATGTCTGGAGTTTATTTTGTGATTATTAAGTAAAGGAGCCTTAACTGCGTTTAGGTCAAGAAGTGTGATTTATTTCTGGGTGAAACGTAATATGTGGGTGAGAAATAATTATGCGAGGGACTTGATTAAAACTTGATTTCATTAGATCGCCCCAAAAAATGTGGGTGTTTTGCAGGAAGGGAATTTTGATATACATAGTAAAAAAAGAAGCTGACATATATTTGACTGAAACCAAGAGATGACACAATAATTATCACAGGGACACAGGACTGTTTCTTTAAAGGGTTGTTTCACCAAAAAACAAAAAAAATGTCCACTATATCTATCAAAATTGTCCCAAAATGACATTTTACAAACTCATTTTACTAACATTTTCTTTTTCAAAGCGAACTGTAACCAACTGTCCTGATTGCAGTTTTTTGCTGAGAGTCTTTCAGCCGAAGATGGGAAATATTTTACACCAAAAGAAGTAAAAAAACTGACCACAGTGGCGTCCAATTATCACGAGTAACCAGGTCCTCCTTCCCTGACATTGTTGTTGAGTTTTTCAAATAAAAAACTCCCGTGGGCGCCACAAACAAAGTTCCTTTCACTTCCATTGTTGTGGAGATCTCAAAGGGTGAAGTAATGCTTTAACTTTGGTTTAAGCCTTGATTTTTTTTTTGTGAAAATTACACCGTGTGATTTCACACAGGGGCTGAATAAACTTGTATTGCTACTGTATTATTTAACAAAACTCAGACGCTTACGCTACAAATTTTCCAACAGCGGGTCTCAAATGGTTTTACACCTCTCAACCACGCGTGCATTTTGCTTTTCACATTGAGGTACGGGTGTTGATCTTGAAAGAAACCCTGGCTTTTAGCTTCTTCAAAGGCATCCATCCCAATAACGTGACACCCTGAAATGCCTGAGACAGTGATAAGCCACATGTGAGAGAATAACATATTCCCAGCATTAGGATACATGCCAACTAGCTGCTTTTCAGGTAAAAGTGGGAAACCAAATCATCCCTTTTGACTGAGCTAAAGGGCGGCATTCGACGAACCAGCCATTGGAAAGCCATTATCATATTTTATTAACAGGCCAGCGTCTTCCAGTTGTGCAAAAAAAAAAGCACCTTCCTCTTCCTTTTCCTGGCTGATGTACATTTGCTTTCCCAAGCAGTGACAATCCGAACGATCAAATGATAAAGCGTTTGATTAGGAAAGACAACCAAAGGCTCGGGGCAGGGAAGTTCAAACGACAACAGTAACTTCCCTTTCTACCCCTTAAGTCCCTTCATACACAGATGTAGGCTGGCTTGCCGATGTCTTTGGCTTGCGTGGGAGTTTGAAGCAACTCAGATTCCCTCGGCAGCTGCTGGATCGCAGATAGGAAAGCGAGCAGAGCGGCGTCGTTCAGAAAGGTCTCCGAAGATGACGGCTGCACAGAGAAAGTACAGCATTCCCATTCGTGATTTACAATGGTGTCATGTGTCCCCTTAACAGAAATGTTGTGTTATCTTTTTTTCTTTCATGGATTTATCATTTTAATATCAGAGCAGGGAGCAGGGAGTTCTTGACGGGCTTTATCAGCACTTTTACTGTATTCTCTCCTCACTGTTTCCTACATGCTAGTGTGGATTATGCGATTTCTGCTTACCGTGTTCAAACATGGCTGCTGAGTAATAACAATTGCGCTGCCGCTGTGTCCCAACATTAGCCTCCTTATTAGAGACTTTGAGAAGTGCCTCATATACTACGCGTGACACTTATCTCTGCATTCATGGTTCATCACGCGGGGGCTTAAGCTTCCAGGAGTAATACTGCTGTGCACAGATGGTTTCTCACACACAGACAATCCTGATGCTTTGCTCTCAGTTTGCGAGCAACATGCCTTTTTTTTTTTTTGCAGAAGTGGAATTATTCAACGTCACTGTGACCTCAGTTTGAAAAGATAAAACGCTGGCCGCCCTTGTGTTTTTCTGTGTTGGCATAGAGTATGTATAGCATATGAAGGTCGTGATATAAAGAACAGAGGGGTCAGCAGCAAAATATACCAAATCTGAGATTAGACTGGAGATAATAATACAGTATTATAAGTCTAGGAAAACTAAATGGAAACATAACATTGAGTGCATATAGTTCAAATATTGTCTCTGGCAAGTAACCCATAGTAACATACTGTACTTTTTTATTTATGGAGAAATAGAAGGAGAGAGTTCACTTTATTTTTATATCTGACCATCCTCACAATTGCATTTGATGTTATTATGTAAGCCCTCTATCTGTTCTATCTCCATGACTTTCATACATACTGGTATATATACAATAACACTTTCATTTAACGGGCTAGGAACCCTGTTCTTTTTCTACTCTTTTATCTCTCCTTTACACCTCTGTACACTCTCTGTATGTTGTAAATATCCCAAATCACTGCTTTGCCTTTTTAGTTTGATTCTTCTTTTTCTTATGTCGAGAGCTATTCAAAGCAAATGCAGCATCGCAAAGGTTTCATGAAAAGTCGAGATTAGGTGTGAAAAAAAGGAAGAGATGGGAAAGGAGGGGGGGGGGGAGCTCTAATCTGCACATTGACGTCACTCTGGATGTGGCTGAAGCTGTGCAGATGGGAGTAAGGGAGGATTGTGTGGGCTATGCATCTTATGACAACAGATTATTTCCTTTTTATGCATGCTGACTTCCTCCATATGAGCCACAGAGACACTTTCTTTCCTGGGGACAGGCTCCCTACATTTTCTGTCGCCAGGAATCTAAAAAAAAATATCAAGAAGACATCGGTCTCCAGTCACAGGAGCAGGACGTAGTGAAGTTTCACAGACAGTCAGTCCATGATAGGACGAGTCTCTATGTTCCTGCTATAACATCTGTCATTTATGATAACATTTATCAGCAAACCTTTGATCCACCGCAGAACCTGTCTCGCAAGTTCAGAGAATTAATCTCCCTGACACGTGACATGAATGAAACAATAACAGAAACTGCGGTTGCATACAGTTCACAGCCTGCATTAGATGTGATTATTTCACTTCGCACGAAGCTTAATATTGCGAGGTTGCTTCATCTTCGGGGGTGATTACACTTAACTGGGTTTTTTTGCCTCTCCATTCTGATTTTTTTTTTTTTTATATAAAGCGTATATGATCTCATTTATTCTTGCTCCCAATAAAACTGTCAGCCTTAATTTAACTCTGAAAGTGACTGTGGCTTATGCCTTTTACCTGCTAACACTCTGGTGCTGCACAGTGTTCTCAGGACAATGGAGCATAATGTCAGGGAGCAAAGACTCCTCACTGTTTGCTTGGAGGACTTGTCCTGTAGCATAAAAGTATATAATGCGGGGTGATGCCGTGATGCTGTCCTCCTCTGATTGCGATCTTTTGAGGCGTGCGAGCATGAAGTTCCCAGCTGTTTACGGTCAAACGCAGGTGCTTAACCTTAACACAGTTATCTTCGCCGAGCAAAGCACTCATCGCGCAAGGTTATCTGCCATTCTTTCCTTTTCTTCTGGCCATTTATTTTGCAGCTCTGTTGAAGCCCTTTGGGTGGCTTTGTAATTGAGATGCAGAGCTACTGTTTGTCACACCTTCTGGCCCCGTCTTAGTGCGACTTTTGCTAAGAGAACAAGGCTCTCCTCTTCTGTTTAACTATCAGCTAGTGCACACCCAGTCCCACAATTTGTTGCTCTGTCAAAAAATATCACATCAAATTTTTACTGTGCATGCACCGTCTGCTGCATTATTTTAAAGTTTCACCTCGTACTGAGGCTCGCAGGCCGTGCCAGAGCTCACAAATTAGGTACACTGGATTCATCAACTTAGCACAAAGCCGCTGAAGCAGTTAGCATTACAGCTCATATTGTTGCTCCGTAGAACAACGGCAAGGCAGGCCAGAAGCATACGATTAGATGACGACAAAGCGTTGTAGTATTTTTTTTTTTTTTCTTCTGGGGAACGTCATGAGCGAAATTAGGTTGACTGATGATATGGTGAATGTCCATTTGAATTAATTTTGTGTCTGTTGTGTCACCCGGCTCCAGTCCTATGATGTATTTGTTCGGAGCCCGAGAGGAAGTGCTGCATGAGAGGGTTGCCTTGGCATCTTAACAGTTCTGTCTCCCTTCATTTATCACAAATTGAGGGAGTTTTATTCTTTAATTCTTGGATAATAATCCCCGAACGGTTGATTTGACAGATGTCCTATTCCTCGAAAAACAGGCAGTGCCCCAAAAAAATGCTAGCCCTAACCCTCAGGAGCCATATAATTACTAATTCATACAATTTAATTAATTCTGGTGAATCTAGTACAAGCTGTTATCACAACATTATCTTATATCGTGCACTGTGCCTATAACACAGTCGGAGGGTCTGTCAACGTGAATTCAAACCATTTACAGCACATTACATGTCCGCTGCATTTTCCTCAGAAAAATCACGTGGTCAAAGTGAACAGAGTGTGAAGAGAGCTGAGCAAAGTCACAGTATCTAGGAAAAAAAACAAAACTTTTCAATCGTATGAGTACTTTACGCAAAACTACCATACATAGCATTTAAAATTATGCCATTATAGTTAGTCACCGTCCTACCCTGTGTTCATTACATTACATAGCAGCCTAAATATACCTCCTTTTGAGCCGTTAGGACTACTTGCCTGCCATTTGCAAGCTGCTTTGTTCTGAACATTATTAAGTTTATTGTTCATTGATCCAAGCTGACTTTCTTTAATACTTTTTTGCTTTATCGATACTGTTACATGCCCAGACAGTGATTTAACTTGATAGTGGAGTGATGGTACTAAGAGCTATTTTATTGTTTATTAAGTTGTACATCAGTTTATGGAAATATGTGGAGAAACAGCGTGGAGGTAAGGTCATCATCTTCTGTTTGTAGGTGAGAGAGTAAGAGAGAGAGAGAGAAAAAAACCCAACAGAATTTGAAATTATGACACTTTTATTATCACTTTCATAAAATGTTTTAAGATCCCAGTGGGTTATTTTTTTTTATTTTGTCTTTTTGTTTTTTCGTGGATTAAAGTGTGGTGAATTGAGTAATCTTGCCGCTGATTGTCCTTAGTAAACGGGTGGCTAAGCCCAACAGGCTCCTACGAGTCATTAGACCTCTCGCCAGGTTGAGATGCTACGTATTCAGACCGTGATGAAAGTGATAAATATGAGTTGGGAATAGGGGGAAAGGAACGCATGAGCAAAATCTGTGGCTCTGACGCGGCAGAGTAGAGTCAGCCCTCGGCCATGGATCAAGTTTGTGCTGAAACACCCCCACTGGATTGTACTTAATCAAACTTAGAGAGCGGCATGGGGAAGTGATGGTAATAGGGAGAGGGAGTAGGCGGAAAACGGCCTGGAGAGCTGTGCACTTTAAGTGTGTAATAAGTATATCGGCAGACTGGGAATCTCTTTCCAAGCTTTCGTCATGAACTACCACTGCGCTCTTTTGATTAAGTCGAAGGTTGTTGGTGACCAAAGAAAAAAGATGTGATTTTTGTTAATGAATGAACACATTTTCACCCATTTCTGACATGTTTTGGAGGTGCAGAGTGCTGCTGATGGATCCTTTTTTGAACCCCATTAGTGGATTTTTTTTGTCATGCTGGGGACCTTCCTGCCTCTGACTGACATTTCTGTTTCCATGAATATTACAGAAAACATCATGTGAAACTATAATATATATCTAGCTATGTTATATAGAGACAAACCAAACCTGATGATTCAACATTGGCATTCTTGCTGTTAAAGAATCTGGACGGGGGTTGAATATATTTATTTGGACAATCTTAATAGATGGTGTTAGTGCTGGAGAAAATGACAACAAACACCCATTTTGATGCAGCACCTGGCCCTGAAGGGTCACAAAAAAACACTAATGGCTTTGTCTCACTATGTATTTATGGAGTCATCATGTCAAGCCTGCATAATATTTTTTACCTGTTGTGTTAAACGTTGGTTATGCACCAGTTTGGCAAGATCAACAGCAAAGTTGAATTGAATTGCCTTTCTGTCATTTCGGCAGTTTGATTTACGCACCCACTCAGCTGCTCGGTTTTCTCACGTGGCTGCCTCGTCCAAGGGGAGTTGAATGTAAGAGAAAGCTCACATTAGTCCTCGTCACAGCTGACTGAACATTAGGCTTTATCCTGCAGGATAGTGAGACCTCCATCATGTCATAGTAACACTAAGGGATAGAAAAAGCAAGTTTTACTGGATGCAGTCAAATTGTCGATTCAATATAATGTATTATCAGTGTTTGCCATTTTATCTAATCCCTTTTCCCCATTGCAAACCTAGCCTAATTTTTATTTAGTTATTTTTTTGCACAGTAGCAGTACTAAAAGTGGGAGAAAAAAAACATTGCACTTTGACTTCAATGAAATGCAGTGAAATGTCTTTGATATCAGATGTTAGACATCTGATGCCACAACAACAAAACAAATGTTATGTAATTAAGTCACCCTATGTTGCATTTTTATTTCATTATTGAAAAAATAACTAAATAAATAAATAAATAGAGGGCAGTGCTGTATATGTTGGACAGCTGAGCATGAATCACCGGGAGATTATCGTGTGAGACTGACACTCTGTCATTTGGTTTGAGGGGAGGAACAAAGGTCAGTGCTTAAGATTCCTACTACAACATCGTCATCACAGTCAAGATGAAATGTAGAAATAAGTGCCATTAGCAGTTTTAAAATATATAAATCATCTCCTGGCATGAGAGAGTCCATGAGATTGACTTTTCTTTTTTTTTTTTCCTCTCTGGAATTAAAACGTATTGTGAAGCAGACATCTGTCACGGTACAGAGACTGGTGATATAAGTCTCATCACACTCAGCCGCTCTGCTGATGAGACAGCTCTGCCTGATATCAGTGTTCAGGATAATAATCGCAGGTCCAATTCCCCGTCTGTGTACACATATCTGGCAAATAAAGCTGATTCTGATTCTGAATAAAGAGTGAGACGAATCGTAGGGCGGGAGTGTTCATAATTCCTGCTCTTTAACCATCTGAGGCTAAAAATGGTTAATATTAATTCTGTTGTTTAAGCTCCACTCACAAGGAAAGACGTCAGCTGACAAAAGGATTATACTATACTAAGCCCGAGAAAAGATCCAGCTGAAACATCATATTTATTCTGCTGTTTACGATCGTGTGCTTGTGGGACGGAAAGTTAAAATAACTCTGGATGTTAATGATACGCCCACTGGAGAGTCAAACAACACCTGCTCAGGTTAAGTCTCCATGCTCGCAACGTTTGGTATCTTGCAGTTTAAAAGGCAAACAAGAGCGTAATGACAAAAAGCTGCTGTAAACATAGTCTTGGCAAAATCACTTACTGTGGTAATATAACCAACGTACAAGCAAATCTCACTAAATCGTGCAGATTTAAAGGTTGGGGAGGGAAAAAAAAGGAGGCACTGTGTTGTTTTACCTGACATTAGACATTTTTAAATATAGCTTAAAAAAAGAAGATGGATATCATCTAACGTATCACACTGCCTTTGTTTTTAAAGAATTTATTTATGCTTTGGATATAGTTAACCATAATATATGCAACTTCATTATTCAACATTAAAACAGTAACAGAAATCACAATATGTCATAATGTACAATGGCAGCACTTTTTTTTTAATACTTGTGGTCACTTGATTGATTTTTTTTTTTTTTTTGGTATTGGTATTGGGGAGGACTTACAATGAGTCCCTTTGCTTGTTTTCTCCCCTGCACATTTATGCACTCTAATATTGTATATCTTTCACCATCATCCTTTAATTAATTAAGAAAGAAACAAATTAAGACTAATAGGCTTAAAAGGGTCAGTTGATGTGTATCTTAAGAATCAGTATCTTAACATTTAATATAATGTAGTATCAGGAGTTCCCTGCCAATGCTCAGGTCTTTATATAGTACAGACCGCTACAGAATATGTTTGTGGATACATGACGCGCCCTCTCTCATGTTGACATCAGTACTTTTTGTGCCCTCATTAAGGGGTGCAACAGAAATGCGTGCACACACAGTACATGCAATGCATACATGTGTGTATACATGCATAAAGGTTCACCAATTGACACTGGCTAGTGTGCCCCTAGTGTACCTGGTTGAATCAATAGTCTCTCTTCAGTCCTTTCTCGCAGTGTTGATTTACATTCTCATGGGTGACACAAAGCAGAATGCAGGATTTTACTACAAGTAGATAAAAATACTCGACTGCGGCCCACTGGAAATAACTGACACAAGCTAATGATTCAAGAAGTGTGTGATTGATTCTGATTGATATAATTGCCTACAGATCGGCTTCTCAGGAGGAATAATGGTGGCCTTAAATAGTTTTTCTCATCCACTTTGGTTTGCAGTAATGTTCTTATCAGGGAGTCCACTTGTGAGGCGTCTTGCAGAAAGAACGGGAATGGCAGCCTCCTCACTGCAATTTGCAGTTTCTGTGATAAGGCTAAATGAACGATATTGTTTGACAGAAAAATCATATCCTTCGCTTGCATAAATCTTCAGTAAAATATATATTCCAGCAAAGTATTTGCATTAATGCAATGCTAATTAGTTCATTAGTTATATAATGCTAATTTTAATTAGAACTACTTCTACCACAAAAAGTTGAATCCATCACTGATTTAACTGCACATTCCCTGAAGACTGTGATGAAGGATAATATAATATATATGATATATTTAAAGATAATATAATATATACATATGTATACAATTATTGTTTTGGACATTTCGAGCCATAGTCTGCATACAGTATATGTGAAAGAGATTTTGGTCAATGTTCGAACATATGTCTAGTTAAAGGCTCCTTTCATTTTAACATTTAAGATGACATTTCTGTTTCCGTATGTAACATAGTGCTTAAACTCTGACATGATAAACAAAGTATGAATTTACAGCAGAAGCTTTAAGCATAGAGTAGGAAAGGAATGAGAAGAGGACAGCGGCAGGATTATAACATGTGACCAAAGCATGCATTCACAGTCCATTGAAGAAGGTTAAATCCTACAGTGGATTAAAAACTGAAAGGTTGGCAAGGACATAAAGTGATTAGATGAAAAAACTAAGTGGGTGTAATTATAAGAGAGGAGTGAAGGGTTTGACTTCATTTGCACTGTCCCATGCTTTAATGAAACAAACGTGTTTTCACGTGTTTTTGAAACTCCTCAAAAGCCACTTTTGCAAAAAAGCAAGGTGATTGTGCTCCAACGCTGATAAGTACTCCCTGAACTGCACCTCCATAAATACAGTCCACGCAAACAGCATGAGAAACTACATGGAAATATATTTGTATGTTTCCAATCATTTTGCAAAACACATATTGTGAAATTGTATAAATCTGAAAAATGATTATGTACACTGAGAATATGTTTCAATAATTAAAATTTTCATTCAATTAATTTATTCATAATGTGGAAATGGTAAAAGCAAATAGCTGGGGAGCTTATCAAATGTAAATTCAACAAATGAAACAGAACATCACAGGAAACACTGGGAGTGCACTGCAGAGTATTCAACCGTTACATGACGTGTTAAATGTGAACATGCAGATTTTAAGATTGGAAGTCCTGAAGTGCGCACATCATTGATGGTCAGAAATCAGTGAAATCTCTCCACAAAATTTGTCCTGTCGTGCTCTTTTGACTGCGCCGAAGCAGCCGTCACACATTCATTACATATGAACAGCACACAATAATGACAGCAATTACCACAAATGTTGGGCTGGATTCATTATGGAAAAGAAGCTTAGGCGTAATTGTTTTTCACATTTTTGCATGCCTCTTAACAAGGGGTTTGTGGGAGAGATTGCCCAGTCACAAAGGAACTGAACCGAATGGAGAAACATCAGACAGACTGCGCTCTTTTCAAAAAGCACATGAGAACATATGGCAAATACAGTAGAATGCATCATGAGTCGTCATGCAACATTCAAAGCTGTTCTTAGCGCTGGGAGAAATATAATTACATTTTTTAATTCAGTTTAAGTCTTGATCAATTTGTAGGGGACATCATCTCATTATTCACCATATAATGAGACTATTACCCCAAGAGAAAACAGCATCATTTGTTTGTGAAAAATGCTTAAAAACAACATGAATTTCTGTTTAACTAGCCTCAAGTGGCCGTGTGAAATACAGCTCTTGTCCATCAGGATTAAAGGCGGAGGCAGTGTGACATTGCGCAATGTCGTTTAAAGACGGGGGAAGAAATAAGAAACATTTTCAAACAGTATCTCCTGGAAAGCACTCGGCTGTTCTCAGGACCGAAGTGACAGAAATAGTTGTGAAAGGAAGGATAAAGAGAGAGAAGTTCAAACTCTGGCTCCATTTTTCACCTCCGCATAACCGACCAATCACACGAAGCGGGTGCGAATGTCAGATCGGCGGTTTCAGAAAGTTGCAGAAATGGTCGGACACGGCTTCCCCCCAATCCGATGTTGGACAGGTGTTGAGGGGGGGGAAAGGTGTTTACGAGGCTATTGAACCATTCAGCAAGTACTTCTGTAAGAGTACACTGGCCCCTTAAACCAAACCAAACCTCAAATATAGCGCTGTCCAATAAGGAAGCTGTATTTAAAGGCAATGACAGATTGTTGTCCTGCTGATGAGGGCATTAGACGACACTTCCATGAGTCCTAAGGGCATTGATATTGTTTGGTTTGGAGGACTTGTTGATCCCAAAATACATGGAATGGTTTTCTCTGGGCTTGATCAATGAAGCATTTAAACATTTAATCTGACTTACTGAAGTGGTTTACCTATCTTACCCTTACCTATATGGTATCTTTAGTCAGTGTGATCACATCGTGAAGGAATATCTAACTTATTTATTTTACACTGACATGCACTCAGTTGGCAGTTTCTTTTAATGCAGTCTAATACAGCAGTTATAGCAGCTATAATATTGCCTACATTTTAAAATAGTTTTAGAGGTGTTAAATCAATTGTATGGTAATTTTTGGAGGATGTAGTTTGTGGTGTTGTTGACTTAAATTGCATTATACAGAAAGGTGTGTGTGCTATTTAGCCTGCCCTCATTGATATAAATGGGGCGGTCAAAACACTTCAAAAAATAGCAATTGAACGTATATTGATTTTTTTTTTTTTTTAAGTGAAATGTGAGTACAAAATCAAAAACTGCACGTCTTGCTACACCTTTACAAATTCACTGAAGTACTGACACACGGAGGGGAAAAGCAGACTCTGTCATCTCTTCTGAAGAAAGGACCACTCCTGCTTCAGATTCACTCAAACACCTAGAAATTACCATGTAATACATCTCAGCCACATCAGCCAGAACAGCGCGCTTTCATCCGAGGTGCACCTTGGCCTTGTTATTTAGTGAAAAGTGCCCCCCCCCTTCTCTTGCGCATGCATTAAAAAGGAGCGACCGTGCAAATGGTGGGATGAGACTTGATGAATGTAGTTGATTGCGCATTCTGCTGGATTTTTGTATCACTCCAAATGTGCAAGGGTCAGTTCTGTATTTGAATTTCTCCAGCTCTCGAAAGAAGCTGCAAAATGTTCCCTTTTTATATGAAGTGAAATCTGTTGGGGGGGGCTTAATCTTCTGTAAAACAAACTTTACTTCTATTTTAATCTAAATATCAACAAAGGCAGCAAAGTGGTTCCTTCTAAAACTTAACAATTCAACACAATCTTTGTCCATTTTTCCATTTTCTTCCATCAAAAAGGGGAGAGTGGAGGAGGGAGGGGGGGGTCCAATGGCCGCAGAGGAGGCTCGACTTTTACAAAAGACTCCTACACTACAAGTGTGTATTATTATCTTGGGATTTGTGAGTGACAACAGCTGTGTAAGTGCTGTCTGCCTCCTCCAAAAGCTCCGGAGTGAGTCTACACAGCCGACTGCTCCATTCTTTCTCCCCCCATAAGCAACCCTTTTTCCTTTATGCATTTATGTCATTCCATTTCCTTTCTTCATTCCCGTAGAATCGTACGTAGTAACTTTCACCGCATTAATTTTATGCTCAGCAGATGCCCAGATAAGTTTGCGCAGGTAGAGTGGAATTGCAGCCTTGTAAAAAGTCAGGATAGCTTGTTTACTTCATTGATGAGGATTTCCATTTCAGTATCGCTAAAGTGATTTTCTTTTGTTTTCTGAGCTTCTTTATGTCTCCGCCCTTTGGTAGATTTCACTGCTGTATGGTATACTTGGGCTCTGCCTCAGTTTGCCCTTAAGACAGTCTTTTTTTTTGCTTAATTAGCTCCTGCCTTGGTAAATTAGATGGTAATTTCACACAGACTTCGGGAACTATTACCACGAAGACTATACAATGCAGCGGCGTCTTCGATGTGCGATAATCTTTCCCTTTGTCTCATGTTGACAGCAGTGTCATCACTGGTGTGCACACTGTATGTATGAGTGCTCGAACACTTGTGTGCAGAGATAGACCTTTAATTTGTATTTTGTTAAAAAAAAAATCTCAACTGTTCAAAAAAGGTCTGAATTATACTTAGATTGAGATGAGATTTGTGTTTCTGCTATTTTAATGTTTAATGACGGATATATAGACCTGTAAAAACAATAAAATAACTTAAAAATAGGGTCGAACACTGCTCTAGTAAAAGTATCCGGGCTTAAAATTACAGGAAGTTGTTTTTAGTTGGGTTTTATTGTACAAGTTAACATAAGAAATCTTGTATATTTAATCTATGTGATGTAATAAAATGATAAGACCCATATAACATTTGGTTTACCTTTCAAAAAATATCAATATACTGTTAAAACTGGTGATCAGGCTTATAATAGCAACATTATACTTTTAACCTTTGAATATATCATGTGCAATGAGGTTTTACATGTAACTCTACATAAAAATCTTGTACATTTGATAGATTTTCAATGTTAAAAAAAAGTGTCAACCTATTAAAAAATATATAGATTATAGTTATTAAACAAATGACTAATGGCAATGTACTTTTAGATCATAAAGTACAAATGAATGTTTACATGTGATTTCACTTTAATATATTATATAATATATATAATAAAACCTTAAATAATCAAGACACCGTTACTTAAGGTTCTCAACATTTATTAAAAATTCTGTTCCACAGAAACAAAAATTAGAAGCTCCTCCTGCTGCAATAACATACAATTTCTACGCCTCAGAATACTTTACTTTCAAAACAGCAGAAAAAAAACTTGCACTTGGATGGCACAGACATTGAACTGTTGCTTGTGTTTGGTGTTTCTTCCTCTTACTCTTACTCATTCATAGTCTGCAATTTGTTATCAGGGTAAGAACCTTTCGACTGACTGTTCTCCACTTATGATCCCTTGTCCAGGTTCTTGAAGAGGCATCTGTTGAATAAAATAATAGTACTGTAATATACTTCTTCCTAAAAGTAGCTGCATAGTGTGATGTATAAAGTGCACTTCTGCTTTCTTACCTCTGCAAGAAAGCCAGTGTTGCTCCCTGGGCTGCTGGGTAGGAGATGTTCAGGCAGTAGTAGGAGGCAAACATCAACACAACAGCATCACTGAAGACAGTCATTCACAATGGTCTGGTCCACTGGAGAACTTCCTGTTGTACATACACACAAGAGAGGGTATCGATAAACTTTTATGACAAACTGTCAGGGTGCAGGGAGAAGTAAAGTTTGGACCCAGGATGCAGATGAGGCCAGAGGCAGAGTAAATGAATAAGACTCTTGATTAAGCTTATACAAGAACAGGGCAGGCAGACAGGAGCATACTAGGGGTGGTTACACAGACAACACGACAAGGAACAAAGGAAAGAGGACCGGTATATATATACATTGTGGGGGAAAGGAAGGAAAGTGGAAACAGGTGAGGAGACTAACAGGGGACAGGTGAAACTAATAAGGGAGGAGCAGAATAATCAGAGGCGGGAGGAAACACACAAGGACAGGAGGTCAAGTGGCAGACATGTGAGGGGAGGAAGGAATACAAAATAAAACAGGAAGTGAGCAGAACTGTAGAGTAAAATACAAGGGCAGGACCAACGAACACAGGACAGAGGGAACAAGAGACATGGAGGACACAAGGAACACAAGAAACACGAGGCACAAGAAAATACAAGGGGCACAAAAACAAGGCATAATGCAAACCATAACACAAACTGAGACCAAAGTCGAGCAATCACTGAATATAATTTCACAAACTGATTGAATTGTATATAAAAAGTCATTATTCACCTTATTAGTTATATAAGGAATAGTATGGATTGTTTGACATGTGTTAGTATGAGTATCTGGTTGTAATATTGATGTATGAACATAGTTCCAGATACAAATCATGTGGATGAAGACATCCCTGGGTGGCAGTAGCTAATCATCCCTGGGTGGCAGTAGTATTTTCCATGCTTAAGTAAAGCAATAAGTCTAAATATAAAGTTACTAAGAGTTAAGTACCCAACCTGGTCATGTTGTGGTCTGTTCCCACTGTGGACGCTCTGTTTCCTCCTTCCAGATTTGTACAGCAACAACTTAAAAATGTTTCGCTGTCTTAAGCTCTGCCTAAAGAAACCCATTCACATTGCTTGCCCTTGACAGTAAAATTCCTCAGGGTCTCCTCCAAAAGTCTCAAACTCCTCAGTGTGTCCTCTGCAGCTCCTCAGTAACGCCTGAATGACTACCACCCAGTAGCACTCACCTCCACCATCATGAAGTGCTTTGAGTGGTTAGTTAAATCATTCATCACCTCCTCCCTCCCGGACTCACTGGACCCACTTCAGTTTGCCTAAAGGCCCAATAGGTCAACTGAAGATGCCATCGCCCTCACCCTCCACACTGCCCTCTCCCACCTGGACCAGAGGGACACATATGTGAGAATGCTGTTCATTGACTACAGTTCAGCATTCAACACCATCGTGCCCTCCAAGCTCGTCACCAAGCTCAGAGACCTCGGGATCAACAGTGCCCTCTGTGACTGGATCCTGAACTTCCTGACGGGCAGACCCCAGGCTGTGCGGATGGGCAGCACCACATCCTCCACCCTGACTCTGAACACCGGCGCCCCCCAGGGCTGTGTGCTCAGCCCTCTGCTGTACTCCCTGTTCATACACATGCATGACTGCGTGGCCACCCACAGCTCCAACACCATCGATCAAATTTGCTGACGACACGACCGTCATTGGCCTGATTCACCACCGGCGATGACGAGACGGCCTACACAGAGAGGTCAGAGGTCAGAGCCCTGACATCTTGGTGCAGGACCACACACTGACTTTATCACAAAGTCAGCCAGACAGCTAGGCTCTTCTTCCTCCGCAGGCTGCGGAGGCTCAACATGGACTCCAGGATCCTCTGCAGCTTCTACAGGTGACCCATAGAGAGGATCCTGACTGGCTGCATCACTGCCTGGTACAGCAGCTGCACCGCCCTCAACCGTAAGGCTCTACAGAGGGAGGTGAAAGTGAAAGCTGCTCAGCACATCACCAGGACGGACCTGCCATCCAATGGAGGACCTCTACACCCAGCGGTGTAGGAGGCCCCCTCACAGGCTGCTGCTGAGTCACTTCTCCTCCCAAACTGTGATTGGCTGCTGCACAGTTTTCAAAATAAAACAAGAACAAGACTGTAATTTAAGTAGTTGTTTGTAAATCCTTACACGATCAAGACTCTAAAAATAAAATAAAAAAATGGAAATAACATGTTTATTAAGATCAGTTTTTCATGTTATTTTACATTACACCTGTAAATTCACAGTTTATTCTGGTAATTTTACTGATATTTTCATGTGTTAAATACAGAAAAAATCTTTAAAATAAGAAGGAAAAAATCTGTAGTATTACAGTTTTTTTTAACAGTGTATGTCACAATTGATGATGCAGGATTTTGATGTTAGAAATTTACTGACAGGATTTTTGGGGGAAACAAACCACGGTGCAGAGTGAACATGTGCGAAAGGATGCAGGCCGTTTTTTAAAAAGCGCTCATGTGCCCCGTTAACCTTCTTCAGATTAATGAAATTTTAATGTAGTCTGACTTGTAGTGTCTCTTGATCCGGCACCTGGATTTATCTGGATGGCGCGTGATGCTTCTTACATTCGTGATTGCGGTTGTCACACAGCCAGACTTTGGGCTAGCCCCGTGGTCATGGCGAGTTATCCTTATCAACTAAGCAGAAATAATTAATCCAAAACCCACTGCTCTTTCATCTTAGTCTCTTCTAAAGCTACTCACACAGTTCACCCAGCATGACGCAAGCTACAAAGTAGTTAATTTACTGTAAGGCTTCCATACTGAAGCGGCAGCAGAGAAGCAATCCTGATAAACAGTCGGCCTAAAACCAAGAATAAAATAAAATTAAAAGTTCTTGACTACTTCTTCTTCTTATCATTATTATTATTAGCATTATTATTATTATTATTATTCATATTGCTTTTCCAGAATATACATCTGGAAATCATAAAGTGCTGATTTATGTTATAGGTTAATATGTGTTTTAAATATATCTGCAGTAATGGTATGTTTTTTTTTTCTGCCACACATTTCAAAAGCTACTGGGGCACAACGCTGCGCCATTAAATACAGATATTTTACGAACTATCACTCATGATCATGGCCTACGGATACTGTGCCTCTTACAACACGAGTTACATGTTTGTTTGTTTTTTACAGAAACATGCAATTATTATGTTATTAATTGTATGAATAATTTAAAAAAGTTAATAATATATGAAATTATAATTATATTATTTATTGATGTTTTTCATTTGAGAAACTATGCAGAATTACCTTCTATGCTTATGAAATGTGTATAGTCCAACATACATGCATTTCTGTACATGTCAACTGAGACTATAAAAAAGCTTAACAAGTCTTTGAAGGAAAACACTCAGCACTGCGTCACAGAACAAGCACTGCAAGTATCTTTTTTTTGAACACCTGTCGAACCCATGGGCATTGGTCTCCTCGGTGCTCCCGTGTGCTGACAATACTGTCAGAGGCTGTAAAACTGTAATCTCATATAAATTCCATGTTTCAAGGGCTCTGCTCAGACAACACTGATGTATGAAGCCGCAGGCAGAGAAAAGGGCAGGTGACGAAGCTGTGGACTATTTGATATTCTGAAGGACAGGTTTCCTCAGAGCCGTCCTGAGTGAGCCGTTCAGTCACTAAGGCGACGATATTCAATGAAAACACTCCCTGCGTATAGTTATGTATGAATTATCTGATGACAGAGTACCTGAGGACTACAAGGTACTTTTTTTTAACTTCCTGTATATATTAGATTTTGTCAAACTCACAGCACCATTGAAATTTCTTTAATGTGATGTTAATTCACTAGATTTTTCAGATTTTTTGTCAGTTAAATGACCTTGGCAGGACCTTCTTTCCTTTGAAAAAAATAATGTTATCTCATTAATTGCCATCCAAATCACTGCAGTTGGACCACACAAAAGAGGCTGCTATACCAGTTGTGCAAAAAGCAGGAAAAAATTATGCTCCTTGAAATTCTTACAGTTGGGTATTCTTTAGAAAATTGCATAAGGGACTGGAACAAGTGTTACTTGGAACGATGTGCTCTGAGCACAGGGACACTCTGGTCTCGAGCCAAAGCATCTCCTTGCTTGGCTTTGTACTCTGTCCTTGCTGCAAAATGCCATCTTTGGTTTGCCCCCCCACCCAAAAATGCTCCTCCATCACCAGATGTATTTCTGCTTTGAACAGCACCCAGACAAATCTACCTCTTGCCAAGTGCTCCGCAGCTAAGAGTCAGCAATAGGTAATCAATAGAGATTTACAGGAGAATTTTTCCCAGCTATCAGTGCGTGACATCTTCACCGTCACCTGACTGTGCAAAGTTCAACTGTTGGGCTGCAGCACAGTAACTTCTGTGGGGTCTCTTGAGTTCAGACGTCTTAACTGAGCTAACTAACTATCCATACCTGATAAGTTAGCAAGGGGAACTTCTACAAGCAATTCATCTAAGTGCCACAATGGAAATAATTCATGCTGCTTCATAATGTTGTCCCTGTTATTATGTTTTTGTGTGTTTGTTCTCTTATTATATACTTATTAAGGCTTCCAGGAATGGGTTGCAGATTGAATCATTATTGTTGCGAGTGGCTAAAAACACGTCCTATCAATTACAGTTCAAGTGCAATTTATGTTGCTCCTTTGAACATTTTGGTGTGTGAATGAATGTTGAAACATGTTGCAGGTTCTTAAGGTTGTAGGATTAGAGCATTGGTGAGAGTGGAACAAGGGTTTCTACACAGCTGTATGTGGTGAATTGATTAAATGCCTGATTAAACACTAGGCGGAGGAGTCTGGCAGCCTAATTCAAAAGCATATGCAAATAATCTTGTTACGTAGATTATTGCCTTTTATACACCCTTTCACACGCATACACACACACACATGCAATCTTTGCTCATGCAGATTTACACATGCAAACACTGGGCAAAGTAAGTGTACATAAGCCATATAGTTCATATATAAAAGAAAATTCCAATGCACAAACAGACAGAAGATGCAAGATCAAGCTTTTTCATTTAACAGCAGAGATGTGTATCCGCACGTGACTGGCACATGCAGTTTAAGCCCATCAAGTAGCATTCATATCATCTACACAGTCTCATGCATAAAGTTTCATAGTATATGTGGTTGAGGATTACAGTTTTCATTGTTTCAGCAGACATACAGCCCCAAGCAGTGTCTCCCAACCTTTTTTCTGACACACGTTTCAAAAGCTACTGGGGCACAACGCTGCGCCATTAAATACAGATATGTTATGAAGTATTACACACGGTCATGGCCTACAGATACTGTGCCTCTTACCACACGAGTTACATGATTTTTTTTTTTTTAGACAAAAACATGCAATTATTATATTATTAATTGTATAAATAATATAAAAGATCAATAATTTATGAAACTATAATTATATTATAATTTATTATTGTTTTTATTTTGAGAAAATATGCAGAATGACCTTCTATGCTGACCAAATGTATATTGTCCAACATACATGCTTTTCTGTACATTTCAAATGAGACAAATCTTTGAAGGAAAACACTCTCAGCACTGCGTCACAGAACAAGCACTGCTGAGCAAGTATCTTTTTTTTTTGTTTCTTAATTGCAAGATACATCATTCAGAAGATCCTATCCTGCAAATAGTATGAAAACATTACAAAAGCTTTCATAAGATTCCTAACTGATGATTTGTCATGTTGTGTCACGTCTCACATTTGCCAAGTCTGTCTCATTATCCAAGCCCGAATCCATTTTGAAAAATCACTTTGAAATACAGTAATGGATTTAAATGTGTGTTTTTGATTTCCATTCTTCATATTTTCCCAGCAAGCGTTCTGATTGGCTGTTGTGCTTGGTGCTCCTTTTTTCCTTTCCACTTTAAGCCACCTGCAGTAATGAAACCAGTTAGGGCCATGGAGCATCTCTCTTATGGAGAATCTTTGGAGAATCATTAGCTCTGATTGTGCCGTCTTAAGCAATTGTACGCGAGGACATGAAAATATGATGAGATCAGCTCCCCCGGTGCAGCTGAACCAATAGGAAATCCTTTCATTAACTAAATCAATAAGCTCCAAAGGGTCTGTGTTGTCACATACGTTGTTACTTTTACTTTATTTTGCATTTTAAGATGGCAGTTTTCCCGCTTTGTGGTTATTGCTCTGTTTTCTTATTTTCTGTTGTCATTTTCTGATGAAGGCAGCTTTATCATTCAGATTACACTTTTTGAAGGTCTTGTTTCAAGATTGCCACCCACAGTTTACATAAATTTTGATTTATTCTAGCCTCTGGGTAACATATGGTTTTTGTTGATGCAGTTATTCAGCTTTTCTTTTTTTTTTATTAGTTATTCTTTTTGCAGCAAAAAAAATCCAGATAGTTTAGACAACATGCAAAACATTTCAAATGATCTGTTTTCTGCACTTACTGAATAAGTGCAGAGTAATACCATATCAGACTTTTTCCCCCACATTTCATGACAGGCATAAATGGATGGATTAAAGGACTGATGAATGCATGCATTAGATAAGAAAGAGTCCACATGCATGCACACACAATCTCATCATATTTCTATCTCTTATTTGAAGTATAAAGTCATAATAAATGTAGAGTCCCAGCAGATCACAATAAAAAAAAAATCGACATTAGTACTCACATTGTGGATCTAAATGGAGGACACGGGTATTGGAAAACATTCATGGCAACCATTTATTCCAAAGAAGACTTCAAACAGGAAGTGTGGTAGTCTCCTGGATACCGTGTGCTGTAAACACAGCCGGTGTCATAACAGAAGACCGCAAGTATCACTGAACCTCGCATAAAGCTAGAGATGGTCTTTTCATCGGGAGGGATGATTTGGCACAGTACAAAAATATGCCCTCCGCAGAACATGATTCAAGAAGCATACTTACCTCCTGACTAACCTTTTTAATACATTTTATTTGATTTATTTTTCCTTTGCCCATCTCCCCCCGCAGATGTCTTGAAAATCTTATCTGATGCTTTACTTTGGTGGGAGAATAAGAGGTAATGCGAATAATCTCAGAATATCTTTAGGCCAAGATGGAGATAGATTTCTCTGAAACACAATGTTTAATGACTCATTATTGCGGTCAGCCACTGAAAATAGATGAGATAGACATTTTATCCTGATTAACGCGCCTAATGGGTTTGCCCATAAAACCAAACTGTTCCTTCACTGATGCATGCTGAGTCTGTCTCTCTCTCATATTTTCGGGTCGATAATGCATACACTAATCCATCAAGATTGACAGTGATCATTAGAATAATAAGGCGAGCAGATATTTGATATGAACTCTCTTGGTGGCTGTTGCTAGTTGAATAAAATTGTCTGAGACAAGCCGACAACCTTGACAGCAGAAGCCAATAACTCGGTGAAATTCATCATTCATCTCCCGAAAGTTCATCCCCGAGATAAACTTTTCCATTTTCAAATAAATATAGATGTATTTTTGACTAACCCCGGGACACACGCAGACGTCGTTTGAGGTGCCTGCCCTTGTGTGTTGGCAGAGGCACAGTCACAGCTGAGACTTTATAATGTGCCACCCATAAACAATCTATATTTACTAAAGTGTTATCAACCCTGCGCTGAAGGCATAAACACAATTTGTTATGGAGGTAGCCAAGGTAGGGTGTGTGCTTGACTGTGTGTATTTACTGTATATTTGTTTAAATAGCAGGTGTGAATGCGTGTAAGAAAAATATGCATGTGTGTATGGTTCAGAATTATGTGCCAAAAGAGAGGGAACACACACTTCTATATCTCCGAGCAAGTTTTTATTTTAGCATCTTATTAAATATTAGTTTGCTGTTTGTGTGCTTGCAACTCTGCTGCAACTCTTGGAAGTGTGCTCGCCTACAAAATTCAAAACGTGGCCATTAATTGTGTCATAAAGAAACCTACCAAACTTATCGGCTGAGAGGCTTCGCTGAGATTTATGCACGGAGACAATGCTGAGTCATTTAGCGCTCATGTTGAAATAGAGCCATAACATTATTTCGTGACTGAGGTCAGCGCGAGATAGCGTTGGTAGTATGATGGAACTAATGGAACTAATGGAACCAGTGGCCACCCGTCTCTCAAGTACGTGTACTTGGATCAGAAATGAAGCTTGTCATGATACAGATGTATTAATGAACTGCACTTTAGCGCTGTAAAATACTTTTCCAATGGGCTGTTGAGAATAGAGAGGTGAAGCGCACACTTCATCCCAGTTACAGACAGAATAATACAAGAAGTGAGGCATTTCTTCCCTTGAAAGAAAAGCGTACAGTTTCCTGCCTACTGTGAGCTATTGTGCACGAGGAGCATGTCACAAATTGCACTCTTGCGCGTGGCTGTAATGTATCAGTTCCACTGCAATGCACAGATACCGTACAGATGCTGCTGGAATCATCTTAACTTACCCTTTTACAACAACAGACATTTCTCCTGCATGCACTGAGTATGTTTTTATTGGAATAATGTGTCACTTAATTTACACCAGGCGCTTATATAATTTTGCCTCGCAGCCAAAAGGCATTTTCTTGAATATTAAGAGTATTGCCGTTGACACTCCATACGTGGTTGTGATAAACAGACACTAAAACAAGGCTGCAAAACACAGGGCTTTTTCATCCCCAGAAAAGGTCATAATAATGAGTAAAAAATGCATTTATTATGTAATTTATTACTGCATTGTTATATTATTTTTATTTTTCTTAATCACTAAAGGAGATGAGATCATTGGCATTGCTGTTGCACAATAAAGAATATACATTTTGTAAATGTCTGCTTTCGTGTGTAATGTGTTAACACTTTTATTAATATAATGGTGTCAGTGTGTTGCTTTATAAATTCTCCAATTTGCTTAATCATTCTGAATGTTTTGGGGAACGGGACAGACCAATCAATTTGCATAGCAGCTTTGTCGCCATCACTGGTGGTGGCAGTCATCGTATTTCAGGAGACACATTAAGTCTTTTAGGACCGTTGGCTAAAATGTCACGTAATAATGTCATTTGTGAAATTGATATGTAAAATGCAGCGCTTTCCCGCTTAAATTGGATTCTGATATGCTGTAATTAAAATGACCTCAATGCATTTTCAGATAGCCTAAAGATATATTTTATCACAAATGTTTTGTAACATTGTAGGTGAATTAAGTGAATAAAAGGCATAATTTCAGCATCAAAAGCTGCTTTATTACAGCAGCTCTTAACAGATAATATGCGTCTTTCTACAGAGGACAACAAATTGTTTGCTATTTTTAAATGTACGATGTTCTTTGATCATTTCAAATGACACGCCTTAATTAAGGATTCTCCCCCTAAATGATGAGCTATGTCCTGTGAAATAATGTGCCATGGCCGCCCTTAACGGTCATTAAATTCACTTGATTTAAGTCATTCACAGACAAGAATGATCTATTTTTGACAGTAGTTTTATGGTTCACTGGATATATGAATGAATTTTGGAAATATGGCTATAATTGCCTTTGGCTTTACAATTGCTAATAATTGTAATTTCTATGTTATTCCAACTGTAAAAGGCCTGTATAAAATATCTGACTTACCATTCTGTGACTCTCACTGAGACGTTAACATTTCCCCTTATATTTGCAGTCCCAGGATTTTTTTTCATGAGCATCGCAAATGGCCTTGATCATTTTCAAAAGTCACATTTTTGCAAGAGTTTCAGAAGTCATCTCTGTTCCTTGGAACGAGTCTGTAAAGTATTTTGGTGGAATCAAGGAGGATGTGTCAGCGATCAGAGACTCGATGCAAATGCCAAAGTTTCTTTGTGATCAGTTGCGTAACAGCAGAACATCAGCATATCAGGAATGACACTATCAATGCGCAGACATAAAGATATAAAGCTGCTGCACACTTATGTGCAATAAAAAAATCAAAAGTACATCACCCTCTTAAGTCTTCATGTCCAGTACTTAAATCAAGCAATTCACTCTAAGAACACTGCAAGTTATTCACAAACAGTAACACTAGAACATTAAGTAGTAAGCAAAAATAGCAAGAGAGGGCATAATATTGAATTTATATGTAATTTTGTTTAATGTACATGTTTTACCACAACAGCAACACGACAGATTAATTTGTTGTTCATATGTCAAACTAAATGATAAGACTGTTTCAAATAAGTCCTCTTTTCATTGCACATATGGTTTGGGTGTGTGGGGGGATTTGTTTTTAATTCTTTTTTCATCGCTTAAGGATGAAAGTCCTTTTTCACACTATGCCTGCAGGGCCTGCCAGTTAGTGCAGCAGGTGGGGGTTAAGTGTCTTGCTTAAGGATACTTTCTCATTTATGGATGCACAGTGGTCAGACCCCTCGCTTGGAAAACGACCTTACTAACACTTATGTATCCAGCAGGAGGAATAAATTGGTTGATTCCTGATAACCGAGTTAAAACCTATAGAAAAACCAGGCTGGCTGTGTGTACCTTTTTACAAGGTCATCTGCTGTTACCAGACATATGGCTTGTATAAATGTAAATGGAGGAATAAAACGGGTGTAGAAAGTGCAGTTTGGGAGAGATTTGGAGATATCTCATTCCCAAGGTACATGTCATTTGGAAATACACCCCAAGTCAGCAATTCATATATTCATAGTATTTTCCTTCACAGTATGCCTTAAGTATACATTTCCATGTTCATTGTGAATAGCAAGATATGGAAAAAGGATAAACACTTTTATGGTTGTCTGTAAAAAAAAATAGAATACCACTTTGTACTGTTTTCAGTCCAGATGATTTCCTTTGAGTTCATTTTGTGGCAATAAAACGGCCCATTGTATGTCAGTTTAATGTTTGTTTTTTTGTGTATATATATATATGTGTACTTGACCAAAAAACAAAAGTACAGATTGAAAAACACTGCTAGGGAACAGCCTCTCCTTCTCCATGTGAGTTTACATTGATCAGTTATAAATCTGTCGTATAGAGGGTGAGTAATCCTACAGGTAAAATATGAGCAATAGACTTTTAAAGCATTATCCATGAACACAAACTTTGTTTTTGACCAGGTTTGCACACTCACTCTGAAACATCCCAGCAGTCTGTGCACACCCATCTAAAAAAAAAAAAAAAAAAGTCAATCTTCCAGAGAGGTCCGTGTATCCGCACTATGCTCACTTTTTCCAGCATGTGTCACATGCTGCTGTTGAGCCTCCTCATTAGACCGTATGAGCGGAGTAGCTGTCATGGCCAACATGGGTATGAAGTGCACACGAGGGCAGAATTTGTCCTTTTGTTGGCATCCTGTCTTCACTGTAACTGTCACCTATTTTGGATCGTTATGGAGTTGGGTGGGGTGGGGTTGGAAGGCATGCGAGTGGTATGTTGACCCTCAGGAATCGTCGCATCTTCCCCCGAGCCCTGTCAGTCACTTCAGGATCCGGCGATGTCTGTCCGTGCCGTAAACCGTGCCTCACCCTGTGTAGGATAAAGAGCCTGCAGGAGGATACAGTTTGATTGATTGTCAGATATTTATGTCTGGTCTCATACCGCTAACTCCCAAAGTGTTCCAGCCAATTAGCTTTAGTTAAGAGTGATTTCCTTGGAGACATGGCAAAAAAAAAAAGCTGCTTTTTTGGCAAGTGAGCAGGCATGTCAAATGACTCAAATAATCAACTCCAGTGCCAAATTGACAGCATTTTAGAGTATGTTGTTTTATCATAGCTCTCCTGCTGTTTCTCATTACATTTACTTTCGCACCTTGAAATGCAACTTGAATCCCAAATTATAAGAAAATGTAATTTTTTGCGCGCGCTCCATGAGGCTCCGCCAGCAGTAGCACAGAGGAATCTGAATCCTTGCTACACGTTCTGTGATATCTTAAACAGGTTATCACAATAGACCTCTGCATATCCACTGAAAAAGCCATTGGTTTTTCAATGAATTCTGAGTGGCCAGTAATGTATTGCATCATTGTTTCCGACTGGCTGCTCCGCAAACATGAGATCTGCAGATGCTGCTTCAGATCGTGAGCTCCAATGATCTGTTATCCCCTCATTATATTCATTTGTCCAATTCAATCTAAACTTTATGCGTACTAGGGCAGGCCTTATGGCATTTTGTGTGTGCAAATATACTGAAAAGTGCCCATTTAACCACTGCCATGACATATCTTTCAAGCATTATTTCTATAAGCACATTTTGAACAGAAGAATACACATGCTGACGATATTTTAAGGGTGTGCATTGAAACCGTTCACCATCAGCATGTTAGCTCCTTACCATGGGATGCATGCCCTTTTCAGTTTTTGCTTTAGGTGTTTTTTTTTGTTCAGTTTCCCTGCAGGAGAATATACAGCATAACCACAAGTTAAGATGGTTATAGATAAATTCAATAATCTTCTGCTGAAGAAGCTTACTGTATTAGTAATTTGTCAGCATGCAATTGTAATAGACTGTGGTCTCCTGCTCTAAACAATGATTATTCTATATGAGTCATGAGCAGCATCAGACAGCTTAATCCATCACCGAGCTCAAGCAACCACACTCTTCCTTTTAGTTTCTGCAGGCCTTGATGAATCTATACCACCTTTTTCAAGGAGCCTCATAATTTACTGCCTTTAATGTTCAATTCTCGCTTTATAGGCCGGGTCCCTTTTTATTTTCATAACTTTGGTGTAAAGAATGCACTCTTAAAGTTAGAGCATTCTGCGGCAATAAGTCATCGTTTTGGTTATTGTGGAGGCTCGAGCTGCTCCTCACAACGCAGATTCACAGCTCACGCAAGACAATTACTTTTACCGCTCCATCACTTTTCATGCCAGAGCCCTATCCAATCCAACTGTTATGCAATCTGTAAACTTGTATAATAATCTCGTTGTATAATAATCATTGTCACACACTGTCACACACTCACCATACATAGATTTAAACTGCCCAGAGCCTTTTCTCCATCTGAGCCCCTCCCCATGTCCCTGCACAGACTGACTTGGTTTTTATAGGGGAGGCGTGGAGGTGAGGAAGAGACGGCACCACCAGATGAAGTGCCGTATCACGGGGAAACACCATTCATAAGACAGGCTGTGCTGCGTTCATCCTTCTTCAAAGTTTGACACCTAAGTGAATTATGTAAAATAGGTAATGCCCCCTGCCATGGCTATGAGCCCCTTTATTATGCCAGCCTGAGAGAAAAACCTATTTCAGATATCAGGTATGGGATTGCGGAGTGACAGGTCTAAATATCACAAGCTGCCAGAGGTCTTTTAGTCCTCTAAATATGCCACTCAGTGTACTGGGTGAACAATATTGCTCACTGGATTGCACTGCGAAGTTTTGCCAATATCTTCGCAACAAAAGTCTATATAGCACAATGAGATACGATCGCTGTTTCATCACGCAGGAGATCTGAGCTGTTTGTGTAGTGCGTGCCAAAGACTTTCATTCTCATCCAGACACCTTTCCTTAAGGTTGCCCCTTTGTCTCCGTTGAGGCTTTCACCCAAACTAAATAGCTATCCATGACAACAGCTCTGTGCATAATTAGCTGAATGATGTAATTAGGGTCTCTTAGGGCCCTTTGGTCCTGAAGGACTCACCAGAAGGCTGCCTCCTATAGAGCACAGAGAGAGGCAGACAGAGGGATGTGAAGTAGCCTCTCGCATTCATTCATCTTTCCCCGCAACACACAGGGTTTTTTCCCCTGCTCATTAGAGCTATACTTACGCTCTAATGAGGAAGCAGGAGGGGTGTTGGCCATGGGGTGGAGATGCGCAGCGGTCATTTTATTTTTGTTTGAAGGTGACCACGGCATTTAATAGAGGTGCACCACAAGCATGTGATCCGTCTCCCCTGAGTTGTTAAACTCTTCATCGCTTTGTCTCTTTAAATGTATTGTCTCCTTGTCTCAGGTCTTTGGCTCTGTCTTGGCATCCCCCACTCTCTCTCTCTCTCTCTCTCTTTCTTTGTCTCCCTCCTTCTCTCCGTCATTCACTCACTTACGCTCTCCCCTGCTCCTGTGTCTCCTTCACCGGAGCTGAGGTGCATGTTGGAGCTCTTCCTATCGTGAATAATGCGCATCAACTGCAGAGGTCAAATGGAATGGGTTTTGCGAGATAATGACTGGAGTGATGGTACCTGGGCGCCACCAGATTGTGAAGTGTCTGAGCTTGTCATAAAACGACAGGGGAGGAGGACGCTGGATGCTCACTGTGTCCTTTAAGCATCATGAATGTCAGAAAAGGCAATGTCAAAATGATCCTGTTTTCATCCCACCCATCTCCGGCTCCCTTCCACCACTCCATCCAACACCAACAATCTCTTTGTCATTGTCGTCCTCGTTCAACCGGAAAAAATCCTCAGTTCATCCATAGGTCACACATCCATGTACAGCATTTGCAAACTCAACCAGTGACTAAGCGACAGCCATATCAGGCAGCTTTGTGTTATCATCCAACATCGCCATGCCGCTCAAAGCTAATATTTATTGCATCTGTCTCCTTGTCATTGAACGACTTTGATGCCTCTCTCCTGCATCACAAAGTCGAGGTTTGCGTCGGCCCCTCGGTATCTCCCTGAGATTTACAGCTTCATTGACTGTTTCCCGTTCTCCCCTCCCTCCGCCATATTTAAAGCCCAAGGAAACATCACAAGTTAAACGAATCGGGGGGCATCACTCTGCTGTCTTCCTCCACTTTGCTGCTCTAAACACTGAGTTTCAGCTCAAATTGCATCCTATTAAAAGTCAATGAGCCGTTGTCACATTATTACGGGCCCTGGACTTGACAGCTCACAAAATAATCTATTAAAACCCATGAGTCACTGTGATGTGTTTGTAGCTCACGAACAACATTAAAATTGATATTTGGGACACAGGATATCACCTGTCAGTGGGAGAGTGGGGCTGTCATTGAATAATAATTAGATGAAAAATCAAATGAATAAGTAAAACGAGAGGAGACTCGAGAATGTGGCGGCATTTTTTATTCCAACAGCTGCATGTGAACTGTGACTTTGCAGACAAGTCGAACAACTTTGGAAAGAAACAGGTTGAGAACAAAGGCGGCGGATGACAGGGCCTCTGTCTACCCCAGCGCCCCAGCAACCATCACCAATAAGCTCACACAGTCACACACTTCTCACAGAGCAGTGTTGTATTTGTGCAATGGGCTGTGCCTGCAACAAGTTTATATATAATATTTTCCAGTTTACATCTAAACCTGAAGTGACAATAATTAAATGTGAGCATTGTTTTCATTGTCATGTGAGTCAAAAGCCAACTTGATTTTATTCTCAAACACATTATATTGTTAAACCTGCAGCAGATAACATGAACATTTGCATCTTCGAAGTAGCATCATGAGCTGACTGTTTGACAGCGTCAGTACCTCCAAATTCTTTAATATGACGTCAGCAACTTACAAACACTGATGTCAGCTTTGTAGAACCTTTAATGAAATGATATTATGAATATAATAATATAATATATAATGATATATGAAGTGCTTTCTCTGTGTGGCATGCTCACCAGTAGATGTTTTGAAGTCATTTATGTTTAAATTAGTCCCTTTCTTCAGACAGAGGAGTACACATTGCCATGCTTTGTTTGTGCAAATATGGTATATCATCAGCATTTAAATTAGAGGAATGAAACAGTGCTGTATCACAGCTCGTCATCGTGGTCTAGGCGAGTTGTTGATTTACATAAAAATCTCGCCTTTTGCAGCTTTGTGGATTGAACAGCCTTAATAATTTATATTGTTGGATCCGTTCACTGAAATGATGTATGCGGACTCATTTCATTGGGAAGGTCAATGTTAGATTCATAGAAATGTGTTTTGAATCTGCTGTAGTACATCTGTTCCCTCATCAAGGTCTTGACTAGCATCGCGCTCTCTGCTTTCCGAGCACAGTCCTCACCGCCTCTGGTGCTGGAGCCTTGCAGAAGTGCAGGGTCCCTCAGTTGCAGATGTTAACACCTGATTGCTCCAGTCCCCCATGACAGTAACCCAGGGCCCTGGTGGGATGGCTGACCTTGTGGACAGGTTCAGGGTTTTGCCAAGGATGCCTCTTGTGTTCCTTATTTAGACCACATTCCGAAAGCGTGAAGCTGAGACAGATGAGCATCCTGAGCGAACACGCTGCAGGGACCCCGTGTGACAGCAGGGATTTCCATCATTTAGCTTTACGCCTTCACTACTCTGTGTCACTGACACCCATCCTTCCCACCCCTACTGGCTTGTGATTAAACAATCACACTTACTGTTAGCATAAGATTTACAGTGACAGTACATTTAATGGAAATATACACGCGTAGCACAGACACACAGGATCGTACAGCACATGCAATCAAAATATGCGTGTGTGCATATATGTATATGTGTATGCGATATGACACTAAGACATACAATTTAAGTCATTTTAAATTAATTAAGCATTAAAAAAACACACTGTCTCTTATATACTGTCTCTTTCTATCAGTGTTATAAATTAAGTTATATGAATAATGAGATAAAGATGCTGTGAGTGTTGTTGCACCCTCTGGTGCACAGGGGGATAGCGCTTGTCTGTCACAGTGGTGAGTGACGGGCACACATGGCACTGAAAAGTAACTATGCCGAGCAGGAAGCTGCCACCCTGACCTTCCCGGCAATTAGCACAGTCGCAAAATTACTTGTGTGCTTGTCGATGGTTATTTAGAGGGACTTATTGTTGTTTGTTCACCCGGCAGATATGTATGTATTGTTGGAAACAAATTCAATTATTTTTGACACACAAGAAAAAAAAAAAAGATGAATAATTGCGTGCACAAACACAAGTCAAATAAAATAGTGTGAGAGTAACCAGAAAAAGTATCCAAGCGTTTAGCAGCCTCTATCTGTGTGACACATGTACCTGTCTTCTGTGGCTGAAATTCCCTCATCGCACTCGCTACACACAATTATTGTCTTCTCAGAGGCGTGAAAGGAGCTGTCAGGAATAATATTGTCTTTTGAAGTTGTTGTAAAGAAAGCTTTTAAGCTATTTTCTATTGACCAGTTTGCACCTATACTCACCCGAGTATGGGACAGTTGCAGTTTGAGCTGTCCAGTTTGTGATGATTTTCATTTTTATCACACAATTATTGGAGCCAATTTGCGTTGGCTGAGTCTTGCAGACAGTGGGCCTTTTTCTCTGCTGTGCCTTTACAACAAGACTAACATGCTTTATTTACTCACTGTGAATAACTAAAAGCTATATAAATGTGTATGCACTCATTGCATATAGACGTACTGTAGATCTTTAGACGTAACATATTAATGTGATTATGACTCTGTATGCTTTGCTGGGCGGAAGTAAGCTCTGCTCACAGAGACCAGAAGAGAAAATAGTTCACACCTCACGTTGTTTGAAACCTAGTAGGTACCAGTTTGCTCATCATTTCTGCTCAGGTCCCGAAGGATGCCTTGTTTTGTATAGAGCATTACTGCACCAGACACATGGTGCATTGCAAGGCTCAACCTATTCAGCACTGGCTCTGCATTTTTTACTTCTGAGAGAAAGAGAGAGAGCGAGCGAGAAAGAGAGATGTCCTTGGAGTGATAAAGCAGCGACTTTTGCAACAGACAGAATAGTCCCATCAATCACTTAATAAAATCAAAATGCTCATTAAAGGTACCAGATGCAAATACATGTCAGTGAATTATTACTTGTTAGGACTGATTGGCTTTGAGAGAGATAACAAAACATTAATTTGATTTGTACCAATATATGTCTGAGTCTGTTTGTGTGTCTGTGTGTTCACTCAGAAAGGGAGCAGCACACACACATAATGGTACTGTAATTTTCCAGCTGTGTCTGATGGTTGCGTGGCTACGGGGAGGTAAAGACGTCAGGATGGCTTTCATATTACTTATTGATCTGTCCTCTGTCGTGTTTGACTGAGGACTTTAACTTGGCTTTTCTGAGGATCAGTTTTCTGCTCTGCAATCAGCAAGAAGGGAAAGTTATAATAGGCAACGCAGACTTAGATGTGGGGTGCAGACACAACTGTGTTGTTTTGGGAAAATAGTGCACAATATTATTTTAGTAGTTTTTAGTTGACCCACCTGATTAATGGATTTCAATGCAATGTAGTATGCAAAATTAAAATTATGTGATCATTTTAACAGTTTGATGGCTCTCTAAATATATTTCAAATGCAGGGAATAGCTTGAAATGATCATTTATGGAGTCTAACCTTCGTTGCTTTTTGCAAATAAGGTTCCCGTAGATATCTCACCTTGACTTTTTTTTTCATAGTTTAACTACTCTTTGTAGTTAAAAGATGGGATGGGCTATGTGGGGTTCCACGGCAAAGGAGAGAAACCACACGCAGTGTTACTGGTAAAGGTGATTTGCAATATAGATAGTGAACATAGTGATTTTCATTTAGCTAGACCACGTTGCCCAGTTCACCAGATGTGCGCAGGAAATAAAATGCTAGAGACACGTGCACCGTACGTCTTCTTTGATCTCATAAACCTGACAGATGTGATTCATCCATGCCTGTTTACAGCCGTGCATTAATTTCCCCTCCCCTCCCTAACACAGTTTAGCCCAATTAACACAGTAGCTCTTTTACTAACAGTGTGAAGGGGAGATGTGCATGTGTCAGAGCTGCAGTTGGCTGCAGCCAAGTACCGAACGCGATCCAAAATGGAGGGACTACTGTGAATACCAATGCTGCCTACTTCCCCTCGCTCAAGAGGTGTGATAGGTTGTGCTCTCTCTCTCTCTCTCTCTCTCTCTCTGTTCTCTTTTGGTCGTTCTTTCTTTTCTTCAGAGATGAGAAAAAATGAGCCATTAAGGTATGCAGGAGTGCACGATTAGCGGAATAATTTAGAGGCATAATGGAGGTAGTGAGATTAGATGAATTTATGTAATTTTCTAAAATCTCCCATTCCGTTTTATGCACTTTCAGAGAAACTATAAACGTAATTCTCTACCATTTTCTTCCGGTCTTTAGCTATCACTCTTCCCCTTTAGTATCTTAAAGAGAATATTCATGTTTACAGCAATGAGCCACGCCTCCAGGAACGAGAACTTCAAAATGCTTGACGTCAGGACAACAACTGTATACTAATAACCAGGGAGATGTATGTTGCTGCCCCCCACCCCCCAAAACACCCGTGCTCGTCAATGTAATGAATGGACTGAATCACTCTGATCCTCAGTAGCGTTTATCATTTTATCCAGTGCCATATGAATCCAAAATATGCCTCCTCTGATCCTGCCAGTAACCCCCCCCCCCCTTCCTTTACAATCTGACTTTATGACTTCACATTTCCAGTGAGATCTGAAAATGACTAAAGGGATATAGCCACAGGATAGACAACGTGGCTCCTTTGACTGTCCTACCTGCCACTAGCTAGCAGTGGGAGGGGACATATAGGCGGGTGAAATGACAGCAGAATTATACATGTGACACCAAAATTAATGAAGACTGATTAATGCTAGGTGTAACTTTAGCCACGGGGGAACAATGTCGAAAGATGATCAAACCAGTGTCTGTCTAATCAGTAAAAATGCCCTTGGTTCAGTCAAAGACGACAGCGGGCAGCCTTGAAGAGGGGCTGACATTGGCCTATGCCCAAAAAAAAAAAACTGCTTCAAACAGAAGGTAAAGTCATACAGTAAAGGATGAGTACAGTGCGGCGGTTCTGAAATTATTTCATCAGCCCTCTGAAGCTCCGCTCAGTTTAGTCACAGCTGTTTTGTGCCATGCCTTTGCTGTTTATATGCGATATGCCAATGCTTTTACAGTTGACAGGGTAACAAGACTAAGAGGCTAAAGCCATGCTAGAAACTTGCTAGATTGTTTTTGAGGATGCCGACAAGCCCAGCAGGTATAATGTTTAATGATGTTTACCATGTCCAAAGGTTTATTACCTTAGCATGTTAACATTTGCCAACTAGCACGAAGTTAAACACAACTTTTTTTGCAGGGGACTTATTCAGATGGAGGGTCTAAGGACAGCTTGTGTCATCTGCTGTACAGACTGTAAACCTATAAGATTGACTTGACACAGGTACAGCTAATTGGAATCCCTTTAGGTTTGCTGATTTTTGGTCATAAATGAGGTGATGAATGAGTCGAATTTGTGACCTTTTTAGATGAAAAACGGGGATCACCAAACTTACGTTACAGTTCATCCTGTTTGTGGACATACATGAATGCATGTACCAAATTGAATAGCAATCTATCCAGTAGTTCTTCAAACATTTCACTTAAAACTTAAACTGCATATAATCAGTAGATTTTGAGACATTTCACCGGAGAAGTAGGTGCTTATCAATAGTCCAAAACATTCAAAACTGAACTAAAAAAATAGTATTTAATCAGTGTGTCATACAATAAATGATCAAGAGTCACTTTAGCCATTGGATCTGAAGTGAAAATATGATTATGGAAATGCACATTACAGTCATTGAGTATTTTGTGCACATTAGACTTGACATTGAACAATGACTGTGAAGACCTTTAGTAATAAGGATGTTGAACAGTGTAGGACTCAAACCACATTTGATATGAACTTTAGGCTAAATCAATGCAACAGTGACAACACTCAGAAAAGGCATCAAGAGTTTTTTTTGATGGCCAGACAGCGGGATGCTCTTGTCTGTAAAGGTCAGTCACCTGACCTCAATCCAGCTACGCGGATGTTTAACTGACTGGAGACCACAGTGACGATAGGAAGCCTCCAAAACAAGCAGTGAAGACAGCTGCAGTACAGGCCTGGCAGACTGTCACCAGGGCATCCTACACTGTATGTGATGTGGGTATAAACAGCCTTAATTAATGCTGCAATGTAGCCCTTTCAAAACTAATGTGCAGGAGTGCATAGACAACACAAATAAATGTATTAATCTTCAAACAGGTATATATACAGTTATATATTCATATATATTTTAAAAAGTACTTCTTGATGCTTTAGCAAATTGAGTCATTTATTCAGCTGGTCATGTCATCATTTTGACCCCTATCTACTTTCAAGGCACTCTCGGTGACATTTTTGCTGAATCCATACCATGACCTTAATGTTTGCTGCTGTGTACCTGTACACAGGAGAGGAAGTCAGTGTGAAGGTCACTATTTTGGCCAGCAGGACATTCTATTCCCCAGAACAGAGAGGAGAGGAGCTGCAGTGGCAGCCTCTAATCCTCTTTAATTTGTTTTCAGATGGGGCTTTGGAATACCAGCCTGCTCCCTAAGCAGAGATCACGTAAGAACGTGGGCTGGGACAGCTGTCTCCTCTTCTGGCGGTTTTTAATACAGGTCTGCTCGCCACCCCACCCCTCCATGCAATGAATATTTCTGGGGCTGAGCTGAGTAGTTACTTTATGTGAATTTTAGTACAAAAAAAATGGGATGCAATTCCACACAGTACAAAAGCATGGCAGCGCGAGCGCGGCTGTGTTGGAAAGTAAACAGAAAATGAAAGTGGGTGGGGGTGGAGGTGTGTGGTGTGTTTTTTTTCTTTATCAGCAGTCATGTGGCCTCCTCCTCAGTCCTCTACACAACCCAAAGCTTGTAATTGGGTTTGGGCGTGTCCCCTTTCTCCTTTGTTTGATGGTAAAGGTTGAATTGTAAAAGGGAAGCTTTGCTTACTTCACCTACATGCCTGTGTACCTTCATGGAGGTGAATTACATCAATGGGCAGAGGAATGCACCGTCTCCTTTGCAGCACTTTTTAGCCACAAAGTTGGTCAGACGAAGGCATGATTCTATTGAAGTGATGAAGCACATCTTGAGAGACAGAGGGGGTTTAAAAGCTGCTGAGACAAAGCATGCAGGCAGTAGGTTGGTGATGCAGGCAGGGGGCTGGCAGTCCTTTAATCCTCACCGCAGTGCTGATAAATCGGCGTGCGAGTTTCATTTTTATCCCTCTTACCAGTTTGCTTGGCTCTTGAGTGATGAACAAACCCCCACTCGCGTTTGAGGCCTTTTGATGTAATATCCAACCATGGATTACGCCCTCTGCATTGGGCCAGCTTGATGCTGAGGCACTTGGCTAACAGGTGGATGGTCTCAGAGTCCAGTTAGCTTTCGGGCAGACGGAGTAGTCAGATCACTGGGGAGGAGTATAGCAGTCTAGTCAGAAAGCTTAATTGATGCTATGTATGTGGAGTCGCTGCTTGTAAGTGGACTACAAAGGGTGAAAAATCTACAATATATATAACTTGAACTTGAGCTTCAAACATCTGAGGATTGCTCGACGAGCCTGCAGTTTTCTTTCAATAATCGCTTTGATCACGTCCCATGAGCACAATGCCTTGAATCCCCCACAACTATTATGTGCTTATGTGCCACTTTTTTAACTTTCAGTGATAGAGACACTCAGTGATGAATTTCTGCAGCCCTTCAACTGTACCTCTCATTGATCCCCACTGCAGTTTCTGTCACAGTCACACATTGTACCTTACAAATGTTATGCCTCAAAAAGCAGGATGACTCCCTTATAAAAAAAAAAAAAAATTGTCATCTGACTGTGATTTTTTTTTTCGGTGGCTTTTGTGATTCACTTTCCCTTCACTTATTCCTTCTTTCATTTACAAAATTTTCAAACTGATCCTCTTGCCTCTAAGCTGTATGATTACTGTGTAAGCATAGATTGAAGATTATGCACTCCAGTTTTCCATTGAATGAGGCACAACATGACTCCTCTGCCCTTAAATGAAGTCAGCTAGACTGTCTGTTTTTTTTTATGGGTCTTGTGTAGCATTGTGTGATTTGAAGAAGGGAAAAATATGCTCCACCTTGAGCAAAACATATGAGAATACAACAACAGGGAGACATCTTTTGAAGGCCACTAAAAGAAACACATAATACAATGCTAGAAATCAGCTGAACTACCAGCACAGCCCCGCAGGTTGTGTTTGTCAAGCGAACTCGATACACACAATCATCAGTATCTTAATTGAGGTCACATTGCCAATAGTGTTTCTTCCTTGTCTCTCCCCTTTTGGAACATCAAGGCAAACTGGATCGCCTCTTTTTGGCCTTGACACTCAAATGGTGGAGCAAAAAACGAAAAAAAAAAAACGGTTGCCCGTGGGAGATTGTGTTTCTCAAGAGGTTGAGTGAGGCTTCAAAAGTGGAGAAAACAAGTGCAAACCAGGACAAAGAGGTTGTGAATAGCCGCTAAAACAACTTGAAATGGCCTTCTTGGAGCAGTAGCAGTTCTGCTATGATAAATTGACTCTGCAGTTTATGTTCCCTGCATGCTGGATGCCTTCCTCAAATCCACCCGTTTGACATTCAAAATGGTCATTTCTCCGCACTGCCCCCGTCTCCTCCCTCGTTTCCTGCCATTGCTCGTGACCTGTGGTGATGCAGGGGTCTACAGGTTGAATGCACAAGCAGTGATTGATACCCTGGCGAGTCTCTCTCTGGGTTACCGGGACACCTTGCCTCCTTGGTAACAGCATCATGACTTCTTTGAGGCTGTTATAATATGGCACCCAGGCCCTGTTTACCTTATTAAAAACAGATTGGAATATCTATTTCCAAGGCTCTGTGACATTTCATTCCTCTGAGCGCCAGATTTCTTTGTATTTATTACTAAGTAATGGGAAAATAAAAAACAAACTGCTATGCCTCTTTTAGGAAAACCTCAGATCAGTGTTTCGTACAGCTGCTGATGCATTTAAAGTAATTTTGTTTTTTACTTGTGGCTTCCATAATTAGATAAATTAATGCAAACATCACCCCATTGTTTTATTTATTTCATATTTCACATAGAAATTGCAAAAGTAATTCCTGAAAGCCAGCACACATGCACACAAAGGGAGGGTTTGGCACTGTGTGTTTCATGTAGACTCATTTATTCACTGCCTTTTATATGTAAATAAAAAACTTTTTGCTGAACAAATCTCTATGTATTGTTTTGTGTAACTAACCATCTATTATCTTGTGTTTGTATGCCTCTGTGTGTGTGTGTGTCTTTATGTGTATGTCTGTTTACGGCAATAAAATTTGGACTGTGAGTCACACTCGGCTCTAAATGTGTTTACTTCATGCGAAACACCCACACTCATTGTACCACAGGCTTTTATGGAAACAGGAGTAAAGAATAGTGAATAGAATCATAAAATGCTATTTGAAAAATTACTTTTTTGAAGGGTTGAGGCAGGATCTGAGAACACATTTTCTGTTCTGTTAATTTTTCAGGCAAAATAAACACTTTTAAACACAGCAGACACTTTGGCCATTTCCTGCTTCAGTTCATGTCTGCAGCTGATTTACTTACTTCAGATATGCTGGATAGAGCATCATAAGGAAACTTCTTAAACCACCTGCCTGTTACTTTATGCTCAAGTGTTGCTCTCAATTATCCAGCGAACATTTTATATGAATATTTGTCACTTTCTACTTCAAGTGTGTTTTGCCGTGAAAATCGCACAGTCACCAAACCATAACTTGTCCCTGTGGTTGCCTTTCCAAATTTAATAGAACAGTGTTATGAAAAAGTTATGCTGAAAAATCCAAATATTTCATGGACAAACAACTGCACCGTCAGCTCAAAAGAGCCACATTTTCTTCATTATCTGCTGTATTTACCCCACAGTGTGTGTTTTTTGAAAGCTTGGGCAGATCCACACCTTGGTGTGTCACCCTGCAGCACCCTGCCAGAAGGCTCTGCTTGCTGACAGTGCTGTGTGCACCATCCAGAGTCTCCTAAGTTAAAGGTTCAAGACATGCAAGTGAACTTCAAACAAACTGTTTGTTTACTGCAACTGTTTAGGAGAGGGCTGAGCTGCAGTTCTCGTGGCCAACTCGCTCTTTTTGGTGAAAGGAACATCAGTTCCTGGAGGTTACTGATGTCTGGATAAGCAAACAATGGCTGAAATCTTTCTCCATGAGTACATCATTTGCATTTCTAAAAAGTGTTACTTTCCAGCCATAAAATGGCACAGAAGTTGTGGGGGAAACCTGTTATAAAAACTTCTTATCGTGTCTGAACACATTTTCAATACTTCACCGAATAATATCTTTCACACTGTAGATGCATGACTTTTTGAGTGCAGCTGTTTTCAAAAAAGCAGAGATAAAGCCCTCCCTCAGCAGAAACCGGTTGATTTCTCCCTAAATTATTGAGATTGGCAGCTACGGAACAATGAAAACAAATCATTTCCAGCTGCAATAATGAAGCTAGAAGGCAGGTGGGTCTATATTTAGCTTGCAGGAGTGATTTGCAATATCCTCTAGAAATCCTCCAGAAAGTAGAAATACATTTTACTCTAGTGACAAGTCATAAGGTTCTAATCTCAAAATGTACCAGTTATGTTAAAATAAATGTATTTAGGCTGGCAATGGAAGATTGCTGTTAGAGTAAAGCATCACCATTTACAGAATCACTGTCTTTGTGTACAGTCATCCAAAAGCACATAGACATAAGACCCAGTTGGGGGGCCTCTACAAAAAATCTTTTGCTTTTAAAATCAGGTTATTGTGAGTTTAGACAATGTTCCTTTTTTCTTTCTTTTGCTTGAATGCCAGCAGAGTTTGTTCCTGATTTAGTAGTTGTCAGATCTTATTGTTCAACATGTAAAGTTACTTCTTGTTGGCTGTCATGCCAAAAACCTTATTCTCCTATTTTAACAATTTGCTTTTTTCCCCCCATTCCCTGCACTAAAAATCATACCTGTCACCCCATGAGTTCCACGTTTTAGTGCCCTCCGCGGCATTGCACGACCACAGAGTGAAATTTTCACTTATTGTCACGCCATCAAGTATGCCTGTTGTAATTCTAGCTCAGTGATAAAATGCAGTACTCTGCTGACTGCGAAGCAAGCTTGCCAAGTGCTCAGTACTGATGCTGAGAGCAGAGTGCTGCTTGGTTATGCACTTTTTTTTTGTCATGGTTGTCATATACCCTAGAATTGTGAACAAACAAATGCATGGTAAACTCCCCACGCTGATTAAATCGGGGTTTACAAATCTCCAGAGGAAAGACACAAGCTAATGGCACATTTATCGCTGAACACGCAAGTTCCCGGCTGGATAATCTGCACCAAACACGGCCGTCTGTGTCGTTTTTCCTGATGGCTGTGGCCATGGAGGGTCTGGTACTCTGACTCCCCGGGGACCACTTGCATGCTACAGCAGTGGTCATCCTCCGTCTTTATTGTGAGAGCCTTATGTGGCCCCTGTTCAACTAAAAAAAAAAACATGCATCTCTCAGAAGTGTGTTTTGCTATGTACTCAGTGGAGGGGGGAAAAAAGGCTAGGCTTGTTTCCCTGTTGGCATTCATTCTTTTTTTTTTTTTTAAATGCCGTGATAGTATTTCATAGATAGAGTCCTGAGGGTCATAAAACTCACCCAGCAAGTAAATTAATCAAATCAAGTAAGGAAAAATGAGGGGGAAAAAAAAAGCGGTTCTAATTTTGCTGTTGCAGTCGATAGTGGAGGAACACTAATACAGGGGATGAGAAAAGAGAGAGTGGGATAGAGGGATCAAAGATTCATTGCTGTCGAGTTGGCCAACTAACTGAGGCAACGCCACACACACACACCGCTGCATCTGACTAACTCCATGTGGGAAGGCTGGCTGCATTTCCTCCCCAGCTCCAACTCTCCTCGCCAATGACACGATAATTCCACATGCCTAAGGCCCTTCAGAATGAGGACCCACTGATAGCGTTCCTCGTGATTGCTATCCACTGTGGCTGTATGGGCTTGTGGGAGGGCGGTGGATTACGGCGGACGGGCGCTGACACTCTTGAAGCTGAAGCATGTCATTAAACAGTAAATCACTCTGATTGAAAAACGCGTCGGCTCCCAGCTTTCTGTTTACAAAAGAAGACCTTCTCCCCGGGCGCAGATTGTGTTCTTGGCCGGAATAAATCAACACGCAGCAACTCGCCCGGATTCCTCCTCCACGCAACGCTTCCTGAGCTCGGCCCGCGCGTACAGTTACAAATCACCACCTGAGATGTGTTGACTTTGTTGAACATTCCTCACCGCCGCGCTCGTTCATCCGCGGTGACTGACAACACTGTTAGCTCGCTGGAGGTGATACAGCGACGATAACGGCATCTTTTAACGCCTCTAATTTAAGTAGCTAAATTCCACAAATATGAAGGTGTGCAAACTATATATCAGAAAAGATACTGTGCATTGTTGGATATACTGTATATACATCTGTGCATGTTGCTTCCTGGTAGAAGATAATCTATGTATAGTTAAAAGGAAAGGATCATTTCTTCCCTGTTTTGGTGGTTTGGGCCATGATTTTTTTTTTTTTTTGGCGATGACACCATGACATTTGTGAGATCTGGGATGCGGCAACACAGGTAGACGTAGCTTTACAACAGAGACCAATAAGGCAACACGAGCTGTCAAACAAATCATTTGCGCGCCGCCTCCGAGCACTCCGCCTGTAAAGCTCTGACTACCGGAGATGCCATATGCCTCGTCTCCTCCATGAAGTGAAGCAAAACTGTAACAAAAACTGAAGGGAATGAAGGCGCGGGTAACAAAAACAAGACCAACATTGTAAAACAGATGAGTTGTACTTTCCAGAGTGTTCGGATAACAGTCCAAAAGTTAAAGTAAATGAAGGTGATTTAACCTTCATTCAAAGTTTAGTATTTCCACCTGTCATAATTTTAGGTTTATGTGGGAATGCATTAAAAATATTCACTGTTGCTGTGCTGTAATGCTACATAACAATCACGTTTCAGCGGCTCAGGTTGTTTCAAAATAGGAAAATTTCTGCCGTGGTCTGTTAAAAAACCCAGCTATTATGACTTTTTCTAAAATTCTTTAACCATTTAACCTGGCGATGGGACTGTAAATCAAGAATCCCAGAAGCGACATTTTTCGCTCCCATTATCTTTATTAACTTTTATTCACGTTCTAAGAAATAAAAGGAAGAGGCAGTAAAGGTTTAACAGTCACTGGGTTCCTCACTTAGTGGATATTTTTTATTCAGAATAATGTGAATAAGATATATAAAATATTCCATTTACACAATCTATACCCCTGTTTGCCTTAGGCTCTGGGCTTTAACATTTTTCAAAGTGGACTCGGAGAACACTGACTAAATGACTAAAGATTACAAATGGAGAGGTTATCGCTGCCAAAACATGTGAAGCATTAATATGTTGGCTGTGGTTTCTCCAGCGAGCCCCTCGTCCCATTAACGGCACATCGCTCACTCGCCTTGAGCTCCTGCCTTCAGATCAGTCACGTGGCTTTAGCAGTGCAGTTATTCGCTAAATTTATTCATTACCACATGGACTTGCATACCATAGTTGACAAACTTTTATACCCGGCATATTATGTGTATTTAATTACAGATGTCGTATATAATGGTGCCAAAATGATTTGCCGCGCTCAGAGATGAACACAAATATTGATGCGTTTAAAGCAATGCTATCTTGTCTTTGCTTTCAGAAAAAATGATCCAACACGGAGCGCTACATTTATCCAGTGTCCTTGCAATCACTTTTTTTGGGGGGAAAAAAAAAGTAGCAGATTTTTCCACACAAACTTTAAGTGATATCGCTTAAATGTGCTGTCGACGCCACAAATCAGTTCTGTTTGTTTACACTGCCTAGAGGCACAGATGAGGAAGAGAGCTGAGAAAGTCAGCCATCCATTTTTCTCATACATTTAGTCGCACACTGACATCTAAGCAAAGGTAGGCCATAGCCATAAATCACTGAGCACAATAACAGGCACATTTTGGGCCGGTCCATCATTGGCTGTGTTTTGTTTTCTCATTGCATCTTGGCAAATTGCTGTTATTAATGGGAGAAAGCATAGTTTGCAGCCCTCATTAGATGTTGTTCCAACAGCGCCTCTGATGGATTAAGACAAGCCGGAGGCCTTGTCTGTCTCTACAACCAGCTAATATGAGCCAATTAAATGCTGTGCACTCTCTGGCCACTCCGCACTTGCTTATGTGCTCTTACAGCAATGTCCAAGTATTCTGCTTCATGGCCAAATGGATTATACTTCCAAGACGAGTAGATTCATTTCAAAGATTTCCTGCAGAACCGTAAGCTTACCCTCACATTTCATGATAATAAATGATGTCCCTTTAAAGCAGTTGGTTTCTCTGAGGACGCTGAACATTTTTCCTTTGATCAAGTAAATTTTGAATCTTCATCCACGTTTTTTTTTCTTTTTTTTTTTCTTTTTTTTTTTTAAATCTCTCCCCTCAGTAATTGGAGCTATTTGCGACACAAGCTCTGTTGGTTCTGCCCGAGATGTGAGAGTCACAGCTGTGTTTGGGAGTGTTAGATTTCAAGGTAACGTCAGGCCTGCAGAGCGCCTGATTCATGCAGAGGAAGCTTACGGGTAGGTGGCTGCGAGCACTATATAAATATACCTGGGGCTTCCTTCGAATGCAGGGCTTATAACACTGGAGGGATCGATGTTGTGCAGCGTGAGCATGAAAACAGAATGTAAGTCTCTCTGTCCGCTGAATTTAAGCTCAGCTAAACCGAAGGTGTTCACGATGCCAGACATAACTTGTTAGAGCTCACTGGGTATATCCAGCCTGACACTTCTACCCCGAATCACATTTCCTTAAAAGGCTCCAAATGTCATCTACTCGAAGAATTTACACGTGGGTGCATATTTGTGAGTTCAGACTATTTTTTTTTGGAGTGATTGTTTTGTTCTCCATCTTGCCTCCCATTTAAAAACAAAACAAACAAAAAAAACCCCCCACAAAAACACTTATGCATTAATTATGGTTTTCTTTTCATCGATTCAAGGGAGAATCACTTTCCCCTCTGAGTATTAAACTCTTCACTTTGCAGCAAAATAAAAGCCGGAAGTTGCTGGTTGACGCTTTCGTTTGTTTTAGGCGAGCCTGCAACACGACAGCTAGTAAAATCAACAATGCTGTCCAGTCGTGATCAAAATTCAAATGTGCTGGAATCATGGTCGACGTTATAAATAATGATAAATAGTGATAAATAGTGATAAATAGTGGCGTGCGTTTGATATCTAAGTCAGGGAACATTTCTGTTGGTTGAGGAAACTAATAACCTGCCGCGCTGTTTGTGAGAGGCTGCACAGAAGATTAAATGTTGATTTTTTTTTTTTCCAGTTTTTGAGTTGACAAGGACTGATTGGAGACTTGTGTGTCCACTCAGAGCTGCTACGGCTCTGGGGCAGCTGTCTAAACGATCACAAGTGTTGAATTATCTCCGATGGGTGATGACTTACATAAACACTTGCACAATGTTGATTTTTTTTTTTTTTTTTTGGTTTGTTTTGTTTTTTTTTTTGCAGGGTGAACGTGGCTATGTTACCATGTTAGCCCATGTCTCAACAAGGGCATGAGGCATAACAAGAGATATTGCTTTGTTGGAACGCTCTCAAGAGAGAATTGGCAAATAAAATGTGTCTAATTTATGAAGTCATTTGGATGGGATTCGATGGATATTGAATTGCGTGGGAATTATGCCTTCATGTCTTGGTATGTGCAGCCGGCAACTGCTCCAGTTTCCTCGTAAGGATTATTTGAAATGTGAACTTCCCTGGCATGAGTGCATAACCCATGTAATTTGCTCTTTTAAAAATTCCTCATCCCTCCCCACACGCTCCGGAGCATTTTTCTGTCATTGGCCATGCTGTATTCTCCTCTGATGAATTGTTCACAATTAATCCCTGCAACCACAGAAGAAGACCACCTAGCTTCTTGTACAATTTTTCTTTTTTTTTTTTTATTGTTTGAATAATGTGCCCTAATTACTTGCTATATTAAGTTTAATTATTTTTAATTGTAAGAACTTGCAGTACATTCACATACTGGATAGCACATCTAGAATCTGAGGGACTATTTTAAAAGATACAGCTGAATGTTTCCTTCACTAAAGGTAAAGCACATGTTTATTCTCTGGTGAGTGACTGCCACTGTGTTTCACGGAGTCAAACTTTTTTTTTTTTTCTTGTAATATGCATTCACCACCCTTGTGGAAAACTCACAGAGAGACATTTACAAGGCCAGGCTGCTCCTCTTGTGGGCACGTAGTAAGTGGTTAGGATTTTCTCTAAGAGCATCAGCTCTGTGTTAATGACATGCAGTCTCCGGAAAGGTTTATTCATTCAATTTGACTCTAGAGAGAAGATCTCTTCAGCCTGCTGATTAAATTAAGATTCTTTAATAAGCATATCTAGGTGCACTGACACGAGAGACATGCTGATCTGTGTCTACCAATGCAGTTACCCGAGACTATCTGTTTTAAAGGCAAGTAATGCTGGATTTCTGCAGGGTGATGTCTTTGTTTCTCAGTTGTGTGGAGGTTTGCTGGTGATTATTCACCTCTTTTCTGCTTTTAATTTGCTGTGGCTCAAGTACACCGCTGTATTGTGTAGTCATTTTCTAAACTGAAGTTCACTATGTGCAATTCTTTTACTTGCTGCACATGAAGTTTACTCTGTATACTTGAATTATTCAGTAACGTCTCCCTCTCGTTTACAGGCCCTAAACATTGTGTAAACCCAGGTAGTTCTGTAAATCCATGCTGTTCACTTGATGCAGAATTTTAGATTTTGGTTATTGAAAAAGAAAAAAGCTACTAGTCTGCTCAAAGTTATGTTTTCCTTGTTATGGCTAAGTTATTTCCTACACTTTAAAATAAAAGTACCAGAGTATGAACATGCTTAGATGCTCTGTCCATCCCTATCTTCATGTTCATGTTCATGAAAATGGGATGCCGCATTTTAGCAACAACGAAGACATAAGATTCTTTTTTGAAATAGTGTGAAGTACACAGTGAGAATACTGCGTGTCTCAATTAATGTCACCGCTGCCTGTCACACCAAATGATGTTCCTTCAGCTTCTACCTCGCTTCCACCTGTTTCTGTAGCGAAGCCACACTCTTCTGTTAACAGTCATCCAACCCTGTGTGCCTACACCGCATGCTGTCAGCGAGGAAAAAAAAATCTTTTTGTTAAATTATATTTGAAAGACAACTTTGCTGAAATAAACATAAACAAACTCAGCAGTTGAGCTCAAGAGGCACTTTGGGTGTCGGTGCTTTGGATTTAAGAATTTCCAATAGAGTGCAAAAGGTTACCGAGTTAGAGAGGCGCTGCGTGAGGGTGCATGCTGAGCATACTCAGAGACTGTGTTGTTTTTCTAAGATATCGTAACACTTGGCTGTTTAGATCTTCAAATTCACGTTTCCATTCTCATCAGACCTCCACTGGGTTGTTCAATCTCTGAATACTTTTCTTTTTAAACTTACTATTATTATAAAGACACATTTAAAAAACAAAAGAGGGATTTTGGGATATCTAACATTTGCCTGGCTCTGGATCACTATATTTTAGTTTTGCAATCCTATGGTAGACGTCTCTTTATGTCTCGTCTTCTTTTTTCGTCTTTGTAGAGATCACCTGTACAGTTCTGTGAGCCCTCGCAGTAGTTTATGTTTTTAATCAACACAATTATTAGCCACGAGGTCCCATTTTAGTGTGTTTTGCATTTTTACTGTGATATCCATCTGTTTTACAGGATACAATTCGCTCATTAGGTACCAAACGTGTTGAAACTGCTATTATGTCGGGCAGAGGGCTCCTGTCAGTGGAAGTCAGCCCACGCACCATCGCTGGCTCGCTCTCCCAACCAGAATGGTAACACTTATGTGTAAACTAGATATGTTTATTTATACATACACTACTTTGACTGGATTTTAGATTTTTTTTGCTTTACATTTACTTGCATCCGGACTTCAATTATTTGCACCCTTCCGTTCTTTTTTTATGTATTTATTTTCTCCTAGGTCTCCGTATTATTCCCACCTTATTGCCTTTGTATCCACCCATTGAGGAGATTTAATCTCATACCTGCGCTGATGTGCTGCACTATTATCACTTTGTGTTGCTATGTGATTTTTGACGTGGAATAGCGTAGGTCCCTGTCAAGCATTGTGCAGATGTCCGTGCAAAGAGCTGATTATCAGGTATAATATAGCAAGGTCAAGACTTTATCTGACTTTGAAGGACACGACTTTCAAAGAGCTTTAAATATGTGTACAACTTCGGCACTGAATACTTCGCCCTTTCATTTGAAAATTCCTTCTTGTTTTTCTTTTTGTTTTAGTTTGTTTTGGTTGTTTGGTGGGTGACGAGTGTATGTGTGTGATTTATTACTTAGTGCGCCTTTCGTCTGTTTATGCCTGTTATCACAAAAGCCTCAGTTAATGTAAAACAGAATGAAAAATACAAGTTTTTTTCAATTATTTGACAGTAGGGAAGCTTCAGGCTGTGTACTGTGTGGAATTAATTAGACAGTTGATTCATTGATTTCTAAGTTTATAAAAAAAAAGAAAAAAAAACATGTGTGCAGATGATGACTGAATGTCAGAAGAATCATAAACCCAGGCGTCTATTTAGTTGTTTCTGACATTTCCCCTCGTATTCCTTTTATTCATTGACAGTGACTGAGAAATTATTCACAGCAGTTATCAGAATCATGATGTTGTTGAAATACCATTGCTTCTCTCAGAGGTTTATTGACTGAGCATGTTTATTCAAGGCCAAACAACTTCAATTAAATAACTGGTGAAAACATTAAACAGAGTCTGCCTGCAAAATATGCGAGATAAATTCTCCGGGAAAAAAAAATGTAATGAGAGAAACAAAACAAAAAAAAGGTCTTTTATTCAATAATGCACATTTCACACATTTTTCAGTTTCAAGGAAGATGATTTGAATTTAAGACAACGGAGTAGATGCAAACATTTATTGTCAAGTGGTCTCAGGCCTTGATTAGAGAAAAGGTTGCACCGTAACTCAGGTTTGTTTCTGCAAATCTTTAATCCAGATAAAGGAACAGTGCAAGGTCACTGAAAAATGAATACACCTCACTGAAGTAACCACCACTGAAGTGCTATTTACCAAAATACTTAACCCCCAGGTGGGAGAGTGCCTCTTGTGTAATAGCATAAGGATGAATCATGGCATTATTTCAAATGAGAATGCGTACCCAGTCGATCTTGATCTTGTGAATATTATATGGTAAATATGTGACTGCTTTGAACATTTACAGCATGTACATTTATGTTTTTAAGGTTCGTGCCCATAATAAAACTCTTCTCCACTTGTTTTTCAGGATATCTGACAGTTACCATAGAGCCCCTGCCTCCTGTTGTTGTGGGAGAGACTGTTACCCTCAAGTGTAATTTCAAAACGGACGGACGGCTTCGAGAGATTGTTTGGTACAGGGTGAGTAAACCTATCTACACTTTCAATGCCATTAAGCGCTGGATTCTCTCCGGAGCACCCATTTCTCTCATTTTTAGCCATTCCAGCCATCGGAGAAGGTCAATGCCAATAGTCATATCACAGGTTTATGGTTGTGTTAGGAGAACAACCGTGTACTGTCAAATCCTGATTGTTAGGAAACAAGCTATTATTCGGGCCAGCTGTATGGGAGGCATCACTGGCTGTTGCTTGGGAATTTGATTTCTCAATCTGCTGGTCATCACCATCATTTCTTAATAGTTCACAGCTGGCGACTCAACAGTTATTAAAATCCCAGTTGGTGTACTACACTGGCTAAGTGCTGCCTATAATTAGATTGCTGTTGAAGGAGAAAAAAACAACAACAGAAAGGGGGGAAAAAAAATCTTTGCATATCCAAGATGGAGTTTATTTGATCCACACAACTGGCATGCTTTAGGTTTTGTGTGAAAGTAAAGAATGGTAAAAGAAATCTGCAAAACATTACAGTTCAGAGGATGCATTTGTTTCACTTCAAGAGAGGGACTGATAAGCACTTGAATTGGAAAGCAGTAGCAGCTGCCGCTATCGCATCCTAGTTTGACAATTTGTTTTTGCAAAAAAAAAAAAAAAAACTCCCCAGTAATTCTTGAGAGATTCACAGATTTGCTTTGTGCAAGTGGCTGGCAATTCATCGAGTTGTTAGCGAAGTTGCTGAGTGGTGATTGGATGTCTATAATGTGGCACAGACAAGTTATTGAGACCGAAATGTTCTCGACCAAAGCCTTTGGGTCTTCCATAAAATGCAGCCTTGATCTGTCTTCTGTCGTTCATGGTGCTTGTGATATCATCTAAAGGCTGATGGATTTCTGAAACAAACAAGTGAACGGCGCGCAGGAAGATGCCCTGCAAGGGTGGCTTCGCTGATGAGAATGTACTCGAATGTGCAGCTCTGATTTTCTCTGCAATAGATGGAGCGCTACTCAGCACTGTGAAAACTCTTGTTGATGTTTGTTTTTTTCTGCCTGATATGTGCTGCATTGATTTTAACCATTCTTTTGCAAAAATTGCCTGTTGAGCGTCTCCTAACTTCACGGAGGCGCGATACTTTGTACCCAAGTGGTAATTGACCCGCAGTGACAAATATGTATTCACTTAAGGGGAAATATGGTGAGGTAGGGAGAAAAAAAAAGCTTCCTGCCAAAAAGACATAATCAGTACTACAATTCATCCATCTACCATTTCACTGCCAAAACAAGAAGCCTCTATCAACAAAGAGCTACAATTATAATCTTCAGAGAAAATCTATTTCTCCGCTGTTGGACTGAACTGCATTCGAATCTACGAATGTACCTCGTCAAATCTGGCAAATCAGAGTGTAAATTGACTTTTGTGGCCCAGGTAAACTTCTTTATGGATTTTTTGTCAGTATGCAATCCTTACTGGAGAATTCTGCATCTCACTTGCTAATCATTTCAACAGCGTTTCATAATTGTGAAGGTACAGTGGTGACATTCACCTTGATTTCACCCTCTATCCGGTGCTGGGACGGTGTTCATTAATGAGCGAGCGGCGGTTTATTGCTTAGGGAGGAACTCTGTCTTTAGAGTAGCTCCTGCTTTCTCACTTTTATTATTTTGAAATAAACCAGTGTCTCTGGACTCATCTTAGCAAATGCTGACCTTTCAAGGTAGGACAGAAAAGAGATTTATGGCACTTTGCACATTCACCTTAGTACCATAGATCACTTTCATTGCTGTGACAATTTCATTTAATCAGGCAGGGATTGGAGAGCGTTGTTTTGCTTATATTCTGTCACATTTCTGTGGTGTCTATTGATAGCTGTAGTTTAAATAACCGCTCCGAGGATAGAGTTGCCCATATTATTATTCTCTCGGGGAAAGCAAAGAGGTTGTAACTGGAATCGGCCCCGTCCCTCCGGTGGCCGCTGCTCAGAACAACCGCTGATAAATTATAAATCAATTACCGTCACTTGGCTGCCAAAGTTTCTTTAATCTCTGCTTTTTATTTGACTAAATACTGTTGACTTCTCATTTTACCTTCTGTTCAAATGGAACCAGGGTTGATACTCACCTGGGGAATCCTCGGATCTAATCGAAGCTCGGCCAATCAGACGGAGGGCTGAATAAACTGAATATTTCAGCAAGTGCTCATTTGTGGCGCTCGATCCTGACATTATTCTGTTTGAAGATTTCTTTTTTTCATGCATAACACATCCAGACTGCGGTCGGAATTAGCACGTCTTAGGATGTACTTAAGATAAACCTGATTATTTTAGAGAACCTTTCAAGCCACACTAACTTAAATTCTCCACAACATTATATTCAAAACTGGAGAGATAAAAGTAATAGACTTGATATGAGTTGCTCCATGGTTTCTATTATGTTAAAGCATTTTTGTGTTTCCTTTTATCCTCCTTAATCATGAATAAGTTATTTTTTTAGGGACAGAACAAATATTAAAGCTACAGAGTGCAGTGTAAGATTGCGTTTAGGGGTGCGTGGCATGACCTTATGTCATCACTGAATTAACCCAATTCTAAAAATACTGCAGTGACAAGCTTGAGTTTGAAAAAGGTTTTTATCACGTAGACCCACCAACCATTGTTTGCTTAGCTTTCATGTAGCTGGAATTTATTTTTAACACAATCATGTTTTAAGATCATTTCTTTTTTTAAAATTATTTTTTAGGGCTTTTCTAGCCTTTATTGTACATAGGACAGCTGAAGAGTGACAGGAAAGGTGGGAAGATATGCAGCAAATGGGCCCTTCAGGCGTGGAATCAAACCAGGGGTCCGCTGCGGTGAGGTGAGGGCCCATACATGTGTGCACGCTCTCTACCGACTGAGCCACCCGCACCACTTAAGATCATCTCTTAATAAAATTAACCTCTACATTTTGCTGACATTTGCTTTACTCCCTCATTCTTTGGTTCATGTGTAAAAAGGATAATAATAAATGTAAAATGAACCATTTCTTTTCCCAAGATATATATTTTTTCTATTATTCTGACCTTAAACAATTAGTGAGTCCCTTTCCCTTTGCCACTAACGGAGCTTGCACTTTTGGTGAAATGAGAGCATAGCATTGTTATATCCAATAATGTTATATATTTGATTGTATGGCTACACAAAAATGAGAAAATTATTCCTTTGCTAAAAGCCATTTGTAGATAAAGAAATGAACAGTGACATTGTCTGGGGCCTCTGGACCCCACTGAGGTCTGACGTGGAGTCCGACCTATTTTTAATAAACTAGGGACTCCATTAAGGTATATTTAAATGGAGTGATTTGAGACTGGGAAGGTGTATTGCTCCTTGAAAATCGTAGAAATAGCATATGAAAATCCATTGTACTTAAACATGTTTCACTGCGCAATCAGAGTTTAAATTCTTGCCTCTTAAAATAATTTACTCTTTTTATAAAATGAAAATCTATAATAAAAATCAAAAAACAAGAAAACAAAAAAAAAAGAGTTTTATTAGTACAATAAAGTAAGTAGTAAATAAAATATTCTATAATGATTTTTTTTTCTGGGGGGATTATTAAGGCCAGCATAATGAATCTGGACAGGATCACAAAAAGTTCAAAACAAAATGTTACAAAACAAAATAGACAAAAAAGCTAAATAAAACATTTTCAGACCCTCCTCTCTTTATACTCCCTACTCTTACAACCCTGATATTAATCATGGGATAGGATCCCTTATTATATCTCTCCTTTGACAGAGGATTAGCAGATAGACAGTGACAGGGAGTGAGTACAGGAGAGTGAGAGCAGTCCTCAGTAATGGATGCTGTACGGCCCTGCAGCTAATGCTTCAAGAGCAAATAAATGAAAGCCTCTCATGTGTGTAGGATATTGCACTACAGGCCACATGAATGTTTTCACTGAGCGGTGAACACTGGCAGGCCGCGGATTAAACAATGTGGATATGCAATACCATCAAGCTGTCTATTGCTCTTTAATGGCACACAAAATAGCAATGATGGATCATTTGATAGGGTGGCGCTAATGTGTCGCCTGTTTGGGGGAATAATGTCAGCGTGGCGATGCTCAGAGACAGCTCCTCGACGACATGCAGGCAAGAGCTCGTCTCATGCTGCGCTCGTTTTAATTCATGTCATTCTAATGAATATATACGTGTGGGACCTCTCCCGCAGGGCGCCCAGGTATGCCGTGCTGACGCTGGTGGAGTAAGTGGTGTCTGTTAACCTGCCTGCTGAGTGCTGCACTGCACTATGCTTAATTTTAATCACCGGATCAACTGTCTCCACTCTCCTGTTTTCCCCCCTCCTCGCTTCTCTGCCCATTACAGAATTCCTCCATCCTGTCTGACATAACTCTTTTGGGATCCTCTCTCACCAGCGCAAGTGTCTCTTCCCTAATTTACCGCTGGCCCACCTGCACGCCAAGCCGATACTCCTCCTTTTGATACTCCTCTTATCATTCAGCTGTGTCCACTCTCTGTCAATTTCATTAATATGATTCAAACTCACCTGTATTTATAATCCCGCTCTCTGCTGAATTGAACAGCGCTCCCCCTCCCGACTCCACGAGCACAAACGCTTCAAAAGATAACATGCGATATCAGCAACTAAAGAGAAAAAAAAATATTAATTATGTCTGAGAGACTTTTTTTTTGTGTGTGTGTGTGTATAAATTGCAAAATAATCTGTGTCGGTCACTATGAGCATGAGCTGGGCAGAAAAGTACTTGAATCCAATTTCCACATTTTGAGCTGATTAATTTGTGTCTTTTTATGAAATAAAATGAGTTAAGATCAAAGCTTAAAGGGGAAGAGCCTTTCATTTCATTCACTTTCATCCAAAAAATATAAAAGTTTAAAGAATTGGTGGATGCCATATAAATGTCTGTTATGTCAGTGTTGTCATCTGCTCTCTGAATTGTATACTATAAATTAGATAGTATAATGTAGAAGTTAGTATGTAGTTTTTAAAGAACAATTACCACATGTGCACATTAAGCATTTTTTTTACTTAGTAATCACCAGATTGGTTATAAATGTTTTAACTTGCGACACAAATAAAAATCTCTGTGGTTTCGAGTATAATTAGCTCGTGAAAGCAGTAAGACGAGCTCCCCGCCTGCTTTCGAGTAGCATACTAACCATAGCCTGAAAGTCATCATTGTGATTGTTGAGGTATAAAGCATCTGAACGTACGCTTGATAATAGGATGTGGTATAAAAATAAATAATGGCTATCCTGTCACTCAGGGCCGTTACTTTAAAGAATGTAACACATCGGATGCCACCTCTCCCCGCCTCTCATGTGAGTGCGTTAGCATTTGTGGCGGAGCGAAAACAAATCAATAGTTTATAACGTCTGGAAAGGACAATAACCAAAGACAGTCGTGAATCTCAATCATCAGCTGAATACCACTGAAAGCTTGTCAAAGTTTAATGAAGCCATCTGCCCCCACAGATTCTAGTCAGACAATCACAAGTCCAACAGTTAGCTTTGCTCAGTGGTGGAAAGTAACTAAGTACATTTACTCAAGTACTGTATTAAAGTACAAATTCAAAGTGCTTTTACTCTACAGGCCAATATTATAATAATATACTATATTTGTCTGACAGCTTTGGTTATTTGTCACTGTCAGATTTTACTTCCTGTTCAGTGTAAACCACGTATCTCCAAATTTGGTGGTTTTGATTTCTGACAAACTGAAGGTTAAGTGCTGCTTTGCGGATGGAGAAAATGTTCCTTCTTCTTAAACTCTTGGATTAACTGGAGAATGGACTGCAGAGATGCGCGGACAGCGATGCTCCAACAATGTGATGATCTTGTAGAATATTATGCATCGCAAAACTATAACGGCATATAAAGCAAACAATAAAAAATAATAAATAAATAATAATAATAAAACAAGCACAACCTAAAACATCTACAGCAGTAAAATGAAATGTGCACATTAATGCAGCACTAATATGAATCTAGAAACATCAGATATAAAAATCAAACGCTGATATTTTACTGCAGAATGAGTACTTTTGATACTTAAAGTACATTTAGATATACTTTTTCTTAATTAAGATTTTAAATGCAATGACTTTTACTTGTAGTGGAGTATTTTTACAGTGTAGCATTTAATTAGCTGAAGGATCTGAATACTTCTCCCTCCCCTGCATATGCAACAACACCTTATAGCATAAGGTAGAAATATAAATATGAAAATGCAACTTTAGCTAACAGACAGGGTTGATCCACTCTTGCGTTGTTTGGTGAAGCAGCTCAAAAAAATGTGACCTGATGTAATTTTTACATTTAGTACTAAGAGAGGAAGTAATTAGATGGTGTTACATTGAAGCTTAAAGTAGGGGTAGGTAACTTATTTAATTGCTAAAACTGTCACTATGTCCTGACATCAGAACAGGGTGTCTGATGGAGCAGATAGACGAGACAAGAACCGAATAAGTAAGCAAGGGGGAAACAACAGTTTACAGGAAAGATAAGAAAACAGAAGTAAAGCAATGAAGAAAAGCGAGACCAAGCAACACTGCAAGAAGCAGCAAGAAGAGCACCTGGAACGTACGCTCGCTCTACTTTTCAAAATAAGAACTTACCGATTGGAGTTTTAAGAAACAAAGGAGGAAATCAGGACTGAGATACCAGCGTTTGTGTCTTATTTCATGCCAATACTCACCATTTTTTGTGTTTTTTTAACTTCGAGTCCAGTCAGTGTAGTTCTGCTTCTCTCTGAACTTTTAGAGTTTTTGTTCTGGGTCTTGGTGTGATGTCTTTTAAATTCACATTCGCTTTTTTTAATTTCTCACATATCTACTTGGATTTATGCGTATGATTGCATTGCATGTTCCAAATCTTCCATCCGTGGTTCACTCGCCATGAAGAGGCCACACTCCTTGGTGACTCTAACAGGAGTTCTTCTATCCGAACGCTGCATGCACAGTTCATTCCCCTCAATATTTTACCATTATCTTAACAGCGCAGAAGTGCCGTACACGTGTTCTTAAGTGTTTGCCAGCTGTTTCTGGACGCAAGCCAGCTGCCTTATTTGCTTTGAGGAGAACATGATGTTTATATTTGGAAACATGAAAATAGCTGTGCGCACAAGGCAATCGACTACAACTGTTCAGCCTCGGTTACAGCAAGAAACTTATTCTGAGATAGCAGTCAGACACTCGGTGCCCACACAAACTCTGCGCCTCATCTCAATCTAATACCCCCAAACTCTCACATTGCCTCTGGTTGTGTTTTCAGATTTACTTGTGGCCCACATTTTGACAAATCCCATTAAATCTGTTGACAGTGTCAAAGCACAATATAACAGTTATGCAAATGACTTATCTCTTGTCACAGCCCTGCCAAGAAATATAGGAGTGCATCACCTGAGGGCAACGTGTCACTGGATTTACCGTCGTCGTCGTCTTTCTGGCCATATGCTACCTCCGCGTGTGTCGGCAAATATATATGTTGCCGGACACTCAGCCGAAGAGTGGAGTGTTTTTCTAGCCGGTAATCCTGTTTCCTGACTGTGGAGAGACACAGGAGGCGTCATATGTTAAATCCAAGTTTAAAATCTTCCCGACAGGGTTGCCTGGGCAACTGGAGTCTGTGAGTACAGAGTGGAGCTCGCTGAGTGTGTACGCGCAGCACACTCCTGTGGGGTTTTTGGGAGTCTAACTTCCTGCTGTTTAATCCCCAAGTGTAATTTGGTAGGTTGAAACATTTCTTGTCTCACTTATGTTCTTTTGTAGTTTATAGTGTTATATAGTCTTATAATATTGTATATTGTAGTCTATAGTCTTGTAGTCTATATGAATAGTGTGTGTATGCTAATGCTTGATATCTATCTGTCTGTCTGTCTGTCTGTCTGTCTGATTTAAAATGGGTATGAAACATGTTTTGATTATCAGTGAAACTCTGAGGGCATTAGTTATTTTTCCGCAACACTTACTCATAATGTTTTTTTAGATTCATTTGTCTGTCCTCATGCATAAATCCTTGCATGCATTACCACATACCACAGCCTCTTCTCAACAAAGACAAGTACCGCGGCCAGATCACTATCGACTGAAGTGCTGCTGCAAAGTCTGTGCCAAAGGGCTTCCCTAGCCTCTCTCTCAGGGTATTCTCACGGTGCTTCATCATCCCCCGAATCTCCCCGCAGAATATTTCAGCACCTGAGAGAATCAACTCACATGTTAAACATCGATGCACTCCGGCTCTTTCTTCGTGACACCGTATGTAGCCCTCTTCCGGGCTGCTGTGCTTCGACACGGGCGATGACGTCCTGTTTTCAGTCTGCCAGATTCAACTGTGAACACAACTTTTCTCCAGACAGAGAACATCCATTGTGACAACTGTTATTATTAACCCTTTATTATGTTATTAGGGCTTATGCCCAGTGAGTTATTTCGTTAGTGTGCCCTACTTGGCAGTGGAGTTTATTGTTTGAATGTAGCGTCATTAAATGGACTGACTGAGCATTTCCCTGCCTCCATCTTTCCTCTGCACTTGGGCTCAACCCCTGATCATGACTCCATCTGAAGCAATAACTTTGCAATGATGCAATGAGGAGCTCTAAACATTTTAAAATGTCATGCAAAGAGGGAACAAAGGCGCTGGGAAATGAGTTTTTGATTGCAATAGACAGGCATGGATAAATATGTGTAAATGTGATACATTTAGGGTATGTGTGTATCATTTGAGCAGCGACTTGTATAGATAAAAATGTTTGTTGTTTTTTTTCCCCCTGCATTTTATAAAATGTGGCTTTTTGTTCGTTTTCGTGGAAGGACAATCTGTGTTTCAAGTAGACCCACTAGAGCCATATGCGGTGTAATGATAATAAATTTTGCAATTAACAGCCCAAGTAATTACTTTCTGATGTGGCCATTGTCTTCTACAGTCTCGTGTCGTCAGCCAAATCTTGTTCTGTTGAGAGGAGAACTCACCAGACAGCTCAACATCAAGTTAATAGTAGAATTTCAAGTGCGACATTACTCTCCCAGCAGATATGACAGAGCTCGCTACTTTCTAAATTTAAAACACAGTGAGGCTCTGTCTGTGACCGACTTCCCTATCTCCACAGGGAGCAGATAACTGGCCTATCTGAAGGGACGTAAAAAAATCACTTTTATTACATTTCAATTAAAAAATTACACTTCACTACCTCTTTTGTAGGTAAAAAAAAGTGGTCTGCCCCTTTAAACAGTGGCACAAACCTCTGTCATCTTTATTAGCCTGCTGCTCCATGCTGAATGTGCTGCCCCAAGGGGAATGGGAGATAAGGTGATATGGATCACTGCACCGCAACCTTCCCCTTTGAGGATGCCACTAGGGCAAATAAGAAGCCTGTTATACATGGAATGATAATTACACACTTCATGTCATCAAACTACAAAATGAGTCCCCTTTTTTATCCGCAAATGCTAATAGCAACAAAGGGACTGATCATTGGCGTGCCTGTCTGAGAGCTTGTGCTGCTAATGGCAGGCACTGTAATGACAATGGGATATTTTGTTTCTGTGCTGCTAATAGTGAATAATGCCTCCTCATTGTTAGCGTCTCCCAGAGATCCCCAGGTATCTATCAAAAGCATACTCTGTATCTAATTAATTAGGTAATTCAACAAATGATTATACGGGAAAAAAAACTCGCCACGAGATCATTTGGCTTTTCCCCACTGACTCATTTTCTTTCCATGACAATAGAATTAAATACTTTCTCTTAGTTGCGTCACACTTTTTCATCTTTATGGTAAATGTGTGCGTCAGGGTATAGTATATCATGCGCCCGTCACAAAGTAAGTACAGGTGTTGTATGGTGCATTATTTAAGCCTTTGTTCAGTGTTTTTTATAAAGGAATTGGCGAGATAACAATATTAAATGTAATAGAAGTATATTGCAAGTGATACTGTAAAATAGTTTAACGTCTTTTTATGAGGATGAATTTGATGATCCGGATCTGGAAATGTTTGCTTCATTATATATTTCATAAACCGTCGCCAGCTGGAAGGAGATTTAAATGTTCAAGGCAAAGTCATCGCTTCCGCTTCACTCTCTCGCTTTTAAGGGCTTACTGTAGCTCTCCCAATTTTCAACATGTCTTGAAAATTCATAATCTTACCTACCAGAATCGTACCAGATTTTTGAAATCCTTTCTTACCACCACAGAAGGATCAAACAAGAAAGTGATTACTTAGCGATTAGGAGTGGATCAGCGCCTCTTTGTGACATTTGCATTAGAGGAGGAGGAAGTCATTTCCGTGCCAGAGGAGTCTTAGTGACCCCCGCCTCCCCCCCCGACTCTGCCTCAACGCAGCAAGGTACACTGTGAGGTTACCCAGGGGCATAAGGAAGCAAAACAATTACTTATTTACTTATTTATATATTTATTTACTTGTTTACTTCCTTGTTTGTTTGTTTCTTTGGCTCAACTGTGATCAGATGTACTTCCAAATGTGAAAAAAACAACTTGCATAATGTGAATCCATTTACAGCTTTCTGAATATATTAATTCGTATATTTATTGTGTTGCAAGTTTAAAAGTTGGGAGTTTACGCAACAAATCCCAAGGAAAAAAACAAATAAACTTTGACCCTGGTCGGAAATATCGTCTCTGCAGCCTTATAGCTCATTCCTCTGTGCCATAGAGCTCCTTTTTTTTTTTTGTCCAATAAACATTAAAATACATCAGCGAGCCACGCTGTTGCAGGTGACATGTTCCTTCATAAACATGAACTTGTGCACTGTAGTGTATTCTGATTTGATCCCACCTGCTGCCATAAATAATCAGTGGAGCTCCAAATGTGTATTATTGTAATCTACATCTGAAAATAGCCCCCAAACAAATGCCCTATACGTTCCTGTTTGAATAATGTCAACTAAAAACTACGATGGATAAATGCTTATGGAGCTTATTTAGTCTTCTAATGAAATAAATTGTTTGTGACCCATTTTATATTTGGCCTTTGTAACTGCCCAAGCTGTCAAACACATGGGATAATATAAGTAATACATGATTTCACTACCAGCTTAATTGACATTTTTAAATGTGCTGCAGCTGCAGTAAGGAGACATGACTTCATTTTTACATCAGAGTAACACTCAATGTGTGCATAGTATTCAGTGAGCTATGGTGGGTTCGTTCCTAAGGTGACGACTGTAGACACTTGAGCTGAATGTCCCTCATTTCCACATTTCCTGTACAACTGAAATTTTATGTCCTGTTGTGACGTCTGATTGAGTGTTGCATCCTTCTTTTATTACATTTTCAAGATCGCACAGGGAGCTCCAAATTATAAGCGCTGATGATTTATCAAAAGGGTTCAATTAAAATTTTCATTAAAAACTCTTCAAACAAATAGCTGCCAGGTGGCGTCACTGGGTTTAGCGACACAACATGAAAATGAGTCCAAGTGTGAGAAACTCTATATTCAGAAACTCTGGAAAGTTCACTTGTGAAGGGTGATATAAGATGCAAGAAGTTATTCGGAAAGAGGTAATTATTTTTTCAGCTTTTCTCACTGGTTCGTACAGCTCCAGTGACATATCTTGTGCCTTTTTGAAAGAAGCGTAATGGCATGTGACAACCATTTTACATTTTGCACACATACAACCAGACATATATAATATCTGCTGGCCCGTTCCTTCAGTGTGATTGCATTCAAATCGAACATTAACAGTCCGTGATGTAACATCAGTGTGGGAGCAAAAACATTTTCGATTTCACAGAAATGGGTCGTTAAAGTAATATTCGTACATGCGAGCAATTTCTTATCTACGCAACCTTCACAGGAGCTGCAACAACAAAACATAAAACAAATTAAAAAATGGAAAAAGAGACCTTAATGTAATCAAATCATCCACTGATTGACGCTATCTAAATTAGTCCATGCTCTGCCAACAAGAGAAAGCTGTTGGGAAATATTGATAGCTATCTACAGATTCAGACATCACCTTGTAGCGCAACATCATCTGTCAGACTAACCCAATGTCCCAGCATGCACTGAGTAAACGGCACAGAAACGCCTTGGATATGTCACAACTCCATCACAATGCTAATAGGGGCAGCAGTTATCAGCACTTAAAAAAGACATGAGTTAATGAGTACTGTCAGTACTTTAGGGGGACATGCACCACATCTTTAGTTGGATACAGACAGTTTGATGAAATCTGAACCATACATGAAATCAGAAATCTTCTCTAGATTTCAAATTAAAAGGATTATGAGTAGCTTCTTGTAAGAGAAACAAACTTGGCAAAGAGAAATTTAAGAAATATTCATAACTGAAGCAGAAAAAAACTGTTGTTTTTTTTGGGTTTTTTTTCAGCGAAACATCTCAAATATGACTTACATTAGGCTTACTGTTGGATTCCCACAAAATAATTATGTCAGTGTCTAGATGATGTTTTTTTTTTTTTTTTTTTTGCCGATCCTTTCCAATGAGACTTTGACCCCATCGAAAAGATGCCTCGGGCCAAACTGCCCCTCTTCAAAATCAATCCGTCTGGAAACCTTATTCTTTTTTGAATTCCATTAGAGTTTGTTTACAGCGTGCACCGAAACTCTTGCACCTTGCAGCAAAATGAGTGATGCAACAGTACTGCAATCCAGGTATTGTTAACTTCCATCCGTGGCTATTTAACAGCCCTCAATGTTCGCTGATTTGAAAGACGAGATTGAAATCATAGATATGCTCATGTTTCCCAACTGTAATAATATATAATATAATATAATATAATAGTTGTGCGTAAATGAGACTATTTAAGCTGCTGTTCTGTTAAGAGAAATGCACTGAAAGGTTTATATAACAGCAATTAGAAATGCCAATGCTATATCCTGTGCAGTTCTGGATTTATTGGTGTTTGCCATCGTGAAGCAACACGATGAATATATTAAAAGTCAGCGAATATATGAAGACAAATGAAACAGCTGTATTTCTTAAGACTTAAGAAGGCAAAACATCTGTGTTAAGTTCTTGTTAACTTTAACAGAGGAGCAATAAAGCATCCGGACTGGAAACATCACAGATTTGCACGGCTTGTGAACAGGAGGACTCTGCAGCAGGTGATTAAAACTGAACCAGAACATCATTGGTAGCCATCTATCGAGCATCAGTGATATCAGTGAGGTAAATATAGAATCGGATATAGAAATACCTGGCGCTGTACAACCTACCTAACTCGTCCTCCACACTCCCCCACGATAACCTTTAGTCTGTTTGTTTGTTTTGCGAGGGCGAGGGAGGGGGGTTCTGTGTAGTATAATTTACCAAATGAAGAACTCAATCGCAACCATCCTCCTAATGGTGATTAAAATTGGCTTGCGATAATTTGTCTCTGCTGGGAGCTCCCGTATTTCCAACTTGATGAGAATTTTATTTTAGAGATACGTGGACACGGATGCCAAAAAAAAAAAAAACCTTTAAATGCACCGCTGCCAACATGAGACGTTAATTATCAACTGGATTCACATCAATGCAGCAAGTTGCTTACAGAAAAAGCAATCAATATCTGCTTTTGTTTCTTCATCGTCGAGGTTAAGGTGACTCGTGTAAGATAGCGGCACTCAATTATCATCTCAAACGTGGACATGCCAGCGAGTTAAACGCTCTGAAAGTCCGGCAGCGAGCTTCTTCCACTTTTTCCTTTGAGAAGTGACCTTTGCTTTAAGGCTGCGGTCAGGGCTTCTGTTCACTCGTCCGTCCATCCATCCATCGTTTTTCCTCAACCTCCTCCTATTTACTTTCATGAGGCCGCTTGAGAAGATACCATGAATAAACCTAAAAGGAAAATACCAGATCATGTATATATATGTATATGTATATGTATGTATGTATATATGTATATATATATATATATATATATATATATATATATATATATATGTATGTATGTGTGTGTGTGTATATATATGTTCCTCTGGGATGTTAGTTTGGTATTAATGCTTTTGATGAGTAACACTGTGCTTCATCTGTAAGCACAGGTTTGTGTCCATCTTTGAGGTTTCTTTTTCTTGCGTCTTTTTTTGTCATTTATTTGGATTTCCATCGGCTCTTCTCGTGGAAACTATTAAATTCACTCTTGCACGAGCTTGTTGTTTTAGCGACCCCGTTGTTAGGTTTAGTGTTAGTAGAAAATCCAAGTTAAGTTTCTCAATCTGTGGAGGTCGTTCCTTTGGTCCACATTCTTCTGGGAAATTTTATGTGGCGAACCGCGGGAGATGCCCTCTGCGCTGAGAAATACTAAGTTTGCTTTGAAAGTGCTGTAAAATTTCAAGAGAACTGCCATTCACCATGCAGGAGATAATGTAATACAGAATAAAGCGCTTCATCTCCCCTGCTGCTGGATTATTATATATGATAAAGAAGAAATGTTTAAATGTTTGGGAACATGTGAGGACTGTTTTGCAAATTTCAAGATTTTAAGAATTTATTGTCATTACACGACAATAGAGCTGCACCTAACAATTATTAGACGCACGTTTTCTTTTACGTCGCCCCAGCCATACACGCATTTAAATTCTTAAATCTCAGGCTCCCCGAACAGTGCTAAAAAATTATTAACAAGAATAGAGACACGTAATGTACAACTAAACAGAGATATAAAATAAAATATATACAATAGAAAAAAATATAAATACAATAGAAGTGATGTTTGAGGGGGGATCTCGAGACACGGCTGCCATGCTTGGCGCCATCTTGGAGCAAATGTAACTCATGGAATAATAATCTACTACTGGTGGAAATCCTAATCGGAAAGCAACAGTCGCAAAATGTAATTCTGAAAGGACAGAGTGACAGAAACAACATGGTCAGACTTGTATGTTGTTTTTTAAAGGTCTTGTACAGTGGAAAAAAAGAGAATATGTCTCAGGTCTATAGTATATAGTGTAGTAGAAATGTGTAACATTGCTACCATCACCGCCACAAACACCATCCACTATTGTTCCTGTTTTCTCGCCGTAAGTGCAGGGAGATGCTGTAAAAGGATACAGCTGCTTCGGTGTAACAATTTGCGAGAAGAGGCCTTTTCAGAACGGGCGATGCGTTTGCACCCTGCCATTTCACAGGGACAAGCGAGCAGCCCCGAGAGTCGCTCGAGCCCATTTGTCGATTTCAAAGGGACCTTGGCGCGGATTTGAACGCCGCTCTTTCTTCTGTGGAAATGAGACAAGCTGAGACAAGGTAAAGAAGCCAGTGGCCTCGAAACATTTAGAAATTTAGCAAAGGCGCCCCGTTGTTTTTACAGCAGTGAAATACATGCAGCGGAAACACAGATATCGTTTGGTTTGTATCCTCCAACCGTGACCTTATGTTCATGAACCCCACTGTACATCATCGTGTTTATCAGACGTGCGGCCGCACTGCACGCGGCGCCGTTTCAAAGCAGCTCTTTCCTCTGATGTTACTACAATATCTCTGATGTCATCTTGCTTTTCTGGGTCATGAGGTTTGAGTTGCGTTTCTGTCATTTCTCTCTCTCCTGCTTGCCTGCGAGATGGCTTTCCCATGTCATGTCATCTCTCCCACTCTTCCATTAATTTAAAAACTGCAGGTGCCACTGAAAAACACAACATAACATTTTTTTCCTACCTGACATTCGTGTGTAGACGAGCAAATGTCAGAACTTTTCACAAACCATGCTCAGGTTGTATTTTATCCATCAACTGTAGAGTCATTTAATCAGTGAAAATGCATTCAGTTGGTTCTCCGTGTTTCTCTGCGCTTACCTTGCAAAAAATGTGCTGTGAAAAGTATCAGCTACGTCTGTACTTCAAATTACAGGGGGTAGTTGATGGGCATAAAGCACAAACTTTAATGTGTTTGTAAAATTGCAGTGGTTTTACTAATACACAGTTCATTACCGGTGTCCAGCGCAGATGTACAGATGGACTACTCTCCGAAAAAAAACAGAGACAGACACTGTACACAGCAATGCCTAAATGAGTCTGAATGACCCGCTCACCAATCAGAGCCACAGTGCGGACCAGGTCCACTCATAACCAGGCCAGCTCTGCAGCCAAGGAAAAAACAATTAGAGAAAAGCCTCTCTTCCCCAGTGGGTTTAATGCAAGTGGAGAGAGATAGGTTTTGTAATAGATTTTTGTCTGTGTAAAATGAGATGCTGACCTCTAGGTCCAAGACACTCAAAGACATCAGAAGAGCGGGACAGCACACTCCCAGTGGGGCTAAAGGATATCCATCCAGGACATCATTCTCGCGCTCGCTGTGAGTCATACTACCAGCCATGACAGCTTCTCCTCATGGTAGTTATCGCCGGAGAGCCTCTGTGGGTGTTCAAAGCCAAGATTGAATCTATGCAATCAAGTTCTTTTTTAAATGCCATGAGACTCCGGCAATTGACACTGGTTTTTTCCCGCCTCTGTGTAGCTGCTGAGTCGCAGTTGTTAATCATGTCATCTTGACAGATTAATGAACAGGCAGTTTTTAAAGATTGCAGGTCTTGTTTAGAGAAGCAAAATATCCTCTTGTCTTTATTTTTCAGTGGTTTTGTTAATGGCACAAGCTTTTCAGGAAGTCTTTAGCGTTTTCTTTATCTGTTTGCTTAATTTATATATTTTCCGGTTTACAGAGCTCGCACCATTATTTGTTGTTTTACCATTGGTTAAAAATCATACTTTAGACTTCATTATTTAGATATATTCATTGAGTCCCTTAAATATTTATCGATGTTCTTGTGATTTGTCACTTTCAACCATTCTCTCATCTCAATGGAGTCATAAATATTTTCTGTTTAATATTCGAAGTGAGTCTGAGCTGCTTTGTGTTAAATTTGTTGGAGAAGAGTGCCGAAATGTGAAGGACTCGTCTTTGATATTGTTCATTTTAATTTCCTATCCACACTTTTGCTGTGATCTCTTTGTTCCCTTTAGGCACTCTTTGACATGGTGTATCTTAATGAACCATTATAATGTCCCCAGCTGTGTCAGAACTCCATCACTTTAGACCTCTCCATCAAAACAAAATCTGGCTTCTCATGCACAACAGCGTGCTGGGTTTTCTAGTCTTAAGTCTTGCTTTGCTGTTGACAAGTTCAGATGGGTGAAAATGCTAGGTTTGTTATGTTGCATGTGTAACGACTTATCATTGACCTACATATGTGCATGTTGTTTTTTTGGGCACGCAATTATACTTTTTACTGAGGTTTTTACTTTTCTGCTTGACAGTGATAGTCTGCATGTTTTATACTTTAATTGCTCATTATTTCACTTTAATGTTTTAAATGATCCATTTAATCTGACTAGTAATTTTAGAGGCATTACTTTACTTGAATATATCACAGAATAAGAGGCTCCTTATATGTTATGTCATCTTTAATGGATGGTTCATCTTTGGCAGATCATTTCTTATGTTCAGATTACTGCTAACTTGACGGTGTGCTCCTATTTGACTGCTGACACTCTCATTAGTATATAAACAATGAAATACTATTTCTGTGCTATTTCCACGGACTGCTCAGAGATCGAATGATTTTCCAATTTACGCTCTACACGTACACAATGATTAAGTGCGGCTCATTTACTGAAGCCGCCTACTCGCACATTCTGGTTCGATTCCAAGTTTCAGACCTTTTAATCAAACATTTATCATCAAATTTAAAGGTCATCGAAAATGCTGTTTTTGTTCACTTTCTTATTCTTACTGTTTAACTTGACTTATTATTGGACAACTGTGGTTCAGCTATACAAAGGCACTGTGTTCACTGTGTGTCCAGTGTGCACGTGTCCTACAGAGCATGTTAACTTTTAATAGAGAGTTGCTGCACATTTGGTAAATGTCACAAACTCAACGGTGGTCCTGGCAGTGATCGCGCACCCCACTTGGCTTCGGCGTACAACCTCTGTGACTGGAGAAATTATGGATCATTCACATTATACTAAATGCCCATCACCCTTAACCCTACCTGCTATCTAATTTATCTTGATCAAAGCGCGTATCCCTGTAGGCAGGCGTGCGTATTAGCATAAAATCCACAGACCTTTTCCAGTGCAGCAGAGAGGAGACAAGGAGAGTACTGATATCATCAATGAGAACTTTGTTTAGTCAGTCTCAGTCAGAACATGTTGAAGAAATTCATCTATGACATTACAATCATCAATTATATATATATTTAACTGCAAAATCTTAAGAGAGCACAGATATATGTGATATATGCAAAAAAAAAAAATTAAATTTGCTATTATAGGTATCGTTCACATAATAATGTATAAAATTATATTGGTTTTAAACAACGTCTTCTGTTTCATCAGTGTTATTCAGGTTTTTAAAAACAGCCCATCATCATTTTTTTTTATTTATTTTTCTACAAGGACTGAGGTCGGAAATTTTGTTGAACTGACCAGTCAATCTCTTTTTAATTTTCTGTTTACATATAGTATCTACTGGAGCTGACTTGTGCAATAATTGATGTCAACTTCAATACATATATCAATAACTCACTTAGCTTTATCTGCATTACCAGGAACCAAATAGGATACGACAGTTAGTATTGGACGTTCTGGAGGCCGCTGTACATCCCTAAGAACTGTTTAATTTGATGCAGTTTTACTCTGCAACTTATAAGTGCAAACAATACTATAAGGAACTGTGATATGATGTGATATGAAGTGATATGATGTGGCAGCTGTGGTCAATAAATACAAACTAGTGGTTTCTTTAAGCACTGCACAGTTTTAAGGTACTTTTAATGGTTCAGTTTTATGCTAATTTATACGTCTACTCCACTACAGAGGAAAGATTGTACTCCACTACATTAATCTGAAAACTGCTGGTTACTTTCTTTAATATGCGTATGATCAACTTATATAATATGATGCATGATTAGAGGTTAAACTAACCAAGAGTGTATAAATTGGATGAGATTGGCCCCACCTCAACCAGCCGTAATGTCATGCTCAAAGGGGCTACTCAGCCTCTTTGTGTGCATTTTTACTCTCAAGACTTTAAGTACATTTGTCAGATTAATACTTTCTTTTGCTTTAATTAAGTGAATGACATATTAGTAAAATAGTATATTTTTGCAGAGTGATATTGCTACTTAACCTACTAAAAATGAGTACTTCCACTACTGTACGGTGTATTAAGTCTCTGCTTTGAAGTAAAAATGTGAACATGACATGTCAGTGCTGTGTAATACATCGAGGTAATAGAGTATGTCTTCAGCGTTTTAGTGTCTTATCGGCTGAGGCACACTCCAGTTACTTTGAACCTGGATGGATCTTCTCCCCCCATTTGCACACACTTTGTGCTTCAATGGGCTCTGATTTACAAATTGAACACTTTGTTTAATCCCCCCTTTATCCTGACGTGATCCAACCGTTTAGAAATCAAAAGCCGACAGAGATACCTGAGTAATTTAGGTTTTCATGCTCTCCGTCTCCCCTGCTGATGCAGCACATGTGTGGTGGATCCTGATCGATCAGCCACGGGGGCAAAGTGTTATGTCAGTGGTCCCATTAGACAAACTGAAGTATTGACAAAGCCGCTCACATTTTCTCCCTATGAAGGTCCATAGATTGTTAGACTGTTGGTAGAGCGATGGCTGCTTTATGTACACATGAATTGTTTTAATGGTTGACAATGATACTTAGAGCCAAATACTGTTTTTTTGCATTTTAGTACCCCTCAGCTAAGTTCATGGTGGTCAAGCAGACCTGGGTAGACAGTCTAATTAAGTGTTATTACAAAAGAAACAGGAAAGCTTTATACTGAATAATGGTGCAACCTTCACCAACCTGTATCAGGAAAAAAAAAAAATCACAGCACACAGCAGTCTGAAGGGGATTTCATGGTCTTTGTGTATTTTACATGTTTGCTGGTGTAGAACATTGGACTGACGACAGCATATTTTACAGCAATCCAGAAGTATAGATGTGTTTGTTCCCCCAGTGCACATATCTGAAGAGAAAGGCTTTGTTAGTTTAAGGTGGGAAATCCGTGCAATGAATAAGGACGACAATGCCTGCTGTTCGTGATAAGTAAGGTTCATACCCCTCAGAGTGAAACTACTTTGAGGTGTCCTAGTTAAGATAAAAGCTTGTTTCAAGGCCTTGATTTTGGATTCACAAAACTGTGGGAAGTTTTCTTTTTCTTTTTTTTTTCTGCAGCACCGGTGTAGTTGCAAAAGCGATGCCTCTCAGGTTATTGCTGCTTTAGATGCAAGCGGTTCAGGCTAAAGTTCTCACATTAGGTATACATATTTAGTTTTCCATTTTCTAGTTTGATTTTACAGGTTATTACCCCTGTCAAAAATCAGTTAAGCCCACATCACGAAATGTGGAGTGTTGAAGTGAGCTGTTGAGCTTGTATTTCATGCAGCAGCACACACAAAGTGTGTGTAAAACATGCCTCTTGAGTCTCCCTGGCATTAAAGAATGGTGGTCATTTGTTTTTTGTTTTTTTTTACAGTTTCTTAATCCACTGTGCCAATCAAGTGTAAAATAGATTTCCGTTAAATGCCAGTACATCCTCTGAGCTTTGCTGCCTTTAGGGGTGTAAGAAGCTTCAGAACATTGCCAACTGATGCATTTTATAATGTTAATGAACTTGCCAAAGTCTGGGTGATGCACACAGAAGTAGTAGCCCATTTCGTCAGTCCTCTTCTCCCAACACGCTATTCTTTGAACACTTAAATATTAAAGACATTTGCATGACAACAGCCAAGGTACACAAAGAAATACAGACTGTGAAAAAAGACAGGTTATTACAACAAGTGCTTTCATTAATTGTAACTGAGATAATGAGCTCTCCGTGCAACCACAAAAGTTCCTGCTTTCGTTTTTATTATCTGTGTTTTGGGCATTGTGCCATTGTCACAGTTTGTCCTTAATAGCAGCCAACCAAAGGCTTTCCTATCATATTTCCTTTTAAATTTCAGAGGTATTGCCTTTGAAATATGCTAAAAGTCCAAGAGCCTCCCTTTCATCTAGGGTCTCCCTCATAATTATTTAGAAAGCTGTGATGCTGGGCTGCATTTGGAGGCCTGCATCTCAGCTGGGATTTTATATTGTCTGGGTAAACCCTTTTCCTCACCGAGCTAATGACTGAGGCATTTTGAGCCAGGCAGAATCATGCAAAATGCAATCCTTCACCCCCCATCCCCGCCCTCCCTGCCAAACATGTTTAGATTATTTGCATTTTGTTTTAGCATAGCCCTAATTTGTTAACAAAAAAGCTTACTGAAGCTCACCCTTGTTGACCAAGTCACAGCAGAGTGAGCACCGCCAGAGGAGCACAGAAATCATAGCCAAAAAATGGCTGGCAGTGATACAGTTTTACTGACCACAGTCTCAGTGTGAGCAATCAGTGGATGATGTGTTTCCAGTTCTTGAAAAATTCATGCAAGTTTATGTCTGTATCCTGTCCTGTTACTAACTTTGGAGGGCCCAACTTTAAAGCGTTTTAATGGAAAACAAGATCCCCCGACGAGTTTGGCATGTCTGATCAGCCGCTTGTTTTACTTGAGATATTTATTTTTTACCTCACCGGAATAATCACTGGAGACACCGCAGAGCATACGTCGAGTTTATGAAAGACGCATTCAGGCGTCTGCCAGAACGCCACCGCAGGAGTATTCTCAATTAAAAGCTACATGTTCTAATCTTGTTTGACGCAACCCTGACGTAGCTGTCCTGACATGTACACTCGAGCGGTAAATCACTCTCAGATAGACTTCCATAGATGGTCGACTCTGCGGACCTGGCTCCAGATTACTTTCAGTGCTACGAAGCCACATACGCAGCAAGTACAGAGACTACAAAATACCTAGTACAGCTTCAGCAAAGCGGCAAATGTACTGCGGTGTCTTTCTTGTGCAGTGAGTAGACAAAGTATGCTATTTTGAATGGGTTTTTGTGCAGTTTTATTTTTGCACAGTAACACAGCCAGAGTTTGTTGCCAGTCTTTCATCATCATTATGGTCTGTGAGGGGAAAAAAAGCGCCTAAACCTTATTTGTACACATAAAGTGTATATCAAGCCTTCACTCGATTCAACCAAATGAATGCGTCATTCTGATTTAAAATTACCTGGTGACAAAGATTCACATGCGGCGGGGTGTCGTGCCAGTGCGGCTCAGGTGTTTAAAATGTCTTGTTGTTTACTGGTTCAATTACACCGTTCAAATGGGAACATAAAAGGCAGGGATACATAAAAACCAGTTACAATTTATGGCATTAGATAAATCTGTCACAGGGGTTTTTTTATGCATCTTTTGAAAGCTGTTAGGATATCTCTGAGGCAAGCCATTTTCCCCCAGTATCAGAAACATGCGCCGAACGTACAGCTCAAACAAACTCCCTGATAAATTGAGTTGAGAACAGTGACGGAGAGATAAACTGAATTGTAAAGCAGCTGCGATGCATTGATAGAGTGCTCTGACGCCAGCAGTCCTCAAACATCTCCGCTGAGACACTTTTTAAAAGATAAAAACATCTGATTGGATCCATCAATGTGGCTTAAATGCAGACTCAACCCCCCTTCCTCCCTCCCTCCCTCCCTGCAAGTCTCCCCAGCAGCCTGGCATTTGATTGAAACATTTCTGCACTTTGAAAATGTGTTGACATGTCAGTTTCATCCCTGCAGTCCGTATTATGCGCATGTAGAGTACTGGGCGCTGAGTGAATTGAGCTACCCCGCTCAGTGAAAGTAGGTGACTGTGTGGGCACTTTCACACGCCGATATCCCCGCGGCTCTTTCTTTGTTTCAGATTTGCTCATCAAACCTAAATACTTGTGTGGTTGGCAAAAAAACACAGGGCCTGTATTACAGAAACCCACAGTATAGGGGAAGATTTATTTTCTTTGCTTTCCTAGCAAAACATTTCTCCTGCTGCTGACAAAGGTCAGAAATCTGTAACGCTAGAAAATAGCAAAGTCTTTCATTTCTGCCTTGTTTTTTTTTTTGTTTTTTTTTTTTTTTTACCAACTGTATTCAGCTATACATCTAAGCTGTCAACAAAAGACATCCTCACTCCACCATATGGAAGAATTGATTTAATTCAAGGTTTTTGTTTTGTTTTGTTTTGTTTTTTCTTCCTTATATTTTGCTAAGAGTAAGAGAAGAAGTAAAGACGTCTGGACATGCAAACATGATCCTCACAGTAAAGCCGCAGTCAGCTGATGAGCAAAGACCTTTGGTGGCTTTTCATCACGTTCTTCTTGCACTACCAAACTGTCACTGGGAACTAAGAGAGCTTTTGGCGGCCCATTTAAAGTGACTCGAAGATCGTCCGTCGCACAGTTAACAGTGACCCCTGCAAAAGACACATCAGTTGCACTTGTAGGACTGCAGCTCCTAACCCCTTTGTGATAGGCCACCCTCCTCCAAATGCAGCAGCAGTGATTTCACTGTACACTAAAATATTTTCCCAAGGCCTCTCTCAGTAAGGGAACAATAGCCCTGTTTTTCACGTGCGCATTTGACAGCTCTTGCTTGCAGCAGACTTGAAGCGATGTGCACAACACGAGGAAACAAACTAATGAGAGGAGATTTGTGGAAGGGGGGAGAGGGAGCGGGAGAGACAGATCCCTTTCTTCTGCGCCCGACTCCCTCTTTGTCGTGTTATTATTGTCTACTGCTTCATTAGCCAGTGTTGCTTCATCACACGGCCTTGAAATCCCTCGGCCCTCACCAGATGACCAAAAACCTCCTTTAAACATGCCTATATCGCTTTAGTCCCCCCCGATGATAACAAGATCTCATTGGCACAAGCACTCTTTCCCCCTTTGCGTGGTAAGGCTGTGGTTTCCTGTTTCATTGGTACAAGCAAGTAAACATTTATGCCTTGACATGCTCGCATTGTTTTTTCCCAAGCTCCTTTTCTCTAATTGGAAACCATTGTCTTTGGTGACTCCATAGACTGGTTCCCTTTCAGATGAACTGCGCTAATGAATGCACCTCCTTGGACTGCAGACATCAGTGGACACTGGAGTGGGCAGCGAGTACAAAAGCTTGAAGGGGGCGAGCTTGCGAGGGATACTCTACCTTACAAAGTGCCTTGTGCGGAGCGCTGCCCGAGCCGAGATGAATCCGGCGCTCATCATTAGGCCGGCTGATGGCTCATTGTGAGGAGAATGGGCCCAGGAGGGGGAAGGACAGAGATCAAATGGGCAGCTAGTCTCCCAAGTCTTGTCTGATTAGTCGACCTGTCCAGATGCCTCGCACTGAGGGTCGCAACCCGGGCCTGGCTTCTGTGTCCATCTTAACGCCAACAATGATGCAAGGCAGCGACATACACCTCTGGCTCCCCAGGGGCATCGTTGTGCTTGGCCACCAGGCTCGATGGGAAGGCGGTGCTGAGGCGGACCCATTTCCTGTTGGCGTGAAGCGGTAGAAGCTAAAGAAGAGCTACGTGGCTGTTGCTATGGGTGAGCAACCTCAGCAAGCAAATTTAAATACTGAATTCACCTTCATCTGCACAAACATCTTATCTTGATATAGTGACCATCAAGAGATTTTTTCATTTGAAGTGGTGATATTTCTGTCCCCTTTGATATCTCTGATGGTAGGCCATCATTGCTTTAGAACAAAACCGGGATTAGAGGATCTGTGTGATGTTCTTTGATTTGTCAGGTACTTAATACGCTCTATTAGCCACATTTGCGCTATCCATTTATCTTTTTGTGTATCACCCATCCCTAGAGGCGAATAAAGGAGGGAGAGTGTTCTTTAAGTGAGAGAAGGTTGCTTCCTGTATATCAGTGGTATCCGTTGTGGGGAACAGGACACCACCAAGGCATCGCAAGACAAATCAGTGGCTGCAAGACGATTAACAGAACAGTGATTAGCAGAAGGGGAGCAAGAGATTAATGCTACGCAAACGTTTTCTTCGTTTTCCCAGACTCTAAGTTTCTCTATGTTTTTTTGGTGAATTATTGGATATTTGTACCTCTTCAGGCCTCTAAAAAAAACATATTCAGATAGATGGGAAAGAAACTAATCTGCAGTATATGGGATCAAAACCAAATGACGTTACAGCCAGTGATGATGGTTCACAAGAAGACAGTGTTCTTGATCAAGACACTGAATCCCTCACTGTGATACTCGCAGCAAGCAAGATGAGTATTTCTTGTTTGTTTTTTTTAGGAGGGCAGATAACCCTCCCTTGGAGCAACTCAAATTCAGACCACCAGCTCCTGTTTGACACCACTCCGGGGAAATGTGGAACGGATGTGCTGTTTCGGAAAAACTCATTTATTATCACATCTGAGGCCCTTTAATGTCAACAGAGCTGGTGTCAACATTCCCACGGGGGAATCATTTTATATTATAATTATTACTGTTAATAATATTTTGATATGAGCAACGACTCTTAATTCAAATGGCTTGAGGAAGACTTATCTTGGGCTAAACCGTGCGAGTGTGCCCATGTTAGTGCTCATGCCCGTGTGTGTGTGTGTTGGTGTGAGGCGGGGGGTGTACATGTGACGCAGCACAGATTCATTTATAGCACTTCAGCTAATACACACATTATATGTCAATTCCTGCACTGCTCTCCCGTTTAACCTGTTGTTTACATTGAAGTAATGTCAAGGCCGGATTTATTTCCCTCCAATCAGCATGTTGTTGTTTCGCATAGCAGGATGTGTTTACCATCCCCTAATGATATCCCTTTTGCTCGCTAAAATGCAGCTGTATCACATGAAGCACATGGCCGGCATGAGATTTCATTTCGCCGTAGCAGCGGTGCAAGGCGAACAAATGCATCTTGATAACATTGTGCAAAATGACTATTTTTCCCTGTTACTAATAACTTCATTATTTGGATTTGGCTCACTATAAAATCAGTAGCTCAGGTATTTTTTTCCTGTGTTCTGACCTCCCTCTATTCATGGCCGGTATCGCTAATTAGGAGCTTAATTGAGAATCGTCAGGTCAACGTTTGTGAAGTGAACACTTTTGGGGAAAAAATGTTTTGGTGTTTTTGTCCTCTACTATTGTGGACATAAAATGGGAGCATTAATATTGGTTAGTGTTTCACAGATAAACTAAAATGAGAATGTTTTTTAAGGTAATTAACATTTGCTGTTTGCTGAAATATCATAAATCAACTTAAGTCACCTGAGGCAGCACAACAGATGTTTGGAAAGTAGTTTTCCACTCACGATGCACCAATATTAATGTCGCTTAATTAATGTTGAGTCATCACGGCCCCTCAGTGTTAAACTTAAGGTGGGATACAAATTTAAAATCAGAGTACAATAAAGGTATCGCACCACCGTCAAATCCTGTCTGTGCCGTAGACAGATCAAGACAAAACGATAAATCGGTGGAACATGAGATTAGTCGTGTAGAGTAAATGAGGGGGGGGAAGAAAAGGAAGGATTTAATATTAAATTAGAATTTTTGTTCCCCAGTACTTAGCTCAGTTGAATGAGAAGACAAAGTCACCCTGGTCACAAGCATTAGGAGTAAATAATATGAGCCACTGTCTGCTTCCTCAATTTAACTCAAGCATGTCTTATTAAAAATGGAAAAGGGGCCCATGCCACATTAAGGATTAGAAATTTGTATTTAAGCATGAAATGAGCCCCTTGCTGTACGCTGCTCTACAGACAGACGCATGTTTCGACCCAGCCCGGATACATATTCTGTGAATTTGCATGAAACATGAGAGAATTCGGTTGAAATATGTGTATTAAACCCTCATATCCTTCTTCTTCACCGTCTTTATCACCTTGTTAACTAAGACAGAATACAGGCCATATGAAAAAAAATAATTCAACAAAATTCATGAGATATTTTTCCGCAGTGAAAGCAGTGCTGTCATTAACCGTGTGGAATCCGGTGTTTCTGCCGCTGAAATCAATCATTCAGCGGGATCTTGCTTTAACCTTTTAAATTTACCCTGTATAGTAATCCATATGTGGATTCCTGCTCGCAACCAATTTCTGTCACAGCGCTGTTCCAGAGATAAATTTTCTCACAGTGCGAAGACAGAAGAAGCTTTATCATAATAAACTCACTCATAAAATTTATGAAGAAAACAAAAACCTTTTGTCTATTTTAGCATTCTGCCAAATTCAGCATTCTGTTGCATGCTCACGACCTGCTTTATGATTTATGTGTTGAAAAACACTCCCCATATATCCATCAACCAGCAGATGCAGATGGTGGCTCCAGTAATCTGGAGGATAAGGAATAAAAAAAAAAAAATGGGGGGAGGAAGAGGACTGTGAAGCTGCAAACATATGCAGAGTCGTTATGTCCACAGTGGCCCTGATGTCTTCTAAGACCATCTGTTTTCCAACTTGTGTGCCCTTGTGAGCCAAAACCCATCTGTAATATAAAGAAGGAAATGGCAAAGATGATGTTGGACATAGGATCGGTGCACAAAACTACATCATTAGTTAAATAATAAAGGAAAAACAAAATATTGCTCCCTGTTTGTGTAGAATCTCCTTTGACAAGCTGATAACCAGCTGTGGTGGACGAAATATTCATTATTTATTTAGTTACAGTAGAAATACCACAGAAATACTCTATTACAAGGAAAAGTTCAGCATTTAATTCAATTCAAGCGTTTTATTGTCATTTGCACAGATAAAAACAGGTTTCACTGTACAATGAAATTCTTACTTTGCTCTTCCGTCTTCAATGCCAGATAAATAGAAAAATGTAAATACAAAAATACAAGTAGGAAATAATACACAAGTCAAATAATATACAATAAGTGTGCAAGGAAAACTATATACTATATACATTTAAGTATTGAAGAAAGCTATATACAGTCAAGTATTCAAAGTTTTACTTGAGTAAAAGTACACAAGTATTAACATCAAAATATGTTTAAAGCATCAAAAGTAAAAGTGCACGTTAGTAAAAAAAGAATTCATATTTCACATTTCATTATATATGATCAGAATATAATAATATTGTTCTCACTTAAATTTTGCAGATGTTAAAGTGGGGTTAATTTCAGTTACTTTATATACTGCTGTGTAGCTTAATCAAAAATGATATTAAACATTTTATTTATTGATCATTTTTGTATTAATAATCTGAATCTGTAAAGTAACTGAATGTGTCAAATAGATGTATTGGAGGATAAAGTATACGTTTTCCTTCTGAATTGTGGTGGAGTGGAAGTGTATGGTACCATAAAATGGAATTACTCGAGTAAACCACAAGTACCTCAAAATTACACTGAAGCTCAGTACTTGAGTAAATATACCACTGGTAACCGGTCACACGTGTGGTGGCATCTTTATTGTTTTCCTATTTTAACAGATCGCTCACGTCCTAAGTAGCACAGCGAGCGTTCTTGTAACCAGCTTGTTGACCAATAATACATTGACATGTACAGAAATTGCCTGGAGGGTTTCGAGCAAAGAAAGTTCAACACACACACACACCATCGCCGCGTATTAGCTGCACACCACTGCTAGAGTTACTGATGACCACTGACAAGTTTCTCCTCAGTAATTACCATCGCCCCCGCAATTAACATCCATAACTCACACGTGCAGCCACTTAGTTACATGCTGCCACACAGCTTGTACTTCCTGCCTATAAGTTGGATGGATGGACTTTGACAAAATCTATTATCAGTGTTGTCTTTAGAATCTAATCTGTATATCAAGCAACATGCGTGTTCGTGAACAGGGACAAAGCAGCTCAGGGTGAAGTAAGGCTGCAGTAGCCCGGAGGTCAGATGGGCAAAACAATGATTCAGACAGTGCAAACAGCAGCTCAGAGAGTGGAGGGGAAAAACGTTGGAATTGTAATAAACAGAATACACGTGAAATAGAATAAAATCTAAAGTCATGCAACCAGAGGCACAGGTAACAAAAGATACCAAAAACCTTGACTGAACTGAGAAGAACGTGCTGGTTCAATGTGTTTTTAGATGAGCATGCTCATGTCTGCGCTCCATTTTCACACACATGATCATCTTTTGTTCATTTATGGCGAGGAACTGAAACACACAGGGGTTTGGAGGAAAATGCAAATGAGGTGGTAGCATGTAAGATGTTTAGAAATCTTTTTTTATCACCAAAGGATCAGTGTTAGAATGTCAGAAAAGTCAACCACTAGTTGCAAAATACAGCACAGTGTGTTATAAACTGATCATCACCAGCATATACAGTGTTTATGTTTTAACAGCCATACCTGCACATCTGCATCTGTTAGGAGTCAGCATCTGAACAGATGGATGATTTTTTTTTATTTTTTATTAATAATTAATTAATAAATGTATAATTTCAGCAGCCTACAAAAGGACTTAATGAAATGATGAAAAAAAAAAAGGTTTTATATTCCCCTGCATTTCCCCCCTCATCAATGCCACTTCAGGTCTTTCTTCACCTCTCCTGTGTCCTACAGTACTTGTTCAGCCTGCCAGCTGTCTGATAAAGACATTGTCAAAGAAAGGCGTGAACGAGGAGTCACTTAATGCACATTGATCAAACAGATTAAGGACAAGTGCCCACAATGATGTTCTTCCTCAGTGCTGCATCTCATTACCTGCCCGTCCTTGTTGGAACACTTTGATATGTGCAAGAAGTCGCCGCATTACATAATATGCCACTAATTGCAGAAGCCATGCAATCCTCCTTTTGTACTTCTGCCTTTATAGATTGCACTGATTGGTTGCTTTATTCAGTTTCAGGTTTAATGCCTGCTTTTACTCAGTTTGTGTGTTAATGTGTAAATTTTCTTTTCAGTTCTCTTTTTCGTTTGTGCTTTGTTTGAAGAAAATCTTGTACAGGTAATGATAAATAGTGAGTAGCCTTCAATTACACGTAGCAATAGTGATTTGCATAAAATTACAGCAAAAAAATCTCCATCTTAATTTATCAAGGGGAAGTTTTTTCTGTGCTCGCACAGTCTTTTTCAGCTATGGCATTTTTAGCACCTCTAGTACTCCTGAAATGGTTAGCACTCACAGAGAGCTGCCCAGGAAAACTGCAGTTTTTCTATTGTTAGCTAATCAGCTTCACTGTGCAATTTTAGAAGTCCTCTGCTTAAGGGCACCTCAGTGGTAATTGTTGAGGCAGATGAGTGATTCTTTGCCCTGATTTTCCAAACCACTCGTGGAATCGGAACAGGAGCCATGCTAGTCACACACACGCATTTAACTAAACTCTAAAACCACTATAATTTCATTCAAAAAGAGCGAGTCATCTCTAACAATTTTCATTTTTAACACTTTCAAGTTGTCTAAATATCAGTGGCAATGCTGCCATACAGAACTATATACTGTATAGACAATATAATAACTAATACGCCATAGATCAGCAGTCTCCAACCAATCTGACCTGCTTTGATCTCATCACCTCCTCACTGTCAGCCCACAGACAGCCTGTCTCCCTCAGAATGACAGCCATAATAACCATCTCTGGATGGCCTTGTCTCAGATGGCTTTAGATAACACGCTTGCATAACGCTTAACTGCCTGAATTTATACCCCGGCTGTGCCTGACCCTCACCCCGCTACCTCCAGGGTGCAGCTGAATGCAGCTGGTCCGTTCCTGTTGGTGGCACAGTTTCCATGAGGCCCGGCTCTAATCCTTGTATGTAATCTGGCAGTTCCAGCAGCAGCCAATCACAACCTGTTTGTACTGTGTAATATTGGAATGAAAAGGCCTGACAGCAGAGCGGGAGCATGTGATGCCAGTAATGTGCCAGATAAAATGTCTACTGTCATGATGCTGTCCTTTCTGTAACTTGTTTGTCAGCATAGGAATACATTTTAGGGAACAATGAAAGACTTGACCAAATCACAGTCACAGATTTTTGTTGAATTTTACAAAAAGTAACACAGGAGATGATCGTAGAATTGCCATGAACCACACTAGCAAGTCTTTTTCTCTTTGTCCCAAAATCACACTGGATGTGCTAAACGCCTGTTGAAATCCAGTTTTGACCCAATTTTCCTGTAAAGGTGTTTCTAAACTCACTTTTCCTGCAATTTCAGCATCCCTTTTAAATCGGGTTGCCGTCGCATGATGAGCCAATCTGAGCATCAAAGATACGGCGTGCGTTTGCATCGCCGTTTAGCGAGCAGCCTGAATTAGCCACAGCTCCCCACCGAGAGCGGTGACAGACAGAGGGAGGAGAGGAGCCTGTCATTTGAAGCATGAAATCCCTTTAACCAAGTCTTCTGTCACTCAGCAGCCAGTAGGGGAGCGCAGCATGCCGAGCTGTAGACGCACAGGTGAAGAGGCAGGGCCACCGGTGCCGCTGGATCTGCTTACTGAATGAAGATCAACGTAACGCAGCGCATCCACAGGCGTAGCCATCACTTATGGACCCCCTCAGTCAGCAGGCACACCATATCAACACCTCAGCCCCCCCCTTAGTTACACTTGGCAGCTCTAAGTGCTGCGGACTAATAAAGTTAATACATGATGCACTTTTATCCTGCCGCATCGTATTTTGTTTGGTTTATTACACATTTTTTTTTTTTTTAGCCACACCGCTTTTCACAACACTTTCTTCTGTATTGTCCCCAGTATATAATGCTTTGTGCTCCATAAAAGCAGTGACAGCGAATTTAATCTCTTACCTCACTGGGGCACGGTGCGTTATTGTTGTACCTTAGTACTCCCTTACCTCACATAGTGCATATCTCCCAGCGTGCAGTGCTGTTGTCTGCCTGTTTGTTACAGTAGCTCAAAGGTTCAGAGATAGCTTGTTGTTCCTCTAAATTTAATGGAATGGAAAGGCCCCTTGTTTTAACACCTACAGCAACATCCATCATCTGTTTGGTTATATTCTAAATATTTTTATGCTTTCTTGGCTTATCTTTTACTATACCATTTATCACGATATTGAACACCTATTGATTTTATTCGGTATCTTGGACGAGCCCCTTGTGATGCATAATTTGATTTTTAAAAAGGTCCCGACAAGACCTGAAAACTCACAAATGATTCTTCGCTGGAATAGTAACAGTAGAGGAAGAACATTACATCTGAATCGCTGCTATAATGCTAATCCAGTACAGAACTAAACATTACAAGTAAAATTAACCTAATTTCAAATATGGAAAAGATCTTGCATTTTTTTGTCCCACTCTGGGACGTCAGATCTCGATTCTTTATTAATCTTGTTCTTTGCATACAGCAATTACACCAATTTTACAAGTAAGACAATGTCTCCAAATGCTTCTGCCCTGTTCCAAAAAGGCACTTTGTGAGATAATAATATTAGGCAAATTAGCACGGATATGAAGGGAAATGCCAAGCCGGTTCATGACAATGCTCTGATCATCTCTTTTGTTGCTGCTTGTCTAAGTCTTTAAATGAGGGACTGAAAGGGAATAAATCTCATTAAGACATTATTTGAGAGCCATGCCTCTGTCCATCCTATGGAAGTGTTCGACATGTAGATTCCAATCACAAAGAAATGCTCGAAAAATATGAATGAACGTTTCTTTAAAGCCATTATAATCTACTTATAGGACACTGTGTGAAGAGCACACTGTTAATACTCAACCCTATCTTAGCATATTATTAAACTCCATGACGTCCTCCGCATCTCCGTATGTGGAGATTAGAATATCTTCAGAAATGTCATGCATTTCAAATAGCATCTCTCCTCCTAACCAGCTCGAAAAATGACTATAAAAAGACTTGCTGTAGTGATTCTCTGTCTGCTGCCTGAAATTATGAAGCAGGATTCAGGTTGAATCTCTCACAGTTGGCCTGCAGTGTGTTAGCTGAATTTCCTCCAGTGGCTGCTGATGCAGCTGCAGCCTATAAATAGGCCCACCCCAGACAGGCAGAGGAAGGAGGGCTTTGGTTAACCCCTGAGACCCAGTCCTAATCTGACCCCAATAATAGGCAGCATCGTTAGAGAGTCCGCTCAGCTGGCTGGCCAGGGAGGATACAGACTCCCCCCTCCTCCGTCTGGAGAGATCTTGGCATCGTCACATCTCAGGAGAGGCAGAGGACCCTGTTTTGAGCACCTTCAGGCTCACCTCATTGTCAGCTACCTGCCGTTGACTTCTCTCTCGCCTGCTGGCTATTGCCTCAGCCAGCATTCACTATCTGCCACAATGCAGACAAGGGAGGGGTAGCTGACTCTCTACCACCCATGCCCGTCTTTTCATATCTCCAGATGGCCGAGTGTTGGAGAGGTTTGGTGCCTCTGTGCCTCATATGCATTGCATGGCCTGGATTCAACAAAGCAGTTGTAGCAAAGCTTTGCTTCCCCAACGGTGCTTTTCTGCAATCAAAGAGTATTCATCTCCCTCTTGCCCTCCCTCTTGTACAGTCGTTTTGGCACAGTTTGGCTCTCTTTTTGCCCTCCCACTCTCTCTCTTCCTACTGTTCCATTCCCTCCATAGTCAGTCATTTATACCACAAACAAGTCCTCTTCTGGGGATAGAGAGACATCCACTGATGTCCGGATTCTTTCAGATTTATTATGCGGGGGTTTGTGGGTCAGTCTTAATTAAGATGTGAAATCATTAAGAAGGGATAGATAAAGAGAGGGTGCCACAGAGATGACCTGTCTCAGGCAGAAATCTTCTCTTGGTCTTGCGGCTTCCAGACAAGCAGAAATCTGACACCTGCATTACCCACAAGGTTTTTTCAGGAGGAGGATGGAAGCAATTGTAATGCTTGTTGGATTAGATGGACTGTGAAAGGGGAGACGGTTAGAAAATGTCTCCAACTCACCTCAGTAGTTCAGGGCCAGCAGAGCATTTTTGTGTCGGTTTATGAAGCCTTGTTACTCTAAAGTCAAATGCAATGTGTTGGATAGAAGAGAAGTGAGCCTTTTTTTGCAGGGGATTTGTAACACCATTGCTTAAAGCAGTTGCACTTGCTCATCTGTACAAATAAGCACAGTCATGTCTTTTTTTTCCCTTTTTTTTCCCCCTTATGCTTTCTTTGCGACTGTAGTTAGAAGGGAAATAAATGGCTTTGAAATACTGATAATGTGAACGTTACAGGCAGTCGTACGCATGCCTCTTCATCTCATCTGAACTAACGATTAAACTAATGAAATCCTAAAAAAAAAAACTACAAATATACATTTCCTTTTGAAGAGAGATTTTTTTCCCCATTCTTATTCATTCCTGGACTTACAGGAGATCATGTGGCAATTAGACACTCCGACTCATGATGTTTGAGTTTCTGTCTGTGGAATGCTTAGTCTTTTTCTCTGCTCTGCTTGCTAAGGTTATTGCCGCTCGCACTAACTACGCAGTTCTATTTCTTCCATTGGCAAAGGTTTCGCTCGCTGCGAATAAAGGATCTTCCCTTGAAGTTACCCACAGTAGCTCACTGTGGGTACTGTGTCAGCGGTTGTCTTTAAAAAAAAAAAAAAACTGAGCATCTAAGGTGTCTGCTACAATAATAGAAAAGCTGCCATTGTGGAAAGGTCATTAGGTTTACTCAGGCTTCGCTCACGAACACATGCAGAGGGTCAGTCCTATGGAAAGGTCTGCGTCATCTTGGACCTGACCAACACCCACATGAGGACTTTGTACGGCTGCCTTCAGGCTGTCGTGTTAGCGCCAGCTTAGAGATACAGCTCCGAGCAAAGTGATGCAGTTGTGGTGAAAATCTCAGAGGAACCAATGAAAGCGCTCGCAAGAAAAAAGGTCCTTTGGAGAATTGCCTCTGTGCTTTAATGGCTAAATATGTAACTGCATAACTAAAAAAAGACTTGATATAAAAGAATTTATATTCCTTTTTTTTTGTTGTTTTAATGGCTAGCCTGCTCACAGCAGTCTAATGAAACCAACCACCCTAATGTAATTTCTGCAAGATTAAATTAAATGTATTTGTACTTGAATTATTAGTGGGCATGTTGCTAAGACGTGTTGACAGAGTGGGTGGACTGTTAGCTGTGGACAAGCTGAAATGTTAAACATCTTTTGCACAGCTGCACCTTTGTAGCACTACTAGATACTTACTTTATATTTCATTTTTTTTTTTTTTTTTTTTTTTTTTTTTTTTTTTTAATTTCATAGTTTTAATTTTCTACGGTTATTGTTATTTCACATTGTACTTTTACCTTGTATTTTATTTTATTTTATTATAGTTTCTTTTTGCATCTTACTGTACTTACTGCATGCCCTTAAGTTTTCTACCTTTCAATGCTGCTGGAAATGTGAATTTCTCTTGGAGATCAATAAAGTATCTATCTATCTATCTATCTATCTATCTTAAAAAAGGAAAAAAAAAGCTTAAAACAAACCCAAAATTGATTAAATGCGTGAGTGCAATGTGTAAAGTTACACAGTCAGTTGTTCACAGCCTCTGTTGCCGGAGGGCTGAACACTTCAGTGGCTGTTTTAGGTCAGCAAATGATTTACTTTTGATTTGCAGACTTTGTATTTGTTTAAAAAGAAATAAGAGAGGAAAAAAAGCAGCTTTTGCTCTGATTTTTGTGGCCATTTTCCTGACTATCCTAATTTGATGTTACTCTCTGTGTTGTATGTAATAATTAACACAGTTCCCAAAAACCCTGGTATGCAAATGCCAAATGTGAAAGTTAAAATTTTAACAGCCACTTACATCTTGATGATGCATAAACCTCGAACTAAACTGAGTTGAAGCAGCAGTTCGAGTGAAAGAATCTGGGTAAGTAAGTAAGGAAATAATGAGCATCAATAAAAACAAATATTTGACTTTAGTCGTTTACACCTAATGGTTGCAAACTATTGTGAGACTGACGAGGAAATGAAAGGAGAGGTTTTTGAAGATTGCAAATAGAAATTAGGAAAATCCTTTTGTAGGCTGGAAATATATTTGCTCCAGTCTCACAGGTGCTTGCCCAAGCACTATTTCTGTGTGAAACTGAGAAGGATAGAGGCAAATAACTGGAAATGAACCATTCCAAGTTCACTGACAGTTTTGCTGCATAATCTGTTTTGTCTTTGCTGCCTCATACGGTACTAATCTGTACAGTATATCACTTTATGTCCCTGTGACATCTCATTATTAATCCAGTAAAATATGCTGTCTCTCAGCTTTCCATATAGGTGTCATTCATCAAAAAAAGTTAAGGGAAGTATGTTTTTTTTAAGCTCTGCTGAAGCGTTTTCACATAAGGTGTTGTACAGCCATGTCAGACAGAAATGTTCTCTTGACTCCCCATGGTGATGTTTCCAAAAGGTCCATTACTGTAACTACAGCGGTGGCGCAAGTCTGGGTGGCTGGAGAGCACAATTTTCAAACATGCTTTTGCTTTTAGAGGCCGACCTTTTGCTGTTTCCTGTCCCTGCTCTGTAGATCAAAACAAAGCCACATCGTTGCTCGGTATCCACGCACCTGAAGTAATATTAAAGATGAGCAGATAGCCACAAGCTCAGGTCCTCTTAGCTGAATAGTGTCATGAAAATCTAAAATCACATGCTCAAGTGAAGGAATGCTTAAAAAAAGTGTTTTGACCTTTAATATTTAAAGTGTGTCAACATATCCAAAAGCCTCCCTCTTATTGCTTACAGGTAACGAAGGTAATTTATTTCCACGCTCCTGCATTTGGTTGTTTCAGCACTGTCGACTCCCTGTGCAGCACCACTTAGCAGACTAAGCCGGAGGCAGCTTGCTTTCTCCAGAGGCAAGAGGTTATATGAGTTACCCCACATTCACAGGGAACAATTGTTTGCTCATATAAATACAATTTAGCTTTGTCTCTTCATGAGGCGCTGTGTACATTATACATTATACAGACTAATCAGGAAATGCTTTGACGTTGTTTACCCCGCTGAAGGGATTGGATTGGATCAGAACGATAGCATCTTCACCGGCAAATGGTGGAAGGATCCCTGGCCCACCAACAATTTCCGTCTTCAAAGCAGCATTAGTGGCTCCATTAAAATCCTGTCACCCTTTTTTCCTTTATGGCTGTCTGTGGCTTCTGAGGAGAGGAGAAATCACAGTCATTCAAATGCTAAGTGACTTTAACACTCCTGTGAATATTACAAAGAAAAGAACTACTCCATCATCTACCATGCAAAGGGGGAAAAAGTTGAGACCAGTGTTTTGAATATCCTATCCCCCTACCTCTGCAGTATCTCGTCACAAGCCATTACCTCTGCAGAAAGCAGACTGCTTGACACATAACGAACACCGTACTGTGTCAGTCTTCATTAAGACTTAACCATGTGCACGAACACATACTGGCAGCTGCCTAAGAGACTGTCTCACTGATGTTATCATGTCAGCAGGCTTTCAATCCCTTGCTTTTGGACGTTATAAGAAACGGGCTTATCATGGCTGCAAATGAATCAATGAGGTAATTGCAGGCAAGAGAGCGATCTGCACTCCAGGCTGTGGGACAACAGTTTATGCGTGGGAGGAGCTCTTGGGGCAAAAGGGCAGGCCCTGTCCCATCAATCATCAGAGGAATCACCTTATTAATGTTCTCCCTTTTCGCTTCACAGGTCACAGATGGAGGGACCATCAAGCAGAAAATCTTCACCTACGATGCTATGTTTAATACCAATTACTCTCACATGGAGGACTATCGCAGGCGTGAAGACCTCGTGTACCAGTCGACTGTCCGGTGAGCCTCAAAATCAATTCACTTCAATTTTAGACAAGACTGCTTACTTGTTTAACTCTGCTCTGCTTTGATTGTGCTCTGTCCGTTTTGCTGCGCTCATGAATCGCAATATTTTACACTTACTGTAAAATCAAACAACCTCTTGATACTGTGATAGCGAGTGAACTGAGATGAGCCCCTGCTCGGCGCCGCACAACATCGTTCCCAGCCATCTGCTGTTGGTCAGACCAGGCCAGACTGGAGTGACCATGCGACAGGGTCAGTGAATTATTACATGAGGACAGGAGGCACTGGCGAACTCTAATCAGCAACTCTGCTCAGGATAAAGAGTTCAGTGTTAAAGATTTAGCTCCCATCTGGCCCGGCTGGTCCTTATTCCCGCCACAGTGGTGCACATATCTCAGGTAGCTGTGCCCCGCTCAGGCGTTTTATCACGGAGGTGAACATGCATAAGCTAGCCTCACCTGTCTCTCAAGCTTCTGCGATCCAGAGCACACATAGCCCCACTGGGTACACGTTAACAGGTTTCACAGAGAGAGAGCAATGGATGGAGAAAGGAGGAGCAGTAGGACGAGGAGTCATCTGGCTCCGGTTGGCTTGATTACATGTTTAAGGCGTCCTGGGGACCATCATCTTTTACCCCAGGCCTTAACAATACGGCTGGCAGCTGTCTGCCCATCTCCTCATTTCTTGCTCCCTCGGCTCGGCTCTCGTCCCACTGCAGATGGCCATACGTGTCACCTACGACTCCACGTAAAATAGGAATGATCCACTATTTCTTCCTGTGATCCTACTTCTGTTATTCCCTTTCATCTTATCTTTCCCCTGTTGCTTTTCTTTGATTCCACTCATGTACGTCTTACCTCTTCTTCTTTTTTCCCCTCTTTTTTTTTCTCATATGCTGTGGCTGCCCAGCTGAGGATGATTTATCTGGACAATCCTACTGTCCCTTTGGGAGAGTAGGCATCATCACAATAGAGTATGGCGTACACACTTACATGCACACAGACATAAAAACGCGGATGCACCCCCCCTCCCCCCCTTGCCCCAGGACCCCCAAGTCTGCACATTCACACACATGCATGAAGCGAGAGGAAGTGAAAGAAAGTCCAATACAACACATCGAAGGGGGGGAAGAATTTCAAATGAAGCTGCATCAGAAACAGTTGGATGCTGCCTTCAGTGATCTGTTCCCGGATCTGTATCAAAATGCTTAGTCTGTGTTAGAGAGAAATGTGGACCACTGTCACAGTCACACCATTCGTTCAGTCCAGAAAAAAAAAAACCTCCGACTGGTCACGGTCCCACTTTCATGCTATAACGCAGAAGCTCGACACCTCTAAGAAATGCAAAAACCTGAATTTTTACTCACAATAATCTCCCATTTCCACCTGAGAATGGTAAATCTTCTCCACAAAGTCTCAGAAGTCTGACAAATCCACTTGTACGACCAAAAATGAATGCCTCAATATTCTGTGTCTTTTATAAACTCAGAGCATTTTGTAGGAAACTATATTTTTAGTTTTTTTTCCCCCATAGCAATATGTGATTACTATGGTAGAATAGAGTAATAATGATAGATGTAATTTTTCCCCTCACATGCCAGCTTTCAATTATTAGATACACACAAGTGACACCGACATTGACTTCATCTAAGATTGCCTAGACTTGTCTGGCTTTGACAGCTATTAGTCGTAATCTTTCCAAGAATGGAAGCAGCTGTAACTTTCTCTGTATTCAAGTGCCAAAGCATTGATTAGTCCTTGTACGATGAGTGACAGATCTTGCATATAAATGACACTTAAAGTCTGAAGGACCCCTGGTATTCAAGCTCAAACCATAAGAGCAGGATTCTGCATTTTATCCCTTTTAAAAGTTCTGCAAATTTGTCATAAAAGGTGACTGTAGAAGATCAAGGGCTGTTTGGTTTAACAGTAGACTTATTTTAAGTTTGCGTCATGTGTTTGTGTGCACTTTCTTTTGTTTTGTGCTATCTCACATGCAGAAATGCCCATTGCTTCCAAATTGAAGTGATTTATGCTTACATTTACCTGTCAAGGAACCTCTTGAGGTTGTGAGTATGCTGACTGTTCTCTCTTTGAAGCAAAAGTGGATGTAGGCCTATGTTGTTAAAGTGCCACAAAGCTTTTTATGAGAACGGTCACGGTGGACGGTTGAGCATACAGTGAAAAGTGTCTGTTGTTGACACTGGAGGCTGCAGCTCACATTTTTGTCTCCTGTCTGATGTCAAGGTTGGTTTCTTTTAACCACGTTCATCTTTTTTTCCATAATTTAATATTTCCAACTAATATTTAATAATTGGAAGATCAGATAGCCCTCCTATGAATCATATTTTATATTTATTTATTTATATTTATATTTTATAAGCGTCATATGGGTATATTTTGAAGGCAACCAATCACGTTGTGGGTATGAGGATGTGTTAATTCTACCAATAGATTTCTTAGACTTTGCACCCCCTGCCTGTGACCTGCTGTAACTGCAGTTGCTGCTCATACCATGATCTTTATTCCCAAATAAATCTATGATGCCTGCTATAGCTAATTATTTTAAGTCATGTAGCTAAGCTCTTATAATGAAACACCGTCATGTGTTAGCACACACTGGGACTTGTTTTGAAAAAAAGCACACATTGTTTGTTTGTTTTTTTAAAATCAAAATATAAATAGAGAATATTTCTGATGAAAAGCTGCAATATTCAAAATTCAAGATCTTTTATAGGTATATGCACAAACTAAAATAAAATGGCAAAATCTAAAATTGAATATAAATAGAAATATATACAAGAAATATAATACTATTGAGGCAGGTGTGCAAAAGTAATAAAATGCATGTATAAATAGTAGTAATAAATATAAAGACATACAGAAAGTAAATGGAAAGCAGACAGTAATGATTTTGTGAGTTCAACACTCTCATGGGCTGAGGGATTAAGCTGTCCCTGAACCTGTTGGAGCAAGACCGGATGCTGTGGTACTGTCTGCCAGATAGTAGTGGGCAAAACTGTGGCTGCTGTGGTGGTTGGGGTCTTTAATCATCCTGTTGGCCCTCTTCTTACACTGCTGGGTGTAGAGATCCTCTGTTCATGGCAGCACCATTCTGGAGATGTGCTGAGCAGGTTTCACCACCCCGTGTTAAGTCTTACAGATGAGATTGGTGAAACTGCCATACCAGGTGGCAATGCATCTGTTGCATTGTGCATCTGTTGAAGCTGCAGAGTGTCCTGAAGCCCATGATGAGGCTCCGCAGCCTATGGAGGAAGAAGAGCTTGTGTCTGGCTGTCTTTGTGATGGTGTTGGCGTGGTGAGTCCAGGTCAGGTGCTAGGTCAGGGTGTGCAAATATGATCTAGTGTATTCTCATCACACGTAGGACAGCTCATGTGTTGGTGGTGTGTCGACAGGACTTTCCTCAGGTTGGCGGCCACAGTAAAAACAGTCTCCGTACATCAGGTCTCCATCCAGTTGATACCATACAGCTCGTGGAGGGCTTGGTTGGTGTCAGCATGTGGCGGAATTTATACAGCCATTAGACCGACCGATGTAAAACTCCCATGGGAGATAATAAAGTCGGCGTCTGATCATGAGGTGCCACTGGTTCTTTACCATGAACCTCCCTCCTCTCTTTTCCTCCTGGGAGTGAATCAGGCCAAGTCTCTGTGAAACCCACAACATTGCGATTCTTAATGTCCTGTTGAAAAGCCATTTTTCTAAATAAATAACAAAATAAAACAGAAAGCTTGAGCTTGAGACACGGCAGCCATCATTGGCGCCCTCAGTACTGCAGCACTGCAACCGGCAGTGTGCAGTGTCAGCCCAAGGACTGTCGATGGTGGCAGATGAAAAAAACGGTGTTGAAAAGGTGTAGGTTAAAAATGCCAAAAAACACGATGTGAATAAAAAAGTACTGATTTGGTAGTCGACAGTCAGACAACTCTCCCGCTGCCTACCTCCGCCATAATCTGCCATATTTGACCATAATGTTAAATAACAACCGCTCAAAGCTCCCCACTGTATACGCACGACTGACAGAAAGCTAGCCAGTTTTTACCTACTCTGGGTTGCCAGATAAATGGGTAGTCCCCATCTGTCACTGCCTCTATTTCTATCACCACCTATTTCTGTCAGAGAAATCAAACGGAAAATGTGCAGACCTCCTGGAGTAAGCCTACATAGATCTGATCCTGAATGGGACTGGTTAAACCTGGGAGGTAAAATGACAAGTCATTTAAGATTGTTAAAAGCATTGACAATGACGATAAACAAATGTACCTGTCAAACATAGAGAAAAAAATTGAAAAACTGTGACTATAGTCTGTATTACTGAGGGAGCCTGACTGGTTGGGAGTGATCAAAAATAATTTCTTCAGTCTTAATTTTTAATGGGAGCAAAGACAGTGGACTAGTCTATTTTTTTCCCGCTTCACACAGCCTAATGGACAAGTCTTGTTGTTGTATCGTCAATTTCAGAAGTTAACACGGCCCTGTAAGGTGTTTCAGTAATTGATAAATATTTCCCATGGGAAGTCGTGTTAAGAATGTCTATTTCAATTTTATTTTGATTACAGTTGCAAATTAAAAATGTTCACTCTGATATCTTCGCCTTCAATCTTCTCTCACTGCACAGGAAAGTGTCCACTGAGGCACCCCGACATGAAAAGGAGAGAATTTACGTCTGTGGGTGTATTTAGATGCTGCCGAGCAAAAGAATGACAGAACATGTTTATGAATAGTTTCCAGCAGAAATAAAATGATGCTCAATCACTTTTTGAAGATGTTTAAATCAACTCTGGCTCACCAATGCCCTTATATGACCTACATGAGCAAACGACAACAACAGCAAGAATACTGCCTATTTATAGAAGTTTCTAATTCTTAGTTACTATAATCAGTCTTTTTTTGCTGGGTTTCTTTGTGGCTCGCACTCTTCTTCCAGTAATACCTCTGTGTTTTCTACCTTTTTTTTTTATCACAGAGCTTCTCCTCTCTGCATTTGCGTGGATTTGAATCCATGAATGCAGTGCTTAGGATTGCAAACAACAGAACTACAGCTTTGTGGCTATGAACAGAGAGATGAGCCACATCAGCAGTTACTATAATGTAACCAGCCAGCACAAAGCCAATCACACCTCCCCTGGCATCATGGCAGAATCGCAGCATGATCCTCGTCATTTTGTTTCTCGCCCATTCCTTTAAGGAAACACGGGTGATTACGCACCTCTCTTTGCATGCCGACCTCCAGGCAATTTGTCTCTGCTTTCCATCGAGCGTACGCTGACTTACAGTCGGCAGTCCTGACCCGTTCAGCCGTAATGCGTCAGGCCAGAGAGAGTATCTGACAATGTGCTAGTTAATTTGATGCAGAGATTGACTGGATGAGCTATCAGACGGCGCTCTGTCAAGACTGCTCTTTTTCACTCTCCATCCAGGCGGTTGCATTTGCTTGCATTTGTAGGCAGGAGGAGTTCTGCAGGAAGGCCTACATAACAGGAAAGAGCTTTCAGATGCAACTCCTAGGGGACAATCGATCTCTCTTTGCGGTGTGCTGTTTTTGCTGCTCCTCCATGGGGGCCCATTGCTATCGATCTCCACTGTGCATGTGCTGTTTTTTTGGCGTACGGGGGGAGGTTTTGTAGTGTGTTTAATGTGGTTTGCTGGGAATTGTTTGTTTATTCAGTTACCTATTCTCTTGGTTGTGCATTTACCATATTTAAGTTGTGCTGATATTATTTTTTTGCTTTGCAAAGCAGTGGAAAAGGCTTGATTTTCTTTTTTTTTTTTGTTTTGTTTTGTTTCTTTTCTGTTTCTCCCAGCATACACCTTGGTTTGTATCATTGCTAGCTTTTTATGATTTAGTGATTAATGAGATCCATAATTTCAAAATAAAGGACAAACAGACTCATAAATACTCTCAGATGAAACAATGACATATGAAAAAATGATAAGAGGGGAGGCATGAAGAAAATCTATTCAACAGAAGGGGTTGGGTGCCCAGAAATAAGGGAAAGTGGATGATACAGATGAGATTTTCTCATAAAATCTTAACAGGAAACTGCACAAAAGTAGAATAACATCGTGCATTGTTACTCTAAGGACAAATCCGGTGCACTTACTGCAGGACTCAAAACACTCATAAATGTTTGCTAAATAGTTTGCATAAGTGCTCTCAAAACTGCTGTTTACTAAGGTGAAATGACATGCTTATAACTGTGTGACACAGTAAGATGCTAGTCCTGATTTATAGGGGTAATCAGGGTAACAATCACGAGGAAAAAAAACTCCCAATACATGGTGTTACAAGATTACTTTTTCCCCCAATTTTTCCATATAAATGGTGATTTCACTCCAATTATGATTTCAAACATTAGCTGACCCATTAATAATGAATGAGAGACAGCTGTGAAAAAGAGCTGGAGTACTCTCAGAGTCACATGTTCCATTTTTGTGAACAGATTCTCAATGGACTAGCACCTCTGAAACGCATGACATCAAAGATTAGAGGGGGTGCTGAAAAATTAATTCCACCAGTCTTAATATTTAACAGAAGTTTCAATGTTAGGAGTACAACCTTTCCTCTCTTTTCTCGTCTAATTCTGACGGATGCGTCTCGCTGTCAAACTGGTTGAGACTTCAGAAGCGGACAGCCACTCAGAAATGCTGCGGTTGGGGGTTTCTTTGTGGCCTCCTCACCCTTCTTCCGGCAATACTCCCATGCCTTGAATTATCTCATCTCGGGGTTCTTTTCTCTTTTCGCTTGTCTTGGTCTGAATCCACAAATGCACCAGTCAGAACTGTGGATAAGAGGACCACGGCTTTGTTTGTACCAAAAATGGCTTTGTTTGTAAAAACAAAGCAATGGGCTACATCAGCGTTTACTACAATGTAGCCAGCCAAGACAAAGCCAATTACCTCCCCCACCCGCCACCACAGAAAGAATCGCTGTGCTATTCTCATCATTTTGCACCGCGCCGGAAAAAAGATCCACTGGTTTTATGCTGATCCCTCGAGCGCCGGTGGAGACGGCCTCACTTTATATCTCGAGATGCTTTCGCTTTTTCATACGAAACTCACCTTTTCTCAAACATTTGTTTATAATTAGTACATTCGGCAAAACGTAGCTCTCCTGCTTCAAGCTCAGTGAGCGAACTTTACTTTGTTGCTTCAAGTTAATGCACCAAAGGCTCAGTCAAACTCGAAGACTTTCATTGATAATCCCAAATGTGCTGGTGAGTCAGCGCAGCTGCAGGCAAACAGTGCTGTAACTCTTGGTCAGGTTTTATTTGGTTTTGTTAAACATTTTAGGATTTCAAGATTGCAGGGAGCCAAGAAAACACAGAAGACATGTTTGCCTTGTTTGCTCATCAGTAGGGGTAAATGTGAAGTATTGTTTTGCTGAAACTTTACATACATTTTAATGGTTTACCTTCACAATACAAGCACTCACTGACTATCAAATAACCAATATTTATATGCATGGATTTAGCTGCCATCAGAGGAAAGTTAAGTTAAAGTACTTTGCTTAAAGGTGGTTCAAAGATCTACCTTTGGTGGAAAGATGTTTGTCAGTGCACAGATTTGACTTCTCTCTAAAAGAGTGATTTCCTCTCCTCCACACACACACACACACACACACAGAGCTGAACTCATTAAAGCTCGGCTGCTGTGAGCGCCCTGCCGCTGTTCCAACAGAGGTCCCCATCTGAAACGCCCGGGCGGCAAGGACAATTGTTCCTGTTTTGTGGGAATAAATCACAGGGGCTAAATGTGGCTAGTGGTGTCTCATTTTGATTATCACTGTTGACATATTAGCCAAGTGCAGAATACAGATTGTGCTCCCTAGCTCTTTCAAAAATGCTCATCTGCTATCACTGACTGAATAACTGCAAGCTGATACTGCTGATGTTCAGCAGAATTGTAGACTAAAAACAAAAAGGGACATTTAACTATCTAAAAATGTGTATAAGGAACATAGAAATACATATGTTCAAAAAATATCTTTATCAATAAATGCATGCAAAAGTAGCACACTTTAATTTATTTTGTATGTACTGTCATAAGAGTGGTGCTGTTATGACAGTGGCTGCTTACTGTAAATATGTTGAATTATACTTACAGTGTACTTGGATGTGTTTCTGACCACTAAAATAGCAAAGAAAAGTTTGTGTTACAAATAGATTAAATTAAATTAGTTTGTTTTCCTCCAAAAGGACTCATCAAACGTAAGTATTTAAGTCTTCTGGTAAGCCCTTTTGACAAATCATGAAACACATCTGCACAATGTGGCTCTAAAATAGAAACGCTGCCGACTGAGAGTAAAAAAAGTAAATATTGCAGGAACTACTTTTTTATATCATATCAACAGTTTACATCAAGCTTTATCAAGCGGTGTTTGGATATTTTGGTCATTTTAACAATGGACCAAATGACTTTCTGCAATTTGACACTGATAATTTATTGTAGCATGATTAGCTTTCAGCTTAGTGGTTCGACTGGTCTTATAAAGTGGAGGAATACCGAAGTAAACAAGCGTTCGCTCGAGATCTAAACACTGAGTAAGCCCTAGAGAGAGCAGACCTGGACTAAAATAGCAAGTGGCAATAAGTTTTGTACCTAACATTTGTGTAGTTTTTTTCACATCAGAATCCACAAGGCCATTGTGGAGGTGGAGAGAGGAGGACGCTGTCCAAGCTGCGTGTCATCTTGGACAATGTCTCCCACACCACTCCATGATGTGCTTGTCAGGCACAGGAGCTCATTCAGTGAACAGACTCATTCCCCCAAGATGCACCACAGAACGCCACAGGAAGTCATTTCCTGCCTGTGGCCATCAGACTTTACAACTCCTCCCACTGACGCACCACTACTCCTATTAACTGCACCAAACATTACATAAACCTGCTCATAATAACTTAAAATAATCTGGTTGTGCAATAACTTTGTTCCACACTCATCCGTGCAATAAGTTTATTAAAAAATAAAGTATTCTGATTCTCTTGATTCTGATTCAGAATCAGCTTTATGAGCCAGGTGTTTGTGCACATAAGGAATCTGACTCTATTTTTAAGATGCTCTCTCAGTACAGACACAGAAATACAAAAGCAAGGTCAACAGCTCCACAAGGCCGATGTACAAGTATGAATACTTTATGAAAAAAAGAAATAATAACAACAGTAACTTATAAACAGTGAGACAATAGTGCAATGTTAAATAAATATGACTATTGCAGCAGGTGCTTTTATATATGAGATTGCTGTGTTTGTGACTTGTCATAAACACAGAGCAGAGCAAGTTAGGTCACACTGAAACAGCACTGAAAGAAAAATGATTTTGTGCATATTTGGAAGTGTTCTAGTTTTAGAGTCTCATTTTTTATGGATTTTTATATTTTAAGTGAGGTCAGTTTCTTTACTTGGCTGACTTTTTAGAGATGAACTCAGTTCCTAAGTGATTTGATGTTGTTCAACAAGTTCTTAAATTGTATAATCTTGGGATATTTCCAAATCCTCCTTTAATCAGATTGTTTTAGACGTGTTTATGCCCTCTTCATATAATATTTTTATGTTGTTTTTACTTTGGTATGTTGCTTATGGGACCTACTCCTAGTCTGAGTTTGGACGTTTTTCTCTTTTGTGTAAACTTTATTGTTCAACTTAGTTCGTACGTGAGAGCAGATGCTGCTCTGATATGTCCGATAGCACAACTGGTTAATAAGCAGGTTTGGAATCAAAGAGGGTTTGTGATTAAAATCAGTTCTGCATCTTTTAAAGATTACGCAATGAATAACAAGCTTCAGATTTCAGATTAAAGGCTTTAGATTACCTAAGAATGTTTTTTTTTTTTGTACTCTATCCTCTAAAAAAGTAATGAAAAAAATTGAATTCTGCAACTCACTGTCTAATATTTACCATTGCTGAAAATGATGTACTAATAACAACAACAATTAGGCTGTAACTGAGAAATTATTAATTATAATGAACTTCATTAATTCCACATGACTTCATAATTAATCCATCATCATTGTTTACTACAAGCTTATAGAGATTTAATACTTTATGAATAAGCATCTTTAGAGGCAGAATCAAAGCAGTAAATTGCACATATAGGAAATATTTTGAAGGTTTGGATATACATTTCTGGAATATATACAGCACTTGAATATATACAGCACTTGAAGGTAGCAAATGCTGATAAATTTACACACTTGTTCGGAGATGTAGAAAACTACAGGGAACTAAAGTCACATTAAGTACATATTTTGGTGCAGAAACACAGGAATACAGTAGTTGAAAATTACATCTAAAAATAAGTTGAATCAGAAACAGTGCAGACTCTCACTCACAGTCTTCACTATATATTTAGGATTAGGAAGAGTCGGCTTCTCCCAGCAGAAGTGCCTAAAAAGGAGAGCAGACAGTGAACACAGATGCACAAAGTGCTTTGCCATGAACTGTCATGAAAATAAAGTTACCAGTATTAACATTTGCTCATCAATTTTGAAATATCTCTCTTCAAGCATGTGAAATACTTTAAGATAGCACACAACGCAAGTTTGTTGGATGAGTTATCAATATGTCTTCAGTGATAACTTATTTAAGTAAGGTGAAATTGGAGGATTCTGGTGCCCCTTTAAAACCAAATGTTTCATCTACATCACCTCTTGAAGTGCCTTGTGACACTCTGAGATTACTACAGCACTTACCTGTCAGAAAAGGAGCGTCTCTTTTTACCTTCTTATCAATGAACTTCAATATTTATTTACGCCTTCAAATGAAATGCTTACTTTGTGTATCGCTGTGTTGATATCGCAGTTAACAATGCAGTGATTGGTACCAACTCATGGTGTAAATCTTGTATTTTACAGGCTCCCAGAAGTACGGATCTCAGACAATGGGCCTTACGAATGTCACGTGGGCATCTACGACCGGGCAACGAGGGAGAAGGTTGTCCTGGCTTCAGGGAATGTTTTTCTTACTGTTATGTGTGAGTATCATCAGTTTACTATATCTGTATTTAAAGCCAAGGTCTTATCTTATCAGTATTCAGTGTATTTCTGGTTAAAATGGGATGCTGCAGTGCACAGAGAGGGACTGTTCAAAGGCAACAGGTTGGACATTAGGACAAAGGTTGAAAAGCTGGATTGGGGCAAACAAATTCTTGATCACTCAAAAAAGAGCAATTCTGATACAGTATGAGCTTTTATTGCCTTGCTTTAAGAGCCCATAATCAGTGTTTTTGTAATACCAGTGTATCAAGTGATGTGCATTATAGAGCATTATTGCAAGTTTTAGCCCAGTATTTATTTGACTCATCTGCAACTTTACTGTTTTGGTTCTCTGCCGTCTCCTGGAATCGTTTGAAACCGCGGCAGACAGCTTAAGACCTTGAAAAACACCAAACAAGCACCAAACAGCAGTCAGGCACAGTTAGCAATTAGCTGGTGAACATAGTGGAGTAGCATTTAGCATTTAGCTAAAGAGCCAGATATTTCCCTCAGGAGTTAGAGACCAAAAACAGAGCTACAAAAAAAAAAAAGTGTGAATATTGAACTTTCATTCACCAGATGTCCTTGAACATCACTCCAAATGAATTATAACATTACTCTGCTGAATGTGTGTGCAACAGTGATTTTATGCCGGTGTTGTCTTCGCAGCTCGTTTCTGCTGCCGCCAAGTGGCCCAAAAAAACAGTTATTGCAGGTTGAAGGAATGTAAATAGGTCAGATCTCCACAAGGACCTTTTTAAACACAAGAGGGTCTCTTTTAACGCGCTGCAAAACCTGCAAAGTGTGTTTATGTGCAAATAAAATCACCTGCACAGTCTCAACACCTAAATCCCGTTCTGTGATTTCCCCCTGTTCGTGGTACTGAGGCGGGAAAGACTCTAGCGCCTTCTTGTTGGGATTAAAACTAACGATTGATTAACTGGACTGTGCAAATATCAGTGATCAGTTGTTGAGAACGCCCATCAGCTCTGTCTTGCCGCGTGTCGAGGTCGTGCGCGAAAACGTGAGAAACGACACGCCGCTGGAATGGATGTCGGCCGAGGACTAAAACAAGCACTCCAGGCAACGAGTGGATTCATCACCCTCTCCCAACGAACACCAAAGATATTTTACACAGGGGGGATTTTTCAGATTGATACAGTATTTATTTCCATTATTATTTTTTTCTCCTCAGAGGCTACTTTTTTTTTTCATCCCGCTGTCACAATTGTCTGTATGACATCAAGAATTAATGAACATATTTCCTTGAAATTCTGTGAGTCCGCGGGCCTCGGGCTATGAAACAATTGATTAAATTTCAGTGGCAATCTGGATCTGGAATGTCTGCCATTACAGTGTTATTGCTTCTGTCAACTATGAACCGAACAGAAATAGACCCGATTCCAAATCCTGAGGGTGAGTTGGCAGGGTCAAGAAATTGATCCAACTGAAAATTCAAGTTGATAGGAATAATGTCTCTTTGCTCTAACGGCGAGTGTTGAGAGGTGGTGAGCGTTGGCGGGGTATGTGCTCCGTCTCGGTGCCCTCTGATTTTTCCAGGATTTGCATTTTTAGACAGAGCACATGCTTTGTTGTTCTTGCGCCGTGTATTTATTTGTCTATCTGCCCGTCAGCCGCGCGGGTTTGATTGGGATGGCTCTTCGCTTCCTTCCATTTACTTCAAACCTTATTGCCTCTGTCGTACAACCGCTATTACCATTTTTCAGCTGCCACGGTATCTCGTTCAATCACTAGAGGAGGTTGTGCGCCTGTAGCCTATTGCTCAGTCTGTGCTGTAATTATTGTATTTAAGTCCCCCTAACGACAGCTGCTTCGCTTGCCTCTGATGTATCAATTCCAGCAGCAAAGACATGCTGTTCTCCATGTGGTCCTATGGCTAATTAGCAATGGTGAAATTTTTCAGTGGAACACCAGCGAGAGAGACACTGTGTGACAATATGACTCCATTATCACATTTTGTGCCTTTGAGAACTTCCTAAGGTTTTAATGTTTCTTTTTTTGTGTTTAACTTAGACATTTCTTTGGTTTTAACTAAGCCCTTGACCCTCTGTTCTGTTCTTTTTTTCATGACCAATTGCATCCGTGTGCGAGCGCTTCTCCCGCGTGGACCTCGGTGAAAGGCTTTTTATCAATGGGAGGGGATTTACTCAGTTAACCGTTTCGTGTGGCAACGTTGGGTGGGAAAGAGTGAATGATGTAGGCGTGGGATAGCTGGAGCACCCTAACTCAGCTGGGTCTTAAATCACCACTCCACAAGAGAGGAAGAAGGATGGCCTCTGGCATTGTGGCTAATTGCCGTCTAAACTGAAACAGAATTATTCATAACCTATTAGTGTGTCAAGTTCAGTGGGAAGTAAAGAAAAAAGTAGAGAGGAGAAAGAAAGAAAATGAGAGGAAAAAAAAAGTTAATTAATAGGAAGCAGTACACGGCGAGTATTTTAATTTTTTAAAGGGCTTCATAAATAAGAATTATCATTTTAATGAATCCCCTGCCAAGAAATTCAATCATCCAGTTCTAAAAGGCTAAACCCTGAACTCTTGGTACCTCCACTACTGTCCTTCACTCTCTCTGGAAAGTTTGAAAAGTCTTTGCTTTTCTTCTTGCACTACATGAGCATATGTCGACTTTACAAGCTCAAATGTCTGCCATAGTCCTACTGTGATGACCAATTTAGCCCAAACTATATCGAATGATGAATAAAATGAGGCAAAAGCAAAGGCAATGCATCATGTACAGTACAGTAACAGTAACATTTACATGCTTGCAATGCCAAAATAAATGGGGGTATTCTGTTCTGTTTGTTAGTTTTAGAGATGTTTTTTTTTTTTTTTTTTTTTTAGGTACACTATATACCATATCCCCTGGACAATTGCATCGACAAGCTTTTATCTTGATAATGAGGAACATGAATAAGATGCAGTACCGAGATGTTCCCATAACTAGGGCACTTTATTATGTACCGTGTTAGCAAAATTCCATCCCTTAACCTGAATGAGCTGTAGTTGATGCCTCTCTGTGCCTGTAAATGTAATTATTGATGCATTACTGTGTGATTATTCACGATGAGGCGCTCCGTGGTCGCCAAAGTTCAGCATCAACATCTGAACTGAAAGGTTATGGATGAGAAGTTCAGTGCGAGAAAACGCTGAAATGAGTTGATGGACAGAATGCTTATTAGGGTATTGAATTTGCCGTCATATTTTCTGTCTCAGTCTGCAGAGGATACATTCAACAAGATGTAAATAGACGGTTGGTAGAGAACTGACAATGTAATGTAGTTTGGCCTTTTGACCTCTCTCTTCTCTGTTGTAGTTTCATTTAAGAGGGCTCAGCCGAATGACATCAAAGAACAAAACATTCGGGCCTTTGATGTGGAGATCAGAGATGTTAATGCCATTGTCATGTTGTCATGCAAACAAAATCATAAAAAAAACGGGAGGCAGCGCTTCATTAAGAAAGACTTGCATCATGTTCCAAGGTGACCATCGCCCATTGTAGTCGGCTATTAGTCTGCCAGAAAAATAAGCTTCGATATCTCACTCAACAAGATGTTCTTTTGCTTTGGTTTAACTTGTGTGTCAAAAACAGTAAAGCCCAGGTTTGTTATATCCATTACCCCCTTAGGCCAGTGTTACAGGAGTAAAACTGCACGTGTAGCTTTGGTAATGCCCATACAAATGTAGATTTACATGCAGCATTTTCAAACAGAATAAAGCTGCCTAGAGCAACACCAGTGCATGATAATGGACTGCAAAGGTTATTGGTTGCAAAGTCTTTTAAAGGCTTTAGCTGTGTAACTAAGTTGCATGAAATCTTACAAGAATATAATGTTCTTTCTTTGCTCAAATGGAAAAAAACAACAATGCAGTAAAGTGTAAGATATTTTAAAGTATAAAGTCTCATATCTTAGAAAAAAGCATGATCTGAGAACTTGATAGTCCTATGAATTTAAGCGTGGCTGTAGTGCAGTCACATCAACTTTAGCCAGGTTTTGCAATAAATCTCGAGTTGCTCGTCTTCAGCAGGTCGTGTTTTGTCAAGCACTTAATTTATGTCATTGTGTTTGAAGGTGTGGGCTTGAAAGACACATATTTTTTTTTAGCACGCATTTGTCAGCAAAAATAAGTGATGTTATTACAGTTTAATAGATTCAGTATTATTGTGATTTCCACACTTGAGGGATAGATTTCTAATCCATCACCAATCACATAAAATAGATATTTCACTCTGCAAACGCTGACATATCCATCCCTGTAAAGCTAAGGTCATAATTTCAGGCTTTGGTGGGTGAAAGAAATCAATACCTCTTTTCCCACTGGTAGAGATAGGGTCATTATTTGTTATTACCCAAAGTGTTTCCTATGCGACATTCCAGAGATTACAAGGAAAGGTTATTTGTCTCCTCAGAACGGAGTCTGACCTTGGGAAGTCGCCTTCTGGTTGATCGGCGCACAGTATCCGTGACATGTAAGGTTGTTGTGTTGTTGTCTGTATCAGATGACTGTCGGGTTACAACCTTCCTCTGGATGAATAACATCTTAATAGCCCTTGCGTTTGAACGTCATGTCACGTAATTCCAGAAATCCTCTCCGCTAACCTTTTGTAAAGCGTGAGGGTGTAATTTAAAGGATACCCTTCATGAGGCGGCAGGGCTGGTATTTATAACCCCCAGAAACAGAAATGAGCACTAAGGTGTAGAGGGACTAATTACCTTCTCATCCCATAAAACTGGGATTCGCTTCAATAATGGATGCCCAACTTTAATTAAGCGCTGTGTATATTTAGGCGCTCGTTTATAAATGGGTGGGATTAATGGCGTACGAGCCAAGCCCAAAGACAGCAACGCCTGCAGACACAGCAGTTCGGCGTACAAGCAGGAAGAGTTGAGGGACCGTGTGCGATCGAATGCACGCAAGTTTGCCTGAATGTGTGCGGAGAGGTTTGTTTTGGCGGTGGGGTTTGATGGATTGCCGGGGAGAGGCTGTTCCCTCTGTGTCCTGTACTCGTTTGAGAAGCGAGGAGAAGATCTTGGCCCGAATGGACACACAGAGTGACTCAACACAGTTGCCTAATTCTCAGCTCTCAGAAAGGATGCCAATTTTGTCAGACTCATCAGTTGTATTCTGAAGTGTTTGCCATGTCGTCTTTTCAGAGCGCCTCGGGTCACCGCGGGGGATTGTTCGAGAGTCCTTGATGTGATTCTCAATTACTCTCTCATTTTTTCCTCTGTGTCACCTTCCTGCTCATCACACTTAATGTTCTACAGTGTGCGATCAGCATCACAACCTGTTCAAGTGATTTTGTTCCAAAATGTCTCATGTGGAAGACAACAACACTGTGTCAGCCTTCTTTTTTTTGTATCTTGTACATAATTAACTGTACAGACTTTCCTCTGAGATTATATTATCTAGATTTTTTTTTTTTTTTAAGGAATGCTCTGTAGCCTTCCTTCTGCTTATGACTACTTCCCACTATCACAATTCAGTTTTCCGGACCGGGAGCGGCTTACAGCGCCAATAAAACATGGTAGCTTGGAGCCCATTGAAGTAAAAAAAAAACAAAAAAAACAGAATGAAATGAATTCAAAGAGCGGATGAATTATTAAATGTCTGTCTTTGAGCTCAACCCCGGAGTGATAATTGAGGCAAAAATAAACAACCCATGGGCTTCCTCAAGGATTTCTCAGCCCAACATTGAACTGGGTAGTCTGCAAATCGCTTAGTCTATGCTAAAGAATTTCTGTCTGATTTTTGTCTTCCTTCCAGGCTGATTTTTGTCAGAAAATTGCCTGTTTCCCTTTACTTGATGTTACTTTTTTTTGTTTTTTTTTTAAAAACCCACTGGATTTTAGGATCTTTCATCAATGTAACTGCGAAACCTTCATCAGACAAACTGTGAAATTCATTGCTGCCATCTTGCTACAATTAGCCTCAGCTGGGTTGTGGCATAAACTTGCAATCATATTTGCTGCCATACTGTATCTCATTTGAAGCTGCATTAACAACAAGCCATTTTACCCTCTAGCTCATTCAGTGCCTCATTCAGTCGACATTCACCAGGCACTCATCAGCGGGACGGCCGATGTGCGCCAAGTCTGTAGCCTCATGAGTAAGCCTGTTTTCATACCCGCAGATTTCACACAGCAAACAAAAAACAACCATCTGACAGTTGCATCATATGGTGTGCTTATATTATGTCCACTAAAAAGCTCCAGGAAACAATATTTTGCCCCGAGATACTGTTTATCTGGTAGGACTTGGATTCACTGTATGCATCCTTAGAAACAAGTGCCATGTGCTAAATTTAAAATACCATGTAAAATTGTACCATGACAACTGTTATTCAATGGTACACTTTCTGTAGCATGGCCAGTACTGTCAGTACTGTTGTCAGTAGGAAAGTGCTAGTGGATTGGCTACTACCATGGTCCATTACTTGTACAATGCTAAAATTAAAAATATCATTCATTTTCAGTGTGATACCATGGTACTTTTTTTTTTTATAAAGATAGGCTGTTATTGTGCACTGATTAATTGCATTTGGTTGCATGGCACTATACAGCAGTTAAAATGAGCAAAGTAGCTGTCATCAAGAATAGCCAGATTACTATCAAATCTTAAATCAAATATAAATATGTGTGTGTATATATATTCGAGAAAGGATGGCATGCATCACTGCTAGCTTGGCTGTGACATGCATCAAGCCAGCATAATGAGTCCGTATTGTATGTACCGTAATTATGTAATTATATTAGACACAATTCAACCATATGAGACGTATTATTATTTTGTTTTAATGCAGACCGAAAAATGTCCCTTTTTGTTTTTATTTTATGCATTTAAGCCCAAATATGGTGCCTTTATCAGCATCTGGTATTGTCAACAGCCAAGTAGAACACTATGCTCGGTATATCATCCATTTTTCCTCTCCTCACTACACCCACTTAATGGCAAGAGACCCTGCAGGCACATTAAAAGTTTGGCTTCTCATTTTAAATGTAGGCATGTCCTGAGTAGACCCTGCTGCTTCCACCACCATATGGCACTATTGTTAAAGAGCACAAATTAGGGCTGTGCTGAGTATACTAGGCTGCTGAAATAAACAAATACCATTTTCCTCTGCGTGACATCAAGGGATGTTTATTACACCCCCTAAAAACGCAGCATCTCCTGCCTGTCATGCATTAATCATTTAGGAATGCTCCTCCCCAAATATATAATCCCAGCCATGGCAGAGCAGCAGCAGCAGTGGAGGACACCATGCAAAGATCCCTCTTTGCTCTGCAGTGTCTCTTCTATACATACTGTTATTCCTGATACACAAAGTTGTAGAATTGTCAGTGACATGGAGACACTGTTTTTGACAAGAAGAAACTTTCCGCAAATCAGCATTTTTTATTTTTATTTTTTTCAAAGCAGCAACACTAAAACACAGAGGTACACATCTTCAAATAGCTCCAACAGTCTTTAAACCATCACTTAAGAATAACCTTGTGATGTCTTTTACGGTGCAGCCCTTTCTTGTTTTCTTGGGTAGCGCTCCTTCCTTCATCCTGAGACGTGCATGCCTGATATTGAACACAGTGCCTCCCCTGATGTCTCCTTGTGGTTCTCTGTGTGCTGTGAAGTGTAGGCTTCATTCCTTGTGGCGCAGTCTCCCTCACTCCCTTCACTCCCCCTCACTAAGGATGTCTTCATCACTTGCTGCGCTCCGCTCCCCACCAAGGTCCCTCCTTTTGAGCGTGGTTGACTGAGGAGGCGACAGAGGAGAAACAGCTTCGCCTCCCCAGAGACGAGCGGATGATTGTACCAAAGGATGATAAAAAAAAAAAACTCTTTGTCTCTCTACCTTTTACCTCAATATCACCTTGCTTGATAAGTCTCCTTTCCTACGAAGTGATCCCCCTAAAAATAGTTTCTGGCTTCACAGGGTTTTTTTTTTTTTTTTTTTTTGAGCAAGTTTGACAAAACTTATCAGACGGTGTTATCTTTTTCCCTGTAAATGAATCGATTCCTTCACTTAAGGAGGTTATGTCTAGTATTTTAAATTTAATCCATTTCTCAAGAGACTAACCCAAGGGCATCTGTAACTTGAAAAAGGTCAACTAAAAAGAGCCAGACAGGATGAAAAGAGCCGGAATGGCTCCCTAGTTTGTAATATCATTCCAGCCCCGTGGAGTGAGTGTATGATTTGATTTATTTTTAGCAAGGCCCAATGAGATGGTAAGAGTCTTTTGTAACTACAGGGAAATATACAGATGTGAGATCACCTGTCTGTCATTTATTGCCCATTTGCTTTCCTCTCGTAACGTTTATTTTGTGATGAATTTTCTTTAAGTATTTGCGCCCACAGTCTGTCTCCTGTGTGCTCTCTATCAAAATATTTCATTATGTCGACTACCTTAAAACTGTTTTGATGCATAGCTCACCGGAGGGAATCTAGCATAATATGAAGGCCCTCAAAAAAACACAAAGCCGATGAGTTTTTCAATTTCTTTTTAGACTTTCCCGACAACATATTGACAAGAAAAGATAATGATGACATTTTCTTCCCAAAGAGGCTGCATTTATGCTATTTGGAAAAACCATACCCAATGTGGTTGAAAGCCTTGAAAGACAACGCTTCTCTTGATAAGTGTAGTGTGACTATGTGACTGGCTGTTTTTTTAACACATTGTCTGTTTTTGTAGAGGTATAAAAGACCCTCTATGACCTTGTATTTTTCCAGTCACGTTGCCTTGGAATTTATTTAGAACGCCTCTGCTTATCATCTTTTGAATAGATTTTATCATTGTCTCATTATGTGAATGCTGCTTTTAAATGTTAATAAACAGATTTTTTTTTTTTTTTATTTTCAAATCGAGCAGGCATCTCCCCCTCACAAATGAGGTTTGTGAATGTCATTTAGTTTTAGCTGATCTTTCCTGTGTCAAATTTGGAGGGTGGAAAGTGGCAGATATTTCCAAAAGTGATGCTGAGTACCTTTCACTGTGGTCTTAGCTCTTTGAGATTTGACACTCATCTTCGCTGCTGCACAAAAGGACTGTGAGACAGGCGATAAATTTATGGGGATAGAAGAAATACAGGTTTAGGAGCCCCTGAAAGCAGCCTGTGGGCATGGATCGAATGGATTTCTTCTCAGTGTGCCCATTTTTTAAACTTGAATAGGAATCAGAGGAGGGGAAGCTGAAGGGAAAATTGAAATGGGAAATTCATATTATATTGGGACCCTTATTCTGTCCTGTCGAAGTTCACCAAATTAGTGGCAGGTAAGGTTGTCTGCATTAATTGTGTAAATGTGTGATCTGAAATAGTCCCGCTGGGGTTGTGAGATTTGTAATAATGCCTTTGGAGAGGTGCTCTCACATGTTCAGCCTGAAGACTAGGGTATAAGGGACCTGACCTGTTAATGAATTTATTAGAAGCTATAACCTACATTGGTACATGGGCAGGTCTGTCCAAAATAGACTGTTTCAAATGGTGTTTTTGGCTTAATTGCAAATTTACAAAGGCTTTCTAAAAATAATTTAATTGAGGTTGAGGAACTTACAGATTCAGGTATTTCAAAGGGCAAAAAAACAGAGCCCATCTTGATAAATATAGAAATGAAAGTGAAATCTTGTGAAATGTGACAGCTTTAGAAGAGCCAAATGCCAGCTTGATGATTCTGCTTTTAGGAATTAACCACTAATTGGCACACTCTAGTTATCTCCACTTTCTTTCTATCCCACTTCTCGTACTTCTTATTATTTTAGTAGCAGTAATTGTACCACTGGGAGCTCTTTCACAGTTTGCCTTCTTGAGGTGAAAACCATTCGTTTGAGGGTTTTATATAGGATAGCCTTTTCTCTTGTGACATTTTTAAGTCCACTGATTGAAATTCCACAACCAAATCCCAAGACAAAATGAATGAAATATGTTCAGACCATACTGTTTTGTTATGTTACTTTCAGCTTGACACCAAAATTGTCATTTATCACACATATAACTGCATTTCAGTTTGTTATATGATGTGGTTAGCTCTGGATGGGGAAGTCTGGTGTGTTCGGTACAGTTGTCTGCATCACAGGAGCAGCTTCCTTACAGCTGCTAGAAATGGAAGATAGACTGTTTATGGAAATGTAGTCATGCAATCCATCTCTTTCCCTATATTTACTGCGCCGCTGTGTGTGCTTCCTCTACAAGAAAGCTGCTCCCATGCTGTGGAAAACTGAACTTAATTGACTGCTGTCTCAACCGCACTAGACCTCACAGTCAGTGTCACAGCACAGTACGGAGGGAAGGTAATGGAAGCAAATCAATAGTCAATTAAAAAATGTATATCCTGTAATATTTCTATTCAAAAGAGAGCGTGCAGGAGGACACGGAAGTCAAAGCCTCACTATCGGAGAAGCTTTATATTCATACAGAGCCAAGATCAAAAAAGCTCACCTGCCAAAGTGGCCGGTGGAATTGACACAGCGGATGCCAAGTTTTAGCCCCATATTTGGCGGGCTGGCGAATGTTAATTTCAAGCCCCGGTGGCACGACATGTGGCACTGGCATGGGCTGTAGTGTGCAGGTGTTGCCCGTGTGGGAGCATAAAGATCTAAAATCTGGTTCCAAAATTAGATTTCCAACTACTGTAGTAATACCTGTTCTTCAAAATGATTTCTTGAGAGAGATAGAAATCGGCAAGGACATTCTGGTATTGTGCTGATAACATATGTAAATGCAATACTCGTAAGATAAATGTTATCTTCTGTATACTGGGTAGAAAAAAGCAAGACTAAAAAGGTAAATTTATTAATGTTAAAGCAGATCTGTCCTCAGATACAGATAGACACTATTCCAGATTTCAATCTATAACTACAGAATGCAGCTTCAGAAGAGGAGATGCTGAATCTGAGGACTCTATCACTTTGTCTTGGCGGCACATCAGTGATATATTCAGGGATAAGTCCATTTATAGATTAATAGACACATTAATAGACAAAACACCGGGATCTTAAAAATCTATACTAAGACTAATTGGAGTTCAATCAAGGAGCAAGTGCAGACTTTAGAACAGGATTGATGTCAGCTCTTTTCTTTGTTCCAGTTAAAACCTTAGTGGTAGCACTCTGGACGACCTTTAGTGATTTATAGACATTTTGAGGTAAGAGCAATTTTTTGTACGTTGTGAAAACAGAATGGATGATTTCTGTAGTTTGGGGTTAAAGAAAAAAACCCTGGCCTAAATGATACAATGGTGTTTCTGAATGTCCTTACTTGCCACTTGGATCCAAATAAATGCTAAGACCTAATAGTGAAATGTGTTGAGATAATGTAGTCAGTTGTGAGCGCTGACTCTCTTCTTGCCCTCTTGGACCAATAAACTTGGTTCTCACATGTTTTCACTGATCAGTTTGAGGAAGTTCTAGGTCAACTACACATTGTATCAGATGTATTTTTAAAGTGTGGAAAAATGACTATCACCATAGGCATCAAAACCCCTTTAAGGTTTGATGTCATCAGCATAGAATAAAACTGTGTGGAGGAAAACTATCAAATCACAGTCTTCACTGTGATGTTCAATAAGTGTTGAATAAGATATTGATAGTGTCAGCGCTCATGAGGGGGTTGGGGTCAACAAGCCTAGAAGATAGCAGGAAACTTGAGAAATGGACAAAACCCTGTATTCAGTTGAATACCTTGAAGTCAATATACTTAATGGATGCCTTAGGCATTCAACTTGAATTGCCACTGTATACCTGAGAAATGAAAGTACGCAGGCAACACAGCAGAAATGTTCAGCATTCAAACACTTAAGTCATACATCCTCATTAAGTCCTCATTATTACATGCATGTCATCTGTTGATGTGGAATCGTATGCTTCCCAGTCGACAAGGTAGCAAGATTGACCAGATTATACCAAAGAGGTGAAGCAACATAATTTATTCACACCAGTCAACTCTAAAGTTGAGAAACGAATCTCAGTGACCAATCTAAATTCACATATGTGTAATAATGGTAAAATCTTGAGTATGTATTGAGTATTGAATGATTACATTGACTCTTGTCTGTGCTCCCACGTGGACAGATTCTGAATTACTTGTAACTCAGGAACACTGAATTGACAGGCCTACTGGAGCTTGTTTCTCGCCTGCAGTCAAACTTCAACTGATGGAGTCAGGCTCTTTCACTAAATGATGCAATCTTTAAATTTGTGAGAATGATCGGAGCTTGCTTGCTAGGAGCTATGTGTTAATAAACCAGTTCTGTATTATTAAGAGGGATATGCTGGGTATTACGGGCACTGCCATATTAGACTTAGAGGTTGATGAAATATGCGCTGTTTTTGGTTAAGGAATTAGTAAAGATTTAAGATCTTGAGGTAGCCTCATTCTCTCTTCTGATCTTGGATAATTCAGTCTGTTGCAAAGTAAATTGTTGAGGTGGCTGTGGGCCAAAATCAGGTTTGATTTTGAAAAAACTGATACAAAATCTTGATGTGGGTTGGTGGACAGTGGAAAATCTGTATTTCAAAACCGAAATAACAAACAAGCCATCAAATATCCCTCTGCAGGAACTGGACTGCTTGATACCACAAAATCAGTTGAGGCAATTTCTTGAATAATGCATTCTTGAGGATCCCCTCATAATCTCATTATGTGAGCAGTGGTGAAATGCTGAAACACACAAAAAAAAAGTTAATACACTGTATTGATAATTTTTTTCCTGAACATGGAAAGCAAATATCGTTTTGAAATGCTCGATATCTAACATTTCATGAGGTGCTAGAACGAAAGCTTGCAATGGAGCTGAGACTCCACCTAAATCAAATTATGCCATAATGGAAAGTAGGTGCTGAGATATCTTGCAACCTCATGTGTGCCAAAGTCAATATGTTTGTCAGATTGCCCCTGAACAAGTAACATTGCTCCATAAATGATTCCTTGTTCCATATAATGAAGACTTTCAGCTGGCTCTTGCTGCTGGCTGTGACTTTGCCCGGGAGCCTAATCTCACTTGTTCTATCCTATTGTGACTGAATAACTGTAGAATAGAAACAGGCTTCACAACCTGACTTACAATTATCGTTGGACTGTTTCTGTCAGGACACAAGAGGTTGTCTCTGCCCCGTGTTTCTGTTCTGCCGATTATGAAGACAAACAAAACCAGATTTGCAGTTGAAATTATGTTTTTTCCTTCTAAAGGCTGACAAAATGTCTATTTTTACTCCTATTTCAGCGAATAGTTCGATTTCAATTTTAAATCAACACGCTCTGATACAGCTCACCTTGCGTTCAAATTTAGAAGGCCACAGAGAGTACATATTGCCGTCTTTTTTATAAACAGTACAGCACATTGTAACCTAACAAAAGCCATGAAGAAGGATAGCTGCGATCATGAAAGAGGCATTAAATATTCCAAAAAAACATTCAAGGTGTGATTTTATCTAGAAATGTATTACACCTAAGATAAATTGGCAGGCCCCATACACCAGTTCTGGGACCATGATGCTAATTGTATCATCATATTGCACTAATCCATTTGCTACTATTATCCTGAGAGCTTTGAGCAGTCTGTAGTAAAACATATTCCTGAGATGTTATTGAACCTATTTGAACAACAGATTTTTTTATATGATGATCATATTAGCAGTGTTTTCATTTTTATTTTTTCCTTTCCAATATGAAAGCACTGAAGGTCACCACTCCATTATCCAGTATTTGTTGCATATTATTGCTTTGGTGGGACCCTTTACACACGTGGTCCATGTACATATGTACTTTGACATCACTCACTGGGTTGTGGTCACAGGTGTGTCATGCTTGGATGCTTGCTTATTCTGATTCTGAACCAACAGAGAGCAGTGCAGCAGCAGCTATCTGCCTTATGTGTCTCTTTTTGAATCCACTGTTTAATCCTTCATTTAAATTTTCACACGAGGAACCATGAATCACTGTCATCTTTTTGACGAATTTGCCCTTGAATTTTCCAGGCTCTTTGTAGAGCTATATTATTAATGCCCGGACTAGTTATACATGTGACATCAACATGATAATACTGTGAGCCTGAAAGAAACAAGAGCTTGCACACCCCTAATCTCAACCATTTGGGGCTCTAATGAATCAGCTTCAGTCTCTTTACAAGAGATTTGCTTTTGGAGAAAACACTTCATGAATCCGTCATTGCTGTGACTCCAGTGTGTTTTATGTAGAAGTTTCCGTCAATGCCATGTTAGAGTAGAAATGTGAGCTGGCAGTGGTTTGATGGGTCGCTCTGCCCATCACTGTAAATGAACTCCTCTCAAAGCACTTAATTTGCCACTTTCAATTATCATAATAGTGTAATATTCTTTGACAGATAAGATATGGATGCTTGAGCATCAGTTTTGCGGTTGAGTGACTTTAGAAAATGTTGTGCGTCTTCAGCACTGGGTTGAATTGCAAATAAATAATCTCAACATTAACAAAACCCTCAGTTTTTCCCTGACACAGACATTATAAAAATGTGAGTGCTTTGCATATGCGCGTCTGTCAAGAAAATTGTGAACTGAGCTTGAACTTTCCTGGTGAGACAGTACAGTGCCAGTTGTCGTACTATGACAGACTTTTTTTTTTTTTTTTTTTTTTTTTTGCATTGAGTAGCACACGTCATTGCTATTTAAGCTTCAGTTTGGTTTAGAACAAAAATCCTCACAATCCTCTCTAGATTACCAGGAATCTGGGCACTAAATCCAACAATTTCTGTGGTTTTTACATGTAAAACAGCTCATTTAAAGCTCCAGCAAGAAATATGGATTAGTTTGTCACGAGCAGGCATGTTTCCTAATCTGAGCTTGATTAAAGAATCATAAACCATTCGAAATTATTCCATACTAGAAAGTGCTGCTGCTTGCTTTTTCTACTGTAGTTTTGAGACAGCAAAAATGCCAGAATCTTGGAACTTGGTGCAGGCTATGAAATGTACCATTTCAAAGTTTGAGGTTGACCTTGTCCAGATTCTGTAAGAAAGCTTTTAACACATTTTAAAAATATTACTCAAAAAGATCATGTTTTATAAAGATCTAGTTTATTTCATAGATTTTACTTTTAATCATCATGTCAATGCTTTGCCGTTATAATTTTTTAACACAAATAATATAAAAAAATGTTAAGTTGAGAACAAATGTGGATTAAGATGAAGAAGAAGATATAATACAGAGGAATATAATATACAGAAGAGTATAATATAGAGATTGTTAGAGAAAGAGAATTCATAGTATGAGGATTGTGTTATCTTCAAAACAAGGTCATGTCAGTAAATTTGGTTATTTCTGTCTCACTCACACTGATTACAAGTGGAAAGATGAAATACTCATGTTCCATTAATTATTTGTGTGTGCAAAATGAATGAAATGAAGATTATGATATTAGGTTTTTTTTGTGGTCCGATTGATTAACATGGATGACCAAGTAGAAGACCCCTGATTACATTAATTAATTATTTTCTGCTGAAATAAAATGTGAAGCAGAGAATATATTTAATTGAAAACTGTAAATGTGCTGCCTGATACAGTTTTATACATGAAGAGATATCCGTTATACTGAAGGTATCTCCATCTCTTTTCTTAAATATCTGACATCCTTGGAAATCAGGGATACTTAAAAATAAAAAATTATATATATATATATATATATATATATATATATATATATATATATATATATATATATATATATACAATATACATAAAATAAATAATAAAAAATAATACAATATAGATATTTCAGGACCAGTGGGTTGTTAGGTTAGCTACTTGAGTTACCACTTTAGTTGAAAGAACAGCCGACTTCTCATTTCCCACTGCTGGCCTCTCAGTTACCAGTGCTGCTGTTTCATTTGCCAGATCAGTAAGTGGCTTTGGCAAGGATGTAGCCCCTGCTGACTTCTCAGTAGTCTTAATTTTGACCCTTTCCCTGTGTAATAGCCCAGAGCACCGAAAGTGCTTGCTCTACCCTTGCCAGCATACTGACAGATACTGCCATGTATAAAATTAAACACATGCATGTACAGTATATGAAAAAGGAATACAGGAGTCTAAAAACACATGCACACATTCATACAAAATCCAGTCACATGCAAATACAAACACACGTGAGCAGACCAAACTCTGAGCTGAATCAGGGCAATTTCCAGAGTAGATCAGAGCAATCTGGTCATCCTAATTACGGCGTGCTGTATGGGAAAGTGGCGAGGTCCTCGAGGAGAACTGTAATCAAAACTTCAGCAGCAGGGTGCTGCGATGAAGTGGCTCTCTACACGTGCAGTTAATATGAAGGCATGAAATTGCAAATTCATGACCCTTGAATGCACCAGGCTTGAGGTCATGCCTGGTCTTTTTCTGTCTCTATGCCTTCTCATATTGAGAGGAACATTGCAGAGGTCTTTACCTGCCAGGGAATATTGGGATCTGGATCATTATACAGAGAATCTGAAGCAGCAGCTGCAGAACAGCATGGCACAATTGCTTAACCTGCCTTTAACTGAGGCCACAACACATAAATCAAACAGCAGACCGCGACTTTATAGTTCATCCCATTTTTTGTCCTCATTTTACTTTGGATTTACTACATAGTGTATAGCTGAATGTTATATTACATAGCACTATTATTGTGGATAGACAATGCAGGCACAAAACGGTGCATGCGTAGACTCTTAACAAGGCTTTTATTTTGTCATTGTCACTCTCATAAGCGCTTCACACATTTCTCTGCCAGTGTTACAATGCCGGTCAATTCAATGACTGTCATCACCCTTGGAATGTCAATGAAATTTCTAACTAGTTAAGCAATTAAAGGCATCCTTGAAACAAAACTCAGCATGTCTTGAAGCAAAAGTTTCATATTTAATTGCCGACGTTTGCCAATCTGCTGAGTGTGAAGTAGCTCAAGTAGAAAATGGGATTTCTGGCTGCAGTTATGTGACAGAATTAGCTGCCATGGGATGTTATGACAAATTCTCTGAACTGCCATGTTCAAAGATCCAAAAGTTGAAAAAAAAAAAAAAGAGAAATATGAGCTGGGAACAATTCATCAGTATAGTGAGAAATGCCAAAATATATGTACTTTGGTGTTAAAACATATCCAGCACTGGCTATAGGGTAACATTTTAAGTGCATCAATTAATGGTAAAAAAAAAAGTTTTGAAATGAAAAGCTAAACAGGTTTCGTAATGGCACACTGGGATGTCAGTCGTCATTCCTGGTTTGAAAAGAGCTGCTGCACCACAAGTGTTCAATTTATTTTGGAAATGAAAGCTGTTTTTGCTCCCTGTGTAAATCTAATATTTTCAATGGCCAAAGTCAGAACCAGCGCATCCATGAATATTTAGGAATTTCAGACGCAATAAGTCACTGTGAAGTAATAAAATGTCATTTCCATGCTAATGGTGGATTTACATTTGTATCACATGTAGAAAATGACAGGATCTTAAAAGCTCTATGACAATTTATTACGATATTTATTTGCTCATTTATTCATTCACACATCTTTCTTTTTATTTTTAATTATATCTATATTATATATTATTTTTTAATTATCTCCCAGGTGTAAAAGGAATGCTTTTATTTTTCTTCTAGGGAAGGGAAACTTATTCATTCATATCCTGGACTGTTTGACAAAGTATTTTTCATCAAACCTTTCCTGAGTATAATGCACTGTAAATAGGATGTATTTATCTTGAGCTTCTGATTTGAATCGTTTGTAGTGCTTCATGTAATCGCCCGTGACACAAGCAAACAAACAAAAAGATAAGATAAACAAAACAGTTGTATGACGAGACAAAGCAGAGGAGAGTGCTTGGATCAGCATGCTAGGCTCGGTCCTTTGAGAAATTAAATCAACTTCTTGGGTTGTGGATTTTATACTTTGTGCGGAGGAGAGTAAATGTCAGTCAAAATATTTGCCGGGCCCAGTAAATATTGATAGATGCACCACGGTAATGAAGTTGAGGAAGGAAATACAGGTGCACCAAGTATTCCTATTTCAATGGACATGACAGAATATGGGCAATCCAAGCACCAGGGCGGGGTTATGATATTTCACCACAGAAAAATCTCCGTCCTTCCCATTTAGTGATTCCTAATACAATGTTTTCTTAAAATAAACAGCAGAAATCAAATTAAAAAGCAATTAAACTAGTGGCATATAGGAATTAAAATGAATTGCCTAAGATCAAAAGTGTGATTATTTGAAACAATTAGAGCCCCTGAGAACTTGTTTTCATAAAAGATTCATGAATAGGTAAGGACCAATCAAAATGAAATCAGCCTAGGTGGTATTCACTTCAGGAGTTTGAACTCTCAGAAGCTCAGCTAGTCTGTTCATTGGAAAGTGAATCGAAAATTGAGCGAATATTTGTACACCTGAGATGAATGTGAATTTGTGCTGAGACTGGACACGTCGGATCCATGTCTGCTTCTGATCTGCGGCAACCGTGGTGATTTTACAAGCAAGAGTAAACTAAATTCTAGGACTAAATGTGCAGAAATAACAAAATAATGCTGAAATTGTAAATAAACCATATTAATCCATCACTCCACAGCCAGTAGATGCATTTAAATCAGCATCTGAAATGAACACACTGACTCAGTGGAGTGATTCTTACAGTGTCTGTGATCCAGATGATGTATACTGTATATGCACTGTATGACCTTCCCCTTCAGTTTGTTTCTGTCCTGCAGCCATCGGAAGGCCGAAGGGACAGATGTGTTGACAAATCTGAAGCCTCCGATTTGAGAAGTGACACACACCAGAGCGTAGCACCATCACGCAATGACAGTCGTCGTGTTTACCTTCATTAAATCATGCAAATGATGGCAGGCTGCTACGAAGCAACCCGATATAATTCTGCATGCGTCCGACCGGTCGGTTATGAGTCTGTATTCTGTTGTTCGTGCAGGATTACAGGAGATTATCAACCATGCGTGTCATTGTATTTTTAGCAAAAAGTGACATTTGACATTTTATTCTTCAAATGTACAATGGTGAGTTGTGTCACATTTTATGATATCATGTGATCATTTATGACGCGAGATGCAGTAGAATTAAAACATATTGGATTGATGCCGTAACATAAACGCATTCGTCACATTTTTTTTTTAATTATTATGTATTTCTATCATCATTGCACAACTTAAAAATAATAATAATAAAAAAAACACCATCTGCCTTTGACTGCAGATTTGCAAAGCTGTGTGCGTTCACATCGTGCCGATCTGCGCCGTCCAGACAACAATGATTTCCTGGAGAAGCGTCTTTTCCATTTGTTAGGCTGCTGTTATCATGCCTCCCCATGATTCGAGGAGTGATGAGTCCACTGATGTGACTGGCCCGGAGTGTATTTATTAATCACTACACCCTCTGATTTGTATTCCCTCTTGCATTTTGTGCAGCTGCATATATATATATATATACGAACCAAAATAGCAGGCTTACTCTGAGATACCCATGCAGTCCATCAGGCGTCAGGCCCTACAGTATAAAGCCTTCAAAGCACAAATCTGGTAGCCGCAATCTTTTTTTTTTTTATTCATAAATCATTTTTAATTAATTATTTTCTGGTGCAATTCTGTTAAATATAAAATGCAGACTCTGTCTGGTTCTAATGAAGAATAATTCTGCAATTCTGTTGTAGTTTGAGCATCAAGAATCATTCTTCCCATAGCAGAGGGCAACGAATACAATAAGTCACATATTCCAGATTTACAATGCATCTACTTTTAAGTAACAGTAGAGTTGTATCATAAGGGTATCCAGCTCAGTGCACAGCCACTGCCACATGCCTTCTGAAGGACTCTGTACATCAATATGTTCTATATTACTCTCACGATTTGTCATATGCTACAATGGTACCATAAGTGTTGGGTTAGGGTTAGAGCATGAAGAGCTTTTATGTGTTCACACTCTAATGAACACTGTGGAAACATGCCATCAGCTAAAAGTTCACATTCATTTTCGGACTGGATTACTCACCAGAAAGAACCCATCAATCAAGTGCAACACAAGGGACATTATTCACACTTGATAAACCTTTTTCATCCCTTTAATGTGTGAAGTTAGATGCTTCAAACATCCCGTTCTGCCCGTGTCCCTTAAGAACGGACGAACCGACAGTATGGAGAACACACTCTGCATTTTTTTTTCTTTTTTGTCAAAAAAAAAGGAACCCGCTGTTGACTTATTCCTGACCCAGGTTTAAGTCCTTGACATGGAGCTGTCTTTGCTTGCTGTCTGCGCAGGGAATAGGCTGAATATAATAAGATAAGATAAGATAGACTTTATTAATCCCACATTGGACAATTGCCCTTGTTAAAGCAGCTCAATAGTGAAAGAAATCTGAAAAGAAATACAAAAAATAGATATAGAAGATAGAAATGACAATTAGTGATGGTTTAAATGGCACCAGCCAGTTGTACAAAAGGCAAACAATGGTGAGGCTAAATTTGATTATTTGGCTCTGGGTTTTTGAAGTTTCTCATTTAAGAGCCTGCAAGAAATGCCCAAGATTGCCCATCACTACAAGTGTGCCCAACAAGTGTACAAATTATTTAGTCAGGTTATCTCCAACTTTCCATGATTTGGGTTGTGGACCATTCATTAGAGGCAAAAAAATAGTAGTTTAAATAAATAGTTAGTAATATATAATATAATAGTAAAAAAGACACTGCATCGAAATGGCTTATTAGGGCACGGGAAGGTCTATATTAGATGCTGTGAAGTGAAGTGAAACAAAACTATGTCAAATATCAAAAAGCAGAAATGTTTTCTTTTTTCATGTGTGCATGTAGAATCACTGTAATAAAGCCACATGAGTTTGTGGGTGATTGGTGCAATATGGCTCCTGGGCACTTTTTCAGTGAATGGTGATATTTTGTTTGGCAGGATTTATAACCAAAACCGGTAGGGAACCAAGCGCTAATGCCCAGATGGAGCTTGTTTGAGTTTGTTAAAAGTTGAAGTTTGTGAAGGAAGTGTTGGCTGCTAAAACAAGGTAAAATAAAACAGGACAGAAGTGTGAAAGTCACAATAACCAAGAAAGTTAAAGTCTGATTTACACCCTATCCAAAATTTTACAAAGATATTTTAACATGACTACAGTGACTCTTTTATTCTTTAAATAAAATATTTGACATCTTCTATGGGCCGCGAGATTGAGAACATACTAATGCTGCAGCAGCTGTTACTTTTTTTTAGGCCTGTTTTAAGCATTTACTATTCAGCAGCACTCCATTTCACAAAAAATAAGATTTAAAGAAGATGCACTTTTAAACACATAAATGTATGCATGGATGTCCAAGTCTGCATCCTGCAATCAGTTGGAAGAGCTTTTGAGATGTCATGACAACATTTTAATATGTTGAGAACAACTTGATTTGAACTTAATATTTGAATTTATCAGATAAACACTTGAATCATTTCTCACACAACAAAACGTGCGAGACACTGTGTAAAAACACATATTTGAAACACTGAACTTTTATTAAGTGCATGTGTGCTTCAAAATACTAAATGTTTCAAAGTACGACACAATGTTTGGTGGCGATCACCTGCCATTCAAAACGCAATGAATAACTGGGGATGAGATCTTTGCCTTGTAAATTCTTTGTTTGGTGACTCACTGTCAGGTCTTCTCAGGGGATTTAAATAGGTGAGATTCATGCAGTATGCATTTAGAGGTGTGAATAATGGTCAGACACTGCATTCACCTTGAAAAGACAGATATCACACATGTAACACATTACAGAAATGTGAGGATAACTGGCCGCATTCGGTAAAATGCACCAACAACACAGTATAAAAACACTTTCTGTGATCAGGATATTATATTGATATGATGAACTTGTCATTAATCCTGAGCTAGATGGAGCATGCTGTACACAGTGAGGTTACACTAATATTTTATGTGTACTGTTATGTATTTTTCCTACAACAAACCTGTGGACGATATGAACGTGTATTTCCTCTTAGCAGTGTATTTATCATTCACTTCACTTTATTTCATGCAGAAAATGATTTTTCCAAAACATCTATGATGAGAGAGTCTAAAATGGATATATATATAATGTCAGTTAATGGTGGCTTTGATATGTGTTTATTAGCCGGGGAAATTATTGTTTTGGTGCTGTGTGCCAGAGCGATGGCAATTTTAGTGTTTGTATCTGAATAGCAAGCGGACCCCTCTCAAATGGTTTAGGAGCATTCTGGCTAAAATTGCAGCTTTTTTTGGGTTGGATCAAATGCATTTTCATCAACAAAGCAGGCAGAGCCCTGAACTGTGCAATGAAAGTAGAGGAGGCTGTAGACTTATCACAAAGGGTTAAGGAACTCCATCAGTCATTTCATCAATATACAATATTTCACACAGTAATGGACAAAATACATGTTGTTTTTCCATTTCAGGATATGATAGCTGATGATAACTTGTCGTTTTTTGCTTAGAAAATATACACAAACCACTGTCGAGAACAGGTTAAACACGACGAGGTAATGAAAGTCATTCTCTTGTATTTTTTGCCTGTTTTAAAAAGAAAAACCCTTGATGCATGGTCACCCATTTGTCTTGGTCATAACCGCCCCATCAACAACCCTTGCATGTCAGCTTGAAATATGAATTCTCCTCCCTGGCCCTGAATGCTGTGTATACTATATTGACGTTTGTGGAGCTCATGGCCGTCTGGCTGCGGGCATTTGATGTAGATTTTCTCAAAGACTTCTTTGGGGATTGTTCGTATGGTCTGGGGCCAGAACTGAGAATTGAATGATGGATACTTCACTATCTCAAGCGACTCTCTTTGGCCTCATATAACTTTACAGCCTCATTTTACCCCCTTGGTCTGTAAATTAGGTGTCATAAAAAAAGAAAAAAAAACAACAACAACAACAAAAAAAACCATCACAACCAGGCCTCACTGCCACACTGATCAAGAAATTTGTCTGTGACGCCCCAGGCAGAGGGGACCTTAAAGGTGCGTCCATGTCGGTGCCTTGTGAATTACCGAGCTGCCAAAAGGGGGATGGTTGGGCTGGGGAGGGCGGGAGGTAAAGGGGCCAAATTGTAACAGATTGCCAACCCTAATCCCCTGCCCTTAAGCAAAAACTGGACTTTAGGGATGAGGGTGCCAGTCGCAGCATAATTGATGCTGGGCTGGGTACAGGGTAAGTCCCATCTGCCACTGTCTGCTATTTGGGAGACAAAAAAAAAAACTGTCCCTTTTGTCCTGTCTAAACCAAGCCTTCAAACTGCGCTGGCAAAATCCTCTCTTCTGTCCCCCTTGTCCTCATTATAAGCACAAAGCTGTAAGTCCAAGCCTGGTTTACCCTCAGAGAGCAGCAGCCTGGGGAGCGACTTGGGAAAGCCATATACAGCCATGACATATCGTATTTCCTATCATATGGGAACAGAGCAAAAAAAAAAAAAGCACAATTGCGCTTAAGCTCCCAAATCATTCTCTTTAGATTGTGAAAGAGTTTTTGTGTGATTTTTTTCCCCTCCATTTGCAATGAAAGTTATATGAACCTGCGAGTTGTTGTTTTTTTGTCTATATGGATGTCTCTGAATAGCGCTGTGTAGTATATAAGTATATGTGGGCGGTGCATATCTGTCAAAGGTAGACCACAATATTATGGCCGATTGAGAGTAGGCCACTTGCTAGACAGCTGCTATTGCTCAGTAATGCATCAATGAAACCATATGTTTCTGCAGACAAGAGTGCTCACACGCGTTTCTCATTCTCTTAAACACACGGACACGGCCAAGCACACAGCCATGTAGTAGATGCACTCGCCGCATTTTCAACATTGGTATGATTAATGGGCTTCGGAACTGGGGAACTTGTTCAATGTGACACAGGCTTTTGTCTCTGTGTTTCATCCTCTTCCTCTTCCTGACAGCCACCGGAGTCTCCCTCTCTTTGCGAGCCAGCTACTGCCGGCTGGTTAGCCGGGGTGGGAGGATGCGATACGAGCTGACAGCACAGTAATAACCCATGCAAATTAACAGGGTGGGGTGTAAATGCAAATGCTAAAAGCACAATAGAAAAGTGATTAAAAAGCATTTCAGTGTCTTTTATCTCATGGTGCTGCTCATGCTGGGGAATAAAGGCTTTGCGAAAGGAGTCGACTTAGGTGCCGGGGACTCACGCCAGTGTTCATTTCAACATATCTTTTTTTCCCTCTAGAGAGGACTTAACTTTGATTGTTTTTCCGGCCGCCTTCTATCTCCCCCACTGCCACAATCATAGCCCATCCAACCGTGTGACTTCTCAAAATAAGGGATATAAGCACTTTGGCAGTGTTTTATGTTCCACTCAGCTTAACTCAGGCTGGAACGCTTGTATGTTTCTCCCCTTTCACAGGAAATGACTGCTGTTTCAAATGTATGTGTATGTGTGTTTACATACATGAGAATCTATACATACCTCTCTGTTGGCAGAGTGAAATACAATATGTCTAGATGTTCTGGATGCTGGAATCATGTCCTCAAGACTACAAGTGAGAGATCATGGGGCTGGCTCTGGAATATGTAAATTAACTTGTCAGGCTCCACTGGGATTGATATTAGGTGAAAGAATCAATTATAGTTTGTTTTCCTCAATTGTTCACACACCTTCATTTTCTGATCGACTCTGATCAGTCGAGTCTTGTCTGTCGTCGACTTTTTGTCAAATCGCGTTTTAACCTTTTATGACCTACTGCAGAACAAGTCCGCCAGAGCATATTATTAGCATTTTAATTTGCTATACATCAGTACAACCCTTATATCCCAACATTTTAATACTATGTATAGACATATGTCCAGACTGACTAAATAAATTGCTAAAAAGTGGAATAAACCATAAAAAATTATTACTGTATCACAGGTAGTGACAGGCAGATAGTTCATGCTCACAATGTGATGACGTGTATTCCAACGTAGGAAGCGCTGTGGACTTTTTTTGTTGCGTGTGCTCTATACTAGATTTCTGCAAACACATTAGTGGAAGGAAATAGCGCTCTAGGACACGTTGAATGCTTGATATGAAAGTGTAACTCCTCTGGTTTTATATGCAAAAAGAATTGCTAGAATGCTCTATCTTATTGGTTGCAATTCTACCAGAAAAATAGGCGTGCAAATGGGATCGCGGCTCCCCCATCGGCAAAAAAGGGTTTAACCAGGGTCCATATTGTACTACATCTTCGTAAACTTTTACCTTTTCAGCTGTGCCTAAAACTGAAAAGATGTTTTGCCACCGTTTCTTCTTTGTTAGTTAAAAATGGCAGCTACTGGAAATCTTTAAGCTGCAATGTTTTCATGCAACATTTTACCTTTTCAGCTTCAGTCCTTGGGCGAAGTTGGGAGAGGTTTTCATACTAAACAATAAAACACAGTAATATGAGAGCAGGTGTTTTTTTACGATTCTGAAATGCTCTAAGTATCTCAGCAAACACAGATGGATCTGTAAGTGAAATGTTCTTCATACAGAACAAGAAAACGACAAAAAAAGACAATAAGCCTTCCACGTGTACTGTAAAGAAAAAGAAAAAGAGGCTGCTGGACCTCATCAATATCATGGGCAATGTTCTCCCTGAGCATGGGGGGGTGGGTATCGATTAGCATGGCCACTACAGCCCGGAAAAGCTACAGCTATATCTGCACATGCATCTTCCGTAGCTTGCAGAACAGATCACCACGTGGTGAATCAAAGTGGCTTGAATCTCATTATTGCCCTTCCTCTTCCTTGTCGTCCTCCTTTCACTCTCCCATGCTAACATCCCCATTCCTTCAAAAGAGCTCACCTGTGGCCCGAGTGTTTTGCTTAAGCTCCAGCTGCTAACCGAAGAATTGTGCAACATGTGTTTGGAGTCGTGGTGGGTGGTAGAAAATTTAAGTTTTGCATGATTGTGCCAAATATAGTGAACTGTGAGTAGTGTTTTTGAAAAAAAGTGTGGCTTAGCGATGTAATCTGAGCGGAAAGCAGGAAATGTGCTTGCATTTTAGCAAAGTGGGTCAAGTGGGTTATTACATAAGTCACAGTTTGCTGTCACCGTGTTTAAAGTACCAGTATTAGTGTGGAAACAGTTGAGAAAAATTGTGAATTGACTATTTGAATTTCCAGTTGCTTCCAGGGATTTTTTGAAGTGGGGGTGTATGGGCTTATAGGTGATGGCAGTCGGCCTTCTCCCAGTTTGGATGGAGAGCCAGCCGGAGTACCGACGCTGAAGCTAAGCAATGTAAAATCTATTTAAGCCACCCAAAAAAAGGCTCACCAAAAAAAAAAAAAAAAAAATCAATATCAAGTTTAAGTGTAGGCCACATTCAGAACATTTTTCACCACTTTACCTTGCCATCAAACAGCTCTTTCCTTTTGGCACTACATGTTCCCAACTGTAGATCTTCTTCTGTATTCCTACACATGCTGTGCTCGTTATTACGCCACAGATCAGCTCTTTGGGTCAGCAGTTTATGGAAGAGAGAACACATACAAGGAAATAAGAATGATTATTTCGACAAAATGCCATTTACTGTGGAGACAAGAGGATACCTTTATGAACCAGATAAAAACAGAAGAATAATTTCAAAATAATGCCTTGGAAAATGGCTGAGAAAATACCAAAATAAAAGGGCTGTCTGCAAAATAAAGCACTAAAAATGATCTAAATATAGCGTACACTTCAACTGATGTTGAATTTATTTTTTTTTTTAAATAAGTTTAACTGCTGACCCCGTCCACAGCATCAGTGTTGGTACTCCAGCTGGCTCTCCAAACTGGGAGCATGCTGACCGCCATCCATTATAGGTAAAACCGTGACTATAGATAAGTACCTCAGACAACTCCCACTTCAAAAAAAGTTGTACTGTCCTTCAAATTTACAGTAATGTGGCATGAACATTTCTATTTCCACTCCTTGTTTTTAACTTGTTACTTGTGCGACAGAAGTTTCCAGTATTTTTCTGAAAGTGGTCTGTTTTGTACTACTTTGAACACTTACAAGTGCATTTGTTTCGGTGGCATTGGTGGAGAGACAGAAGCACAACTGAATGAGCTGTATGAGTGTGTGGGGGGGAAAAAAAAAAAAAGAGGGGGGAGGACAACAGGCTGTTACATGTTCATGCCAGATGCAGAGGGTGAGACAAGATGAAGAGGCTGGGTGGTCGAGTGACACTGGTTTTCAGCCGGCACCTTTAACATCTGTTCTGCACAAACGTCTCTGAGGAAGTTGTTGTATCAGTGTACGCTGCTTTGTAGCTGACCGTGACCTCTGACCCCTGTCATAAGGTTTGATAAAAAAATGTCATGCCACTAGTAGCAAAAGACAGAATTTTGTCAAATGCCGCCAACATAGCCTCGACACGTGGTATTTGCCAGCCTCCCTTCTCTGGCTCTTCTTACAGATCAGAGACAGTGTAATATTGTCAATCTGCCACTAAAAGGAGAGGAATATTTTTCAGATGTTCTTTGGGGTCCACTTGTGTCTCTTTCAGCCTCCGCTATTATTTCCATTTTAACTCTAAAGAAGCTCTCCAAATTCAGGCATAAAATTGTTTTGCATATTGATGGCACTATTTCACCTCAAGGCCCTCTCTCAATGCGGTTTGACCATGTATCCAGAGCACATGGGGATACACCAGGGTATGGCCTTCGCTGCGCTCACTGAATCTGCCTCAGACGAGCCAAATCGACTCGTACATCATTAATTGTGAAAATAAATTTGAATAAATTACTATCCTTACAGATGCTGATGGGAATTAGTGTTTGAAAGCTTTATTAAAAGCAAATCTTGGCAATGGAGCATTCAGAACCAATGTTCCTTTGTGACTAAGTGGCATGCATCCACACAGGAAAGTTGGTGACTCAAGCACAAGTCGTGCATGAAAGCTAATATGCAGTAAACAAAGGAAAAAAAAAACAGTGGCAATAGCAGGTAATTGTGAGCTGTCTGAAATTGAAAACCTTGGCTAAATGATTGCACTAATGTTCCTTTTGTGATTGCTGTTTAAATCTACTTCCAGTTTAATTTTGAGACGAAGATTAGCCGCTGCTTAGGTACACCAGCTTTCACCTGTAGATATCAGGTCATTTGAAACTGAACCCACAATATCATTTATAAGATTGCTGCAATGCCGAAAACTACATTTTGCTCCGTCCATTTTTTTGTACCCACTTATCTTGTTTGGGTACACAGGGGGGATTGGCTCCTGTCCCAGCATGCATTTTTCAGAGGCAGGGTACACCTTACACAGGTCACCAGTCTATCAAAGAGCTGACACAAAACACATGGATACCTATGGGCAATTTAGAGTTTCCAAATAATATACGTGGGAACAAAGTGGAGGATGTCATCAAGTTCAGCTCCTGTTATGAACATGGTTCTTCTGCTTTGTCATAAAAGCTATTTGCCAGGAATCTTTTGATAAAGATTACGCCGGGAAGTGAAAGGCCTTGCACTATCATTTAGTTTTGGTGAAACCATTCAGAATTCATACTCATTACTTCGGGACCCTTGGGCTCAGAATGAAAAAAAAAAAAAAAGGTACAGCTTCATCAAATACTTATCATTGAATTACTGTCAGTGAAAATAAGCCACGGATGACCTTGGTGCCTTTTCTTTGCCATCCTCTCCACACACACACACACCACCTTCCTCCACTACAAATAAAACCCAAGAGACGTGGACTCAAGGGCAGGGTGCTTAGTACAAGGGGATGTTGGGAGTGTTTCTTGTGAGTCCAGCTGTCTCCAGAGCTCTAAATCCCTTAATTATGAGGCCAGAGAAAGCAGTCTCTCGGGAGTATTAAACATGCTCCTGTTCTGCACATTCACCAATCCCATTTGCAGATTTTTTTTTTTTTTTTTTTGTCCTTTTTTTCTTTTTTTTTTTGTAAAGATAGCAGGGTAATGGTGCTTGAGGATATAGAACAAGGAGGAGGTGGTAAACGAGAGATAGAGGGAGAGATCATTATTGATGTAACTGGCACAGCAGTACTACCAGGGACAAGAGGAAGTAAATGCTGCTTTTAATGCAGCGGTGTGCAAGTGCGCTCTGAACATTTTTACACATTTTTCACACCGTCCTGCTTTTAAGTTTCAGGCTGAGTATTCATATAATGGTACGTAGCCGTGAGAATATACAAAACATATTTGGCAGAGCTAGGAAAACAGTTTTTTATGGATTTCTTTTTAGTTTTCTATGTTTTTTCTCTTTTAGAAAAGAAATCTATTATGGTCAGGTGAAAACTTTATTTTGGACAACTTTCAGGGAGTTTTAACTTGATATGGTTTTATTACAGTATTTTTTAGAAGACCTCAATGAGTCCATGAGGTCGGCAAACTCATTCAACCTAAAGAGCAAGACATAATCCTGAAAGTAAAGTGAAAACATGAAAATGAACAAGTGAACAAGTGGTATAAAAGCTTTTTCCCCTCTCTCCAAACCCAAATCGTACATTTCCCAAAAGATATCTGTGGATTGCGAGGAATAAAGAGACATTTGTGTGGCAATCAGGATGCCAGGCACACGGAGCAGAAACACTTTTCTGTAGGCTGTGTAGTGGTGGAGTTTTCATTATGTAAAGGAAAAGGGAGAGATGGTGCGGAGAGGATTTGGAATTTTTATATCTGTACTTGAATCTTTTGAGTGTTTAAAGAAACTTCCAGAAGAATGAAGATATTGACTTTTTTTTTTTTTCAAAAAGTTTCTTTGCTTTTGATTTTTTTTTTTACATATTGTTTAGCAAACTTGGGACTTTTTTTGCATTTTGATTCATACGTTTTATCTCTCCCTGTTTGGTACGAGCACTGTACCACCGTCGACATAACAGACGGTAACCTTGTCAAGAGAGAAATATAATTTTTTACCTGTTTTTTAAATGATCGCCACGCAAACCTCAGTAAGAGCACTGAGAGGCAGACCCCCCCCCATCCCCAAATTTAACACACTCAGCAAAGCACTGCAGCACAAAAAAAATAAACAAGGGAAGAAATTAGCTCAACCTTTAGCAAGTGGGCAAAGAAAGAACTGCAATTAAATGAGGTATGAAAGGCTTAGACTCCATCATTGCAGACAACTATCTTAATCCTATACAGGGCTGTTGTGTTTGCAAATAGTGTGCTGGGAACAGCGGGTCTCGATTTTAATCATGTCAAATATTTCACCAAGGCTTATTGTTGTCTCTGGCTTTGACTCCCATTAGGTGGACTTCCACCCATGGGGCAGAAAACAATAGAGCAGGGTGATCAGTGTGCAGCTCTCCTGAACCGACTTGACCGGAAGGGTGTGTTAGTGATGTTATTCTAACAGAACAAATCATCTCCTTACCACTGCTTTGGAGAAGCACTTGCCAGGGAATTATCAATACTTATCAGTCAAGTGGAAATGTGCAATTTGACAGTAATTGTTTTTAATCTAATAAAATTGAATTTCATGAGATTAGCTTTGTCTAAATTAAATGCGTGCGGTTCAGTGTGTTAAAACTCCCTGCAGATTGCTACAAAACCCTCTTGATCTCTTTTGTATTTACAGCCTCTAATATTGTGAAAATGAATCATAATTTTTAACTGCACAGTATAGCGGCACTTGGAGTATTTTGCAGAAGAAAAAAAAAAAAAGACGATGATGGTTTTAGGAATATATGAACTGGACTCCAGCAAGCTTTTGCAAAGTGTAATGCTGTTTTATGGAATAGAGCAATCAATATTATAAATCCATAAAGTTGGATTGTTTTTTTTTCTTTTTTTATTGTCTGGTTATATCCTCTGCATATTGGAGCAACTTTGCCGCACTAGAGGCACTTCACCACTTGACACCACTTCTGTGTCAAGCACTTGAGCGTGATTGTTCGGGAACAGACACCTCTGACAACTTATCATATGCTAGGTTGAGACAGGCTTGTCAGTAAGCTAATGGAGTGTTCTAAGGTTAATTTACTACCATATGAATCCCATCAATAAGCAATTAAGAGGTGTGGAAACAGAGGGGCGCCCAGGCCAGCAGCTAAGTCCCCCGCCAGCCCCCACCTTTTAATCAATTGATGTCCGTGGCACGTCTGCTTAAAACGGCTTGATAGATTTACTCATAAGTGACACGCAGAAAAAGGCTCCGTTCTTTGCGTGACCTTTCGTGTTGCCTTATCTGCCTCGACGCGTGGCTCCGCGCATTCGGAAACCGCAACTTTTGAAGAGATTCTCCTCTCACATTCAGATTTCACAGGTTTCTTCTCTTTCAGATTAGATCTTGGGCCAATTGAATTATTCTTAAAACGTCCCACTGCTGAATCTGAGAGGAGGGGGTGAGGGCGGTTGGGCAAACATGCTCCAGACAACTGCTCGATGCTATGCGCTACAGTGCACGAGAATCCTCAGAGAGCGAGTGCGTGTAGCTGAGCAGAGAAAGAAAAGTCTGCATCTTAAAGGCAGAAAAAAGTGTTTGCTGCTCAAACGTTTGGTATGCAGCTGGCCATCATCTGCTGCAGTGTCGTCAGTCAAAGCTCGCTTGTTGATGTTTCCCTGAATCAGCCACTATGCGGTCTACAAGGTGCTCACGTTGGTATTTAAGCCACCATACGAGGACTTGAGTACTGCATGTGGAACAGCTGATTTTCAGGGGATGTGGGAGATTTCCATTCATTACCTCCTTCTCCTCCCGGTGCTCATCCGTAATGCTGTGAAGTCTCGCTCACATGTTTTTTTTTTTTTTTTTCATTTACACTGCCATGACATACTTGCCGGGATCCCAAGAGAGATCCAGACGCAGTGTTAGCGATATGATATGTATGAGATTTTCTACCTTATCAGCCTCATCCGACTCACATGAGCCCTGGGGAATTTTTGAACATATTGTCCCAACCATTCAGTTACCATTTTAAGTGGATAGTCTCTCAGCAGGTTCTGGCTTCCTTTTTGAGAACAGATAGAGTAAGACAGATAAAGGAGGCCCGCAGATTTGTTTTAGTCGGCCTTATTTTAACATCTGGGCACAGCAGCACTGTTCTTCCACTGCTCTCGCTTCCTTGCTCTGTCAGTTTGCCAGTGCCGCCTCCACCTACGCGCATAACCCTTTCAGATTATCAGAGGCTTGCTTTCTGTGTCCATCAAATGTTGTGTGATTTTGTCTCACAGAGCTTCCCCCCCCCTCCCCTCTGTCCTCCGCAGCACCTCCGAACAACATATCAGTGGTGGCAGAGAACACTCCAGCTCCATTCAGTCGATACCAAGCCCAGAATTTCACTCTCGTCTGCACCGCAAAAGGAGGGAAACCGGCCCCATCGGTGAGTCTGCTGTTGAAGATGCACCATGTTGCTCGTCCGCCAGAGACCTGCCTTTACAGCTCAGAGATCCCCGTTGTTTACAGAGGGGGAAAGAAACTGCGATGCATGTTGCTGACAGGACTATTTGGACTTTTTTTTTCTGTTGTTGTTGCTTTTTAAGATATCAGCAGATACAGCACTAGGAGTTAGATTTTTTTTTTTTTAACATTCCGCTAAAAAGGATCTTTAAAGGGGATTTCAAAAGTCGCATTACAAAAGCACATTCCTTGATCTCAGTGCTTCCCACACACACACACACACACACATCCAGCATTGTTTGCTAGAAAATGCTGGTGGATACAAACTCCACACAGACCATTACATGCATAAACACACAGATAGTGTATTCCTGATGCCATTTAGAGCGGCTGTCACCAGTAACACTGTTACATTCATTACAGATTGACCTGTGATTGATTACCAGCACTAATTTAGTCATGCAATGTAGTCATTAAAAAAGGTAGATCAAATTTAGGAAACAGACAGATTAGTGTTATTGATGGTCACACTCAGGGCGATTAATCTAATCACAGTGACATGAAAGTAATGATTATGGCCAGAATTATCACTGTAGTGCCTCATACATGCAGAAACACACCACACATGCATGCAATCAAGCACATACAAGCGCATCCACTCTTCTGAGTCACCCCATCACACACTTTGTTTCTCAACTTTTTGAAGTGCATAACAAGGTCTTGCAAATCTCCAAAGCATATGCTCCTGTGTTTGGTGGCATATGAGCTTATGGACGCTGTTTGAGCGCAGTCGCTCGCTGTTTGTTCCCACCGGGTCATTAATCATCGTCCATGGGTGTATGGTAATGGACTCCAGACCCTGGGAACACCTATCTCCTGCAATTATGAGCCCAGTGAGAGGTGAATACAAGGTGAATATGATTTCCGTCTCTCAGGTACTTCTCGGTTGATGGCGTGATGAGTGAGGTTCTCCCCTGTTGTGATTTTACAGAGAGCCTAAAGCCATTAAGGCTCAGCACAGCTGGATCTTTTACCAACACTTAAAAGAGGAAAAGAGATTTGAAGGGTTTCAGCTGGTTAGTAAGCCCAGACCATCTCTGTGTCAGTGGCCAAGTCGCATTGCTGATAATCAGCTTTGTCAGTAACTGAGTAAGCAAATGATCCAAGATACTGAGATAAAAAAAAGTGTGACTGTGTGGCTTTTCCTTTCACCATTGTATTTAATGAAAAATTCCTCAGTATAACATATTTTGAAGGTGTTTGCATTGCCCTTGAATTTAAAGAAGCTTAGAAGCTTTGTGCTGCAAACACTTCCTGGTAATTCAAATCCTGTGGCTTTATCACCCAAGAATTGCAATGCAATCTAAAAGAGCAATCTGTTTCCTAAACTCATCATTTCGTAGAATCAATCAGTGTTGAATCTCTAACATTTCTTCCTACTCTTAAAAAAAAAAATAAAATCCAAGTAATGCCCAAATGACACAAGTTTGAGCTTTAGAATAAAGAATCAGTTGGATGAAGTGTCATAAACAAAAGCTGATTATTCGCAGGGAGACGCATAGCAAAGTGAGATTTAGTGGTGTACTGAAGATTGCTTTGGTGAAAGAAATTTTGCAATGAAGAAATAGCAAGCTGAGACTTTTTTTTTTGTAACGGCACAAGATATGGAATATTCAGTGAAGGAGGCATTGCGAGTTTTACAAATGCCTGTCAGTGTACCAAAGCTGATATGCTGCATCTTAAGATAAAGTAGTATAACTGAGAACAGAAAAAGAAAGTTATCAGCGGCTCGTTCAAGGCTGTTGAGCGTGAATGCTTGTTGATACACAGCTGCAGAATCAGTAAATGTGTCAGTAATTGAAAAAAGAAAGAAGAAATAATTAAAATGATGGGCTATGTGACTTGTCCTTGTATCAGATATATAAGGAATAGATATTGTGCACCTTTAACACAAAATTCTTTTTAGTTTCCCTTTGAGATCCAGCAGCCTCCAGACAAAAACATCTGAAAACACAGTATTGGAGCCTCCTGGACAGTAATCTTGGGGGAAAAGGGGGGAAACACTGAATCCAATATCATCCTGAAAATAACAAGAGATGTCTCCTACATCTTCAGATTGGCTCATTTTGTTTCCAAAGTGGCTTTTTGAACCAATTTTGTTTTACCGCAGAAACAGACACAGAAACAACGCCGGTCCACTTTAAAAGTTCAGGTGTTCTCAGTTATTCTGTTTGAAGTTTGGTGGAGCCAACTGAGAGTTTGCTAAAGTCACCAAACTCCACGTATTGTTTTTAAAAAGAAAGTCATGCAGGTATGAGTTGCTCCGCACTGGCAGATGAAAGAAAACTAACATGAGAGTCAGATGTTAAAGTACAGTTTGTGCACGCCCACACAGTCCTGAGAAGAGGCTCAATCAGACAGTGTAAGTGAAAACACCTGCGTGTGAGCACCACAAGTGTGAAGAGCCTTTAATGTCAGCAGTGCTCTCGTAGCATGGAAATTAGTCGCCACAATTATATTTGCGAGTGCAAGCCAGAAAACTACTGGAAGAACGTTACTCCTACACCTTCGACCTTGTGCAAGGACGGAAACTAATTTGGGGGTCACTCGTTAGCCCGACGCCAGATCCTCTAGGCAAAGAGACGCAGTGTTTACGCTGTGAGATCTGAAGTCACGTCTGCACAATCCAGGGAAAGTGAGAGAGAAAACACTTTCAACTTGGAAAATTTCATTGCCTCTGCGGGGAGTTGATCATGGCCTGTCAAAGTTGCCTTGTACTGCTGGACTAAATCAAAACCAAGTAAACAAACTCTGACAGGTTTCACGGATACATTTTAGAAGCAGAGTCTCACAAGGCTCTCCCGGTCCTGCAAACTTCTCTTTAATCTCCACTGAGATCTCATGCTGTGGTACTTAGTCAGTAGAAGGAAATATTAATTTGTGAATGACATGGGAAAAACTTTAGTCCTTTGAGAAGTAGAGCTTGCTTTCATATTTGTTTTTTTTGGTATATTCTTTATGCAGGTTAGCTCTGTAGCAAAGTGTGTGTAGTGTTTTAATGTTGCAGAATGATATGTCAAATCTTGGCATAGCAAGTAGTTGTTGGTGTTGTTGTAATATAAACAAAGCTAAACTATATGCTGTAGGCTAGAGCCACCGTGAATAACAGGATGCAAAAAGGACAAATACAAATAAATAACACGCTGTCATGGTGTTATTCTGAATCATTATATTGTCTTCTTAGTTCCCCATTCATTTTTTCATTCAACAACCACAAATAACATATTTAAACTGTGACCATTTGCTCTATTTATGCAGTTGTCCACAGTCATGCTGCATAATAAAAAACCTCATTATTAGGTTTGTAAGTATTTGCTTGAATGTTGCTGCTTCGGCCAAGTTGTGTGACTGCAACTTCAAACGGCTCCCTTTGCTTTTTGATGAAACTCATTTAGTCTTTGTTGGTGTGGCTGCCCCGGGGCTTGTTGCAAAATGAGCTGTTGTCAGCTCTATTTTCAATGTCATATCATTGCAAGCCGGGTCTCAATAGTGGCTCACAACTTACAAAGAAATTGGCCTGATTTTCTGAGCCAACATTTAACAGTCGCTAAATATGGCCGATCGGCATATTTTCCCATTTTAACTTACAAAGTGTAAAGATTATTCTGCATGTGCACGTGGGTTTAGGATAGAACATATTTGGTATCTACTATACTTTCAGCCCTAGAGCGTGCAATTGTTGTCATATCTTAAGCCACTCTTCATTAGAAGTAGGCTTACAATATACTGAGTGAACACTGAAAATACGATAAATTTACAGAAATCAATAATATTTTTTTATTCACATCCATTTTGCCTCCTAATGAATTTAAGTTTAATAATTCTCCTCTTTTAGCTCTGTTTTTATTTTTCTAACAACTCCCAAGGACACATATCTGGCTCTTCAGATGTTAAATAAATACACTATGTTCACCAGCTACTTGTTAAGTGTGTCTGCTTTTTGGTGGAGGATGGTTTTTTGGGGCTGAGAACAGCTGCCTGCTGTGGCCAAAAAAATAGGCAGAGTGGTGAGAGTGAACCGAAACAGTAAAATCGAAGCCGGTCAGCTAAACAATGAGCTAAAGCCAGCGATAAATCTCCATTAAGGGAAAAAAAAGAATATCCATTATATCTGCTTTTAGGGTTTGGTCATTTTAATGTAAGTTCATCCACTTTTTATGTTCCCAGGAAATGAAAAATTCTATATCCCGCTGCAACAAGCAGGTTCCCCTTGTGGCAACCACTGCCTAGTATATGGCCGCTGTTAATAGAAAGTGGAGAGAAAAATGGGAAGGGGAAACAAGAGCTGCTGATTGTGTTGCAGATCAGCCAGGATCTCTTCAAGTAATTAAAGCAAAACAACCAATGAAGCTTCACAGTGTTTGCACTGCAAATGTTATTTTTATCACCCGATTTTCACATAATTAACTTTTTTTTTTATTTTTACCTTTTGTAGCTTAATATTCATAGATAAGTACTGAAAAAAAATATATTTTTTTTAAAAACCAAAAATAATGAGCAACATCAAAATTGTGTGTGTGTGAATGAGAGAGAGAGAGAGAGAAAGAGAGTGAGAGAGAGCAAAAGAGAGAGACAAATCTGCTTGAAAGGCCCTCACAGCTGCTTGAATTCACTCACCCATCTCTACCTGAGCTTTATGGACAGAGCGAATGAGTCTTGAGACCTCTTACTTTGAGCACTAAACAACTTAACATCATAGCTGCATTTTGACACCACTGTGCTCAAACCATTCTTTATGTTTTCATGCATTTTATGCTAAATGAGACATAAGGTTTGTGTTTGTTTTGATACTTTTGCTTTGGTCCTCCATAAAGAAAGACTGCTCACTGTTGCTATGCAACCTCCTTTTTGCGTCTTTCCAGCACCCAGTGTAACGTCTGACACTTCATTCTGGCTGAATTTAGCATTTGAAAAGTGTTGAAGTCCATCCACCACTGCTGCATGCCTTGGTACACTAATATTAGAAGTAGTTTTAAAAGGCTTGTCCCTCTTCTGGCTTATTATGTTCTTTTTTCTTTTTTTTTTCAAATGTCACATTAGGATGGAATAGAAAATTAACATGCAAATGTGCACACTGCGCAGCCAGTAATGTTAAATGGTTAGGGTCTTTGTCTTTCCTTTCCTAACAGAGGGAGATGTGTAACAGGTGAAAGTATTTAAAATTTGTTTGGCATTTAATTAAAGCAGTAGCCTGGCTCCAAACCTCTGAATCACGGCACATAGCTCTGATTTGGTCAGAGATTGAAACAGGTCTCCTGCTGCGGCCATCAGCGGCTGTTCCTCCCCCACATAAGCATCGTCGGGGTCGTCATACTCTACATACCTAGCTTAAAAACTGTTTCTTCGACTGATGTGGAAAACGTATACTGCTCTTATGCTAAATGCTACCACATCTTCCATGTCAAAACGATAGAAATATGTATGTGGTACAGATACATCACTCACTACTGAAGGGTTAGGCAAAAACAACAAATGGCATACCATTTTACAGATACTGTTATCACAACTAGCATCAACAGCGCTCTGCTTACTTTCTGTCTAATGGCGACAAGGCTGCAAGGTGCACTGATTAGAGGTGTCGTGATGTATGATTTTGAGCAACATGCATTTTCCATGGCCCTGGCACGAATACAATCATGTTGAAAGCTTTGGTATAATGGACTGCATTCTTTAAACATGCCTCGTGTTATCTATCCTCTGCAGATGTCGCTGAAATAAAAAGGCGTCTCATGTTTTATCCATCATCCTTGCATCATAAAAACGTCATGCTACGTTGGTCACGTAGGGGCCCCAGCAGAGAATAGAAAGGCAGTTTGCGTTGTATCCTCTGCTATATCGCGCTGCATGCGGTTTACTTGTATTACATCATAGCATAAATCCTGCATCTTGAAGTTGGTATGTTTTCAAAAAGCTTTTACTTCCCAACACTTTCTGTAGACACCCAACGTGTCAAATTCCCCCCATGCGGCTTTGAGAGGGGTGAATATAATGGACTGCATGTGTTAAAATTGTCTGGTATTATGTTTCAAGATCTGTCAGCATCTGATGTCACTGAAGCAAGCTGGTGACATATCAATAATGACTTCCCAGTGCCACTCATTAGAACATCCTCATAGCACAAGCAAGCACTGATTGAAAAGAAGAAAGATAATGACAGTTAATAATAAGAAGGAAAGCTGATTAAGTCATGGCCAGAATCCTTCTTTCTCTCTCTCTCTCTCTCCCCTTTCTTGCTTGCTTCTGCTCTCTCATTGAATCATTCTGTCACCATGAAAATTACCGCCTTGTCCTTTTGACACTGCCATGATTAATTGCAGCAACATAAAGGTGTATATGGACCAATGCACGATTGTTACATTTTCAAAAAGGTCTCGGATTTGAGATGCTGTTGGGGTGGGGGCCACTTGGCAGTGTGCGCAGCGCAGGTGCTTTCATTCCCGTCTGTTTACAGGAAAAATGCAAAACCCTTCTCATGCTATCCCGACTTAATTTTACCATTGCCATGGCATTGTGTACGGGCTACTATGCAGAATTACATCTCTCTCTTTTTTTCTGCGCTAATTCATTTCAGAATGAAGTAAGTGGTTTGTGTCTGGTTTCATTGTCTGCACATATTGGACTATGAAGTGTATGGGGATTTATAACAGAGGCGTGATTGATAATCACTTTATTCCATGCAGTAACACTGTCTGTAAGAGAACAATACCACAGCAATCCCAAAAACACTCAAAAATCCCTTTTTACATGTGAGCAAGCACTACTTTCCAAGTCTTAAACCAGCAAAACGTATTACTTAACAAGCTCATGTGTTGATTAAAGACAGTACAGCCTTTTTGCACACTTTGTCGCACACTTTATAAACTAAAAATGTACGTTTGATCATTTCTTGTGAGGAAATATTTGGGAATTTTAAGGTTTAAATTTAGCATAGAAATTGCCTGTTGTGTGAAGATGTACTGTTCAATAACCATTTCATTGTACAACATAAAATAAACATTTTATTTCATACACAATGCATGCGGGATAATCGCATGAAAGGCTCTTCCAAACCGGTACCCAACAAAATTGCCCATGTCACTTTGTGAAACGCAACATGTATCACAGCTAGAGACATCCTCGGCGTTATTTTGGCAGCTTTATAATCACTTGTGGAAAATTAATCAGTGTTTGCTTTTCTATTTGAACAGACGGGAAGAAGTGATGCATTTTCTTTTATCTTTGCCTGTCAAACAAGGAAATGTGGGAAATGAGATTTTAGCAAATTAGTAGGTAGCTTAAAGAACAGAGACCAAGTTTGCAGTGCTGACAGATGTCTCATTAAGTGTGCTTACATCTTAAGATGAATTGTGGTTTGATTCATGTTAAGGTTTAGAGATACAGGGTCCTGGTGGCTCATTTTGTGCAGACACATGACATGTAGTTTGGCAAGGGACCTTTGTGACATGTCTCTCTAGTCCCTCTTCTTTGGCTGCTGTCATCAAAATCATTACAAAACACATTTTAACGCTTTTGCGACAAGATGTCAGATCTGGGCCTTGCAGAACCGCATTTTACTTTAATCTCACGTCGCGATTTGTTTGGCATTAAATGAATGGTGTCTTACGAGTTGGCATTTTTGATCCTGATATATTCAACAGTAAAGTAAAAGTGCTCACACTTAACTTGTTTAAAACAATAGCCGGTGTCAGAGTTCATTTAAAGGCACTATGTTCTGCTGATTGGCATTCAGCTGAGTGTGATTCACTTCCTACAGCAGCTGCTGCCTACGTTGCTGTCACAAACACTGCAGAATAATGCAATCCATCAAGAGAGAGAGTCTCAAAAAATTATGATGGCATGTGTTTGATACTGAAAAAAAATGCCTTGCAATGAGAAAGGGTGGTCACAAATCATAATAAACGCTGACTGGAAGACACTTAACACAATACATGCTGAACAGCATTACAAACTACAACCTAAAGAGACTGAGTTCACTCGACACCTCCAACAGTCTATTTTCTATATATGTCTATTTACATCTGTGCAGGATTTTCATACCCACACATTGTGTTATCTGCTTCCTAGTAATGAAAAAGGAAATAAAAAAAGGAGCAGAACTGCAGGATAATGACAACTCTTCGCTCTCTCCCTTCAGCTACATATCTGCCGTCCCTTTCACTCACGTCTTTGATGAAACATTAATTGATTCGTTTTCTCGTACTTCAGACAGGTGGCAAAGAAAGATATTTAGTCATGGCGGGATCACAATGAATGGGTAAACTAATGCTTGGTATTTTTCTGGAGGTGGCACCTTGATAAAGGTATGATTTCTGAGTCAACACATGGCTCCCTGCACTATGGTAAGTCATTTAGATGTTTAATCAATATTTCCTTTATGCCTATAAATGATCTTGTCTGTTAATGTTTACCGAAACAAATCAGTTATCTGGGCTTACTAAATTAATTCCCTATTATACCGATCCACAGCCGACACAGGTGTTATTGTGTACCCACACCATTTTGTCCAACAAAAGCTACAGAACAGGTGCATGGATCGTTCTAATGCACGCTGCTCTCCCTCCACCTGCTGTGATAATTAATGAGGTGTTTTAATACACGGTGAAAAACTCCCTTCTCTTTGCAAGTTGTCGAGTAGCTGTAGGAGTAAGCAGCAGACGCGATGGGGTTGTTGTGGATCTGAGGCTGATGTTTCTACTTCCCATCGCGCTATTGGATTTTGAACTCTGGCTCTGCAGAGCGCATTAGGCAAACACAGATAAAGGGTGATGGATATTGGATGCTCCCACGTGGTGAAATGCAACAGACGAGGCGTGTTCATGCGTGGAACTTTGTTTGTAAATTAGCCTCATGCGCTGCGCTGTGGTATGATCAATATATGTGTATTGATTCATGCATTTTGAGGGCTGGTTCCTACCAAATGTTTTCAAGTCGATGCAGGAGATGTAAAAATAAATGCTACATATGAGAAACTGTTGTTTGTCTTTATGGACAGGACAGAAACTGTGTTTTCTCACCAACTGGTAGGTTTCCAACACATATGTGGAGTAGAGTAGAGAAACTTATCTTAGCACTTGTTTGCTCAGTGAACCTTAGCTTAACTTCCCCTTTGGTGGAGCTGTTTAATTGTTAAATTTTTATGCATGTGTGCATTAATTAAAAAAGGTTGCACTTGTAGGCGTAGTCATTAGTCATCTTTTAATAAGAGATTGCACAAATGCTAATTTCAGAGTTTCTCCAACAAGGGCCATTTATTACCAGACTTGATAAACTGGATAGAAGAAAAAAAAATAAGAAAAGAAAAAAAGAGAACATCCATTTTAAGTTCTGAAATCTGTTTTTTCCTCTATTGAAAAGTGTAATTAAATGAAATGAAAACTTGAAATAAGGACTGCGGTGCATTAACCGCTGAAGTCACATCCCCTAAATGAGCACACCGAGATATAAAACTTCAAGTTTAAAATAAAAAGCTTGTTTGAGTCCCTGTGTGCTGTGAAGTGCAGACAGATGGGGCCAAAGAGCAATTCAAGTCTCCTACAGGAGCAGCAGGTTGATTTGGAGGACAAGTAGTTCATTCTTTTTTTCTTTTCTTTTTTTTCTTTATCCGTGGTACTGACAACAACGAGAAGTGCTGAATGCCTTTGGGCAAGGTCGCCCAGCCTCGTGTGGATGTCCACCAGCCCGCTCTGATGGCAGGCATTAGAACGTTTTTTAGAGTTGGCTATAAATACTACGATGCAACTCAGCAGCACCACACAGCTTGTAATGTAATGATGCTGCATCTGTTTTTCAGAAACATAATCTCATCAACAATGGGGCCCACACAGACAGCCCCCCCATTTATCAGTGTTTTGAAATGAAGCTGCTAAAATAAAGGTTACACTGAAGGTTTACAAATCATCCGGGGCTAGACTTTGTTCATTTAAAATAAAACTCTTCCTTTGTAAATAAAATCTAAATAATTTTTAAAAAGAATAGTTGGTGTCCTTCAGCACTGAAAAGTTTGTAATAGTTGCATAGGCGTTTGATTTGAATTGAACCTGACTATACTGTGGAGGTATTAAGGAAAACAATACGTACTGTTGCTTTAGAGGTGAATCATTTACATTGTAAAGCTGCAGTCTGGACCAGGGATTATGGATTTTTATCCCTTTTTGTGAATGTGAAAATGTCATTCGGAGTTATTCCTCAGGAGCTTGGCCTTATCCTTACTTGTTCACTTGTTACTCATTATTGCTGTTTGCCCACTTGAGGCATCAGCCCCAGAGGTGGCATCATATCAAATCATACTTCAACCATCCCCTCACAAAAAAAAAAAAAACTCAAACACAGCAACGTTTCAAATAGCAACTCTTTGATCTCTGGCAAATAGAATTCAAATGACCAAAGACCTGTGGATTAAATATTCTTTTTAACACAAAAAAAAGAAAAGAAAGCACATCTGTTTCCAAAATAGCAACACCACAGGCAGTGATTATACAACCGTCTTTCAGTGCTAATATCTGGAGGTTATACGCAGAAATGGGAGCAGAGAGGAGATTAGAGATGCTAAGAGACTCATGACTTGGTGAGGAAACTCCTGTGATATCTTGGGAAAGTCCTCTCGGTGACGATGTTGACGGCGAAGTTAAACTATTCAATTTAACACTAACTAATCAATGCTGTTATTTAAACCAATGGGAAAAATGTCTGGAGATCCCCGAAGCTCTACGGAGCATTTTAGTGCCTTTCAGTCCGTTGTTTTGGTTCACTCTCGCTGCTTCCATCAGCACCTTTCCAGACTCAGCAGGCAGCCGTTTTCAGCTGTTAAACCCCCCCGGTGCACTACCTGCCCAGCACCAAAGGGGAGGCAGGCAAAGTTAGCAACTAGCTGGTGAACACAGTGGAGCATCTAGAGTCTGAACATGGTCTTTTATAAACTGCCCTGAAGGAAACTTACTGCTGCTGTTTTACTTAATCCTTTGTTATGGATATCGCTGGTATGACCTCTGTGGATCTGTCTCTCTACTAAACCCTGTGTGTTGTCATTGTATTTACTCTAATAGGTGAAACTCCTTTTTTTATTTGCTACTACTGCTTCTGTTTTGACTCACAGGAAGAAGAGATCAGGACAGATAAAATGAAAATAAAAATTTTAATGAAATATCCTATCAGAAAAATAATAAAATAGTAATAAATAGTTGGTAGAGACTAAATCGAAAAGAGAGAGTGATTCACCACGTGTCCAGAGACAGGACTTCAAATCAGTGCTAATGTCTCTGTTTCTGCTGGGTGTGTAAATAAATAGGAAATAGGTTCACTAACACATTTGCAGTATCAAACGTATGAGGCGTTATTGTGGCAGTATTGTTTTTTTCCACTAGAGTTCCATGAGAAAAAGTTGTACAGTAAAATGTCTTTCCATATCTTGTTGCCTCAGTCTATTTCAATTCTCTTTGTTCTGTCTAAGGTGTACTTCAAGCGTGATGGCGAGCTGATAGAGGTGATCTCTTACACTCAGCCCTCCACCGGCGAGCAGGGCGGCGGTGCGGCGGGGGTGAGGGGGGCCCGGCCGCTCATCAGCAGGGACCTGGACGACACCAAGCTGCAGCGCTCCCTCTCTCTCCTGGACCCCGAGGGGCGGTCGGCGCGCCTGTACACCGAGAGCCCCCAGCGGGTCCACACTCAGGGCCAGCAGGCCCACGAGCCCAGCCCCGCCACGGAGGTCATCCCCGAGACGGTGGTGAGCCGGGAGTTCCCCCGGTGGGTCCACAGCACGGACCCGCTCTACTACTTCAGCCACACTCACATCCCGCAGAGCGATGGCTCCGTGGTGGTGCAGGCCCGGCTCACCTGGACCCTCAACCCTCAGCTGGATAATGACGCCCTGTTCAGCTGCGAAGTCAAGCACCCAGCACTGTCCATGCCCATGCAGACAGAGGTCACTCTAGGTGGGTAGCGAGGACTTACTCATTGTCTTTGCTGCACTCATTCCTCCACTGCTTTTTTTTTCTCTCATCTGTCCTCTATTCCTCCTCCTACTTCACCCAAAACACTCTACCTACACACACACACACTTTTCTCATTCCTTCTCCCTTTTAATCTCCCGCTGTCTCCTTGTATCCCCTCGCCGCACTTGGAAGCTGACTGGGGCCCCCCCTTATGTCTCCTTTGCAAATGTACTCAGAACAACACTGATTTTCATTTGATGCCGCTTAATTGTGTTACAGCCGAGCAGATTGCGAGTTTAGCGCGCGAATGCAAAACTCAGAGTGACTGACAGGGCAATTCATCGGGCTGTCTGTCGCTAGATTGAGTTAACTCAGTGCCGTTATTGAAAAAGTCAACCTGAATTAGAGAAGTCAAATGAGAATTTAGACACACTGACCAGTGTTGTATCGTTGGAAGACAATCTCGGAGACGCCGCCCTTCTTCAAACTTCGGTGAGCGCCTCCCTTCAGTCCCACGGCTTTAAGCAGAAGGACGAACCTCTAAATTTCATCACTTCATTTCAGGGAGAGAATCACCATGGCAGCAAGATTATTTGTTCGTTCGTCTGCAAGCTGCAATCAAACGCAGGACTCGTAGTGATGCAGATACTTTAATCCTGAAAACAGGAGTCATACTTTAAGGGAAAAGTTTGCATTAAGTTTTAATGGAGTGCGATCCAGAGACACACGCGCTTTTTTAATCCGAAAACAAAGATGGCTTCCAGCTCATCCAATTAACACTTCAAAGGTACTATGTTGGCATGGTCCTCCTGGAGACAAGCCACGCAATCCTGACATGGTAAACAGAGACATTATCTTCCGTCAGATGCTAGCAATGGTTGAAGGCGGAAAGAGAGAGTGAGGAGGTAGACGGTGGCTGGTGCACGTTTGCCCGCCCGCATTGGGCCTCGCTGTCAGTGTTTTATCTCACGTCACCACCTTTCATCAAATTAAACGCATCACACTTTCTGTGCTGGTGAGACGCCGTGGTCACCGTGGTCATCTTTGTTATAAAGAAAGATAAAGGGGAGATCCAGCGTCTCAACGTACATAATCTAAACACACAATCGGTGCATTTCATTAATATGAGTTGATACTAAGGCTCGCTCACCTTGTTTGCCCCAAGTCACAGCCTGACGTTTTGGAATATTAAAAGCTTTTTTTTCGAGGAGGGTTTCATTTCACTCCTTTGCTTTCTGCGTGCCAAGAAGACCTCCTGCTAGAATCCACATACATAACTGGGTAAACAGGGTGAATCTACGGGGCCTCAATTAGTGAGGAAGCAACGCTCCTTTCTCTTGTACCTTTTGGATCGATCAGTTTTTTTTTTTTTTTACTTCAGACTGACAGAGTGTACTTAAAACATAATAACTGTGTGCAGAGCAGCTCAAAGGATGAGTGTGGCATTATTCTAAAGTTATATATATTTCTTACTGTCCACAGATCCTAGAAAAGATCAAAACCTACCCTGTCTTTGATGGTTCTCACGTATGCGGTTTCATTTTATAAGAAAGGCGGCTGGGTACTTAAAGCCAACATTACTAACAAGATTAAAAGCGCATTTGTCAGGCGCTATTTTCAGCAGCCAGTTCATAAACAGTCCATTTGGTGCAGTAGTGGGTATTTATGGCAGCAGGATGGTGCTACTGTAAGTGGGATTGGCTCCAAATAAACCACAGTGATTATTGTATTAAAGGACCATTACACCCTGTGCAAGGGCCCGGCTCGTTGATGTGGTTTTAACCTGTTAGCAGGCTCAATTTATTGTTGGTTCTGGTCTTTTTAATGGAATTTGTCGACGTTAAGAAAAGTATAAAACATTTCCAGCCTTATGCTTTAAGCCATTTATTCATGTCTATACAGAGGAGATGATCCAGTGTCGAAAAGAAAAAGCCCTTTGGCCCCTATTTAAAAACCAATTGCCGCATTTGGTATTGTCACTTTTTTTTTAAAGGGGAATATCTCATACAGGAAAATTGTCTTTTTAAATGTAATAACTGTCATCGTCGTATCCCGGGTGGATAGAAATATGCTACATCACACGGGAGACGGAGACAGCGGTATCAGCTGAAGGTATAATGACACGAGCTGTCTTCTCCAGACAAAGTATCGCGGCAAAGATTTGAGCAGCTCTTTGCCTCCTTCACATGTTGATGATAAAACAGATGACACGCCCGGGGGAGGGGGGGCGAGCCCTGTGAAAATCCTTGCTAAATGTCAAAGGCGCTAATATTTTGACAAGCATGTGTGTTTGAAGTCATTAATTTATCACTACCTTTGTTCTTTTAAAGAGATAGAGGGAGCATCGCCAGACATTCATTTTTTTTTTTTGTATTTTTTTTCCCCACCCACCTAAAGAAAGAGAACCAAAAAAAAAAACGTGTGTGTTTGTTGGTTGACGCTTGAAATTCAGAGCATTCACAGACCTGCTTGGAGCTTGATCCATCATTGAATGTAAGTTAAAAAAAATAAAAAAATAATGTGGTTGTGATTCAGGTCAGAGGTTACGCATGTAGAAATTTGATTTTGGCTACACAGATGAAACTACATGCACATTATTTTTTATATATATATATATATATATATATATATTTTTTTTTTTAGCACCGCGTAAAACAGCTCACCTAAGGATCCCCATCACTTACATACACTATTCATTTATATTATGCAGCCATAACTGGATAATTGCACTCAGGATCTGTCTTGCTGTATATACACACACTCTCACGCTTCTCTCAGGTGTGTTTGGTCAGGAAATGAAAAGGGGCTCTTTGCAGTACCCATAAGTAATAAATCTTTCAGAGATTTAATATTGCCACATGAGACGGAGCGACAGTCTGACAATCGACCAATGTTGCGTTACACTTCATGAATATTCACGAGCGGCTTCCGTGCCCGCCATGCAAAGCGGACTCGGAGCTGGCGCCGGGCCCTGGGAGTCCGAAACGGCGCCGCACCTCTGCGAGATCCCGAGGCCGGCCTGTTCTGCACCCCTGGACTGTATTCAAGAACGCGGCGCGTCGTAATAATTAAAAAGGGGTTCTTTGCTTTGGATTTAGATGAGCTAAGGTGTTTATTATTCAACATCATTAGACGAGTGCTGGAAGTCTCATTTCATATACTGCGCGGCGGCGGGAAGAGATCCGGGCTTTCTCACATCTCCCAGTCACTGCTTTGCCAGACCGTGATAATCAAAGAGCAGCTGCTCAGTTTCAGGAAGGCGTCTGTGATCTCTGTGTGTGTATTTTGGGGGAATGTATGTGTGTATGTGTGTATGTGTATGGCCATGTGTATGTAAATGTACACGTGTGTGTGTCTTTGTCTCAATATAGATTTGTTACATGTACCTAGTATGTTGTTGTGTTCACCTGCAGCTCAGTTCCACATTCATCAGTCCATCTTATCTCCCCGCTTTGGGTCACCTCGTCTGCCCGTGAAAGACATTGCACACAGAGCAGGAATCATCATGACAGAGCAATTCAGCAGTCGGTCAGGCTTTTTATATTCAGTCGCATGCTTCTCCACCTTTCCCTTTTCAATGAAACCAGTCACCCAGCTAATGTGACAGGCTCCCTTCAACTGCTTAAGTCTGTTGTGCAGCTGGGCAGACCTGTTGATGTCTTGGCTTGGTATTAAAGTGCACCTGATGCAGGGTGCGCAGTTGTTTTTCTGGAGGGCATGTTTATTCCCTGACCTCTCCTGAAGTGATAACAGTTCCCACTTACAAACCGAGGAAGTCGGGTCTCAGGTGATGGTCTCGCGGGACCGTGGCTCATTTCCCCTGCGAGGTCCTCGGCCTCAGAGAGACGCCGCGTTATGTCCATCACGCCGCATGCCGCCCTAATCAAAGGTGGTGACGTAGGAACGCCAACTGTCACTGTTGGAGCAAATCCCAGAAATCAGCCATCATCTTCCCCGGCCATATGCCTCGCAAGCTCTGTGTGACGCCATGACACCAGTATTTAAAAATACCCTTTAGTTGGAGTGTGGGTGGGGGGAAGATAGTGCCTCATGCTGCCATGCCAAAACTGGCCTGTAAACTGAAATCCATCTCCGGCATGAGATAGGACACTTAGTCGCGTCGAACTCTTCGCGTGACGCCGGCGGGTGGGTTGCCAATATGGATATGTGGATATTTTCCTTTTTAATCTTAAAACAACACTACTGGTTCCAAGATCTCTTCTTAGACTTTTCACTTTCCACAGTTTGGACTGCTATGCAGCGATTTTCCGGACAAGTGAATCCATTTATGGGGAATAACAAGTGGTTTAATGGTGCTGAAATCTTTCCAAAAATTTCAACATCTGCTCCCCATTATAAGCATTTAATGTCATGTATTTCAATGCTTTTGCTTCTGTTTTTGCGAAACAATCCCTGGGTGTGATATACAGGACATGGGCGATGCTACATGCTCAATCCTATTTACAGATATGACAGCGGAACTCCTGATCCATTAGTCTGATCTGGGCCCATAGTCAATGGCCGCCTAAGAAAAGGCCGTGCTTCATTAGCCACAGTGGACAGTTTGTGGCCAGATTAATAGCTAAATACTGAGGTCATTTGTCTGTTTATTTATTTATCCTTTAGTTTAACTCATCAATGAAAACAAGAACCCGGCGTGATTTATATTGAGAGTTCAAACCAAATTAATTGAGCAACTCCTGGGGTGGACTTGTACAGGCGTTATTGATAGGACGGCCTCAGCTTGCGTCTCATTGCATGCGCTGCTCAGTCCATTTGTCTAACATATGGAACTGCACAGCGTGTGGAGCAGTTTTCTTTAGGGGGAATTGTTAATCATCTCAAATCGTGCAGAACCTGCTTATATGGGCCTAATGCGGTGTACTGTGCAGTTTAGCCATAATGAAATGGCTCACCTTTTTTTATTTTTTTTTTTATAACATTATGCAAATCACTCATTTTATCTCAATGCTACATACACGGGACAATCACCAGCCCCTCGCAATCTTGGAATATTAAAATCTGCCCGCTCCCTCCCCTGTTTGCGCCCCATTGTTTTAGAGGGTCCAAATGAAAGCCATCCGGGGGCCGCTGTCCACACCAAGACAAGGGAATTAGCTCTCTGAGTGTCCCTTATCTCACTGCCTCCACACTCCACCCGGTGCACTCCCATTCTCCTCAAGTAATGAGTGTCTACCCAATTTAGTTCCTTTTCTCTCCAAGGGGGAATAAATCCAGCACAGTCCCTTGGATGAAAGAACCTGCAGGTCCCTCGCCTTTCGCCCCGTGACCTTAATTGACAGGAAATTGTATTTGTCTCCCTCCCTCTGTGACAAAACAGGTATCCAACAGGATTTGCTCTCCATGCTCAGTAGGATAACCTCTGTCTCTTTTTTCTTTCTTTTTTTTTTTGTCTCCTCAGCTGCTCCTAAGGGTCCTAAGCTGTTCATGTCCCCGAGCAGGGCAAAGGTAGGGGACACGGTGCGCATCACTGTGCAAGGATTCCAGGTAGGATCGCCTGGGGTAAGTGCATGGGGTTTAAAAAAAAAAAAAATGAAGGGCCAAGTTTGGTCTGGAATAGGATGGGACTGATATGCATGTGTGTAGATAAGCCTGAGCGCCCACTCCTTTTTTTTTAAGCATGTGTACAACATTTAGTCATGATCTGGAGTCCATTCTGTAAGTATGCTGGCAGTAAAATAAATAATTTTGCAACTTTTCGAGCTTTTTTGTATTTGTACTCAGTAAAGCTGTAGACAATGAAACTCAGAGAGTTTATGAGTGGCTGAAGTCTGTTCCATGTCCATGTCTACTCCATACCAGTGTGGTTTTTGCTGCTTTTAGACTTCCTGCTTCGTGATCTTAAAGAAAGGGCGAAAGGTGACCACACAGAGATTGTCTCTGTGTCACTTTCATCATCTGCCACCACAGGTGCATCCCAAGACTCCTAATTGCATCCACGTTTTTTTCCTTTGCCTCTTAATCCCTCCCACCGGGGATGCGTGGAGAGGCGCAAAGAAACCCTGCGAGGAGAGAAAGAAATGAGAAAACGCGTTTTTTAGAGAAATAAGACCTGCTTTTCTCTGAATAGTCACGTGAAGCGGCGTCACAGCTGGATCGGCTGTCGGTCAGCACCCACCGTAGAGACTTTCCGTAGCGTTTGTGTCTTCGCACACGTGCACTGCGCTGATACTAACTAAGGCGCACGGCTATGAGTGGCAGAGCAGCAGTGTTTTCTCTCTGTTGCCTGGTACCTCTTTAACAAACACCTGCACACAAAGAACAACCTGCAGTCTGTGTATATACCGCGTCCTGCTTTGAGGCACAGGAACCATTTTGGCAGAATGCGTTCATGTTATTTATTCATTATTTGCGTCTGTGTTTATTGATATTCCGATTGTGAATTCCTTATTTAATAACTCAGAATAGGATTATGGTGCATTTTGAACACTGGAAATGATTTATTAGGCTAAATATTTCAGGGAAAATGTAAACGGTGCAACAAGTAGAAATGGTGTAAAAAGCGATGCTTGCTGACATTCGCTGTCTGACTTTTAACAGGATGCACAATAAAAGTTAATGGGGGAAAATAACAGGTCATGAGAGGGAAAATCTATTAATGAATCAAGGCAGTTGTTTGCAGCCATTTCACTGGTCAGACCTACAATGAACACAGATTTTACTAAAGGGCGAATCAGAAAAAAAAAAGGAAATATGAAGAGTGATACATGTGAGTTAAATCTGTTGTTGTGATGTATCATATCAGTCCATTAGCTGCAGCATCCAATCAATAGCTGACATCCAATAATAGGTCATGTTGGACGAGAAAAGACTTTTCTTGTGTATCCTCGCTCATGGATCCCTCCTTTTCGCTTCTCATGGAAGAAATGAGAGCTTTGGGAAGGTCTGCAAAATGGCGGACAAAGAAGAAGGGCGTCCAGTTGGAGAGGGAATCGAGGAAAGAGGAAATATCAAATAAGAGACTTGAGATGCGTCCCGCGCACGAACAGCCTGTGGATGGTCCTGATTTCTTTGACAGGAATGACGCATTGAAGGCAAATAGCTGAAGTCAGTCAGGCGAGGAGGATAGGGGCTAATCCCGATATAAGACCCGTTAATGGCCCACAGCACAAATCGCCTTTGTTACTTCACGGTCACCGCTGCGGGAATCTCCCGGAAGTCAGACTATTGTTTGACTTTCATTTTTCCCATGTAAAATTCATGTTCTGTATTGTTTTTGGTTTAGTGCACCAAGTGATTGACTGCACAGATTTGGATGTGTCTGTGTGTCTGCCCAACAACCCCGGGAATCTTTTTAAAGTTTTTTCTTTGAACAGTGCTAAGATTGGTTATTATAAACAGGCTCGACTGTGGCATACAGCCAGTCAGGCCCTTTGGCAGCGTGGGCATTGGCGCATGCAGACTGATCAGAAAGCAAATTTCCCTTATCCTTCACTGGACCTGGCTTTAGGGTTTCGCAAGTAGATAAGATTGTGTGTCAAGACTGATAATTCTGCCTCATGCCTTCAAGATAAAATAAGATGCCAGGTTCCCCTCCGGTTTATTGTTTTAGGAATTTATTATGCATGATCATCCTACAGTGTGGTTTTACTTTGTATTCCTTTTTTCATGTGGCTTTATGTATGAGATTAAATAGGACATTGATGGTTTCAGCAGTGTGCAGACCTTTTTAATTTGGACTCCACAGGCTCTTGCGGTTATTTGACAGGAAGGTCTTAAACCATTTTGTTTTGTTTTTTTTCTCGCTATTTTTTTGTTGTTTTTTTCTGTATCTTAATGTGACCTTTTCCCAAGAGCCTGCTGCAATCTGCTAAGTCATTTAACGTCTGTCATGATTTAAACACAGGCACTGGAGAACTCTTTTATTAACTTTTATTTTGAAAGGTCACACAATCCACGCCAGCTTTGTCACAACAATTACGAACCAGTAATTTGCGGATTTTTACAGTATCAAACTGCTTCAGGAGGTCTCTTCAAGCTGTTGAGGGCACTTTTACGCCAAGCGTGTTTAGAGCAGTTTATCTGAACTCTGCGTTGGTTGTTTAGTTTGTTTGAGCGTGTGAGAATGATATCATTTGATCTTGGGTGCAAGCCAACCAAATGCACACACTGCTTGCTTCAGGGAAAGTTTCCAAAATGGGCCCTTTTTAGAGTAGATGGAGAGGGATGCTGACATCTGATAGGAGGTGGTCACTTGTGCTTGAAAAACCACAAAGTAAAAAGGCGAACTGCAGTCTGGACTCATTTTCATATTCAGCTGTTTCTTTGTGCACTCTTAACCGGTGTGAGCAGTGTTTTTTGGGGGGTGAAGTTTGCACAAGCTGCATTTGTTGGCTCTGTTTTGATTAACTCTGTTTCTGTGAATTTATCAAATTAACAAGCTCTTTCCTGAGTTCACGCACCTCCGCTATCACGCTCGTACTCGAGCAGAGTGAAGCAATATGAACCGAACTGAGAAGTAAACTTTTTTCCGGCACAGGAAATTATCTCACACGGGAAAAACCTTGAGTTTACACCTACTTTATTCAAAGTGTTTGTCACAAAGGATGAGGTTGTACTGTTGATCTCTCAAAACAACACAGAGGTCAGACCGCCAATCTCATGGATTACACATTTCTTTAGAGATAAATATATCTCTCTGTCATGTCAAGTACCTCTGAGGTTTCATTGAGATGTTCATAAGACTTGAGTGCTGGAAGCCCCTCTCTGCACTGAAAGCCTTCTCTGCTAAAATGTATTCCATTTATTCCATGAGGGGGTCAAATGAATGGCAGAGAAGATATTGTGTGTGTCTGTATTCTGTGTCTGTGTGTGTGTGTGCACAACTGTATGTGCATACTTACACAACAGTGGATCTTGATGTTGTAACTCCTCCAATGAATTTTAGCCAGGAGGAGACCTGCAGGTGTGTGAGTGTTAAAGTTCATGTACTCCCCCTGCAGGCTGGGGGGAGAGGGGTGGATGTTTAACAACTCACTTTTGTTTTTCACACTCCTCCATAGTGTGAATGACTTGTAGCCCCAGCCAGGCTTTCAGACTTAAGGACCATTATTTGACAGACAAAATCCTGAAGGACACAGTCTTCTTGAACATTTTTTTAATTAATTTGTTTTGTTTAAGAATATAAAGGTTCAACATCAGTGGGTGTCTTAAGCAGTCTCAATCTTCAAACTCTAAAATGAAGGGCTACTCGGTATTTAAAGTATTTCAGAAATCCAAAATGTTAGAAATTATCATCAGCACTGAGTGTTTCTTTTCACTTAAATGAATCACTTAAATCATTTAACATCAGACATTAAGTTGACCTTAAAAAGAAAAATTCAGTCCCCAAACAACATCCCTGACCAGTTTTCACAAGCACAGGATTTCAATCAAACTTAAAATATACTTTTATCCTCAATCTACAATTTTCAGTCTGTTTGTCTGTTGATGCACATGACGTCTACATGTTTAGTGACTAACAGGTGCCCACTGTTCACTGGTACATAATAACACAAGTTCCCTCCGAGATAGCATGGAGTGATATTCACACTGCAGCACCGATGAATAAGAAAGAAATAAGAAAAATTGACTATTTTGAGTAAGTAATAATACAAACATATTAATCAAGTTTTGCTGTCGCTACAATTGTCTATTGAGGGAGGTTTCATGAACACAACCCAGTATTGTCCTACTACGGCTGAACACAAAGGCTGACATGCTGAGGAAATTCACTCGCCTGACTTTCTGCGAATGCTCACTGCCGTAATGTTTCTTCTTAGTAAAGTGGCGCCATTGTTGCTTTTTTGAATGAAGGGCTGCATTGTGCAACCGGCGACAACCCATCATGATATGAAAGTCAGTAAAGCAACTGCAGCGTCATGACTTTTTTGGGATTTTGACATACATCCAGCACAGATGTATAAGGACTATAAAAGACATAAGCCGAATGAATGATTTTACTGAGAGGGATCTTGCTCATTTGTAATATTGCCATCATGTTACAACAAGATTTTCAAAGCAGACACTCACAATTAGAGCACAGTTTGAACAAAACAATCTGAGAGTTTTCTTTCATTTATTTTTTTTCATGTTTTTACTGACAAAGCTAACAGCTACTAGACATTAACTGGCTTGTACATGGGTCTGCATCTTTTCTCAGCGAAGATGACACTTGTGGTGAATTATATATCAGTTGGTTGTATTAATTTATTCTTAATCAAACTATACACTTATTCACAAAAATAGTTCTTCTTCTGATTTTTGTGTTGACAGAAAAAGAAGGTCCACACATGTACTGTACAGAATGATAGGAGTCCTCTCTTAACTGCTGTTTAATGACAGTGACTCCCTCTTAAATAGCATTCACTGATATTCACACTTTATGGATTCTTAAAGACCAAAGATAGAGTCAGTATTGTGAGTAGTCCACATTAGAGAAAATCTGGGATCTTATATATCTGAGACGACTGTGGGTTTAAAAATGACAGAAAAAAAGTGTTGTAAAGTGAAGTGTTGATTATTAATGCATGTTGTTAACTTGCCATTGCATTAGAGGGAAAATTGGAGCTTGTATTATTCATGTATCCTTTGCTCTTAATCTCTTGGCTGAGACTCACAGACTTTCTCTGCACCACCCTCTCACCCATCTCTCCTCTTTTTTTTTCCTTTTTTTCCTCTCCCGCCTCTTCTTCTTCTTTTTTCTTTTCCTCTCCATCCCGGTCGGATGCCGGTCGTTAATAGAATGAAGTGTTCCCAGAGCCCCTCTTCACCTGGACGCGAGTGGGGGGTCGCTTGCTGGACGGCAGCACAGAGCGCGAAGGGAGGGAGCTGATTCTGGAGAGAGTGCCGGCCGAGCTCAACGGCTCCATGTATCGCTGCACGGCCCAGAATCCTCTGGGCTCCACGGATACGCACACCCGCCTCATAGTCTTTGGTATGTACACGCTCTGGCTCTGCAGTGACTACTACACTGGCAGCTAAACTGAAACCACGCTTAAGTTAGATGAATTATTTACAAGAAGATGAATATGAAACTTTTTTTTTTTTTTTTTTTTTGAGTGTACAACGACAAGGCTCCACAACTATTATCTGGAGCACTTATACAATTACACAGTTAAATGTCACAGAAAATTACACAATTCTACTAAATTCATTTCATGTATCTACAGTATCTTTGAAAAATACTTAGGAGATTTATGTGGCCTCTTTTAGGTATGAATCATTAATGCAGCTAAGTGTGTGATTAATAAGAGATTGTATCCCTAATTGGCTCAACAACGCGTTCTTTTTAAGGCTGCACTTAGTGGGGATAACTCTTCTCCAGCAGGGGATTTAGCGACTGTTTCCATCACTGGCATGTAATGTGCTGCTCTCCCTTAAATGCCAACGGCCAACATTGGTATCAAAGGCCCGTGATGAAATCAAAGGACCTTTGTTGTTCGAAAAGCACTTTGTTCAGTGGCCAAACCGGGGTAACATGTTCATCAGAACCTGGAAGTAGTTCATTTACTGATGTTGATGTGGGAGCTGGATTGCTTACAGGCTCTATTATTTCTGTGTGTCGTGCTCCGCTGGATCTGTTTACTCTGGACACTCCTGGAAGAACTGGGATCTGCCATTCTGAGCCGCTTCAGCTCCGTGACATATGTCCCGCTGTAGCTAAATGGTTGCTGGCTTCCTTGGACTGGCGTGCTCTTTTGGGAAACGTGGCGGCAGCTCGTGTTTGAATGAGCCCCCAAATCACTTTCCTGTAAAAGTCGGAGTTCGGTCTGATTTTTTTTAAGACTTCACAATAACAATATGCCTCCAGCGCATAAAGAGTTGAATTTCCAGACATGAATTGTATAAATTAGGCAGCATATTTCTTTATTCTATCTAATTAATCATTTATTGAAGTATAGAGGGAGCCTCCAATTGTTAAAAGCGTGAGCGATCTTCCCTTGCACTCACAATGGTCTTTAATTAAGGCCTCATCTACAAAATACATTTTAAAAATCCATCACTGATGCAGGGAGCAAGAGAACTGACAACATCTCCTCCTTGATGTCATTATTTTCCACCATTTTTCCCTCAGCGGTGCTGCCAATCCCTCCTGCATACCAGATGTAAAATAGCATGCCAGCACTGCACCTCTTCCCATGATGGCTCTGTCATGTCTGAACAAAGCCATTACAAAACATTTACGTAAAAGAGACCTATGTTAGAAATCCCAGAAGACATTGCTTTACGGTAGGTAGATAAAAACCGCAATGTTAAAACGTTAGGGCCTTTTACACATGTACTCTACAGAATTCAAGTCACGTAAGCAAAGCAGGAGAAGAATTTATTAAAAAAAATGCAAAAAGGTGTGCGGCACACATGAATACACTTCAGCTCTGAAGTGCCGTAATAACGTAAATCAGGTCGACACCATTTTCGTACTTCATCGAATCTGAAACAAAGAATATCGTATCCATCATTTTTTTTTTTTTTAATCCTCTGCCCGAAACGCTCCTGTGAACAGGGTTTAAAGTATGTCACAAATGTACAAATTACTGGGCGGGCCTAATAAGAAGCCACTTTAAGGGGAAAGTGCCACTTTAGGGAGGCGTTACCTTGGAAGGCGTTTTGCTAGGAAGAGCACTAATGTCTATTTAACACCCTGATGCACCCTCAGGTGTCATCGGCTACGTGCCTAGTATGGCCCATCTGTCTGCCTGCTCCTTGTAGATTGCTTCCACTCACGCTTAGGGAAAGTAAATGGTGATTAAGTGACCTTGGCACCGTCCCCTGTGGCCTTGAGATGAGACACTTCTCTCTCCGCCGAGGGTGGAGAGAGAGAGAAGTATTTGGGGGCTTTGCTCACTTGGCAAAGTGCTCAATATACATCATCAGGAATAATAAAGTATAATGACGGCTTGGTATAGAGACTCTCCACAGACGACGAGCAGCGCTCACGTCTTGATGATGTACATCTTTAGCCACCCTCAGTGATAATACCCTCTGAGATTACTGCGAGGTGAGTCAGCACTGAAGAGCTGGGCAGCGAACACGCACGCAGGCAGACACCCAAACTGCGCACACATGCAGAAACACACAGATATGTATGCTTATGCAAATTTGCAGGGCCAGGCAAACACAAGCGTGCATATGCAGAGAGCACACACTAATTTCCCTGAGCCTCTCAGAGGAGCTGCTATGTTAATGTGGTTGCAGCGAAACCAGAAAAAAAAGTTTCACACTGTGCTGTATATGTGGCTTCCACCTGCTCATATGTGAAGTCAAAAAATAGCTCGCAAAGTAGAATTCAGGGGTGTTGCTAATACTCCGCCCTTCTGCTTCTTCCTTTGCCATTACTCTATCCCTCCGAGAACTTTGAAAATACATTGTCAGAGTGTATTGTGCAGGATAGACATTGGCACTACTTAGTAAAGGTGGAGTCAATTTTTTCCAAACCCCTTTCCCAGACTGTCTGGTCGCAGCTGTAGTTGCCGGCTCTCACTGCTGCTAAAAGTGTCCTGGTTGTTCTGGTGCAGTGCTCTGTGTTCCCAGTTCCATTAACGGGTCCAATCTTTCTCACTGGGGATGTGCCATTTAGTGTGTGCTTCAGGAACTTTGGAGTTCAGCTTCATTAGAAAGCCACAACCTCTGTCAGAGATTACTATTTTTTCTCTTTCTCTCTCTCTCTCTTTCTCCTTCTCATGCTTTTTATCCCCTTGTTAACACCCTCCCTCATTCACTGAGTCACTCAGTGTCTCAGTAACAGCTACATTTTTTTTTTTTAAATAATCTCACAGTTGATGTTTTTTTTTTGTCTTTGTTTCCCACAGAAAATCCAAGCATGATGAAAAACACACAGAATCCAAACAGTAAGTATTTCAGCTGCAGGAATGCCTGACTTTGAGTGTGTTTTCATTGCAATGCATCCTCTTGTACCACTTGATCATCACATTTCCAGAAACGCTATATGTAATGCGAGAACAAAATGTGACGCCGCTGTTTGTTAAGTTGTAAAATGTGTGCAGAAAATCCGGCGGTGATCAGAGAAGCAAATTCTTTGAGAGACTGTGGTTTCGACATACAAAGTATTGACAGGTGGATGTTTCTCATTCGGTCCTGAATGCATTTTCCCGGATAGACTGCGCGAGAGTGATTCAGTCAGGTTTAATCTTTGCCGATGTTCAGCAGCGGCAGAGCAACGAGCCTCTTGCGGTGACTAACCGAGCCTGTCACTTTTAGTTGAGTGCGAGATTATTGGTGTTTCATATGTGCCGTAGTGGCTCATTTGCAGCTTCTGAGATTATCATATGTAAAGATGAGGGATTGTCAGGAGAAGCCGCAGGGCTGTGACAACAACCTTTCCATCTCTCCCTTTTTTCTGCCACTCCCTCTCTCTTTCTATTTCAATCTCTCTTGCCTGTCTTTCCTCTCCCCTGTCTCCGGCTTTTCAGACTCGCTTTCTGTCTCCCGGCGCCAGCCTCTCTACCCATTTCATCCATTTCTGGTTTCCCCTTTTTCACCACCTCATTTCCCTCTCCCTCACTCATTCTGTTATTTCCCCCTTCCATCATATTTATATTTCCTACTTTCCCTCTTCAAAGTCTCTGACTTTGATGCAAATTTTCAGAGACTCAGGATTTAAGTTTAGTGCAAATTATACTGTAGTGTAAAAGAGAGCCAATTCTTGCTAAATAGGTTATAGGTCTTATAATATGGTTGTTTAAGTGTTATAAGACTTGACGAGAATAAAATCAAAATAAAAGAGTGTGACTCTATAGAAATAGCAATCAGAGTTTAGATACAGGGGTAAGAAAAAGGAAGAGGAGCAGGAGACTCTTTAACAGCTCATGTAGATTAGCTTATAAGAGCAAGACTCCACAAATAGGATAAGATAGATTATCTTATCTTATCTTAAGCAAGAATCAATAAGACACCTGTGTTGTAGTGTATGAAATTGTATCTGAATGGTATAATTTCATAGCAGTGCACCCATGTTTGTCCCTGCATAGAGTGTGAGCAGTTTCCCAAGCAGATGGCAAGCGGAGCCGTCTTAAAGCTGAACTGGCCCAGCCAGACGAGATTTGAAACAGCCTTGTAGTCTGACACGGGCTTCACTCTTTTTCTCTCTTTTTCCCCCGTTTCCTACTTTAAAAACATCTCATTATTTATCCCTCGTCCTCTCCCACACTCAATTTCTCTGTCTCTCTTTTCCGATTTTGCTCTTTATGTTTCCCCTCTCCCTTCCCCTACCTTTCCTGTCTGAGCAAGTCGTATCTTAGGGATGCAAATCTGAATATGCAAATGCTATGGTAAGCGCAGGAGCAGGTGTGTCACAGCAAGGACAGAATCAGGTCAGCATGGACGTGCAGACATGCCTTGCATGCAAGTTAAATTGGTGTACAACATGGTCCCAAGAGGTCACCACACACATGCCCGATCGCTTAATGGCTGAACTCCTCGTCTGGTGCGAGTGGGAAGGACCACCCCTGTCAGTCAGTCATGGTCGCAGCCGACAAGAAAACTACGCTTCCCATGAGGGGTTATATTCATTCATCTTTGTCAGAATTCCAGTCTCCCAGACAATTTGTCAAGCCGCACTGTATGACAATGAACAGAATTTAAGACATGAGTGAATCTGAGGACAAAAATGTGACACGGTCTGTGCTGCGCAGCACTGTTCCCGTCAGCCGAGGCTGGTGGAAGTGTCAAAAGTTTGGATTTGTGCAAACATAAAGCAAAATTTACTTCGACAAATGGAGCCTCAGCTGATGGATTGCATTCACTGACACAAAAATAACAACATCACAAGTGCGAGGAGCCGTAATCAAGTAATCTGCATTTTAAATTTTTTTTGGCAGACATGCTACATCTGTCATTTTACCTTCCCATGCAAAATATAAATTTAAAACTTATTTTAGAACAGAGGTCAGATCAGAGACAGGAACCAGACAGGCAGGCGTATAAACAGATGTGTCATAGCCACAGTCAGAAATATCAAGTGGGTTCGCAAAGACAGCTAATTCGACTCATGTCGGGGGGGCAGACTACACAATACCGTCTGGTCACTGTTTCAGATAGGAGTCATAAAAAAGGAGGCACTAGCAGGCAGCTTCCAGGAAACAAGTATGTAAACTAACAATGCTATTTGAAGCCGTGTGTATGATACCGGCTAAAAAAAAGCAACAAAAAACTGTTTGTTTCAGTGTCACCTAGCAGCACCAACAACATTATTTGTCTTTCGCTTCAACGTGTTTACAGTGTGCGAAATGTTATCGGTCGAAATCACAGAATAAATTTTGGAATTTATTTCACTGTGCAAGAGAAGGCAAATAAATCCTGACATGTTACTGTTTTTGTTGGGACCTCGAAATGTGTCCCAGATGTGGCGGTGCTTCTCGTCCACCGTGACCCACTTCACGGGACAAAATGATCAACTGTCACTCCTGACACTCATTTTCGCTCCTAACACCCTACGGCTGTTGGATTGGGCTATTACCTGGGTGATATTGTGTAGTCTGAGCCCGACAGTAAGCCTTCTCCGGCATCAAAGCAGCCATGTGGTCGCATGCAAAAAGAGAGAATTATTTTTTCTCACCTGGCATTTTAGCTCCAGAACAACTGAGGTAGAGTCACTCTTTATTAAAAAGAGTGCATTGCCACTGAAATCAGTCCCTGTTCAAACTCAGTTTGGCAGAAACGCACTGAAGTCTGAGCCAAAAACTGAAGGCAAACAGATGGCTGGGTGACTTGCATCTATGACTGTAGATTGGAAGGGGACCTTAGATGATGATCTTACGGTCGGATGAGCCCATTACAGAATGAGATGAAGCACTTATTTAGAAGATCCAGTTGTTATTGTCTAATGCTGTGTGACTCGCATGAACAGAGTGGAATATACTGTATGTACATAAAATGCCAGGTTTATAAAGTCCTGTGGATAAAGTTTAATTAAAACAATCATGATTACAATAATACAATTAACATTTCTCACTATGCAGATAATATTTTGTCATCCCAACTGGACTGGACTGAGGCACCTGACAGTTGCACAATTGCGAGATCCAATTTTGAGTCCAGTCGCACCCCGCTGTCACAAGGCTCACATTGTGATTGCGGTTTGTCGGCGTAGCCACAGTCTTCACAATCTGTACAAACTGGCAGTTATGTCAGCAAAGCCACGCCCACAGTCAGTCACGACTTCAGTTTCACAGTCCTCGCTGTAAAGTATCCACGAGGGAGCTGCAGAAAACAATAGCAGCATCAAGCTACTGATGTCTCCTCTGTAATCTAGGATCTACAACAAGCCCAAAGCATAATAAAAATAAAAAAATTAGGGTTGCATTCCTCTGTTGGAAAAGAGAAATTATTTTTGTGTTTGTCTGAACTGCACTAAGACCATGTTGGGGCATGTTTGAGGAGTTGGCGTGGTGGTTGCAATATACCACGTATAGATGCTGACATCCTCCAGGATCCATATTCCAGGCAATTTGTGATATTGGGCAGCACAAATAAAATTGACTGGATTCGGCTTTATATCATTATTGTGCACTTCAAAGAACCACAGAGAGAAGATTTTCCGATAATGAATGTACTGCAGCAAAGAGCGGTTGGATTATCATTATCGCCACAAAGCATGACTGCCAACAAGTAACCGTGCCTCTAGTCCAAGAAACAAACAGACTTCAAGAGCTACTAGAACAACTTAACAAACAGCGAGAGTACGATGCACTCATTGAGGTTAATGCACTTATTGTACTGTTTGTGCTGATGCATCTGCCTCGTGAATGTAATGAAAAACATGAAACACAGATCGGTCACAGCGGTTGTTAGTATGAGGGGAAACTCCAGGTTGTCTATTTATGTCACACAGCAATATAGCAATGATCCTAGATTAAATTATTATAAGAAAACAATATTATTGTGATTATTACTTGATCAAAAATTGAATTCAAGCAAAGAGCACTTCAGTGGCTTTAAAAATAACTTTCTAATTCATTAATATGCCATAAACAACATGTCTTGTTGTAAAACATATTTGCCCATTTCAGTTTGCTTTTATTTTACTAATATGCCACAACCACGGTAAGCAAATGCTGGATGGGTTACTTTAAAAGGACCAATGGAAAATACCAGGTCACTTCAACTAAATCGCATCCTTTGCATCTTAATAGGGTGATGAGTCACAAAAACAGCATTCATGTACTGCAACGCTGCTTTCAAAGTTTGACTTTGCTTCTGAACTGAAGACTGAAGAAGTGTGTCTCTGTCTGATTGACTTTTTTTTCTGTAGATGGAGCCTCCTGCATGGACATGCTCGGACTAACGTGGATGGCACTTGTCCTCACAGTGACAGTGGAACTGACGTGAAACCCCTCATCCAAGACACTCTCACTCACACACATACTTGCCCTTCTTACACAACAACCACACAGAAACACACATACACACACACACAAACACACACACTTTCCACAAATCCTGCAAGCCTTCTCCAGTCATCAACAGGCCCTTCATGCGTCAATCGATCAGGAAACAGTGCCACCACAGGGTGGCGCTCCACTGTTTTTTGTAACAAAATAATAACCAAGATAATGATATTAAAAGAACAACGTGATGAAGATGACAATAACCACCTCCTATATAGCCCTGCCCAGTTACACCTTTTTTGTTTCTTGTCCCACGTCTGCCTGTTGATCAATAAAATCAGTTGATTTGAAACGGAGAAGAAAAAAGCATTTGGATTTTATTTTGATGAGTCAAAATGTCATTGGTGTTGACTGAGATGTGAAAAGTGGAACTGGCTTAGGCTGCGCCGCCGTACCAACCACGCCCATCTGTTACGTGTCCTGGGATGCACCTGATTAGCAACAAGCTGATAAACCACGGGGGAACAAACACAGATGCTCCGAGAGAACATTCTTTTTTTATTAATATACAAGTATTCCTTTTTTTCCTGATGGCTCGGAATGTACAAGAGGATTTGAGGAAATGCGTTGCGAGACTAGAAAAAAAAAATCTCCTTTTTGAGTGTATTTTGTGTACATCAGTGTAAATATTGAAAATAATTAAAGAGGTTATATGGGTTATGGTGAGGGGTGGTTACTGAGATAGCTGGAGTTTACACTTATCCACCTTTGTTTGTACTTCATTCAACACTGTTTTCAAAGATAATTCTTGGCTGAAAGGACAGAAACATTAACAGCCTTTCTGTTTCTCATTTGGGCTTTTTATATCTATATGGCAGATCTCCAAGGACAGAGTTAAAAAAAAAAAAAAAAAAGAAAAAATCGGACATATGTCTGCTGTTTTGGGGTTGTGGTGCATGTGACGTTTGAAGATTCTTTCTCCTTTTGGTGTGTTGCAATTGACAGCACTGCAACTCATTGTCACTGGCCTGTAATCAAGTTATTTACTTGTGACATACTATCTTAAGTGACCTACATTGTGTACAATACGTAACTCTTACCCAGACATTTACAGTACTAGTAGGATCATTTTAGCCGCCATTCCAGGGAGGTGCTCACCTGAGGCAGCGTGTGTAAACAGGGTTGTTGCATTTGTTTCATTTCACCTGTATTAAAATGGAGAGATGAAAAAACTTACAAGCCTTGACTTTACTTACGACACTGTGTTGGACGTGTAGCAGATGTGCATCTTCCAGTCCCCTTTGATGCTGGGTACAAGTAATATGCATTATCTAATATTGCACACTCCTGCATGTCTAGACTGTTGCAGGAATTATAATTAATATTCACAATCTAATTTGATGACAATCTCGACATATAAGAGAAATCTGAAGGAGAGTTGGGGTACAGTGAGAGAAAGAGAGACATTTTTTATCCCTGCTCAATTACATGCAAGGCCCAAAAATCACTTATTTTGAGGTATTTCTGATTGTACTGACCCCAGCGTGACTTGAAGGAGATTGTGACATTGCTGTTAACCCTTTGGTACTCTCTCACACAGCAATGGGTAGCTTAATGCAGAGTAAGCCTGCATTTTTTTTAAGCTTCACAAGAATTGTAATTTAAAATATTCTAAGGACACAACATGTATTAAGGGATTAAGGTTTCAACCAGGTGGGAGGTAAGAGGAGAATTTTTGAAAGCTTAGTCGAATAGAAAGGATAGATCTATCCGTTTGGGATATCGACTCACCTTGCCAAAGTACAATCCATATTCCTGCATTCTGGAGATGAGAGCTGAATAGCACAAACATTATTAACAGACAGTTATATGCGGGTAGAATTAATTTTTTTTCCAGTGAGGGAAGCAAAGGGCACGAATGCTTGTCCACCCACTGTATAGCATTATAACACAGCTATGATTTTAATTTTGATTCAAGAGGCACTTCTGTGATATGTTTTTTTTGTTGTTGTTGCTTTTTTCACTCACTTCACATTCAAGAGAGAAGAAAAGGTCCCTCACAATTTTTGAATGCATTAGAGAATTTGCCAATTGTCTTTATATAATCATCATTCCAATAGAGGAAGTGCATCATAACTCTGCGTGTGCATACAGTCTGTGTGTATGTTCAGTGTCTACAGTTCAATGGTATGTATGAACACTCCATGTAACTTAAAATTCATACAATTAGGTCAAAGCTGTTCTAGACCAAAAAGATCCAACAGGAAATAAATATGACCCTTTTAAATATGTGGCTTTATTACATTTTCTGTTAACAGGAAAGACAAACTTTCTCTTGTAGCTGTGGATGTGAGGCATTTAATTGCCCCCTTCAGTGGTAATTGTCCTTAATTATAGGGACATCAGTGTGAAAACAAGAGCAAGCTTTTGTGTGCACCTTTTATTCACACATGAAGAAATTGTTCAGTTTGCTCATTATAAGTCAGTGCTTTGTAGGCTTATTTGTGAGAGGGTTGCAAGACCCTCGCAGATCGAGTCTGAGCCACCTAAGCTTCATCAATTATTCCTTTATTTCCTCAACAGATTGGTGACTCAAGAAATGTGATGGGCAAAAAATATTAAGCTTTATTTTTTGGTATTTTTAACTGGTTACAGCCCTCCTCTGCCCACAGTGCTTTAGTAGTTAATATGTGAAAAAGCAGGAAACACCTTTTAAAAAATTTGGTTTTGTGCATTCTGCTGCTGTTCAGTCACCTGTTGCACACCGATCATGGATGGCACAAGGAAGAAGAGGTGAAAGTGACATGCAACAACGCATTTGGCTGATAATCATTGTTTTTTTTTTCTCAGCAGTGTTCTGAATAGTTCACCTGAGCTGGGAGCAATGATGAGGATAAGAAGCTGCCTCTTTGGCCCCTCTGTGAATTATTCAGCAGTCAGCCATGCTTGCAGAATCCGGTTTCCTTTATGTCGTCTGCAGGCTTGTCTATCAGGTGTCCAAACAGCACCTATGTCAGCTTGTTCACCTGACATCACCCTCAGTATGTCTCTTCATGTGATGGCCCTCAAAACGCTCCACAGAGTGCTGTTAAAATAACCACCGCTCTGTTGTTGACCACAGCCTCACTCAAGTGTGTTATCAGTGGCACAAACTACAGCCTGACAGCGACGACTAAGTGGCATGGCTCCCATGTGACAGAGATGTATGTTTATATCTCAGTGTAGTGTATGGAAATGAATGACACCGTCAGGTTCCTCTGTAGACAATCTGTCCATCTGACATTCTTCTGACGGTTATCTGTATTATTTACTGTTCTATGTGTTTTTAATACCAAGTGACTGCCATTTTGTTGCTCTACAGCAATCTTCAGCTCCTCTGTAGAGCGAGTAATATAAGCATCTGCACTGGCATGGAAAAAGGACCTTTGATCTCCGGCATGGCTGTGCAAACAGATGTATCCTGGTTATTAACTATCTGATAAATGTCACCTATCATCATTCCACACCCCTTATTCAAACTATGTTTTCTTCCTGCAGCTAAAGCCAAGCAAGTTTGGATATGATCTATCACAATATTTTCAGAAATTGGCATAAGAAAGTATGGTCTGAATCACTCCTGTTCATGTAAACACCAATTGAAAGATGCAACAACAACAACAGAAGTCAGACAAAGTCAGGATTAGAGTGTATTTGGTAAGTTATTGAACAGAGTTCTTAGATGACATTTGGGAAAAGCTTGGATGAGTCAGCAAATTGCATAGCCAAATATTGACCCAAGGGGTATTTACATATTCTGTGTGTGGTTATTGAATCTGCATCTGACTTGCCACAGGTGGTGCATGACCAGTGCCCCGCCTCTACAGAGCCACGGATGCAAATAGTACCTCTACGGGTATCATTTAACACTTGATCCTCTGAGCAAAGAGGCGCAGTCATCAGATCACAGCAGCTCTTTTACAATGAAAACCAGACAGCATGCTACCGTCAAGCTGAGACGCACTGACAATAACATTCAATAGGATCAGTCAACCAATCGTCGCCACCATTTTTGCTGCAGCTATGCCCATCGCAGACCTTTTGGGAGTCCAGTTCGACATGCAGCTGCTGTTGAAGCTGAGTCTCTCTGTTGCCGTGGTGCTGCTCGTTTCTTGGGCCTACAGGTTCTACAGCTCCAGGGACACAAAGAAAATTCAGCTGTGTGGCAAAGACAACAAAAAGCCAGAAAATGCAACCTGCCAAAACTGCAAGACGACATTACGATGTCAAAGCTCCCCAAAACATGACACCGATGATGGGGGCAAGAGACCCGGACCCTCTCACACGGACTCAGTCACCGATGACCTGACATCTGACAGCACCGAAGAAACGCCGGAAGAAGCTCATCCACGCCAAGCTGAAAAGAGTGAGGATGCATTTAATATGTCCAATAGTGACCAAGCTATCAGCATGGAAGGGGAGATACGCATTCATCAGAAGCGGGCAGAGGTTGCCACCAGTAATATTTCATTTGGATCTGCTTTGAACCTTGCTCATCCAGCAAAGAGTGGGATGGCCAGTACAACGGGGCGCCGCTCGCCTTGCTTTTTGCAGAAGCTGGAGGGAAGTGTGGGTGTGGGCAGGGAGTTAAGGCAGGACCTGGAGTGCCAGGGGGCCTACTCCAGCTTCCTCTCCAAGGCAGAGATCAAAGTGGAGGATGCTAATGTGGTGCTAGAAGGAACAGGAGACCAGATTGTGCGTGGAAAGATATATGATTATTATGTTGAGTCCTCCTCTCATTCTATTACAGACTCAAATACTTTACTGGGCCAGTTTGAGAGGAATTCTGAGTCACAGCCAGTGGAGTTTGGAAGTCGTGGCAGCAGCCTCACAGAATCTCCCTCCTCCCTGAGCCCCATCATTATGCGTGATCTGGTTTTACCACAAAGCACTGCTGAGGATCCCTCCTCGCTGGGAAGCCTCAAGCGGAGGCACCCCACAAGGCCTGTACTCCTACGCAAGGAGAGCTATCTGTCTGCAGCGGAGCAGTCTGAGCTTTCCATCCCCTTTCTAACATCAAGAGCCTCAACTCCAGTGAATCACTCTCTGGCCTCAACCGGCGAAGAGTCCATCTCTGTTCACCCTGTGATGTGTCTCTCTACAGACAACAAAGGCCTTAAAGTGAGGGAGGGGGCAGATCTAGAGACAGTGGCGGGGGCTTCATTTTTACACCTTCCAGCAAAAACCCTTGACAGCACAGATTTGGGAAGTTTGAAGAGTAAACTTGATCTGGGTAACTGTTTGGAGACGCTGTTCCTGGCCAAGAAACACGGCCAGGCCTCCGTGCAGCAAGCAGCTCTGGGAGTCATGTCAGACAACTTCCTCCAGGTGCTCAGGGACCCCAGTCTTTATGGGCGGCTAATGGCCGGCGAGCGGGAACACATCCAGAAGCAGAGAATGAGAGGAAGAAGGTTCGTCATGGTGGCAGACATGGACCCTCAAGACTGGGCGAGGAACACGGGAGGGCCGTCGGCAGAGATGCAGCAGAGGAGGACATCCAGTGCATTGTACTATTATGATGACTACAAAGACACCTGGCATACTCTCTGCCTGATCCCAGAGGAGGTCATCTCTAAAGCCTGTGCCATGTGCACAATGGATAACTACTTATTTGTGGCAGTGGGCTGCCAAAGCACAGACAGAGAAATGACACCCTCAAAGCGAGTGTTTTGCTACAATCCTTTGACGTCCATTTGGAAGGAGATCAGTCCCATGAATGAAGCCAGGCCCCGCTGCAAGCTGGCAGCTCTTGAGGGCTACATCTACGCCATCGGAGGGGAGTGCCTATCCTCAGTGGAGCGCTACGACCCGCGATTGGACAGATGGACGTTTGTGGCTCCACTGCCTAATGATACATTTGCTGTGGCACATCACGTCACAGTGTGCAATGGAGAGCTTTTTGTGTCTGGGGGAACTCTTAAATATATGCTGCTGCGCTACAGCCCCAAAACCAACACCTGGAGGCCAAGTCTGTTAGTAAGCAGCAAAGACAGAACTGCAGATATGGTGGCTGTGGGGAGGTTTCTGTATCGATTTGATGTTAACCCACTGCTGGGTGTAAGCGTGTACCGCTACCATACAGTGGCTCGTCTGTGGTACGAATGCAGCTCCAAACGGCTGCTGCGTTGCCCTGCCTTCCAGTGTGTCACGATGGATGACACGATCTACTGTGTCAGCCGCCAGTTCACCATGAGGTTTGAGGCTGATGAGATCTCTCCTGCTTTCATAGATGAGGACTTGAGTGTCCTGTCTGCAGCGAAGGGCATACTTTCCCCCTTTGTCCTCTCACTGCCTGATAAGAAGCCACGGCAGACCAGTGTGTAACGAGGACTCAGTTTTCCATCGATGATAAGATTAGGTGGTGATGGAGTATCCCTTCAAGAGCATGCTTTACATCAAGTTTCTTGTTAACTGAGTGGGTTTTTGCTTTGCACAGGTTTGTGCTCAACCCAGCCTAACCCCAAATGTTTTTTGCAAAACTGTCAGCACTGTACTGTTATTTCTTTGAGGTGTAACTAACATCACCTTTCCACAAAACAACAAAGCTTGTGTTTCTTAGAACGCTTTGTTTTTTTTGGTTTGGCTATTGCACGAAGAAATGTGTGTTTCTTATGTCTCTCTCCTTGGCAGGAGATGTAAAGTATTAGACTCTTAATGGTAGTCAGACTACTGTTTGCTTAGATTTACGCAGGGTGTGCTGCCATGTAAATTGTTTGCTTGTTTGATTTGCCACTCCTTCCTGCCATTAAGTTAGTTTTATATCATTCCAGATGCTTAACCTCTTTAGCTGTAAAGATAATTCATAAATAAGTCTCAGAGTAAATGGGTTCATTCAACTCTAACATATTACAGAGATTGGGCAATATAACAATAATCTATCACCGTGCCCCACTGTGTAGGGCACAAATATAACTTACACACTGGGCTGAATACAGTGCAATTATCTACAGTTGCTCTTTAAATATGACAGGATGTAAATGGGTTTGTCACACAATATAAATAGGTGAACTTCTGAAAGCATTTGTCTCTACTTTTGAAACTCTTCTAACACTCAGACTCAAATATTCAATAGTTATTTTTATAATTTGATTCACTCTCCTTTGGTGGCCAGGGAAAAAAAAGTGTGTTTGTTTTAATCTTCACCTAACAGATTCTTTGTTCATTGTAACAACCTAATCTCATTTGTTGTGTTATCAGTTATTTCATAAACATCAAAGAAACACATGAATTTGTCATTCATTGCATATTAATCCACAATTAGCAAATAATGGTATTATGCCAAATGTCTATTCCAGCATTTGTGTGACTGATAACCACTGATAGAATAACACAGGAACAATCTAAGCACTTGTGGTTTATTTTTTTAAGCGTTGAGCAATTACATTAACAATGGAAATATGCAAATTGACGATACAAATATTTAATCCCTCTTGTTTGCTCATTTACAATCGAGTCTTCCACTGCAGACGCTGAGGACTTTAAAGACACATTGACAGGTTGCAGAGAGTGACGTGCTGCTATAGCACCACCATGTGGCTCACAAGGCAAACACACCGGTGCTGTGGGTATGGACGTGTTCGGCCCTCGACCTCCCACAACACGGCAGCATCATGTGACACGCAGGCATCAGCAGCGCAGTAGAGTGTCTAACTAGCTTAACAGTGGGTGAAACAGAGGGCTTCAGCAGCGCAGGAAGGCAGCAGACAGGCGGGACAAAGGGATGCAGACGCAGATGGTTGACCATCAAACATAAGCATCTTTGATTCTCCCTAATTAAACACTTTGATTCCCTGTAACTAAACACCTAATGGAATGGGATTTAGACACGTCCCTTCAGATGTTGCCTTGGATGACTCATAGTTTCTGGTTTGTCTCAATATTCAGGTCACTTCTGGCATCAGCACTTGTTTTATTATGATTTTTTCCTCCATCTTTTCTTTTTTTTCCACAGAGTATCTAGGGTAATACTACCAGACCATTCTGAGTTTCAGATATTAACTGTACAGACAGAGAGAGAATTTGCATGTAATTATCCTCTGGAAGGGCGGACATAATTTATAGCCCCCCCTGCCTTTCCCCTTCTTGCGCACAGCCACACACTTATTCACATATGTATATAAACATTGAAACTACACAGAGCACAACACACAGTGAACCAAGTCATCCTCACGGTGGCATAATGAGTATCATGTTTAATTTTTTAAATTCCATTTGATTTCCCAAATGGTCTGCTCTGTTAATTTTTTTTCCTCATGCAGCTGGCTAATAAAAAAAAAAGGAACTACAAAGCAGTACCACTTTGAGCAGAGCTTCTAAATTAACAAGCAGCATGTGAGGCAATTCAAGAGCCGCAGCGCTGTCTCTAAGCCTGTTGCGATTGTGAAAGGAGACTGAAACAAGGATCTGGGATTTGTAGTAGCGGGCGTTGTCTCAGATCCAGGTCCTTGTTGTTGTGATTGGCTGCATGGAGGTGGCTGGAAAGCACGCGTGAAGCCCTGGCAAAGCGGCTCTGGCAGAAGGTACTAAGTGGGTGCCTCTGGTATGCTGACCTGTACACAGTCAGTGACGGGAGGTGTGACTGCTGCTTTTCCAAACGGTGCTTTATGGACTGCGGCAGGCCAAAGTTGGTTGGAAGGGCTGTAAAGGAACACAGAGAAGAGGAAGCTAACTGCCATGTTACTGCAGCCATTAATTACACTGGTGACTGATTTGGAACAATAAAAGGCATCTGGGGCCACCCAGGTTTAATTGTTCATGAGCACAACCGCTGATGTGTTTTTGTCCACACAAAACTGAATGCACTGAAGTATGATTTTTCTGCACCCATGGCACTGGTGCCTGGTGGTTTAATATATAATTTCCCATGTATAATCTCTACCTTCAGGCAGTGGTGGTGTGGTATTTTAAACCGTGGTCTTACCAGAAGTTGGCCGGTCAGTCCTGTCAAGCTGCCATGTCAAGCGGTTTTGATGCCAAGGTCGGAGACTGGGCAAAGCACTGGTGTGCTCCTGCCCGTAGCTCTCTTCATACTGTGTGACCAAGTAATGAGAGGATGGTGGGCCATAGTGGCCAAACAGCAGCTTGGCTGGAAGCCCCTGGAACACAATACACAGTAATCTTGACATAGCCTGTATGCATTGGCCTTCGCTGAATTAAGATATAGAGGGCATGACCTATTCTTTTACAATAATCTTCAAGAAGCTTACCATGTGACAGCAGCAAATTGCTCTAACTAGCTTTTAAGTGCCCAGTAGGACTGATGATTTTACACATTTTTCATGACTGCTGAGTCTGACCAGAAACTTGCTTTCATAAAGGGTTTTATCACAGGCCTTTATCTTGGCCGTCAATATTATGCAGAAGTGGCCACAATCTAGAGAAGAAAGCACTGACTTGCAGGGTTGTGACAGACATTCAATTGGTGTTAATGCCATGAATGAGCAGTTAAAGGCTGACCTCAGCTCTCAGCAGGGCAGATCTTCTCTCAAAGACGTCTGGCTTGAAGTCCCAGTGGGGCCGGTAGTCTACACGATTGGTGCTGTTGGCTGTCTTTCGCTCCCAAGTGAACTGTGTCGGACAGAATAAACAGACATCGCAAAGAGGAGCGAGGAGGGGGGGGGTATACAGGGACTTGAGCTATGAGCCCACCGCAAGGATCAGCAAAGCTCACACTTCACTATCGATCCGCACTGTTGTACAGTATTTCTTAAGTAATTTCTCCTCTCAGATCCTGAACCAGCAGCCCGTGGCAGAACCTCACGTCAATGCAATTAGTCTCCAACTCTAGCCTCTCTCACCAGGAGGCTGTGCTGATGTAGCTGAACTGAGGCTGCCTAATCACGTTGCTATAGATTTGACTACCAACTGAGGTGCTACAAAACCCTTGGCAGGCTGCCACTAGCATGGCATTGTGTGTTGGAGCTGCAGCGCGGAAAGGCAGAGACGGACCGCGTTCTCACATTCAATTCGAGCTGTATGCATGATATATTAGAACATCTTATTTTGATACCAGCACAAGATAAGTCTGTCCCGACCCCCTTCTGGTAACCTTCTGTAAATGTTGCATTACTGTTACAGTGGAGGAAAGTGAAATACGCAATGAGCATGTGCCTACCTGAAGTCTTTCTTCCGCCCAGTTTCCTAACAGCACTTTGTTTGCATACTTCTGCTCTATCCTCCAGCCGGTTTGGGCCCATTTATCCTGCGCCGTCCCTGTTTGGTTCATACTTTTTCTGGCGTCAAACGTGCCTAACCAGGGAAATCTGAGGCCCTGTTAGAGCATGGTTAGCTAGTCAAACAGATATCACGGAGGTGCAGTCACCTGGCCCCATAATGGCATAGGCAGCAGAGGGGAAATAGAAGAGCTCAGTTGCTATGGATACAGCAAACACTGAAAGGGAAGGCAAGCAGAGTATCCTGGAAGCAAATGGGAGATGTCTTACATCTATCTTAAAAAGAAATAGATTCCTTAGGGCTAGGGCATGACATTTACCATTAAGCAGTTAAAATGGTGTGCCAGAAATTGTTTCAAGACTTTGTGTCCTCAGCCTACTTTTTATTTTTGGAATAAAACAGATTTTGTGTATTGATTTATGTGGGGTTTTTTGTCTTCTGTGAACGCTACACTTTTAATGAAGAAGGAAACGCTCACACTAGAGGCACATTTTCTTTATTAAAATGCAAAACAAGGTGCAAGTAGAATAATGTAAATTGCATGATCCTATGTATGGATTGAGTGTCGTCACAGTGCTTTCATGTAGTCGACAACACTATCCGCAACCTGCATTGCGGCAGGAAAGGTGAGCCAGCCCTGCTTAAAAAAGTTCAGCATGCCGTGAAAACCTTCCGTCACATGCTGCCAGGTGACGTCCTTCTCCAAGTCCAGCAGTCGTTTTCTGTAAAGGATCCCATCGTCCCTCAGGACATCATACTCACAGGTGAGAATGAAGGTGGGCGGGGTTTTTTGAAGTACAGCATCGTCTGCCAGCAAAGGTGAGACCTCATGCTCCAGACCGGCTTTGATCATGTGATACACCTCCCCATCGTACTCCGGGGTTGGGTGCTCGTGGAAACCCCGCTCAAGGCACTCAGGGGGTAAGTTGGAGGGGGAGAGCCACTCTTCATAGCGTGGCCTGAGCTCGGTGGGGACGTGGTTGCCTTCCAGTACGTCTTGGCACAAAGACATGTCCCCGTTGAGGTACTGCAGGAAGTAGAACGCCATCCGGCCACGAAACAATATGGGCACAGCATGATTTTGCTGGTATGAGGGCAGGTTGAAATCTGCCATCTGCAGGGCCGGGTAGATGAGGACCTGAGCACAGGGGAATGGCAGATGTCTGTCCTCTCTCCTCGCCAGCCTTTGGCACAGCGCTGCTGCCAGGTTAGCCCCAGTGCTGTCCCCTCCGACTGCCACTCTGCACGAGTCCACGCTGAACTCTGCCTCAGCCACAGACAGGAAGTGACACGTCGCGGTCTCACAGTCCTCCAGCTGGGCAGGGTACCTGTGCTCAGGGGCTAATCGATACCTGAGAGGGGTGAGAGGGAAGACAGAGGGACAATATGTTGAGTTCTGGCTCTCTTCTGGCAGACAAAGTAAGTTTTGGATATTTATGTGCCTTTCGGAAAAAAAGTACCCGACAGAAACCACAGTGGCGTCTGACTCCTTGGCGATGTGCCGACAGACTTCATCAACAGAGTCTGTTCAGAATTAGCAGGAAACAGGAAACCATAGTTAGAAAAAGATGTCATGGTCTTTTATAAGAAGCAGCCAAGCATTGCAGACAAAACAATTTTAACAATTTACAACACACTCATCTCCCTTTGTATATTGTGACAGCATAATATGATTCAATAAACCTTAACTTATATCACAGTTTTATAATTGTGGAGTTCATTTAAGTATTTCTGTACTTGTGACTTTTTCCTGCCCCTCCAAGTGTTACGAATATGTTAAAAAATATAATGGATTATAAGTAATTCTACGTAGACTTTAGCACCAACTGAGTTCCAAATCACGTTTTCTTATGCAATAAAGTTTGTTTTCATCACTTAAGTTTAGAAATACAGTAGCAAAGTATGTGTTTATAATCAGCTGACCAACACAGGTGAGTTCAAATACATAAATAAGGATTATAATATTAATATTATATAATATTTGTTTAGGTAAAGGATTTTTCTACATTATGGCATCGATATGTAAGTAAATGATCTGAACTTTGTGTACCTATACCGCCCAGCACCCATCCTCCTCCGTGGAAATACACAAGACCTCTTCTCAAGCTGTCACACACAGCGGTGGGTTCATAGACTCGCACTGGCACCTCAGAAAATGTCAGGTCTTTAACTCGCAGGCCCGGGGGAACCGGGTTCAAACGAGTGAGAAAACGGGCCACAAACCACCGGATGAAGCTGACCTGATGACAAATACCCAGGCGATGTAGGATCCGGCCCTTAGAAGAGAGGAACCAGAGATGTTAAAAACAAAACAAATATGTTCTTGATGGGGAAAGTCAAAGTGAAAGTTATTCTCTCTGAGAAATTATATTTGGTATGACAACATCAAAGAAGGGGAGCACATGACCTTGCTTTGTGTTGCGCCTTTGTTAGACTTGATTTCTTATCTAAAATTTCTCTGATCTAAACTTTATCAGTTGCTGGAGGACAAAGAAAGGACAGCCATCTTTGACAAGGGCCTAAAAGAATAGAGTGGATTTTTTTTTTATCTTGCACACACACAGCCATTTCCTCACACTAAGGAATAAGGTAATTTAATAATAAAAAAAAAAGTTCATTATAACAGATACAATAGCATGCAGGAAACATAATTATAAGCATGAACAATTCCATAGTTGCTGCTGATACTTACCACAATGGCTATACCAACAAACAAGCCGTGAACCATGTGCAGTTTCCCACTACTTGTAACCCCACGAGGAATGTCTGAATTCATCAGCTCAGAGTACACAAGTCCAATTACCAGAAGGAGGAAGGCTGCAACAAGAGCAGCGAAGCCAATTATTAAAATTGCCCAGCCGATGTCCATGGTGTTGCTGGTCTGTTCCGCTGAAGGTAAGTCATTAGGAGTAAATGTTTTATCTACCTGCTTTCAGCCTCTTTTTCACCCCTCCCACATCCGCGCGCAATACATTCTGACCTTGGTTCCACATAATGACATGTTTGGCTGCCTGTTGCCCAGGAAGAAATAATTATATTCTTCAACATATTTCATGGCTGTGTAGTTAAAGTAATTACACGTTTCCCCAAAGAAACCAAGTTGATCCAGTATGGAATATTGCGCAAAATATTTTTATGTTAATAGAGCAGTTTTTTAATTACTCATGCATTTCCATAGTACCCATTAAGTTGCCTTCCAACCCCTTTGCAATATTTCACATATATCTAAAGGTTATGTTTTTGTTTTTTTTTTCCCCCCTGTTCTCTTTCTAGCCCCTGTTACTGAGGAAAGCTCTGCTCCTTACAGCCGCACTCTGCACAGAGTGGCATTTTCATTATCTGGCGTCTAAGGGAAGGAAATGTTCAAAGATGCTCCCAGTGAAGGCCGACTGAGAACACCCTTATCTGAACTTTCCCTGCTGATCTGTAGATGGCAGTGATAGCATGAGTATAAATAAACAGTGGCCTCTGAAATATACATTATTTACATTTTTGCCTTCTGCCTGCAGCCTGTGCCCATTTGCCAAAATCGACTTTTTTCTCATTTTTGCTAATTCACTAACTTTATATCCAGCTCCATTTCAGCTGAGGATACTTTGGTATAAGCTCCTAATGCAACTTGACTTTGGGTTCACATTTTGCAAATCTCAGAAACGTAATGAAGACAGCATCTGGAGTCATGTTGTCTTGGAGTTTTTCAGCAGCCCCCGAGAGCCTCTCTGCCTTCCCTAAGTAGCTGAGCCCAGCACAAAGCAACCATTGTGAGGCTGCTCTTTAAACCCATCCCAGTTGCTGAAAAAGCCCTGCATTCAGCGATACCCAGTAAAAATCACAGCACCGGGGCCAAAAATCACAGACTGGAATCTTGTCTGAGGCCCACGAATTCACAGGATTTGTTTAGGAGGTATTCATGCAGCTTTCTGTTTGTCACCCTGCCGAGCCTCTGAGACCGGGCTGACCTATTTTTCCAAATTGCACTGTCACACACACAAAGATACAGTCTAGCTCCAAAGAATGCCGTTGCCACATCAGGTTTAAACAACTAATGTGCCTTTCCACATAGGAAACTACAAATGTGGGACAGGCTGAATTTTGTGTACCATCAATTTCACTCAGCAGGATATGAATCCTGCCACGCTTATAAAACTGAAGATGGCATTTTCCATCATTTATCATGGGAGCTTTTGATACAGCGAAGCACCTTGATTTGAATTTCAACAACCTACTATGAGGATATAAATGTGTTTGCAGGTTTGTTAGCATTGCAAGAGGGCAGATAAAGCAGAAATCAGTAATTGGCTCAGGGGAGCATCAGCAGATGTGCATTTGAACCACAGTGCCCAGTGTAAAGGTAAACACTGCAGTTATTTTGTGTTTGTTGTATGCTTTGAAACAGATTTTACATGCCTGTTTATTATTCTTATTTAGGGGAGGGGGGGTGTTGTGGTTACAGTTGTGAGGTTTCTCAGTTGTGTGTTTGTTTAGTGCTGGGCTGATTGTTTGCTTATTTGTTTCATTTAATTAATAAGTGCGGGGGGTGGGGGGGGGGGAGAAATTGGATGACCAGGACTTTCAGGAGTCAAAAACACCCCCATTTGACATTCTTATACAAGATAAGTTTAGTTGTAGAGTTTGTAGTGTCACTGAAAACAACATCATTGCATCCCCTGTGCAGTTTGGTTAAGCTCGACTCCATCCAGTTATAATCAAGGTAATCCTCCCCAAACAAGATTTGGGCACCCACCTGGGACTCAGCGGGGCGACCACTAGGGGGGCCCCGGACCACAGATTGAGAATCACCGCTGTAGACACACACGAGAAAAAAGGGGGTGGGGGAAGGAGGCGAGCACGTAGCCAGTCAGGGCAGACGGGCACTGGAGCAAAAATACCCATCCCCACTTAACATGTCAATCGGGATTAATGCCCTCACAGGCCTCTCCTCCGGGTGCAGCCGGGTCCTTTCACTGGTCTGAGCACCAGAGCCCGGCCAGAGGCGGTAATATATAAAAAGGCAGGACGAGGACGGGACGGGACGCACACAGCGCCAGAGCCCAGCAGCGCGCACCGCGGAGCGTCGCCCCGGACTCGCGTCTCCACCGGACGCGCGTAACGAGCGGCCACTCGCGCGTTTTTTTTCTCCCCGCAGCGTGATGATGCGCGTCGACGACTGACATGTCAGAGCTCCCCGAGGTCACGCCGCTCGCCGCCTCCTCGCCTGTGGATTACTCATGCCGCGGCGTCTGAGCCTGCAGATCCACGCACTGTTTGCATGCGGACGGACTCGCAGCGGCTCGCCAAGTCTGGAGGCTGAGATCGGCCGTGCGCGTAAAGCTGCGGCGTAAACACTGAACTGTCCGCGAACACTTTGTTTTGTTTTGTGTTTTTGTGTGTGTGTGTGTGTACCAAGTGTGTGTGTGTGTGTGTGCGCGCGAGATGGAGCTGAAGAGCGCGTGTCGTATGCTCCTCTTCCCGGTGCAAATGCTCTTTTGCATAGTCCGAGCGAGTTTGCTCTCGCTGCTGCCAAACAGGAGGAAGGATCTGACCAAGGAGGTGGTGTTGATCACCGGCGGGGGACGAGGCATCGGGCGTCACCTGGCCAAAGAGTTTGCCAAGCAGGGGGCCAGAAAGGTAATCTCACCGAGCCGCTGACAACTTGTTGCGCCTCTCCAGAGAAGCGCGGTGCAGGAGTGTTGGAGTTATTGTGTTAAAAAACGTTTTGTTTTTATGGGATGCATGCTTCTGGTGTGAGTTTAGTTTGTGGCAAAACCAGCTGTAGTAGTTGGGCAGCCTGAATCCCCCCCCCTCCTCTCCTCTCCTACGCACACCTTCCTCTCGGTAGCCTCGGTAAGCCCTGTCCACCCTGCTCCAAGCGCATTGTTTTTTGCCTTCCCTCTTCTGTGACAGCAGGGATCACAACCTCTAAGCAGCCCCTGAGTTGGTCCAGCGGGACTCAAGACACTGCCCTCAATTTTTGGTTCAAGTGTTGCACAACAGCTGGGGTCAGGCAGAAGGCAGGTCCGGACAGCCTTCACGTTGCGCTGACGTGATTAGGTGCAGCGTATTCTCTGACACTGTCAAAGTCTGCGGCGGTGCTGGAGGGACTGACATGTTAACAAAGTGTACTAGCCAAACATGTAGGCTGTGGCACTGCCTCTGCCACTGTGTGTGTGTTTTGGAGTTGAGGGGTGGTGCACAGAGCCTCGCAGAAAACTGCTTCAAAGCTATTGACACAACAGCAGTTATTATCCTATTACAGTTTCTTGCCATTTCTTTGAGCAGCCTTTGCACTGTTGTAAAATCTGCCAACATATCACAGCACAACAAAAGGCCCCGTAATGCGTTTTAATAAAAGCCAGATTAGGTTTTGTTTTCAAGCATGAGGACATGAGATGCCTTTTATGGAGTTTATGCAAAGCTAAATGAACCCAACAGAAAGAGTTGGGGAGGAACAGATTGCATTGTCTTGGATTAGTCTAATGCTGAGGTGGCTGGTCTGACCCATTACAGTAACTGAAATGTAATCAGTGTAATCACCTGACACATGGTTCTTATGAGGTAACAGAAAAGTCATTCTTACTATCAGACTGAAGTTATGATTCGTTATTATGTTTCCCAGCTGGTTGGGAGGTGAATTTTTCATGCTGTTACCCATGTTTTCATTTCTCTGTAGAGTCTAATTGACTGTCTGACATCCTGTTCTGTTGAAGATAAAGAGATCCAAAAGTAATGTGATTACATTGCTGAGCTGGACTAACCCATTGGGTGTCATGTTTGCACACCCTTAAACTGCAAATCAATATTCTCACTGGAAATCAGTTTAAAAGTGGCCCATCCAAGTCCTGCCAATTTCACTGAATCACCCCACCCATCAAACCTACACCCCCTTCCCCACCCCCCTCCACCTCACCATCAGCATCCTTCACCCCCCCTAACAAGGACGCCATCACCTGGACCTGAAATGTTCCAGTGGCTGCAGAGACTGGTCCTCATCATCGCAGGTGAGGCCGCGTTGCTGTCATTATTTCCGGATACAGTTTGCCTACATTACACAGCTGAGCGCCTGATGAGCCGCCAGTGGCCCTTTAGCGGTAATGTGTTAATACGGAGCGGCTCTACTTTTGATCACCTCAGATGGGAGTCGTCATTACACACGGAAGAGAATGGCGGTAATTTCCCCGGTAGAAAGCATCGAGGACCCCTGCTGAAAGCTGCGGGTTGTAATTATCTGTACATGTGTGACACGGGCTCCACATCTCGGATGCTCTCTTAAGGCGCAATTTTAGCAGCTTGAAAACATTGCTAAAAGCTCAATGAAACATTAACTGCCTCCCTCTGTCTTTCAATGCCATCTCCTTGGGGAATGAGCAAGAAGAAACCAGTGGGTTTTTAAAGGTTTTACTTTGCAGCTGCACAACAAAGGATGTCACCATGCTTTTCAGCACCCCATTGTTGGGTATTATCAAGGTGTGAAGGCTTTGAAAACAACACCTGTGGTAATGTGTATGACAATTACTCCCTGCCTAAAGAGATGCTAAAAGGAAATAGGATGGTAATTATGAATAGGGCTAACCTCCACGAACTTGCGCTCACCCCAGTTAGAGCCCCTTTGTGACTGGCAGCCGGAATTTCCTTTGCTTCCCTCAGCTCGGGCTTTAGTGTTTTCACGGTGCGAGGAAGACTAACTACGGCATTGATGAAAGAATCCAGCGAGATGGAGAGCTGGGCACTCAGGAGGGGAGCCAGGTCTTCTTGTGTGCTTTGAGTAGGGGAAACGTTGCAGAACGAAGCCCTGAAACAATAAACCAGACCGAAAGCATTTTCAAAAACGGCATCCAAGTTCAGAGCCACGCAGGGGGCTTTCAGAACAACCACAGTAAATAGTCGGAGACGTTAAACAGCTATTTTTCTTCAAAGCTCTTTTTCCAAGTATTTCTCAGCACCGTGACAATGGAAGAAAGTATTGTAGATGTTGTTTTTTTTTTTTTAGGGGTTGTTAACATTACGTAAGGAGATCACTGCAAGGAAGATGAACCGAACCCAGAGGCACTGACAACAGGTTTATGTGGGTGTGTGTGTGTGTTGTGCTGGAGGCGGGAAGCACACCGCTCCCAGCTGGGTATTGCCCTGCAACTGACCTTGCTGTCTCCGCAGTAATTAGACAGCGGCAGGCGACTGCCTCCTGAACTCCTGCTGCCCCCTCTGTGTGCCGCCTCTCTGCTGGCCCATACAATGGGTGTGAAAAGGAGGGTTCATACCCACCCATACATTCAGACCTGAGAGATAGAGTATCACTGTAATTCAGCTGCAGCTACTGGGGACACGGAGACGCACACCACAGCCCAGTATTGAGTGGCATCTGCACTCTTTCTCCCTCTCTCTCTCTTTCTCTCAACATCTTATGTCAAGTTTGCAAATTTGTTGATTAGAGGGCTTTTACTTACAGCATGTGTTGGCGTTAAGTCTTGTTAGGCATGCCTGGTCAGAACAATCACTGGTTTATCACTGATAGCTAAGGGAGGGAGGGAGGGAGGGGGCTTCTGCAAGGTCAATTAAAAAACTGTTTTCTTACTCTTTCTATCCAGATAGCAATTTGGCCGGCGCTTGTTTGCTCTGAGGGTCCTGCGTGTTGTGACGGGTGATAAACCTAATGAATTAAATAACATTTTAACAGGAGAGCACAGTTTGAGTGCTGACTTTTAATGAGAGCTGTCAGCTTTGTTTGTAAGGCTCAAATCCTATTAAAAGCTTTCAGTTATTTATCAAGACCTGTCTGCCTTCGCTGATTACTCAAATGGGCTTGCAAATGAAGCAAACAAGAAACCCAATCAAAAGCAGCTCAAACAGGGGGCCGCTCACAGAGGGAGCCAGAGCCTTATTGCTTTAGATCTGATAAAGAAATAAAGAGCACATTCCAGACTGTAATCTTTGACATCCCTCGAGCTTTGTAGTTAAGAGTGTTTCTGTGTTTGGTTTGCTTCTGACACTTTTTACCATCAGACAGTTATTGACACACAAATGGTGCATTAAAGAAACAGCATCCCAGTAATTTGGTGATTTTTAAGGGTTTTGACTGTGCTAATAAACACGCTGTCATTGCCAGTTTGTTGTGTTTGGATGTAGGCAAACTTAAGTAAATTTCAAAAGACTGGCGCTGTTTTGAAAGTGTCCTGTTACTGCGAGATGACAGGTCCGATGCATGCAAAAAGATGATGCACGATCATGTATAGCGACGGAAATCCAGAGACGTGCTCGCCTTTTGTGTGTGTTTGTGTACACACACGCGGCCTCTCTGTCCCCCGCGTACACAAGATCGCTTTCCAGAAGACTTTTCGCTCAAATATTAACCTTGGTCTCGGGCAAGCGGCCAAATCCCACACTGGCGTCCTCAGCACTTCACACACGCACTGTTTTCAGACTTCCTGACTAGAAATGACGGGGCTCATCTGCCCAACAGGCCGTGTAATCTCTTTGAGAATTTGTGTTTGAGAGATGAGGAGGGCTCACCCCCTGATTTCATTACCTTTCCCTGACCCCAGAGACTGACAGATCTAATTGCCCAATCACTGGTCCCCCACCTCCGTCCAACCCCATGTCCCCTGCTCAAATGACCGGCCTTCATTTAGTCTCCGGGTAGATGAAGAGACAGTTCATTCACACAGCAACCCCCGAGCCTTTAATCTTGCTCAAAAACTATTTGTTGGAGTGAAAATGGCCTCTCTGTTCTCTGAATGAAAAGAGCACTGCTGCTCAAAGATCTCCACAGTTACAGCAGGTCCCATTGCCAGAAAAATTGCGCAGGACATACGTAATGCTTTGTCGGTGACTGACTGTAAAAACAAACATCTTTTTGTTCCTTTTACAAGAAACAGTTCACTCGACTTGCTTCTGATCTCGGCACAGCTCCAATGCACAGCGTTTCGATATTTGTTCCTAACGCTTAAAATATGTTCTCTTTTTTCTTTTCTTTTTTTTTTTTTTGGTAGGTGATCTTGTGGGGCCGAACAGAAAAGTGCCTCAAAGAGACAGCCGAGGAGATCTGCCTCTCAGGAACAGAGTGCCATTACTTCCTGTGTGATGTGGCCAATCGGGAGGAGGTTTACAAGCAAGCCAAGGTGGTTAGAGAAAAGGTACGGCGGCTTGATATTTATAAAGATATTTCCACTTGCACAAATGCAGAAATGTCATTTGCACACAGTGAACCACTTCATAAAATATTCCTCTGTGATATGCCTCTCTGTATGTATATTGGCGCCGAGCTGCTCTGTCTCCCATCTGGTGTATAGATTACACTTCATCTGAAATGTCTGAATAAGAGCGGGGAATATTGCTGACAGCTCTGGTGCAGCACAAATGTATCATCTCTTGAAAGCAGACAGAAAAATGCATAAGATCTCTGACAGTGTTCTCTTTTTTTCCCCCTCTCTCATTGTTGCGCTTTTTTAATCTCAGGTGGGAGACGTTACGATATTAGTGAACAATGCAGCTGTGGTCCACGGAAAAAGTCTGATAGGACAGCGATGACGACGCCCTTCTGAAATCCCAGCACATCAACACCATGGGACAGTTCTGGGTAAGACTCTGCAGAAACGAGAGAGCGGAGGGAGGCAGTTTGCACGCCGAAGTAGGGGAATTCCTCCTTGCAGATTACCCTTATCATTTTCCTATTTTGATTATAGCATGGCAGTGTTTACAGTAGGCACCCCCTCACTTGTCAATCACCGCCACTATAATGGCAGGTACAAAACAATACAATGGGGTATTTCCAAATCGCCTCTCAGCCTGAAACATCAGAGGGTTTTGAAACTTGTGGCATTTTTATTTTGAATGGAGATCAAAAGGTGATGTCATATGCAGACAGAAATGCAATTATCAACGAAATGGAAATGGAAATTTAATCTGTGGTTACACTGAGGGCCCCGTTTCTCTTGTCTGTTCTTTTTCACTTCACTGAATATATTTCACCTCCCATTTCCATGCTTCATCCCTCCACGTCTTTATTCTCTCATTCACTGTCATTTTCTCTCCTCGTCCCAGACTACAAAAGCCTTCTTGCCTCGGATGCTGGAGCTGCGGCACGGCCACGTAGTTTGCATAAACTCCATCCTGTCCCAGTCTCCCATCCCGGGGGCCATAGACTACTGCACCTCCAAGGCGTCATCGCTGGCCTTCATGGAGAGTCTGACGCTGGGCTTGCTGGACTGTCCCGGTGTCGGCTGCACCACCGTGCTTCCCTTCCACACCAACACAGAGATGTTCCAGGGAATGAGAGTCAGGTATTGATATAATCCGTCTGTTGTTGCTTTTTATTATTAGTCATGCCAGCTGCGTGGTTTTAGGGATGGCACTACTTTAAAATATTTTGTATCCATCCATTGTATCTATGATATCTGTCTGACTATCGGATATATTTCTGCAAAATTAGCTATACATAGATATTCAAGTTCCCCAGAGGATCAGTTTTTAATCAAGTTGGTGACCATTTTCCATCTAGCGCCACCACTTGCTCAAAGTTTTCACTTCACAGTATATTACAGTAATTCTGTGAAGGCATTCCCAGACAATATATCATACAGACCTTGGTGATCCCCTGACTTTTCCTCAGTAATGAGCGACTCCCTAGTAGACCATAATAAAAGACAGTCACAGTGATGAGAACCTGTAAAGTGTGAGTTTATGGCTCTAACCCTCCAACTCTTTGCACATACTCCCCCACACTTTTGTGACTAAGAATATTCTTTATTAACTCACTCTTACCTCACAGTAAAAAAAATAGTTGCACCTCATTGACTTAAAAAAGGACATTTGCATTCATTAAGAAATTCATTGATGTATTAATTCAGATTAAGTCTAGTGGCTGTCTTGAGGCCTTTATAGACGACACTGAACCTTGATGTTTTTAAATGTGTGAGGTGCTTTCACATCTGTGACACAGAACGTTCTTATTCAGGTGTTTGAGTTCACCTAACATTTCACACTGTTGTGCAATAGCTTTTGAAAATGTCAAACATTTAATGTGCCATTTGGCAGCTTGCACCAACAGTTTATCTAAAATTGGTTGCTATGCTGCAGTAAAAAAAAAAAAAAGACAAACTAGCTGCAGCAGGTTTTGTTTGCACTGTAATTTCAAATTCAAAAGTCCACCAAAGGCTTGTTGTGAGCAGCACTTACACTATGAATGCACATTTATTTTATCAAAAGGATCAGTGTTTTATATCAAACCTTTCTTTTCTTTTGCAGGTTTCCACAGCTCTTTCCACCTCTCAAACCTGAGGTGGTTGCCCAGAAGACTGTGGATGCAGTCAGAGCTGACAAGGCCTTCCTCTACCTGCCCTGGACTATGCATGCTCTCGTCATCCTGAAAAGGTAAAAAAAAAACATCTTATTTAATGTTGTGTTTGTTTTTGTCTTGTTTTCATGACCACAGCTGTTTCATGCTTTACATTCTTTCCATTGTCTTTATTCTCCTTTCAGCTTCATGCCACAAGTTGCACTTGAAGAAATCCACAAATTTTCTGGGACTTATACCTGCATGAACACGTTCAAAGGGAGGACATGAACCTGGATTGCGCACAGTGTGAAAGCGACCTCGACAGCTCTGAGGCGTAATGAAGGGAATATGGACCTTAAGAGATCTGAAAGTGGGGGAGGCCCCGTCATAGCGTGAAGACAAACACTTAGTGGACATGAAAGGTGGTCACTTCTGCAGGTAGAATTAATTGATAAGCTGCAGGATACGACCTGGTCCCATTTTTACGTGTGTGCGTATGCTGTGTAGTATGGAGGACTGACTGCCATTCTCACTTTGAACTGAAGCCATGCATAGGTCTGTACCAGTAGTTATTCTGGAGGTTTTTTTTTGTTTTTTTTGTGACACTTGTTTTAGTCTGTTTTTACACTTCTGTTTTTTTATTCCCCTTTTAATGTGTCTTTGGATCAAAACAAGTTAATAAAATGGAGTTTTAGAGATACGCCGTGTTTCTTTGTGAATGAAAGCGAACACATGGGAGGTACACATTGTTTTGTGTCTGGCAGCGTGATAACACCTTTGATTTATTCCAAGCGTGAGATCAGTGACTGTGACAGATGATGTTGTCAAAACATAAAATGCAGGCTTTGGAGGGAGGTGTGTATTAATATTTGTTCTCTGCTGTCAGAAAAATGGTGGATGGGGGGGGGGTGGCGCAACTCTCCATAATGAACCTCAAAACAAGTTGGTGAGGACCTCCTTGTCACACGTGCAGGTCTAAACTACATTGAAGACTGAAAGAGAGTATATTCATTGAGAAGACAGAAAAGACAGCAGCAGCTAAGAAAGTAAAGTATCCCATTGTTTGTTATGAAGATGGCAGTATATAAAATGTGGTTTTGTTAGCTTGACTCATTCTCATACACTCTTCCAGTGTCTGAGGCTGCTACACGTTTGTGGTAGTAGATCATATAAATGTGAGTTGTATTAGCAAAACCCCAGAGGCAGATATTCAAGAAAAATAATGGGATGACACGGAGCCTTTTTCGCCTTTACTGCACATGAATGTAAACATGTTCAAGGGCTTTTAGTGCGAAATGGAGGAAGGGAGCTGTGGAAATTCACAGTAGAGGAGATTTGTCAACGCCAGGATCTCTCGATGACCTTTTCATTGAGGATATTATTTAAGAGCTAGAAATAGCATGTCTTAAATTTACCAAAGACTTTTCCCCAAAAAACTTGGTACTGAAATGAAACAAATGGTCTGCCCCTGTGGGAAATTTGCGAAGAGCTTCTGATTTAACACTACAGTAGCTGATGAACACCGTCAATCATCTTCCATGAGCTGGTTGAACCCTGCAGCACTAAACAGCAACTTATATTGAATAATTTTACATATTTATTTGCTTTCTTGCCCAGAGTAAGATGAGAATATCAACCTCTCTTGTCACACCATTCTCACATCTGCACAAGAAATATGACATATTTACAGCCAGCAGCTGATTAGTTTAGTTTAGCATTGAGACTCGAAGGCAGAGCCCTGTCCAAAGGTTAAAAAGTTCTCCCACCTCGAGAGATGCAGAGAGCGGTATTGATCTTCTCATCTAACTTTGGCAAGCAAGGCCGAAAATAAGTCCAAAGACCTGAGCTGTTCCTTTAACTGAAATAGCCTCAGGGAAACAACAGTACCTTGCACACTCAACTTTATCCAAGGCTGTGTGTTAGCGGGAAGCCTGCAAGTAACAATCCCTTTCCTGGGTTGAAATATCTCTTTGCCACCCCACTCATATACTACTATAAAGGTAATATTTTAGGCTGACTGAGATTGTGCTTATTTTGAGAATGCACAGAGAAATCAAACTTAAAAGGTGTAACGATTTTTATCTTTATATCCACTTCCGAGCCGGCATAATTTTTTTTTTTACAGCTTTTCCCCTCCATGCATGTAGTCAGGACCTTTGTACCTTTGTCCTTACACAGCTGACTTACTGAGGCATGTTAGACAAACTTTCTTTCAGGTAGTTTCGGTGATGAGCGTTTCACTTGTGCACATTTTGGTGCCCTGCTCGTGTCGTGTGTTTGTGCTTGCTTGTCCGCGACTATCTAAATTTAGATTCAATGCACAGACCTGAGATATATAAGCAATCATTCAGTTCATGCAGTGGAGCCACAGTTACACAACACGGTCAACAACAACATTATTCATTGGGCAGCTGAAACACTAGCGAGTGCACCGCCTAGATTTCTCTAAATGTCTGTAGATAAAGTCTTCCCAGTACGAAGCTGTGTGACACCTGTAATTTTGAGAATATTCAGCTGTCCGAGTGCATGAAGGCAAATAAAGATGCTTCAAAAAAAGAGTTCAGGTTATACAGCTTCACAAAGAATGTGAGACCATTAGGGATCATGAGCTGCAATAAAGTGACTAATCAGTTTAAGGAGGGTTTTTTCTTTTTATATCGCAGATGGTAGAGGGTGAATCGGAACTCATTAATGTTCAATGAGATGAGGCGAAAATCTGACCACACTGAGGTTTATCGCGATGAGAGAAAGGGCTGCGGTAAAAACAAAGGCGCTACACTCAGCTGCACTTCTCTTAACCTCACATGGAGCTTGTGTTGTTTTGTTTTTTTTTTGAACAAACCAAACCACTTTATGATGTCTAGACTGTCCATGTTTGAATTAGAAAAATATACAGATACAAATCAACTACAGCTGCAGGGCTGACTTTGAAAAAAACAGTCCTTTGAGTTGAAAGAGTTTTTTTTTTATTTTTTTTTTTCCTAATGAAACTATGTCAACGCACCATTTAAAATGACAGCACCCTATAAGGTTACTGCTGTGTATAATCTTGCGTTTGGTAAGATAGCAATCTGTCCGTACTAAAATTCTCACTCTCTTTTATGCCACATAAAATGGCAGTTAATATTATCTGACAGGGAAAAAAAAAACATTTGCTTTCTCACATTAAACAGACAGTTTGATGGATGTGTTGACTTATTGTAAAAACACATAAAGCTCCTCCTTATCTGCAGACCCGAAACGAGACCTCATAATTTCATTTTTTCTCTTTGCTTACTAAGATGCTTTGATTGTTCCTCCTGAGACTGTAACTAGTGTTTTTTATCAGAGCAAAGAGCAATGTTCAGTGAAAATGCAATGGAGCGCAAATTTGTGCTTATCCGAAGGCCATGCTGTTTCCGTCCTTGCTGTGAGGTTAATAATGAAGCCAGCTCTCTTAACATGGGAGAGAATATGTGCAGCGTGTGAATAAACGCAGATTTGCCGCTAAATATTGAGGATTATAAAAACCAAAAGCCAGCGCTGAAGGGATACAAGTAAAATGAGTCTGGCAACTTGAAAGACAGGCGAACTCTCATGTGGTCTTGAAACAAATGCGCACAGTGCGCATACACACAAAGAACTTAAACCGCGCCGCCTCGAGAGTGATACTGCGACGCCGCCTTGACATGGCACAGATGAAGGGATACGAAGATCACAGATCCAGACACAGAGAGAGACACCCCATGTCTGAGCACAAGTCAAAGCAAGAACGCACGTAACCGAAGGCAAGCCCATGAGAGCGGCTGTAAAAGCTGGGATAGCGCCTGCCCTTTGGCTACCAGACAAGGCCCATAAACATTCATTTGAATCCTAGCGAACCATAAATGCCCTCCTGCGCACTCACTATAGAGCCGCACATTGTGATCAGTAGGTGACCCGCACTGGGTGGGGAGGGGGACGGGCTCTGCCGAAGAGTGAACCCGAGCCTCCTTCGACGGCCTGTTTCTCATTCTCTGAGTGGGCTGTTGCGAAAGCAGAGGGAGAAGAAGCATGTTGTGATGGAACTAGGTCGGGGAGGCATGTAGTGCACGTATGCTGGAAGAGGAGGGCCAAAATGGTTGGAAATCTCATGGGGCAGGTTCAGAGCAAGGTTAGCCAAATACTGAATAAATCAAAGGGGGTTTGGAAAGCCTTCTCCCTGCCGAAGGCGCTCAGCTCCAGGGTGACTGACCAGGCGCAGGTGGAAGCAGAGGACTTAAGCTTTGGTCACATGGGGAGAAATCGGAGAGCGTAGCTGTCTCAGTTGTGACCACGTTCCCAGGTGTCTGTGCCGGACAATTCATTTTTATGTAGGATTGCGCAGTGGTCTTACGACACATGATTACAAGTCCACCAGCTTTTTTTCTTTCTTTTCTTTCACTGTGATTAATTTGAAAAGTCTGAGCACAAATATGTCTATGCAGGTTTATCTGAAATGTTTATTAGTCATCATGATCCCTTACTGCATCTTTGTTGTTGAAAGCCCCAGAAGTTCCCTTGTCTATACTTTCAAGGAGAGCACCAAGCCAGAGTGTATTTTTCCTATATGCTGTCCAAGTGTTTGTAATCCCAACACATGGGCTCGGAAAGGCGGCCTCCAACGATCCATTAAATATATTATAGGCACCCGGATCTGGAGTCCATTTGGCTGGTTGTGCAGTGATGCTGAACGCATGTAAAACCCCGAGCCAGTGCAGGATTCTGTCGTTATTCACATCACATACACTTACGGATCCTGTGACTCCCACTTTCCTGGCAGATGGTTCACTGTGACTTTGAAGCTTAATATGTCTCTACTGCACACGATCCATTTTTACCTCACATTCATTTCATATCTGCAAACTATGAAAAGTGTTTGTCTGTTATTGCCCTTTAAAAATAACATAGTTTCTGTCAGTTTCATGGAGCCAGTCATAATGCAGTTTGCACCAAAGCTCCTTATAGATATCCCCTTGCATTTGCGCTAACCCACTCCGGACAAGCGCTATCAGAAGCCGGCCTTGTGAGCGGTGGACTATCACCTGCAATAAACCCCGTAAGTCCGTGTGCCTTGTGGACGCCGCCTGAAGCGAAAAAGCTGAATGAGCCTGGAGCCGGGGGCAATGAGACGGCAGTGGAGTGGAGTTCAGCGAGGTGTTATTTGTTACAACGCCTTTCTCCGAACAGCGCCGCCTAGCCCCCTCGCCGGTTTGTTGCCGGGTACATCCATCACAGGGTCGGTAGTATGATAAAAAGGCTTGGCCCTAACCCACAGCAAGGGGCCAGCCGTGACGCCTCAGTTGACCTGTCAGACTGTAAGAGTTATTATACACTGTGGTGTTAAAGGTCAAAGGGAGCAGCAGGCTCAGAGGGTGTCAGTCCTGAAAAACACGGACACACACAGTAGTAGATGAATGTGGGGGAATTAGCTGCGATCCCGTCATGAATGGGTAAATTGTGTGAGACATTAGACTCAGAGGGACAAGTTAAGTATCAATTATAGGCCGCACGAGCGCCTCTGTCTGCAGCAACTATTTGACACCTCTGTCACGTTCGTGCAGACGGCTATAGGCAGCGGATAGAGCAAAGAAACACGGCAGATGTGATTTTGAGGCAAATAACTCAGAGCACTTTCAGCTTGTTTTAATGCTACCATGAAATATTCAATCACTTCAGCCACAGTTGGTTGTTTAAAGAATGCAGCCTTTACAGGTAGATGCGTCATACATATGCATCAGGCGGATGAGGCTGTAGTTCTACAACACAAGGTCAAATGCTTGGTAGTTGGGGCACAACTCTCCGTAAATTCTATTCATCACTGGCTTCCAGCCATATCTACACAGTCCTCTCCCCACAGCGTGTAGAGAGAAGCGCAGAATATCTACATGGCGTTCTCTTGTGGGGAAAAGGGTTTATGGAGCTACACAGAAAACTTTCTCTCTGCTATCGCCTGTTGTTCATTAAGGTTTATTTCTGGAACATCATATCACACCAGCAGATATGATTAGGAACAACACAGATCAGAGCAACATGGAGTAGCACACCGCTGGGAGAGTGCCTCAAAAAATAAATTAAAAAAATAATTGGTTAGGCAGTTAGCAGTTTTTAAGTGAAAAGTGCCATACATGCATAGTTTGTGTTACAGGGCTGACCGCAGATTTCTAAAGGAAAGAATTTCAATTATGATCTTTCCTAGCTGCCACATGACATAAAAAAAAATCCCTCTGGGTCATTCACCTACATTGTGCGGCCGACAGAGTTCTGTTTCACATGTGGTTTCCAGTGTTCTGCTTTTGAACACGGACGGTTAACAGGGGAAAGTGGGAGGTAAGTGCAGAGGGACAAACAAAAGCAAAGCAAAGTCTGCTTTTCAGTGCGAGCAGAAGGCAAACACTCGCAGGGGAAGGGTGTGGGAGGGTGAAACACAGTTCACATTGCGCGGATGGGTTCAGGATATTTATAAAGCCCACTAGGCATCACGTCAGGAGAGCTCTGCTGAAAAATGTTGCTCCCAGATGGACCGCCTCAGCCAGATTTATTTATTACAGAGCAGCTTCCTGGCGGATTATGCAACAGTGTCACAGCACGAGTGAACTCTGCGGCTTGGCGTCCGTTACCAGCAGCCTGACTTGCTCAAGGTGAATCAGATGTGGGTCAGATGGAGGGCAGCGTCCTCTCAGCGCCCTCATCAGCACGGAGCAGATATCAAAAAAGGTTATACAACCTCTTTAATGCCATTGCTCTCGTCGCGACAAAAGGGAGACGCCAGATGAGCAGGTCATGGACTCTTACTAAAACCACAGACACACCGATAAGGCTGACAGGAATAAAAATAGATCAAGTATCAAGCCGGTTTTCTTGGCTTATGTAAAATAGCTGACAGTTAAGAGGATCCTTTCGAGTTCTCTTGGCACAGAAGCTGTCGATCTATCACAGTGCTATATTACACACACACACACGCAAAAAAAAAAAAAAAGGCCTCCCAAGCCCACAGCCTGCATGCAAGTCACGTGACCAGAGTTGGCGGCCTCTGTGAACTACACCTGAACTTAGCTAAATGGAAACAGACCAAACACAGAGTGTGCGTCAGGATGAAAGCATCCCTCTGGAGAGCTGTTACTGAGGGTTTTGAGGAGAGGATGTGGGTTATCAAGCGATGCAGGAGAGCTGAAAAGCACTTTTCTAGACGATTGAGTCAGCATGGGGCTCAGTTATATGTCTGAGCAAAATAAAAAAAATAAAAAAATCACACTCAAAAAGCCCTCACATCACACTAGCACAATTCTCCCCTCATTCTTAGCTTTATTAAAGTGGAACGAGGACTTTTGCCACGGATGTCCTTGACTCATGGATCCCTCATTGTATTGTTTTTCAGATGAGTTTCCGGCTTTCACATCTGCCTCCGAGGCCAACGTCAAACCGAGGTGAGAGGAATTAAAAAGGATGACTGAAAATCTAATCGCTGTGTGATCACATTACTGCGTGAATAGTCTCTGTGTGTTTGTGTTGTTGTTTTATTTTTTTTCTGAAATCTGACAGCCAAAAATTGAAGTCCTCAAAAATATTTTAACACCCTTCGAGTTTGAGACATCATCAACAAAAACTAAAGCCGTCCACGCGCTGTTCTGGTAAAAGCAAGTGAAGGGAGTGTGGGAGGCGAAAAAAAACACAGCAGCCGTCCTCCCACACGTGACACGCTACTGAACCTAAAGATGGCTGCGTGTGTTTACACTGTACTTGTATGTTGAGAGAGAGTGAGAGAGAGAGAGAGATGAGCGATGGAGAGTAATAGCCAGTTTGTGTTTGTACCCTTCACACAGAAGGCAAGAAGAGTAATTGCCCACTCAACACCTCAGAGGTGAAAGGTTGGCTGAGAATGCGGGGGGTGGTCGCACAGCCTTCTCTAATTAGCCTGCCGAAGGACAAATGAGTCTCCCGCCAGATCGCCGCGAGCGTGTCGGATTTGGACCGCCGAAGACCTTACAAGATATTATCGCGGCCTCTCGGAGAGCCTGATTACACGATAGGCTGCTCTCAAGATGAGGATGGAAGTACTTTGGAGAGAAGAGGAGCCACGCATGGCTTTAGCTTTCGTGTCTGGTGTTTCAGAGCGCCTGTTTTTGCGGAGGAAGTTAACTCCTAACTCTTCAGGCAGCTTCGGGTGGTGAAGCAGTTTAAATAGGTTTAATGATCTCTTAGCTCCTTCCATAAAGTGTAACTAATCTAGATGGAGGCATCTGGGGGTAATTTGGTTGAAAGGAGGAATTATACGGGGAGTAATGTGCAACACAGCTGTCCTCATGAGACACGGCTGGGTTTGGTGCATTGTAAAGCATTTCATCAAAACGATGAAAACTACACAGCGACCTGTTTCCAATTGTCACAAGGCCCTGAATAAAAGAGCACTAATTCTGCGCAATTTCTCAATTAGACAGGTCTAAGGCACACGGCAAACGGAGAGGCCGAAGTGCACGTCTCCCGTTCGATTTGTCTGGGTTTTGTATAACAGAATGATCCGAACTGCCCACCCCCTTTTTCCTGCCACTGCTCTGCTGCCGGGCTTGGATGAGCCAGACTGGACTGAGATTGAACTGAGACGAGGAATTCCAACATCTGGCTTGTATCTACAGCTTACGGTCATTTGGATGCAGTTGATGGTTTCCAGTAGATCCACAAAGAGTGAATTGTTCTGGGTTTGGGCCTCGTCTGCCTTGGACTCGGAGGGCGTGGTGCTCTGGCGCCTGACTGCCACAGCTGGGCCTGTCTGTCAAATCCTCATGTGACACACAAGACTGAGTTATCCCCAGCGTGAGAATTGGGAGCGGGATTGGGGTGGTCACCAAATGACTAGAGGGGCTTCGACGAAATGTGAGAACACACCATATATTAGGCCTAAATTACCACATTAGTTATATGAAAAAAAAGAAGAAGAAAAAAAAGAGAGGCTTTGACGGGAAATTCCACTTTTCGCAGCTTTTTACTACATTAGCCGAGGCGCATGAAATCATTATGCAGAACTCTTTCTGGGACCAAGAGATGACAAACACTTGCCTCAGTCAGCTAAACCACACTCTGCCGCCTCTCCTCCCCCACCAAGGTCCCACACTACACTGCAAGTTTGACAATTGGGTTCAACACCAGGTCAAGCTCTGGGTTTGACAATGGGCCAACCAGTCTTCAATGGGAGTAAAGCAGACAGCTTTCCCACAAAGAGCTCAGTCACACAGAGGGGATTCTAGCTTAGTGGCCTCTCCTATTTAAACCACACTGACTGGAATTAAAGAAAATCTTTCTCACTGTGTGTACCAACGTTACTGGTGCTGTTGCTGGTGTTGCTGCTGGCTATGGACACTATCGGTTACCGTCTCAGTGCTTCACTAAATCTGTTCGCTCCGAGAGGCAAGCCTTTTCTCTTTTCCCTCTGCATGTTTATTTTGCATGTGTCTCCTGTAGATAAACTTGCTTGCGCTGATATGAAAACAATACGTCACCGTGCATGTAGAGACCGTACATGAGAGTCTACTGTTTGCTCGTCTGCGCAAATTCCCATTTTGCCCTTCCTGGGCGAAGGAGATTGATTATATTTTAAACATCCCGTTTCGCAAGTGCATCTGTGTTTGTTTGTTGTTGCTTTTGATCTTTGTCTTGGTGCATGCGTTTGCAGTGATACATGTGAGGTTTTCTGTGTTGCTGTGTATATGCTGGTGTACGGCTGGCGAGCACTGACTGAGGGACATGGATCTTGCACACTGAGTGTGTGAACTCTGGCTGAACCCCTGGGTGTACTGTTTCAGGCACGCTCTGACAACCTCGCCCCAATGACCCGGCTCGCGACTGCACAGTTCACGGGGAGGTCCTCTACTCACGCACAGCCACCCCCTCCTCCCACTCCCACCTCTCTCTCCCTCCCCTTCTCCCCTCATCTCCTCTCTGTTCCCCCCTGCACCCTCCTTCACCTCTCTACTCTGCCCTCCCTCTCCTCTCAACTTCTCTCAATCTCACCCTTCATGCTGTGTTTTTTCACAACCCCTCCTGCTTTCCCTTCTCTCTATTTCTATCACACTGTTGTCAACAAGACAAAAACTGTCTGCTGGCATCTCGGAGAGACAGGTCCTGCAGACCTGCCAATGGAGACAAAATGTCTTTAAATACCACACACTCGAACATCTTTATCAGGCTTGTGAGATGAGTGCCTTTGGTGGATAACAAAATGTTTCTTTACACAGGAGAGGCAGTTTTCAGAACGACACAATGAATTCAGTTGCAATCTTGAGAATATGAAGGAAATAAAACACCTCTAATGACAAACATTGTGTGTATTTAGTCATTTCTTGTTTACTCTATGATTCACATTGAACTTAGTGATGGAATGAATGTAAGTATATATTCACTTAAGTGATGTACTTTACTTGCATGTCTCCACTTTGCATTACTTTAGTCTACTACTCCTCTTCATGTTAGTGAGATCTACTGTACCTTTTAGTCAGCTACATTTACTTAACAGCAATAGTTACTGGTTACTTTTAAGATTAAGATTTGACAAACAAAATATAAAAGATGATGGATTGTAGGAAACTACCCAAGATGAAGATAAAAGGAGCTCCATGTAAGCTACAACATTAAAGTGTTTTTAATGTTGATGTGTCATTAATAATGATCCAATAATATAACACAGAAAGGGATCGTTCTGCACAATGCGTACGTTTACTTCCAACACTTAAAGTACATTTTGTTCCAACACTTGAGAGAAACTGTTCGCAGTGTACTTGTTGTACTTGTACACTTTGTGGAGTTCTTTCATATCATAGCATTGCTATTTAAGTAAGCCATGGGGATCGTCTTTCTCCTCTTTCACTCCCTCTGTGGTCTTCACTGTTTTTTTTGGGTTTTTTTCATGAGAATGAATTTCTTTCTTTCTTTAAGCTAATATATATGCTAAATCCAGAGTTGCTCTATCTAGAGGCAGATGTTCAGACATATGTGATGCAAGTTTCAAAATACTGTGCAACGGGTATGAAAAGTTCCCTGAGCTTTTTCTGTTAGAAAAAAATAAAAAATAATAAAAACATGCAGGCATGGTGTATTATTAACAAAGTGAAGAGTAATTAATAAGGAATTAAAAGTAATTGTGTTTTCATTAATTGTTATCAACAGAAATGTAGAAATAAATATTATAATATGTCACTGGGACTGAATCACAGTGTTTTTTTTTTGTCTCCAAGCAAAGAACAGAAGTCTTGTTGCTGACTTGATATGCTCTGAATAACATTACAATGTTTTTCCCCAGTCAGTGAGTCATGGGCAGTTTCAACATAGTCCTCATTGATTTTGGTCACGTAGCCCAGGAAATATGATGATTCAGTGTGTATTTCAGTGCTGCACACATGCTGACCTATGACTTACAACTCCAGGCTCGCCGTCTGAAATGGCAGTTGTGCACTAACAGGAGTGAAAAGTGGAGATAATATGCCAATGAAAACAAAATAAAAAAAAAAAGCTTCAAAATAAAATGTCAGAGCACAGAGTGAAAACAGGCCTACCATCTCTGTCAGACTGCGATCTGACTTGTGCGTCCCCGTGGCCACCCGATGGGATGGACAATAAACAAACACTTCATAAATCTAGAAAGTATTTCGTCTCTATCAATGTGTGTCTTGTGCCGTGTCACAGGTCTTCAAACCTCTCATTGCTGATCAACCCACCAGTCATCTCATTAACTCCCTGCCAACCTCTCTCTAACCCCTGGTACAGGCTTTACTCTTGACATTATAGGAGGCACCACTTATCCACTCAAAGGCCCCATGCTGTGCTGCCTGTGCAAACTGCCTGATTAGTTGGCCACCCCTGACTTGCTGTTTGGTCTGTGAGTGTCGAATGATAGATTGTCTCTCATTTGTCTTTTTCAAAAGCCTTTATACGCCTCTTCTTCATCTGTACGGTTAGCACATCCACCTGGTACTTGTGGTATTTGAGGTGCACTCATGAATAATCGTTTGTGAAGTCAAGGAGGGCTGAATGAGCAATGAGAGGCTTTTTACGTTACATTTATGGAAGTGGAAAAATAAACAGGCATTCAGTTTCTCTTTTGTTACCTGAGTTCACTTTCGCTGACGAGAGCGTGCGTCTCGTTTTTCACATTGCAGAGCTGTCCAGTGAGAATAGTAACGGGAGCCCTCGCAAAGACACATGGGGATGAGAGCTTTAAAAACAAACCTTCATCTGACTGTCAGGAAAATATTTATTGGTGAAGGTGGCTCTCCTCACCCTCCCACCCCCAGAATGACCTCCGTTTACCCAGGGCATGCCCTCGTTCTCCACACACCCCACAGAACTCCTGCTGGAAATGGGTTTGTGTTACAGGGCCCCTGGGGGGCTCGCAGCAGGGGCTGGAGGCCGTCAAGAGCAGGCCCCTTCAGCCATGGACAGCTCCTCCGCTCTCGCAGAGTCAGCGAGGGAAAGACCTGAACTTGGAATGACCCCACCAAGCAAAATCCCCGATGGGTTCATCCACAGGCCAAAGCTCCGGTTCCCCTCACCCCTAAATTTTCCTGCTCTTCTCTTTTTTTTTTTTTTTTGGACCTGTTTTTCCAACTAGACCAATACATTTTCCAGAGAAGTATCAGCCCCCCTCAGCCCCCCCCCCCCCTCCCCATCCCTTCCTGCTTCCCGTCCTCCCTTCCTCCCCCTCCATTAAAGCTGCAATGTGGAACATTTAAATTAACGTCCGGTACATTCAAGCCCTAACCTAACGAGTTCACGCAATGCAGATTGAGCCTTTTCAGGTAACACTGGAGTTTTTAAATCTGGTGTTCACAGTGACATTTCTGCACTGGTGCACTGGTGATGCGTTAAAGTCAACCGGAGATGATTGGTTCGCCAGAGCTGTAGGGGGGAGCCACTGTAGTGACGCAGTAAGCTACAGCAACTTGGAGTATGTCGGAGGCTATGGTGGAAAAAACTAAGCAGTGTCCAAGAAAAGTGTTCTGAGGAAAGATTACAGTAAAAAAAAAAAGGGAAAGCGATCAACGGCGGGAAAGCAAACACAGCTAACCACTTGTGTAGCTTTCCCTCTTTAGGGACTGGTCTTGAACAGGTTGGTATTTGTAAAAAATTTGGAGTAGGCTGTGTAGTTACCTTTACTCTACCTAAATAATGAATTATTGTGTTGGAGTTTGCAGGCCAGAAAACCAAAACAATAAGCTAAAAGAAGCAAAAAGCACTCAGTGCAGCTTTGTAGGAACAGCTGAGTAGGATGATTGTTCTTTGTGGGTTTATCTCTAAAACTGATAATGACCTTTTACATAACACTCCTTTAATCTATTGGTAATGTGAAAATGTCGATTAGTGCAGCCTTAAGCAAAACTTTAAACACGTGACTTGTAGTTGTGAAAGAGTATTTTGTACATACTGGCAACTATCTGATATTTCACCATATGTGGCGTAAAATGTACAGTCAATACAACAAAAATTATGTAACTGAAGAGCAAGATACAGATTAGTCAAGTCGCATCATCAGCATGTTGTTGCAGACGCTGAAGTAATGTTTACCGAATACACAGATAAGACAGACTCTGACGTTATCTCCTCCACTTTGCAAGATCGCCATGAAAACATCATCACAACTGCCTGTAGTTTACCCACTTTACCACTTTTACAAACCTACGCCAAGTTCTCTGCTTCTTCAGGACTGGGAGTCTGCTTTGCAATCGGTAAAGTTTTACAAAACGCAGGCGATAAGATATGTTACTTCTCTATTTTTTTTTTACCCTTTGTGGGAGTTCGACAAAACACTGCGAGTCAGTGAGTCAGCCGGTTTGAGTCAATGTCACCCAGATGATTTCCTTTGCAGTTACTGTATGTCGGAGCTGAGCCTTTAGCTTCTGACTGAACTCTTCACTGCTGCTCGGGCGCTAAAAAAGCAGTGTTTTCCACTCGGCCTGAGCCTCTGTGAGCTCAGAGCAGAGCAGAGCAGAGCAGCTGGCAGAGAACCAGACATCAGCACTGGTACTATAAAGGCTTAAAGACAGACAGGGCTCCAGAGGCACTGGCAAGCCTTCCCCCATGAATTTTGCATAATAAAGTCCATAACACTCAATATCCTCACCTTAGTTGTCCACCATTTATGATACCGGTGAGGGGCCCGGTAGGATTTATAGGTATTAAAATGTCCCCCCGAAAATTGGATTTCTATTAAACGCTATGGTAAGGAATTTTAACAAGGAAAGCTAATTTGTTGGCAGGGTCTTTTCCTTTTCCCACTTGCGAAACGTTGAGGAGCGTGCGTGAAACTGAAAGTATGTTTGTGTCTTGGATCCAGGACTTTGTGAGATTAATTTTAATGCAAATCAGCCTGTGTTTTACAGTCAGGATCAGATCACAGCGAAGTAAACAAAAGCATCTGAATGCATATGAGCACACCATGGTGGCTGCACACTCTCTGCTTCTTCTATGAATTACTAAACGATGCCTTTGCACCCCCGTGTGGTGCAATTATACTGTTACACATCTATGGGCCACCAATGACAGCTGTTCTTTGTGATGATTTAATGTTGGTGATTTTTACTTCATGGTTTTGCTTTGTGAAGCCCTTTGGGGATGTCCACATTAACTTTCAAACTTTCAAACACAGTCCGTTTGTAAAGAAGAGTGGCAGAAACCAAAGAACTGAAAGACATGTGCCTGTGATTGAGCTGTCACAGAGATGTAAAATATAGCACCGCTCCATTAACAATTGCTGGGAGACAGTTTTTATGGACTCGCTGCATATTAGCTTTTATATCGAAATGAATTTTATTCCACAATTGTTTGCACCAGTGAACAGGAAAATGTATCCTTATAGGCTGTCTTAAAAACCTTTTACTGTAGTTGCATGCTCTCACAGATACTTTTATAATCTCCTTTCCGGTTTATTGTGTGTGGAGGAGCTCAGTGTTACTCCTCCGAGTTCTTACTTTAAGAACAGGTTTTTCATAATAATGAGTATTTACAGAACTGCTCACATGAGGATATAATTTAGTAGCTTTGACTCTGAGTTGTTACTCGAAGGATTTTAGGCATGAATTAATGACTCATTCTTTTTGTGAATACAGTGAAATACAGCAATAGCAGTGATGAAAGAAGTGTTCAGACCTTCTACGTATTAACAATATTATGGTATAAAAAATGCTCTGTTGCAAGGAAAAGTCTTGCATACCTGTACTAAAAGTACAAAATCAAAATGTACAAGTACACAAAGCAACAAACTCATTATAGCAAATGGCCCATTTCAGAGTAATGTACTTAATATCATCGGGTAATAACTATTTTTAAAATTTATTTACTGCTGAGTATCTTGTGAATTTCACTGAAAGATTAATAAAGTTTTATCTTTATCCAAAAGAATACATAATGATTTATTTGTTTATCATGTACTGTATTATAATCTGAATCTGCAAAGTAAAGAGTAATGGCATAAAATAAATGTTGTGGATGAAAAAAAGTACAATATTTCCCTCTGAAATGTAATAGAGTAAGAGTAAATGCAGTGAAAGATTGAAATACTCAAGTGAAGTGCAAGTATGCTAAAATTGTATTTAAGTACTGAACTTGAGTAAATGTGCAGTTACTTTCCATCAGTTACAGACAACATAATGACAGCAAGTAAACGCTAGTAGTGATCATTTTTTCAAGGTTTGAGGAGTGTACATTTACTGAACATTACAGCTTCTAAGAGTCTTTGAAACACTGAAAATAAATGTTTAAATAATTGTACCTATCGTGCATAAATTAACCTGACTGAGTCTGACTGTTCTCATGAAGTTTGTAACTATCACAAAGTCATCTGTAACCAAAATAACTCTGAGGGTAGCCTTTCCAGACCTGCCCACTCCAAGGTTGTCCTGGCACGAGGAAGGGTGAATCACAGATCTGAAGTGGGCTGATGGAAAGCGATAATACTTTAATCTCAGCTGGATCTCAGCGAAGTTAAAGGGCACATTGAAGTAAGAAAAGGATTATCGTCTTTTCTGACAGCTGACTCCGCGACTTTATTGATGTTCTGATGGGAGAAACAGACAAGGAAAAAAAATTAAAAATCCCTGCTCAGACCAGAGTAGATATGTGAGTGTATATTTGGGATTATTTAGGTGCATGAATTTACTGTCAATCATTAACATAAATTAAATGAACCTACATTCAAAATATCTCTCAGATGTTTTGTCACAGGAAACTTGTTATTTATACCTTTCCATTCATCACAAACCAGTGTGAAGTGATCCCAGTAAAAAGATAAATGAGAAATAAGGATATTATATCACCCAAATACATTTATTTTTAGACTTTTTGTTTAGTTTTGCTCTACTAATTTAATGCAGCACAAGGGCCTGAATGTGAGTTACCAGAAAATAATGATGTCCACATAATAATAACGTTTTGACCCTTCGTGAGCTTTATGTAATCACTGACCTCTGCTGGTGACCTGCTGGACTTGCAGCGACTTTTACAGAACACAGTATCTTCTCCTACACTCCTCCCTTCCCTTCGTCTGCTTGAACTACAGTGACCTCTTACTTAAATAAACACTAAAATAACATTTCCTTCGCTAAGAGGAGCAGAGAAATAACAAATGTATCTTTTAAGGAGTGCAGCAGCTCCACTGAGACTGGTCTTTTGTCTTTTTATTCCTTTAAATTTTTGCTTTCTGATGCAAAATACACCACATACCCACTTCCATTAAAGGCAAGATGTATAATACACAAAATATTAAGAACATACAGGGAAAAAAACTGTTATTTGAGATGCCAAGAAGATGAAGATGGATGGTCTTAACTGCAGACCTTTGACTATTTTAAAATGCCGACACATACATGCAGATGTTACTGGTAAACACATTCCTCCAGAGGCCTCTGGGAACAAAGCTGGATTACCAATTTAGCTTTTGTTTTTTCTCTTGAGTGACCCTTGGATCGCCTCACCATACTCTTATAACATTAACAGATCAGAAAGAAGCTTTAAATTTGCCTCTCTCTGCTGTGCAGGGTTGGATACAAAGAGCGGGGATATGGTGTGGATGTTGCAGGCCAGATGCAATGACTCTGGGGTGTCACTAGATGGCGATCCCTGACTGACTCACTCCATTAATCATGGCTGAACACTGTTAATTAAGGACAGTATCTGATTATTAAAGACATGATTACCCTAAACATTAAGTGATGTCTGTGCCGCTGACAGCTAATGTCATGAGCTGCAAGTTTGAGGAGATGCATTTATAATCTTATTCTGACTTCGTTGTCGACACACTGAAGTCAGTCAATTAATCAACATTATTAAAAAGCAAATTTCAAAATAAAAGTCATGCAGTTTAGTGATATGTTATTTGCAGTTATTTACTTATATAGTGTACTAAATTATGCATGTGGGAGATATCTATTGGTGGTTTTCTGACATTAGTTGTAATGAACTTTAATAACTTATTTTAATAACATTGTGCTCCAAAAGAACAAATTAACTGCTGCCCTCTGAAATGCTGTCTTGATTGTAAGTTATATTTCTTAACTTTATGTATGACAATGTGATTCATTATGCATTGTGTACTGTACTGTAGGATGATATTTGCAGACCGCGTTACGTAAAACTGGTCCGGTCCGTTTAACTATTCATGTAACATTTACCATGAAAGTTTGTTTTACCAATGACATATTCATGACGCAATCACAAAGGAGACAAAGGAACAATCGTTACGCTTTAAACATCGGCCATGCAGACTTTCTCCTTTGCAGCAGGCCGTGCAATTATGGAGCATAAATGTGTAATGATGCCGCTGCAGCTGATGATTAATTCAGGCAGGTAATCATTTCACCGTTATGAGCATGCTTTGGTGGCCTGTCACAAAACACGAGTTGCTGTTTTTCTCTACAGCTGACGCATCTAACATGTCCAGTTTCTGCAGCGAGGAGCGAGCTTAACCTTTCAAGATTGTAACCGTTACGGTTGTTGGGCATGTAATAAACAACCCAATCCCATAACCTTTCAGCAAGACAATTTTCCAATCAGAGGCTGTATTACTCCTCCATCTGCAGAGGATTTCCTATTGTCAACACATCCTTTTGTCTTGTTTGGGATGACTCACCTTTAAATACAGTTTTCATCACAGTCATTTGAGCTATGTGGACTTTTTTGCTGTTATTAATGTGATTGGTGTGAACTTAAAATGTGAAGATATGTTATAAAAGGACAAATCAACAGTGACTGCCACTACTTTGAACTGTTTATACAATTGTTCTCATTCAGAAATGTATGAAAACAAACCACAGTCATGAAAACTGCCTTTGCTCTGCCGGTTTTGAATGTAGTTTTACAGTTTGTCACATCATAATTATGATGTGTTTTGACAGCCACTTCAGTTGAGTCAGTGGCTGGCCTCGGCGTTGCACACAGCGCAGCACACAGGCTTTCGATTTAACAAGTTTTGACAAAGAGTCCTCCCTCTTGATCGAGCTCCTGCAGGAGTCAATGCGCCCAAAAAATCCCCCGTCTGAGCCTCCAGACGCTGACGTTCACCGACGCACTCTTTCACTGAGATCCATCGATTGATTTGTTTTGTTTCGTCAAGGTCAAGCATACACATTTCATCAGCTAAGTGACTCTGAGTAACTCGGCGATTACACCGGCAGGATTCTCTGTCACAGCATGCATATCAGTTTCTCTGCAAGATGAAATCATTAGGATCCTCTCGGGTGACTATTGTTTTTTTGAGCATTGCTTCATTATTTAAGTCCTATTGTGATGTTCCAGGAGCGTTAACACGGCAGGATTTTAACAGGATGTCCTCCCACAGCAGCAGCAGTATGGTGACACTGTCATTTCTCTTTGACTGACTGAATGAAACACTGTCAGTCTCGGACATTGTATTCCAATAAAAACGCCATGTGCTCACAAGGAATCTGGCACTCAGATTTATTCTCTAATTAGCAGGGAAGAGTCGAGATTAAAGGCAGGCGAGGCAGAGGGCCCACTTGCGCATGCGCACACAGCACATGAATAAATGATGGAATAAGCATGTACTACATTATCATCAGAATGGTGGATAATGAAATGTTCTTGAAACAAGTCATGAGAGATGGTTAAAGAGACTCCAGGGCAGCATGCGAGCGCTCAGAGAGCTGAAAATAACTGGTTTACATGAAAATATGCCTCATATGCTTGATTTTAAGTGGACGGCAATTAAAATTACAACACAATTGTTTACACTTACCGTCATCCCGTGGCTTTGACAAAGAAGTGCTTGAAATATTTTATGATTACAACGGCAGGAATTGTGCACAATGTCAATTTCCGCTCTTATTACCAGTCATAAACAGAAGCCTTTGTGCGTAGTGACAACCTGTCTGCTCCTGGAGGACATGTCCTCTCCGCTTTAGGATAACTGGCAGTGATCGCTGAGCTAGCATGTTCTGTCTCATATTAACCGGTCACAATTAGCTGAACAGTTGCCCCGAGCCGAAATCATTCCTTAAATAAAAGTGTTGAAGGGAAAAGGGCATGAACCTGGGAGTTAACGTTTGACACAGCATCTTTTCTTTTATTTTGGGCAAATGAGTCAGCATGAGTCATAAAGATTTATTTTTGCTATCTTTGGCTTTGTTTCCAGCCTTATTCCCAGGACTCTCTTTTTTTTTTTTTGTTTTTAACAAGTCTGTGTCTGACGACTTTGAATTCAAGATTATAAAAAAAAAGATGCCATCTCAGAAGTTAAATCCTGTTCAACCTTTTTGTTAAATTCTATCTGCGTGTAAATGATCAGGTGTTTTATATTTGCAGTCTCTTTCCTGTGAGACACGTCTTGTGTCCCCTGCGGTCCTCCCGGCTTCCTCCCTGCTAGGATAATCAAAACAGATGTGGACTTCCCTCAATGCCCCCCCTCCCATCAGTCCTGTGCCCTCTCTCACATCGACTAATCTGGGCCTCGCCTGTGATAGCAGAGCGTACCATCTGCTCGGCTCCAGCCCTCTTTGAGATGGGCAGACCTCCACATCTGGACCTCATGGCCGCCCCTCCTCCAGTTCCTCCTTTTTTATCCCCTCTGTATGCGGGCTCGCTGACAGAATGCAGCAAGGATTTAACAGCCCATCAAGCTTTATGGTCTTAATACATCAGTGTCGCAATCAAGAGATGCGGTGGACGTTAAACTAATCTGAAATTAAGTGTTTTGCCACTTTGTATATGTAAAACACTTCAGTAAATCCTAATGATCTTAAATCTCAGTATAATTTAGAAAAGTCAAGGATCAGGCTGATGATAGATACATTAAAAAAATCTTTTTTTAAAGTGCATCATTTAATATCTATTTTTGGAAATCATTTATTGCTGTGTAGTCTGGCATGTGTTATTAAAATGAACTAATTAAATGATGCATGTAAAAAATGCTCATAAAGTCAATAGTTCATATTCAAATAATGTGACTAAAATAATGTAATCATCCTGTCTTTACATGATAATTATGCTTTTTTGGGTAATTATGACTTTTTAATCATGACTCTAAAAATAATTATTATTAATAATAAATACATTGACATTTCTTTCATCATCTTAAAAACAGGTCCACTTATTTGTTAGTTTAGAAGTTCAGAGTCTCAATAACCTGTCATCCACGTTGGCTTAAAGATGAAGTGGACAGTTCATTCTTGAATTTAATGGCAATTTACAAAAGATTACCTCGTCAATCACAATTATACTGACTCCTGCTGTGATGTTTGGGGTTTCTGTTGAGCACAAAAATGCTGAAAACCGCAAGAAAAAGAAAATTTCCTTGTTAAGTCAGAAGAGTTTTAGTTATTTTATTTCTGTTTCATGTATGCTACAGCCCATAGTTCTGCATTAAAGATTAAACTTGGTCCAAACCTGCAGATCTGCAACAGGAACTGTGATTGGCCAGCCATTATTTCCTCTCTAGTCAAGACAAGTTATTGTGACTTGATTGTAATTAACTATGAAAAAGGGACTGTATGTGTATCTCCATACATCTCCACTCAACTCCCCTTTTAATTTACCCTGCTAGATTAATGTACAGCCGGTCACCCCGGCTGTGACATTGACTGTTGCACTCGAGTGATTTATTAGTTTGATGTACAAACTGCCGATTGATTGTGGACTGTTTTGACACCGTGAGGGATATACCATCAGGTGCCGTTGAGCCAGTTATTGATTAAGCCATTCATCTGCATCATCACCTCTGTTTTATCACCGCCGCTTAGACGCGCCCGCCACAGAAACATTTGGACGTCCTAATGGAAGTCCTTGAGTTTATCACCTCGTCCGTCCGCCACCCACACGTCCCCTCCTGCTGCCGCGCATTAATTGTTCCAGGCGCGAGGACGTACTGAAGGGGAACAAACAAGGCTGACCTTTTCCAGGTGACTCCGCCTAGCTGCTTTTTCTCCATATCAGCTGCACGCGCGAGCTCTCGGGGCCCGCAGGAAAACTTTGAAGGGTGAGCTTTATCATCCATCAGCGGCAGTTCATCCCGCCGTAAGTGATTTGACGCAGCGGACGGACCTGTCATCGAAGTTTGGACAACGCCATAGACGGTGTGTTTGAGCACCCGTCCCGCCCGAGACTTTACCTTGACATTTATGATGTTGTGAGAAGGGGGGAAAGGTAAACAGCGACGTTGTTCCACTGAGTTGAGCGCAGAGCAGAACAAATGTGGCCTGTCTCTCCTTTTGTTCCATTTACTTTCCGGCGCATCGTCGCTGCCTAAAACGAATCCATCTTCAAACTCTAAGTAGGCCATATGGAAGCCTATATTCATTTATAGAATATCACTAAAATAAGGCGTTCTCTCTTTGATTTATTTATAGTGTCTTACCACCGTTTTTTTTTTTTCCCTTTTTACTTATTTTCCTCTCTCCAGCTCTCCTAGTCGATCACACTCGGGTCTAATCAATCAGAGCGCATCTCACCGATTGTTGACGCAGGATTTGAAAGAGCAGCAGTGAAATATTGCTATTTACTTTTAGATGACACAATTTAGAGCCGCACAAGAAACTTCAGCAGTCAGCACTTTTTTGTTAAGTGACACGTCAAAGGAAAGAGGATAAATCTAAAGGGCGATGCACTTTTCTCTGCTGAAGTATCATTTCATCCTTTAGGCTGCGTTTCTCTTTTAAAATACTACAGATTGTGACATAGGCGCCTGGTGCCTGTGTAAAACAGAGCATCTTGTACCGGCGCCCGACTGCAACAAGCACATGACAAACGAGCGGGTGAAGATGAATCCAGATGTTGCTAAACAATTATTGAATTTCACCGCTTCCCCCCCTCTGTTTGCCAGAGCCATTATTTAACTGCAGGTCGGAACTGTATGTGCCATCGTCGTCTTAGCGGCGGCGTAGTGTAGTGTTTTGCACAGGATTTGATGAATGTGGAATATACTGACCTCATTAGGCCTCGAGTGAGTCAGTGTGAGCGGTGCTTAGATCCGTCGCCTCCTGCCACTCGGCGCTACCACCAGCTTGCTCTTCCCTCATTCATCTTTAATGTGTTTGCTGTGCAGGATTAATTTCTCCAGTTCAACACACATCAATCACAGGGTGATATGACTCCCCGCTGGGTGATTACAGTAAACACTTTTTTTCCCTCCTTTCGCTTAAGCACTTATGTACAGACCTGTTTTTTTTTTTTTGCTGGGCTTCAAAAATCGCACGTTGCTGCATTAACCTTTCAAGATTGACACATATCAGTCACACATCAAAATCACTCTCTTAATAGGTGATTGCATAAAATACTTTCTAGATAATATAAGGACTTGTTGCTGCAAATTTCTCTCTCACTATGAAAATAAATCTTCATGTCAAAAGGGCAAAAAACGTGCTGAGTTTATTAAATCCGTGTGCAAGGGACGGGCTGCGATACTGACTACAGCATCTAAATATGATCTACAGTGCTCGATTGACATGAATTCCTATATTGATCGGGATGTGTGCTGACTGTATGGATGGTAACCGGATGCTAATGATTTTTATCCCACAGCCATGCAGCATAAATCATTGTAAGTGAGAAGGTAAGGATATGGATCCTGTGGACATCTGACACACGTTAACTAACTGTTGATGAACAAAGGAGACTTTAATCATTCAATTCAATGCTTTTTGCAACACCCATCTCCAGATATGTATGCGTCGTACGTCCTGTATTTAAGGAACACAGTTTGAGAGTAGCTGACTCTGCCAGCCTGTGTTTTGGTGCAGTGGGTGAGCGGTTTGCCAGAAGCATGCATTGATGCTCGCGGCTGCCCACGGCTGCGGCTTCCCCGATTCACCTCTCACCCTCTCCTCTTTGAATGATATTTCAATGATGCTGCCAGAAAAACTGTGGCCGGGCGGTGGCAGGCACGCATCTTCATTCCTCTGTGGAGTTTTCTGTCATTATCTCAAGCATACGGAGAAAGATAGAAAAAGAAGAGTTGCAAATTTTGAGCATATTTGTGATAGTTTGCACAAATTTACTAATATTTACTGATTTATTTTGTTTATTCGGGCTTGTGAGACTGATAGGTATTTGAAATCAGGTGACGGAGAACCAGAATGGATAAATATAGCTGCGGTGTGCATCGCTGTTAGCCACAGTGTCTTTTCTCACACTACTACAGGGGCAGGTCAGGAGTTTTTTATATTCTACACATAATGGCGGTGCCTCTAATGGAGCTGGATGTTTAAAGTGGCACTCCACATCTTACACATGAAGTTCAGTTTACTCGTCAAGAGAGGAGCACCACTCAGCCTGTGAGAACGGTTGTATAATGTCTTCCATTGCTCTGGAGGGTGATTACTAAAGTTTGAAAAAAAAAAAAAACAACCCCAATGACATCATGAGGGGATTAATGTTGGGATATCTCTGCTGCTTCAGTTTATTTATTTATTTTTTTTGTAATCTGCCTCTTGTGAGTCTTTAGCGCATTGTTAAATCTCCAGAGGGCCACTTTAATATCAGACAACCAGCAGTTGTTATTGCACTAAAAGCCGAGAATTAATCATAATCACAGAAAGAGATGAAGGAAAAGCTACTCGCCAGCTACATGTTGTGAGAATAGCTGTTTATTCCAAAAAAAAGCTGAAAGGTTGAGAAGAAAGGGGAGAGAGAGAGAGAGGAGGAAAGTACTTTGAGTAAAGACTCCACAAAATCCCCACTTCTCTCCGTCTGACTCCCCGTAACCGACGAGGAAAATGGCCACGAATTCGGAGAAGCATCAGGTGCGGCTCCTGTTGAACTTTACAACCTGACCCCTCTGCCGCCGCCCACTCCTCCCCGAACCCTAATCCCCCTTGTAAGCCACCGGGGCATTACTCATTCAGAGCTTCCTCCTTGAGGGTTGCCTTACTTTCCTCTCCGTCCCGCTCACTTCCTGTCTTTGTAGGCCAGGAAGAGACGGTAACACGAGACAGTTGGTAAATAAATACACAAGGACATAAACAAGGGCTTCTTTCCCCAAAGACAATTCATTTATTTTATTCATCAAATTATCAGTTATCCTGATAATTATTGTTCATTGTCTGACATTATTGTTATAGAATACACTATATTATATCTAATTTAATAGCAAATTCACTTGTGCGTTCCTCTTGTGCTGTAAGTCATTTTGTAGGATAGGGTAATTTGTGGACATCTCTTAAAATAAGCTAAAAAAATGATTGCACTGTTCTCCCGTTGAACTACTGAGTCACAGAGGCCAATGACCCTCCTCTGTTTAATGGCATTAGACAGTATACTCCCCTGATGATGTGGATGTTATGATGGATATCCTAATCTGACCTATCACAACGCCTTTTCCAGACAAATCAAAGCGAGAGGATGGATGTGATTGGTTCACAGGGTCCACTGTGCCATGGACTTTTTTTTTTTTTTTAAATGCCAGGTTCAGTTAGCTGATGCATGGAAAGAGAGGCGAGGCAGCCACACTGAGGGCCATGCTTCCCAGCATCCCTCCCTCTCCCTGTTCCCGCCTCGGCGTCCAAGAGCTCGGGCCTCCGGCTGTGTAGCCATGACAACCAAATGAGGTAAATGGTTGCAGGAAAATCCTCATCACGACCACCACCCTCACAGGCCTCTTTTCAGTGGTGCACTAACGTAGTGTGTGCAAGTCTTTCTCGCACACTATTCCCCATCCAGTGTAGCTGTTCCTGTTTGGAATTGCAAATATCCCCTTGAGCGATTTTTTTCTCATTGTTCTCCAGTGTCTGCCATGACTCTGCCTTCTTTCCAGCTAACACTGCATACACTGATGGTTAGGTTTGATTCTATCCTGTGTTTTTTATTTATTTATTTATTTATTTTTTACAGGAGATGTCGTATGTTGCTTGCATGCTGCCTTGTTAGACCAGCTCATGACCTGATATGACAAAAAAAAAAAAACACATGCGGAGAAAAAAATGGAGAACCATTAGCGATAAGGATGAAAAAAGAAATACAAACCTCTTCCAGCTGAAGAAGTAACTCCTCTGTGTGCCTTCCTCGTATGAGCTAAAGGACTTGACACTGCGAGAAAAGACACTGGAGGCAGACAGGGAAAGAAAAACTCATGCATGTGCTGGAATAGGACTGCGTGTCAATTCATTTTTGTCAGACTTACAGATTGTCCAAACACACACGGCTCTAAATGAAAGAGACTATCCATGGAAAGGCTGGATACTTGTTATGCAAGCGAATGGTATTTGATTTGTCTTTTTTTTTATCCCATTTAAAGTCTCTAATTAATCTAACACCCCTTCCGAAAATAGTGCATCCATTTGCATACCTGCAGTGTGATAACAGTGCTGTGTGAAGTAACACGCTGAGTCGTGTTTACAGATGAGCCTCTCTCTCTCATTTGCTGCTTTAACAGGGGAAAATCTGTCAACTCCAGGAAATGAGAGAAAAGGACTCGCATTTATTATTGAGTCATTACTAACACTTTGCGGTAGATATTGCTTCGCTAAGAATCACATTCTGGCCGTTGTCACATTCCCTGCATGTAGGGCAGCACTTGATTCAATAAAAACTATTACTATTTGAAGCTATCAACAATTCAACCTCACATATTATTACTTTTGTTGTGCAGGTGGGTCCGTATGTGCATGTTGTATGTTGACATATGGTATATTGCATGTATAATAAATGCTCACCCTGCTTTTTTAATCTGTATATACACACTGATATACAAATTCTGAACAAATACAGACCAGAGGACAGGAAAAAAAAAGATTTTATTTTATTAATTTTTTTTAACCAAACATCAATATACAGCTACACATACGGTCTGTCTGACAGCGTCTGTTTGACATTTGGAAATGCAGTCAGCTGAGGCAACAACGTCACACCCCTCCCTGTCGCATAGTTTCAATTTGAGCCATTCTGACATTTATCTGACAAAACATAACATGGATTTTGGTATTTTGCAATGTCAAAGACAAACTGTACGAAAGCAGCCATCGGTGTCTCTGCTTCCCGGGGTGTGCAATGCCAGAAAATTACTTTGGGGACTGACAGAGTAAATAAATGCTTCATTCTGAAAGGTTTAATAGAAAAATAGACATGAATCTGAACTTCATACTGTAGGTAACTCAACAGTGCATGCTCTAATGTGCTGATATCTGTTACTTAATAAAATGAGTTAAAAGAAAGGAAACTGTCATGCTAACATATGCTTCAAGCTAACAGCTAACATAATAATTTGTTAATATACAGTAACTACACAGTAGTTAGAAATGATAATGATATGTATAAAAAAACTCTCGGTCTGACTCCTCAACTAAGGTCTGCACCTTCAGAAGCACTTTCTCATCCGCCCTCAACCTAATGAATTTACTGTAACTTTAATCCTGCGTTATTAAGCGTTCAAATGTTTATTTTTGTTTGTTTTCTGGACATGATATCCTGCTCCTCTCCTGCAAACAATTGAATACTCGCTTTCTGGACAAAGTAAAAATGTTGTAATACTTTTGTTGTTGGGAAGTTAAGATTCTAAATGTCCCCTTCATGCCCTCATACGCTTCATGTGACTTCAACTGTGGACACCTTCACTCTAGCTGTAAGGAATATTTGGCCTTGTTCACTAATACTGACCACACTGTCACAAGAAATATGAATGGCAGACTCCAAATGTGAAACTTTGGTCCTTACGTAATCGGATGTTAGAATTGACCATTCACTAAGCCCCATTTTCCTTTCTCTCCTGTTACTGTTGTTGGTCAGTAACAGGTCAAGCTTTTTATTCTTACCCTGAACATATGCATAAGATTTACTGTTGAAATTCACTGTAAATTTAGAAACACTACAGGTCTTTGTTTTTCTTCATTTTTGGCTGATGACCGTGGATTTAATCGTCTAAAATGAGATTTTTATTTTTATATAAGCAAATGCTTAATCTCCTCAAGCCGGCTGAGAAGTCTGACTCCATTTGACACAGGATTCCTGTAAAACGGACTTAAAGATATATTTGATGACTGCGTAACGGCACTATGTCAGCATCCTCGCCGGTTCTTGATCCACGTACGGGATATTGAGACAAAAGAGCAGCATTGTTTGATTATTTCAGCGTAGAGCTAGTTCGCCTAACTGTGCTGTATCAAAAATAAAAATGTATCCAAAACTTTATTTTTTTCTGATATAACCTTTGAATTGTTTGGATGCTTACTACAGAAAAATGCACTTGGACAAGCAATAAAGCGGGTAGATATAGGCTGAGGTGACGAGTTCTCAGACATCTGCAAGTCAAAACTGAAAACTAAAAGTTTCTGAAAATCTTCACCCCGGGAGTAGTTCAGTTTTCAGTGACCTAAAACAGAGTTTGCATGTGGCTGTAAGCTCAAACAAATAGAAAAAGTTACAATACTCATGTACGTGTGAATTAGACCTAAAGCTGGCTGGAGTTTTTTGGAGCGTCAACTTCCAGTAATAAACAAAGAAATCTGAAAAATAAATAAAGCAGCAAAAAATTATGTAGTAAGCTGATAATGTGCCCATTTTCCTTTTAATTAACACTTGGTAACTTGGTAATTAGCTGGAAATCCTACATTTTTGCAGCTTAGGTTTCAGAGGCGGGGCTTTAGTGAAAGGTCAATCACCTGTAATAAATGGATATTCACTTCCAATGGACAGGCGTCTTCAAAGTGTCCCACGTGATTTGAATTCTGGCAAATACACAACATCCACACAGTAGAAATCTTACACTGTTCGTGAGGATGTGGCATTTTAGACACAACATGAGGGAGTACAGATTAATGAAAACATACTGTGACGATACAGCCCGGTACCAACGTATGATGTGACACATCCGTCAAAAGAATGTGCTAGAATCACAGCCGTTCCCTGTGAAATCTTTGTGCTTTTATTGACGCTGATACTGATGAAAAAGAACAAAGAAAAGAAAAAAATAAGGCCACATTTACTTCTTGCCGTTTCTGGGAAATGTGCCTTGCGATGCCGCACATTCGGGGTTACGACTTGTTCTAAAGGGACACGGGCGTTTGGAATTCCCTTTTATCTGTTGTTAGCGACACAGAAACCATTCGCTCATGGCTCTTTTTCTGTCCTTTGCTTGTTTGCATTAAGAGGCTCGACATTCTTTCTGCTTCATATCTCAATTTCACTGAATTATTCATGCCCTACAAGAATGTGAGAAGCGATGCAACATACCTTAGCTTTGGGGAAAAAATAAAAAATAATTTTAAAAAAATTACAGAGTCCAGCTTTGAGTGTTCCAAATAATCCTAATGGAGGAGGATTTAAACGTACAGGATGCAAACGACAAAGAGAAACCCATAATATTAAGGGCGCTGCTTTATTTCATTTAGATCGCACCGTGATGTCGCTCTTACGACTGCGGATGCTGCTGATACATTAAATGTTTTGATATAATAAAACCTTTCCAGGATGTCAGATCAGTGTGCATACAGAGCTTGATTTGGCTATAGCGCTGCCTTCAGTTTAAGGAGCTATCCCTACCTCACTAAATAACACTATCATTCACAACAAAGTACTTATGCGCAACCTCGCCCTCGCCTAAACCTAATCTTTGGCAGATGGAGACAAAACCAGTCTACATAGTGTAATTAGGGGCTTGCCAAAATTAGGTTCACCACATAAAGTGCGTTATTTGACACAATAGTTCTACGTAGACTCTATTTTAGTACCGTAGTTTCCATAATTTTCAAGATTATGATGTTATTTTAGATACCCTTCTATATCTTTCTACACAGTTCACAGTTATCAATCTAAGGAACATACAGTACATCCTCTTGATTTAAATATTTCTTTGACTGTACATTGTTTTCTTTTGTACATAAATTTGCGATTATATGATGAATATACTGCTGAAAGAACGTGTAGACCTGCTGGAAACTCTTCCTGCCTACAGTGCATCGGCTACCCAGCATCTCACCGTTGTCCAAATCCGTCTATAGTTTGACTGACGCCTCTGCCGCCGTTAAATTTTACATGCAGAGGGAACAACAGTGTTTGCCTTCTCCTGGTGCTTATGAACCACTTTTGAATGTTAGTCAATGAGGCTGTCCGGAACAGACAATGTAAAATGGCAGGATATGCCAGCATATCACGTTATAGGCAGTTAAATACTGAGGTCATTGGTCAGTATGACATCCTTTTTCGTGGGATCGAGTTTTCCGCCTTACGCAGACAGAGCAAATCATCTAAAACCTCGCACTAACTTTGATGTCACATTACAGGATTTCAGACTCCAAGAGTTGCATGTCTGGCGTGATCGCAAGTTGAGAAGTTATCGGCTTGTCTAGGACGTAACAGCAGTTTATGATTGTTTTTAAAATTTCTTTTTCTCTTTCATTACAATGGCGTTAGTCTTGCTATATCTTAAACACACCAACTAAGAGCCAGCAGCCATAAAACATGACCATATGCTCTCACAGCCAAGAATACACTCCCTGTAATATTATTTTGCAAGTGGAGCAGGGCACTAACTCACTTTTTCATTTGAATTTGGCTCACTCCTTTGGGAACGTCCTTTGTTACCACACTTCAGATGTCCATTTGCAAACAAAACAACTGCGACCGCACCGAGGGACAGATCCTACCGTTAAAACAGTCCTGGATATTCACCAGGGGAGGAAGCAGCATGAAACTCGTCACATGCAGCACACACTTTCTGCGGTGTCCACTTGTTTGTTTCAAGTCCCGGGACCGTGCGGGGCCCTTTGACGCAAATCCCTCCTCACTCCTCACTCTCCTCCTCGTCCCCCTTGGTGCCCTTACTCCAGCGCTGGAAGCAGTGAACAGTTGAAGCCAGGAAGAAGCTCGTCATGATGGCCACCACCGACACCGAGATGCCAGAGAAAATGATGATGAGCAGGTCTGTTAGAGTCAGGGTGGCCTGGCACTCGCGGAAGCTGTCCTTTGAGAGCTGGGTCAGGGATACGCGTCGGCCATCCATTGGGAGGGAACACTCCATGCCTTCCACCCCTGCATTGAAACAGGAAGTGTGATTAGAGAGATTTACTAGACATGCTGAGTTGCACTAAATGATGTCTTATTTATGGACTTTTAGCCAATTCAGTCACATGGCAGCCAGACAGAAATGACATCATACAGAACAGTGGTCCCCAACCTTTTTTGCAGCGCGGACCGGTTTCACGCAAGACAGAATTTATAATCGTATAATTAAATTAAATTAAACAACATCATAATTAACATATTGTACGACATGATAAATGATAAATTATTTATTAAAATTCTCCAAAGACGGAGAATCAGCTTATTTCTCTGCAACAAGCCGGTGACTTGTCAAGCACGCGGAGAGGAACAGACGAAAGTTAGTAAACCAATATCCGGTAAAAAAAAAAAAAATAAAACAGTAACTAAAACTAAAACGGAAATATAACAATTTTTTAATTTTTTTAATTCTTTTCTTCATGGCCATACGGCACCAAATGACCCACGGACCGGTACCGGTCCGCGGCCTGGGGGTTGGGGATCCCTGATATACAATGTACAAACTCATTTATCATCTCATTGATTCCCCGGAGATGTAAAATTTAAGGTGATGCACATTAGCTCACACAGCCCACACCTGACAGAGGTCTGCAGTCATCAGAGACATAGTAGAGTGCGTACTTTGATTTGTCTCGTTCGTACGCAACAATGAACTCAGATGGCGTGTTGTAAAAGACATGAATTCAACAAGGCAATGCAGAGGGAGCTGATTTAATAACTGAAAGGTCAATCAGAAGTCTTCACTTGTGAGTTGAAGTTGCACTGTGCATACAGTACACCCACCCACGGCAAGACTGCAGGTTCACTGTGGGAACGATGTCAAAATACTAAGAAACTGAGACTGTAACTCTCCCTCACTCTCTTTCTCTATCTATTTATATGTACTGTAACTGTAGCTTAACAATTAAAAAGGATCCATCTGCATTGTTAGAGAGGCTTAATTTTTCCCCTAATGTGTCTGGTGCACTGTAAGCTGCTCTGGATTGTAGCCTCTCTCTGTTTCTCTTTCAGCAAGATAAATTATTTTGCATATTATCTACATGGTTTGGAGGATGAAATAAACAGCCATTTAAATCATTTGGATTTCAGCTGCGAGCAGGACACGGCAAACCTCGAAGGATACACTCCCTCGTTAAGTATGACTCCTTGTTACGTCTCAAAAATGTTCTGTCGTATCGGTAAAGGGCACGGACTGAGACGGGGGCACCTTGACCACGCTCGTCTCAGGATGAAAGTATGATAAATCAGGGGAGCGCTGTCCTCGTGCTGTGCCTCTGTCACTTCCACATACTTTATTGTTCAGACATCATTTTAACGGAAAAGGACAGCGGCTGTGGCTTATTGGATTTCAAGGGTACAGGCCTTCCAGCGAGTCTTCTTTTTCCAGCTCATGATTACAAATGAGATCGACAGTGAATCATTAGGGGTCAGTTTTAACATGTACATGTTTACGACTGCTGTTACTGACACTGCAGCAGAGGGTATTCACTGTCACACACTTACAGACTTCTTTACTCAACTTGTTGAAATGACAGCTTTGTTAACCTTCGTGTTTGAGCTCTAATTAGACGCTCGCACTGCCGTTCCAGGCCAGTGAATGATACGTACGCTGACATACAGCAAACACCACAGATACTTCACAAGACAAGAAGACGCAGTAACTACTTTCATACATTGGCAACATAACTGTGTGAACAAGTAGACATACTGATGTGAATGTTGGCTTATAGGTGGGTAGAGATGGAGCCTTGCAATGTGGGCGGCTACTTTCTACTGATACTGCACATGCAAATGCACACACTTGGCAGTACATCAGTTCTGGGTCTTTTGCTCGACAGTCAGCACAATTTGCAGCGCGCTTTGTTACAACGCAACATCTTCACTTTTCATTTGGCTGCAATTACTTTCATTCATCAAACTACGACTAGCTTTGAATTAATTCAGCATATTTTTGTTGGAATTTCATGTCCACATTGAATGTGTCAGTAGTTATTATAGCAAGGTGGATAACACAAAACTAAACTCCCAATGAAATACCAGTGATGTGCTTAAATTAATGAGTTGATGTGAAAAAACTTGCTGAAATAAGTAAAGAAATTGGCTTGAAACAGCTTAAAAAGGGTTAAGTGACAATGGAAAAAGAAATGCTGGAAATTAGTGATGGCATGGAATTGGTTTCCATGCTCCTCCGATTAACTCTCTACAGTATTAATTAGGTTTGTAACTGAACTCTTTAAGAGCTTGATAAAACTTAGTGACACTAATCCCTTAATACAAGATACAGATGCTCACATTTCTTCTAACATTCAATTAGGCGAGGAGACGAGATATACACACACATACAGGCGGTTACGTGTTCATCGCACATTAAATCTCTGTGTTTGTTGTTGTTTAGCATGCAAATACTAATACAATAGATTCAAGATTCAAGACATTAGTGTCATGTGAACAGTGATTACATGGAGTAGTCATTCTTGAGTCACGGGCTCCCGCAAACAATGCTCAATATTTAGAAAAGAAAAACCACACAAGCAAAAAAATAGATATAAAACTCAAATAAATTATGAACTAAAGCAATAAAATTAAACATAGACCTTAAATATAAACAACTAAAATAAATATATAACCAAAGATAATATGTCATAGTACACAGAAAATAGGTGCATTATTATTAGTTGAATTATCCCAAACCAAATCATGAATTCTGTACATCATTATCTACCTTATGTACCCCTGTAAAAAGCTGGCATTACTTCCATCACAAATAGAGGCCATAACCTGGCTTGCAAGTACTACAACACAAGGGTATACTGCACAAGCTGCACTGAAAACTCAAGTAGCTTTGGCTGTGTATCACATCCAGTGAGTCAGAAGGAAACGCGGCATCAGGAACGAGGCTCCAAACTGATTAGACGCCAACACCAACAATCCCGGTGGAGCCAACGAAGAACGCACTGGCTCCTGGCGTGAGTAACTTTAAGGCATGTCCGCCGTATGTTACGTGAATCAGAGATCAAAACAAAATCACGGCCTGCTGCATGTGAGAAGACTGCTCAGGTCGAACTGTCCCAGTAATTCAAGTTTGCTGAAGAGCCAGAACTGTCCTCTGCTCTCACAAACAAGTGCACAGCGCAGTTAGAGAGGGTTAGAAAGTTATGTTTTATGTTTTTAAGCTAATCTTCTAAAAATTCGGTTGCATAACTGACCATATGGCTCACACGTTAAAAGCATCAGTGTAGTTTCCAAATTACAGTTTGACTCAGCGGGGCTTTTAGGGAGGAGAGGTTTTTTTTTTTTTTATTTGTTTTATTTTTATTTTTTTAATTGTTTCATTTCCAACTTCTCGTCTATGTCAGTGTTTGGATCTTGGACTTTATAAACATGCAGTTTGACTTTTCTTCTGTCTATAATGCAGTGTTGTGAAATTAGTAATCAATTTATTCTCATGGTTGCCACACAGTATAAGGTATCCCAAGAGGTGTGCTTTTGATTTGGTGCAAAACAAATCCCTTTCCAACAAATGGCTGACTGGTAAATGATGAAACATGAGAGAGCAGAGAGAGGAATTAAACGTGCATTCAGAAAGAGATTCAGACAGAGCGCAATGACTTCATTTATTGAAATTCACTGTCCAACAGCAGTTTTTGTGAAAAACAAGTTCACCTTTAGTGTCGTTGTCAGACATCTCACTAAAAACAAAGAAAACCCTGAATGCATCTGAAAATCCAATATATTGGGGGCCTGTCCCATCTGTTTGTGTCCGAGATAAATGGATCATATTTATATTCACGGTGCTCTTATTGCATGACAAAGTAACCCATCACCTCAGAGACCTGGCCTTTGCCTTTGAGACAGTTCTGTCTGGTCTTGCCTGTCCTAGATGCTTGATTAATGCCATCTGCAGCTGAAATTATCCTGGTCAACACATGGCCCCTGCAGAAGTTACAGGATTATTACATTTATTATCATCAAGGCCGAGTGAACAGGCCACTGGTTTGATTCAGTTACTGGTAATCCCAACACAACATGTTCACATACAATACCAAAAACAATACCAAAACCTACAATATGGGTGCAAAACATAAATGCATATTTATTTTTACATGCTTGCTTTAATAAAATTCACATCGAATGCGCTTTACAACAACATCCACAGGATTTTCAAGGAGAGATTGTGGCTCTCCACTGGAGCTTCACTGTTGCAGTTAAGAACTAAAATTACACAACAGGGCACGCAGGCCTATTACACTGCCTGACAAAGGGGATAATTACTGAACAGCTGTGGTATTTGGCCAAAAGTGGAATCTTCTGGAACAAACACCATAATGATGGTTTCCCAGTATTACAAGCTTGTCTGGGATAAAATGTGCAAATCTTTCACTTTCAGAGGATGTCCAGACCCAGTGAATGTGGCCTCAGATTAGAGTTGTTGGAAAATGAAAATGGAAAGTGCTTACTTCAGTTTTTGACTGCTTTGTGTCAAACAAAGAAGATGTTACCTAACCTACTGCGTCTAATGACTCAACTCGCTGTGAAAATGCTGATTAGAAATTCACTCATGTCTCCCACTTGGTGAAGAGAATGTCAACAAAAATGAAAAGAAACTATCTGCTGTTTGCCGGTATCCGGTCAGAATGGCCAAATAAAATGCTAGTAACAAGAGGCTGAAATTGTGTGATAAATATAAGCTGACAAACAGTCTTTAACTTTAACTTGCTAAAATGTAAATTTATATGAATATGTAATTTATATGAGCTTTATTTTTTGGTACAAGAATTTTGGAAAGGCTGTCAGCTGTTTATACCTTTTTGCGTCATGTGTAATGGTTGTTCTGTTTGGAGTTTCACATTGGCAGGTATTCACATCAGCTGCTGTTTAACACACAGCTTATGCATGAGAGTTTAGATGTTAAAAGAACAGGTGTTAGAATTAGCAGTGGAAATTTAGTTTGATTTTCATGCGACATGATACAGAAATAGTTTTTAAAAAAGGAGGTAAGATTAAGATGAAATGAGTAACATTTAGCAGACTTTGAAATAGTCTCCATTGTAAAAGAAGATAAATTAACTTATTCTGCTAACTATTTTTATCAGTGTAATGCAGTTTAGCAATGATTTGTGGGGGACTAAAGTTGCAGACTGTCTGTGATTTGTCCAAATGTGTCAAACGCAAGTTGAACATGTTCTTGTTGAGTTTCCTGTGAGTCTAAGTCTCTTCCTCAACCTATAATAAAAGCTGGCAGTTTTAATTAATTGAGACCCCATCCCCATTTACTGTGGGGGAGAAATCCTTGATACATGAACAGTCACTTTAAAAACCTATACCAGAACAATTTAGCAAAGAAAAATGAAAGTCTTACACAACTTTGGATATAAAAGGACTTTATGATGTGCTCAGCAGCTCTCTCAGTGGATGACATGACTAATCGAGAGACCATTTTTAATAAAAGCCGCCGCTACAGTGGGTCAATACCACCTTTGTAAATGGGCAAGCTGATACAGTGCAGTTCATAAATGACCCCAAACACCGCTGTGATCATAAAAAAAAGCATGGCTGGCGCAAGGTGCTGTGCAGTAATGTAACACAAATCATGCTCTTACACCATCAGGTAGCCCACACAGCTATGTTACATTCCTGGCGCGGACAGTTGATGGATTACATTTAGGATTACAGCCAGCCGAGGGGATAGGCTATCTGCCGTCTGAGCCGTGATTGATCTACCTAGCTGTGACGGGCTGATATCGGAGGCTTGTTCCACCTCCCTCTCTCAACACCACACTGTCCGTCCAGATTGATCTCTGCACCAGTGGCAAAGGCAAAACCACCACAATCTTACATCTGCGAACCCCCACAGGAGTTGGCATTCACGCTAGAGTCTTCGCTCGTCCCCAAAAACCACCCGTGTCTAGACACTCCACATAAATAATCCAGTTGCGATAATGACTCACAAATCTGTCCCCTCCCTACTTTATTAAATGAGATGAATGTGCCACTCAAGTTCAATACTCAGCAGATGTAAAAAGAACCAGGCAGACATAACTACAGAAAGACTGGAGAATTATTCAGTTGCGAACCCAGGAAGAAGTCTGAGGGAAATAAGAAGGGAAAATGGTGAGAGTTTCACACGAGATGAGGGCAAGAGTGGGAGCTGGAGTGGAGAATGTGTGTCTGAATGCACAAAATGACAAGCATTCATGTGACAGCGGGGTGAGGGTGAATCATTCAGGAGGGGATTCCTTCTGCGTGGAGACTCGCTGACAACACTGTATGGGCATATTCGAAATGTCTCATCCCAAAATCCAAAGCCCAAATTCACGCAGAAATGTGCTGATTCCCAAATACGAGAAGAGATTGTTTAAAAAGAGCAGGCGTCTTTTCACTTTTTCATTATAGCTAAAAGTAGTTTGTCTACTTGCAATTTACAATGACGAGACAGCTATGCGAGTCTTAGCAATTTATGCTTCACACTCGACCACACACACAGGCAGAAAGGAGGGTATCCATCATGCCCGACGCAGCACACTGCCAGTGAAATAAAGCTTTTGGCTTTTCACCTTTTATTTCTGACACTGGCAGATTATCCCTTTCTGCTCCTGTACATGCAGCAGCTGATGCTATCATACTGTGTAATTCCGTCCACCTTTTCACACTCTGCTCCTTTTCACACTCTCTCTCTCTCTTTCTCTCTCACCTCCTAATTTTAAATAAACATCAAATTAGGCCAAGATAAAAGAAGCTGTCAGCCTGTGTTAATGGAATAGATATTTTCTCATCACATGGGTAGCAAAGATAGCAAGTAATGTCATGTGGGGCCGCGCAGCATCTTGTTTGTGCTATGCAGCGCTGGTCAATGGCATCATATTTTCAGAGCCGCTTGTGTGGCGTGGTAACAGGTCTCTGGGGAGCAACTCGATAGGCTGTGAAGGAAAATTCAGACTCTGACCCTGTCACATGAACTGCTACTTTGTAGTGAAACTGTTCAGGTCATGACTAGTGTTGATAGCAATGCCACGATGGGCTTCAGCCTCAATCTCTCATGGGAGTTGGCCTGCCCTGCCCTGTAGGCAGTTCTGGCTCCAATTACCCTGGCCAATGTGCCGTAGAACTGTGTCACTCTGAATTATACATGGCCTTTGTTCATCCTTAACCCAAGAGCACTGGAGACAGCAGTGGATCATGTTTACATTCATCCCTCCGCTAAAACATTTATGAACCTGATTGGTGGCTAAAAAGCTTACAAATTACACCAAAAAACTGAAGATGAAGGATGTGGGTGCTTATATATGTGTCTGTCTGTTCATTTACAACTCAAAAAGAATATTTGACTTTACGCTGCACATAAGAGACAAAACACAGCCATGTATAAAGAGATCTGGGGGATCCAAAAAGGTCCAGAATTTTAAACATCTTCCACCCACTCATCATGCTGACCTGCAGTAATCAAAGTTATGCAAACAGAAAAGTGTGCTGCTGTGTGAACTTGAAATCACAGGGGAAATCAAGATGTGAAAAATGGAATGGGAATTGGGTTTACAGCATGGGCTCTGCAGCTGCTGCATTATGCAGGCCATCACAGAGGGAACCATAGATATCTCAGGATGACTTCGAAATTAGCAGTACAGTCTTGTCATGTTTTATTGACAATATTTCAATTTCCAATTTATAATTTTCTGGAAGTCTTGACTGCTAAGTACCAATGTATATATGTATGTTTTAATAAATCTTTCTTGCAGATAACAGAAGAAATTAATGTACCATTCTTACCAACGGCAAATAATAAAAAGATATGAGCTGACTGACAAACATGTTGTGCCTTGGAACGATGCTGCCATTAAATTAGGTGATAAAAAGTGATTTTACACTTCCATTTTCTTTGTTTCTGCTGCTTCTCAGCATTATTCACCGTTTTTTTCACTTACTTTTAAATAAAACCCCACACTCAGAAATCAACTAGAGTATAGTGAATTTTGTCATTAATGTCAGTATGAACATAGTGCATGCATGTAAGTAAGCAAATACCTAAGAAGCCTAAGTGTCAGTATGTTCTCTCCAGCCTTAGCTCAATTCCAGCGTCAATAATTTGTGGTTGTATGATGATCATAATATTGATCAAAAAAGCCATCTAACTATATTTCATACAGTGGCCTACATGCTTTGAGCTGATATGAGCACGGCGAAAGGAGAGAAGTTAAATAAGCCAGAGTCTGACCTGAGTCCGGTCTATAAGAAAAAAAAATGTAGTGTGGAATTGGGATGCAGGATGGTTTCTAGTACCTTTAACCTTTATGTGTTTTGAATGTCAGTGGAGCCCTTATTTTAAGAGAGGCCACACTCTATAAGCAATTTGTTTGTATGATGAAACACCCACACCAGTCATTTCTGTCTGTAATTGATTTTTCTCAACGATGAATGAGATATTAAGTTGAAACACCCACACTGATGATGGTTGTTAGAGTTGATACATGTTGAAGAGATTATCAAGTCAACCTCATTCACTAATGAGTGTCCATCTGTTACTGTGCAACCAACACAGAGTTCCAGCGGATAAGCCATTGCATTTTTCCGTGATCGAGAGCTCAGTCATTATGTTAATTAGGTCTGGCAGTTTGATGCCTGATGTGTGAACCGACCCCGTTCGTAAATCCAACTCCCTACACTCCTCCCTGCCACTTTGTGTTTGGTTAACAGTGGTCTCTGCAACACTAAAATCTTTGTAATCAGTGCAAGCTAGCAGGGAGAAGAGTAATGTGGCATCTACAGGAATTATTTGTCAAAACTAGTAACTTAGGGGTTGTGTGATTCTTAGATTCTGATGGTTTAAAACTCAGTAGTTTAGTATGATAGCAGCAGCTGGTGTGAGAGAATGTCCTTAAAATGGATGAACATAATAATGGAGGGTTTGCAGTGATGTTGCTCTTTGCTATGTATAAAAGTTATAAATAAAAGGAAAGGAAAACTCTTGCCCTATGTTCCAGTTATCAGTGGTATTTGGTACTTGTGTTGCACTTTTGACTGTCTTACATTAAGTAAAATAAAGCACCTCTTATATATACAAAGACTAAGACAAGTTGTTTTAGGATAAATTTAGTTCAGATAAATATATTTTTGTCCTCTCTGACCTTTAACAGAACTCATTTGCATTGCCTTAGAAGAGAGGAGCCTTGGATGACAAATTATCATTATTATTATTCCTTTTCCTAAAATGTTTTTTGTCATCAAATCCTCCAGCAGTATTAGCATTACAGGGAAGACACCTTTTGACAAAGAAAAATGATCAAATAAAGCAGAGGATCAAATGTATTCTACTTTAGACATCCCATACAAATTTAGATAAACATGTATGGGTGGACTTGTCTCTGGGGTCATAAAGCAAACACTCACTGATAGGGATGTAAGAGCTGCATATGAGGTGAGATACACATTACTAACTCAATTTGAGCGCATGTGTACACCGGGGCCAGTTGGCAGCCATGCCAGCAGCTTGGCCGGCCCTGTGGCTTCTTCTTTGTTGTTGATGTCTGCCTGGCCGGCACTACTAATGCAATTCATTATGCCTTGCAGTTGACAACACTTAGAACCCGTGATTAATGCATTTGCAGCCTCTTACTATTGGGAATTGGGTATTCTTGCCAGTTTATCAACTTTGCTTCCTTGCAGGCCCAAACCTGTCTGTTTTTTAGGGCAAAGGCAGAAAGACTGGAGGGGAAAAGAGAAAGGAGTATCAATAGCAGAGTACATCATGGCCTAAATGTATAGAAAGAGTTTGCTTGTGTGAGTTGTCAGCAGTTTGCAACAGTTCGCACTGTTTCAGAGGAGCTAAGTTCAAGCTTCTGCCAGCCAGAAACAGAAAAGTGTAATGAAATGAAATATTTTGCATAATCACAATACGATGTATATCATGATATCCACATGCAGAGGCTGTGATGTCTAAGCAGTTTCAGGAGGTTATGGAGGTTTGCGAGCTTTGCCTGAAGTTTAGGTCCCATTTCTGATTCAAATAATCATCTCTCACACCTCAGAAAATGCCGAAAAAAACTTATCTTGAGTCAGAAGATTTGTTCCACTGTTATTCATGCTTTGCACAAAAACACTGTTCTTTGTATACGCAGGTCAATATTTCACACCCCAAACAACCTTGGAACGGTGACAGCAATGAATGTTCCCACTCCTTATCGGTGCACCTTCATACATAACGCCCCTGTACCTGAACATTATGTACTCTGTTTAAAAACTGAATTTATGTTTTATTCTTTTAAAAAACCTTGTACGGCCATGGGCTTCTGTCACAACACCATGACACTGAGCCACATTCATATTAAATTCTCAGATTAAGCCAAAACAATGTAATGCGTCAAATCTACACCCTGATCTGATAACAGCACGAGCTACTAGTCATGTGTGGCTGAACTGTCAGATCTGTTTATTTTTGCCTCCTCGCCTCCCACGTGCTGGCTTGCACTCATGAGATAACTGCTGTCTGTGTCCTTTGTAAGGGCATCAGTAGTAATCTACATATGGTCGACCTTCAGCAACAGCATTTATGGTCCCCTCTAAACAAAACATAATGATGATGAATTGTCCGGGAATAAATGGCTTCTGATGAGTGTTTTAGATATACAGACGACTTTAAAATTAATAATATCAACACACCATTTTTCTGTGTTTTTTCCAACCCCCCCCTATAACCCAATAGCTTTGGATGTTGACACCAATCAGCTCCATGTAAGCAGATCTTACCCGCAGTAAGTAAATACTTCTAAAGGGACATTAGCGATCCCCTTTTGTGTTGTGTTGTTCCTCAGATATGCATGCACACAAGTAGATTGCCTTGCATGCTCAAACACACCAAAACTTCAGCCCTGTTATCTAACTCAACCCTCCAGGCTGAATCACAGTGGTAGACTAGAGTCCTATAGTATGGCCCTAAAATAAAAAAAAAAAAAAAAAAAATCCCATGGAGGGAGTGAAAAACACAGGAATAGGAGAAGGGGCTTGATTTTCATTGGTTAGGAAAATGAAATCATTGATAATATTGCTGAATTACAGTCTCCACCAAATGGCAAGCATTATATAAATAAGTATTATATAAATATAAGCTGCAAATTGATCGATTCGACTACCACGCAGGATAGAGGTCAATGCTCAGCTTTTATGCATGGTGAAATGTGGAACCAGAGAAACTGCAAGCTAAAATTCAACATACAAGTGATTTCTTTTTTTTCCCCACATTGAATTTAAGCAAAATCTGAAACTGACATTCAATTGACAAAAACAAAATGATTGTAGTTTTCATTTCCAAAGTGCTATTGTCTCATGTTACACGCTCTAGTCTCGCACATTATAGGCTATGGTAGTGGAGGAAGAAAGAGACAAAATTAGAACAGAGAGGGAGGGGGGTTCCCTCTCCTACAGGGAAAACATAAATAGACCAGAGCTGTGTTATGGCACTGGATTTGCCATAATACCTCTGTGTGTTGTTCTCAGATACGCTTTATTTGGGTCAATCACATGGAAAGCACACGGTCCTGAGATGGTCCCACTTACCGTTTGGAAGCTTATGACTGTTCTCCATCAGCCATGCGAACAGGTTGGCAAAGTTGCAGTTGCACACCCAGGGGTTGCCTTCTAGCCTCACCACCCGCAGGGAGGGCAACTGACTCAGCGCCCCCACCTTTAGGGTAGACAGTGCATTACGCTCCAGTTCCAGCTCTCTCAGCGAGGTGAGGCCCAGGAAAGCCTCCTCGCTCACCATGCTCAGGTACGGGTTGTTGCCCAGCCGCAGTTTGATCAGGCTCCGGGACTCCCCGAACGTCCCCTTTGGGATTTCAGTCAGATTGTTGCTGCCCAGGTCCAGGAAGACCAGCCTGGAGGAGGTGCTGAGAGTCCCCGGTTCGATGTGGGAGAGGGTGTTGTTCCGGAGGTCCAGGTAGACCAGGTCACTGTACAGTACCAGAAAGTCCGAGGGGATGCGGGGTATCCAGTTGTCCGCCAGCAAAAGCCTGCGCACGTCCAAGGGGATCTCATCGGGTAGACGGGTCAGCCCGCGGCCGCTGCAGTCCACAGTGTGAGGATCTGGGCACAGGCAGGTTGCTGGGCAGTTTTCCCCCCGGGTCCATAAGACAGAGGACAGCAAGATGAGGATAAGCTGGAGCCAGCAGACACATGGCAACATGGTCAAGGGGGTGAAATGAATTATGGGGGAAAAAGAGGCTTGGGGTAAGGGCGAATAGGAGCGGGGTGGGTGGGGGTGGAGAACAAGAGGGTGAGGGTCAGAGGGCAGGAGATCAGGACAAGGGAGGGGAAGGGGAAAGTGAAAGGGGGGGTTGGACGGGGATCAATCCTCGTGAGGGGACATCGTGCCGCTGCAGAAATGGAAATCTGGAAGGGCGAAAACCGCTCTCCTGGAGATCATATAGCCAGCTGCCTGGATGGAACGGCAGACTTCCCGCTTTGAAGGAACAGAGGGAGATAGTAAGCAGTAGGGCGCGGGAGAGCAAGAAAGACGGAGCTTAACAGAGAGGGGAGGGTGGCTTAAGAGAGGTAAATAGACACGAGCGAGCTGGGAGTGATGAGAAGCCGGGGGCAAGGACGAGGGAGAAGGGGGGTGAGGAGGGGGCTCTGTCCGCCGCGCTACCCCACAGTTGATCTGGCGGCAGTGACAGACAAAGACAACAGGGTCTCTGACACAAAAGGATATATGAAGCCGTGATTCAAGCATGACAAGCACAGAGTAACATCACTGCATCCCTCCATTAGTCCCAGGTCTCTGTGTGGAAAAGCCTGACGGTCTGAAATGAGAGAGAGAGAAGCTCACGGACCATCGCTCAAGTGTGTGGTAAGGTTGCTGCCCCCCCCCACCCCCCCTTTATTCCCTCTCTATCTCCAAGTGCCCTGCAACATGCTGTGAAAACACAGCACAGCTCAACGTTACGCTGTCCAGCAACCGTGTCAAGGCTGTGTTGCTGTGCAGGGAGAATCCAAACGTCCAGGCAGGAGCCTCGTGGATGTAGATCGCAGTGCTGAGCAGCACACAGCCATGCCAGTCCAATGTCTGCCTCTGAATCTACCACAGTTTATCTCGTGCCCTCTCCCCTCTCCTTATTTCCAGGGAGGCGTGCCTGAGCCACGCTGTCAACATGTGATGTCACTTCCTCTAGTGTGAAGAAATGACGATCAGTTGCATCTGGAAAATTCTGAAATATGAAAGACATTTATTTATGATTATGCTCTTCACTTTAAAGTGTAATTCAGCTGTTAGTCTGCATAGAAAATATTCAATTATTTGAATTCATTTTAAATTCTCCTTGTCTTCCATACATCTATATTTAATCTTTTCACCTGTTTTTTAATAATACATTTTTTATAATACATCTGACAGGTTTGACAATTTTAGATAATATCCTGTTAAACACGACTTGTCCTTTGGAGAAACCTCATTAGCTGTGTCTAGACTGTAACCTATTAAAATATACAGCACCAGCCTTTATTCTTGTATTCTCGTGCAATTCCAATATTAGCACACTGCATTTTGCCAATGGGTAAAAATGCAAATGCAGATCATCTGTTCGCTTGAAAAATTAGCTTCATATTGACTGATTTGGCTTCTCTTTTATGTATTTTTATGACCACAGTATTTTGGATACCAAAAAGGAGGTGCCACGAGTCTCAAACCATAATGGAGAGAAGGCGATTAATTCAGAACGTGTATTGAATTTCCTAAATGGGATTTGCTTCAACAGGTAAATGCAATTAGACCAAGGTTGTTCCGGGGGGGCGGCGAATCAAACTTGCGAAGACGAGGCTAGCGTGAAATTTCCAAGGAAGTAGTGTTGTCATGGACGGTAATTGTGTATGTCCAAGAGGATAACAAATTCACAATGCAGATTTAATACATTACAAATTTTACACACAAGTGCACACGAGGTTGAAACTGAACACAACGCGCATGCACCTCATAACAACCAGGCAGTTGGCAATAACATCTAAGTCACTTCATCACAGGTAATCTAATAATACGAGTCCTTGCTTGAGGCGTCCACTAAAGTCAGATGAGTCTGCAGCTTCGCCAGTGATGTTGACTTAGTGCCACAGGGAAGAGAGCAGCTCTTTCATCAGAAAAGGAGATTTTGATCAGAGTCAGCATATATTAGCTGAAAAACACTAAAACCTGAGGTGGCTTCAATTTTTTTTTTTCTGCAAAAAGACTTAACATCTTCCTATGATAATTCAATTTAGTGGCACTATGGATTAACATATAATGCTCGAGTATTTGCTGACTTCATGGAAGCTTTGATGTTTTTCCATAAAAATATCCTTTTCATGCAGTTCCTTACAGAGAAAAGCAGAGATGCCACTGATCTCGAGTGATGTTTTTCTGATGCGCTCTGAAGGAGAGCCTCTTGCAGTATAAAGTGGAACAGGATATAATTCATAATCGTTATAGCCTCTTTGAATATCTGCCTGTCCTCACTTCGCCGGTGCTGCAAAAGACATTCATCCCATCAACATTTTTGGTGATTGCAAAGATGTCTGGGTTTTTGCAGTAAATCAGATATAAGATATAGCATTATTAAAAAATGTTTGGTGTTGTTTGTTTGTCATTTCAATTAACATTTAGAAGCATATTTAAACATTTACTACACGGTTTGATTATAATTTTAAAAATATCTTCACAGTCCAGTCTAGTTATGGTGGAAAAATAATGCACTGTATTAAATGCTTACAATGTTTTTATTCTGCAACTACATAAGTTTACATAATTATCACCAATTTCAAGATGATTTTTGTTAATGAAATGATAAATATGTCTAAAATAACAAGAATTTGCAACAAATATTCTTAAAAGTCTTGAATATACTGTGCACTGTGCTGCTCCATCACTCTTTTTCTTTTATTTCATCTGTTTTATGCGTGTTGTGTATACTTACCTCTTATCATGTCAGACCTGTCATTCCACACCTGCCCACCAGCTACCGCCACCGAGTTTCCTGCCTCAGTCACCTTCCCCAGTCAACAACCCACCAAAGCTGCTTCTCATTTACAATCATCCCCAACATACACAGTAATATAGAGGACAAATCTACCAGATTATCTATTACAGCCATTACAGCTACATTTCCACCAAGCAGTCCGGTTCAGTTCAGTTTGTTTCACATTAGGATGGGTTTTTTTGCATTTCCATTGGCAAAAGTTGAGAATGGTACCAACAGAACCATCTAGATCTTACTAGAGTAAGATCGCCTAGTAAACCTTAATCGGCTGCATTTTTAAATGGGGAAAAGAGAGTGGGTAAAAATGTTTTAGAACATATGGTTATTACTATTAGATAAAAAAGAACAAGTTTTATGCTTAATTGGACGAAATGTCAATTTATTAAGAAGAGAAAATAACTTCAACAGCACCAATGTCCAAATCATCTATAAACTTCTTTTTTTTCCAATACAGCTGATCATCAACAAGACACATACACAGACAATCAAAATATCAAAATCAATATCAAAATATCAAATATAATGTCTGTAGACACAGTCTCAGGTGCAACATGCATTATTAATCCAGATAAATTAAATATTCTGGCAGAATCAAAAGCAGTAAGAAATATCACAGTGGTTGGAAACAGAGCTGCATATAAAACATCAACTCCGCAGCAGCTACACCCACAAGAACACATATTAAGCAAAGGAGAGACTGCAGTTTTCTTTTTGCAAAACGTTGCATGTGAAGAGTTTGGTGTTGGTGTTGTCTGAATTCTGCGAGTCCCTTTCATTCTCAAAAAGAATAATAAAACCAGCCCACTCAACCTCCCTGTAGTCACATTGCATTTAGCATGTTAGCCAGACCCAGCATGCCTCTGTTTGACACGCAACATCGTGGGTGTGTTTAATATGATTACTTAGCATGCTTGCTGGGTGGTGCTTGAAACCAGTGATTAATTAAGCTAGATGCAACTATGCTGAGGATAATGCTAAGATAGAGAACTGGGAACTGTTTGTTGAACTGTAACGTTGCATCGATTAAGGCTCTCAGTGTGGGGATAAAACCTAGTGGTCACAGGAGCCACCTGCAGGGGGTATTTAGTGGCCCCAGACTAACTTTTTGTGGCCACTTCAAAGTGTTTGGTGGAAACACGACTTATGTCTCCATCTCTTCTGATTTGTCTGACTGCCAAGTCTGTTTTTTTGTAGCTTACTTCTGCCTCATAGACCAGGTAAAGATGGTTTTATCACACCTGCTTGGCCTCCTAAGTTTGCATTTGGGTACCAGATCTGTGATCTAGTGTTGAAATGCTGTAAGATTAAATGTCTATCCTACATCCGACTGCAATTGAAGCATGCTAAAGGGTAAAGCAAAACTGTTTCAAATTACGCAATAATGGAGATCATTGTTTTCATATCAACTGACTCCTGAATGAAAAAAGGGACATGAACGTGGATATGCAGTATGTGCAGTTGGGAGATTCATTTGTTCAGGTACTGCTTCCATTGTGGATCTTGCAAAGTGACTAATGCTTGAACTAATGTTAGTCATTCAGCTGTAGTAGAGTCTTTTTTTTTTTTCCTAGAGTAGTATTTCTACCTTTCAGCTGCAAGGACACAAAGCTTTTCTTACACATTAAACAAGACAACACGTTTCCCCTGTTCTGTTTCTGTCAGCTGATTAATTGCCAAGCAGCTCAGATGAAATGGAATTAGAGATACTTAAAATGGAGATGGCTCACATTGAAATGCAACTAGAGCACTGCCACTGGCGGATATAATGGCCACTCTGTTGCTGAGGGTAGTCATGCAGATGTCCAATCCCCAAATGTGATCCCAAAAGTCTCTTGACAGCAATTTGTCAGTGCAAAAAGCTCTGAAAATGTGTTTGTATGGGGGTGGTAGACCTTTCAGTCTGCTGGCTACTTTGTCATCCAGGTATATCAGAACTGAATTCACAATCACTTGAGTTAAGCTATGATAAATTCACTTCTAAAATGTCTCATTCTTCTGGCACTACTTGAATTTAGCCATCAATCATGTTTTTGTACAACATGGTGGTGCTTGATGAATTATGCACTATTGAAAATAGCTGTGTGAAATGCAGAATTGTTTGGTCCTTGAATATTCTTGATAGTGTCCCTTTGCATACCCTTCTTTTCAATCCAAAATGCAAGCCAAAACTTAAAGCTCTTACATCACAAAATGTTTCTACAAACTGTGACTACAAATCCTGGGCCTATTTACCAAAATCACCATACATTACCATTCTCTGCATATTTAATAATAGTGTATGAGCTCAGTACATGTGCTGAATGCAAAACACATTGAGATCAAAATGTGATCAGATGAGCCAAACCACATCTAGGATGTGGATTTCTAAAATAAATATTTTCAAATAAATATTAAAAACAATATTTTGCCTCAAGCAATTTAAAATAAAATAACTAAATAATATAAAATCAGACGCCACTCCATAACCTTCACCAATTGACTAAAATATTTGCTAATACCAATACCAGTATTACAGAGAACTAAAATATCAGGACACATATCAAATATCGTCTTCACTCAGTTAGTTAAAAGCAAATAAAGTTCAACTTAAGTATTGTTTCATTTTGTAGAGGTGGCTTGAGGTGGAGGAAAGGGAAGTAGCAGGCAGCAGCAGAGGACGAGATCTTTGCCAGATGCACCCAGAAGTCACCAGTGGAGTCTGACTCCACGTGTCCTCATCAGAGATCTCATGCATCTTTCACAGTCACGGTGGGGTCAGTCTGACCTTGAATTCAGGTGCCCAAGCTCACAGTCACCCGTGGTTCACTCCAACTGCAGGAGCTGCCTTACGGTGTGTTCACGCCAAAGGTGAACCAATTTTGCTCGTAAAGCAATTCTAATTGTAGCTGTTTGTGGGGACCCAGAATGCTATGATACTACTTCACATTTATACAAAACTGGATAAAAATTAGATTTTTTTGTAGAAAATGAGGTGAGGAAGTTGTACCTTCTGGTAAATTCTGTATTTCTGTATTTGTTACTTGATTTCAGCTATCAGTTGTACTTTTCGATCTGAGCTCCACTGAGAAAACAAGTATTTTAAAACATGTTAAAGACCTGACAAAACACAAGTTCAGACTTTTTACAAATCGGTATTGTGATGTTGTTATTTCACATTGTTTTGATCAGTTTACTGCATTGAAATAACTGCAGAATCTGTCCAGATTACAAAATGATTGCATGCTTTTTTCTCAAAATCCCCATAATATATACTTATACATGTTAAATTAATAGACATTTAAGGTCAGGGAAAGTTGGTCATGGTTGATTAGCTGGTATTTTCATGGGAGAAGAGATGCAAAAACCAGTCTCAATATCAAAATCAGACACTCAGTGTACCCAACATTTCATCCCAACCTCAAGTGATTTTTCCCAGCGCAATAAAAAATGTCAGTGATATTAGCTTCCCACCTTGGCACACAAACATAGTTCAACAACAAACAATGCTGTCATTTTCCTTGAGAGGACAGTCTTTACGTTCTGTGAGCCAATAATAAAGCCATATGAACGAAGCACCACTTAAAACCAGATTTTATTGTTTTAGTGCTGCCTTTAATATTCATATTTACGGCTTTTTAGTTTTCAGCACGTCCCCAAAGTACTTTGACTTTGCTCAGCTCTCCCTTTCTTCCTCAAAGTGCCAATCTATTGTGCTTCCATGCACGTTTGATCATGGTGGGTGTTAAAACTATATACGCCTCATTAATGTTGATACCCACTGGCTTTCACCTGGGACACAGCTGACAATAAAACAACAGCAATGTCATACTGCTGCAGTAAAATTCATGAATCTATTTTAATTATGGCTCAAATTTACAGGAGTTTTATGGATATGGCCCGCTGTGTTGTGGTATGACGCGTTATGAAGCATTTGTACACTCATTATTATTCTGGTGTATGCCTTATCCCGACTGTGGCTTTGTTTGTTTGTTGACACACACACCAGACTAGGGAAATTATTCACTTGGCTAAATCTGGCACAGTTTAATCGAAATGATATCATGAATAAATTGAGTAAAACTTATTGAGCATAAATATAAATATATTCATTGTTGATTAGTATTAGCATCAGTTACAATGATCCATGTGATCTCCAGGTAGTGCCCTCAGTGATGTTTACTCTGTCAGCTCATTTTTCAAGTGGTAGCTATTTGGCTTGTGTGGTAAGTGTGCAAAATTCAGTTTTCTCTCAGTTTATTCTCTATTAACCTTGAAAGCCTGAGGAAAACTATTTCAGATTGGGTGTCCGCAAGAGAAGCGGACAGAGCATTGCTTTCTCAACAGCCGCTTGCACAAATTGATTTTCTAGTTTTTGAGGCAATGGCACGTAACCGAAGCGTTCGAAGTAGTGCAAATGTAACATGAGGAGGGGAACAAGCCAGCGCTCGAGGGTTTAGTGACCTTGTCAGTGGAGATGCAGCATCAATCCAGGTTTACCTTACAGATGTGTCCTCAGGTTGTCATCTGGGTTAAAGTACAATCAAGGGAGCAAGACCTTGCTGCATGATTTATTACTTTAACTTGCAAATCATGTTTTACTTTGTAATTGGATTTAAAAAAAAAAAAAAGCATTATTTAATTTAAGAAAAACCTCAGACATGAAACTTTAAAAAGTGAAAATATCTTCTGCCACCAAGAGACTGAGAGCAGGTTTTAGACAATGTGAACAAATTAAAAAAAGATTAGATAAAGAACGCTGGGACGACAGTTTTGCATGTTACTAAGTTTAAGTTTTCTGCTGTTGGGTGGTTAGTTTTAGAGCATCTAGGCATCAGTAAATACTAGGTTTACTTTGGTTTAAAACAAAGTTAATTCATAAGGTTGGGGTTGGAGGTAGTTGACTAAACTTAATATACAGCTGGTTCTTCAGAGTCGACCTGATTTATTTCTTGGCTAATAATGTACAAGTACAAGTACAAGTTAAAATGTGTACTTGTGTACTTGTTCAAACTTCCATGGATTAGTGTACTCATGGACATACATATAGATTGCTGTAAAACTAACTGGTAGATTTTCACACCTGTACTTTTACAGCTGAAATGAATCAGCTGCTGCATATGGAATGCATATGGCATATTAAATGAGAATAGCCCTGTGTGAAAGGTTGTAAATGAGAAAGAGACAGAGCATCCTTAGTTTGGTTTAGGAGGCAGGGTTCACAAAACTCATCTCATCTCATCACAGGACAAGTCAAAATTCCATTACAACAGTATAGCACATAAAATACAGTGTGGTTTTGTTAATACATTGAGCACTTCATCCGTACTGAATATGACTGGGCTTTTCTTTTCTACTACAAATCCCCACAGTAGATTTGTTGCAAGCATCTGTATATTCAGGTTAAGAGGCCCTTGATGAGTCTCACATGCCAGTCTGAGCCCTCTTTGACTCCACTCCCATTCAGTTAATTCAATTATTTCATTTCTGTCCCCCTCCCACCTATGGTGTCAGCTAGAGCAAGACTGAAAGAAGTGTAAGCAGAGACTGAAATGCTAACAAAATGAAAAGAGGAGAAAAACAACCCTGCAGGTTATTTTTTGTGTGTCACAACCATTATAAGTCAACAGTGGCGCTCCCAGCTCGCTAAGTAAATGTGGGGCCTCAGTAGGAGGGCCTTCCCCGTGGATCGGCCAGTGTGAGAGCAGAGAGGCTAAGCACTCTCCCGCTGCAATTAAAGAACAGCCCATCAATAAATGATGAATGTCAAACACAGCATGATGTTTGGCCTGGTAAGAAGACCAGCATCCTATGTAGATTCATGGTCACAGCAGGACAGGAAACAAGGGGCTGCATGGTGGAAACACAGGGAGAGGAGACAAGGGGATGTTAAGAGGACCCTGCTGCAAATGTCACTTCGTCCTTTTCAACACTTCTCGAAATGTGGCGGTGGATATTCAAGATGCAGCGGCAGCTGTCATTTCTTAAGCCATCCGCTGACATTTGGGATTCTGGGCCGCTTGCCCTGCGCCGGCACAGGAAGTGGGATGGAGGACAGGGGTGTTCTCGGTCAGCCAAGGGCACTGAGGAAGGGATGGCTCCATACGATCGCTCATCACATTAGCACCAGTCGGTATAAGTGTACTTAGTCCACTTTCGCATAAGGTAGACTTAAACTCTTGCAACCTTCTCATGACCAAACCATACAAAGGTTAAAGGAAAGGGCAGAACTCCTGAGAGCAATCTGACCACGTAACACCTAATATTTCATGTCCCAAGATGGTAAGTGGCAGAATGTAACCCACAGAACTGTGTTTTAGCTCTGTTTACAACCGTGCTATCTGCCAAAGTCAACAAAACTGGTATTACTATCGCATGACTAACTGGCCTTCTCACGGCTGTGGGAAGGGTTCCTTCTTTTGCCAATTTTACCAGCTGGAGGTGAGTGAGAGTGAGTCAGAGTTATTATTGTTTTAGACGCTCTCTGAGTGTAGTCGAAGCCCACGATGGTTCCACGCTCACCGGGTAGCGTTACTTCCCGCTCAGCCCAACAATAAAAGCATGCTGTCCTCTTACATTACACAGTCACTGCTGACATGCACTCTTTAATATCAGCTTTTGAAGGTTACATGAGCCTCCAGCCACATGGAGAGGATGTGAGGGTATCAGAGTTCAGTATGGGTACGCTCTCCGTTATTTTTGTAAAGGTAAGTAAAAGCTATGTGCATGTAAGAGAAATGAATTGGATATCAAGGCAGTTATTATTTCCTGTGAAGTTGACAGTTTAAAGACATATTTCATCTGACAGGGCCAATATGTTGAGTGCTTGATTTTAAATATATCCATGATACATATTTGATAATGTATGTTTTCATGGTGCGCCCTTAGAGAGTGTGAATATCTTGTGATGCATTTAGTAATTTTTTTTTCCAGAATTTTAAAATTAGACCACATTAGAACAACATGAAAATGTACCAAATAAAAGTGAAACTTGATTTAAATGATATATTACATCAGTGAGGGTAAAGCTCTCTTGTCAAAGTGGTTTTTAATGATGTGATTAGAAGGATAAAAGGGTGGTCAGTTGGCATTAAAAAGTTGGATGTGTTTTCCACTCTGGTTGCAGATACATTTGATGAGTAGATGCACAGAAACGCTCGCCATCTGGTCCATCTCGTCGCTCTCCACTCAAGGCTCAAGCACTGTCGAGTGTTTGCTGCAAAGGACCGTCAGATAAACTTTGACATTATTGCTTCCTGATGTTTCCGTAATATTTTAAACTTAAGCGTGACATGATCTCATTCCCCCTCAGGAGAGGAATGAGGCTTCAGTTCATACTGTGCTATCCAACAGTATATGAGTGACATCCATCAGAGCCACATGTCAAGTGATCCCTTTATCCAGACAGGAGCCATTATCTTTAGAAAGGCTGTGAAGCAACCCTGCAGCCCCACAGTAATGACCAGCCGCTGGTGTTTGAAATCTATATTTAGGCACATAGTTATTCGTCAAAATAAGTTTAAAACTTAGTCAAGTAAAATGTTGGTCCTTAATAAAAAAAAAAAAAGAGAAGTCCTTTGAGCAGTCATTCACAAACAGCTGCAGCTGAGGGGCCACAGCTACAAAAACAATGTTCCCTTCACGATCCATCATGTCTAATGTCATTCTGTGTTTGTCCCAAAGTCCAAAGCACACAACATCAACATCCACCATGTGATAGGTCCAGAGTATTTCAGCCATAAGCCTGTGACAATAAAAACATAAAAAATAGATCTTACGGCCCTACATAAAACATCACATTTACCACGACAAAATGGAAGAGTAAACTATTGCAGCTATGAAATATTTATCTTGCAGTGTTTCATGGAGACTAGAATAAAACAGATTTATATTTTTATGTTAGGCTATATCCCAAAAAAGCTTGTTTCTCTAAATATATAATCATGCTTATCTTTCACATTTCACAGAAATTCAAATAGACTTCAATTGTCCCCAGTCCAACCATATACTGTTGATTTAATATTCAATTATAAGACCATCTACTCAAGGACTGAAGTTTTCACCAACTAGGAGTGCTATGGAGCAAGGAGTTTGTTGTGAATACATAATAATAATACATGTGATTCACATTTCTGCTGTTTCACTGATTCATTCACTGGTTGGTGTCTGCAGCAAGCCAAGAAACAGAGCAACGCGCCAACCAAGGCAGAGAAAAAGATGTCCAACACACAACGGTGACGACCCCTTTGCATCTGCTCTGGCTTGTTTCTGTTTTCTCCTCCCTTTGCAGGTAGTTGTGACCGACCCAGCTCACCTGGGCTGTCAGGCGTCCGTCTGCTCCCTCAGCTCCCCCATGGTCTCCTGGTTTGGTTTATTAGTTTTTGTTTTTTTCTTTTCACATGCAACACCTCTGTACTCCGTTCACTCACATACTTTACTGATGTTAAAGATTTGTCTCATGGATCTGTTTTGTAAATAGCTTCATTTAATTCATTGTTACATTTCTTTTTTTAGCTTTAGTCTTGTGTATGTTCTCCCGTCTTGGTCTACACTTAAAGCCAGCACATGACACAACCAAGGATGTAAAAAAAAAAAAATCTATTTAAAGTTTTTATATGATTAATTACACAATACATTTTCATTAATATAATATAAAATCAGCAGATGTCTGCAGAAAAAATTGCATTCAACACATTGGGTAAGCCTGAATGATAAAACTTGAATATCAATGAATGAAAAAAAAAACTTTAACTAAAACTTTAAAAAACTTCCTGAACAAAGTAATACATTTTACCACGACAAAATGTTTTGGTTTTAAGAAAACCAAATACTTGCTCATTTGCTGGAGACCCTGTAGAGCCCCTACAGTGACCTCTGTGGGTCCCCGGCCCACACCTTGAGAACCAGCTGTTTGGCCGTGTGCCTGTGGCTTTGTTCACAACCATGTCATGAAATGGCACCGTGAGATTTAAGCTGTCACTGACTATTGTTGCTTCAGCCACTGTGTCCCCGTCAGCTGTCGGTGGTTTCTGTACGTCGTCGGGAGTAGGGGGGTGAGGGGGGCCAGAACCATGACTGAAGCCTCACAAACTGAATCAAAGCACTGTGCACTGGATTGAAAGACAGCTGTAAACACCCTCAAGCAACAGCACTGGGGGACGATGATGATGTGCATACATGCGCAGGCCTACACAAAAGCACAGAGACACTTCCAGTCCGCCGAGGGTTATCAGAGAAGTGATGTGGGAAAAAACTATGACAGCCGATTGATGTCTTCACAAACGCGTATGCAATGGCTGCATTCACTTTTGATTATTGAGCTCGTGCAGTTCCAGCATGATAAATCTTCGCCGTCATATTGTGAGGAATAACTGGGCTACGTTACAAATTGCAAGCTGTTTTCATTACAGAATCGGCGGAAAGATAATTGAACTCAACCCCGGCAGCACACGTGACGCCTTATTACTCTCTATCAATCCATCTGAAGGTCTCGATTCCTCATTCCTCCAACAGCTGGCTATTTCGGGGCGAGGCCAGCGCTGCAGAAATCAAGAAAGTGTGAAGAGAAACCATATAAACCTAGTAACTACATCCATCCGCCCCGAGGATGAGCTCTGATTAACTGTGGCCTCCTAACTGTGTCATCTCCCAGCGTGAGGAAAGGCAGGTGAGAGAAAAAGGGAGAGCAAGGCAGAGAGACAGAGAGAGTAGAAAGCAGAAGAATAAATGTACAAATAAAGAGGAGTGAGGATGAGAGATGGGAGCCTAAATGCGGCTGTGGTTTTATGGAGACCACAGATGCACGAGCGTGCGACAACTTCCCTCACTTTTTTCCGCTCACGTTGTTCGCCACTTGACGAGGAGTGTGCCCTGTCAAGCCAGGACTCTCCCCTGACTCGTCAGCCGCCAACACACACCTCCCCGGCCTTGCCAACTGCCAGGGCAAATGAGATGGTCGGTTGATCTCGTGGTGGGTTTGTATTACCCTCATGCAACCGAGAAGCTCCGCCGCGCTCTCTCAGCTGCGCTATTGAGAGAAGTGTTTATGTGGCGATGGGGGTTTAACTGCGGCCTCAGATGCCTGAATTTGTGTAACTCTCTCCCCGCCAGATTTAGCCGCCATCTGTACGGTGTCAACAGCTCAGTCTGACCATTTTCTGCCATGTCATTGTTAACACTGGCGGCCTAGCAACTTCGTCCCTTGGGCTACAATTTGGAAAATCTAGTGCAGCCACAGTTTATGTGGCACTTTGAATCGAACATGTTCATACAATACGGTCTCGCACTCACAGAGCCTCACAGGTTTATAGAAATATCATTAACCCACAATTTACAATAGTTTTATACGTGATATTTTTCTATATTATGTAATTAAAGCTAAGCCATGTGAGGTCTCTGAGAGGCTGCACTTATTGTGGGCACAGCAGCGCTCTGAGGTCAGTTCCAACACTAGCATGCTAACAGGCTCACAGAGACGACTGTATGTGAAAGTGCTGATGTTTAGCAGGAATAACATTGGGTGAATGTCATAAAGTTGGCGCCAATCAGTTAGAAACTGAGTGATTATTGTGATCTGATTACATGGTAGTCCATTCAGCTGTCAGTAATTCAGTCAAAATGGTGAACGGCATCGACCTATTTTACCACACACCACCAACATGGTTAAAAAGCCACTGTGTGTACATTTTATATATACTACAAGTTTGTGTTTATAGAAAAATAATGTGTACATGTCCACCTGCCGCTCTCTGTTTTTTGTTTTGATTTTTACCACTGTGGGGCTCTATAGTTTAAATTTTTAAGACTACAAACAGTGGAAAAGAAACTTACAATGAGCAACAGTCAATTGGAAACAAACACATCCACCTTCACAAATTATTTGTACAAAGCAGTCACACTGGGGTAAGGTGATCTATCAGAGGGTGACATAAACTAAATTTAGTTTATGTAAAAAACCTTATTTGAAAATGATAAACAAATAATGATAAATACTACTTGGGCTGTACAGTGGTTTAACATATTGTACTATGCAAATGCAGTTTGACCTCAGTGGCAGAGATATTAACAAACAGGACTCTGCATGAATCTTCATCACACTGAAAATGACATTTGGTGCAATGTGATCAAAACCCGTGTTCAGTAACCCTCCGCCCACACACGCGCTTTCCTCAGAGTCATCTAATCTTGTTTATCGCTGGTGCAATCCCTTTAATTTTGGGACAGGAAGATGAGTGACCGAGCTGCAGTGTCACATTATCATCAGTCATTCATTGTCTCTCTCTCTCCGCACAGTCTCTCACAGAGGTATACACACAAATACACACACACAAACACACAATAGATTTGCAGAGGAACAGAAACCAAGGACAGCCTCTTACACCCAGCAGCCCTCAGGCTGTGTGGAACAGTGCTAGTGGAAAGGGCAATGTGACTGGCTTTCCAAGTGAAGTCTCTGCCTTTGCCCTCGGTCTGGCTACTGTGAGCATGTTAGAGACAAAAAAAGAAATATAAGTGCTGCTCATGACGGCAGACAATACTACAGGAGGCACAGATGGACCCATGAGGCTAAGATTAAGAGAACATCTGTTTCTCATGTAACTCTCTGGCTAAAAAACAAAAAGGCCGCTGCGCTTCATAGCAAGGCTCGGGCCTTCCAACATCAAGTAGACGGCAGTTGGACATTTTTACACAAATACAGGCGTCAGCAAAAGTGAACAAAGACATTGTATTTGAAATCATATGAATCCTTCTTAACTGCTTTAAAAGAAATGTATGTAAGTCTTGAATTAAGTGTTTGATTTTGGTCAAATGTCAGGTCGTCACTGTCAGTCGTCACTTCCTGTCATACATGCATCCAAATTAAATCAAGCTACAGCTACACATAAATGTATGTTATGTGAGTATGAAATGGCCACTGTATTCATGAAAGAATGATTCTGTAATGGGAAAACCACTGCAAAAAGGAAATCTATTTGATGCTAAATTAAATATATAAACAGAAGAACTTCTTTTTTTCTTCTCAGAAAGTTACTGTAAGTTTCTCTTTTAACCTCCAAAAGCTCGAGACTATAATTGTTTGTGTTTTAGGCTGTATCAATGGTATTAATGGTTATTTGTGATAGAAAAACATTATGTTTAAAGTTCCGGTCTGTAAGTTTAGAAGAGTCTCCCTAATCTTGGTGATAGAAAGTGCTCTTATTTTGAAAATTAGAGCAAGTATAAGTTCCAGTTCTCTTCCTGCAGCATCGCTCGGCCTAATTCTTTTTTAACTTTTTAAATAAGTTACATACCACTGCTTGAATATAAATGATTTCATTAATAATCTACTGCTCGTAGTCTTATCTTATTATTGTTATTTTTGTATAATAAGTTTAAGTCTGCAGCCCATCTAGACAACATCATCCTAATCTTACTGTGTACATTTACCCACATAAATCTGTAATGGGGGGTGTCAGAGCAGCAAATGTTGCTTTGAGAAATGGCCTATTTGGTTGTTTGTTCAGAAGGGTGTTTTCTTTTTATTGCATAATAAAATGTTTGTCAAATGATGTTTTTTGGGTGTGCGTTGTTCTAATGCAACCAGAAAACGTTGCCTTGTGTGTGTTAAAGTAGAAAAATAGCTGAGAGAGATATATCCGTACAGGACTGACAAGCATTTTGCAAATGGTCCACCACTTGAATGATTTGAAAGCACAACATATCTATATCTATTATAGATAAGAGAGCGGTAATCTTTACATCGGAGTGAGCTTTAGCACAAGGTTCATCTGTTCCACTCTGACTGAGGATCTGTTGGCAAAGTGGGTCTGAAATCCTCCACGGATTGGCCACAAAACACTGCAGAGGGCCCATTGTGAAGATGTCACACATTTGGTGCGCTCAGTGACGGCAGGAGTCCCCGTGGTTCATGCAAAAATAGACCTGCTTTGATTGACGGGCTGAAATACAACCAGGGATTTTCATTGAGAGCCGTGATTCACATATTTAAGTGAGAGATCACCCTGTGAAAGTGTGTTCTTGTACAACAAGTATAAACTACTGTATTTGCAGTTTATAAAGGCAAAGTCAATAAAGTTAGCCCTATCACATGTGGCTTTCAGAGTTTATGAGGAGATGTAAACATGCCAAATGAATAGTAATCTGCTGACGTAGGGACGTGAAAGTCAGATAAAGCCTAATGACCTTGTCAGCTGCCCGAGGGACGGCTTGATCGACAGGCCTTCCTCTCTGACAGCTGCCTCCCCGACCCCAGCAGCTGAAGCAAAAGAATGGCTCCCCTGGATCGGAACAAGAAACGTCCCAGCGTATTTTATCCACACGGAGGAAGTTTTTGAAGGATGCGGGGCGGGTCCACGAGCTGTGGGTGCGGGCCGGTCATCTCTCTCATCGCAGGAAACCAGCACGCTCTTGTGTTATGACAGGCCAAAGACAAATCACAGCCATTACATCAGCCAGAGGTCAGCTCCTCCTAGTCATATCTGCTACATCTGAAGCCAGGGTGTTAGTTATGCTTTAACCCAGCCATACATCATCAGCTATGTTTTGATTTCTCCCCCTTCATCTTGGAGAAGGCCCATCGTTTGGTGTTTCAGTTTTTAAGATAATTCGCCAAGAAAGCGGCAGCACTTTTGAGCACTTGAAACGTCAATCATGAAGATTTCCTCAGATGGTATTTTGCAGCACTTAGGCATTCTCAAACATCTTGGCATGGGAGTGTTTTGTCACGTCCACAGCTGCACACCACACTAATACGTCCCTGGCACATCCTAAGGGGTCAAGAGGTCCAGCTGGGAGATGGCTTGAAATGATGACATCATTAGCTCAGCGCCACCAGGCAGCGTGATGGCAGTCAGAGGGCATGCGGGGTGGCACTGCAGGGTGGGAGGACAAAAATAACACGAGTGTAAATTTCCTGCCTCCGCCGCTCGGCCAAACGGAAAAACGTTCTCCATCTAGCACCTCGCCGCCGCGTTGTGTCTGGCAGCAGCCACTCAGCCTGAGCTCACCAAATTAATTCGGTGGTGTCCAAGAGGGATGTTGAAATCCAAGGTTAACAGTGTTTGTGCTGGCAGTGTCGTGAAATATGTGCCTCTGTTTCAAGTCTGTCCAAAGGAAGATGAAATTAGACGGGACACCCTGCATAGGGGCACTCAGACAGAATGCGTAATTTCATTCAAAGGCACATTAACTTTGAGACAGCTAATGAAAGAGATGGAAACACAGAGGCAGAGACTATTTCAACTGGCTCGAGTTAAAGCGGGCGGAGATAGTTGCCAAGGAGATAAGTCCTGTGAGCATGAGGTGTGACTTCTGCATCACAGGTTTTTTTTTTATTCATTTTTTATTTACTTCTCCCTCCTCTCCTCAGTGTATTGCAGACCTACGTCCCTGCAACGTCAGACATCGTGTTTCCATCACACCCACCACGTCCCACTGTCACTGAGGAGACGGTGAGGGGCTGTGGGGGTGGGAAGGGGGGCCTTCCCATTTTTCTTTTTTTTTTTTCCAAGATCACCATCAAAGTCATGGCTTCGCATGTGATGAGTGGAGGAAAATATTTCTGACTGTCGCCAAAGACATCTCCCTCTTGTTCACAGCTAGTCAGCAAGTGTAAGGATGTTCTGTCAGCACATGCCACTCAGAGCACACACACACACACACACACATACACACAGGGAGGAGAGTGATGACATTTGAGCTTTGTGTGGCATGTCACCATTTCCCTAAATCAGCCATGGAGGCCATATTTTGAGGTGATGGATGGATTCGGGGTGACATTTAGAAATTCTACCTCAATTAGTAGATGGGTCCTCCTTGAATGCATATAGACGTAGCGGAGTTGTTCAGACACACACACACACGCACACACACACAGTGGCATGCATAAATACATAAATCCATGCCCTCCCCCGCCATCCTGTGCTGCAGAGTTACGCAAGAAAGGACACAACTTGTTTGACCCGAGTTTTCCACAGATACTGCCACTGACAGTTTGATCTTAATCTGACATTAATGGACGGATTGTTGTAAAAAGCAGAAAAAAGCGGCATAATCAAATACACATCAGATTCATATCTAATATACCTGCCACATGACTTTGTAGATTATGAATAAAATGGTTTTCTGTAGTACAAATCCTAGTCAAGGTACTACCATATTTTATCCTTGCTTGTAAATTCTTTTGAATAAGTTGGTGATCAAAATGCATCGTAATGAAGGCTGTGCACTTTGCTGTGGGCAGATAAAGTTTATGAGGATGCTCATATCCGAAACTAATGTTACCAAAGATTTACTGCATTTGGTGTTTCTAAACTTTTATGCATTTTTGAGGCCTTTTTAAACCTTGAATTTACTCGAGGTAACAATGCAGTTTTATAAACCTTCTGCACAATTAAACATTTAAAACCTGCAAAACTTTAAAAAAGGGATGTTGGTGTATAAACGTCTCTTGTCTAGTGATGTCTAGTTGTAGCTTTGTAGCATTTCCTCAGATGTGGGCAGAATGATCTCTCAGTTCCACACAGAAAGGTTTACAGAGTGTGGGTATCAATATTTGGTGAGGAAAGAGTTGAACTGATGCATCTAAAATCCTTCCAGGTCGCCGGTCATGCCGGCATGATCAAATTAGGTCAGTTGTTCCAGTACAATATAAAGCAAAAATAATAATAATTGTCAAGTCGTACAGGTTATAATGTGCTGTGAAAAAAACATACCAAACAATGGCATGGTAAATATTTTTTAAAGGCAAAATCAAAAGTATTCACAAACATCCTAATGAGCCCAAGACTCTTTAAGGGTTAAACATTTAGATCCAAACTGCAGATGTGGCACTTTTTCCGGATGTGTGAGAAGAAAAAATGATGAGCGTCCAAATGCGCTCATTGCAAACGCACAAACAGAACATGTCATGCTAGGAGGACAGGACAGGAAACAAAGGGCACGGGGCAGGAAGGGACGCAGCAGAGAGGACGAGTCGGTGAAGTCCACAGGCTGAGGAGCTGCATTCGACAGCGCACGACACGTCTAACCCCTCCTTTAAAATTCCCCCCATGATCTGAACTCCAATGAAGAAAAAACTCAGTTTCCAAGAGACAAATGTCCCCATCAATTCTCCTCCAATCTAATGGATGTCTCAGAGGGAGCCACGGCGAGGGGTTTCGCAATCACTCATGCCTCCCTCCCTTATCACTCACAACACCTTCCTGCCTGGCAAATGTCGGTGTGTCATAGCCTAACCAGACTCTGCAGTGCATGTGTGTGTTACGTCTGTTGTGTGTGTGTGTGTGTGTGTGTGAGTGAGTGAGTAGGGGGCATTGAGACATCTGAGTGTGAGATGGATTGGAGCGGTGATGTGGAGGCAGCAGGATAGCGAGGGTAGAGAGGACGGCTGCCGTGAAACGTCTCCCTCTGCCCGTATTAGTCAAAGCAATTCAATCTATCATCCTCCTCTCCACTCTTCAGCCCCTCGACTCAGTTGTCATTCTGCCCTGAAGAGTGTGATGGATGGACTCCACTCGCTGTTTATTCCTACTCCATGAAAGAGGCAGTCCTGGGCAGAAACTCCTTGGACAAATATCCAAATAGTTTGATTCGTCCTAAGTGGAGTGCCAGGCGGGTGGGGTTTAGCTCAGCAGCACATTTCAGAAACCCTCATTTTGAAAGTCGATCTTCCTTTTCATATTCACGTTGGCTCAAATAAATCTTGCTAAAGTTCATCAACAGGTTATATCACACTTAAAACAAATGCAAATAGTTAGATTTGGATTTAGCAAAACAGATTCTGACAAGAGGTTGTTGTAAAAGAGTGTATCTGCTGCTGCGTAACTTTCCCTGTATAAATTAAATGTCAAAGTGGCTACAATCAATATTTCTATATTAACAATCAATAGGGTCTCTCATGGTGACAAACCCACAGAAACGTATCATCCGACTGAGCAGTTCCCCCTCAGCTCTTCATAGCTTCATACCTCAGTGTTTTTACTTCATCGTTGTGGCTCATTTTCGGTCACAGCAGGCAGCAGATTTAAGGAAAAAAGAGCTTTAGAGAAATGTAAACTTCCTGCCGAGCACAAAAAACAAGACAGACAAAGTTCGTGACCAGCTGGTGAACACAATGAAGCACTTAGCAGCTAAAGAGTGCAGATATTTTTTTTTTTCCAGGAGTGCATGACTCAAGCTAAAAGGAGAGCATTAATGTTGAAACAACATGTTGAAAGACACAGTAATCATATATTAATATATATTACAAATACTTTAATTTTATAAATTGTATTTTTAAAGGAAAACAACTTCAGCTAACTTCTTTTGACCTTTACATCTTCACAGACATGTAAAACAGTAACCACCGGAAGGGAAGCGTCGACCGCCTATTTTTTCACAAATGCCATGATAGTTTTTGACCACAACCATCGTTTAGGCCGTCATCTATGAACTCAGTTGATCAGGAGACAAGATGCGCCAGGATCCAGTCAGCCTCTCACATCTTATAATGAATTAATTACCAGGAAGTATTAAAATTAAATGTAAATGGAGTCAACAACAGGAAATATTACTGTTAAAATATTAAAATCTGCAGAGGATGATCCATCAGCTTTATCATCAGTTAAACTTAATGACTGTAGTATGTCTTACTTCCTACACAAATACACAAATGTGTGTAAGTTGGTCTTTATTTGCCAGCTCTTGATTTTCTTTTATGCGTCACACGAGCTTCGAACGCACCAATGAAACTGATACTCGCTTGCACATGCAAAAAGGAAAAAAAAAGCAGAAGATCCAAGGCCCTCAGGCAGCCAGTAAATAATATCCAGCACATCATCATGTGCTGTCACTCATCTGTAGTCAGTTATGAGCAGATGGGCCGGTGTGACTGCCATGTTAATAATATCCACCAATCAATCATTGGAGGAACTGCAGTGATAATGGCTCGTGTAATGTGACATGGGAGCAGATTAAAGGTGAGCTATGACCTTTCCTGGATTACAGACAGGCCCAATAATCTGCTGAGACCGGGGGGACACACCTCGCTGCATCTTAAAATATTCCCTTAGTGTCTCAACCTGACCGGAGAGAGAAGGTGGGTGAGGGGTGGGGGGGGGGTTGGAGATAGCACCTCGCCGCTGCTGACATTTATCAGCCTGCTTTGACTGATGTCCCGTATGCCTCCTGTTTCTCCTTGAAGCCCCAATTTTCAGTTTCATTTTGTTTGTTGACAAATTTCATCAGCTCAGACAAGACAACGGTGGATAAGCTGTGAAGTTGTCTGTTTGAACCATTCAGGTAGAAATGCTCGCTTTCTCTTTGCTCGCTCTCGCAAAATAGAGGAAAATTGCAAGTTGTCTAGACAGGCGGAGACCTTGAAGGAGAATTTGTCCTCTGGAGCGTGGCGCCGGTTGACGGGTTGTCAAACACTGCCCTCCTGTGGTTAAATGTGTGGACTGTGCAGCAGAGTACCCTTTAAATCCTGTACATTAACCCTTTAAAATACAATTTTCTCTCTTTTGTTTCCCCTTAAGTCGCCTTGAATTATCCTGTGTGAAGGTTTCTGAAAGTATCACACATATATTGTTTCAGATCTTCACAAAGCTATAAAATGTTTTCTCTAAAAATAATAATAAAACCCAAGATTGATGCTTTTTATGGCTTCACCGTTCCATCGGAAGAAAATATTCAGGATGGTTTTAGCGTCATTTTTTACACATTCCCTTAAACTGAATCTGAATTTTTTGGTATCTTTGTAAACTAAAACAATGTGTTTGTCTACACAGCATGAGATGTTTGACCAGCTGTGGCTTTAAAAAAAGAAAAAACTAAAAGAAAAAAGAGGATATTGCAAAAGATCAGATATGGGATGCCAGCAGATCAAGATTATTTTTTATGACATCAAGAGAGACATTTACATGCTCATCGGATCAATAATCTAATAGCAGGTGTTTTTTCAGTCAGTCATGCTTTAAGCCAACATATTAAGCCAACAGATCAGCGCAACCATTTCTAGCTTGTTGGAAATTGTGGTGAACGATGTTTGGGCATGAAACAGTTTTCTTGTCTGGAGCTGGCAGAAGTTGATCTCTGCTGAGATCGAGCTACCCGGACGGCCGCAAGCAGGACCTGGTCTTCCTCAAGGTTTGAGCGGGGGAACGCAAACACTGCTCAAAGGTTGTTTAAAGAGGCCCGAAGGACAAATCTATCTTTGTTTTCCGCGAATCTGGCGAAGGTCCAGTGAAGAGAGAGCCGACTTCCAACCCTTAAAATGTTTGTCTGCTTTTCCCAGAAAGCAGCAGAGAGAAGGAGAAAAGCCTCGAGGCGCTCGTGTAAATTATCCACCCTGCTGGATTTCCTTCAACAAGACACAAGGCTGCATTTGAGGGGGGAATCCCCAAAACGCCTGCCTGGAAGATGGCTGCCAAACAGAGTGAAATTTTGTTCCAGTTTATGTGAATCGAGGGAAGAAATACACCCCCTCTTCATTATTCCTCCTTTCAAGCAACTTCCAGCATGTTATGTGCTCCAAAACTCACTGGAACATGTGGTCATGTGTGGATTGACTCTTGACTGAAAAACTGTATTTATATATCTCATTTATCAGGCAAACAAGGATGGGATATATTCCAGGGGACTCCTTGTTCCTTCTTTACACACAGTAACTGCTTGTTTGAATTTAAAATGCACATGAAGTCTTTAATTGTGCTCACCAACAGCGCCACAACGTGAGACGTTTATCAGAAAAAAGGGCCCTAAGCATTTTTTTTATTTTTAGTTTGTTATGGTGATACTTACATTGATTGTGAGGGCCACATTTTCAGTGTAGTTGCCCCTAAGAGCTAGTTTAAATCCAGGAAGGCATCCTTCTTGTACGTAACACATGTCATCAGCAAGGGGCTCACTGAGCAACCAGCAAAGTCCATCACCAGCGGCTCCACACTCGCTGTTCAGCTTCAGAACAATGCATACCTTTGATAATTTATCAGTAGTCTTATTTAATTTATATTGAGATGTATCATTCCTGCCTGTCTTTTTGTCCTCTCATTTTTTTCCCCCACTCATTTCTTCTTTAACTAATGTTAATGTGAATTTTGTGGCTTAAGGTTTATCTTTTACACGACATTGTGTGTGGTGTGTGGATGTCATTTTTATTGTTTCAGCTATTCTTCTTTATTTATAATTAAAAAAAAAAATTTTTTTAAAAAAAAATTTTTTTTTTTTAAACATAACGTGTAAAATGAACCCCCAGGTCAGTAGTTTTTCTAAATTAAATTAACACCATGTTTTTTCTACTTCTACATGATGAAATTTGAGATTTATTTTTGCTGCTTCATTTTCTAACCCAAACCCCGGAGACTCTCTCAGGGGAGATTTGTGTGCTTACAACAAGGACAAGGACCGGCCTAATCCTTCAATTAGCTGTCCGTCACATGTTCACACACTGACAGGTGACCTTCATGTTATGGATTGCATCTTTCACTAAACCGGATTGGAAAAATCTTTATTACTAGCTGTGGTGTTTTCTCAGCACCAGATATCTCTAAACAAGGATCTAGTTGCATCTCTTTAGGAACTCATGGCTGAAATCACAGATCACAAAGTGGATCATACTTTCTGTCAGTAAAAATCCATTAAACTAAACTTATTCCAGAGCTGTTCTGCTGATTACATTTCATCTTCCCTCTAACCACTGCTCCCATCAGCGGCTGAAGCTCGGGAGTCTGCCGTTCTCCACTCTGGCAGCTGATTTCACTTGCACACATTCATCCGCAGAGGGACGTGTAATCACTGAGAACTGCTGTTGCCGTGATTGGATGGAATGAAAAACCTGTTGACTCTCAGATCTCATGGTGATGAACAGCTGCAGTGCGCTCATGTACAGAGGAGAAAAAAAAAACAAAATTATTTCTGCATTTCGACTTCTTGATGTTTGCAATGTGCACTATGCAGAACTTTGAATTTTTGTTCGACAGAATATGAATATATAAATCTACTTTGACAAGGAGTTGAATGAGGGAGGCTGAAAATCTGTAACTCTGGCAGGGATACTGAAACTGAAGCAGACGCAAGAACAGTTTCTTTCCACACTCACTCCATCACTCTGATGAACAGTTAAATCAGTCATGTGGTGACAATAACCCTGCAACACTCAAACATGCACTTATGTACAAATAGGAAACCATATATTATATACCATATATTTACAGTTTCAATATACACTGAGCTTTAATATGTATATGTTGTCTAACACATGTATATCCTGCATGCTGCAGACATGTATAAATGCACATTTTAACCAACTTGTATATAAAGTAATCAGTTATCCCATTTAATATGATTTCCTTGTCACTATTACATTCTTTTTCAAAATATACAGAAACACTTGACTTTACCATACAGACATCATATGCTGCTTTTTACCAACATGTATAGTTAAATATTTATGTTCACCTGTATTTGCTCTGCTTTCCTGTCGTGGTTTTTAGCTGTATGTCTGTTTCTATCCCCCTGTAAATTGTTCTGTAAGTATGTTCAGTGCCACTTAATGTCCTACAAGCTTGTCTCAGCCTTGTAACAACACACACACAAAGAAGAGCACAGCCTGGGAGAGCAGCCATTTTATGTTTTTGGCCCCCTCCCACTTCTCAGGTGCATCCAGTTGCTCTGATGAACCTCTCAGGCTGCTGCAAGAAGAAACAGCAGAGCAGTAAATCTCCATATTGTGATTGAAGTACTGTCTTCTCATTATAACCAACATCTATGTGACTCCTGTCTGAACTGACCGTATGAGGATAGATTGGGGTTGTGTGCTGTACTGATGCTAAAGCTCTTTGGAAATTGTTATTTTCTGCAACATAAATAAAACTGACTTGGCTTGAAAGAGCAAGGGACAGGAGACATGGTGTAATGTTGTGTCTATACCACTAGATGGCGGTGGAGATCTATTCTTTTCAAAGCTTCCAAAACTTGCTCAGATGTTTTTGTTTTTTTTTTTTTTTTAACTGCACAAACTCAAACATTATGTGCAAAACCTAAACTTATTGACTACAGTATGGAACAAAATCTACAGCGTTTGATTATTCCCTTTTAAATTATGGTTTTCAGGCAATGCAGTGATTTGTTTTCAAATTAAATAAAGCAATACACATAAAACACACACAAATATAAAATGTGGAGCACAGAAGCGGTGTGGTTTATGGTACAGTTTAAGACAGATGCCTCTCCTTCCACTCGAAGCCTGGGCCTCTTGCTGAGTCTTGCCTCCACGCTTTGCAGACTCCTGCTGCTGGAGGCAGAGATGGAGCTCGGCCTGGAAACCCGGCGAGCGTTTCAACTGCGACAGGGGGGGAAAGATATCCCCTCTGGTTCTGTCCGACACGATGTGGCATCTGTGGGTTGTGTAACTCAAGTGGAAGGGAATTAAGAAGGAAAAAAAAAGGTTCAGGGTCTCTAAAAGCAGTCACAGAGAGTTCACGTCTCTCAGTATCACGGTGAAAATGCTCAATCTGCTCTTTGATGTCTGCAGGCAGATTAGCTGGATGACGACACAGCAGATATTGTCTCAAAAATCTACACATGTAGCATAAATGTCCCTGTGTCATCCCATAATTTACAGACAAACTATTTGTGCACCTTAATGTGAAAGAGAATATCGTTTTACACCCCAATATTCATGTAAATCAGCCATTAAAATCAGTTTCTTTGCAATTAACGCGGCACATAAACACTCCTCACCTGCAGCGCAACATCAAGGAATCTGGAAACATTTTCCTGGAACTTTTAGAAGTAAGAAACTTGCCAATTTCTGATAATTAACACCAGTCACAAAGCCGTTGTCTGTCCTTGAGTAACGGCGTCTGTCGAAAAGTTGCTTCAAGTTCCCTGCCAAGCCAGAGCAGCGCGGATCAAACATGGCTTTTATTTACAACCAGGGTCCCTGCGAGGTCCACATTAACCTCTCAGTCTTATTTACTGTACCTGCTGGGCTGTATTAGGCAGGAGTCTGAGTCCAGTTAGAGTTGGATGTAACTCTCCGTACCCTGAGCCCAGATGTCCAGATTTCTCTGGACGCATTAATTCATCAATCTGGGTCTTATAGCAGTCTGCGCCGCATTAGCCACTGTCTCGTAACTCTCTTAAAATCTGGCTCCTGGGGTCCAACTTTTGAGCTTCTTGCCAATTAAGGGCAGTTGTATGGTAAGCAGATCCATTCCTCCCGCGCCCGGAGGAATCACTATGCCTTATTTCATTCTAATTCCACTCTCCATCATGTTTCAGGAGCGGGACATGATGGAAATGGCTTGTGACAGTCCTGACCCATTTGGAGGACTTTCTACACGACGTGAGCCAGTGAACTCTTCCTCACTCGCCCACGCTGGCCTTAATGTCCTCGGCGGCCACATACAGTTTTTTTTTCATCTCACGGTCGCCATTATGGAAAATTTGCGGTGACCTCCTGCACCCCACACTGCCTGGCGAACGAGGACGTTTGCAGTAACACCGTCAGACAGAGCAGCAGCTACCTGATGGATGTTTGTCAGACCTCGCTGTGGGCCGGACGCTATTTACTACAACTACATCTGAGAGCATATTGTTTTTTAAGCGTATAATAAATTATATATTTTAATGGCTTATTAGCTAGATTTAGTTTTATTCCTTCTAATAATTATAAATGCTTCACAAATCAGTAGTAAGACCTTTTTATTAGTCTTTATCCTCTTCCAGCTTAACTTTTTATTTATTTTTGTCGTTTTAGCTGCTTTTTTAATTCATAAAGAAGACCAATCCAACAGACAACCACCTAACAAAGAAAAAGGGGGCTGTGGACCATCTGGACTAAAACCCATCTAATAATAACGTATTAACATTTCCAACTGTTGACTTAGAAAGTGAGAAACCCATAACTCTTCGTTATTGTTCAGTTACTCATTATGGGTTTGTTTGGTCCAGATGCTCTGCAGCCTTTTGTTCCCATTTTTTTATTTTCAGAAGTGGTAAAACTGATGGAAAATGGGAACTCGGTTTACCACCAATTACTGCTATTTCACTTCAAACAATATTTTGATGAAGTCGCTGAAGTATTTCTAAATAGTCATTCCAACTCATTGTTTGGGGGATTTTTATATCTAATTTACTTTAAAGGACTACGGAGGCCAAGTTCTTAATAGGTGATGGGTGGAAATTCTTAAGAGTCTTGGCCTTGTAAAAAACCTTTTAGAAATCCAATTGAATCAATTCAAAAGTACATTTAAATCGAGGACTGTGTAGCTGTCAGACACACTGTGAAATGACAGGAATAATACACTTTTAAATGAAAAGAAATAATTTGTTACTTTTATTGTATTTCCTTGGTGGCCTAACAGAAATGGCAAAGGAAAAAAAATAACAGCAGTATTTTTAATTCAACCATAAAGAAACCAGGCCAAGGTTCACCATGTGTGGATAATCTGCAATCTGAATTTACACAAATGTAAACATATGAGACTTTTTTTTATGCGAATATATATATGTCTGTGTGTGTGTGTGTGTGTGTATTTGTCCACAGTAATTTCAGTGAATGACTATGTATGCCGTATGTTTTAACTTATAAATGAGTAGTAAATAATATAATTTGAATAGTATCTATCTATCTATCTATCTATCTATCTATCTATCTATCTATCTATCTATCTATCTATCTATCTATCTATCTATCTATCTATCTATCTATCTATCTATCTATCTATCATCTATCTGTATGATAAACTGTCTTAAAAATCTATCTTAAATCTTATATACATTTCAAGTGATAGTTGAACCTAATTGCTGACTTCTGCAATAAGCAGCTGTGGAGAAAGTACTCAATAAAGGCAGCAATACCAGAAAAAAATACTATTGTAAGTAAAAGTTATGCATTCAAATTTTAACTTAAGTAAAAATACATCAAAGTATTTTCACAAGTGTTATGATCAAAATATATTTAAAGTTCCTAAAGTAAAGTAATCATTATACAGAACGGCTGATTTCAGAGTAATGTATATTATTCAATTATATATGATGCATTAATGTGTTCATCACTTTAATTCAGAAGCTGGTAATGGTGTAAGTTGTTTGAAATATTTTACATACTTTCTGTCCTGGGCAGCTTGGGATTTCCAGGGGATCAATAAAATTTTCAACTATTATATTACATCACCATTAATTTGTTAATAATCATTATTAATAATAATAAATAATCTGAATATGCAAAGTAACAAGTAACTAAAGTCAAATAAATAAGTCAAATAATCAAATAAATGCTGTGGAGTTGAAGTATTAAATAGCAGAAAATGTAATTAAGTAAAGAACCTCAAGTATTTGCATTAATATATTTAGTTACTTTCCACCAATAGCCAAAAGCCAACCCAATCACTGAGTTATCTTCACTCATGATCGTAGCTTGTTTGCCACTGACTTGAATGAGTCTGTAGCTATGAATTATGGGCCGTATGCAGAGGAGATGATTGCAGGCTCCACTACAATCCCTCTTATCCCGACTCGACCATCATTCAAAGCCCAACAGAAAGTCAACCAGCCTGCAGCTCGCTGAAACACGCTTTTCATCAGACACGTTCCTAAATGAAGTGATGAGTTCGGGGCTCACTTCCTGAAAACGCTGCTACTGTTTGACATCTAATCAGTCACATAACGCTCCTGTAATCTCCCTCACACACTCTTTTCCTCCGCCGGTTGTACATTATGACCCTCGGGGCTCAGATGACAATCCTCTCCCAGTTTGTTCCCATGCTCGGCCCCCGATTCATCAAGGTGTAGGAAGGTGGGGGGGCTTACGGGTGGTCGAGACTGGAGGTAGAAAGGGTTTGACATGCTGGGTTCCCCCCCCCCACCCACCCACACCTCCACTGAACTCCTGAACCCCCTCCTCTCCTGCTCATGGGGTAAACCTTTTAACACACGCGCCATTCTCCACCGGGTCAGGCCGAGGTCTCCAGCCTTTCACACGTCGGGCCGCTAATGAGGTTTCAAAATCTCAGAACAAGGTGAGGGGAGCCTGACCTCCACTCAAGAAACCGAGCTGCGGCGAGACGGCGGCACTGCTTGGTCAAATCACTTCTGACATAAAACCACAGAACAATGTGCAGTAGTCTGGCTCCAGGGATACACTGAGAGAAGTGACGCTCGCTCAAACGCTCAATTTGACCTAAAAAATGTTCTGCTCGCTGCTCAAAGTCAAATGTGGCAATTTGTGGACCCCGATCCAATTCATGCCAGCGATTTAGTAAATTATTTACTCCAGAAATTTGTAAAACTGCAGCCTCCTTTTTAGCATTGGTGTACGAGGGAGGAAATCAAAAACTTTGGTTGTTCTGGCGCAAATTCCGGAGAGCTGCTCAGCATCTGTCAGTATTTTTCAAATGTTGTGGAGCCTTACAGAGCTACACGAAGTTGGCTTGGTTCTTTTTGGATGGCTAAGCTGAATTCGCTTTCTGAGAGCTGTAATGCTTGAAGTTTAATAATCTTGTGCTTTTCATTTCTTAACACAAAACCTCATAAGACAGAGGAAAGGGTTTAAAGTTTTCAGGCTCACTGTCAAACTCTGTGACAGATATAGAAAACTGGTAGTGCCTTCACTTTGTGACTTTTAAAGCTGATTGTTTTAGTCCAAAAATCAATCAACCACTTGTTTAATAAGTTTAAAATATACAGATAGTGCCCTCTCCCTTTAATCCTCAGGAAATAATACTAATAAAATGTGTTCTCTCAGCTTTCTTTTCATTTTGATCCAGTTTGTTTAAGAAAATTTCATTATTTATGTCCTGTAGTTCACTCCCAATTATTAATTTATTTGTTTTGCAATTTTCTATATGGTGTCTTTCTCTGAAATTACTATTAGTATTTATATTGACCGCAATTTGATAAATCAATTTGCATTTTAATATATGTAAATATGTTAATTAAAGGTAGCTTTAACCACGGTAAACTACAAGATTTCCACTCTAGTCTAAAGTTAAGATGGCAGCTACGGACAGTGATATGCTAAGCTAGTTAGCTTTAGCCAGAGTCTGTTTGATTTGGCCTTATTTAGTGATAGGAATGATTGATTTTAAATGAGAAAAAAATGAGAAAATATATTAACTTAAGCTAAAGCTAGTTGTGTCTGTCTCAGTAAACTTAAAACCCCATTTTCACATAAAGTACATACACATAATAAATTTAAAAAAGACATAATATTTTTTATAAAACATAAAAAAGGCAGACTCTGAAATTAACAAATTTTGACCAAATATTAAATGTTGACTATTATTTTTCTATTATATACTATTATTTATTTTAGAAAAAATGCCAAATTATTAGTCACATTGCAGTTCTCAAGTAATTCAAAATGAAATTATGAAACAAGTTTTAACTAATTCAAACGACCAGTTACTTTTCTAGTGATGTGTTCTGGTTCTTTGCCAAAAATGCTAAAAATCTGATAAAATAAACTTGAGGCATCAATATTTTATTTACACTAAACATTTGCAGTGGCTATATTTTGCTCATGTTTGCATGTTTGTGGCAGCACACATTACACATCGCCATCGTAAAACACACAGTCCAAATCACCACCATATGTTTTAAAATAACACATAATTAACAGACCACTCATCACTGTTTTATAACAGATCTTATTTTTTTATTGAGGATAGTCAAGTTGGGCTTTCCATTTTTAGAAAATAAACCAATGACAATATTACAAATAATGAAATTGTTACATCATTCACAGGGTTACAGTCAATATACATTTATACAGAAATACAGGATCTCCCACATCAGTCACAGTGGTCTGAACCGGCACTGGTCTACAATGTGGGCTTTAAAAGGACCTGTACTAGCCAACAGCCAGAGTGGTAGTGGGAGGGAGGGTGGAGGTTCAAGGGCAGAGGGAAGGGTGGAGGGGGGGGCAACAGAGGGTAACACAGGGTCATAGAGGGGAACACAGGTGGCAGGGTGCCGTAGTGGTACGAGCATTTGTCCAACAGAGGGAAAGACACAGGCTTGTTCTGAGCAGCAGCAGCCAGCGTTTGTCCATCAGCGGCGGCCTGCTGAAGCGTCCTGAACACTGGGGCTGTGCCTGCTGCAGCATTCACAGACTATCTGCACCTGAAAACGTCAATCCAACCAGCTGTGACCAACATGTGACCACCACAACAGTAGAGGGCGCTCTGGTGCTTTCATGCCGCGTCCATTAAACAGGAGCCATTTTCTGTCTCCCACAACAGGAGGCAGACCTCTCGCTCTGACCGTACTGTAGTTGGGCGGCGTTCAAACGCAGCCCAGTGGGTACACCCTGGCACAGCTCGTGTTTATGCACACTATCATGTAACAGTAACACTGAGACTTAACGGTTTTCCTCCGTCCTTCAAAAATTGGCACACGTTGAGGGCAGGACTGAGTGGTTTTTACTTCACAGATGTAAGAGGAGAAAGTACAGTATATTTTGCTGAAAGCTGCAGTGGGCAAACGTTGTGTGAAACCGTCATGAGAGTCACAACCACATTCGATATCCAGAGGAAAACTGTAAAAAAAAAAAGGTTTTTTAAACTAGAGAAGCCAGAGTCCGTGTGTGTAGATGGCATATTTTTGGTGCTGTAAAACTTTACAATAAAACTACATCTGAAAAGTTCAATAACACATGTTGTTTCTGCATCTACTTTGAAGGGGAAATAAGCAAGTGAATTCAACACAGAGGGCACAGAAAGCTTTCTGTAAATGCAAATCTTCAATTGACATACAGTGGATTTAAATTACTCATTGATTCGGTATTCAGATACCTCTAACTGCACTTTTGTTCTGTGAAAATCATTTACTGTACAATAATTTTACATGAAGGAAATATTAAGTCTGATTTCAGAGAGGCGACAAAAGAATAATCACCACATTGAATAAAATTTCTTCTAGAAATATGACCACCATAAAAAACTGCAGCAGATAGTAACTTGGTTTCTATACATTTTTCAGTACTCTAGAATTTGGACACTGGGGCTTCTTTTCACAGTTTTGGCTTCGGCGTAAAGAAATCACCCAGTCTGCTGCTGAAAGGGAAGTCAGAACCACTTGAAACACTCGACGTAAGTGCATCAATTTCTTCTTCCCCCCACCACCACCATCACTGCTCGAAATCGCAACAATACGTCTCTTTTGTGCCGTTGAAATCATAAGATACATAAATACTTCATGCAGTGCTTTCAAACACTCCACATTCAATCAAAAGGTTTTCTCAAACTCCTTCAGATGAAATGGAAAACAACAAACTAACCCTTCAGAGAGGAGCTCAGCGGAAAGTCTCGGCGGAAAGAAAATACTGACAGTACGCAACGTAAAGTTGACTTCAGCTCTATTTTGCGTCTTGCAGTAAGGATGTCTGTCACCCCGTTTAAGGTAGTTCCATCGTGCGGAGTTCAAGGATAATTGCTTGATTAATAACTCCAAGTCTTGGCAGCACCCATGGACAAGCATCACGAATGAGCTTTAATGGGAGCAGAAACTTGCCAGCCTCGTGCGTACCGTAGATTAATTTCTCGAACAACATTAAGCGTTTTTCCTGACGACGGGATATTTGCCGTACCACGAGAGGACACTGGGTCTCGCAAAACTAAACTGATGAGCTGTTAAAACTGAAAAAAAAGGAAAAAAGGAAGACAGTCAAAAGCTCATTTTCAAAAAAGCAAACTGCGTCTTGGCATCGGTGGCATTTGGGTCACAGCATCGCTTCTCGCTCGCCTCTCAGCTATGACTAACAGCTCATGATTCTCCTCCTCCAGTTTCATATGTTGTAAAAGCTTCCAGGGAAATATTCGTTCTGATGTGTTGCACTGCAGATGAAAATAACCCAGGAGAGGATTATGGAGCAGAAAAAAAAAAAGAACAAAAAAATCCATCCTTTCCAGGCCTTAAATTCTCTGGACAGTCGGAGGGGGAGGATAATGAAAGGTAAGACGACGGGGATGCAGCAACTGAGGTTTCTCACTTTCTTTCACCGGGGCTTTGGTGCTAAAGCTGTCTGTAGCGACACCACGAGATCTAAGGTCAAGTCTGAGGATTTGGTACGAGCGAACATGGAAGCATTGTCCAGTCTGGAGGAATCCTTTTTTTTTTCTTCTTTTTTTTCCCTTTTTTTCTCACATACTCACTGGCATGCAGCATCAAGACAAGACAAGACACAAGTGCCCCTCTGATGAGTGTCAGTTCGCCTGCTGCTCTTGATGCTTTTAAACTCGCCGAGACGAAACCAGACAACTGCCCGAAAGCCGACCGTGGTGGAGATCAGTGGGAGCGGCAGACAGGTGGCTGACAGGCATGTGTGTGATCAAGGGGAGTGTGTGTGTGTGTGTGTGTGTAGGGGGGGGGGGAATCATTGCCTGGACAGAGCGGCTGTGATCGGATCGGTGCGGCCGCCGCCTCGCTGTGACCGGACACATCTTACCGAATGGCTCACAGCTGGACTTCCATGTCTGGCTGTCAGGTCTCAGAGCAGAGCCCAGTAGGAAGTCTGCGCCGCTGATATCATTTACCGACTGCATACATAAACCCGCCTTCGCCGTCTCCGGGGAATCAATGCATTGTTTCGAACTCCATCTTAACCCCCCCCCCACCACCACCACTACCAATAACCCTTACACCAGGTGACAACACGAACAATGATTGACAGCTCTGTACTCATGAGACAGCATTTTGTTCACAGGAAGCCGCACAACAAATGCATATACCGTCTATAAAATAAAAATTAAAACCTCTTACAGGGAGACGCTGTTATCTACACGGTTCTGTGCACCAAAATGGTTCATGTGTCAAAATAAATTTCTAAGCATTGATGGAAGATCCAGAGTGTTTGTTGGAGTCAAACAGTAGACTCAGTGCAGAAAAGAAAAAAAAAAAAACTCTAAAAGTAATAATAATAACAATTCAATAATATCCATACAGAAATTGCAAAAATATAACACGTTGCATTTTCAATTCAACAAACGCCTGATTGTAAAGTCTATTCATGACTGTGCATGTGTAAAATAACCATGTGTGGTATCAAAACTTTAATACTTTTAACATAAAAATGTCTTTTCAAAAGGAAAACTGGAAGAAGAAGAAACACTGAATATAATGCGGGCCACATTATACTCTGTAAAGTGTGTCAAATCCAAGCTCTCACCAAACAGAGTTCTAGTAATTGCAGCAAATCAAAGCACTGTGAAATTAACCACTCACTCAGCATGCTATCAAACACGAGTCCCGACGCTTCTGCAGCCACTGCTTCTTTGTGCATGTGGTGTGTGTGTGTGTGCACAGACGGCCTTGGAGATAAACGTGAAGGAGGATGCTATAACGGGACATACTTTATGTATGTGGACTCATAAACAGTAGAACCTGTTTCTTTTCGTGTGAATCTATGTAGGAAGTTGCTGCTGTTTTTTTTTTCCACAAGCTATTTTTTCCCCCACACAATAAGGAAAGAAACTGATGGTAACAACTTAAATCCTCCCTGCGGTCAGTTCTTCTGCTCCTGAACTGACCGATTACAGCTGTTTCTGAGTCGTCACGTTGTGGCAGGTCAAGTGCATCTGATATGTACAGTACGGGATGATTACTGGGGTGCAAAAAGGGAAGAGTTCTATTTGGCAAGCTGTGAATATTTCACCGTGAAAGAAAAAACAAAACAAAAACAAACTTGTCATTTTGTCTATGGTGAGAGGAAGCATGGTGAGACGGAATCTTCATCACAAAATTTCACACAATATAGAAAATTACTTGCAATGAGAAAAAAAAAAGTTTTTTTTTTTCCATTTTCTTGAGTGTTGATTTCACTGCATGAATTGTCAGTCTGAATTACTGTGTTTTCGACATCAGTCTATGCCAAAGGTTGTTCATTTCATGGTTTTTTATTCATTTTCTCTCCTGGGGAAACAGTTGGGAGTGCACGCCGGGTCCCCTCAGCCTCCTCTGCAGTTTGCCTCCCAGAAGGCCACAGAGGACTTTGTATTTCCTCATAATGTCCAAAATTAAAAACGGCAAAGACAATATCCACACCTTGTAGAGGTTGGCCTTGTCTCCTCAACTCTTCCTTGTTTTCTTTTTTTTTTGCCCTTTTAAAGGGTAGCTTTCCTATTCAGTCCATCTAATGTACAACCTTATATCATCTATAAATTTAGATAAACTCCTTGCCTTTTCTCAGTTTTTCTTTTTTTTCTTTAAAAAATTCTTTACAAAATTATCAGAACAAACAAACCCCAAAAAAAAAAAAAAAAAAAAATGTTCAACAACAAATGAAAATTGATGGAAGATTGAAAAATGTGTTGCTGGTCACTTCTAACCTCCCATGTTTTCAGCTCCAAAGGTGGGTTGGCTGTGGGCCCTCGGATGCCTCCTCACGTGGACTTTTTCTCCCCACGGCTGATCCCACGGATGGAGGGAGAGTCGGGGTGAGGGGATGAGAGGAGGAGTGAGGGAAGTGGAGAGGGGAACGGGGGATGAACGGTCGTCTGGCGGGAAGACCAGACACGCTGTAACGCCAAAAAACATCCACTCCATCCTCCGCACCCAGAGCCCTGCATCCCAACCGCCTTTTTTTTTTTTTTTTTTTTCTTTCCCCTCCCTCTGTGCCGCTCTGGAGGGTCAAACCTCCACAGACTGGATCTGGTTCATCTGTGCCCGCATCATCTGGACGCTGTTGAGGATCTTCTTTTGATGGCCTGCTAACGTCACACCAACCCTCAGGATGTCACTGTGGGGAGAGACAGAAACAGATGTCAGGCTGATGTTAGCACGGACTATAATCAATCTGCTGCAGTATCTACGCTCTCTCTCTCTCTCTTTTTTGTCTGTCTCTCCCATTATCTATCTGTCTATCTATCTGTCTGTCCGTCAGCATCATATAACAACATAACATATGGCTAACAAGAAGGCTCGCGGAAGAAAACAGCTGAAAATATATATGTGTGAGAACCGAGATGACAGTAAAGTAACAGGCATGACACACTGTCATTTTGCGGAGAAACAGCTGCGTGTTCATCCATCTTTGAGGCCTGAAAGCTTATATAATCACAGAAAAGTGTTTGAACGCCAGTTCAGTGTACTTTTCTGCAACAGACTAACTTCCTGACTGATGTGGTAAACCCCACCCGTCTCGTACCACCAAAACAAATGCTGAGAATTACGAAATCACAACTTCTTATTGACTCAAGCCCATTGTAGACACAACAGTCATCGCAGAGGTTTCATGTTATATAAAAATGTCAAAATAAACAGCAGGGTCTCCCGTGTATGGGGGCATATTTTACCCTCTGTTTGTTGAACGGTTTCTTCACAAGACAGTGAAATTCCTCTCTCCTAATTCAGAATCTCAACAGTAATCACGCTTATTGGATTACACATTACCATTTCTTTTGTTCAAAGAATCGAGCCTCAGCATCTCTGTGGGTTCATCTCTGGCTCGTGATACTGTTATCCCCAGACAGGAAATGATTTTTATCTGTTTCTCTACAGGTGGCATTCTTAACATGATTATATCTTGTGCTGTGTGTTACGATGTTTATATATATATATCTATATATATATATATATATATATATATATATATATATATATATGTATATATATATATATATATATATATATACATATGTATATTTTGGCTAACCAACCCCATATTAAGATGTTTCCTCTCAATGCTCAAAGTGAGGTCATGCAGAGGCCTGCTGCACACATGGAAGAGAATAAAGGGCACTGTTATGGCCTCGAGCTATTGTGCCCACTGTTCAGCCTTGCAACTGCAGTATTACGATCTGCTAATTACATGCAGCACAGCAAGCGTCTTTTATAACGGGCCAGAGGCAGAGTCTGGTTCTCGTTCAGTTTTTAGGGATATACGAGACCCGGCAAACCCGCGTCATGCGATCTCCTCCCTCGCGCTTATCAGAGCCAGAACGGCAGGAATCACCAGCACTTACTCCATCGTCATCTGGGACACCACATCAAATGTAGTGTAGTCAGCGTTGGCAAAATTGTCTTTGTATTGGCCCATCTTGATGGCGTCCAGCCACTCGTCGACAGTGCTGAAGCTGGAGAAGTCTGGGATGCTGCGGTCCAGGAGAGGGAGATGAACTCTGAGGGGGACACAAGCAGGAGCCATTAAGATTAATGATAATGCGAAGTGGCAGGTCGAACATCATAGTCAGCCCAGACCACCTGCGTATGATTCAAACATGAATTATTACATTAAGTTTTCAAAAGCCGAGACAGAATATAGAGAATCCCACTGCCCTTATCCATGGACTGATATTTTCCAAAGTGATTCCTCCTAAAGTATATTTTCCAAATGAAGTGATAGGCTTCAGGGAGCCAATATATCCACTCAGTGTCTGTGAAAAATCTGGCCCCGGGTCCTGCACCCCACCACAAATGGAAGTACAGACAGGGATAATGGAAATCAGTAAACCCTGGCTCTCTAAGGAAACTAACACCCAGAGCAGAGACGCTTCAAAATGTTTTGTTTTGAAAATTGCACAACTGCTTCAATCCAGGTTTTGCCTGAAGCACTCGTGGGAAGGATTTGATCTATCAAACCAAAAGGCTTTAATTTACATAACCGCTCGGCGCCAGGAGAAACAAGAGACACTGTGTTCGGAAAAAAGAAGTGGACGGTGCCACGGATGGCACTGCAGAAGGAGCACGAATTTCCTGTTCGGAAGAGGAAAGCCTTAACATCGAGAGACAATCAGATGCATAATATTGTTCTAGATTTTATCCACTTCAATGTGAAATGATGCTAAAACCAAAGAGCTTTCTTGTGGGATGCCTACAGAGACGGGATAAAACACACGCAGATGCAAAGAGAGTGAAGGACGGAGCAGGGAAAAGCACACATTTACACTAGACTACACAATATGTTAAATCTGCTGGTTCTACTGACAGACAACACAAACACAAATCAATCAAACAACAGATTTGATCAACAACCATCCTGCCACTCACCCCGAGGATAACGGGGTCATGGCCTTTAGCGTGTTGGGATTGCGGATCATCTTGTCGAGGTTGTTGACGATCTGACTGAACTTGGGCCGGTTGTTGCGGTCCTTTTGCCAGCAGTCCAACATGAGTTGGTGCAGCGCGCTGGGACAGTCCATGGGCGGGGGCAGCCGGTAGTCCTGCTCTATGGCGTTGATGACCTGCAGGGGGAGACACAGATCTCTAAGGGTTGCTATGAGGCTCTACAAAGAGGAGATCAGTTGACAGGGAGGAGGGAGTGTATGGTCCAGAGATGGATGAAGTACTCAGATCCTTTACCTGAGTAAAAGTATCAAAGTTCAAGTATCAAAAGTGAAAGTATTTGTTATATTCAAAAATGGCGACAGATATATCATTATATATTACATCATTAGATCATTAAAAATAATGTATGATATGTATGTAGCATTTCAATGTGCATGTTGAGGTGAAGATTTTCACAACTTCATATACAGCTGTTCAAACTGCTGGGTTGCTCCGAAAGGTCACAACATGAATCACAGGGGGATGAATGTGTTAAGAAAAAAAAAATCTCTCCTGATTTATTTTTATTTTTTCTAAGCTTTGCTTAAAATATATTTAGAACAATAAAATACTTTTATTTAATTTGAGCAAAAACAAACACCTGAGAAGATTAGAGGGTAAATGTCTCTTTGATGGAACTGCTAACACTCGTAGACATCTGAAACGTGACAAATAGATGTTACTTTTTTTTGTAAAGGGGCATAAACAAAAAGGTTAGGAACTACTGTTTTTTATCTTTGACAATACAGGATTTTTATAAGCTTATTTTAACCTGAAAAGTCACTCGTCTCTGTAGCTGTCAACGTGCAGTAAATATATAAAGTAGCATAAAATGGAAAAATTTTAAGTACCGTAGAGTACAAGTGCCTCAAACTTGTACTTAATTTCTACTGCTGATATGCTTCAATTCATAAACACCCTCTCAGGATGTATAATTCTCATAAGTACATAGTAAACAGGTTATGTTATAGTTTATGGAAAATGCGGTGAACAACAGTCATGTCTAAAGTAAATATTGGCACTGATGCTCTCTCTTCTGATGAACAAGAGCATCTGTGCTTCTCACCATGTGGTGAAAACAACTGCTGTGGTCATTACCGTGTGTTACTGCCTGAGAGTCAAAACTGTTAAATCATAGCTATTACTTAAACAAAAAAAGACCATATAACTGTATAAAGATATACATTTGTGCACAAATCACCACACAAGTTCTTTACGTGAAGAGTTGTTAAACACCAGTTAGGTCATTAGAAACATATTATTCCACTTCTGCCAGCAGTGACCTCACATCTGGCCTTTACAAAGTATTTAATGCTCTCTCTCTCTCTCTCTCTCTCTCTCTAGGTAAAATCACATTAAAACTGCGTCTGACTCGGGCCGGTGATGTTGCTGGTCGGGGGCACACAGAGGTGGTGCACGGCTAACAGAGTGAGACAACCCGGAGGACACTTGTGACGAGGACGCACAATCCCCTGCTCATTATCAGGGTCATTAAAGAAGCTCCATTCAGACCCAGATTAATCTCATTCATGAGACCTCCAAACGAGGACCCCGATGGAGCAGAAACACTATCTGGAGCTGCTAATAAGATAACCATTGAGGTCCTCAGTCCCTCTTAGCACATTAGTGTTCTCACTTTCAATTTGAAACTATTTTCATTATCTCTCTCCCCATAATTTGCTCTCTCCTCCACTACCCAGAGGGAGATAGGAAATGGAGGCTCCAGTCAAGAGCAGAAATTGTCCACTGAGCACTGCCGTGCATTTCAAATGATCTGATTATGCCTCTGTGGTGAGTGTGGGGGAATTTTCATATAAAACCCACGAGTGAAAGCTGCTGTTAAGCTAAGGGAACTAAGGGAAAACAGATACAATGACAGAACGTATCTCTGAGGGGTCCGTGGCTGTAATGAAGCGAAAAAAAAATGTTTAAGGGTGGATTTGACTGAGCAGTAATTTGAAAAATAACAGTAGGCAGGTTAAATACATACATCTTGATTGGTCATGTCCCAGTAAGGCCTCTCTCCGTAGGACATGACCTCCCACATGACGATCCCGTAGCTCCACACATCACTGGCAGAGGTGAACTTCCTATACTGGATGGCTTCGGGTGCAGTCCATCGGATAGGGATCTTCCCTCCCTGCGAACATAAAGGGCGACAACATCAGCGAGGGAAGCGAGACCGAAACCCGACCGTCACAGTGTCCTGGCTCCAGAGAGAGACACCGTTCATGGCAACAATGCTGACAGTAATCCAAACTGGGAGGCGAGTATAACAAAACCCCTGGGAGTAAAGTGTGGTACATGAAAAACCGGAGAAGGAAGAAGGGAAGAACAGGTGAAGGGGCGATGTTTGTCTCGATAGGGGGAGCAGTGTGGGGGTGCACTGTAGTGTCTGTCAGACCTGGGTTAAGTAAAAGCAACTGGCAGCACAGGATGAATGGGATTCCCAATCAGGGCAGCTCAGACAAGTGCCAAGGTCTCACTCGCGGAATAATATTTATTTCATTTATTAAAGAGGGCCGTTTGACCCTGGTTCAGTCGTGAGGGGAAGGTAAGACTTGTATGTTTCTCACCAGAGCGCTTGTGTAGGTGGGGTCGGATGTATCATCCTCCAGGAAGCGCGAGAGCCCGAAGTCTGACACCTTGCACACAAGGTTGCTGTTGACCAGGATGTTTCGGGCAGCGAGGTCGCGGTGCACATAGTTCATGTCGGCCAGGTATTTCATGCCTGAGGCGATGCCGCGCAGCATACCAACGAGCTGGATCACGGTGAACTGCCCGTCGTTTTGCTGTAAAACAGAAACACTTTGTTATAGTACCTTACTGCATGGAGCTGCGACACTGCTAGAAATTCATGACAATATGTGCATGTAGTCAAGCCAGTAGGGTGACTTTGGACATTTTAATTTCAGACAAAGATACGAAAAGATAGCAGCACTGTTAGTGAGCTGTGTTGGGGTTAGTGAGCTGAAACCTGTCACATTTTTGTACACACAAAAGACATTTCTCATCTGAATTTTAAAGATGCAAAATTGCAATAAATGACCTGACTTTAAGATACAAAGCATATTTAAAACAGTTTTTTGATTCACTCAGATTTCATAGAATTTCATCTCTTGTAATGATTCTTGAAGAGCTCATCATCCATGCACCCCATACTTTGAAATGTTGCCATTCATTCTATGAAACAAATTGCATGTAACTACTTTAACTCAAATATAGTAACTTTATTTTGGCATGTCTACTTGTAACCCAACCCGTACGTGGCTAACGCAGAAAAGTTACTTTGCAGTATTAGTTTCACCGGAGAGGCCCCGCAGGACACTAACAGAAAGGTCTGGGTTGGGCTCAACTGGACTCGGCAGGGCTGGGCAGGGCTAAGCCGGGTCTGGCTGGCTGTCTACAGCTGTTCCCCTCCACGGTTTGGTGAGGGCTTTACCCCATGCGTGGCTGAGCGTCTGGAGCAGCGGTGCAGCTGTGCCTCCAACCGCGCACACCTGCACACTCCCCACCACCCACCACGACGCCCCGGAGAACAGAGGATTCCAGAGACTCAGAGCATGGGAGCTCGGGGACGGGTGTGGACAGACGGAAAGGCCAAAGAGAGGGAATTAGAAGGGCAGGCGAGCAGGGCCCCGAGCAGAGCCATATTAACAGTCTGCATGACCGCTCCACTGTCCCATTTCTCTTTCAAACACTTTGCTGCTCATTAGCCGAGCGGATGCTTCTCCTCACGTCAAGCTGCTCTTCCTCGTGTACCACAGCAATTAAGCAGAATGCATTATTCATGAAACCTTTCTCACAAATACACATTGCCACCTAATCTTTGTGCTGTGTTTGCATATACTTTAATTGGAAAGATTCCTCCAAAGGCTTTAGGGTCAGGCTAGGTGGAAGAAATAACCAGGAATTTGTGAAACTGTGAGTCAAGGTCTGGCATGATTTATTTATATAAAAATAATGTTATTTTATATCAAAAAGAGACCTGTTCTCTTAACTTTCTCTGTTTATAGTTAGTCCCAGATACCAGCTCTGACTGATCTGTTCTTCCAATTCCCTCTCTCTTTCTCTCTCTCTCTCTCTCCTCTATCCTGCAGGCTTTTCTGAAGGAGGCAGCAGAGGAGACAATCCTTCGGCAGCTCAGCACAGACTGCAGTGACCATTTTAAACAACCACCCACCAATCACCCCAGGGAAGACACAAACCATGTTCGGGGGCTGTGACACTGTCAGCAAATGTTGTCATAAACTGTCACTGTGAGGTGGCGCAGAGGTTCTTTGTTGTTTTGAATACAATGCACTGTCAAATATGTTTAGCAAACATCTACATACACACAAACACCCTTCACCACCGGATCAGTTTCCAAAAAGAGCTGATGCTTTGTGTCTCGCGAGGTCGGAGGCAGAATGCAAATAAAGACTCCGAATCCCGAGTCTGAACAGTGTGCTGACAGGAGCTTCGTGCGTCGTTTTCGTCTTCAGGATGGTTTTGATGTAGGCGCGTGGTAGAGGGCTTAATCTGGCTGTCATGGTGGGTATTAAACTGGTGGAAATGCTTTAAAGAGGAAGGGAATGTTTTCAGGCAATTTATTAATGCTGTTGAATTATTCATTGACAGCAATTTATGTTCTATTAAAAGGTTCCTATTGATTGCATGCATACTTTACTGTATATGCTACACACCTGAACACAGAAAACAACAACAGTACTACTAATACAGTAATACTAATGTACTGTAGCAGTAGCTTTAGCAAATATGTAATGTGGCATTCTCACTGTACTCACACTGGCATGCTCTCTGTGTCGCATTAAATAGAGAGTTCCCATTACATCATTTGAAGTTAAAGTAAAAATAAAGCATTTTTGGCAACGATCAGACATCCCCAATTTCCATAAATCAGAGGCCCTTTTCTGCTCATTCCAAAAACGCAAAGAGAGCAATTAGGGTGGATGAAAGCGTACAAAAAAAGAGGCACATTGGAAGAAGAAAAAAAAAATGTTTTTATTTCACTAACATCCCAAGACAGATGGTGAGGAGCTGTGTGACATCTCATCTCATAGCCAGCTTCATATTTAAACATCTGACATTTCATTTTAAGTCTTGCAAAGTATTTGAATTATTTATGCGGGTCGTAAATGGGGAGGTGGGGGGGTGGCATGGCCGGTCCTCTGTAATATCCTCTCTGGTTAGATTATGAAAATTAAAAATCCTATGAACTTGTGAGTGTTGCATATTTCTTGTCAGGGAGTCTGGGAAAATGAGCGCGTGATTCCTATATGCATACAGTGCTGCATAATCAGCAGAGAACCAAGTATGCTGCGAATGCAAAGCAAAAACAAGGGAAACATCTGAGAGAGACAACAATCTTTAAGTGTTTTTCTTAGGCTCTTTGATAAGATTTACAGAGAAAATATCAATTATATAGAGACATACAGTAAATAAATCAATACTAGAAGTAAACAGATATTCTTTGAGTGTTAATAGTGAAGCTTGATTGCACTGAGACTTCAAGGAACTTGTGATTGACACTATCCTAACTACACATGTTTACTTGAAGTAGGATAAACCATACTCAATAACTGGACAAATATGTGTATGCATGCAAGAGCGTGTGTGTGTTTGTGAACAACAAGGGTATGAGTCCATGTTTGCTGAATAATTCATGTTTCTTAATATCAAAATCGCAACAGTGCAATTTTTTAGATAGCAAGGTCTGCATTTTCAAGTATAACTTAACATAATTAACAGTGTCTTCACACTCTGGAGCTGGCGAAAGTTTAAACTGACAACTGCGTATTTCGCTGGCTATAATGGCAACTGGCAAGTGTCAGCAGGAAATTTCGAGTTTTAATGTTAATTTTGTGAGTTGGCACAACGAAAGCTAAATCTCTGCTGTTGTGTGGTTAATGATATACTCTCTGCATGGCGGAGGAGATGGCCTCTTGTCAGTTTCTGACAGGTAGCTCACAGGTAACTTGGCAGTTGTCGATCGTAACAGACACTGACGGACGGAGTTGGCATCTGGACAGAGGTGTCAAAGACTCCCATTAAACTTTAAAGATCACCATATCAATTATTTCTTATGAGTAACACAGTAAAAGCTCCACACTGAGACCTCTAGAACTCAAAGGCGCAAAGCAGCTTGACCTGTCAGTGTGTGGAGCTGATGTTAGCTAAGGTGCAGATTTGTCAACAGTAACAATAGATATAGTCGGGCTAATGTCAAAACTCTGTCAGGTAGGATTTTGGGTTTCTCATCATTATCACTTGGCCAATGCACCTTAATCGGTATCATGTCACGCTTGAATCTCATGCCAGAAATGTAAAATCTTAGTAAATGTGAGATAACTGGTATGTTTTCTCCAGAGCTCTCGGCAGCTTTACTTGTAAGTTGACACGTCTCTGACTGACTGGTATAAAATATAAGAGCCCTGGGAAGACAAGCAACTTCATTCACTTGTAGTAACAGATTCAGCTGAAGAAATCAAATATGTTTATCTTGTCTGAGACCACAAACACAGGCCTGTAATTTAGTTTGTATGAAAAGATTGCAAATTAAATTGTGACAGTGGTTAAAAAAAATCCTCCAAATCTGGTTACTTACTCTGAGGAAGGAGTCCAGAGATCCATTCTCCATGAACTCAGTGATTATCATGACAGGGCTGCTCTTGGTGACCACGCCCTCCAGGTGGATGACGTTGGGGTGGTCGAACTGGCCCATGATGCTCGCCTCGCTGAGGAAGTCCCGCCTTTGCTTTTCTGTGTAGCCGGACTTGAGAGTCTTTATGGCCACAAACATCTCCCTTTTCCCCGGGAGCTTTAGGTTTCCACTGCACACCTCTCCAAACTCCCCTGTGAAGTGGTTATACATGGAAAAAAAAAAAAGCAAAGGTTCTCTTAAAGTCTGTGTGATATGATAAGCAGCTTTCGTGCATCCACTTATATTTAGAAATCAACGAACAGCAGAGCTATTTTACAGTGTGATATTCCATCCACGTTTCAGTCAGATTTTTCCATTACCTGCACCAATGACCTGTTCAATCTTCACACAGGATATATCAATCTCCTTGGCAAACTCCCTCACAGCCTCGTTGGGGTCCTCGTATGTGAAGGGATCAATATAAATCTTCATTCCTGGAGTCACTTGGAAAAAAGGAGAGAGCAGCTGTAATATTTGATTCTCCTGGTCGTGCTCACACACGCTCACCCACCTACAGGCTTGATGGTTAACTGCATTCAGGCACATTAGCAAGCAATTCAGCTTGCATTCACACGTTCCTGCACAATTATGTGATTCCTTGTACGACATTCAAGCGACGAAGGTCAAAACATGGAGGAGGCGGCGTGGTCACAAGCGGAGGGTGCGACTGGTGCTTCACGGCTACTGTGTAAAACTATTCAGCCGGCGAGGACATGGTACCTCCAGTCTTTTTAGCTTTGATAAGGCAGGTTAATATATATATCATCTCCTGTGAGTCATAGTGCCATTAACACCCGGGAGAGAAACCGAGGCTCTATATCAGCACCGCTCAGCTCCACTCCAAGAAATAAATTGGCTCTCCTAAGCCCTGATGCCAGGTAAATTGGCTTAAGGTGGCCTTTAAGTGTTCGGGGACTTAAGTGTCCCGAGTTTTAAATCCGATTATTCAGCTCTCACCTCCACATCAGGCTTCAGGCTGTTTGAGTGGATACTGAACTCACGGCTGGGCTGCTGCAGAGCGAGGAGAGCATGCGCGCCGCCGCAATATCTGGCACGTTAGCGTAGAAGAAACGTGCTGCAGAGATGAACAGATGGAGAGGATCTGACCAGGCAAAGCCCCCCCATTACTAAAGCCCTACGATCTCCTCCCAAGCTGGAGCGCTGTCCGACAGACCACCCTCCCGCGATGGCAAAGACCACCAAAAACAAGGGCAGAAGCCTGAACTGTGACTGGTGCGAGGACAGGATGCACGCGGGAAACGTTGGCTTCTGCTGCTGATGGCTGTGAAATACCTGAGTGTCTCACTGGCACACTTTTCACCAGATGACCAAAGCGGGCTTCTTTGCACAGCGTGATCGGATTATATTGGGAGGGCTATTACTTATGGTGCAGAATTAACCTATAAGGGATCAGGCAGGGTGGTAATTACACAGTCATATAAACAAATTAGGACGGGGTCATAAACTTCTCTGATCTGAGCTTTTCCCAATCATGCAGGAGAAAGATGGATTAGCTTTAATATCTTAGACGGAGCCGTGGTGAAATTACTTCTCAGCTCTTTCTCTCAGATTTCCTCCTGCATTATTGTCATTTAAGCTCTGTGCTACTGTACTGCGCGAATAAAGGAAATCATTGAGAAATTCCATTCATTCACCGAGTCTTTTGAATCTTTTAACAATGGCAAATGACTCATGTGGCATTAGCATGTTAATGGCGTTAACGTGAGTGAAGACTGACCTATTTCCACCACAATGGATTTAGTTAACTATGAAATGTGATGATGCACAGAACACACACTTGAACATTTGGTTTTGATGTGGTTAAATCCAGCCTCCGAGTGAGCAGAGTCAAACAACAGGGAGGATTACTCGTAAGTGGGGGGACGGGCAAAATGAAGCGGCGCTGTGCTGGGCCGTAGCCAGGGACACCAGCATGCAAGGTGGTAGCCATGGAGACAGGTGTGTGAGGCGGCAGAGGGCTGAATGATAGCCATGGAGATGACTGTGTGAGATGGTAGCCATGGAGACAGGTGTGCATGGTGCTGAGGGAGGAACCGGCGTTAAACGCAGGCAGAGCGAGGCGGCGTTTTACTCACTGTGGCCGCTGGTGTAGTGCTGCAGTTTGTCTGTGTATTCTGAATCGGCCCTGTCAAAGCCACGCCTCCTGGGGGAAAGACAAAGAACTCTAGCTCTGGTTCATAGAGAAGGGAGCAGGGAGGGGCAGGAACACAAATCAAACAGCCCTCAGGTCTCCCTACACTAAAGATCACACGGAGAGCCAAGACTGTGCAGATAGACACTTTTTTTTTTTTTGCTACACTGGAAAAGCTATGCAACCGTGCAGACACACTACACAACCCTTAATTCATTTTCCTGTCCAGTGCAGGAGGACGCATTGCAGGACTTAGAGATCACCTGTTCTAATTTAGACAGGCGGATAATATGGGTTGTGAGCTGCATTGTGGTAACATCAGAACATAGACAGTCAAAAAAAGACAAAAAAAGAAACATCTTCATCACAGACTGGAAAAAGTGCATCAACAAGGTGTGAACAGACTACATTATATACACCTTTTTTGTCACCATAAAGTTCCTGACATCATGCTGCTTTGCATAAAAATGATTCTAAAGATTACCACAGTGAAATATATAGATTTCAAATTAAAGGAAAATTGGCAAACACACACATACATGTAGATATATTAATATATATATCTCAGAAATGTATTTTAAAACCTGAAACAATCCAAAAATAAATATCTAATTTCATAAATTTAAAAATGTTATTGCTTATATGTGACTTTGACTGTGTATTCTATTGCATATATGAGATAATGCAAATGTGATATCTTTTAAATAATGATATCTTTTTAAAGCTGTTTTTTACTCCTTTCTATAATGAAACAGTTTCTCTTAACACCAGTTTCACCTTACTATGTTTTCACAATTATAATTCGGTGCTGGAGCTGCTGTCAGCTAAGTTTGAGCTGGCGAGCGGCTTAACAAAGACGCATCGAGATATCTTTTTAAGTTCTGTGATAGGGCCATCGCAGTGCATTAGAACCTTTTTATTTCTTTGAATGTCCGACAGTTCACAAACCTCTATCACACACTCTTTCATTTTGTGCTGGCGATGTTCCCAAACTATCCCACAATGCAGCGCACATCCTATGTCAATAGGCTGTCATTAACCAAGATAATGATATACTGCTGTATGCGAAATATTCTGTCTATCATCCAAGAAAAAATATATACACTGAGGGGAAATCTCCTGGCAGAATACATCCTCAGAAAGTCATTTTGTACATTTTTTCTGTGAATGAAAATATTGTACAGGAGTTAAGCTACAGTTTTAATATGAGTGGCCCCAGTGGGAAGTGAAATCCTAACCTTGGCACAGTTACAAACGTTTGCTACCCACAGAGCGGGAGCACCTACACAACTTTAATGTTAGCGATGCTGACTTTTATATTTCTGCTGCTGAAAGACTGGAATTTATTAAAAAATAATATCTTTGAACCCAGATGGCTTTATCTGCACAACTCAGATTTACAGTTTCAATCGAAATCAGAATCAGAAGCTTCATTGTCGAAGAATGTGTACACGTAAAAGGAATTTGACTCTCTGCGTTGAACTCAATGCACTGACTGAAGAGCAATAATTTGTCTGTATAAATATGTTAAAAGCTTTAATGCTTTTGTCTATATACAGCAATAAAATGCTACTGAATAAAATGACAACGTGTCTTTGCCAGCTGTGAAGATGTTCTGTTGGCGAGGGGCTCTTTTGAATAGACCGGGACAGGACTGACTCACCGGTTACAGACGATGATGATGACGACCACAGCGATGAGGAAGACCAAGCCAGCGGCCGCCGAGCCAATGATGAGAGGTAACTTCTCCTGAATGCTGGTGTTGTACTCTTCTATAGAGAGAAGAAACACGTACATAAACATAGTGCGCGCACACACACACACACACGCAGAGTCGCAAGCCGAAACATATGGGCAAGCATCTGAGCCGCTGCATATGGAGGGAGCAATGGGTGACAGACAGACATACGGCTGGGTGAATCAATGAGCATCTTGGCATCTCGACTGGCTGCATGGACCGTTTTCCGAAGCGCAGTGAATGTGCTCAGATGCGCTCGGATATGGACAAATCATCTGGCAGAAAGCGTGTGAAGTGAGGAGAGAGAGCATGTTTGGGTAAGACCCAGATCGATCAGGCAGCCAAGAGCAGGAATCCAGCTACTGAATGGGCACACAGAGCCAGAGCCAGGCCCTTCTCTTGAGTGCTACAAATGACACACGACTTCCCAGTTTTAGCCAGATATGCGGGTTAGCGAGTTCCCCGTGGTTTTACGCTTCTGGAAAACATAAATATGGCTCATATGAAGACATATTTTATATAATTACAACTGTGTTTTATGATATCATTATTTCTTATTTTACACCAGTCTCTACTTCTGGGAGCCCACAGGGGGAGTTAAAGTTGTTGACAAATGCATTAATAAACTGGCATCTGTTCACACCTACACAGCAGTGTATTACAAACATTTATAAAATGCTTATATAGTGTTAAACACTAAATATTGGGACTGCTGTTTTACATTTGTTTTGTTTATAAATCTGAAGTAGAGCAGACATGCATTTTGAGGTACTACCGGCAAAGTATTCAAAAAGAAAACTGAATAATGGTGAAAATTGTAAATAAAATCTGTAACCTAAAAAAACAGGGAATGCAGTAATCAGGTTATAAAAATGCGATTTATAGTGCAAACACTGCAGTTGCAGTTGCAGTTGCATTTATTTTAAGTGGGATACATGTTCACTTTCTGCTCATTCTTCGTGTTTTAAAACATTTTCAGAGCTGCAATCACAAAAATTCGTTGTTTACTTTAAACTACAGTAATCAGTGTCTCCTTGCAGCAAGAAAACAACTTCTTGGGTGCATGGGGACGTAAAATCCAGGTGAATCACTTTAAGCTGATCTACTTTTCTTTAAGCAAAAAAAAAAAAGATGTTTTTCCGGCAAAAAGTGAAAACAATGAGCTGTATATATCCTCAGCTTACTCAATATTTACAGTTATGAGTCAGTTTTGATTTATCTTTAGTGCTGGGATCTGTCCGTGTGGCTGTATCAGGGATGTTTGTATGAGAGTTCAGGCTAATGATGGCCCTGGGCACTGCAGGCTGAAGGAAATGAGATGTTCAGAGGGGGAAAACCCAGGCCTTGGCTCTAACATTAACCTACATGACTGATGTTTACTGAATGTTCCTTCTTCTCCCAGTCGTTTCATAGCACACAGATAAGACAACTTTGACCTCATCTTTGACTTAAAGACTTATGGTGGCAAATGGCAAAAAAAAAAAGAGGTTTTTGTGGACGTGCACCACATAAATGAAAGGAATCTTGACTGGCTGAAATATGATAATAAAATAACTACAGGAGTGTGAAGTGTGGGATGTTTCCTAATACTGAAAAAGACATCATCAGTCATTAAAATAATAATATAATTTCAAGCTACACTAATCTGAGTTTGGGGGCATTTGAACTGTTTACTTCACAACATGATTCCCCTTCTTTCCCGCAGCTGTCTGTATCCATACTGTACTACATGGTTGTGTCGATGGGCCACGCATGAGAGGTGATAACAGCCCTGCGTGCTTTGGTGAACATTGGCCGAATTCTCACCCTCGGTCATGGTCTGGAAGTACAGTTTGCCACTGTAACGTCCAAACCCGGCCACGGTGCGGGCCCGGACCTGGAACACGTAGATGCTTCCTGGCTTGAGGCCACGGATGACCACTGTGTTGGTCTGGCTCCTGATGGTGGTGGAGTTGTACTCCGATTGGTCCTGGGAGAAGAAAAACAAGTCAAATGTGCGCACTTAGTAATTACAGTCCAATTGACTAAAAAGACTAACAATTATGAGACGCCATGTGAATAAATTACATACTAGGTTAACATCTACGACAGAGGAGGAACAAACGATACATCGGTATCAGTAAGCGCAGCAATGAATTTCAAGGTAGTCATTTTTAAACCTCAAATGGCATCAAAGTTTTTCATTTTAACACTGGGATTTGATTTTTTTTCTTCCTCCTTTAATAAGATTACTGATGGACTGAAATAAGCGTGACCATCTCCTGTTTTTAGGCTAACAATGTTGTAAATGCCTTGTTACTGAGCACAAACATGTACGGATTAAATCTGACACTGACATCTTGTTTTCTTTTAAATCCTGCTCTGCACCTTAAATAGCAGAAATGGTATATATATATATAAAAAAAAAAGCTGTGACACATGCCTCTACATTTCTCTTACAAGCATCCACGGTCACCACAAAAGAACTAGTCTGAATAATTTGCTACCACACAAAACATAATGTTTGATGAAGCGGCGGCACTGAGAGGGGAAGACATCCGGCAGCCGCAGTTAAGAAGGTAGATTTGGTGGCAGTTTCAGGTCAGGCGGCGTTTCTGAGCCTTTCCCTCTGATGATCAGAGCTGCATTTCACTGCCATACTCCTCTCCAGAACACTGACAGGTCTGAGAGAAGAGACTGAGACTGTTTTAGCTGCTCCCTTCAACCCACCGCTCAGCGCGCACTTCTGAGCCACAGCAGGGGCCAGGACAATTGTTTTGACAGCTCTCTCCAGCAGTGTCAGAGAAGGGAATTATATTCAAAAGTGGAACGACTCAGCGTGTGGATGAAAAGCTCAACAAATACTCTGTGTGTGTGTGTATATATATATATATATATATATATATATATATATATATATATATATATATATGGACAAGCACGTTTACGTGTCTGCATTTTTGCGATTGCTGTGCTTGAATTCGACGCACACGTTTGTGACTGCGAGCGTTCTTGTGAGAAAGTATGCTGATTCGGCGGAGCTCACCCCTTGAATACTATTTTTACAGCAGTCAGCGCACCATTGTTTTAACCACAAGTCTCTGCGTATCAATCCCCAGTGGCCCTGCTGCAGGGCTGAGCGCGGTTTCCTTTCCCAGTGACTGACCGTGATTATAATTGAAAGAGAACGAGCAGAAGTTCTAAGCAATGTTCAGAAGCTCCGTCTACATGCCTCCTAGGATGTGCTGCTACGCAAACGAGTGCGAGGAGATATTCTGTATTTAAATGGGGAGCTAAACAAAAGAGTCAGATTTTGCCATTAGCGGGTAATTTATTTTGTTGGATGGGGAGGAAAGGAAATGGAACTTGTGTTTACATGGATCAGTGAGGGCTCGGGGGGAGGAATGTTTTGCTGTGTCACTGATACCTTTTCGTAGTACTGCAGCTCGTAGTCCAGGATGACTCCGTTAGGCTGGTCAGGCTGGGACCAGGAGAGGGTGATGCTATCCACGGTGCGGCTGACCTGGTGCATTATAGATACCGTGGACGGAGCTGCGAGGAGACAAAGACAGTGCGTTAAGGCAAATCAGTCACTACGGAGTTCACAGTCACGCATGCGAGCATTTTACAGCATCTTTAATCTCACAGCCAAACATCAGGTTCTGCAAAGGCGTAATGTGTAATGCCATAAAATCTATGTAATATACTGCAGCCTACTTTTAGAGAGTCCCGCCACTTGACATGCACTGCAGGTTGGCAAGTTACAACACTGGCTAAACCACACAAGCAGCCGCACGGGACTTCCCAGTGTCAGCTGTGATTTTCATGTGATTAGTTTGCACTTGTCATGCTGGTGATAACAGACCACCTTTTCCAAATAAATCCTTTTAAAATCACTAGACCGAAGCGTGTTACATGAAGTAGGGCAATTTTGCCTGCCACATAAACTAAACAAACAAATTGCGAATTGCAAATGTCATAATTCAGCAACTCAAGGTCCTTTTTGTGCAGCATTTTTGACGTCCACATTGTAATATCATTTAGCTGAAGTTTTCTATGTGTATTTCCTTGGAGATGACAGCTTGGTGGGGCTGTTTTCCATGCTACAAATGTCACACGTGTTAAATTGCTGCCAAGAAGTTTTTCACTTTCAATTTTTAGATTGTATGTGAACAGCAACTCCTTTTAATGCAACAAACAGACAAATGTACAGTAAACCTTTTACAACGCGAGTTGCTTGTTTGCTTTCTAGACTAGACTCTCCTCTGATAACAAAAGCTAATCAGTAGGATATGTTTTGGCAGCTGATTATTCTTATTATCATATTATTACCATTTAAAGTTCACTGCATCCCAAACTACATCCACTTTTGCATGCAACTGCAGTACGACTCACTGATAATAAAACTTTACAAAAAACATGGTGAGAGACTGCCGACTGTGACAGATTGCTTTACCAATTACGTTTTAGGTGTCTGCAGATTGATTTTTAAAACATACTGAGATGAATAGAAACCCGTATCTCTCTTGAAGAAGGAAGATCAAACTGAGAGCAAATGATCTGCATTGGAAAGTGTCTGTATAATGTGAAGTATACTTTATTACATTAAATGATTACATTGGTTCGGTCCTTTAATAGAAGCCAGCAAATTACCCAAAGTCCTTTTTCGCAGTGGAACAGGTAAAATAATTTCACCCCATTGTTGGATTTTGTTCACACATGCTCAAGCAAACACAAGGGTAAGTAGTAAACTAAATGACTTGTTACATCATGGGTGGTCTACTACAGTCTTGTATAGCTCAGTGACCTTAAACTTTGTACATTCTTCTGAGCACAACCGTAGGGTCAGGGGGGCGTGATCACCTCGAGTCCTCCAACAACCATTAAGATTAGTTCAGGGTGCCGCGGGTCAGTGTAAAGCTAAGAGAAGCTGAAGATAAAAAGCTCTGTCTGGGGAGCCTGGCAAGGCCCGCAGGCCTCTCCGTCTGAGCCTCTCTGGATATGTGAAAGGGTAGGGTGGGTTGAGGAGTCAGGGAGGGAGGGGTGCTGGGTAAGATTTATGGACACCGAGCCCCCACGCTCATCCCCTACAGGCCCATGCGGCACACACACGCAGGCCTCAGCCAGAAGCACAGTGGCTCCCCTGAGTCACAGCTATAAAGAGAGAGTCTCTCCACCGGCACGCGTTCTCTATGGAAAATCCACTGACTGAGAAAGTACAACCGACACGCCTCGATAATCTAAAACTCTACGGCTGCATGTGTGTGGTTTTTCAATCTTCTGTACGCGACATTTATTTTGTTGTTGTTTATAAGAAATGCTTACAGATGAGGATCAAGTGGACATGTGTTTGCTATTGCCGTCCTGACGCAGGGGAGAAAATATAGCGCGTGAGTGACCACAGTGAGTCAGAGCCAATGATAAAAAGTCCCTTTTATAACCTCACTCATTCTCATCAGCTAATCAGCCCTGCCTCGCGTGCCCTCTGACCCACACAGAAGCATCCATCTGAGGCAACAAATTACGCTGTCTCATATAAACTGTGATGGTCAAGGGACTGAGTATGTCCTCATGTGCTGCTGCCAGCACATAATAAATAGGTGTTCTATATTTCATCCTGGCAAAGCACTTACACCGTGATGGCCCGTGACTCTGCAGCGTACATACATCATGCAGCCTTTCCTGGAGCCGGAGGTACAGTAATGTATACAGTATCCAGTCAGGACACCGGTCTCAGGAATCTCCTCCATCTCACTGTACCCGCTAGTTTGTTTGCAGTCACAAGACGACAGCCTAATAAGGCAAACAGTTACTCTAAGGGGAACTCACGAGTATCCCATTACGGATGTACATATATTCAAGACTGCCACATGGCCTTTTCCTGCATAGCATTTCCATTAAACACACGGCACAGCCATGCCTAGTAACCTGATACAGGAGCAGAGAAACAAAGGCAGCTCATGTATTCATGTACAAAGGATGGACACATGCCAACATGAAAAGCTGTTGGAGGAGAACACTGTGGTTTTCTTCTGCTAAAGGACAACTTCCAGACAGCGGCAGTGGCAGTCGCCGTGTCTGAGCTCAAGAAACCGATAAGGGTTGGGGAAACAGGAAAAACAAACTGAGTTGAAATTAAAGGAAGACGCGACTTTTAGAGCAAGGTCATTACTTTGCCAAAGGAAAAAAAACAAAAACATCAAGTGTTGAAACGTCGGGCTTGTAGAGAAAATAGCAATCCAGCTGTGTTTTGTATTTCAAGTCAATTCGGTACACGCATTTCAAGCTAAGCTGACATTCCACCAATTGACTGAGGAATGCGGCGGTATGCCAAGTCAACGTTTCACTGCTCCACGGCCTACAGCAATGATCCACATATGAAAGCCATTTTCCTGCATCTAATTCATGTACTCCAAATCTACAAGTCTCCATTGTGCTGCAGATCTTCAAGTATACCTAAAATTTTTCCTCCCGACTTAATCTATAATTTAAAGGGTTGGGTAAATACTTGGTCTTCTTTGTGTCAACATCATTCACCGAGTTATGCCGCTAAATACATGTTTTCGCTGTTTCAAGTCATTTTCTTTGTTGTTACAATAATTATTTTTAAATCATGCGGATTGCACCCCATTAAAGACAATTAGAAATTAAAAACAGAGATGTAAGAAAGTTTCCCAGCCATTTATACACAGGGAGCCGGCTCGTCGTAAATTATGTCAAGTCAGATCAATTCCTTCAAAGTGGGCGAGCTCCACTTTCACTGGTTGCTTTATTTATAGGTCTTCTCAATGAATGCTCTGTTCATGTTCTTAAAACGAATGAAGCGGTTATAATGACAAAGACAGGGATTGTAAGTTTATGTAATTAAATTAGATGGCTGAATGGGAAAGATAAATGGCCGTGATGAACGTGTCTCCGACAGCAGCGTTCGATGAGTTTCCCATATACCGCGGAGGAGAGAGAGGCCGAGAGGGGAGCTGGTGCTAATCACAGCAGATAAAATAATAAAATAATCTCGAGAACCGAATCTCGAAGCCAAAGCAAAGCTCGAAATGCAGCGCTGATGATTATTAATGTTGCATTCAAAGCGTTCATTTTCTCTGTTGGTCAGACTTGCGGTGCTCATCGTGGGGCTGTGTGTAGTTCAATTACGCACAGATTGTGTTAAATTTTGTGACAGAGTGACAAAGGAGAGTGAATATACCAGGGTGTGTTGAGGGGCAGATGGGGGTGTGGGGGGAATCTTTCAAGACTATATATTGCATTGCTTAATTGTGAGAGGATGGGAGGCCTCAGCTGTTGTCAAAGAATTCGGTTTCAGACGCCACATCATTACTCAACCCGGGATCTGATATGAAAGACGAAGCTTTTTGGAGCCCTTTCTAGCATGACGCTCTGGCCTTGGCCCAGCAACACAGAATACAAAGGCTCTGTTTTGCTCAACATCGCTAATAGATCTTTTAGTGTTGTGTTTGAACACCTTGTGACTTCCCTAATCAATTAAAGATAGAGTTTACGGGGATATTTCCACTCATTTGAATCCAAGCCCATTTAGACTTCTGCTAACACACACACACACACACACAGAGAAGTGGAGCTTTCATCCATCCCATTAATTTATGTCTCTGTTATCTTTTATTACACTCTTTTGGTGGGCTTTTCCACTCTCTCTTTGACCGTTTGCTTGTTTAGCAAAGTTGTATTTCTCCTGTTAAGCCCCATTTCCTAAGTACTGCTATGAACATGATGGGCATCTTCATTAAGCAAGACCGGTGAAGTGAGACCACTGTGGATGGATGGCGGCGGAGGGAGCTCAGTCATGGGTGCTGACGCGATTTCCAAGAGCGGAGGGGTCTTCAGGTGCGCTCGAACCTGATGACACCCACAGTAACTGTTACATTGAGGGTGGGAAAATCACAGAAATTAAACTAACGGCTTTTATTTCCTGCAGCTGACTTATTTTATAAACAGCAAAGAGACAACGCCGCCTTATGCTTTGGTTCAACACAGCAGAGAAAAGAAAAAAAAGGGAGAAAAACCTCGAACATTTGCTGGCACATGAATCATACGCTTCTGAGAAAGTATATGTTCAAGGCCTTTTATCTGCATCTTTCTAACATCCTAATGTGTCTACAACCATGTGGCTCTGATATGATTAGACGTTCTGGTGCAGAGAGCAACGCTATGATTTGGGGAAGACGGGGGGAGGTAGCGAGAACAGGTCAGGGCTCGTAAATCCCTTTTCCTTTTCATTGTAAAAAAAATCTGTTTCCCTGCAGAGCAGTCTCTCCCAAAGGGTCTAAACCAGCTGGTCCTCTACCAGGCAGCCTCCCAAACAGGCTGCCACTGCTCCACTCTCTCCGACTGCCGTCCATTTATGAGCGACGCGTCGAGCCGTCTTAAAGGGAGAGGCCCATATTTGCATGTACTTTTAGCACGCTGGCAGCCTGCCCTGTTTCCCCAGCTGCAAAGGATTGTGGGTTTTTACATCTATAAAGATTTTCCAGTGTAGTAAAGCTACAAAAGTGAGATTTCAGTTCATCAAGCTTTAAACCATCTGCACTGGAAAAGATTGGGGGCTATAATACATTCATATACACACCATAAGCTAATTCTAAAATGGGCACTTCAGGGGCTTGAAAAGTTCTCAGACGCTTACAGAGGTTAGGGTTTAAGTCTAACCCGGGCCGGCAAAATCTGCAGACGGAGGAGATACAGGCCAGATAAGTATGTATGGAGACAATTCTGCAGGGGACAGGAAGGGCAGTTCTTTCGCAACGACTCATACGACGATTAACAGAAAAAAAAAAAAAGTATGTTTTTTAGAGGTTCTGATAAAAAATAGTGGATTCTAAAAAACACAATGATGAAAATAAAACCAGGAATTTATCTTTCTATCCCTGACAAAATCTGATATGTTGTATTTTATGAATACATCAGAATGTCGACAAGAAACCAAAATAAATAAATGAAAATAAAAAATTGTGACCGTTTAACATGTTTCCCAATCAAAACGGTTCTTGAAAAGGTTCTTTGCACATTCCATTAAAAGTCGTCTTAGAAAAAGAAAACAACCTCCGCCTGGCCTAAAGAGCCATTTATGGTGCTGTAAACATTTTTGTTAGATTGTGATAATACAATTTAATAAGTCTGTGTCTTACAAAGATACACAGATCTACTGTGGTCCTTTAGTCTCTCGGGGCCGATTTGGGCTGAACAGACACAATGTTTGAGTTGTCTGCCACAGGGATGTGGAATGAAGGGTTTGACTCATACAGCTCTGGGGGAAACTGGACTCAGTTTAATCAGCAAGCTGCTTTTCTGCATTTAAACAACTTCCAAACTGGCATCTGCAAGGGAGAAAAACTCCACAAACCGCAGAATGCATGTCAATATTCTACAATGTTGGAAAGGACGAGTGTGGGCTACAGCCCTCTTTTCCTCTGATTTGGTCAGTGGTACGCAAAAATATTTAGTTTTATCGAGTTAATAGCTTTGTTGGTAGGGCAAAAATAGTGGAATGCTGACACGAGCAGAATGGAGCTGGATCGACGGTTCAAAAAGGTGTTTTGTGGCTCGACATAATTCAGTCCATGTTTACATGACATTCCTGAGAAATGTGGAACTACACGTCCATTATTGGACTATTTTCTTTAGTAATATCCTCATTCATGTTCATTCACATTCAACAAAGGATCGTATCTGCCAGGCAGTCGTTTCCTTCTGCTGGCACTGAGCAGCTCCAAAATAACATTTTTCCGACATAAACAAGACATGGAAAATGCAAACAGCACATCTGTTCCAGCTGTTTCAATGCACGGCGATGACTTCTGGCTTAACGTCGAAGTCATGCTTATCTACACAGTATGAGGCGACTCCAGCGAGTGGCACACAATAGTAAGGATTATAAAAGATCATCTCCGCTTATAAAGTTCCTGACCCCAATTTACACGTAAAACCTCGGCCAGGATGATGGTGGATGCAGATCGCGTGATCGGCGTTTTCTGCGTCTGTGGATCGAGCCTACATGAAAAAATGAGAAGCATTAGTGACATCTGAGTAGAAGCAGTGGAGGGGAAGGGGTGGGGGGCAGCTTGTCGCACTCAAACCAGAGACTGCAGACAGTGGTAAGACAGTCGCTCAGACAATGACAACTCTGTTTTGCATCCGCTTCGCAAAGAATACTCCATCTATGTCACCACAGGAACTTGAACTTCAGAGTGTGTTTGGCAGAGAGACAGAGGGAGGAGAGAGGGAAAAAAGAGAGAGAGGCTGAAAGAGACAGAGAGGGTTGTGCCATTGTGTTTATCACAGATACATTTTCTTAATTGGTTAAGTTAACTCCATAAAATTCCTATAAAAATTAATACATTCAAAACCACAGCACAGATTGGGTCGCGACCCCTTTTTGCTTCATCACGTTTATTTATTATCTTCTTTTTAATTATCACAACTGTATGTAAAGAGTAAATAAATGACTGCATTAAAGGACAGTCAATTACTCACGCGATGTTTTTTTTATTCTACAGCAAATGCACTCAATTATAATTTATTGTATATTCGCATTATGTTCCCTTTTACAACCCACTGGGCCAAAAGATGATGGCCTTTCAACCCAGATTTGCATGCAGGTGATGCGCACACTCTGTTCCTCTCTTCCCCGCCCAGGCTAAGAACCGTAGATCACATCCATGTAACGCACCCGGAGAAAAACACATGGCTACTGAATGATTTATGAACAAGATCAATTAGTTAACTAATTTTGACAATCCATGCCCTAATTCTCTTCTGGGGAGTCGTAATTAAATTCATATCGCATGCATAGGTTATTTAAAGTCATCTGATGAACTACACTGTCAACCCTGCAGGCTGCTTACCACACGCTTTATCGCTAAGCTAATCTCCCTCTCTCTCTCTGTCTCTGTCTTTCTGCTGCAGCGCTCCTCTGAATCCGCCTTTGTAAACAGGTTGCTCGGTATCAGCAGCACCATGAGCGCGGCGTATGTGTGGCTTCCTGGCTGACGACCAGAGCAGCCTTGTCTCAGAGCTCTGTCAGTGCTGAGCTCCAGGTGCACGCTGAGGCCTCCTGTCTGTCTGCCTGGCTGACCTACACTGGCACCCACCATATGTGCCCTGCTTAACACCTTCTGTCACTGTCACACTGCACGCCATGTACACTGGTGGTCCCTGTCTGACTCTCCCTCTCTCAGCCTCTTTATCTTTCAGCCCGCATCTCTCCGTCGCTCTTCGGAGCTGAGCGCTGCTGATAATATCGTCGTTATCGGTGTCTTATTGTTAAAGCGCCTATATATTTTTCTGTCTAGAGGTAAAGTGCGCCTTTTGCCATGACTATCTTTTAAACACTAATGACTTAATGTAATGAGAGAAGTGACCTACTTGTTTTAAGTAGATTTGCCGGCCTATTGTTCACCTACATTAGGATGTTTAATAGCTGCATTCTTGTGAAACTGAAAGAAATCTCTAGTAGCACATAAGGACTCCTTTTGTGTGCGAACTAGCCTTTTCTAGCTCCCTCACAACCAACATCACAAAGATTAAAAGGACCCTGCATGAGGTAAAGGCAGATATTCAAATAGAAAGCTATGTTGTTGCCATGAACATGCCACTGGACCACACAAAATCTGTACTTTCTCCTAACTGGTCGCACTGTCCTAAAGTCAACAGCGTAGTAGCCACACTTGGCTGGCTGGCGTAGCGGCACATGCTGGCAGTCCCACCTGGCCCTGCACCAGTGCTTTTCACACCATGGCCCAGTGGAGCAGCAAAGTCCCCCGGTAGCCTGGTTACAGTGGACCTGGGCAATTTGGACAATAATTAAGTCATAAATCTTCCCCAGACCATATGAAAAGGCTGCACCCGATTACACCCCCACCATCTGAGTAATGTGGTTCACTTCCACAATTAGCCGGTTCGCCTGATAAGAAACCAATTCAGTCCGCCTGCTTCTCAACGGCATTAGCAGCGGACGCCGCTGCTCACCTTGAGTTAATGAAATGCCTAAACAAATATGTCCTCTGGAATCTAATATACCAAACCACTATAGAGTGCAATATGGCATATGCGCTGGGTGTATGGAGATCTAATTTATCTGTTGTGCTGTGATGCTGAACTCTCTCGCAGAATACTGATAGTTTGCATTCAGGTTGGAGATAATCTCTTTTCTGTGCACTAAAATTGATGATACAGCAGCTCTGCAGTAAGGTAGCAAATGATAGGCAGTTACATTATTAGTTATCTATTATCTGTGTAAGCTGCGACCCTGTATTGGTCAGGATAAGCAGGTAGAGAAGATGAATGAATGAATGAATGAATGTTTGTGTTTGTGTAAAGAAAAACTTAAAGCAAAAGTTTTTTTCTGTATACAGTAAGTTTGTACAAGTTTTTTTTTTTTTTTTTGTGATCCATAAAATAACTAAACAGACACAGCTGCTGTCATACACATATAAATGACATATAGCAAGAAGTAAAATTTCCACCCAGGCCATCCTTAATCAGAACCATGCCATCTAAATATTGCTGACAGCTTAAATACAGTCTTGGAAGTGCTGATCTGAAACCAGCTGCACTGTCTGCATTTTTCAGACTTAGCTCAGTTCTAATGTAAGTTTTTCACATGACTAAATTAAAAAGTTTTTCAAAATATAAGTAGATGGTATAAAGCTAACTGAACCAACTGACTAAACTAATGTTACCTTGCTAATATATGACTCATTTAAGGTAAATACTTTAAATTACCTTTCCCAAAAATAAAACAGCATACCTCAAATTCTCAAACACTATGTACCCCTAAATTCATGGACATGCATTACCAAGCCAGTGAGCCCTCCATTCAGGAAACAAGCATTTTAAAGGTTGTCTGCTTGCCACCTTGCGGACAGACCTAACTGAGTATAAATTCAGACTTCTTACAAGCCACCATCATGATATAGTTATTTTTCGGCATCCTTTTGATCCATTTATTACAATCAAATCACTACAAAATGTGTTTACTTTTGGATCATACCGCCATAGTAAGCCAGATTTATTTGGCTGACACGTGACTTGCTGTTTGAAGTTAATGTTGATTTTGACACACACAAATAGTGAAACTGCCATAAACTGGAGACAGATGGAGAGGCGACTATTGACAGTAAATAAATAAATGCAAATGATACTGAGTATGAGTTGGGACAAAGCGATGCTAGATAAGTGTCGGTGGGAAAGTGAATGGGTTGATTCAGTGCGAGTTGGTCTGCTTGTTTACCATATACAGAGCCAGGGCTACGTATGAAGACGTTTTTTTCAGCACACACACAGAACTGACGGCTGGCAGACCGCGAGGAGATACACCTTTAAGTTTTAATGGTGTAACCTGATTTAACTAGAGGCTACTAAGACTTTACTTCAAACTAAGTAACGGATTTATGGACGGCCGGTGCAACCCGATCTTGAAATCAAACACTTGCTGACATGTGCGTGCAATATGTGCATGCATAAAAATACATGCTGTGTGTGGTCCTGTGTGTGTTTGCAGCCCGTCTAGCCAAACCGTGCGCCTCAGACTGTGTGAACACAAAATGGCAGGATGTACCGTGAAGTCTATTAGGGCAAAATCACACACCGCCTCTCAGCTGTCAGAGACGTTTGATTAAACTTCACGGTGGGAATGTGGTTTCAGCTGCAATTTTCACATGATACAATAATGAATACAGCCCAGCTAAGGTAAGAGAGGAGGAGGGGAAATTGGAGGAATTGGTCTGAAATTGTAAAGGCGCTTCAAAGGCAAATGAGAGGTACTCAAATGTTTCATTGAACAGACTTCAACCTGTGACCTTACTCTTACTAGACGGTTTCTCACTAACCAGGAGGTCACCCTTTCACGCTTTTAAGCTGCAAAATATTAATGTAGCGGTGTCACATCATATAAAGGGCGGCAGATGTTGTTGAGCGGTTGAACATTTTGAACGGAAACGATATGTAAATAATATGTCCAAATAAGTGCAGTTCATTTTAAAAATGTTGATAAAGCACAAACCCCAAAGAACTAAAATCTCAACGAAAAACCTAACAGCTAAAACCTTAAAGCCTCACAGTCATATCATGCACTACTTATATAGACCAGTTAGTGGGAAGTACCATCTTCTAAGGTTGCCAGGGGGTGAGCCAGACCGATGCAAAGGTTTTAATAAAAACACAATAACAAACAAACCAATAACTTATTAAGTAATGGAATTTAAGATTTCCATTACCACTGACAGTAACAATACCAGTGAAGTCACTCATCGCTAAGGGGGCTTGACAAGCCACCTCTGTTTTTACTGTTTCTGACAGAGCAGATCATCTGCACCAACATCACAAACAGAACATCACTGAAAAAAATAAGAAATCAACACAACTTAAACAAGACTGTATTCTGTTATTTGTAAAATGTATTTATTTATAAGCTTAGTGTTTAACTAAAACACTTGACTGAGATAATTATTTAACACAAAAAAAATCTGCTAATGTTGGGAAACAGTGGTCTGGAGAAAAAATTAAAATCAGGCTTTAATCTTAAAATATAAATACATTAAAAATCACGTGTGCTCTTGACCTTAAATGAGTTCACCCTGTGGGATTAGATCATTTTGTCCATTTCCTATGAAAGTTGAACACTTTGTTAAACTTCAGTTGCAGTGTTGCTGAATACAAATAGAGAATCGTTCCTTGAGGATTCAAATCAAGTCGATATTTCTAGCAAATGTTTTTTTCAGAATCCGACAACTAAAGATGTTCGTAATGCATGAATGTAAGAATACTGCGAATCACTGCAACACCTAGACACACCACGCTTTTCACCCGCAGTCCCTGACAGAGAGCATCAGATTTGCCACTCTGTCTCGCTCCCTCCGCTCGTCTAATGTCATGCAAAGAGCAACACTTCACAGACAGAGCAAAGCCAAAATAGATGGCTTACTTGTGACTCATTATTACAAAAAGGCTTGGGGCATTTCAAGGCTTCCGCGTATTCCACACAATGCAAGTTTTGGGGAATTAGTCATATGCTTATAAAACGGGCTCAAACGCCATTCAGCGCGGCGTCGCCTTTTGTGTGGCATTACAGTGTGTAATCAAGCGCCACACTTTCCAGGGCAATCACGTCCTTTATCACAGAGGAACTGTCGCCAGCCACCTACAGAGTGGGAGGATAAGCCCTGTGGGTAACAGAGTGTGGTGGGTGCTTGATTGGGTATGGTGAGTGAGAAGTTTTGCTCGCGTCTCACACCACTCACCCCCACCCACCCACCCACCCCTCCTTCACACCAACAAGTCATAGCTGAAGACGGCAGTCACCCCCACAAGAAATGAGATGCACTTTCACGCCGCTTACTTTCAATTTACTTATTTATTTGTTGCTTTTGCAGAGCGCCAGTGCAGGCGGTACTAAAGGGGCCGATTAACACACATACATGCGCGCAAAATTTCAGTTTTTTGTTTTTGCTCATCTAACGCTCTCATTTTCAGTGTGCGAGGGAGGCACGCACTGCCTGAGGTAATTAGGGGTGACACGATGTTTATGTAACCTCCAAGCCTCACAAACCAGATGCAATTATGGGCTCCTGGTCCCTGTGACCCCAGCCCTGTAGCGTAGCACCGCAAAACTGCAATTCTGTGTCCCAGGGGTGCGCCTGGTTTTGCAGGGTGATGGGGGGGAAGGTGGGAGGGCGGAGTGGGGGCAAGCAAGAGTTGAGTTCTTTTCACAGCTCCCTCTGACGGGAGCTCTTGCTGCCTAATCCAAAGTGACGGGCACTTCAGTGGAGAGGGCGCAGAGCCCCCCAATTTCCGCCAGGACCCCACGGCAGGGGAAGCAGAGAAGCCAAGGGTTGGGGTGGCAGACTTATTGTGGCCCAGTGAGAAAGAGTGGGGCAGGGGCCTCATTACAACGCTTAACTGCACTCACAGGCCCTCATTAACCCACCACACCAGTGACTCAAATCAAAACAGACAATAAAAAGAGGTCGCCGTTTGAATAAAAGCCCCCATTTTCGTGTGACTTGGAGTTTCAGCATTGTAACTGAGTACTTTATGGAGCTTTTACACAAATAGATTTCTGTAAACACTGAAATTTCCAACAATGGGTCAATTTAAGTGTAGAAATCTCCTCTTAAACATGCTCATCCAACTTCTATTTGCTTCCTATTTAACTGCTTCCATGTAGGCATCTGGACATCTGGGAATTCCAGAGGAAAGTAATGAGAGAGCGAGAGTGTAGTTAAACAAAACCCAAGATGTCCGCTGTAATAAAAACTCAGTAACAGCTCAGTAAGTGCTTTAGGTAGCCCAATCATAGAAGCCTGCCCTCTGTGCAGGGGACAGATGATGAGGGATGACAGGCACTTACGTTATGTTGCCAATGGGATGCAAAGCCAGTGCAAAGATAAAAACCCAGCCTGTCCCCCCCCCCCTCCCATCCGCTCATCCGCACTTGGGGGAGAAAAGCTTGGCACGCCAAATGATGCATTTCATAGAGACAATTAAAGAGCAAATCAATGCTGCTGCCTCTGTGAAATAATTAGAGATGCGGCCGACTTCGACCACAACCGCACAGTGGAAAGTATGCAAAGCTCTAATGGTAGCAGAAAAGAGATTGAAGGAGATTTTGAGGAATATTTCTAGAAGATCCCACAGATTAAAAAGTTAGCCCAGTCACAAGGGGAACCTGCTTTTCATTAGGCCTCAGAACATGCTGAAACACTGGTCTCTTTGAAGTCGTGTTTTACTTTACAAGGTAGCTCGTACATTGTGTGTGTGTATACTACGCTTATATACGCTATGTCTTTTAATCTTTTTAATCTAACACTACAATCAAGTGGGTTGAGAATAGAGGTGTAATCACTGAACAGTAGATGAAGTGGAGAGACAGCGGCTAGCTCGCTCTCAGCGTCGCAGTCTGAAAAACGTGGTGATGAGGTCACAGTGTAAAGACCAGCAGGCCATCACATTCTGTCTGTCACATCATCAGCGGCACTCTCCTTCCCATTTCAGAGCCCTTAATCTGCATACATCACCATGCGGGAGAGGAGAGAAGCTGACTTAGTGGAGGTCCATGCACTGTGCATTATGTGCTTGTAGAGGAATGAGTGTGATGAAGAGGTACTGCGCGGGGCATAAGCAACAAAGGAGCGGCACAGAAATGGAAACGTGGAAAAAAGAAAAGAGAAGAGAAGAGGAAACCACATGGGGAATATAAAGTGTAGAAAAAGACAGATGGGCCCACTTACCAGCCTGGTTAGTGGTAATGTTGACTGAGGCGTACTGAGGGGAGTAGGGGCTCTGATCTGACACCCCGTTGACAGCCTGCACCTCAAACGTGTACTGCGTGTGGGCCAACAGGTCACTGATGTAAACCCGGGGCTCTGTCAGGCCCAGCTGACGGGGCAGGAACTGAACATTGTCCCCGCAGCGGGTGCAGCCTCCCCGGCCCCCGCCGCAGCTCTTGCAGATGATGTTGAAGACCACGTCCTCTCGGCCGCCCGAATCCCGGGGAGGCATCCACTCCAGCATCACGGAGGTTTCATTCACGCTGGAGATTACAGTCTGTGGAGCTGAAGGGACGGCTGGAAAATACAAGAGATTAACACTCGAGTGATCAAACCCACAAATACTTTGGGAAGCGTGCTCTTCAGATCAAACTGTTGTAAATTGGTGCAAACTGGAGATGCATATTTTTGCATTCAATTTCACCCTGCTGAATCAAATATTAATGGTGAGTACTGGAAAACAAAACTTTGGTAAAAACATAAACACAAATGAAAAGGAATAAAAGAAAGAGAGAAACTGGTTTTACAAAATATTCTCATAATCTGCTCCTGCAAAAATGGGCATGGCCTTTATTCATAGATGTGTCTTGAAACAAGAGAAAAAAGTTTGGTTCCAGGCCTCACAGTTTATGGGTTTGGAGACAAAAATAAAAAAGTGTCATAAAATGGCCATTTGATGGCACCACTGGATCCGGATCTGAAACAAAATCAGCTCATTTGTTCCCACATTCAGAGCCTGACTTTCCATCAAATTACACTGAAGTTTTCAAACCTACATGAACTGATTTTTTTCCGTCTTGGGGAAACTGGAAACAAATAAACTGGTATAATATAGCTTTATACATTTAAATGTTGACCGTGTTAGCAAACAGTTACCTATTTACACGTCCAGGAGATACAGAGCAACATTAGAATTTATTTGGAGTCGTGTTTCTGGCCACCTGGTGAATCCAAGTCTCACATTCACTCTCCTCACTCTCCTGTGTCTACCCGCTAAGGTGCCGGGCAGGTGTCATACAGTGGGTTTACCACAGTTTTACACTGGAAAATAGCTGCCTGCTGTTGTGGGAATAGAAACTGATGAGAGTGGTGAGAGTGAACCAAAACGTGATCTATTGATGATAGAAAAATCTTGACTAAAGTCACTTAAAGATATCCTGAAGACTGGACAAAAATGATTTAAAACAGTGTTAAAGGGTAACAGTCAGCTGGAAATTGGATAATGTAAATTCCATTTTTTTTTGTTTGTTTTACTTGGAAGTTGCTGCTAAAAACAAAACAAATCTATTATCACAACACACACATACAGTGTTTACAAAAATACAATAAAAATAGCTGTCACTCCCGTTAACCACAACGTGATGGAGACTCTACTTTTGCATCAGCTACATTCCAAAGCATTGTTCTAATTTTATGATGGGAGCTGCGTTGTGTACGCGATGGCGTAGAGGGCATAATTACCATGCCACTTAAATAACCCCGACACGGAGCGAGAGAAAATCTGCAAACTCGTGAACGTACTACTGTATTGCCTCTTTGAGGTCTGAGCTGACTGCGCTCCAGGCCGGCTGCGTCTCTTCCCCCGGGATGCCCATTTACATTCTCCCATTTTCCATGCTGGTGTCCACTTTGTCAAGTGTTTTCTTAACATCTATTCTCGACGATTTTCTCATGGAGCATCGTATAGAGTTACTGCAGCAGAGAGAGAAACCTACTGTTTCTCCCGTTGAGACATTCTTAGCAGCCACGCATTACGGGGTGGAAACTTTCCACATGCTGCTACATGTTGAGTGACGGGCCAAACAAACAAACAATGAGAACTGTTTATCTTCTACAGCCATGTGCACCTAATTATGGAAGACGTACCCTCCAGGACTAATGAGATAAACAATTCCACTCCGCCCACAACATCCTAAATCTGAATCGATCACTTCTTATTTAACCTCCTTTTAATTGGCAGCAATTAACAGATCTCCGGCTCTGGAAGGGAGCCCATTGGAGTGCCCTTCTTGGTGTCTCTCGTACATGGAAACGTAACTCCTCCTTAGCATCTCCTTCCTGGGGAGGCGGACTAATATCCCCCCCATTAGCTGGCGGGCCGCTCTGATGGGCCGGGCCCTGCTGCGCTTAATACGGGTGACGTGACGCTGCTGCTTTCTCATTCACAACAGCTGCTCGACTCCCAGAGCCAGGCTTATGCAAATCTCCTTTGTTGGAGACCATCAAATCTTTTCCCTCCTCTCTTCCTTTCAACAGGCAGAGAGGGAGAGTGAGGAAAAAACACTACCGAATCGTTGAAAGGGGCCTTCTTTTTTTTCTCGCTCGCCCCCGTTTTGTTTTAGTTAGACCACACTCTAGGCGCTGATTCTCCGTCTTTCTCACATGCACACAACCCCTCTCCGTCTCTCTCTAATTCCCTCTCCTTCTTCATTCCTTTCTACGAGCCTCTCCCTCACGCTTTGCCCCTTCCTCGCTCGCTTTTACTTTGGTCTATCCTTTCCGTCTCTCTCTCTCTCTCTCTCTCTCTCTCTCTCTCAACCTTGGTGTCAGCCTCAAATTCAAATTCAAATTCAAACAGCTTCATTGGCATGACAAGAGAGAGTCTCGCCTGGGCTCATTCTCCGTGCCTGCCCCTTCACAAAGCTACGCGCCCTGGCCCAGTAACCTCTGGTCTGGCTTGGAGTACGGGGCTGTGTGATGTTGAGGAGGGGCGGCCGAGCCTTGTGCGCCGGGTCAGATCTGTGGACAGCCACACTATGGGCATGTCAGCGTCGCATTGGTGTGAGGGACAGCTCTGACAGGGTTTCTCTGTTTGGAGTTACACAGCCGACCACTGTCCTTTGATCCCGGAGGCTCTTCTGCTTGCGGACGCGAAATGTGTATAAATGTGAGTTCATATCTGAAATCAAACACTTGTCAAAGTTCGCGTATGACAACCTCGGCACCATACGTACTTGTGCACGGCATCTGGAGAGGATCTGAGTCGGTGCGGTAGTATCCGTTGCGGCAGACGCAGTTAATGGCGCCTTCGCTGGTGGTGCGGCTGTTGATGGGACACTGCATGCAGGGCTCGTCTCCCTGAGTCGGCTTGAAGAAGCCCGATGGGCAGGCTGAAAGACAGAGAAGGACACGTGTGAGAAGTTGGACAAATGCAAAAGAGCATGTGAATATCAATGACTTTCTTTGTATAAAATCATGTCACAGTATAACAGCTGCAGGACAATGAGGAGTAAATAATGAGGATGTAAAGGCAACCATTATTTCATTGGCTAATCAGTTCATCATTTAGTTCATATAATGTCTGCAGCCGAAGGTGACGTCTCTAAATGTTTTTTTTTTTTTTATAGCAACAATTTAAAACCCAGAGATGATGAATTTATAAAAAGGACATTTTCTGATTGAATTTCTGCCAATCCACTAGTAAATGAGCTGTTTATGTCTAATCGTTTCAACATTAAAAGTGTGTTGACCATACAATAGGCGGCAGGTTAGTGGTCTGTATTAGAATAAGAAAAACAAGAAAATAAAAGAGAAAAAGAGAAAGAAATGTAAAGTTTGAGATTCTTTTCATTATTTCATATTTCTTCAATATTTTAAGAACTTTACTTCAAGCTCCATTTATTTTTTGTCCTCTGCCTCCTTTGTCTGAACCGTGTGCCAGTTCACGACACCACCAAGTGACCAGGATTCAAAACAACCAAAGAAACACAGACCACGGGTCAAACATGTAAATATCAGCATAAACCCTGACGTATAAATACACCTCTGAAAGCTTGCATGTGAGGCAACGATCTGCAAGATATGGCAACATGGAAACATGTTGTAAGTTTGCTCTGAATTATTCACCGCGCTCCAGTTGCCTGAGAAATCTCTGAAGTGCCCTGCTTTCTGTTAAGAGCCCTTTCAAGGGCCTCTCTGTGGAAACCTGGGAGGAAAGTTGTGTTCATGATAGAGACGAAGATGAGCTCACACACCGCAGCTGCCATTAAAATCTGTATTTGTGTATCCGCCTGCATATGGGGTGAATCTATTTGTGCGTTGCCATAAGCATCCATCATTGCAGCGATAAACAAACTAGCATAGCCGTCTGTAAAATCCCCTTATCCTCTCCTGAGTCACATTCTGCTCAAACCTTCAGTGCGAAAAAAAATAACCTCTCTGCTTTTTTTTCCAGCGTTTGCACCTGTACCGTGGCAAGAGCTTTTTTTATATCTCGGGCCAAACCAGCTACAGTTTTGCTTCAGGTAATCCAGCTCCCAGTATACACAGGTGTTGAGACAGAGGTGTTGGAAGTGCAGTAAGATGAAAAATTCACACACGGGAAGAACTGCATATCTGATGTTCAAAAACCCCTCAGGTCTGTCAGTGCGGCTGTTTTTATTTAGCAACAGTAGAAGAAGCCGATGAAAGACAATATAGTGCAGTTTTTTATCAAGTTATGGTCCCTTTCTTAAAATATTTCTGTTATTTTTTTAGCTAGAAGTGGTAGGTTTCTATGAATATTTTCTTTTAAATCCACTATCAAAGCAGATTTTTTGCTTGCAATGTTTAAAACAATTTGTCTCAAGCATAATAGGAACAGTTTTTTTTCCCCCATTTTCTGTATGTTTAAGAAAAAAAACATACTGCAACATGACTGCAGTTTTCTACATTGTAGAGTAATAAAAATACAGCCACTATTTCATTCTGTGGCCATACTGTAATGGCAATTACAGCTCGACTGTAGCATCTGGAATACGGAAACATCTGCAGCTGCAACTTCCATTTGGAGGACTTCAAATCGCAAAAGAAGAATTAGTCCGCTTCCAATCCCGATGTTTATATTAGACAGACACATAGCTGTACTCAGGGACCCTACAGGCCAGCGATTAATGCTCTTTTTCCCCCTTGTAACTCAAAGTACATTACTCAGCGCCATCGCTCTCTAAATCTGCCCATTATGGTGATTAAAAAAAATTACACATGCAGACATTTTAAAACTGAAAGCAATTGACAGATGTCTTTAATGTACTGTAAAATGTGCATTCAAAATAATACAACTTTTAATATCTATGACTCAAACTGAAAGAAGGGCAGGATGTAATGATGTCATATTTGCTGATTTTAATGATCATCCTGAACGTTGAAACCAAACAAAATTGCCTGAGAGTGGGCACCAGCTTCACCGGTACAGTTTGTTTAAAAGAGAAGCTGTTTTCACTAAAGTCACATTATGTCGAGCATCTCTGACTTCACGCGTTTTTGTTATATTATCACAAATGTCAGTGGCTGAACGAATTATTCCAAAATGAAACTGAAGCAATCTTAAAGATCTCTTCACTTGGTATTAGCTTTGACATGTTTTTCTTGTGCCATGATTGATGGGGGAAAAGGTTTCGGGTACAGAGACGAAACATGAGGCCTGGACATTCACACTGCCAGTCAACGGGGTCTGTGAATGAGGCCCAGGCAACAGCTACATGGGGAATTGAGGATTGAACCTCAAGCAGCACAGTGAGGTCTATGGGAGCGCGGCGCTCAGAGGAGCAACACCAAAGGAAACAGCATAAAGAGGTAGTGAAGGGGGGAAGGAGAGAGGAGAAGTGCAAAGATGGGAACAAAGAGAGGAGAGGGGAAAGGTGGGTAAGGGCTGAGTTTTTTTTTTTTTTTTCAGCCGAGGAATTCGGAGCGTTACTGTGCCCGGAGTGAATGTATGTGCTGCAACAGTATGAGGACAATAACAATAAGAACAATGACTTTAAAATCTGCATGGGGAGAAAAATGAAAGGACACAATTGATACTTATAAAGCCCCGCGATGCCTTCGCCGCCACGGTGGCTGCATTCAAATATTCTGTGGTGGCTGCTGGACGGCAAACATTTTTCCCACCATGCACCAAAGATCAGACAGATAAAAAAATATGTATCTTTCAATATTCAACCCATACGTTAAGGTCAAAGTTTTAGGATTATTTACCCAGCTGCTTGCCACATTTGGACACAGTTGGACAACTTTAACTATGCCTTGTTAAAAATTTCCATTATGCGTTTATAAAAATTCTTAAAAATTCCTATAACAGTATAAATGGTCAATTCCAACCAATATCTTTCCATTGTTGTGTTGTCACTTGTGTTTTATCGGCGGTTATTTCAGATTTTTATTTCTGCTCTGTTATTTTTGCTTTTGTTTCACTTTACTGTGAACTTTATACAAATGCATGTTAAAGCAAATTAAAAAAGATGCACAAAATGTCTTTTAAAAAACAAGAAAAACATGTTAATTTTCACTTTTATACATTTATTCAACAACTCTTCATGTAATCTCAGTTGCCTAATTGACATCTCTCCTAGAATATTAATCTCAGTGGTGTGTAGGTGGGTTTTTTTTGTCCAACATGTACCAGATAAGTTGGCCTCGCAGTATCAAGAGTACTTATTTGGCATTTGCTGCATTACCGTCTGTGGCAAAGCCTTTTCTCCTCTGTTACCTCTGAAAGTTAAAAACAAGCCAAAAACAAGCACAAAAAAAAGCATTCGTGAAAACCATTCTATCCAGTTCACGAGGACACAGTATTATATGTCTTGGCATGCCTCTATGCCTTGCCACGGTCATTATTTTGGGGAAATATTTGGGGAATTTCCAGTTTATACCCAGATGACAGATTTTAAGAGTTGCAAAGTTGTCTGGTGTCAGATGTAGAGGAGCAGAGACGTGGAGAGCAGTGATTAAAAAACAGATCAGAGCTTTAATTCCCTACCTCCCTGCCTGCCCAGACTGCTGCTGCTGAGCTGTTTGATCACCATCCTGGCAGTCTTGCTCAACAAGCGAGAGCTAAAGGCTGTTTTTTTGGATGTTTCCCCTAACTTCAGAGTTCCTTCTGGCAAGACGAGTTAATTAGCGCAAGAATATTCATTGACAACAGCTCCTCTGTTGTTCCCACTTCCTATACTCCAAAAAAAAAAAAAAAAAAACACACACCGCTATTAATATCGTTAATATCATCAAGCACGCATGCCATGTTCTCTGCCGTCAGATCTCTGGGGACTGCGAACGTGGATTTGGGAACTGGGACGAACGATGAAACGTGGCAATAAGTCAAGAACAAAGGCCACGCAGAAAAGCTCTAAGAGAATTTATAAACACTTCAGACTCAGTTCGGTGGTATCCGTGTCAAAAAGTCCAGATCACCTCAAATTGGTTCCAGAGACACTGCAGGCGTGTTCACTCTCAAATCCCGTATTTGAAAAACAAATGAAGACATCTGCCGACAGGGTGAGATAGTTCTCTGTTTCCAGTGATGTTTGGTCGTTTAAAAAAAAAAAAAAACAGCACTACATGACTTTAATCTAACGCTGAGTCTTAAAACTCAATCTGAATAATACCCCCCCACACCCCACACACACACACACATTCCAAACCCCCAGCGGCCTGTGTCTGTCTGTGTTAATGACTTTTAATAACATATAGTGACATAAAGGCTTTAATTAGGGGTTTTCGCTCGACTCCCTGAATAAAAATAGTTCTCCGAGTGCTGCGAGAGGTAAGTCTCTGTGCCAGGGTGCTAGTCGGTTTTTTACAGCAGGTAATTTGCTGGTTGTTTCAAAGGTTTCCTGAATATTACAGCCTCAGAGATTTACAGCACATCGAGAGGACGAGACCTGCAGCTAAAAACCATCTGAATCCTGCAAAGTGTGCACACCCAGCGTGCGACCATTTTATGTGTGTGAGAGAGGAAGGAGACACACACACACACAAAGAGAGAGAAAGAGAGAGAGAGAGACAGACACAAGCAGACAGACAGAGAGAAAGGAGGGGAGTGTTGTTTTCAGCGGCGATGCCGACGTGACCAGTTATACTGGAAACGCTCCCTGTGATCCTGGCTCCTCTGACCAAATCAACACACACAGCACAGAGAGAGAAGCCAAACAAAGACTGGGCATTTGACATTTCCATCATGGCCTTCTGGTCAGTGCCATACGCTGAACGATCCCACCCAGACAATCAGCTGGCTGATACCAGGTAATCCAGGCTGAGGCCACACCTATTGACGAAAAGAGGAAAAAAAAAATACCCCAACACCCATCCAGTTTCTTTCACCCACCATCTCTCATCTACACCACCCGACAGAGGGGCTCTTTGTCCGGCAGTCTGGGGCATCACAGCAACAAGAGCACACCCCTCCAGCCCCCTGTTCCCCCTTTTCAGGAATCGAATCCACCCTCCCCCCTGAAAAAACTGCTTTATTTAATGAACACACCATTAAAGAGGAGACAAGGGAGACAAAGACAAGCAAGGTGTGTGTCTGTGTGTGATTGTGTGTGTGTGTTTGTGTGTGTGTGTGGTGTTCAGAGTGTGAAAGAGAAAAGGCTGGAGGGTAAAAAAAAAAAAAAAAAAAAAAAATCAGAGGTGGTAGGTTTTGTGAGCACAGCAGGAAAAAGTGCTGAAAGCGGTGAAAATGGCCAGCGTCAGAGGGATTGTGTGTGTGTGTGTGTGTGTGTGCGTGTGTGCGTGTGTGTGTGTGTGTGTGGATGCCGGGTATTTCCCAGTGTTCCATTGTGACCAAAGAGGCCGCTACAGTGAGCAACATGCAAGTTTGAGCCTCTGTTTGCTTTGGTGCCGCCTGTAAAAACTATTTATGTAAATGACTGCAGGGACAGATCAGAGGGCTACAGTAAAGAGATGTGTGTCTTTTTACAAGGCAAACCACTGTTCCTTGGAGGAGAAAATTAGATTAAGACAACCTGTTTGCTCTTTGCAGCTGCTTTCTCATTACTTCTTACGTCCTATGACAGCAACTACAGAGCGTCGGCCTTTGCGCCGGTCACGTCTAAGTAGAGTGTAACCTTGTGAAACGACAGTCATGGCCACTGATTAACCGGAGGAGAGCAGCCTCGAGTTGTGTGTCTGTTCCCGGGAGTGAGGACAAGTCGGCCTGCCCCCCCTCCAAATTCAACCCCCACCCTCGGCCTCAGCACTTCCATAGGGAACACTGGCTAGCACTGTTTGCAACACAGGGTCTCCGCAATTCAATTAGGAACACAGTCCTCCTCGCCGTCTAATTCAATCAGGCTTGTGTGAAAGCTATTAGACAACTGGCATTCGCTTCACCCCACACACACACTGGCACACAAATGAGATATTCATTTCTCCCTCTGGGTTTCCATGTCTGGTGCAATTAACAGGTCTGGGACTCTGCGTGGCGCCTCGCACCGTAAGCCAGGACAGTGCCAGCGAGCGAGGGTGACCACCGGTGACCTACGAGGTGTAAATCAGGCTACTCTCAAACTCAAGGAGAGCACGGGGTCGTTTAAATGGGTTTATTTTCGAAGAAACGCCCGTGTGATGTTCAACAAGTACAAACTTTGAGAAGCAAGGGGCAGGAACCTGGCATTACCAAATCACTACAAATAACAGAAAAAGACAGCACGCAGGCACTTTCATGGGCTTACCCAATGAAAGAAAAAAAAAACCCTAACAGCCAGTTACTTTAATGATTAGGTGCCACTTTTAACTCCATTAACTTCAGTAGTAAATCCCACCCTTCAAGCTACGGAAAACTCTAAGCGACTCCGAGACCCACCCAGAAGTCGGCTTTTTGCGCTTTGAACACATGTTTACCAAACTAGACATCTTTTATACAAGCATTCATGCAAACTTGTGAGTCACTGTGTGAATGTGTGTTTGTGTAAAGCGAGGGACTTGTGTGTCACAGGCTATGGGAGGACAGGGTGGATGATTGGGAACTGACTTTTCCCTCTGTGTCCCTCAGCATTTCGCTCTAAACTGCATCTCTTCTGCAGTTGTCACAGCGCTCACATCCCCAATCCCACCACCCCCCTCAACCCTCCACCACCACCCTAGCAGGCTCCTCTGAGACAGATTAGGAGCCAAAGTGAGCAGCAGATTAGCTGGAAATGTGGGACACCTGGGAAATGAGCTCTGAGGGCGCAAGCTCTGAGGGAGGGCTCAGGCTCAAAGCACACACATACATATAAACAAGATATGCACTGTGCACACCCGCAGGAAACTCAAAAACACACAGGACGTTGCAGCACACACGTCAAACACACAAACACGGGGCTCATTTAATTCTTCTTCTGATACATATACATCAACACATAAATAAGCATACACCATAAAGAGGAAAGCTGCATATAAACCCTGTCTGGCCACTGCCCAGAGGACAATTTCAGCTCATGCGTCTGAGGCTTAACCTCATATATGTGACACATATACAAGGCTCACCATCACAAGGTTTGGTATTTACAAGGACAAAAAGAAGCGTGGAGCACTGCTCAGAATGTCAGCGGCAGCTAAAAATACTCTGTAAGGGAAATATTAGTCATGTAACAACTGGTGTAAATTAATTTCCCACTAACTGACCCTATTTCTCATTATCTCCTTTGCATTCGCCATAAATAACACCAGTGAGCAACATGGCAGAGATGGACTGTGAAATCTGTGCATGCACAGATTTTCCAGTTTTTCAACTTTGCATTAATTCAAACAGAATTATACTATTATTAATCATAAAAACTCATAAATATTACAATTACTTGTAGCTCTAAATAGAAACATACGAAAGGAAAAAATTGTGGCCCATTTTGGCTAAATATTGCACACACATACACATACACATGTGCAACTAAGGCAACTGGTAATTTATTCTGTAATCAATATATCTGACTTATTTTTGGCCAATCTATTAATCACTTGTCTTTACAGTTTCCAAAAGCTCAACAGTATGTCTTCAAACATGCATGTTCTATCTGACCATCAACCCACAACCCAACGATATTCGATTTACAATGATTTAAAACAGAGAAAAGCAACAAATCATCACAAATGATACACTGGAGAAAGTGCACACTGAACATGTTTTCGCTTCATGAATACTTTAAATGATTAATAATATCTATTAATGTGTTTAAAGATCAAGTAATCAGTGAATCTCTTCAGTCATGTATCAGCACTCTGGTGTGTTACAGTACACATAAACGCAGCGCACCACCTCACTCGGGCTGTCTGGAGATAGTGCGTCATTCCCATGTGGCAAACGTTAGTTTTCTTGATTCAAACAACGCTGGCAGAGTGGCCCTCTGTTCAAGACCACAATGCTCTCATGATGATCATCAGGTCATAAATACCAAAGGGAAAAAAAAATCAGTGAAAACTATCTTAACCACAGTATTTCCATACTGTCTGATAACTACCATCTGTCAATAGTGGAGGAAACAGAGATGAAAGAGGAGTATCATTGGAGCCGTGCATGCAGCACAGTAATAATGTCTGGAATTTTCACTGCGCTCCCTTTTTTTTTTCTTCTTTTCCCACTTTTTTTCAGCAGAGGGGAAAAAAGAGGCAAATGTGGAATGGTGAAATTATAGGCATCTGAGCCAACACATATATGCACAGGGCAGGAATATGAAGAAGGCTAGGGGGGTGGGCGGTTGTGGGGAATAAAGCGGAAAGGGTCATTTCATGCAGGCAGATCACTTGACAGCTTGCTCTCCAGAGGATGTAGGGGTCCAATCAGGTTGCCGGTGGACCCCTCCGGTACACTGGGCTGCAGATGGCAGGGGTGTGGCAGGAGGCCGGCCCCTTTGTCGGCATTAATCTCCATTTAAGATGGCTTGTCAAGCTTCAGGATCCACATCATATTGGAACTTGGTACACTGTATTCCATTATTTGCAATGACAGATCATTACCAGGGCTGGGAGAAATGTCACTTAATGCAGATAATGGTATATAATATGAAATCATGGCATGGTCCTCCGTAAATTGGCCACCAAATGAGCCCCTGTGCACTGAAAGGGTAATTAATTCAGTCAAATTCTGCGGCTGCCTGCACAAGGATGGAAATTAGCAGATGTACGCATGGTGTTCAGTGGTTACAAAATAGTCTAATTCAAATTAATTCAGCTCAATTATTTTGTGTAGCGTTCAGGAATTATTTGCTTTGGGGCACTAATTTCAGATGGCTTGGTTGAACCTTATCGCATCGCATGTTCTGTTTTAAAATCTTAACTCTGTTTCCATCACGACAGCCTCAGCTTCTCCTTAACCTCCCACCAGCAGCCCGGTGTGTGTCCTCTGTCTTTGCAGGAGTTCGTACTGTTGCATAAAGTTCTTCCTCCCCAAACAAAGGCAGTCTGGCCTTATTTAACGTTGCATGCGAGCTGAAACCAGAGACACTGAGCTCTTGCTGTCATGTGACTCCAAACGTCAAGCTATTGTGCTTGTACGGCTACGGAGCTCCTTGTGGTGGGAACGGGAGGAAAAAATCACAAAACAAAACAAAACAAAAAACACCTGTCTTTTCATGTATGGCATTGCCCGAAGAGGCGTATACTGTTTAGAAATTGCAACAGACAGGAAAGGAGGAGACTTGATCAGTGGTCAGAGCGTTAAGCTGTCATTGTTGCAGTAAACAAAAGAATGTGGGCAGCCTCCATCCGCCCTCATGGGGACAGATCACCTGCTGCACCACGGGATGCAGTGAACAGCACAACATCCCCAGAAACACCCACCCACCTACAGTAAGATTGTACAGTGGGTGCAGTGATGAGTCCCCCCCTCACCCTCCCCCAAGAAACATCCTACTTCACCCCCACGTACAGCCGATCACACACACTCCACAGCGCTCACACTCTACCCCACAGCGCTCTGAGCCTATGATTCATATTATTTTCGAGACGTTTGCAGGGAGGGCTCTGTTTGCAGTACTTGCTCTTTTAGACACAGATCAATGTGTCTGAAGTCTTTATGAGTTTTGACTGGGGCTGTCACTGCCTCGGCCTCCCAAACCCCCGAATGCGCCCTTTTCTCAAGGACAGCCAGTTGCTAGGGGCAACAGGAGCCATTGCCATGTAAGGCAGCTTCCCCACTCCGTTCCGCAGGCTGCACCCGGACCTCAGAGCCCTGATCGCAGCCTCAGACTGCTGATGACAGTGGGTCTGGGTGGACGAAGCAGGGTGGAGTGGAGGTGGAGGATAAGGTAGAGGAATAAAGCTTGACGAATGGGGGATAAATAACCCCGGCGACCCGCTGTAGACAAACAGTGGACTGCTCGAGCATTCACATAATTGTCTTGGCAGAGATAAGAAGCAATACAGGATGAATTACGCTGTCCAGTCCGTGAAATAAACAACCCGTTAAAGTTGCCTCACTGTTTTGGAGCTTGCCGGAATTCATAAAATATCATCAGCTTCATGCTGATTTCAATCTTCCCTATCTGGTTCAACAGCCTGCATTTTCTGCTCGACACAACAGCTCCAGTATCGCGGCATCCGGGCCACAGGTGAGGGGCGAGCAGGGAGAGGGGTGGCGGTGGTGTTGGTGGGGGGGCCTCTGTGCCTGGAGGCAGATGTAGGAAATAGCTGACAGAGGCAATCACTAGTCTGTATGTGTGTCTGTGTTTGTAAAGGACAGCACAGGGAGCAAAAGAGAGCAAGACAGAGTGAGAGAGAAAGAGAGGAGAGCGGGAGACGGAGGGGGGACTTCACCAGAATCCAAACAAAGGCGGCGAGCGGCAGCTCCGAGCGCAGTGACAGAGGCTCCCTAAGGTGCAGTCTAGCTGATGGACAGGTGGCATAAAGGGGCTGCGTGTTGTCCAGTCAGTTGGGACAAGGGGGGGTGTCACAGGAAAAGAGGGGTGGGAGGGGAGCAAGGAAGGGAGAAGGGGGGGGGGGTTGCAAGGAGCAGCTGGTGCTGAATCCTGTCACTGTCCCTGTGTATCCCCCCAATGCACATATACAAACACACAAAACACACACACACACACCTCAAACAATGCACAAAAGATAAACAGTGCCCTGAGCTGGACTGTGAGTATCAGGTTCGTAGGCTGGATTTGGTATCTCCAGCCATCTCTCCCTGGAGTGTATTTATTAAAGATTATATCAATTCTTCTGACCACAAGCATTTAATGAGGCAGCAGGGAGTCTGAGTGAATCCTATTATCCATCTGATCTACAAGAGGGGAAAAAAAACAACAGCTGTAATACGCTTATTTTGCACGCATGCATGCATCCAAGAAACACACACACATGCTTGGGAGCGTGCACGCACACGCTTAACTCAAGAATCACATTACTTAAGTGTAAAACAACAAGTGAACCATTTCTCAGCAACTGGTTTTATTGTGTAATGTTCTCTCAATTGCCATAAAGTAACAGAACACATGTTAATATGTTCTCCTCACCTCCTTTTTTGTGAACAAAAAACATTAAATAGCACTTTCATAAATTGTCCCACAATTCTTTTTGAGAAAACGTGTGCGGAATAAATCTAGGTGAAAGTGTGCCACTCAGGTTGTGGTTGTGGTTGTGGTAAATTCTCTGATCACATGACCTGAATCAGACCTCCTTGGCAAATGGATAATAAAACTTATTCAAGCAACGGCATGCCACTGGAAACTTAAACCACCAAAACAGGATTTCACCTTCATCAGGACTCAAACATTCAACCTGAAGGTTTGAAAACCACACAAATGCACACACACACACACACACCCAAAACCTCTTCTCTGCACCATTACACCTGCGCCTGAAAAGGCTGGCATTGTTGGGAGGAGATTCATTTGAAGGCTTTAATGGCTGCTATTTAGAAGTGGAATACATTAAATAGCCCAATCATGGCTGCAGAGTGAGGTGGTGGCCCCAGCAAATTTATACTGAGTGAATAGATCGACTAATTAGCCTTTAAATATGTCATTGATTCATCTAAAACAAGGGATCCCTGAGCTATTCATCTGCCTGCTCTGCGTCTTCTCCTCCTCTATGACTACATCCTTAACCCTGATAAAGGAGGGGCTTGGCTGGCTGGTCTCCCTTCCATTTGTCCTAATCAATGGAGGCTGTTCAGCCCAGACCCAGGGGGTCAGTGAAATTAAGTACCCAGCTCACACAGAGAGGGATCGGGCCAATGCTGGGGCACGGGGGGAGATAGGCAAGCCCTCTGTTACCTTGGCAACTCTTCTGCTGCTGAGTTTTCCCCAGTATATTGCTTCGGTCAAACTCTTCTCCCCTTGTTAGGTTGGTTTGCACCAAAATGGCTGTTCTCTATGAATATTGCTTTGTGTGCAGTGCAGTTGTTTCTCACCATGAACGCCCCTTGCAAACAAATTCCAAGTATTGATTTAGACATGCATCACACTGACATGAGTAATAAATTATTCTCTACTGCTGAAGACATTTTATCGCCACAGAAAAGGTTTCAAATGTTGTCTGGAATTACAAAAAACTTTTCCCTGTCAGTTTCTATCTTGTGTTGTATTTCACGGAATAACAAAACTAAGAGGCAGGAGGGTGAATTTTACCATGTGGTGTTACTACTTTTCTAAAGATGTGCAAAATAAGTCATAATCACAAAAAAATAAGTGCAGAGGTGATCAAGAGAAGAAGTGTCAAGTGGAGGGTTACTAATGATGTTTCCTCATTTCCCCAAACAGTGTCTGCTCAGGGCAAAATGTCAGTGTGCGAAGAAGATACAGGAGAAAATCCCTAATTATCATAATTTCTTTTGGTTAACTCATATTTACTTACCTACAGTACAAAATTTTTATCTGTCAGATTCCTTTTTAGAATGAATTCGTTTCTGGTTTCTTCTTTGCATTGATCTCTTATCATTAGCTTCTCTGAGAGCCAATGCTTGGGAATGTCCCCTCATGCCGCACCAGGTCTTGCCCATCTGGACCTCAACAGCTGGGATTTGAGGGGGGAAGGAAGCAAGGGTTTCCTTTTCTGTATATTTTGGATTTTGGATAACTTTTCCCTCCCAGGCTTTCGAAAAGATTAACTTCAGCCTGTAAAGTTATTCCACGGTTTAAGCCTAAATGACTCGCTTCATGTAACAAACCCATTTGACAGTTTTAATTGTTTGCTCTGTCACACCCATGTTAATAGCTCAGTGGTTTTAATGAATAAATAGTATATTCAAAGCTGTTGTTTCATTCGCCGGCTTGTTCGGCTGGCTCATGTTCTGATGGATGGGGTTTTTAGATCCTTACTTAGTGCACGGTGGAGAGTCTCTGGTGAGGCCTGCGTGTCAGTCATTCTCGGTTTAACAGGATTGGTTGTATGACTAAAATTCACGAGTCATACATGTCACACACATACGCATATAACCTTAATGTAACCCACATAGCCGAAGGCACAGCTTTCCCCTCTGGCACGGCTCGGCACATTCCAGTTCCACATATCTGACATATCCATACAGGCCGGCACATATCATCTTTGACGTTAATGCTGAGGTGCTGAAAAGGTCATTGTAAAAATATAATGGTTGAGGAGATGCCTGTACCTTCTGTGGATAGCTACTGTGTTTACTCATAAGCTGACAGTCATGTGAGTCATCAAAACTATATCTGTTTTTGCCCCCAATAGACCAGCACTTTACACCAGTGGAGGGCGGACAGGAACCATTCAATGCATGTACTTTTATTTTTGTGGCCATGATGGGTGCCAAATGTTAGCATTACATAAGTTGAGGCATCTTGGAATGAGTGAGGGCCTACAAAAAGGAGACTTGCAGATTAGTCTTCGGTTCCTGGAGGCTGCAGGATTATGCCAGGGAAGCTAGTGGGGGTCATGTCAGTTGCACTCAGACTAAAATCCCTGTCCATAGCAGACCTGGATAAAGCGCCATGTGCAAAAAAATCTTTACACGTGTTTTAACCTGACTGTAATGCCAGACAGGTGTGTTTTTTCGAGAAAAAAGCCAGACAGCACGAAAGTAAATTTGCGGAACATGTGTGTCTTAATGCTTCGGGTTTCCTAAACCCCTGATCATCCCCTGCTCCAAACACATTAAAACAAATGGGGGAAAATTATGTGCAAAAACTATTTCAGCAGCCCTGGCACAGACTGAGAACGGAGGAGGGGCACAGACACAGTTAGTCTTGCTTCGCTGCATGGAAGTTTGATGAGTAAATGGGAAGGGCATCCATCCAAGACCTTCGATTTGTGGATCTCTGCCAAGTCCCTTAACCAGAGACATAAGCAATTGATTAAAGAATAAAGAAAGTCCTACTTGCAGTCCTGCACGGTGAATTTTATGGGCTCTTTTCTTAGACTGTATCAACAGCCTTTGATAAGTGTATCAGACTGTGTGTGTAAATGTCCGATCAAACTGGCATGATAAGAATCAGCCCTTCTCTTCCCTCGCGTTTACTGTCAATATGGTGTCTATGCACTGGATTAACATGAACATGTGCAATTCACAGTTCCAGTGTCAACAGATTAAGTATTTGCTTAGAGGCAATAAAACATCAAGCATGGACTGGGATGTGTTTGGGGATCTACCATTTGGCAGATATTCTTTTCTGGATGGAAGAGCTATCAAGAATATGTTCTGCAGGGCACCACCAGGGGCCTCCTAAGAGGTCAAATACCTTCTTATCAGCACGCTAACAGGTTCTGGCTTGACAAGCTCAATTAGCCAGCGCTTAGTGCAGTGTATGAGGGGACCACGCTCTCAGCACGAGGCCCATATCAACAGAACCAGAGAGATGACAGACAAGCCAAGCCCACAAAGGCCTGATTGTGCCGGTGCCTGGAAGGTCGGTGAATGGGTAAAGAGGGAGGAAGGACTTATGTTCTCAGGGGTTTTGTGATGTGGCCGATAAGAATCTCCCAGCTGAATGACAATGCCACTGTAGAAAGTCTTCTGGATAAATTACCTCCATTGAGGTCAAAATCCTTAAATGAGCATAATGTGAGAGGGTGCCGATAAATGAGTTTTAAATGAAAGATTGTTCTACAGAAATCGAGGATATGCAGTTTCCAATCCATTGTTTCCTTTTGCATACTTTCCCTTTCCTTTAAGCATTAACTGACAAGGCCAGACAGCTCGCAGCAAGCCTTTGACATGGCAGCTGTATTATTTGGAAGAGCAAAAAGATAAATAGTGAGGTGTTTAGACATGTCACCCGACTGTTTTGATAAAACACTGAAAGGACCTCTGTAACTCAGCTCCCTCGAACAGCACAACAGCGATCCTGTTGATGCTCATCCCTCTTGCAACACTACATTGACAGATAACGAACCGCGTCAGAGCCATGATTTCAATCATAGCCAGTCGCTCCGTAATGGGAAGCCTGCCTGCTGGCATGGTGTAGACACAGATGGAATTTAAGCCATCTTTTGCCAAGCTTTCATTGGCCCTTTTCCCCATTGCCACACTTTAATAGCAGTGAGGTACAACACTGTGAATGATCCGTACTTAATCACACCGCTTGCAGTCCCAGCTAATTCTCATAATCTCACAACTTTGCACCGTGTTGAGATAAAGTATTTCCTGACGGCACTGAAGGAATTCACAAACATTTAACGCTGTGATAAAAATGGTATGAAATCGATGCTTTAATACTGTGCTCGGTCCTCGCATAGAAGATAGTGATGCTGCCAAGAGGCCATAATGAAGACACGATTGTTTCTTGGCCTAGGCAACAGACTCAAGATGTGTTGTGTCTACCTCTGCTCAAAACATGTGGCTCTGTCTTCTTCCTCCTGCAGCCTCGAGACAAAGAGCGCACAAGAAAAAAAAAAAACTACTTAACTACAAGCAATCTGTTGAAATAGGTCATTATGGTGGAGGCATGCTGTGAATGCACCGCGTCCCCAAATCAATACGTGAATTTCTATATTTAGTAAGAAGGTCGCAAGGAGGAGTTATCAAGGCTGCACAAGGAATGAAAGACATCAACGAATCAGCTCCGTGCCTGAGCGGGGACTGCTTATTTTAGATGCAGATGGCTCCAAAATGTCTTCTCTAGTGAGGGTTTCTCTCTGTGGAGAGCCGAGATCTCCCTCATGGTGGCTCAAAGTGTCACATTCTGCTCAGTGTCAAAGTCATAACATTACCCTTCAAGGTGCCACATTGAGACCATCTAATCTTAACGGTCTGTTGTTGGGTAAAATTGTAATTCTGTCTGATTTTTTTTGTGTCAAATCTTTAGATGTCAATAGATCATTCACTTCATATATTGCATACCAGAGAATTAGAAACTAATAATGTAATTGTGGATTTACAGTTTTTACTACTCTGTTTTCTGTCACAGGTTTGTCTAATCTCTTAAAACTCACATCTGGCCACTGTTTAAAAAAATTAAAAACAGCTCTCAAGAGACTTCTCCGCTGACAAACAACCTCCATAACTTTAAGTGCCATGGACAGCGCTGATCTGAGCCAGTTCGTATCATACTGTAAGGGGAGAGGAACTTACTCCTCTGCCAAGTGCATAACATCATGTAGTGTGGTTAAGAGAGACATATTATAGGTCTATACTGTACCGTGATCTCCTTCTCTAAGACTCTTCCTCCCTATTCTGTCTTGTTTTAACTACATCTGTCTCCCTGTGAGGCTGACAAGGTCTGTCGTTTTGTTTCAGGCCGAATCCTCAGCGTCGTCGTGACTTAGCACGGTGGAAAAAAAAAAAAAGCTAAGACAAGAGGAAGGCGGAATCAAAACAACCTCATTAATAACTGTGACTAATGTATTCCAGACAGTTCTTTAAGCCTGTTACTTCACACAGAAGAGATGCCGTACGGGGAGGGGAGGCGGCGGTGGCCCTGGTGTGTGTCGAGACGGTGCCATACTGAGCTGGATGGCGGGGTGGAATGAAAACACCCCGCGCGTGAAACTGCACTGATCTCTCCCCCACCTAAACCGCCAAAATAACTCTGCTGAGACCACACAGTCTTTGAGATGACCACAATAAACCAGAACACTGGTCCCAGCACGAAGTGAACATTTCCCAGGCATCAATATGCTGCGAGGCCAATCCGGGCTTTGTAGTAAACACCGGCGGGTGGTTAATGTCCGATGCGGAGGACTCGGGTACGTGATTTTTCTGTTTCTCTTGTAGACTGGGTCACTGTTTCACTGTCTGCCTCTCTTAACTCGGTCGCTCTCTTTGAGCCCTATATATTGCATTTCATTCTACACAGTTTTGCAGTGCGGCGAATCCATGTTTCCAGTAAATAGGAAATCAAATCCTGACCTAAAGTACCTCATATTTCTCTCTTTTTCACACCAATACTTAAAACTTAGAGGTGATGCATCTTCAGCAACTATTTGAGATACCGGACATGAGCAGAACTATGAAAAGCTCTGTGTTTAATGGGCAGAGCAATTTAGCAACAATGGAGATTTTGATCTATTCTTCGGGTAACAAAAGTATATCAGCTCAAGTATTCTGCTGGAAAATACATTTTTTGCCAGTGACCACTCTAAATGCAGAGAAATGGCGTGATTTTACAAAGCACAGTCGATTTTATGGTGTCTAGAATTACCAGAAACTTGTGTCTACAATTACATGGAATTGAAAGAATATACTACGGCCTAATAAAATGAAATTACGCAGTAATTACTGTCTAATTTTCAAACATGATGGGGACATAAAAACATTATGATATCCCAGCACTGTGCTCTCACTCATGCTGTGAGGTGCACAGGAAGCGATTGTTATTTTTCTGCACAAGGCAAAACACAGCAGCCTTCTCATTAGCTTGTTGTTTACAGTCTCACCTCCTCCTCCTCCATATAAATTCAGTATAAACACAGAATCCCTAAAGGCTTTATAGTATAAACTGTGGGAAAATAGCACTAATCATACGGCAAAGACCTCGAGGTGGAAGAGGAGAGGAGGAACATGGTGAGATTATTCTCACCCATAAAGCAGTGGTGCACACAATAATGTACAGGAGGAATATTCTAACTGACTAGATAAGGATTAGTCTGGTGGATTGTGATACGCCTTTCATCTTCCAGAGCGTGGTTTAAAAAAAACTGTATCCTTTAGATGAACCCGGTTCTTTACAGGAGTTTTAAGAATGAGAAAAAGCGTGTCGAACCGTACCTTTCAGCTGAAAGCTTTGGGAATTCCACAGGAGAGTGGAACAGCTCATTATATTGAGTAATTTATTTGCTTAGCAGCTGCCCAAGGGGGGAGTAAAAAAGTTTGAACATCCAGAAAATTCTGTAAGTAGTCCATTTACAAAGCCGAGCTGTCCCCCGCAGCAACAGAAACCACCCCCTTCCCCTTAACCAGGCTTCAACAATTAAACCAGGCCACTGGAGCCAAGATTGTTTTCCTGCCCAGCATCAAGTATGCTCATCCTGCACAATTACAGTCTTAATTGAGCACTGTGATAAACAAGCAGAAGTAGGGAGAGAGAGCTTATTAAAAACCCCAAACAATATGATACACTGTATGTGTGTGGTGGGAAACAGAGAAAAGAAAGTTTCTTGGAACTTGCACATTTTATCTTCTGTCTTTCTTTTGCAATAGCAGTAATCTTGTTAGATAAGGCTTCAATCATTTTTGGCCCGACCAGCAGCGTGGCTCTGGGGATGGTGATGCCAGTGTGACAGTCTGTCGGCTCCTCTACCGCATTGATCCGGACTGAAATAACTCAACCATAACTGGATGGACTGACGTGAAAGTTTCTACATTCATGAGGCCCTGAATCCTTCCATGAATCTTTCTTTGGCGATGCACCAACTTTTCCTCCTGTGCCACCAGCAGGTCAAAGTTTTCGATTATGTGTGAAATATTTACGAGATGGATTGGCACAAAGATTGGTAGGGGCACTCAAGTTTCAACCAACAATGAATCCATGCGATGAATCCTAATGATCCCCTGACTTTCCCTCCGGTTCCCCCACAAGGTTGGAATGAGATTTTGAGTCAGTTTCATTGAATGTGTATTGAATGTAATCCTCAGTATGAACTGTAATCATTTCTCATCTGGCACCAACATCAGGTCAGAGTTTAATGTGCATTCTGATGTGGAAAACTACGATGGTGAACAGGGTACACATCATACCAACTTTACTTCAGTGTGTCACTGTGAGGGTGTTAGCATGCCAACACAGTTGAACCTGACTACACCCTCATAGGGCTGCTAGAATATCTGTAGACTCTTGGTCCTGTTAAATTTGACCTTTTGACCTAACTAGGATCTGACTGAGATCTAAACAAAAGTTCAAACTAATGTGTGGTTTAACATCAGCTTGCAGGTGTTAACCCTTTAATCAGTACCTCTTGGGCTTTGACACTTAATATGGTGAATGACACAAGCAATGTGTCTGTTGTGAAAAATCATGTTCACCTGAAACCCCTCCGAAATCAGGAACACACAGGTAGTAAAATGGCAAAGAAAATAAAGCACAATCCTGTGGCTCTCGACAGGGGGAGAGCTTAACTTTACATCGACGCAGCTTTAGAGGCATGTGTTCAATTTCAAACTCAAACACCACTCGGAAACCTCCCGGGGAGGATGATGACAGAAACATTTGCTATGCCAGTCCAACTTTTGAGTTGACATTAGCCAGAGGATTTCTAAACATTTCGGAATTAAATCCCAAAGTAAAATAAATCTCAATATAAACTGCGTGATTTGGTTGTTGATTTTGCTCAAACACAGCAGAGGCCCTGGTGGGGAGATAAAGCCTGTGTGGACACGATCACCTCACAGGGATTCACTGAGGTTAACAGAGATGTTGCCCTTGAATCCAAGGATACTTTCTGTTTGTTGGTTTTACTTATTTGGTTTCAGACGCTGGAATTAGCTGTTAATTGAACTCAGTGTTTTTGTTTTCCTTTGAGAGCAGCAGGGCGTACTTTCTGAATCTGAATAGCTTTGATTGCAAAGTAATTAAATGCACGGGAATTTATCATAGTGACACTGCAAGAGAGAAATATCGACAACTCTGGGATTTACAGTGTGTGCTGACTCATGGTACAAAGCAAAGTGGACCTTGCTGTGTCCATCAGACGTACGGCAATAGAGACTCTGAACTTACATCTCTTAGCTGTGTATCCACTGTATGCCACTGTTTGTTTGTAAAGGCAAAAGAGTAGTAGAATATAGTCAAAATATGAACAAAAATGTCTTATTTTCAAGAACTAAGGGGAGGCAGCTATATTTTTAGCTTGACAACCGCACTTTTTCTGTAATTATATAATGTGTTTTGAAAGTAGCTGTATCAGGCAATCTTCCCGACACAGAGTTAGTAATCCCTTAGCTGAAGTCAAAACATCAGTAACACAAAATACTGGGAGTCGGACGTTTATAGCATTAATATTTTCTCCCTGTGATGTCTCCCTTTTAGGCTGCTCAAAGGAGATGATCGCTCGTGGTTATCGGCAGCGTAGATGTTGATGGGCGGTGAGGCATGTAATGCCGATAAGATAAGGCCGAGAAGAAGAGAAAGAGGAGAGGGAATGTGTCCTTGTTAATATTTCCCCGCTAACGTTGCCTTTCCACTCTGATCAACCTCCACCATCCCGTCTCTCGGCCTCACCCGCACAGCCGTTTAATCTTTAATCACCTGGAGTTTAACAGGAGCGGGATCTTTGTTGGTGGTGATGTTACTTATTTTAGAATCCATTATACTTCAGGAGAGTCTTCTCCATAGGGGATGAAATGTCTACTCTCTGTTTTTTACTGTACCAGTACAGAGTGAGCAGACTGCAGTTGTATAGTTACGTAAGGTGCTGTCGTCAAAGCTCTCCTCAAAGGAACCGACTGTCAAATAATTCAAATGAACTGAGCGGAAACCTAATGCATAGCCGGTGAATTATATAACTAACAGATGTTTTTGTAATTTCGACTCGGCGTTAAGGGGCACATATTCAGGTGGAGCGCATGCCACAACAGTGCAAAACCTTCACCGGCGGGATATCCTATTCTCTGATGCTCCAGCGTTGTATGACACTGAAAGATCATCCGGTGCGAGGCAGAATATAGACTCAGCCCTTCCAGCTTCTTAGCGAATGACCAAGGGGTTAACTGTGTGCGAACAACTGCGCTCATCTCTTGGACACTACGGTCGCAGAATCCACGTGGCACGTCCCGTCCCGATGAATGGATAAGCTCTCTCTCCGCTCTCACTTTTAGAACGGCTCCAATGTAGGTCAGCGGCATACAACACAAGACGCCATGATTTTCTCTCAGTGTTGACCGAGTTCTAATACATCACCGGAAAACAAGGTCACCGATACTCAAGAGGGATCCCTGTCTTTAACAGTGAGCCCGATTGTTTCTCATCCTTTATCCAGACAGATGCTTGATCCATCAGTCTCCCTTACCCGAGAGAGCGACTTGAATCCTCTAGCAGGGCTCGAGTCGAGGACATCTGAGAGAGAGCAGAGCACACAGGGATGTTTTGACAAAGCCCCGGCCTTGTCCCTGATGAGTAAAGAGAGGCACATATGGAGGGATCTCTATACACTGTGCAGCTCTCATTTCCTCGGTGTCAGAACCGCCTGTCCAAGGCAAATTTATCATGAATGAAACCAGAAGGTCTCAGGTCTGTCACCCAGATTTGCTCTTGTGGAAAAGCACCAGAAGACCGTCTGTGGTCTTGAGGCAGTCTGGTATCTCGGGGCACGGGGTGAGACAGGGATAGGTGTCACAAGCAAGAACCAGATGCGCAGGAAGCACTGCCACAGTCGACAAGATGACCAATAACGTAGAAAAAAAAGGGGTGCTGGGATTACAGGAGGTCATACTGTCTGAACTTGAGATTCAATAGATGGTGTGGGATAATGAGGAGTGTGACAGAGGGGGGCATATGGAGGGGAGACCCGCCATGTGCAAAAACATGTGGAAAACGTTAACAAGCTTAACAGGCCATGATCTTTGAGTTTAGGGAGATTCGCCGGGATCGCAGGGCACGTTATCACGTCCGCATATGATGAATGTGCTGTGAAAATGAGGATGGTAAAGTGTTATGTGCATGGGTATACGGCGTTCATTGCAACATGTGTGCATGTGTGCTCATGCGCCGTAATGTGATTTGCGCCGTGATGTATATTAGAAGGGCTGTGTGTGTGTGTGTGTGTGTTTAACTTGCAAGAGTTTTTCTCTCATTAGACGCTTCCCTTCCTCTCATTAGAGGCTCCCCCTGCTTCCCGTCTCTCTTCTGCTGTATGGATGTGTGCAGGGTGCAGAACAGACAGAGAAAAAGAAGACTGCTGGACAGAGGAGGAGGAGGGGAAAAGAAAAAAAAAAGCACCTGGCTGCACTGAAATCCCATCACAGTGGGGAAGAGGGAATAAAGGCTCCTGAATGTTCACTGGGGCCTCTGCGGACAGAACGACACATCTCAGAGCTCGCCTCTTCGCCCCCCCTGCTGTTACAACATGCTACATTGTGTATGGACCAAAAACACACATCACACACACACCCTTTACGCAGTGAAAATTAAGTGATATTGCCTATGATGCAGAAATAAAGTCGTGTCGTCTATGCTGCCATTTAACAGGCAAACGTTGCAGTAATCAACATCTGTTCGGGCGCTAATTTGTATTCCTTATGCTTAACTAAACGGCTCCTAACAGCAGCCGGAGCGACCATCAATCTAGGAGAGTAAGTGTGGCTTTTACTTTAACATAATATTGTGTGTATGCCTAGTGTGTAGGCAGACTGTTGAGATTTCCGTCTCCCACTCTCTCTCTTTCTTTGTGCTGCTGCAGCCCAATGCAAACCTTCCTTCATCTTTTGTTTGCACAATGCACAATGCAGCAGGAGCCTTGAGGGGGTGTGTTTGTTTTGTTTTGCTTTGTGTCTTGTTCCAGCGCAGAGGACAGTCATCCAGTCATCAGCGTGGCTTTTTTTTTTTTTTTTTTTTTTTCCCCACGCGTGCGCTGTTAGTCAATTAGAGCTGCCATTAAAGACAGGGGCACCCAGGGAAATAAAGGCAGCGGCGTGGATTTGTCTGTGCTACGCTGATTTCCACCCTTAAACCCTCTCTAGACGAAGAGACTGCAATAATTGGGATTCTGACAGTGGGTTAGGGGGACTCATTTCCTGCCTTCGCCTCCTCCCCTCCTCTTTTCCATGCAATCATGTCTATCCAATCATGTCTGCACAGCACCTTCCTTTGCACTCGATCCCCCTAACTCTCTTTATCTACGACCACATTTGGCTGAAGAATTACTGAAGCCTTTCCTCCTTAATCTAATTTCTCTGGGTGCAACTGTGGGGACCTCGCTTTCCGAGCACACACTATCTACCACTGACGAGAGGCTGACATTGGAGGAGGCACCAGTTTTGTTCTGAATTCTCCACGCCGTGACCTAAAAATGCTTATCACTCGTATGACGTACTGACCCGCTATGGGGCCTGTCGTGCATGTTCAGCGGAATTTGCTATGACCGCTTTACAATATATCCAATGTGTCAGTATATGTGCACTCAAAGCCTGTGAGCGTGGAGGCATGTTTGCATGTGAATGGTGTGTAGGTGAGCTGACGATGTAGTTAATAATCAGATTGGCTATCGATTAAGAATTTAACATAATTTCGGCTTGCATATATTCTAAAAAATTGATATTAACAGCAAATTATTGTACGTAAAATGCATAATTTCTATTTATGTGATATGTTTAAATATCTATACAGTAAATATACACTGCAAGAATTCCTCTTCCTGAGGCAGAATGATTGGTTTCGCCATCAAAATTATTTTTCACACTATTACTTCCACTGCACGTAAGGGGAAGAGCGTGCAGAATATGTAACAGTTGTACTTTTTTATCCACAGTCATGCTGTGTGATGTTACGTGTTGACTCTCCTCCCCACAAATCTGGGCCACCGAGCCGCAAAAACTGCACCGCTTGTTTAACGATGTTTTCCTTTTGCTCCGCTCCCCAAACGCAGTCATTAAGAAAAACATGACCGAAAGATGAATCAAGCTGTTAGGGTCGCCGTGACAGATTGCCTCCGTCCAAATCTTCACTGCTCCACAACGCAAGCCACGCTCCCGCCAAGACCCTTGGACTCGTAATAGCATGGGGTTAGATGATCAGATTAAAGCGAGAAAACACACATGGGCATTGTTAAGCGAGTTTGCAATTCCACCCATGAACATGGTTTTCATTGTGCCCCACTGAAGAGAATGCTTTTCATTCTCGAGTGAGCGGCAAGGACAAACAGCACATCGTGTGTCTCTGCGGTGCACCATCTTCTCCAAGGCTCTCAGGGGAAGTAAGATCTCTCTTTTCAGGGCCATCTCTGCTGAAAAGCCCTGATGTGGTTCCTTCATTCCCGGCGCGTCTTAGAGAGGAAACTTAATCTCACTTGTAAGACAGTCGCAAAGAAAAAAGGCCTCGGCAATTTGATGTAAGCATCCCTTTCTACTGTCAATATTTTGACAGATTTCATGACAGCATAATTATTTGCCGGGATCCCTGCCAAGGATTTAATTGTTACATGCGTAATTACACGTTTAGTTGCGGAGATGTTGGAACAAAGCTTCGGTTGCGTTATTAATATCACAGTACAAATAGTCTCCATCTTTGCTGCTTTATGCTGCCTCTGTGGCTCCATAATCCAGCTATGAAAGGGGATATCTAACAAACCCTCAGAGGGCACCTCTCACAAATCAATTCATTACCCCATAATATCGGCAGGCAAAGGCGCATCTTTCATAGATCAATTCATTATCCAACTTCTGGCAGTTGAAAGGCGGCGACTGACCACAGTTTCGAGCGCCGCTATCAGCTTTCAGTGTTTAGGAAGATGACTAGAGAATGGGCAAACTGGTGGCAGCCTTCCATCAAAAAAAGGGCTTCTGAACAATGGGGGAACCACAGAATAATATCCTTTTTTAACTGTAATGGTTTTATTTTTCTTTTTTAAAACGCACAGTTCCCCGCTGTTTGCACTGAGGCTCATAACTATTGTATGGAGCCATAAAATCCATCTCCGTGCATAGCGTTTTGCTGCTCTCCACAGCTGCACTCTCAGGTAATGCATTCTTTTCATGAAGTTTTAATATTCAGTCACTGTGTCACGTGCTCAGGGAGGACCAAGTGACAGGGAGAGAGCAGTCAAAATATGTTCGAGTACACGGATATGAGGCTCTGTCCAGGTTCACTGTGCCTATGAGCCCTGCAGTGCTCCGGTCTATAGCAGCTACTGCAGTGGGGGTGAAGAAGAAGAAGAAGAAGAAGAAGAAGAAGAAGAGAGCACGCAGTAAGTGAGGCTTTTCTTCTGACGGGCCTTCGGTGACAAAGCCAGCGTGCAGAGGGGGAAATAAACAAGGGGGAAGTCAGTAATGGATGATGAAATGTTACATTTTTTCAGTCAAAGAGTCTCATGCCCAGCACTGTGAGGATATAAATGAAACACGCTCTCGCTTTTGAGCTGACAGCATTTAATTGTATAATCCCATTTAGCACAAAAACTACCATGACTGAGGACACCCCTGAGATGTTCCAATCCACCACATGCAGTGAATTACATGTAGGTCAGAAAACAGGCAGATTTGTGTAATTATGTGGGGATGTGGCTTCAGAGAGGCTTGCTGCAGTACAGCGGAGTGGCTGTCTTCACGTGCCTCTTATTGGCCTTCATTCCTTAAGGAGGAGCTGGTGCCTATCCTCATTAGCAGTCATTGAACGGGCCTGGCTGTGTTTGTGAGGCAGCACCCATCACGTTTCCCTTCCCCAGACACTGGGGGTATGTGTTGTAATTACAGGAACACATGAGAGAGGCAGCAACACACCGATCTAAAACGCAGGTGGGTGGTTTGTTGTGCTGAAAGGCTGAAGCAGCACGGCTCCAGACTGCAGGCTACACGCCGGCGTGCTGTTTCGAGTGATCAAGATCTCTAAGCACGTTGACCAAATACCACCTGCCAGAGTGCGGATATGGCATGGCACAGGTAAATGCTGGGTGCATTGATGTTTTGAAAAGCCAAATCGATCTGACTGTAAGGGATTCCAATTGATAGGAAAATGCAGGCAATTTTGAACAGCGTCCTCTTTGTCCTCGTGGATGGAAGGATGCATTCTAGCCACAGCACTTCGGCACAGAATTTTTGCAGATTGAAATTTCCTGCTCTTATTTTTCTTCTTTGTTGAGAGAGGCTGCAGCATTTTTATGTTATTTTTATCCAAAAAAATGTATTCATATTTGGAAGGAAGAGCCACAACATTCCCTTCTGACAAAATCCACACCCTCAAATTGTATTTAATGCACTTCTTTACATAAAGACATTTAAATCTTTATGCAGTAGACTGGAGGTTTAATTGCAGATGTGTTACAAAGTCAACAGGGAGAAAAGTAATAAATCATTCCTTCCCAGTCGATCAGGTTGTGATTTGCAACCAAACACCTGTGAGGAGCAACTCCCTTTCTTTTATGGCTGCTCAGAAGAACAAAGCTGAACACGTTCTGCAGACGCAACTTCATCAAGCAGCTGTATATTTTCAGATCAAACCCTGGCCAGGATTATCATGTGATAATACTATTCAGCAGTGCATTTCTGAAATAAAAAAAGGACGAGGGGCGGTAAACATGTTTATGGAAATATAGCTCCAGAGGAATATAATCTATGCACAGAATGTATACCTTCCATCATGTTTTTTTTAATACAGGACCATACATCACCAGCTTATACCATCAGCTGAATTGTAATGAATCCCTGGGACAGCTTACAGTGAAGACTGCACTTCCAGACACAGACACTGTGTGAATTTCATCCTTTAGAGTTTGGATTACTCTGTTATGATGGACTGATTCATTAGGCTTAGCAGATTTAACAAAAACATTTTAAGTGCAAGACATACCTCGACAAACAGTCCCATTCTCCACCGCCTCGTTCCCGGCCTTGCACATGCAGCGACCGATGGGCACCATCCATTCTCCATCTCCATTGCAGTACAGTTTAATGGGCACATCCACCTCCTCTGCGTTGGGGATGCAAACACCTCTTGCGGCCACCAGGGAGGTGCTCTCTGCTCCCGAGAGCGTCTCCTGGAACAATGCCCCGTTTGTGATGATACGGGGGCACTTCCGGTAAAAGACACGGACGGCGATGAGCGACATGCAGCCACCGTAGTCCTGGAAGGCCAGGTAGAAGCCATTTCGCGACACAGGGCCGAAGCTCCGGATCTCGGTGTTGATCTTCATCACTCTGCCCCCCAGGTCCACCTGGGAGAAGCTCTCGTCTGCCGCAATAGTGTCGACTTTGATCCAGGGGTTCTCCATCCAAGCTGGCGAGGTCCTGGTGGCCGTGTCGGCATCAGATTCGTAGTAATAAAGGTTAAACGTCTCTTTACAGGAGCCCGGCACATTGGGGATGCTACTGCAGTCCCTCACGGAGAACTTCATCTCCACATGGATCCGCTGGGCGCCACGACGTCGGATGTACTTTGTCCGTACCCAGTTGTTCTGATTGTTGTCGAAAACATTGCAGACCTGGTACGTCCGGATGGTGTTCATGTTTTCATCGTAGCCGCTCACCTCCTCCCACTGTTGACCATGGACAGACACAAACAGTGAGTCAACATATTTACATCTGACTTCTCAGAAAAAGGAGTCTGACTTAAATACGGAATTTCATGGAAAAGGAAAGTCTTCATTATGAGGCAGATATTTAACATGATTCATTCAATTAAGTGCAATTCAGCTGTAAAGCAATAAATGGTCTGCATGTTTCCCGTTAATATAAACCTCCATAGAGCCCCCGCTGATACCTATTTTGCAGCACTAGCAGGAATGTTTTCATGCACACTTAATAATACTTTGATTACTGGGAGTAATCAGCTTAAGGCAATATTTTGATTAAATTGATTACATGGTGCAAAAAAGCAAAATATTTCTAATAAAGCAGTTTGCATGGATTCATTAGTCGCGTCTAAAGGAACAAATGAGAACCAGCCTTTCCAGCATGTCCTCCCATTTCTTGGGATAATACTCGTATATTTCCAAGGCTAATTAAAGGTTGCTTTCTCTAATGCTTGCTCCAATTTGTTTAGTCAAGAAAATAAAGTAATTTACCAAAACAGTAATAGTCAGAGGATTGATTCATTTTAGTAAGAAGCATCACATTAGGCTGCACTATTTTGGGCATCAGTGTCAAATTAATTTCAGAAATCCATTCACATCCTGTAATGCTTTAAGAGAAACTGGAAACGTGACATTAAGTCTCTTGAACAGAGCAGAGAGGTTCTGGTTTATGTGATAGTGTGTCCTGCTTTTTTTTTTTTACTGTGTTTTAATAGGACACATTCATGGCGCACGCTGTAATGGGTTATTGACATGGCAGTGAAAGCTCCTCTCACTACAATGAAGCAGCGAGGAAACATGACATCAATTTTCCACAATCAAAGTCATACTAAACTGGCATAATCATATTACACTAATCATATAAAGAAATAATCAAGGGGCAAATTTCACTCCAGGTTTTCTGGGTATGCTGTTCTGCTTCAAAGTCTACATATTGCACACCAATTTGAGCGCTCCCTCTGACCGGACAGACTCCAGATGCAACCTCTGTGGTTTTCCTGCCCCTTGGCCATGGATCAAACCAGCTTTAAACACCATGCGCTCTCTAACCGCCGAGCAGGTCGTGACCTTGACCTCGGCATCTCAGCCAAGAAAAAAAAAAAAAGGTTTTCAACCTCTAAGAGCCACTTTGCATCAGCTGCACACTCTGCTGCCTCTACCGCTCCACTCCCCCTTTACTCTTCACTTCACAGCTGATATAATTTCTCAAATTAGTGCTCACTTAGAGAGGATTTTGACATCTTTTGACGGCTTGGTAGAAGAAAGTCACTCCTCTTGTTACAAACCGGCGTTCTATCAAACACTTTCTGACTAATTAGAACGGCCTTGGTCCTTAATTCCCATGTCCTAATTAATCACCGCTAGTGTGGCGCTTTGCTTGACCCAAACCCAAACCCAAACCATCACAGGAGCCAACATAAACAGAAAGGACTGATATGCAGCCAAAACTAATAATGATGAGCGTCTACAGAATGCAGATTATACAAAATTATAAGAACTTCTTTTACTGAGTTGTACTTATCAAAACTGGGTCTTTCTTCCACATGTCCCAAATGAGATTAGGTTTTCAAAAAATATATTTCAGCAATAAAGTGTTTTAGTTTTATGTGTTTTAGGCTGCACACATTTTTAAACGAGTACAGTTTTGTAAGTAGACTTACAAAAAAAACTGTCAAGAGTGCAGCTTTTGGTTGTATCATAAATTATATTATGTTGTTGCATCACACCAAAATGATCATCATCTTCTTCCGATTTGCTGCCTACTAGCTTTAAAATCATACAAATAAAGCAATTATGACAACATGATTGCACTAGCTATGGGTCCTCGTGGTGTGGTGTAAGGATGAAGCTGTCTTTTGGCCCGTACTGGCAGACCTCATCATCCCAGGTCATGAGCAGCCATTGACCTTCCCACTTGTTGAGGAGCAGTGGGGAGGCTGTGGGCCAATTAAAAGAGAGCGGACAGTCCGCCTCTGCTGAGCACCGAGCGTTGGACAATCGCAGTTTAATAAAATGAATGTGGAGACAGGTGGGGGTTGCCGCTAATGAGGGATGCAGACAGGGGAAACTGCAGGGTAAAAGTGTTGGCAGTGATGTGGGGGGAAGGGTTGAGCCAGGCTAAAAAAGACCCCAAACAAAATGTGTTTTGATGGAGGGCCCCTTTTGTCCTGTCATGGCCTCTTTGCCCCGCTTTCATCACAGCCAGTGGAGGGAAGCAAATGGGGCATAATAAGAGCCTAACGATCAAGCACAGAGTGTGAAATTAGAAGAAACGTCTTCATTTTCACAGCTCTTTCCCCTGGCTTTTTACTGAGAGTGCTGGAAAAGGGTGGTCATGTGTTTTAAGTACAGAAGGTGGAGGTAACCCTGGTGGTGGGTGTCAAGATGGATTAGTCGGAGGGGATGAGCTGCCCTCAGATGATGATGGAAACAAAAACTCTGGCTTATTCTACCGAGATCCTGTTACATTTAGCAAAATGTTGTTTTTCCTGTTCTCCGAGTGTGGAAATCAACAGCCGTCGGGCTGAGTGCATTGAACAGTGCGTCACTATAACATAAAATAAATAAATGTTTAAGACCAGAACGATCAAAGGCATCCTCCTAATAACCAAAGGCATAGCAAATATTATCAAGTGCTAATTTGCATTTGTGAAACATTTTGGATATTTTTCAAAGTTATCAGACATAAAACTGCAACGCTTCAAGGTAAATAACAAGCAATGAGATTTTTTTTTTCATGGTACACTGGATGAGCTCCCCTCCTCTGAGAAAAAACACACACACAAACATACTTGTAAAAAAAAATACCCCGCTTTCTGTTTTAATTGCTCTCGTTGGGGTCCCGAGTCTAATAAACCTGGGTTGAACAGTGTCTGCAAACAATTCTCAGCCTTTGATTTAACCTATCTATTATTCCAAGCAGACTAAAATAAACTTTTGGAATACATGTGCATACAAACCAGACCCTCAGCAATTCTGATCTTTCGCAAACCAAAACAGTTTTAGTGTTGAAAGAATGATAGTTAGTTGTTACGTTTATGGCCTGGGCTGGTATTCCCATAAATAACAAAATGAATATTAAAGAACAGTGTACTCTGAATCTGCCTGATAAGAGTGCACACCTGCTGTTAAGACAAAGCACATTAGATTTAGATCAAGCAATTATGTGCAACTGCCCTTGTACTGTTCCCAGAAGAAATCCCTGCACCTTCATCTTCTTGCCAGTTAAACTGATTTTCAAGTATTTCAACTGTTGTCAGGCCATACAGTGCTTTGTTAGGAAAACTACTTTCCCACACCAGCCTTGGGTCCACAAACTGAGGTGCCTGAAATTTATGCTGTGCTAGAGCAGCAACGCTGAGAGACAAATGCCCCACACAGAAAAAGCTGTCTGAAGTGAATATAGATTGTGGTGGTTAGACTATGGCGGGGCTAGTAGAGACTGCTATATGTCAGCCGCTCCTCTTTTCCTCCTGTGTTATATGAGATGCTACAGCTCAGTGGCGCTCGCTGAGAATGAAGTTGAGAATCAATATCTCCTCTGCCAGTCCAGGAGAGTAAGAGAAAAGTTCAGCTGACCTGCAATCCATACGTCTCCATGACAGTAGGCCTCTGCTTTATCTGTAAAGCCATGCGGAACGCACTGTCAGAGCTGAATTATAGACTGGAGTCGCCGCTACAGCTGAGACGATTCACCGAAGGGGGCTTTTTGCCTCATTCGACAGTCGAAAATATGACCTAAGCTCAAACCTCCCTGGACCTCTTTGTAGCAACTAATTCCCAAACTCCTCTGTAAGCACAATTTATGCAGGAGCTGTTGTACACTTTTCCTTTTTTCACTTTTACATCTCGTCCATTTAACTGACATTTAAATCCAAATTGGTTTACACTAAGGCCAAACAAGGCCTCAGTGTCCGGCGCTCAAGACCACATAAGTCGTGGATTTGTATACAGAGCTTAATTAGTTACAGTATAGCCCTCAAACAACTCTGAACATAAAATGCCGACCGTTAATCCTAAATGAAAACAACGCAAACGTCCAACAAAATCCTCATTTAAAAACAGAGTAAGAAACCTTATGGAAGGATATCCACTTTCAAGGACAGTGGGGCGAGCATCAGCGGCCAAGAGTCGGCGAGCGGACACACAGCTTTTGATATGTCATCCGTTATATTGCCCTGCTGGAAGCGGCTATGCTCTTAGGATGCATTCGTACTGCGCGAGCAACACAATCACGTTGTCAGAATTCTCATTTTCCTGTATGTCTGCGCAAGTGGGAAAACTGAAGCCAACGCGCAGACGGTCAACAAGTTTGTTGGCTGCAAAGCTCTGACCACAACGACACTCTTGGTGGACGCTGGTCGTCAACAGCCAGACAAATTTTTTGATAAATAGACATGTCTGGCGAGTGCGAGCGGAGGAGTTGCTGACGGCCATTACAGTCACTCAAAACCGCTTGAATGACTGTAAAACTGGAAGAATCAACCAAAAAACAAAGAACTGCGCTCATCGTTGGAGCTGATTTTACAGCTTTTACATTCCATTACAAAGTTTTTTATTAATCAAGTTACTTTCTGACAAACAGAGCGGCATTAAAAACAGCTTGTACACATAAGTCTTACAGCTGCACAAGAAAAAAGCTGGATCTACAACTCACAGTAGGTCAGGACAGAGTGACACATCAGTCAAGAGGCGGCGTGTAGTGTGAACGCACTGTCAGACCACTCAAAGATTTAACGGCTCCGTTGTTTTGGCATAACATGAGTTGTGTATTTATCACGTCTTGTCATTATGGTGTTTGAATTAACCTGAACTAGCTTCGCATTCCCGAGCCACGTTACATATCACCGCTCTATCACTGACAGAAGTAAATAAATTATTCACACGAAAGCAGGGACAGAGAGGGAGAGAGAGGGAGAGGGAGACCCTGTGGAAAGCTCCCCGGGCGCAGTCGCCCCATTTGCAGTTGTGGGAAATCTGTCAGAGCAAGAGTACCTTCCCTAGAGGGACAGAGGACAAATGACACCCACTCTCTGCATTCAATTACAACAAGAGAGGCCATGGGAGCCAAATCCTGCAGGAGGCCGGGCTTCATAGAGAGGGGAGACTCACACACACACACACACACACACACACACACACACAGACTTAAGTAGAACTGTCTGCTGCAGTCAGCTCCAATTACCACTGTCCACTTACTAATGCACAACATGTGAACCTCGAGGAACAATTCCATCTTTTACTCCCACTTCTTAGAGTTACATGTGGATTATGTTTGCATACTTCTTTGCATAATTCCCCAAATATAATTTCACAGGCTTTAATTGTGAATCACAGCCGCAGTGGCAAATTAGCGGTCACCTAAAATCCCAGTGGGCGCAAATACGAGGAAATGCGCCCAACAAATTACACGTAAAGAAAAAAGCAAAAGGACGTGAGAAAAAGCATGCCGTGTCGGTCTGCCGCACATGCCCGCAATTCTTTGTAAACAACCTCAATCTTATTCCAAAGGAATTCTAATACAATGTGCAGTACGTTTGATCAATCACAAGGAACTGGTTTGTCTAAAATTCATTTTGCAACATGTGCCGCGCACTGCCTTTCCTGCAAAACCCTGCTCTCTGCTGTGTGTCCCCAAGTGACACTAGATATATCCCGGTACGGCACATTATGACACATCCATAATGATAACCTAGCCCACACACACACCACCTCATTATGTTCTCCGCCTATGCAGACGACCTCAGTTTTCCTTTCCACGGTGGCTCTGCGCGCGCTCCCTGCGGCCGTTAAGTCTATTTCTAAATGGCTGCTGTTGTTGGTGCTTCAGCGTAGGAGCGAAAGGGTCAGGAGGTCTCGGCTGATGTTCGCACGTCTCTCAGCTCCACTTGAGAGGAAAACACTGGCCACTTAACCCCGCTCTGCTAGCCGGCTGTACATTAGCTCCGTGTCACATAGCGGCTTCCCAGCGGGTCGAGATCTCTGTGTAACTCTACATAGACAGATGACAGAGGAGAAGCACAAGTTTCTTGCCAATGTTGAGCTTGTCCAAGAGGTAGTGTGCATAGCAGTAGTAGTTTTTAACTCCTTAATTACCCCACTTTCAATGTACTCTGCAGATCAGTGTGTGTAAAACCAAAATGGAGACTTATCGTGAAACAGCACCGGAGATTTATACATATCAACACTGCAATTTCATCGCCGTGCGCTCTGTGTATTTGTGCGTTTTAACTCTTCGCTAAGTTACAAAAGACAGTCCGACTCTACCGACTGGACTAATTTCTCTATGTGTGGGTGGAGAGAGGCATGTGATCTGCACGTTTTATTGCCAGAATCTCTGAACGCTTGTCAGAAGATAGTCGACTTTCTAAACCGCCCCGGGTAAAATTCTGGTTCGGTAAATAGTGCATTGGCTGTCTGCGTTTCCAGCATTGCTATCAAGAATAATGAAGACGTCTTGCTTGTCTGGCTCAGGGACAACATAAGTCTGGCTGTCATTTTGCATAATTAAAAGGAAGAACTGCTTGGTTATATAAAGAGCGGGTTATAAAACTTGATTTACAGAAGCCGAAGTGTAATATTGTTTCACAGAAATCGCTTCCAAAAAGCTACAGTAGGAAGTTGGTTTTATGGCCGCACTTGAAGAAAATTCTTATAATAATAATTTGATAAGCGATATTAAAATGTGCTGTAAAATAAAAGTAGAATAACAACAACTGTCATAACATTTCTGACTTAACGTCACACTGTTACTTGTTTGCGTTTCCATTATGTTGTGAAGTATCGCATGTCGAGTTAGGATATATTTCATGAAGCCGTACAGAGTAGTGAAAGCCAACTGCTGGTGCGGCGCTCTGCTGGATGTTACTGATCCACTGGCTAAGCCCACGAAGCCGTGCATATATGCGTGTAAGACAATAGCTTCTGTAAAGCAACTCTCGCTGTTATACTGAGAGCGGAGAGGGAGCTCTGTTTCCACACCTGTTGCCCCGGGCCACGAGGGACAAGCTATCTCCATCGCTCTCACTCTTCACTTTCCGATGGGGCTGTGCTCTCGACGAGCTCAGCCATATCATCTTAAAACTTCAGTGCCCACGCTGATAAGGCCAACCTATACCTGACTAAATCCAGGGGGGCTTAGGGGCTTGTTCGCATTTCACTGCGCTCCGAGAGAGGGATATGTTGTAACTGCTTTTCCGAGTTTGTTTTTTCGGAAGGGAACGTGGAATTATCTTTAGCCAAAAGCAGGAAATAAGAGTCCTCAAAGATAACCATTTCAGTGAAATCAAATGTGCAGATATTTGATTTGGAGGAGAAAACAACCACAGAATCAGGCGGTACGCCGCATGTTATGGAACAGAGACGATTCTTGAAGAGCTCAGAGGTCCTTAGTTTGATGTTTAGACCTTAATTTCACCTCGCGTTGGCCAGAGTGGGCCTTCTCACCGCGCAAATTAGTTTAAAACAGCGACCTTACCATTCCACTTTTTTTGGTTTGAAGTTTCTACTTAGTATCAAATCTGATTATGAAACATGGCTTGAGTGAATGCTTTGCTGAATCAAACATTTTGCAGAGATGAAAGGAGGATGTGAAGTAAACTGTCTTTGGACTTGCTATGTGTGCATAAGCTCTCTGTGTGCAGATTGGATCCAGAGCTGGCAGGAGAAAGGGAAACCAGGCGTCTTCTTTGCTTTGGTTTTGATTGTGGGAATTAGCAGGGAGGAGACAACGTGCCCTCAGGTTGAGAGAGACGACGTTGTCCCGAGTTACTGGCGAGCAACTTTGAAGTTGTATCATGGAACTGTCGAAGGCCAGCTCTCGTTCTTGCCTCTTTTTTTTGGTGCAAAAAGACACAGCATGATGGAGTTTAATTCAAACCATCTTTAATATAAACCACAGAAGCATAAATAATTGAATAAAATCTGCAGTGGTTTTTTGAAATGCACCAGCAAATAAGTCTACAACATTTTTTTTCTCTCTTCTGGACCCATCCTAAGAAGTCTAAATCTTGTGGTGGGGAAAGAAGTGAAGGAGACTGAGACTCTGGTTTTGGCTGGCTTTAAGTGGGCCTGGCTTGCATGTGGCTAGGAGGAACCAATGCCCTGGCAAACCATGTGGAAATACTGTGCATCAAACACCAACAGGGCCCGTATAACACATAGCTTCTAACTTGGTGCACGAACACACGTATTTAGCTTCAGCTTTATAATTGTTTGTTCTTCCTGTGTTTGTCATGAACCGGAAAGTTTAGGTCGGGTTAAAATGTTCACAACCTGGATCGTTTATGGAAGAGTAACCCAAAAATAAACGGGGGGGTGAATGTGGTAAACATGTAAGAGCCTTTATGGAACTACAGTCATAAATCTAAAAAGAAAAAGTGGTAGTATCTGCTCTTCAAATTCTTCTCTAAATAAAACATTTTCTTCTAACAACACTCACTAATGTGGGTGTTTAAAAAGAAAGAAAAGTTTCCATGAAACTTTGCAGGAAGTTATTCAGTTCAGCTCACCGGGCGGGCTCATTACTTTGACCTTAGAGTGAGAAACCAAAACACAGACAGAAATAAAGTTACCATGGGGGACTGAGCAAATTTAGACATTTTACATCCAACAAAAGAAAGAGTCACCTCACGACTCGTCATTGTCCCATTGTGAAGAAGTCCCAGAATGACTTGCAATTACATTATTAGCTGAATAATAATTGAATTAAATCTCTCTTATCAGAGGCAGATCAAGTGCAAGTAAAGCACGCCACTTACGCTGTTTTCACTCGAGCCTGACACGGGATAGACCGTCCAGCCGAGCTCCGCTGTGGCTGTGGTGGAGTCCATAAGCGTCTCTGTGGAAAAGAAGTAAGAAGAGAGGGCGGTCAGATAATCTCCTGACAATTTGAAAACGCTGCTGCCGTTGAATGGAAACCACTTGAGTAAGATAAATATTTCATTAATTGTAAAATGTCAGGAAATATGTGTAATGTCCGTTTAAAATTCCCAGTGTAAGGTGAGAACTCTTGAAAATATGAAAAGTTCTAAAACAGCAATAAACAAAAATATGTGACTTTTTTTTAAACATTTTGAGAAGCAGCATATCAGCAGACAGACAACACACATTATACAGAAAAAGATAGGAGTGTTTGAACTGTTGGTTTATTAATAAATTAGTTCATCAGCAGAGAATCAAAAACAATTTTGAAATGTTTGAAGCTATTTATTGGGAAAAATGCTGGTTCAAGCTTATTCAATGAGAGGAGTTTTATCTTGAAAAATAAACTCTTTTTTGTTTTTTGTTTTGTTTTTTTTTAATGTTGGTAAGAGAAAAACAGCAATTTTAAGGTGTTGCCTTGAATTCTGCCTTGAAGTTTCATCAGACAAAAACTTCAATATTTTCTGACATTTTACAAAGATGATGAATTATTTTCTAAAGAATTCTTCAAAAAGTAAAAACTGACAGAGTAAACAATGACAAAAAAAAAAAAAAAAAACCAAGCTGCAGGCCGGCTTCAAAGGCCCACATTGACACTATCCCTGCGTTAAGGTAGAGAGAGACGGCTAGTTTGATTGTTAGTAGCTTCATCGGAGGTCAGTGGCATCCTGGCAGGCAGAACTATGCCATCATCCATATGACTTGTTAGGAAAACAACAGGCTGGAAAGGCAAATCTCCTCGGCGCAGAGGTGGGGGCCACCGTATACGCCGCAGATTAGCTGGTGGAAAGAAACACCTCTGGTAATTGGGGTCAAAGGGAATGTGCCTCCTTGTCTGTCATGAGGTCCTCTGTGGCACAAATTCCACCGGTGTGACCCAAACGACTGTCAGACGCTCACTGAACCATTCGCGCGGTCACCTTCCTTCCTTCCTCTCTCCTCTCTGTACCCTCTGTGCCCGCGCACCTTCTTTTTCTTTTTCACCTCCCTGACTTCATCTCTCCATCTAACGAACTCCTCCTGCTGATTAATCCTGCGTCGGTCTCGGCAGCAGATAGAGAGAACATTCATCAGGTTCGAGGCGTCAGCTGCAAGTCCGAAATGCCACAGAGGGATTTAGAAACCCCCCCCCTCCCCTCGACAAACACAGCTACTAAGCTTAGTATAAATCACAGCCAGTGAGTGTGATACAGCTCTGGTCAACAATTGCACTCTGCTTTTATTAATAGCACGATATGAAGCGTTGGAGCTGGTGATAACTGTGTGTGTTAATTAAAAGCAGATCCTGGTTAAGAAATACATCAGAGCACCTGAAATCAGGTAAAATGTAAAAACAAGTTCTTTGAGAAAAGCGTTACGACTAATGAGCAGGGAGGGGAATCAAAGATGGAGGATCTGAAGTTAAATCTCGTAGGGTTTTGCAAAGCTCTGTACCAGCTTGCAGGATATTTTAGAGACTTCCAGTTGTTTCATAACCCTGGATTTCCTTCTGATTTATATTCCAGCGAAAGGCGCAGCTTTTAATTAACAGACTCCACACGCATCAGTTTATTTCAGGGCCTTCTGCTGACTTTTCTGCATCTCACCAGTACTCACGAGGCATAATGCTAGATTTCAGTTCCTATTCAGTTATCACAAAGCCCAAATCGTATAATTAGGCAGATGAGACTGCAATTGAGCAGCTATTGATAACCTTGTGTGTGACTCAGAGCCGAGCAGCCTACATGGGTGTTATGCAGTGAAAGGGTAATTATCCCCCATAATGATAACGATAATTAGTGGAGGACTAAAGTGAGAATAATGAACCCCCTTCTGTGGTGGTTTAAGGAGTGTTGTGGGGGAGCGAATTTCCCCAGGAATGTTAACACAGACTGAGTGACACCCTGCCTTCTCGCCCATCCTTCTCTTTCTCTTTGTTTCTACCTTCTCTCTCTCCCTATCCACATCTCTCTCCCTTCCTTTCGCTCCTTTCTCCCTTCACCATTTGTCCCGTTTTACCCCTCCTCGCCTCGTCTCCTTCCCTCTCTCCCTCCCTTCTCCTCTCTCTCTCTCTTTCATGCCCCGTCTCCCTCCTGCTATCAGCGGCCCGCATGCCGGACAAGTAGTACCTCACCCTGAAAGACTGATCACTTTTCTTCCCCCTGCTGTCCACACTTCAGTCCTGGCAGCCACACCGATTCATTACCTCCCGCGGAGCAGAGCGGCACATAGCTCACCGCTGTCAGCCGCCGCCTCGTTCTCAGCCCGAGCCCCCAGCCGCGGCAGAGCAAGACTGCTCAGCAGGACACGTTGGCTATTAATCAGGAGGAGGACGGGGCGCGGAGGTTCTCATCTGAATCCAACCGCAGGAATCATTTATTTTTTTTTTTTTTTCTGGTGGGCACTTTATTTATGATGTGAGCATTTGAATTTTGCCACTCGTGGGACTGGTCACGATGTTAACTGGGAAAGAGGTTTGAGACATGCACTGTCCTACTGACAGCATCTACTGTGTTTGTGGGTTGTATTACATATCACGTACCGTGTATGATAAGTTGATGTAGAATACCAGAATACTGCCTATTGTTTGTGCACTGAGGAAGATCCACTGAGGTTAAATAGAGGTGTAATTTTAAACCACTGTGACACACTAAATAAAGTAAGTTTGCCTAAATAACTTCAAGAGGACTTGAAGGAGGACTTGCTGCATGTAAAAAAGTCAGTAAGCACTTACTTACATTTTCTGACAAACTATGAGTCTTGATAACTTTTTATAACAGCATCACTTGGAGCTTTGTTTAAGAACTCATTCGTTTCAGCGTTTAATAAAACACACATTTTAATAATGAAAAAAACGCTGGTGAAAAACATATCCTTTTTCACTTACTTAGAGGAGCATAATCAGCAACGTATTTGCATTTTTCTCCACATTTGCTTTTCACCTTGTGCGCTTCCTCAGGATTTTATGAGCAGTGCTCCACAAAAGACAACCTTGTTAGTGCAGTTTTGGCGATTGTCCTTTTTCAGAAAGACAATCATTTCGTAACCAATCTCCTCATTCCAAATAATTAAGACATTTGTAGTATATCCCATTAAAAACTAGATGGTGTCCTTTTTTGGCTAAATTTATTTAAAAAAAGATTGTGGTGCTTGCAGTTTGCTCGCAGTTAATATCAAGTGTAATGTCTGTGCAACCTTGTTCATAGGGTGTGTTTTTCAGGAGGACTGTGAGTGGAGTTCTTGTTATAATCATGTATTTATGTAGTTTAGTTTGGAGGGGAGGGGGTGAAACCTCTCCCTGAATATGTGTGTTGCACTGCAGTACATGTTGTTGTAGATTATTTTCACATTTTGACTGGTTTATAAAATTTTAAATGGTTTCTCCCTTCCTCCACTGCCCGACTTTTGTGTGTACTCGCTCAGTAAATTCTATTAGATCCTCAAGAATATCCTCTGTAAAAGACCGTAACCTAATGTTTTGCCACTCTGCATTTGGGCGTTCAGGGAGCGAGCGAAACACCCTGCCCAACGATGTGAGGAGCTGCAGCTCTCTCAGCATCTTCAAAACCAACTCTAAAAGTCTATTAAAAGCAGCTCTGTTTTCACTGACACTGAATTTTATTTTACAGTCTTAATGGCTTGATTTATTTGTAAAGCAGATGTGTCTGATGTGGTGTCACATGTGGCTTTGTATTTCTTGTTTGTTCTTTTTTTGTTGTATGTTTGGGGGGGGGGGGGGTCTGACCATAGGGACGTTAACAAATTCCAAGCTATGTCAAGAAATAACAACCTGAAGGATACCATGTGCATCCTGGTGTTCGTCAAAGTTGATTATTATATTACAATAATGCAAAAGACCACATGAGCTGAGAAGTGACTGTCTCTCCTCACTTGATCACCTGATGACGGCTCTTGCTTGGAGGCAATAAAAGCTGATTTCTTACACCTGAGGTACTATGTCTGCTGGTACTCGACTGCCAACTCTCATTGCTGCTCGACTACAATCTAATCTTTTTCAGTATTTTCCACGACACATCCAGCGCTGTAAGATCTGATGACAAAACTGCAGCCTCTCAATTTCCGGCTGACAGCGAGCGTCTTTGCATTATTTGCGCGGCGATGGAGAGTGAAGCGTAACAGTGTTTCCACAACTGTTTGAGCTCACGGGAAAACGCAACAGCGAACCTCACTTTCTACAAAAACAAAGCAATTACTTTAAATATGAAACATTAATGTGTAATACGTGTTCTATAATTACAGGGAATATTAACAAAATTCTAGTAAATAATTAAAGCTTGGAAGACTTTTTTTTTTCTTTTAAACTTGATACCCTCGACTGTAGAGGGGGCTATGAATATGCAATGAGACCGAGGAGTCTAAGAAAAGACTCAGAGTGCTTCCTCCAACACTTCCTGAGACTAAGGAGAGAGTTTAGTGCTGATCTGAGAGAGAGCTCTCCAGTGAGGGGCTGTCTGAAGTGACAGGCGTGGGGGAGAGGAGGAGGAGGAGGAGGAGGAGGAGGCCGCAGTTCTACAACAACACTCTTCTTCTCTAAGAGGGGTCAATGCTGCATCTCGGCTTTCTAAAGAAAGCAACAGCATTTTCAATAAGGGACACAGAGAAGGGCCGCTCGCAGAAAAGGCATTTCAGCTCGAACAGCCACAGCAAGTAGCAAAATAAACATTTTACCCAGGCAGAAAGATGTAAGTTATCTGCAAGCCATTGTGTTGCTGAATTAATAAATGAAAAGCGACACATGATATTCAGATAACACTTCTGTTAAATATTAACATGCTGTGGGGGCTGCATTTAAGATTATTCACAGTTTGTATAAATGTATTCATCAACAAGGCACGTTTGTCTGTGGTTAGATTATTAATTTTCCTGCCAGTCTGTTTCCCCACATTTGCAGTCGGTTTATGATGGTTACTCACTATTTATGCTTTGTCCAAGGGATATGAAAATCCCAGTATGAACAGATGGATGTCAAATTAGTTGGCGCAAACAGACAGATTTCTGGAGACTGGGTGATGGATGGAAACTTTCTGTACTGCCATGACTAATCCCTCAGCTACACCTTCCAACTCTTACACCTTTTCCCCAGACAGGGAATGCAACAAGTGCAGCTTTGCAAACAAAGACACATTTTCTGTCTTTCTATCACGAGTACATGCACGCTGGCATATGCGTGTACATAACCATATTGTTAAATGGCTGACTTGAGATATTTCTTTTTCTCCGCATGGAGAATCCAATTCAACAAATCGCTTTGCAACTTATTGCATCACTACTGAATAAGAACCCTGCATATAAATTACTTTGACATTGCAGTTCAAACACGAATCAAAGAGAATATACCAATTTTCTAACAAACTAACCTATATTTAGGGCCTACAGTTTAATGAGGGTATTTTGAAGAAGCAATTGACCTCCAAAACAGCGTGAAACAGCCCAGAGGCATGGCTTCTTTTTATCTTTCTCACCAGCAGAACTGTAGCCTCTGCTTGCTATGGAACAAATCCCCCAACATTTAATTTAACATCGACATAAACCACATATGGCGCTTCCATCGCTGTGATAATGTCAGCTAACAGGGCCAAAAAAACAGCAAAACATTCTCCCATAAAAGCCACGTAAAGTTCAGTTTAACCGCTGCTGAAGGGCGAATGTGCATTTACTTGCCTTTCACCAAACACCTGAAACCGCAGTATTTGATGGCAAATGTGGAAAGATTGTGGTATGTAGCGTAGTTGTAGAGTAACATGAGCAAGCTGTTCATTGCGCTAAAAACAGAACCCTATATAGTGGACCCGGTGCGGAAATCTGCCCAGATTAAGGGGCAAGGGAATGATATACCCCTGAGGGAGCGAGTGCAAGTGCAGAGACATGATTCATAGCTTTAATGATGGACAGGGCTACTGTATGGCCTGTTGGAAAGAATAACAGTCTGTTTCATTTAGAGGGGAGAAGTGGCTGGAGCCCCTGGTCCAGAGCAACTCAGCTCAACTCATCTGTCAGCACAAGCTGGGCCCATTAAGGTACAGTAGAGCTCCCACCACTGTCGCATAACAGCATATCCCTGTGTGTTAAATGAATTCTTAATCCCACTTTTACAATGAAACAGAGGCTTTGTGGACCATGTGGCATTGGCCCAAACCCCAGAAGCAAAGCTTTTTTTCTTCTTTTTCTACAGTTAAAGGCTTGCAGCCCTGGGTATCCGAGAAGCTGCCCGGTGTGTCATTGATGAGCCACCACTCTGTCAGGGAGATTTATGTGGTGTGGAGGCAATGCTTGGGTCCTGAAAAGGCAGGTTTGGGATGATGATGTAGGTGTTTCGGCGAGTGAGCAATGAGGTAAAGCTCAAAGTTCAGCCCCACCTCATCAAGGCTGTGGAGCGGTGTGTTTTCTGAAGCGAAGGAAAGATGAGGGAGGAAGCCGGGAAGTTGATTTTGGCAGAGGGTGGCGTGCAGTGTGAAATACGGTACCACACACACACACACACACAAACACACAGAAAGTAGAGCACTCACGGAGTGCTAACTGTTGACAGAATGATACAGCATGGCGTTCCCAGGGGCTTCAAGCAGGATGTACGACAGTAATCCCTACACAGTCAAGCTGTGTTATCAGTCAGTGTAACTTAACTTGTCAGCAAGGCCAAGGGGCAATATCCTAAAACAAATGTAAGAAAGGCAAAAACTACAACCTGACATATGACTGAGCACTGTCAAGTCCTCCAATTGGCTGCAACTATGATTATTAACAGGTAAATTTTATGCCTCAAGATAAGCAAGGGGGAAGAAAAAGACCAACAATACTATTTTTATCTTATGTTCCAAATGTACACATTGGCCCAAATATAAAATACCTTTTTATATAATTTGTTTGAAGAAGTGGGGGTGGTAATACAGTATTCAATAACAATGTATATATTCACAACAGCAGATATTCTTTTCAGTAGAGAGTACTGGTGTGCCTATGGAGAGTGCTGCATCATGGGTTGTTTGTAGCTTTAATGTTACTTTAAGTCAATTTAAATAGCATCTTGTAGAGTTTGTCAGCATTAATAGTCTTTAGTTTGGATGAAGACTGTGTTAATTTTGAACCAAAAAGTACCTCAGGGAAATTTTCCCAGCACAACCAGTCCGAAGGGTTTTCATATCTTCAAAAAGTCTTTTTCCAAGAATGAAAAAAGGCAGGAGATCTTACAGTCCGAGCTGTCTTATAAGAAATCCAGAAACTCGAGCGATTCAAAATACTTATAACACCTCTGTACAATATAACAGAATTTAACTGACAATCTAGCAGGAACTATTTTTTTTTTTTTTTACAATCCATTATTTCATGGAAAGCTGCGAGTTATTTTTCAGTAACTGTCACTGTCTTATCTCACCTGTGGTTACAACACCCCATTGTCACGCCAATCATCTGAAAGTATGGCTTTTCTTTCCATACATTAAGATGTGTTTTTGCTATTAGCGGCACCTGCAGGCGTATCATTAGTGTACTCTCGCCATTAAAATGTAGTTAGTTCTGAGTGACACCATATTTCATGGCAGGGAGACATCAATGTAAGCAATAAATTGCGAGCGGGAACAGTCACCTGGCCAATCATAAGCTGTGTGAAAGAAACCTGGCTAATAACACACGCTAGAGGATTTATAAGTACACTTTCCATATTTCCCAAATCCCGGACAACCCACCGAGACCTGTTTAACAGATCAGAACATTTTAAATTCTGCAGTGGAAAATTCTGTAAAAGTGGGTCCCACATTTTTATAAGCGGCAGCTGAGGGGAACATGCGTATGACTCAAAAAGAGGCCGTACGAGTGACATTCATCTCTCCATGCAATCATTTTAAGTGCAGCGTGAGCACTGCGATGCTCATCTACGAGCGGCAAATACCTGCAGCAAAGTTAGATAGGGGTGTACAAATCGCTTTTCATCACAGTGACAGCTTTTCAGAAACCACTACTAATTGACTTGATGGAAATAATCATTGCGAGCCGCCTTCACGCCTATGCCTACGAGCCATTAGTTAAGAGCGGTTGATTAAAAAATGTACACAGCTCATGCCCGAGCATGCAGGAATCCTCTATTTCACGGGTGTGTGGTCCCCGGCTTCACATGAGGAATCGCGCTCTCTTTTTCACTCTCCTCTGTCTTTGATTAGGCCTGCGCGGCTAATAACCGAGCTACGGGCCCTGTAGGAGCAGTGTGACCATGATACACTTGTATTAGCCCGAAAAGACAAGATGTTCCCCCCAGCTTAAAATACACTCAGCTGCAAGCGTGTGGAGCAAAGGGACAAGGACCATTTCCCCTCCTAATTTGTCCTACATGAGATGATTTCTGTGGTAGCCAAGGGAGCAGGTATCTCCATGCCAGCGGTTTTGATTGGCAGCTCTGGCAAATTTGTGGGTTACCCGAGGAGGTGGATGATGCAAGCGGAGAGTGATAGGTGCTACCCTGCTGTTTTTTCGGTGCTCAAGGCGTTTGGTTGGAAAAGGGAAGTGTATGCACCTCTGCGTGTGCACCCATACGCGTCCAAACGAACTCGCGTGAAATATAGGTTCCTCGTTTTATTGTGACAGCCTGTCCTTGTTTGCCTGATAAAAGGATTCACCCCCTACGTCATACCAAGCCAAACTTCATACTCCTACATAATGTGTGCCAAGTCGAGCCATTAAAGTCTGACAAACAAGTCTGGTTTATGGCCTATTCTACATCCTTTTAAAGAGCCTTTCATCCTCTGAAAGATCCTTTAAAACCTGCTGTAAATTCCTGCGCAGAGGCCCTGGTTTCTTGTCATTTGAAGTCTGGTGATAAGGTTGAACTGTTGACCTGCGAGCACTGGTTTTGGTCGGAGACTGGAAAAAAAAAACATTAGCGTCCGTCTGCGTTTAAATCCGACGGCGAACCCCCGCCTGTTCACTGATGGCAACAAGGCATGCAGTTGTAAATGTAAAGGACAAGGCTCTTTGTAGTTTACTGTTTTGGTCAGTAGATCTCGACATACGTTTATACATTTATTTTGAGACTGAAACCTCAAACTAGGAAAGAAATGTAATTCTATCAAGCATATTTGTCAGTGCGGTTTTGGTGTTTTCCAAGCAAAATCATAAATATTGTAACTGGAGGTATCTTCGACCGCAATACCCCAAATACAAAAGGGATTGTTTTCTTATTAAGGGCCTGGTAAAACGATGAATTGTGAAAGTTCATGTCGAAACATGCAACGCGAGCGGTAAGAGCCAGCCGTTTATGGAGCCCACAGTATTCAGACAAATCGGGGAACTGGCACGTTGTTGGACTCCGGAGGAGAAACGTTCAGATGTAAAGAAACCAAACAACACTCCTCCAGCTCCCCACGATGCCCCACAGCTGTCTGCCTGACCAAGATTATTCACCAAATCAAAATGTGCAAGATAGCTGTTTCCACCTCCCTTATTATGTTAATTACAGGGGAATATTCTTTTTCCATTACTAATTCAGCACCTCGGAAACTATAAAGTACTGAATAACAGATGACTGGCAACCTTTATATCGGATGGATACCAAAACTTAACCCACACTGTCCTTTGTGATATCAAACTGGAGAACATACACATTGAAAAAACACCTTTTCAGGTCTTTTACTTGAGACAGCGAACAAGTCTTATATATGCAGCTGTGTTTAAGCCCTTTAAGACTTAACTTTTAGCTATTTTATTTGAACCAGACTTATACATTTAGCTGCATTAAGCCTTTTAAAGCTTTTTAATTTCAGTTGTTCTATCCGAGACGTGTCAGGGCTGCTCAAAGACTTACCAACACCCCGCTGCTGCAAATGACAACTGAAGACCGCAGCGTGAGCTTGACAAATTAGCTTTGCATGTCATCATATATCAAACAAATCTCCCAAAAAAAAAACAGCTTCCAAGCCACATTTTCCTGTTTCTTCCTGCCTCAAATTTGATTTCTGGGTCAAGTACTAGGGGAGAGAGAGCAAAACGATCTTTAGACTTGTGTTTAATGATAAATGGGACTCATCTGGAGCTGTAAATGTTTCACGAAATCTAAATAAATAAGTGTCTGTTTCTTGCTGCAAAACTGTGTGTATTTGTCTCAGGCTAAGTTACGATTACAAGCAATCAAGGATGCAAAGGAACTCTCACCAAACTCATGAAGAAATTTTGTTCTGAAATGATCGGCTTCGGGAAAATCAAGCTTTAATGGAGTTCAACTGCACCGATGCAGTCAGGTAACAACGGGCAAAACTTTTTAATTAGCTCAAGTAACACACAGCTTTTCTTGTGCCTCTCTTTATGATTGCTCATATACATGCTGTTGACTGACAAAGACTGGTTTCTTGTTGATCTTGGCCCACGCAGACAGGCACTCATTCTCATAGCCAAACTCGTGCTATGACACATCTCTGTTCGAACACTCGTCTGCATATTGGGCCGAACATCATGAGGAGTATATATGACTAATGTGGAAATAACGCTGTTTTTTAAGACGTATTAATAAATTGTATCCGTCTCAGTCATAATAGTGATTTCCCAGGAATTAAAGTAAAAAACAATATGGCATTTCATTTTATTTAAGTCCTGAGAATAAATGGCTAAATAATTTAAAACATGTGTATAATGCTGTCACAGCAAGGCCAGAGCAAGATAATAATGTACTTATTATAACTAATATCTATTAGCTGTGGCTGTGTTTAAGATCAAAAGAGAGATCAAAGATTTAAGATTTAAGATCAAAACTCAAAAGTAATCTTAACAGAACTTTAGAAGATTGTTATAAATGTGGACACATATGCAAAATACTCAGATTTTCTTTTACTTTCGTTCTAAACGCGCTGGAAAACTGAGATTAAATCTAAAGTTGGCCTGCAACTCTCAAGATTTCCAGATGCGTTCGAGCACATCTGCAGCGTGAACTGGCAGCAGCTAGAAAAACAACCCAGGTATGTATTCTGTTAAATAGAACTGGAACATACATTTGATTGGCAAAGCCTCTGCAAAAAAAAGACACTTGGGAAACAACTAATAAATCAAACAGATTCCGAGTTAAGAAGCTGACATCCCTGAATAATTAAAATTAGTCACTCAACCATATCTGCCTACAAGCCACTTCTTTTTTTTTTTCATGACTAGTTTTCTGTTCTGTTTCCTTTTACATCCACTGCCTGTGTGTCATGCAGAGGAGTTTGAACGGCACTATTGATGTGTGAGAGCGTCACAGGGTCAAACTGGGGGAGCTGATCTCTTGCCAGTCGATGCCGCCTGTCTGCCAAGACAGTCGTTGGATCAGAGTTGTTTCTCTGTCTGGGCAGATATCACAGCAGCCCCCGACCCTCGCCTCCACACACACACACACACACACACACACTAGCACAAGCACCTCCCATACCTCCTGCTAGTTAATCAATGGCGTGATGTACTTAGCCAACATATTTTCTCACTTCTTCCATCGCTTGATGCTGGGGGCAGAATAATACTTAAGACAAGAGGCTTTAAATTATGTATGCACGTTTTAAAGGCTGGGAGGCAGGTGAGCAAATGGAAAGATGCTGTGTGCGGTTGAGCAACTTGCCATAAAATATGCAATTGCAAATGATATGGTATCATCATCTGTAAGAGGGAGGCTAGATGTAAGGTGTAATAATATGTATTAATGGGTATCTTTATGTGTGTTTTACAATGCCTGCAGTCATGTAGGAACGGTAAAAGAAGAGTAATGATTTATTCTCACCGAGCAGCGCACCATAGACAGTGTCTGGCTCTTTTCCTAATTTACCTCGCCTGCCTCCTCTGTTCCATCTCTCCTCTTTCATCCTTCCCTCTTTCTTTCTTAACTCCCAGCCTCCCCTCACCTCTTCACCTCATCCCATCTCTGCATCTCTGCTCCGGCTCATGGGTACTGTTCCCTCCTTGCCACCCCCCAACACTGTTGCGCGGACGAGATGCCCCTATTTTCGGCTCTCGTCCCGCATACTGCCTGACCCGAGGAAGAGGCAAGCGCACCCCCCCTAACAGCCATTGCCACCGCACTGTCCGTCCCCCCGTCCTGTATCTCCTCCTCCTCCTCATCTCTGAGGAGGAGGAGGAGGAGGTAAGGCACACCGGTGGATTCCAGGCCCGTGAGCTAGCTCCTCTCCCTCTCTGGCTTTTGGAAGAGTTATGGGGGGTCGCGACCCACTGGAGGTCCATAAAGCAGAGAATGGGAGGCAGTGGAAAGCAGTGCCTCGGCCATATGCCTGCCTGTCTGCCTGCTGCACTGCTGGGACCATTACTGCATCCAACAGGCCTCGGAATAACCCAAATATCACTTACAGTACAGGCACCCCTAAAGCCCCTCCAATCAACATCCTCTTAATCACAGACTGCACTGCACAATGGAAATTGTGTTGGCCAACCATTAAGGCACCTTGAGGACTCTCTGTTACTCAAACTAACATAAACTGGGAGATATTGGACACCAACGGATCACAAACAGAACAGCTAATGGTTTCACGGTGGTCAGCTGCGAATGAGTGGAAGACGGGAGCCAAATGAGGGTGGGGAAAGAAAAGGGGAAAGAGAGAGAGAGAAGATGGAGGAGACTTAAGCAAAGCAGAACAGCACTACCTTACAGAGTCTGTTTATACGAAGGGGGGAAAATAAACTCACCAGACTCGTTTCTGTGATCTGTGTCTGTCCTCACTGTGTTACAGCTTGTACCCTTCACCTCAGGCCAGAGTAAATTAAATAGTTTTAAGTGGTTTTTTTTGGGAAATTTAATGTCTTCTGGGACAAAACGAGGTCACTTACCGTTTCATAAAAGTGACAACGGCTCGAGTTACCCAGCGCACAACAACAACAACACAATGAGACATTTTATTAATCCCTTTAAATTATAATAATTAACTTGAGTCCTTGTTTAACAAAATCATAACACCTTTACAAGCAGGCTCGTCAATATTTTATAGATAGGGCACTCTGCTGCAAAACTGCGCTCCGTGTCTTTGAGAGTCGGTCACGTACACACAAATCTATGCTTCCTAATGGGGGAAAAATGGACGTGTTTGGGGTTGGAGGCAGCGATCGATAAAAACTTCGAGCTCCACAGGCTGTAATAGGGGTTCAATGTGCTGCTTTACTTTGGTAAAGATTAAGTGTGTGAAAGTGTTGCAATCAGGGGGCGCAGGGGTCAAAATGGACAGAGAAATAAGACCAGACGCTGGGAGGAAAGTGAGACGAGAAAGTGAGGAGTTCTTGGCTCACTCTGTTCGGTCTTATAATCTTACAAGCCTGCTCTCATTAAGCTTTGGTTTTAAAAAAGTCACCCTCCCCACCACCATTAGGATGCTGCAGTGAGCAGTAACAGACACCGCAAGTTGCCTTATGTGGCTTTATTTCAGGAACAGGAAGGCGCAGACCAGTCGCAGCCTTTCGCCCATAAACTCAGATAAACATTTGCATTACAACCTGCAAGGTAAACAAACAGTGTCTGGCTTAAGTTCAGTCCGGAGATGCTTTGTGGTCCTCTGTGGAATGCAAAGTCCTTCTTCGCTCCAAAGCGGCAAGCCCTCCATCTGTTTGTTTTGTGGCCATTACAGCCACTTAGCCTGACAGAGTACTTTGTTTCCCTTATCTCCTGAACAGCTAAAACACATAAGTGTTTTCAGCGTCTGTTCGACCTTGGGTTTAACTCCTATCACCGTGTTTACTCGTGGCACAGATCAAAGACAGATTGCTTTCCAGCGAGCGGTTGTAAAAAGGACGGCAAACTTCTGCCTCTGAGTGACTTTATGGTTTCATTCCAGCAAGGAGAAAAAAAAAAAACAAAAAAAACAAAAGGCATATTTCAGCACCAAGGGCCACGTCTGACAGGTGAACACAGGAGGAAGACATCCAAACAGAGCTAGTGGAGAGTAATAGCAGCAGATAGTGCTGCCCAGGGGAGGGAGGAGGGAGAGGAATATTTGTCTGTTTGAGTGATTTGCCTGGTGCGGCTCAAAGTCAGGACTCGTCAGCATAACGGCGCAACGGGCTTGTCGCCATGGCAACTGGTCAGCGGGGCGCCAAGGTGTGATGGGCAACATGTCATTTAACAGTAAGGGATGACTCCATTTCCCCCCCATCCCACCCTTTGTCAAGATAGCGTTGTCTCGTGGGAGTGAGGAGGGAGGGAGGGGGGTGGATCATAAAGGGAGCTGGTTATCAAGTAAAGAGATAAACCTGTTGAGCTACTTGGACGCAGACGGGGTTGTCTCACCATCCAGGTATTTGAGGCTCTGTTGCACCACGGAAGGGCTCAAACTGAAGCAAACAATGCCATCTGTGTTGCATTGCAGTCAGCAGGAAAAAAGCTAAATCTGAGGTTGTCCCTCCTGGTTTAGGTTTGGCTGTGGTGTTAAAACGAAAATAAAATCCCAACACAGGCTCTATTCTTTTCCTGAAGAATACACTGTTTATTAAACCTCGTCTGACGGGCGTGTTTTACTCTTGGGCACCAGCGGAACAATCTATCTGATCATCTCTTTAACCAATAAAGTCATTCTGCAACAGCTCGACTTAAAAAGCAATCTCATTCTCGGGATATTACGCCTCAAATGAGAGGGGATTTCTGCGAAGCATTTTTCCATAAAACTGATAGTTAGAGAGGAATGTACGGACAATCAGACAGTTTTAGGTTCAAATATGTGGCTCTAAATTCTTTAAAAAAATGCATTTAAACTTCAAGAACCCAACAACGACTCGAGCGTGTAGTGAACATACAGCTTCATCGAGAAATATTTTAGTTCAAACTTCAAACAATCATTAGCGTTTGATATTTTGGGTCTAAGGAGACTTTGTGGATCCTGAATTGAGTCTTAACTGCCATTTGTGTGTTTGTGTGTGAAAGACTAGGGGACAAGGTCTATGTGTGTGTGTGTGTGTGTGCATCCATGTCTTTTCAGCTTGAAAACCCTTTTAATGGGATCTTACAAAGCCTCTCAATAGAAAGGCATCAACAGGTGGCCGAGGGGAATACTGGGGACGGACACAAAAGTGAAACATTAACGCCGCCCGGAAGAGCCTCGAACACCAAAAAAAAACTAACCGGCGGGGACGCGGCAAACCCGGTGGGGACAAAATAATTGATAGATAAACGGATAGATGGACAGACAGAGTGAAGGACCGACCCCGGCCGAGGCACAGAGGGAGCGATTCACAGGCGCGCGATGAACGGTCGGCATGCTAATCGAGCCTGTATGCGGTTGCGGGCAGGGTGAGAAGCGGGTGTACGAGGCGGCTTCACAGGCAGTCATTTGCCAGCATTCAGCTCCCATCAATATCAGGGCCGATTAATGAGGGGTAGAGGGGAGAGCAGGGAGAGGGCAGAGGGGACTGAGGCCGGGGGGGTGGTTGGGAGGGGGGGGCAATGGCCAGGTGTCGGAGGAGGCACAGAAAGGGAATAAAAAGGGCGCGGGCAGTGATCCGCGAGGAATTCCAGCCGAGCGGCAACAAGAGTGGTGGGGGGTCGCTGCTAGTCGTGCACTGCAAAAAAAAAAAAACAGCGGCCATTAAAAAGCTGCACTTGGTAAAATGAAGCTGCAACACAAATAAGCCCAAATAGAAGAAGAAGAATTGACTTATCTGAATAAAAACTTTGTGTAAAGATACTATGAAGTTTCTTCTGTGGGAACTTGTTTGATAAAAGTGATCACAGACCGGCTGGGTTTGTAAAAGTATCGCACTGTGATGTCATGTTATGTGATATCCTCGTACTGAAGCTCAGATTTTGTGAACATGTGAACCTGCGTGAGTCAGTCAGTCAGCTTTTATTTCTTTCTGTGCCATGATGGTGAGCGATGAGTCTAAAAATGCAGAATTACTAATATCCTCTCAGATGTTTCTCTGTATTTTTGTTGACAACTTCATCAAATCAGATGAGGCCCACAGCGGAAAATGTCATGCAAATCAAGCAAATCTTTCTGTGAAAAAAGAATTGTTGGCTTTAAAAACTGATGAAAACTCAGATAGAGAAGAGGTAGGTTTTCACTTGTTCCAGGAAAAATAAATCAGTATTGGATTACGTGACTTAATACAATTTTTTTCTTCTTGCAGTGCGGAAGATAGAAAGACACAGAGGAGGATAAAAGAAGGGGAAGTAAGGCTCAATGTGCGTGCGTGTGTGAGTGTCCGTGTGAGGCCCTTTAATGTTTGGGGGACGGAGGTTTAGAGACTAAAACCGTGTTTCGACCTTGAATGGTGCTCCTCCCCCCGGAGGAAAAGGTCCCAGTATTGATGACAAAGGGTCGTGTTCTTTTAGGCATCTGCGAGCCTGAGGTCGTGTTTTATCGTCGGTCGTGCCTGTTGTGTGCATGTGGGTGGCCGTGCATGTGTGTGCACACGGGTGGAGTGTGCAAATGTGTGTGTACGTATAGGTGTATGCATGAGTGAGCGTGTGTCTTTAGAGTCGAGTCGATGTGTGCGCCTGTATGTGTGCGTGCTGGCACAACAGAAAGGCATTAGCGCATAGTGGTTTAGCATGTGTGTGTTTATGTGTGTGAGAGAGCTGTGGGCCCAGGGGAGCAGGGATTTGGAGGAGGGGGGTGGGTGGCTGCAGGGAGGGGGCCAGCCCCAGAGCCCCCTCCCCCCTTCGTGCAATGACTCGCCAGGTCATGTGACCGCTGGTTCTCACAGGGGCACCGGGCAGTCAGAAACAAGAGGGCAGCGTGTTAGGGCCGCATGCCTGTTTCATTGTTTGTGTGGGGTGCCTCACTGCTGAATGCGGACAAATCAATCCTGAAACATCAGCATCAACCCACGAGCACACACAGACCGGACTGAGCGAGGCAGGACAGAGGCAGCACTGTGCCCCGGCCCGTCTCTGGGAACAGACAGGCAGCAGCGGAGAGCATTTCCTCCTCATTTATCCGTCTGTGTGCCTCCTCTGTCTCGGGCTCTTCATTCGTCTGTTTCTCTTGTCCCTTTCTCATGGCGGGAAGAGAAAGGAAAGTGCGTCTCCCTCTTTCTCGCTTTCACCCTCTCTCTTTCTCTTTCTCTCTCTGACTCGAGAGCTCTCCATTTTCTCAAGGCAGGCAGGTTGTAAATCCAACAAAAACTACAAGGTATTAAAGGTATTACATGTAAAAATGGGGGAGGGTGAAGGAATACTGAGTGTTAATTTGATATCCTCCGATTACATCTCTGGGCCGACGCCCGGCGGTTGCATTCCTTCTGTGACAAAGTGCAAAAAAGCAGGAGAGCAGTATATCAAGACGTATAGCATTACCCACGGCAGCCTTAAAACCTCACGCTATGTGTTATTAAAGGTAAATGTTAACCAAGCAGACTGGGAAAACACTCTGATTTAAAAGCAGCCGGCCCGGGATCGCGGTCGGGGACGGGAAACACCACCTGCACACGCTTAAACCTCTGAACTAGCTAGTGGATCAACGTCTCGCTCTATCGGGCAATGAGGTGATAGTTGTTGAGGATTAATGTCGCTCATTTCCTCTCAAAGCCGCACGGTCGTCACGGTCGTCCAAACAAGAGATAGACCGATAGCAAGACCATATCTCCGTCCAAATTGGCTTACTGAATCGATTGCGTATTCTGCGGCTTTTGCTTTGCTACATTTCAGAAGCCGCAGAATAATTTGAGACCCCCGCTCTGAGACGCTCTCATCCGGCCAAACCAGCGACAGCAAAGTCGTTTCATATTTTCAATCAGGCCACAAGCTAAAGATATCACAGATCGGCAGAGATAGCCGCGCGAGTCCCCACACAGGCAGCGGATTTCTCCGGAGAGTCTCCGGGTTGCGCCGGTGGTTATCGCAAGGTCTGCGACAGCGGTCAACTAAATTAAACAAAATAAACAGAGGAATTTTGGCACAACTGCTTTGGAAATAAATGCCACCGCAGCTGTGAGAAAGCCGCGAGACACAAAGGTCGCCTTGATTTCCAGACAGCTCGCTGATTCCCAAGGGCGCGGGCTGGGCCTGGCGAGGACAGTGTTGGGAGGCGGAGAAGGAGGGAGGAAAGCAGGGGACCGACTGCGGGACTCCGACAAGTCCTCGGTGGCACCCGGTGCCTCTCTCTCCCCGGTGACCCGAGAGAGCGCCAGGGCCCTTTCGCTGAATAACCAGCCCCATCCACCACATTAAGATGAGGGCTAAAAGGTTAATTGAACCTCTGTGCTGCGCCTTCCTCTGTGTAATTTACTGTGATTAATGCATGGAGGTTACTGTCAGACTCATTTACTAATTGTCCAAAGCAGTGCGTAATTAACCACATCTGCAAAAATGTGTCTGTGACTGTACAGGCTCGACAGAACGGTGTGAGGGCCAGCTACGTGCCACTCAGTCAGGATACAACTACCCCAAATCATCAGCTCCCTTGTTACGCTGCAAGCCAGAACCAAAGGACTTTGTGTACTCGACCTGCCAATGAGCTCTCCACCCCTCAGTTAAATCTGACGTTGTTTGTTCAGCTCTTTCCTTTTGAACTTTTGGGGACGGTCGCTCTCCTCCTCCGCCGACAAAAAAATCGGGGTTGCTCGCTATGAGGAAGACTTCAGAGAATTAACACCTCATCACTCGCGAAAAGTTTTCCTCCCGCAGCTACTGACTGGTGTGACATGCAAAACTTCACATCAAGAGAAAAAGCTGTACTCAAAGAGATCACAGTGTACTCTCTTATAATGTGTTCCTGACTAACAAAGTGATATCCAGGGTAAACTTTTTTTTTTTTCTTCCCTGTCAGCCTCCGCCCGTCTGGCTCTGTTCCCTGTGTCAATTATTCCTGGAGATCCTTTTTGCCAAACTGTCAGAAAGCTCTTGTATGCAAAGCGTGCATGCTCTCTGAAGTGAGAGTGCCACGTAGGTAACTAAAGCTCCGCTTGTGTTATCTTTGTTTTGCAATAGCGTCTATTTTTTCAATTGCTTGAAAAGTTGCATGGAACATTTTTTGGTATTTTAGGATTGCTTTCCTTGAGATACCTGCAAATAAATACCCAAAATTACAAACATAATGTCATAGTCTATAAGCCTCAACTCTTGAGGGTTTTAAAATTTAATAGAGCCTTCTTTTTTTTTGATGATATGGATGGCCAAATTCCCCTGGCGACGTGCTGCCACAGCTTATCTCTGGGAGAGAGTGTGTGAGCGCATTAATTTTCCTGTGTATTCTCTCTGCTGGGGTGTGTGCCTGCATACGTTGAGCACATTCTGCCAGCCCAGTGCTGTGACCTTGTGTCCCCGTGTGTGTGACTGTGTGTGTACTCAGCGCTCAGGGTGCCCGGCCTATTCTCTCGCTCCTTCTTGATAATGGGTGTATATACATTTTAATCTTGGATTACTTGGCCAACTCAGAGGAGGGCTTTCTGTCAGCCTGGTGTGCGCGCAGAGACAGCCGTTACAATGCCCCCGGAGCCGAGTAAGAAAGTCGTTACTGTGTGCTTTCTCCCATTTCGGCGCCGCTAACTCGAGGCGTCAACAAGAACAAAACCATCAACACAGAACCGAGACAAATCTGGGGAAAGTAACAGATTTACTTTATCCTCGCCGCGCACAAGAGGATACAGAAAATAATCATTTCGGCCTAAATTAAAGTTGTTCCTCTGAATGGTGAAGGACAATGCAGACTCTCATTCCCTCAAACACTGTCCAAATTTTTGACAAGTACACAAACTGACAATGATTACATTTACATCAATTAAATAAAAAACACTCTCACCCTTAAGCTTTAATAACATTTCCAATGTCATGTTTAAACAACAGTCTCCATATTTTCTAAGGGCATCGTTTAGAACTAATTACAGCAAAGTCAAACTCGCCTGCCATTAATTGTTATTTATGAGGGTGAATTAATTTTCAGAAAGTTGTGGGCTACTTTGAAATGTACGCTGACCTTGGCGATAGGACACAACACTGTAATGCATTCACACCTTTGGCAGATTTTATGCAAACGAACGGCAAACTGAATATTTGATCAGGTCTTTCCTGGCCAAGGTTACGTGTTTTTTTTTTGTTTTTTTTTCTGTATGCTTCCCACTGCTGAATCTATACTGCTGCATACAAAAAGGTATCATATGAGATCTTAAATGCTCATTAACTCGAAAAAGCCTTAACTCCTGGGCTGTTGTGTGTTCTCGTCTGACACCAACATCCAGCCTGATGAGCGGGAGAGCAACTGTGGTCACCTCCTGAGGGAGTGCAGAGGGGGAAGGAGGGGATTGTGGGTTGTAATTAATTTACTGCTAGATTACACTGGATAATGCCCGTATCATTAGAAAATGAGGTTGACGGTGGTCTTGGTGTAGGTAGTCAGGGGCGTGTGTCAATACACACAAGAAACTGTGTGTTTGTATGTTTGTGGAGGCCATTGTGGCCCTCAAGACGTTTCAGAATGTTTAATTATACACAAGCAGATGTACACACAGGCAAATAGCCTGCATAACTCTTTACAACAAAACAGCTTGAGCGTGACGCCGGACACACATTGTTTGTCTTAGTGCATTGTGAACCTTGGGTTTAAAATGACAAGTAAGTAGAAGTGGCTCAGTTCCACTAAAAACTAAAAATACAACCGCTAAATATAAAGCTCATTCAGCTGTATTTTTGAAAGCTGTGACAGAGAATTAAACCCTGCCAAAATATTATATTTGTATCAATAATTCACAGCTTATAACCCAGGATTTAACACAAATATGTTAGTGTTTGCATTTCATTATGGAGAAGGGAGCTTCGATAAGTGGCATTCATTCAAGTCATTTTGGGCATAATGAAGATGACTGAAGGACTACTTTAGCTACTTCAGCTTTTCCGTTTAAAGAAAACAACACTGAAATGTTCAAAGATCTGTCCAACAGTTAGTGCTGTGTAATTCTGGTTTTAAATTGCCACTTTTGGGCCGACTGTATCAGAAACATATGTCGCTTTTCTAAAATACTGCTGAATAAACCACCTCAGGAAATCCTCTCATGCACAAGAGGATTAAGCACCGAAGACCTGCTCCAGGCAACATGCTCCTTCAAAACCTTTTTTTTCATTTACATTTTAGGTTTGATGGTTTTCAAACTGACCAGCATAAACAAGCATTCCTGTTGAATATAAAACACCACTAAAGCTTTCGTGTTTATCTTCCCTAAATTCTGATTCTGTTTATTATGTTTGTTTTTGCCTAGAAGTTTGCAACTGAGTCACTTTCTCTTTATTATCATGGCAGTCGCTGTTTTTAAACTGTTTTTTCTTCTTTTTTTAGGTTCAGTGAAGCAGAAACATGCTCTGAGGGATTCATCCTTGAAAATTTGCACATTGCTTGGTCTGCAACATCACAGCCTGTCCCTGCCGCTCCGACGTGGACAAAAAGTTTTTAAGAGGAGCCTTCAGTACAACTTGAAAGCATCCCCACATTCTGCCCTTTCTCTCACTCTTTTCCTGTCTTTTGATTTGCACTCTTTCGCACAAAGGCAGTCAAAATGCAAAAAATGCTTGACAATTCAACAGGCGCTCTCTCCCTCTGCATAAACTTCTCGGTTGCCCCTTTGTCCGATTAATACCTTCATGTCTTTCAGACTCGCTGCACCCCCCCCCCAAACCCCGTCTCACACACACACACACAGCCCCAACCCCACATCGCCATCCCAGACAAGCCTTAGTGCTCATTATACACAGCTTCCACTCTAGTTCCCAAGATTAGGCAAATGAGCTCCCAAGCACAGTCTATAGACAGAAACTGGACTCTTTCCCTTTTCAAAATCAATCCTTACATTCACCAAAGAAAAAAGGACTTTATAATAATTATTATTTTACCTCCTCAATATTCTGAAATTATAGTTAGATTGGATTGTGGCAAGTGGCTATTAAAGTATCCTTCATTTTTTTCCCTAAATTCAGCGAGATAAATCGAGAATGAGCATTCCTATCAAGTAACAATGGGACATTCTGGAGCAGTGGGGCAAGTCCCTTCACAGAGCACAAAATGAAAGCTCTCGAACAAAACACATCACATGCAACGCAAACATTATTCGGCAGCAATCGAATCGCTTCCCGTCATTTCAAAAGCTGCACGCAGTAATTCATTATTGCTCATTTATTGTTCAGTGAAGTCCAGCACTTACTGTAGGGAAGAAAAAAAAACGCAGTGGTTTGTATCAAGTTTATAGAGAGAGACAGAAGAAGTTTTTCACTGTTGACCTATAACCAATTTCATGCTAAGAAGTGCTCAGTGCGCATTGTGAGTGTAATTCATGTGTAAAAATGTCTCAAACATCTGTGCAACAAAAATACCACGGGTCAAAGTAAAGTGGACACTTGAATCCAATTTTTTTGGCACTTTTTCAAGGATGACTGTATTCTCTTTTCAAGTCTATATATATTTATGTGCATGGATACATGTGGATATAGGTTTTCTTATATTGCCTAGATGAGAAAAGATGATTTTGAATGACAACAGAAGTCAAAAGCACCACATCATATGATATGATTGGCCATATTGCAAATTGCAATTTCCAATTTATTACTGTTTATTCGCCCCCGCTGTCGGTTGTAAGCATTCCATTTCCAATTTACTTCCTGAGCACAATAAATACATTTGCTGGGGAAAGTCCAATCTCTCCTTATCAGATAATGAAATCTCATATTTGGGAGTCCCATATCCCAGCTTGGACCATATCCCAGCTATGTGCATTTTCCATCTAACAACTACTCAACGCTGTATTGTGCTGAGCCTCAGAGTGAGGTGAAGCTGATTATAGCTTCCCACCTCCTGCGGCTCGCAGGGTCATTCAACAGTCCTTAACCTCTCTCCACCTTTCATTCCCTCCAACCACGCGGCTCGCAGGGTCATTCAACAGTCTTAACCTCTCTCCACCTTTCATTCCCTCCAACCACGTCTGAGAGGAACTGAGTCAGCTGACAGAGGGTTTAAAAGGTCAGGACCCAAACATACGCACATCACCAGGAGCGGGAGTGCTTGGGAATCGTCCGATTCGATTTTGATTAATTGGGGGTCACTATTTGGAAGAGCTAGTACCTCTTTTATTTGTGCAAGTGTGTTTCTTTTTCATGGGAGGAAAGGTTGCCATTTCTCTGAATTGTCCGCAGTGCTGCAGAGGACTGTCAGTCATTTGTTTTGAATTAGTATAGTTACGTTAGAAAAATGGCTCACTCCAAAATTAAATACTAATAGCGTGGAAGCATGCACAAAGCTGCAATAAGAGCTTCAGCCTGTCCCTAAAAGCAGCATATTTTCACATCTTGAATGCATCCAAATGCAACCTTTAATGAAGATTCTGCAGCGTGAATGCATTTCATTTCTACATTGCATAACCATTAGTATACACAGTTGAGTGCATGTACTATATTGTCTTCCATAATAGTTTAGCAGAGAAACTATAATGTTGTAAATTGAAAGACTTTTCAAAAGCAACTTAGTAAACATGAGTGTCCTTCATTTTCCTTCATTCAGCACCCACTGAAAGACAATACACTGACCACCGGGTAAAAAAGTAGTGATTGCCTATGTTTTATATCTTCAGGACAGTGTACAGTATATCACTCATTGACAGATATGAACTCCAGAGTGTCAAAGTCAAAGTCAGCAGCAACTACCTAAAAAGAAGCAGTCCTGTAGTTGATAAAACAACTCTCTCCATCTTCTTGGCATTAACCTTGTGTAACCATGTACATTCCTTCCCCCCTCTCTCCTACACGAGAGACGAACCAGAGAGAGAAAATTGTTGTTAACCCAGACAGTACTCACTCCTTGACACTTGCTCCCAATTAATTCTGCGTGTGTGAGCTAATCTGTAAAAAAAAAAAAAAAGGATGGTGGGGTGGGGCTCGCTGTCTAATGGCTTCATGAATGTTAATGAATGTTTCTTTTCCAGAATTTATAAGGCGTGCATAACGGAGGCAGGGAACACAGGCTTGGGAAAGTAAGGATGGGATGGGTGTAAGCTGCCCAATAAATCCAGATCTCCAGCTGCATTTGTTTGGTTTATATTTGTCTCATTTCATCCTTGCAGACTAAGACATGACATATCGCTGGCAGGTAAAACTTTGCCTAAATCCGCTTGACTACTGCTTAATGCTGGAAGATGCTGCAGCCCTTTCAAACTTGGAGAGAAGTGTGAATCCCAAGCAGGCAGCCAAGATAATAACAATTCATCATACACAGCTATTGGTCCGTTCTGAGCTGGAAGACTGCCAAAACAGCACTTTCAAGAGAGAAAAGACACCTTTGCCTTTTAAAGGAGCCATAAATCCCATTGATTGGAGTTAAATGCTTTCATCTCTGTGGATACTGGCTATTACACCAAGCAGCGTGTAAAAGGGGGGAGAGATCATTCAGAAACAGCAAGGTACTCAACTAATGTTCATTTTAGATGAAGTCAATATTAGACTAAATGTGTAGAACAGTACAGCAGATCAGAGGTTTTTGAAACCTCTGGAAACATGACTACGCATATTCTCAACGAGCCGCAACTGCCTCAGTGGAAACCGATAGTAAAAACCAGGTTCAATACCCTACATGTCATCACACCTTTGGTCTCTCCGACCGTACTCATCATAGTCAATCTACTCTCTGCCTATTTAACATCTAGGAGAAACCCTCCTCCTAACCTTGCATAGTACACTTTGTATCATTCCTACAATGAGAGAAAGCACAATTTAGAAAATAGTAAGTGGTAACATCAGCACCAGATGTTTCCTACAACTGCTACCATCTCTGTGTTTCCAAATGGGGAAAGGGGAGAACAAAGAAAGAGACAGAGCATGTTGCATCCAAGGTTCTTTCACGAGAGAGAAACACTATTTCTTGGCTTTACCACTGAGGCTATTTTTAGCATCTGCTTATTGCAGCACGGCTGCACCACAGCTTTAACCTGAAAGATGTTTTTTGGGAGACCTTGACACTAAAAGACTCATGGCAGCCTTGAATGCAAAGGCATTCCTGACAGAAAATGGCACTGACAGTCACTGAGCGCGGTGAAATGTGGTATATGAGAGAGCTCTGAGCCCATCCACCTGGTCTGAATGAAGATAATCAGTAACTCACCACCATCGAACTTTTAATTAGAACCACTTGAATTGCTAAGAGCAGAAAATGTGCAGGAATTGATATTGTGATGCAGAAGCCAAGACACACTGTTACCTCCTCTGTTGGCCTGTGGGGAGGTAGACAGGGGAAGTTCATATAAATACAACTAGTTACTCACGACCATATCAACAAACACTGTGTTCAAAGGGGACAAGCCAGAAGCACTGCTGACTGGCATTCGCCCCCACACTTCTTTCACTGCACTACCAAGAAAATGTACCTTTATTTCTGACTGCACTGGTACAAATTTGAATCTTGAACAATATGCCCTAAGTGTTAACAAATACATAATATACCAATAACATCTGTATGTATTTTTGTCCAGTGCGTGGGTAGCCGTAGCATTTTCTCACGTACCTGACCAGCCTATCAAGTATGCCATTAAGCCAAATCAGCAGCATAACGCTCTGAATAACACTTATTTACTGGTTCGCCTGTACATTTGTTCAACAATCAGGCTTGAGTGGGGTCAGGGCATCCGCTTTCCACCGGCCTCTTTTACTGCTTACTGTTTTTTTTTTTTTTAACACTAAAGACACAAAATAAAATCAAGGACCTCAAATTTGTCAGTTGATGAAACCAGACTGAATGAGCAGTTACTCAATAAAAGCATGATTGCCTTTAATTGTTAATTGGATGACACAGCAATCCAAATTCATTTCACATCAATAGCTAAGAGTGATTTAGCAGAGTTGCGATGGGAAGGGGTATAATCAGCGGTGCTGCAGTGTTGGCGGTAATCTTCACAGGCCAAACATCAGAGGTAGTCGCTTATTTTTAGCATGATGCAAATGACTTTATTTGCTTCTCAATAGCTACATGCCTCACTGGATCTGTAACCTTTAGGAAAACAAGTTAGTGGCTGAGGAGCTGGTGTGTAAGATCACAAGTGAGGCTTTTGCATAGTATTTTAGCTGGATGTCTGAACTACTGTTTAGCTGGCTGAATGACTTGTTGATTAGCTGTCTGGGACAACAACAGTCTCTTCAGTGCGGCCGCTACAGACGCTCTCCACCCATCTGTACTTAAAGCGCCACAACAAAGCCGCCATCTCTACTTTCACTAGGAAAAATACTGGGCCTGTCGGTGGATGCTGTGGCTTACAGATCAAATCTCCGCAGTAATCTGTAGATTTCTTTCAGAGAATCATAAACGTGTCAGCCCAAGTGTGCGTATCTGTTCCAAGACGTGCATGATGCGAGGCAATGATTAAGGAGAGCTGGCCAAATCCTCTGCCGATCTGCTTGTAGTTGACATGAAAGCAGGCTCTTCACTGGAAAACCAGGGCAGAGTTCCTAATGTTAACCCAAGCAGACATGTCACTTACTGTATTAAAAAAAAAAAGGAACAAAGGGAAAAGCTAGAACACACTGAGGAGAAATTATAGAGCTATATCTTCCCTTGTGGTTTCTGTGCTATTGCCGAGGGATATTACAACCCTTTGAATGCTAATCCACTGCTTTTCTCTGTCTCTCACTCTATCTATCTATCTATCTATCTATCTATCTATCTATCTATCTATCTATCTATCTATCTATCTATCATAAATTAGCAAAAAGTGGAGCAATTAAAACACAGCTCTTGCACATATAATCTTGCAGAGCGGATAGTCCTCAGAGGCTAAAACTGAGTAAGCTACCCCCACAGTTTCTTCCTCCCCCTGGCCTAACATGTACACTTATTTTGCAACGGCAAATAAAAATGTAGAGCATCACTACTTTAGCACCTGCCCATATTAGACATCTTGTGCTTATGTCTCGTGGATATCCTCCACCGAAGGTGCTGAATGTTTAAACTTGCTCGGCTGTATAATGCATGTAGATTATCTGCTTACCTCCCCGGACTAATTGCAGCTAGGAGGAGATGATGTGCTGATCATGACAAAGTGTGATGACCCTACGTTTGAAAATCTCCCCAAGAAATGCACGCCCACATCTGCTTCTGCTCTCCAAAAAAAATGACCTACCCGGACCCAGCTGAGCCCACCGCCTCATTCTGGCCATTAGGTAGTAAAGGAAGCATAGGCAGAACAACAGAAAATTACATGCTGCATTTTTAATGAGGAGATTAGGTATGATTTTCCTCCCTGGAGTCCCCGTACTGCACTTCATCATGTGTCGGTTTAATGTATTGCTCAGACTCCGTCCTGCCAAGCATGGCTTCAACAATCAGCACATTAAATGCTGCTGCTGACAAGGAAAAGGCAGTTGGTTGCAGTCAGGATCTTTCTCTCCAACAAAAATATGTGATTATTGTTTGCAGTAAGTCCCTCAGCAGTCGCAGACCTGAGTCTAGAATATGCAATCTGCTCGAGTCCACTGGCCAGGGAGCTAAAAGGAACTAATGACTCATGCTCGACTGATGGATCTGCGCTGTGTGTCGGTGAGGGTGTGTGTTTTAAGAAGAGGGGGAGGGGGGCTTTAAGATTTAACCCCTCACTGTTGCGTAGTCAAGATGGAGGACGACAGGGAGCGTGTCACGGCAGGTTAATTCACTCAGGGAACAAGTGTGTTTACCAACCCTGTTATCTACATACTGAGGCATATGCTGCTTGCACGAGCGAAAAGGATCCTCTGTGCAGATGGCCTTTGTCGGAAATCACATGCGACTCCTACTCAGCCGTGTAAACTCCTGTTGGCATTGGCTGAGGGGCTGTAAAGCCACACATAAGCAGGGGACAGAAATGACCAGCAGCGTCGCAGCGATTTGCATTCACTGAGTTAATAAACTGAGAGGTTCACCAGAAAGTAAGGCTCCTATAGAAGTATGTGCTTTCTTGTATATGCTTTTCTGCGCTTTGCTATTCAGCGCAAGGAAGTGGGAGGAAGAAAACTGGAAAGGTAAATGCTTTTTTCAAATTCACTATTAAATACTAGCTCACAGTGTTTTTCTAATGGTAGTTTGGCAATATAGAAAAAGGTCACACTAATTTTTATTGATTTTGAAAACCACCTTTTATCCAATTGAACAACAAGTCAGCATAAAGAATGATAAAGCAACAACATTTTAAAATCTGCTTTTTACCATCCTGAATTATGGCCAAGCACTCTTTCTAACGTGCTGCCTTTAAAAGGAACATTTTGCCCTTTGCAAGATGAATAATCAGCCTCCAATTCTGACTGGCCTGTAATTTGGTAAACTGATTTAAAATGCAGTATAGAAGAGAGGAATAAACATGGGGGGTAACAAGGGGAACTTCAACTGAAGCAGTCAATCAGTATAAAGGAGGGGAAAAGTGAGGGGAGTGGAAGATGCCGAACAACTACATGATGGGGGTGCTATTTTCTCTCTGAATGGTGATCACAACATGCGAGCTGTGAATGCTGAATACCATGAATGGCAAAAAGTCACTTCCTTTATTGCAGCTCCTCCTGCGTGATCGCGGCTTGGCTGACAACAGAAATGTATGTCAAAGAAAACACTAAATAATCTTGGCTGTAACACAATGAGCCCGTCTGTTTCTGTGAGCGTTTGTTTTTTTTTTTTTATTTCAGCAGATACATATAGAGCCAGTTTTGCATGCACAGAGAAAAATCCTCTATATGCTGCTCTGAGATAATTATTGAAACTGAAACAAGCACAAAGAGAAGAGCTGATAACTTAACCGGGGATCATCTACTGTGATGAAGCTCTCGTTTGTATGAATGAACTCTCGCTGACTATTCATCTACTTCGCGAGAGGCTCTTTGGCTGAATCAAACCGCCGCCATCAGAAGTCTGCCAAAAGGCTCGGCTCGCATTTGAAACTGATTATAGGCCCAAAAAATGAAGGCAAAAAGCCTGTTATCTTTAAGTGAGAGCTCACTTCCTCTGGAGCACCGTTTGAGAGCCGGACACCGAGGTTAACACATCGTCTGCACTGTTAAGACTTTTAAATGCAACTGGGTTCACTGCAAAACCTGATTAATGCCATATACACACTTTTAGTGTTCAATCATCATTTGCTTTTCCCACCCACTGTGCAAGCTGTCTGTAAAAAGATTCTCATGGCATTTTAGACAAGTGCTTCAAGTGCAATTATAAGTTTCTGTGAATTTCACCATGTCTACAGGAGGTGTTTTCTCTCCAAAAATAGGTCTACATGTTCCAAAACACCCTCTGATAGTGCTTTAACACACAGCTTGTCCATGTCATCAGAGGTGAGTGTTTGGTCATGTAACTAAAGTATTATTTTGTAGAGGGATTAATAACTTTGGATTGTATTACTGTACTGTTGCAGTGTTATGTCTATCTTGTGTAAATTATCTTGGTCTTCTAACAAAAACTGAACTGACTTAAATCCATCCCACAGCAATGTATTTCAGGTATCTCTCTTTTTTTCAAGTCTGCTTGTTATATATTTAGCTGTGATTTGCACGCAGCCAATTCCCCAGTGGACCTCCACGACGGCGCCGGCCACAGTTGCTGGGAAATATGTGATGCAGCTGCAAAGCCTCGATATAATGGATGTCTGTTCCCTAAACCCAACCACACTTTGCTTCTGACACAACCTTGCACCTTCTCCAGAGTACATCCCAGAGGAGCGATTCACTGTGTCAATGATGCCGTATATCCCGTCCAGCCACCCACCGGTTTATACGGCTCCCCAGCCTCGGCTACACTCACAATCCTTCACTCCTACGAGTCAGAGGTAGCCACACTGCTAGAAGAAAAACGGCTGGTTTAAATGCACAAGGAGCACTTTCTCTCCCCCCTATCCGTTGAGATGCCCTTAAGCAAGACAAGGATGCCCATCTGTTCCAGCGGGAGCGGCTTAAACTCAAATTGCGCGCAGTGCACAAAGCCTCCTCATCAGGCATGTTTTTGGTTGGAGCTGAGAGTTGAGCCGGGATCTGGGCTGTGGCTGCAGAGGGAGGGCCAGAGGTAGAGCTGAGGAGGGGTTAGGGTTAAGCCAGGACTAAAGCCAGACAGAGAGGAATGGGGCTTGACTCTGAGAGGAGGGATGTGGTTGAGAGAGGGCTGAGGCCAACTGAGGCTGGGAAAACAGCGAAAGAAAAAAAAAACTATTCTCAAGTTATTCATTTGTGTATTAAACACATTTTTTAGTGAAAACACATGAAAACATGTCCCAATGTGACAGAAATAATTACTTTTTAACTTGGTTTCCAGTGCCGTTTCACTCCTTTTGGGAATTCCACTTAAAGTCGAAACAAGCAAAAAAAAGATCAGTCCATTTCTTGTGCCAGGATAATACCACGAGATTACATAAACTATAAACAAGGCTTCACTGGAAGCTAATTCAATTATATCATGGTTGATTTTTCTTAAGAGTAACATTTAAGTTTTAAGATAAAATGGGCAGTTAAATTGGACATTTCTTTGCCTGGGAAGAAAATTGGCTGAATGGAGATGAAAAGCAACAAAGGAGCTTTGAGGGTTTCAGAGGAGGCAAACAAACCAAAGACAGACTGCTACAGCCTTTTCTGAGAGCTCCATAAATACGCCACCTCTGCAGCAAAATGCTCAAGTATGACATTATTGAGCAATGTTTACATCTTGAAAAGTCCCCTGTCTTCACCGGTGGCTTGTCTTTGAATAAGAGCTGTCTTATCAGATTCAATTCAGTGATGAAGAGCTTCTCCGCGTGCTACGTCGGGTAGAATGATGGCTTCAGACAGCCCATTAACCGCCTCAATTAGACCTGCTGGTTCTCACCCCCTCCTCGCTCCCTGTGAAACGGACTTAACTCTTCCTCCGTGCAGCTGTACACGTCGTCTGACACGCGCTCAAGTGAGAAAAGAAAAAAAAAAAAAGCCAACACCAATCACCGCACACATCTGGTGCTGCCTGTCTGACGCCTTAAAAAAAAAAAAAAAAAAAACAGCACATATGTTTCTTTATGGCCACAGGCACAATCATGTCTCTCCTGACAACCTAGCAAAAAGCCCCTTAAATCATTTGGCACCGGTGAAGTCCTAATCCCAGAGACAGAGTGACAGGTAATGTATTTCGGCAAAGTGGTGCGTTTCTGTTTGGGCTTTCAGGCTGTTAATGTCTCACATTAGCATGGGGATGACAGGTGGCGGATGGTCAGAAAGAAAAGTGGGCAAAGCTGTTTTTACAGAGCAGGGCCTGGAGCGGGACAAAGGAGGCAAAGAAGGCAGCAAATGTGGACTTTTTTTTTTTTAAATGGGAGACTATGTGAGGCCATAAGAGCGAGCGAGCTGAGAAGTGCCCTCCAGCTACCTAACGTGAGTGTAACGCGACAATGAGTGAGAGTTTAGCACACTTTCTTTTGTTCAGATGAAGGATTAGGTGCTGTGAATTGGTGGTCCCGCCACCTTGGAGCGATTGAAAGGCGAAATCCTCGAGAGCCACTGTTTCCCTTTTCCCCCTGTTCCCCCTAATCACTTTCTGAAACGTATGATCTGACACCATTCATGCATAAATGGCCACTTGTTGAAGAACAATGGCTGGACTGCTTCATTAAAAGTGGCGGGGCAGTAAAGGACACATGGTCTAGTATCTGTTTGCATCTGTCAGGTCAGTGTGGGTGTCCAAGTGTTTAGAGGGTTACTCCATGGTCAAGATGTTTGATGTCTTAACGCAACAGGTCTTGATCACCCCCCAAGTGTCCTGACTGCTTACTTGTTAATACTGTAGGTGTCATTTTAAGCTTAAATCTATGTTTCACACCAAAAAAACAATCTGTGTGGTGGTTGGAGTGAAGTGAAACATTAAAACTGGGACTGGAGAGCCTCCTCATACCTTTTTGAAAACTGTTTAGTCAGGTTGCACCTGACTGTTGACAACTCCACTGGCATTTAACTTCATCACTTCAGTAAATCCTATTTTTGCATTCGTGCTGCGTGATGCGACACTGACATTTTCAACTTCGCCAATGTGCCATTAGACGCTTTGTTGTCTTTGCTGTTGTTTGAATGTGCGGTTATGAATTTCAGCTTCGAAGGCCGAAAAAACAAAGCTCGTAAAGTGACAGTCGACAGTTTAATCTCATCTTCAAGAGTCCACATCTAACCTGTGCTGTGGGAAACCATCCCAGCCGAGGTTTGGTGGAGTTATGAGCGTACAGCTCACTACCCCCTGGAATTATGTGAACAGCAATTTCAACATTATTTCCAGCGAGCTGTCAGTTGCCATGATCTATACTCAACAAAAGGAAATTTAAGGCTCCTCAAAACACCTGCCTAAGGTTATGATATGCACAAGAATCAGATGTGTGAGAATTATTCAGAAAAATGAATCAGGACAGTGAAAACGCAGCCAAAATGAGATACCAGGCACATGCATTTTTTTCCTTTTGTGATAATATGTTTTTTTTTCTGTCAGTATTGTAATGAGACATACAGGGGTAAAAGCATGACGACAAAATAATAGCTGAAAGGCCATCTTTTCCCCGACCTTGTGTTCACACCTCCTTGCGACTAATCCAGCTTCAGCCCTCTGGTCTCCATGTTAATGCCATAACTCTAAAAAGGCCTGACGGCCCAATCCTGTGTGTTGTGTGTCCGGTGTTGAGTATAAAATAGTGTAGACAGCAGTGTTTTTATATTTGTCAGCGTGTGTGTGCATGTATGAGACGCGCAGACAGAATAGGAGACGGAGGGATTGAGCATGCTCGTATTTGTGAATTAGAGATTAGAATGTGTTCATGCCAAAAATCTGTCTGTGAGGAGGAAAATCACTAAACACCGTTATGGATCTCGATTTCTATTTCTTAAAAAATAGGATGTGTTACTGTAGGTGCTAAGATCAAAGGATAATCTTTTTTTTTTTTTTTCGCATAATGTGTTGTTATACTCGCTCTCTTGATGGGAAGAAAAAAGTTAATTCACATTGTAAAACGACCCAAAGCCTTTCCATTTTGCTCAGCGAGGCAAAACGCAGCAAAGTCAGAACAACAATTGCTTTTCTCTTTGTGTTAAAACTCACTTCAGGGTGCCCAAGGGACATCTGGAGCAAGGATTTAAATGATCTCGCTCCATGTACTCCTTGGTTGGTCGGGACCCTCGGTAGCATGTGTTGGTCATGAGGTAAAATCTGTTCATGAGCATGCGTGTGTGTGTGTGTTTGGTAGCGTGAGAGTCTGGATGTCAGAGTGTGAGAACTAATGTCCAATTCTACCTATTCCATCACTCAGCGCCAAAGCGGGCCCAGAGAGCAGCGCCACCCCAGGATACACGCCCCTGCCAGAGCATCACGCAGATGAGGACAGACGGCTAATCCCAAACATGCTTTTTCAATCACTCCAGCAGGCAGGCTTCCTGACAGCAGCCCCATCAACTCGTGCAGGCGCTACATGCATGTAGTGCGCCTGCCTCACCACTACAAAGTGTCAAACCATTTCTAAAGGGAAGCAGATTGAAAAGTGCTCAGAAGAGGTGTAATCAGGCCGGGGCGGCACCGCAGAGAGCACAGCATGTGAGTAACCGTACCCGGGTTTGGGGTTCCTTCCCCGCTGAGGCCACCCATGCCCACAAATGTATTTGTTCCCTTATGTTACCGTAAGGCACTTTTGATAAAAGCGTCCATAAACGCACGTAACGACTTCCAGCTTTCGCTCAGTTAAGAAGCTATTAAGTTGTATGAAGCGACAACAGAAAGCGGCAAAACAGAGACATTTTCGTGTGGATAATTTGAAAAATAGAAGCAGTTCCAAAACATAAGTTCAACAAGCTGTATAATAAAGCTGAAACAATTTGTCAATTCGTGGGTAAATCGAGCGACAAAAAAATTAATCAGTAACTATTTTGATTAAATGTTTTTTAAAAATGACAAATTAATAGACATTTTCAAGCTAAAATGCTTCACAGTATCTAGTTTCAGCTTTTAAATTAGTGGGATTAATGTTTTTCTCTGTCTTTGATGGTAGGAAATTGAACCTCTTTTGGTTTTAGACAGCAGGTGAGAAATAATTTAAAATTTAAATTTACCACTTCGGCTTTGGGATTTATTTTTTTTTTTTGTTTTAGACTGCAGGTGAGAAATAATTTAAAATTTAAATTTACAACTTCGGCTTTGGGATTTTTTTTTTTTTTTTACTATTTCCTGACCTTTTATAGACACAGCAATTAATGTTTTAATTTAAAAAATAATAATTGCAGGTTAATCAGCAATGAAAATAAGTATATTTTATATCAGTTTTCTTTTTTGACAGACACCCTTTGTCGAAAGTAGCGAGGCTCTGGCGTGTGTTGGAGTACGTCCACCAATACCGAAGCTGCAGCTCTTGGCCTGGTGTCATCTGAGAGTGCTACACAGTTTTATCTGCTGCTGCAGTGCTTCTTATTTAGTAATAAACTACAATAAAAAACACACACCCAATGTAGTAAAGCTCCATTTTATCTAACTTTCTCAGCTGCTTCTCTCTCTTTCTCAGTGCTAACAATAGGTCAACGACATGATAGACTGCTTATATGTATAGGAGCTGCTTAAAATACAGTATAATCTGTGGCGCCTTTATTGACGTCTGTGCCTGCTTGTATTATCTGCACATGAAAAACCTATTTGGACTGTATGAATAATAATATTCTACATGTTTAACCCTATCATATAACATTCATTTCATTTAATAGTCTCAGCTGGATCTCTGTATTGATTTCACAGACACAGCAGGTCTCCTGAGATTCTCTATAGATTTTCCAGCTGCCCTCCCAAATGATCCATTGTGATTTCAACCCGAAAGGCCCTGCCAGGGGAAGGCATGGAAAACAGTCATCATTTCACCATCTCCTTATGTACCTGGCTCCCGTTTTATAAGCCACGTTAACTCATGGCCGTATTGTGATTCCAGACATTGTTTTATTGACCCCAGAGGACATGTATCGGCCGTTCTCTGGCAGCTCCAGAATCGTGGGCATGTGTTTTAGAGATAGTGTTTCCTGCTGGAAATCTTTAACAGGTTTGAAATTAGAATAAAATAACAATGAATTATTAGTTGGAACAAGAGAGAAGTGGGGAGTGGAGGGGGGGCAAGATGTTATTGCATTAACAGGAGCTCTTACAAGTGTGAGTGTGGCAGATGCTGCTGATTGCTCCCCACACTAGATCCACTTTCAGACAAGTGATTATGTAAATTCAGGTAAGCTTTCTCAGCCCAAATGGCGCATTTATCAGCGGCTTTGCTGAATATGAAACGACTACAATGAAGTGTCAATTGATGGGGCTCCATAAACACATCATAAGGGTGTAATCTTTGCTGAGTCTAGGTTATTGATTTTGGAGCTGTAGGCCGAGCTAGACTGATTACAGTGGTATGAGATCAGAGAAAAAAAAAAAAAAAGAAAAAAAAAACACTAAATCCTGCCTCTCATCAATCCAAATTATCCCTCTGTCTGAAATGAAATAAATCCTCTCAGTAAAACCACAGAAAGGTTTCGCCGTGCACTCCACCTGCCAATTCCTGACGAGCCGAAATCTATCGCTCGTTCGTCGCGGCTGTGACTCCGATCCGATCTCTGTTGGTCAGTTTGGGGAGAGACGTAACCTCTGTAATAATTCCATATAAGCGATTTGTCTCCCTCAATTAATTCTGTCGAGCAAGTGTGACGATCTAACTGACCAAAAGAATGAACGAGGGGGAGAGAGACACAAAGGCACAAGCAGTCTGTCGTTTAACCACTGCAGTCAGCTAGCCATCTTTGCTGAGGACTTACAGCTACACTTTATATTTGCAGTTAATTTACAATATTATTAAGGCCTTCAAATGCTCCGCTCCAATCTGAAAGCTGAATAAAGGCCGTCACAATAAAACAGCAGTCAATGTTACAGAGTGACATTTTGTTATTTAACTGAATGCCTGACAGATATTACACGACTGACGGTTGAAGGGAAAATTAAACATGAGTTTTATTTTCACCGTTCAACTAGTTCTGATAATATTGTTCTCACCGAAGCAACTCACTTCCGCGAGCACAATATTATCATAAGTGAAAAAACTGATGAATGTATCTATGAAAATTAAACTCGAGCTGCCGTAAACCATAGTTTTCCTTTCGCTCTCTCTTCAGTGAGTGAATACAGTGTGCAGACAGCCTGTACGGTTACATTACAGACTGAAATGAAGCCTTAAAGGTCGTAATGTCTTCAGTTCAAATAAATATACCTTTCAAATTGTGCTTTTAGTCATGAATTTGATTTAAATTTGAAGACCCTTAATGATATATAAGCATTTTATACATTTTCAAGAGGAAAATAGAGTCTACCCACTTTAACGCATCATTAGTTAAAAAAACATGTCTTTTTTTGCACGTATGACTGTGTAAATACACAACTGTGTAGGACTGTGCCCCCTTCTTAATACACTGTTCAAGTCAGCGTGTAACGTCAAGTGTCAGTGTTACATATGATACATGCAACGTATGACATACATGGGTGGAATCCCATTAAAAACACACCACTCTCGACAGTGAAGGAGATAATTGTGGTGTCAGTTCCCAATAGATCCCCCCCCCCCCAAGTTGAAACGAAAATTACACCCTCACTGTTGACAATTAGTCATCGTGGCCTAGCAGGCCTTGGTAATTGGACTACAGGCGATTAAGCTCTAAGAAGTGTGTTTACCCTGCTGCTGGGATGACCCTTGCCTTTGAGGGTCCGCACCTTTTCACCCTCCATGATGCACTTTTTGCGTTTTAGTCAGAAAGTGCATACCTTTATCAGACTTCCAGCTTCACCAGAATGAACCATCCAGGGCTCACAGCAGTGTTTGTTTTCCTCTACGCACCCATCCATGCTAAATTTGTTCTCTTGCGTAGCTTACTGAGGTATATCAAGTTCTTGGGTCTCCCATTATGCAGGGTTTACAAGGTTCTGCATCTGATTAAATGTGATTTCTAAATTAATCTGTGAAAACACAAAGATGAGCTCCGGCTCCCTAAAACCAGACAAGTCACAGCCAAAGGCCAAATCAGTTAATTGCCTTGTGTTAATTCCCAATTCTCTAAGCTAATGCAATTACTTGTGAATAGAAACCAAGTATTACACTTTAGGACACAAAAAAAGTCATTCTCTCCCCCCTTTCCGTCCCTCCCTCTGCTTTTTAAATGTCATACCCTGTTTAATCTATTGAGTCTTTTCATGAAGCGCTTTAAATGGGAGATAAAAAAAGTGTACCTTTCAGCTTCGGTTATCATGCCTGAGATAGTTCTAACATCTTTGTTTCTCCCCAAAAATGAAATTTTTATTTCACGGGATAAAGAGTAGTGCACGTTCAGGTCATAAAATATGAAAGGAAAGATGGGGGCTGAGTCATTTCTTTGGTGATTGCGACGTATCGCAGAGCACGTAAAAATGAATAGCTGATGGTAAACTTTACATAAGCATAAGAAGATAATCCGCAGAGGAAACCTTGATCTCCCCGTGTTATGGCTGCTGGACCGGCCTAGGTCAACAACACAAGACAACAGTCATCAGTCACAGAGGAGCAGAGCCCGCCTGCCCGGTACGCTAATCAGATAAACCACGTCTGCTTGCTGACAGAACCTCAGCTGGGGAGTTCTCCATGTCCGAGTGAGACCGATAGACGTGTTGGGGTCTGACAGTGGGAGACTGGGCTTTTTGTCTGATGTGTCTGCATGCTGGCTGAGCCGAGATACAGCGAGCCAGCCAGAGCCAGAGGGGGAAAAGAGGAAAGACAACAAATGCGTTCGCAGCTCTTTGTAGCGGGGGAAGATGATGCACACCGCGCTGAGCACATAACTACCGGCAAAAACAGAAAACGGTCAGCGGTGTTGTAGGCTCGGGAGCTAGTTTCCACGGAGGAGGGAGGAAAGGAGGAGGTAGAGAGTGGGGAGGCGGTGAGGGGGGGTCCTGCTGTCGATATGGGCCATGGTGGACAGACGGTGTGGGCCAGAGAGAAAGAATAGGGAGGAGGGGGGGAGACAGAGACGGACAAAAAAACAAAAGGCAGATGTCACGTGGTGTCCAGAGTCGCTGATAGATGTGATGTGCGGCGCGGCGAGTAAGGCAGCGGTTCAGGTAGAAAAGCCTTCCCTTTGTGATGCAGATGACAACGCAATCAGCCCCGCTTTGTCTCGGCCGATGGGCTCCGCTCCCGGGGACATTGAGAGCCAGACACTAATCCGGTGGGTTTGTGTTCTACGGGCGCGCTCATAAAGGCAGTGTCACAGTACCTGGGGTGTGTGTGGACGGGGGTCTCTGAAACGAGGTCTGACCTCTCTCAGGGTACACTCCTCCCTCCTCCTCCTCCTCCTCCTCCTCCTCCTCCTCCTTCCTGTCTCTCTCTTCCTCCCTGCGTCTTAGCTCAGTAGCCGAGTTGAGTATTATAAGCGCCATATTGTTAATGTGTACAACTCAACGCTCGCGTGAAGGATGTGACGGGAGCGCTGGTCACATCGATCGGGCCGTTTCAGAGCCGACAACGTTCTCGGGCTTGGTGAGCAAAAAATTTTACCGCCTGGGTGAAAAGAGGAAATGCACAGTGACAAAGACATAAAACACACTGATTCCACATAATGGGGGAGACTTCGGCCGAATTACGGAGACTGTGCAAAGAATTCAGACGGCAAATTAGGCCTCGATGTTGCGGGGCCATTCTGATTGTGAGTGCTTACACGTTTCCTGTTATGAATGATGTCTGGAAATACATCTCGCTGTCCCCTAATGACTTCTATTCCCAACAGGTTAGGATGAATCAGGCTCTTCCTAATAAATATGACTTACCAAGAGACTGCGCGCTGCCAATTAACATGTGCTAATTAAGATAGCAGGATATAAGAACATCCTTGATCTAGATTCCTGTGTGAAATATAAGAGAGGTTACGTGGAGGTAAAGCAAATTTTCTTCCATGAGTTTCTATTTATCAAAATTACTCTCTTCCAGTCAGCAAGAAAACACTGAATTCAAACTTTATTCCACAGGGCTGAAGAGGGCCCAGTGGTCACAAATTCAATTTAATTGCAGAGTTAAACCGAAATTCATTTATAACAAACTGTCTTGATTGGATAATTTGCATAATAAATGCTTTCCCTAGATAATATATGTTTTTAATAGTGTGAAAAAAAGAAGAACAACCTGCTCTAAAATGTTGTCTTGGAACTCTTGGGAGTGCTACATTATCCCCTATAACGCCATTATAGTGGCTGCAGTCATACTCTTGCACTTCTCTGACCACGCTGTTTTCCCAACTACACACTGAAACAATTATAGCCCTCCAGTCAAACGGCACACCTATCCTTAAAGCACTGCAAGAAAAACACATCTCACCGAATAATACATCTCTACATAATGCAGCTTTTCACCATTCACGGCACACAGCCACTCCACTGTTATGTAAAAAACTTGGACGAAACTCTATATGTAGCGTGATTTGAAACTGATATACCATTTTCTGAACAGAGTGCAGGAAAAAGATCATACAAAACTTCTTCATACGCCACATTTGGACCACTGATTCTGCAAACGTGCTAAATATAAACTTGATTTGTGTCTAAAGAATAAAAGGAGCCATGTTTAATGTCTGGATTAGCATAAAAAGAAACACGAGCGCCAGAAAGAGTCGAGACAATCAAGGAAAGTATCTGAAAGTCAATTTGTGTATTTTCCTGGGAAAGGCACTTAACTTCAAAAGTAAATGCCACCTATTAGACACTTTAAGGATACATCAAATAGTAACGTGCAACTATAATGTAACCCACACATGCCTTTGTTTGATGTGACCAACCCTAATATTAAGTGAAAGCGGGTGGATACAGCCCTTTATCTTTGTGTGTTTAAGATTATAGATTAAGATTTCCTGTCAGACTTCCTCTGCCAGGTGAAACGTGTCTGCACCTGTAACAGTTTTTTTCCTCATTGTTGTGAACCCTCAATTATAATTCTTGAACAGTTTAACTTATATGATGAATTTTCAAAACATGATGTGGATGACAAGGCAAATATTTCAGCTACACAGGGACGATAAATTAAACCATTTAAGAACAGATAAATTAAGTGGTTATGATAAAATTATAATTAAAGTAAAGGTATTTTTGTATCTAGCTACAGTGTGATTCATCTTCTTTCCTGTGCATTTCTCCATATCGTAGTTCCAATTCTTATAAAACTATTCATTTACAACAAGAGCGTGCTTTAAACCAAGCATCATTTAGGAGTCTAAGGCACGTTGTGTTTACTTCAGTTGCTCTTTCAGTTATGCCCTGGCGGCGTCATATTGCATATCAAAAGACCTGCAACACCTGTTGGCTCTGAAAATATTTTCATTTTCTGATAGCATCAAATAGCGGCCACATCTGACCAGCCTGTCTCTGCAAACTAAACAGGCCTGATTACAGACCAAAGAGGCATTAGATTAAACACCTGTTCTGTCTTTAAGAGACTATAAATACAGAAAGTGAGCAAAAGTCACTAGAAATGCAGTAAATCTACAGTATATGAAATTCAGTGAAACAAGGAATGAGAAAACAATTACAAAAGAGTAGCATGAGCATGTCATATACTGTACGGCCATAATAATATATTATGTTCATAATAATAATAAGATCTAAACCACAAGGTGCAGTGTGTGGAGGTTGTCCAGGGGATGCATCTGAATTTTGGCTTGGCCTTAAAAGTTCACATTCAGTAGGACAAAATGAGGTTTTTACATGTATGATAGTACTCCTAAGTGTGGTGGCTAAAATCAGAACTTCAGTAGATGATGCCTCCACTCTGCAGTGCACTCACAGACATGAATGTAAGCAAACTTGACTCAATGGCTAATGGCAGGAGAGTTAAGAGTTGGCTCATGACGGCGAACCGCAGCAGTCTGAGTCAAACAGCTGAAAGCATGGAAACAGCGTCACGTAGCCCGTCACGTCTTTTGAGCCGAGGCCTCGCTTAAAATTGGCCGAACGAGCTGGAGCCAGGAGCGACGTACGCAACCATTTTGCTCGCAGAGCCAGCTGGGACAGAAACCTACACACACTGTCAAGTCTCGTGTGTGAGGGTTTTGACACAGAAAACTTCCCTGCTCAACTTTTTTTTTATAACTTTGTATATGCAGTGCAGTATTTCCAAAGCCCCGGTAATCTGACCGCCATCCCAGCTCTGATACGCGCAGTGGCCGCTGTAAAGCAAAGCAGCCCAGTATCAGTAACCTTATGCAATGCAGAATTTTCTTAAGCAAAGCGGTGACACTTCTGCCTTAATCTCACCCTAAAGGTAGCCATAGATGCCTCTGAAATGCGACACCCCCCTTCAAGTGAAACAACTGGTACCAGCACTAATTGAAATTTTGCATGCAAAGTGACAATGCCTGGGCCCTCGGCAGCATGGATTAAGGCTTGAATAGAGACAGATTCTTTGTGAAAGCCTACTGTGGCGGTTGGCGTGCAGGCCAGCTCCCTGCATCTGCTCATTGGGTGCACTGAGAAAACACTGGATTGTGTACGGTCGCTCATTTTACCTTTATCTAATCCCATTTCGGAGCCCGCCTCCATCTGTCCTTCGCTACTCTTCCACAAAACACAACGCTTCCATGTTACAACTCGTGCGGCTCTTCCTCACAAAACAATTCCGGTCAAAGACGGCGGCTGGATTTACATATGAAAGCATCTTTTACCAAACTTGGCAGGACTTTCACAACATTAACAATCATACTCCGCCTCGAACTCTCACTCTCCCTGCCTCGTGTTGTGTGAGAAAGTGGTGCCGAATGGGTTACACTGCGAATGCGGATTGTAATATATGTAATCTACCAAATCAAATCAAAACTGAAAAACTGAAAAATTGAAAACATCAACTTGAGCAGCGTGTTTGCCAACTTTCAGCTGAGAGGGCTCCAGTGCTCACCAGAGCGCCGGAGGAATGCGGCACATACTGAAATGCAATCAAATCTGCGAGACATTTTTTAAAGACTGCACGCTGTGATCTCATTCTACCCCGCTTCGCCATCCTCTGCTGTGGTTTCTGTCCCATTATGCCTCCTTCAAAGAAAAAGGGAAAACAACAGTTGTATCAAAGTCATCCATCACGCCGCTGACCCCAACGACGACGACAACGACGACTTGAGTCTGGAGGAGGTGCAGTCACTGCATCACGGCAACACCAGGCCTCCCGGGAAACGTTTGCTGTGTTTGCACAGTACAAACTGTAATACCACAACAGAAGGGGGAGGAGGAGGAGGGCAGCGGGGGTGGTTGGGGAGGGGGGGGGATCGGAAAAGCCAAATGATCCGTCTAGTAAATTTCATCTCCTCGGAACAATATAGGCCACTACAGTTTTATGGCCGGGGATGAATCGGAGAATTTCCACTCAACAGAATTAGATGAGCGCTGTTGTTAGCGCGGCTGTCAACTGAGCGCTGATGACAATGAATAGGTAAACTAATGAAGGGATAAATCCACAGTATGTTTTCATAGACATGTTTGACATACCTAAGCTAATTTCCTCGGCAGTACTACCTCCATTAATTTCCGAAAAGGGCCCGTCTGTTCCTGTTAACTAAACCAATAAGACGCGGCATCAATGGCGGCTCACATTAGCGCTAATCAACAATGTAGACTTGTTTCATGTTGCGGCGGGGGTAAATAAGATGAAAAAATGTCCGGACGCCATTTACGCTCGCCCACGATGGGGATATCAGAGAGAGAGAGAGGGGAGTCGTGGTGTAGACGTCTGAATGCAGATTAAGGAAAAAAAGGTCACGGGCTAAATTCAAACATTTAAAAGGTCAGTTTAGTGTTTCTAAGTAAGATGACGTGGTGAGCAGTGTAGACACTTTTCTCAAAATGGATACTTGGGACACAAGTTTGACCCCACTTTTAATCCCATAATCTGCTCCTGTATGTTGCCTGATTCACTGATTATCATTACACAAGTAGCCTTTTCATATATTCGTTCTACAGATATATATAGACACTTTAAGAAATGCACTGCTTGTGGTTTCACTCGTATTCGACCCTACATGTTTAGCGCCTCGGTGATCAACATATATAATCAATAATGCAGGGGGCGACGGTACATTTAGCGAGCAACGTTCATCGTCGAAAAAAAAAACACCAGAACTATGCGAAGATGTCAGTCTCTATTAAAGAAAACTAACAATGGAGGAGATGTAGTGTCCCGTCACTAAACGTGTCAAAACGATCCACTGAAGGCTTCTTTTTCCGTTGCATGCTGGGATGTTTTTTTTTTTTTGGATTAGAGCTGCAGTGACCCCTTTTTCAACCCTTTATTTCTCATACGTAAGCCATCCTTGCAACTTCATTGGACAGCCGACTAGGGTGATTCACAGGGTAAAATGGAGGAGGAGGGGGGGGCTGCACCGGGTTGGTGACGGGACTAGCTGGTTTCCGAATCAAAAAGTGAGACACCACAGGCCCGACAGGCACTGCGAGACGTACACTGTTTTTCTAGTATAACAATAAAAGTGAACAAGCCCTTATTAATCGCACGAAAAGTGTACTCCAGCGCACTGAAATAACTCTTACAGGAAACATGTCGATTGGGTGTTTGAGGCGGTGTGTATGCTCTCAGCTTCACAGTGGATTTTTACATGTAGGCAAACAGTACGCGCGTTTGATTTTACAGGGGAAGAGAAAACAAAGGAGGAAGTGGAGCACCGCGTAGTGTGAATCTGTTGTTATTTCTGGCAATTTTCACATCCTGTGGCTGCCTCACCTTGACAAAACAACGAGGATAAAATCAAAAAACAAATAACCATCATGACAGCAATAAAGCACTGTGATAACAGTAATTAAAAGACAATAAAACACAGTGAGTAATATGTACATAAATAAAAGATGAAGCTACAGTGTTATGGGATTCGAAGTACACATTTTATATTTTACATAAATCTAGAATGTATTTCGCGAACATAAATATCAAATATATTATTTTAAAATCTAAGTTTAAAGAAAGTATAATTTATGCAACTTTAATATTAACACATCCAAGTTTATCTTAAATGCGAAATGTTTTATAATATATGATGAAAAAAAGAGAAATGCACAGTATATTTTTAAAATATTCAAATAAAAATAGACGATTTATGCATAGTATAAAATATATGCTGAAAATAACCCACTCCCTTTATTCTTATAGTGGAGTTTTGGTGGTAACACAGTACTGAACATATTTCCTAAAATAATAAGCTTGTCCTGGAGTGATGTCTAGTGAGCAAACCTTAAAGAAAATTTAAAAAGCTCTGACACACATTTTAAAGCTATGACACAAATTTTAAAGCTGCCAATGTGAAATTTAATGTAAGCCTTCAGGACTTTCTTTTTTTTTTTAAGGTCTTGGAGGCGTAACTACACTGAAAGCCTGAACAGGAGCAGACAGCAGAAGTCTGCATGAATACGCGTGGCGTTTGTCAAAGTCTGTGCCAGTCCAACATGAGCCCTGACACGTCCCTTCAACCTTTGCTTTCACAAATGTGAGACGTTATTACACACGTACAAATTGAGTTTTCACAGTAAACAAGCAGCTTAGAAGTTTTTATGTTTTTTTTTCTTCCCTGTTTCATCCTGTGGTTGCATCTTACATAGTTTTGTTTGCTCCACCTGCAATTATGAGGTTTAGTTAAACTGACCGGAGGAAGAAGACATGTTTGTTTTCTGTCAACATCCTAAAAATAGCCTGAATAAATGTATGCCTCGGCTGACACTTTTCCTTTCCTCGGTGAGGCCAAACGTCTCCTGACCTGTCACAGTGCAGCCGTATAAAATCACCTGCAAACTTAAACTCAAAGGAAGGACTGAAAAAACAATACATTTAAAAGTTAAAAAACTTAAAAACACCATAAATCACCAATTTTGAAATAAAAGGGCAGACATCACAATCATATAGTCCCAACAGGTACCATGGCTGCAATACATTTGAATACTGCTCCAGAAAGTGTTGATTAGACCATTTTATGGTCACTTTGGAGCATCCCAGACACATTATAGAGATTATTATCACCTTTCAACCTGTTTCATTGTGCGTCCTGATCACTGCTCAGCCAAACCTCCACACAGAGACCTCTCCTTTTTTTTTCAAACTTGGGAGATTACCAGCAAGGTAGCATAATTGCACATGAATTAGTCTCAGAAGAAAGAAAAAACAAAGCCATTAAAAGAGTGTTTTTTTAATCAGCAACCCGGTGACACACCTCCGCGCCGGCACGCAGGACGCACGACCTCCAGCACCCACAAGACCGAGCGGCCAACCCGACGTGGAGAAAACCCCGGCAGCCCCGCAAAATGAACGCCATTCACGCAAAAATCCGCAAAACGCCTGCGTACCTGCGCTGCTGATGCTGGAGCGCGTTTTTTTTTTTTTTTTTTTTTTGCGTCCCATCATCCATCACCCCCTGCCTGCTGTTTGGAGCGGACTCTTTCCTGAGCTACACACACACGCACAGATATTACACATCCACCTCCAGTCATGCCATTATTATTATTATTATTATTATTATTATTAGAATTAGCGTCCGTGCGCTTTTGTCTCCAACTGAAATGAGGGATGCGCCTCTACATGGAGAGAGAAAAACATCCTACCTTCAACAGCTATTACGGCCGGTATGGTCCATAATATCCATAGAATATCCATTATTGGTCACTTATATCGCCCAGACATTCAAATGAAACGCGTCCCGAAAGCCATTGAAGGTAAAAGGCAGGAGAGGGGACAGGCGGTCCTTCACCTCCGACGGAGCCACCCCGGATAGCAGAGAGGAGCAACTCAAATCTGAACCAAGTTTGGGCGAGACCAAAGCCGGCTCAGACAGGGGGGGGTAGGCGCAGGCGCGGGGAGGCTGCTGCGCCTTTTACGCGCAACCACGACGCAGCGAGTAGCCCTAAAGACGAGAGATACAGGTGAGGATTTAAAATTAATATCAGGAGGGTTTGGCTCTTTGGGTTAAAGATGCGACCTCCCGTCAGGTGCAGCCCTCCGTCCCCCCCTCGGCGCCACTTCCGCTCGCCCCGCTGTCAATCACCGGGGAGGAGGAGGAGGACGCTCGCGCTGCTCTACCTTGCGGATAATTAAGTGTTTTTTGGGAGCGCGTGCGGGGCATTTTAGGGGAAGATGGAGAGAGTTTGGCCTCACTGCCACGGAGCTCCTCTGATGGAGACTTATTCCCTCATATCAGCTCAAACAGGGGTTCAGTGTGAGGCTCCATGAAAGATGAAGAGGTGGGGGGGGGGCGGTGGAGCTGTTAACAGGTGACGAGCACCGGAGGACAATTAAAGTAAGTTCGACATTTTTATTTTCCTTTTTCACCTTTAATATCGTGTACACTTTCTTTTTTTTTTTAATCATTTAACAGTTTCCCACTAAGTTTCCACCACACGGTTTGTTTTTCGTTTTGTTTTGGTGGGAAATTTGATGCATAAATGTAAAAAAATAACAGTGCAAATATTTATTTATTTATTTTTACAAATAGGTACAATAATAAAATATAATTTCGTTTAAATCCTGATTGATTGATGTGTCTGTCTGAATAATTCATTTATACCTAAGTATGGTGTGCAGTTTAAACTTAAGGCTTAGATTATATTAATTAAGACTCAGTTTATATTGTTGATCAAGGTGTAAAACGTTTTCTCCAACACCTAAATGTGTGATTGCATATAAGCATGTTGAAACAGAAATCAAACTACTTCAAAATTGCCATGTAATTACATTATAATATATAATCTGTGTGATAGCCTATGTAGATCATAATAAAAACATTTGCTTTTCTGCCAGCTGTGTGTATTTAAACAGATGTCAAAGCACAGTGGATACTTTTTTCTATACATATAGATATATATATATATATATATATATATATATATATATATATATACACGTAATAAAATAAATTCATATTCGATTGATTTTACAGCAGCTTTTATGCATAAATAATTACTTTTGTTCACAAGTTTGACGAGTCACGTTTTAAAGCTTGAACTAAGTGTCCTTCTAAAAGTAATGATAATAAAGTAAATGAGTCTGAGGGCCGTTGTGATAAGCTGTGGGAACTGGTCGTGGTTATGGCTCTCCAGTCCTGCTGTGAAATAGTGCAGTCAGATGAAACAGTGCAGTCTGGTCTATTCAAAGGGAAATCTGAAAAATGGGAAGGAGTTACAGTTCATGCTATAATTGAATATGGTAGTCTGCATAGAGTTTGAATCCACTTTATAACAGTCACTGAGTCAAATCAGAAGAATTGTTGGGTCAACTTAATGACGTGGCAGGGTGCAATAAAAAAGAAAATCCAGATGCTGTTTCTTAAGTGGTGCACTAAAGGTTTATATCTGAGGGGATGTCTACTCCTCACATGAAAATGAAGTAAAATCCAGTAGTGAATGGGTATTTAATAAGTATTGAATGGATTGATTCTGCTTTGCGCAGTAAACAATGCTGACATTTGCATATGTGGGACTGCTGCGTGATGAATTATATTAATTTGATCAGTCAAGCGGGAGCTTCTGTGGAAACGTAGTTAGCGTTTTAATTTATTAAACTTCTTGAAACTAAACTCCAGACCAGCTAAGCATCATTCATGCATCTCAAGCAAGGCGTCATGTGATTGATCAGGCCTGGTTGTCCATTAGTTAGACCTGAACAGCAGTTATTTTCCGATAACAGAGCCAAAGAACCAAAGCCGGAGTGAAATGAAATTTCCTCCAGAATGCAAAACTTCCCTTCCTGTCCATGAATCACCATAAAACCGTAATCAGCTGATGTGATGTTGGCTCAAAGTACTTTGAGACATGGCTCAATTAATCTTGAGGAATTATTAAAATTGAGCTGTGTTTGCACTAAGTTGATTTAAGCCGGCACAATGGAGTTTGGCAGCAGTATTAATGACAATCATTTCCCAGCAATCAATAAAAATGCTATATGTAAAATAAATATGCAATTAATAATCATAACACATCCAACTTTTATGAGTTTTCTGCTGTTTTAATCAGATTACTCCTTTCTAAGGAGGTCCAAGTTGTCAGTCTTGGCTGGGAAAAAAAAACTAACCTGAATTTATTGTGCATCTTGCAAGCCCCAGCCATATTTTTGAAATTTCCTGAGAGCAGTATGAAGCTCCTCCTCCAGAAGCTAACACAGACTGGTTTTTATATGACAGGCATGGAGACAGATGCCATACCTGTAGGGACACACTGAAGCAGCTGCAGAAAATTCCAGATATGCCAAAAAAAAAATATTGCTTTGTTTAAAATACAAAGAAACCCATAGAGAAAGCATGGTTAAAATTTCCAGTGCTAGAAAGAATGTCAAACATGCTTTTTGCACAAAGAAAGTGAGCAATAGGCACATTAAAAAAAAAAAAAAAAAAAGCTTCTCAGATGTGTTCATATCGATTTATGGTACACAAGAAACAGTAAACATGCACGCCAGAGAGGTTTCTCCTGGGTAAAGTGTAGGATCACTAAAGCTGGATGAAAAACAAGAATGTAGAGTGAATTATTTGTCATCAAACATGCCTTTCTTATTACATGCTGCACCGCTGTAGCTAAGCAGCAGGACTCTCATGGGTTAAATGAGCCAGGCTGATTTATTTGCCTCCACTGAGTTTGACTGTATTGATTCCAGGTCACTTGACTGGCTGACTTCAGATCATGTTCAGGTGACTACAACACAGATGGAACAAAACGGCGAGGCACTGAGAAAGCAGCTTTGCCTTACTATAATGAGTTCCATACCCGCTCCGTATAGACTGGAGCCAGAAGAGAAGTGAGAGATGTTGAAGAAACGATGTTAATACTCTCCTAATATTGCCCACAGAGAGCTCTTTCTGCAGCACCATGTTATAAATGCTGCATAGTCATAAAATATGTGTAATGCAAAGCAGAGATGTCTGAATGTGGCATAAATCCCCACCGTGTTCCTCAGTAATCCAACAAAAGCAAAACACACAGCGCTGTACCCAACGTCCCCCTAACGCAGCAGAATCACAACAGCTGAGGTTTACAGTAACGTCGGACACAGCAGCCTACAGTAAACACAAAACATACCTCATAATACATGCAACAACTTACCTGTTAAATGACCCCCTAGTGCACCGAGGAGAAACTGATTTCTGCTCAGACATGCTTGAAAAATTGCAGCATGCGGTTTGCTGCTATAATCACTGAATACGTGATGTGAGGGTGTTATTGCGACCAGCTACACACTGACAAAGTAAAGCTACATAGCCGCCATAGCATCTTTAAAAATGCCATATCATCAGTTTTCTTTTCTTTTTTTTTATTGAATTTTTAACAAATAAAACTAATGGTTAAAAATCAGAATAATGGTTACATGACATGATAAGTTAATATTATATGAAATTAAGAGTAATAGTTTTTCCATTATTAGAAATCCTTTTATCTAGAATTTGTGTGTGCATAAACAATAAATATATACATTTACTGTGAATTTATCACAAAATTGATGCATTGTATTTTTATATAATCAGACAGTATTTTTGCCTTAAGAGTATCTAACATTTTATGTTACAATAATAATAATAATAATAATAATAATAGTCATTTTAATAATGCACATTTTATATAGCCCATCAAAACAATTCAAATGAACCAGTGATATTAATAGCAACCTTTGTATGACAATAATATTATTATGACATTATGACAAGTTTTAAATATAATAATATAATAATAAAAGGATTTTAATGTCTTTCATATTTTTCCTTTTATAAACATCTCAAACAACCAAATAAAAATCACCATTATTTTGGTCATGGTTGAATTACTGTGTTTGACAAAGTTTAATTTTTTTTTTTATTTGTAATTTGATATATTTATATATTTGAAAGTAAATACTGAATTCATATATTGAACGTAAACTGTGCATTCATACTGAATCCATCTATATCAGTGTGGATATGAATTTGGATCGTGATGGATATGAAGCTGTCCAGACAATATTCAGGGATTTTTTAATTTGATGTTTACTGCACTTCAAACAAAGTCGAAGCAAATCTTCAGTGGACAAGTTTAAAAGAGGGAATAAAATGAACCATATTTTCTAAACGGGAATCATAATATAACAAAATTGATGCCATTCATTACAACAGAACCAAAGAAGAAATAAAGTATTTAAATGTTTTGCTCAGCATGAGGGTGGATTTCCTTTCCAAAGCCGTGTAACGTGTCATTGCATCAATACTGCCACCCAGAGTTTCAAAGATGAACCTTCAAAGCAGTCTTAGTGAAGACACTGGAAATCCTCTACAAAGATGGAAACACTTGGTGAGTTTAGCTATTATTATTAATTATTATTAACTATTATTATTATTGTTATTATAAAAAAAATGGTGACTTTTAAATTGAAAACTATTATTTATCCACATAAATTAGATTTTTTTAAAATATTGAATGCTCTTGTGATTAGGGTATTTTATTTCATGATATATTTCAAATGCTTAAAATGAATAAAAATAATTAAACTTTAAATAACCTGTGGAATAAAATGGGTACTTAAGTCATTCACTGTTAAGGAGTTGGTGTTTCTTCGTTATAGTTTAACATAAAATAAACGAAGAGTAACTCAAATGTGTGCAAAGTACAGGAATATTTATTGGTGTTGAATTATTTCAATATAATATAATTTAACTCACATTTAAATGAACGTTATTGGTTTAATTCTGTTGTCATGCGACCTTCTGACCGAATTGTTCACCTAAATGGATTTCAGCTTTAAAGTAAGACAAAAAATGTGACCCTGGCCCCATTTAAGTTCTTCATCCAAAGTTAAACATATGCCATTATTGATCAGCCGGGATGAAATGAAGTTGACGAGGGTGCAAACGAGTTCCTGCAGCTCATAAACTATTCTTATCCTCTGGAATATTTAACTTCAACTTAAGCCCATTCGAGACGGCCACTCTGGGCTGGAATCGATTTCACCTTGAGCCTCAGAGGGCTTACGGTGAAGTATTGCTCCCAGTCGGCACCGGCAGCTGGATAAAGAGCAAGAAAATAAAACTGGCCCGCTCTCCATAAAAGTTGGTGCGTGATCCCTGACCCTGTGCTGAGAAAGAGCCGTGGACTCCTCTAATCTAAAGAGACCTTTAGCATGTGGATTAACCTTAGCGGACACCACATTTTCACAAGCAGGCGGAGCAGAGTCGGCTGGATTGAGTTCTCACAGGCGCAGGAAGCAAACCTCACCTTGGTTAATCCAGGTTTTCAAATGTTTTTATTTATGTGTTTGTCTCAGGAGACGAGGCAAACTTTTGTTGTTATCTACTTTTTTTTCCTTTTGCTAAATTAAATGGCGCTCCCACAGAGGACACAAAGACATTGTTAGATGTTTTGAAAAGAAAATATTTATTCAGTAGAGCTAGGGAAAGAAAAAAAAAAAGATGGGCTCACTGCTTATCTTTCATGAATAGTCTGCTGCACCCCGCCCCACTTCAACCACCCACTACCGCGATCCCAGCGTATTGGTTTACCCCTGCCAAAAATTTAATTCAATCCCACTAAGTTGCTCCAGCTTTAATTAAATAGACCAAAAGCCTTGGCAGGATTTAATTTACTTTCTTGTTAAGTGAACTTTACAGACACTGTAGAACTTTCACTGCTGCACTGCTGGGACCTGAAAGCTGATGCTAGCACCGAACTCCTTTCCCTTCACTTCTTTAAGATTAAATCACGCAAACATCAGGTGCTAACTCACGTTTTCTCTCCCCGACAAACGGGGTGAGGTGAGGACTGAAATAAGCGTCTTCCTTGCTTTATTGGAGGCAACTGGCTTCAGCGATAGTTAAAAAGAAATGTGTTTGAATGGTGCGCGCCTGTCGGAGGGCAGACAACACTTTTTATCATCACTATAAATCTAAGCAGTATTGCCGTAAAACAGAGGCCCAGTAAAAAGTGATTCAGCTGACAGTCATGACGAAATGAATGCCTTGATAAAATGGCAGTCATCAATCACGGCTTTGGTTTTGGATGCTAACGTCCCCTCTAAGCTCTCTACTAATTGATATGAAACGTTTACATAAATCACCAGCTGTGTGTCGATGCCGCGCTCTGTTGTCGCCGTGGTTTTGCATTCGAGAACCACAGATAAATTTTCCCTCAGCAACGCACTGGGCAGCAGCCTACATGTGTTCCAGTCAGTCCCCTGTGATGTGGGTAGTTTTCTTGTTATTACAGAAACAGACTTGAATACAGGTTATGAAAACTTTAAAAGATCCACCTCCTGTACCGGCACACTTATATTATTCACTGCGTTGCTTTCGGGAGCGTTCAGAAGAAGAGCAGAGTTTAAAGAATATGTGAAATGATCCTCAGCAGTTGTTTTTTTAATCAGTAGAAGGAGTTTTAGACCAGATCCATGCTGTAAGATAAACTGCTTTCTCTAAGGGAGCAAATGTGAACTATTACACAGGACCGAAGAAGAAAAAATCCACTGTAACATAGCGACATGTGGACATTTTTAGAGTTTCTGCGAATGAAAAGGCTCATTGTTAAAATTAGAGCTGACACTTCATGAATGTATGGCAGCCTTATAAACTCTTCTGCCACTCTTACACAATTGTGAGTGGACTCACTTTAATAGTTCAGACATTCATTATCTGCAACTGAATTCATAAATCATAATTATATGACTGGAAGAAGTGTACTAATTAATACTTATACTAATGAAATAGACCATCTTGCCTTCTTTTGCAGGCATTTGAGAACAAGTAAAAACTGTAAACACATCAAAATCAAACAACCATTCACACGTTTGATCATCCGTGCACCAGAAAACATATCTCATAAGAACGACATCACACAGCAGTATAAAGATATGCTTTGGGCACTGTCAAGACCCACATTTGTCCCTGTACGTTAAGGTCACATTACGTATGGGGAATATTGGATTGAATTTTGAATACTGCAGATAAATTACTTGACAAGGAAGCTGAGTCCACTAAGGAGAAGCAGTGTATAGTGCTCCTCCTCATCTACCTCCATCCAGACTGTCAGCCATCACAGCAACAGATGGAGGTGCACAACAGGATATTACCACTAAGAGGATTCCTCTTTCCTTGCCTGTCACTCTGGACTTTTTTTTTTTTTTTTGCTCGCGGAGACAAACTCTTTCATCGTGGCCCAGCTCGACTGGCTTACTGGAAGTGGTGTAGAGTTGTCGGTTAAGCCCTCTGAAACCTGCCGCTGACCACGTTGACCCGCTTGGCAAACAGAAATCCCCGATCAGGTCCGCTGCGAATAATGTTAGAATAAGCAACCAGGTGGGATTAGAAAGTCCTTCCTCTCGTCTTTAGTCTCTGAACTCTGGCCTTTCGCTCACAACTCCGAGGCATGTGCCAGCTCTCCGCGTGTGAATGGCCCAGTGTCAAGTTTACCTGTCTTGTACTACAGTAATGCCATTACAAGAGGCGGTGTGTGCTTCCCATTGACAAGAACCTGCTGGGATTTCATTTGCAGGGATTCAGCTATGACAAATGTGTGCTATAAACTTGATATTCTCTAAACGCAAGTATTCAGGGAAATAAGCAGAAAAACATTATTGCTTTTTTTTTTCTTGTTCTGGTATCATATTCTGAGGTGAAAGAAGTTTCTCCGCCGTGGATATGAACACCGTCTCCCATCTTTTCACAACACTACTTATTGAGAATGTATCAGAACAGATTATATTTCATTATGAAATTTATTAAAAGAGCAGCAGTAAGTGCCTGCAGTTGTGTTGGTTTTAACACTTGATAAGCTTATAACAAGTATAACTAATAGTGAGTAGTTATGAGTCCCACTATGTTGCATAAGGCTCATGTGATTTAAACTTTAGTCACGAGTTTGTGTTTTTCTAACTTTTTCTAAAGGTTTTTTGAAGTTGAAGGTAAAATGGACTGTTTTGACGCATCATAATGGCATCCAAACATGCTATTTGTGCCACACAGGAGTTGCTTTTCCATCACACCACTGAAAGCGTCCTCTTTCCTTGGGAATACAAGAAAGCAAAAATGGTTCGGAGCGGCAACTCGACTCCTTCCATAAACTTTATTGTGCCAACGCTTCTCAGAGATCTGCCTCCTCCTTCAGGCCGCACAAAGCACGCTGACATGCGAATCCTTCTTGTGTGTCTGTCTCCGTTTGCTGCCTGAAAGAGGAGCTGCCTTTCTCCCCTCACACACACACACACAGGTGAAACCTCTTTGTAAGCCTGATGTTACCATGCCACAGGATACATAATGGTTGTGAGTTTGGTTCATTCATGTTTTGTGCGCAAGGAGACAGCTCTCTGAAAAGCTTTGGGACTGCATAGTGCATTTTACTGAAGGAGCAAAGTTGCCATCATTCGTTTTTTTTTTTTTTCGCTTCCTATACAGTTTTAAAATGCTGTTTGCATACTGTAACTAAATTGTGGTCGTTGTCTGTTAAGCTTTCATTGGACGCGGACAGCTCGCCGTATGTGGGGAATGTATTTCTATGATTTTTTTATTCTATGATTGTTATTGCTTTTAAATGGAACAGTGTTTTAAAGTCATGTATATTTCATGAGGCGATATCCATCAAATTGTTCGGATCAGCCATAGCTAACTTTAAATTCAAGTTACATTACAATCATAACATTTGTTCCAAGAGGTTTAGCAGTTCAGATTATTACAGTTGTTTCCTCCTTAGTTTGATAGGGACGTTTACAGTCTTTGATACTGTAGTGTTAATATATTGCTCGGAATGTATATCTGTACATCAGCATTACTCAAGCCATGCCGTGTAAGTGATTTTATACAAGGGCTGGCTTTTAAAGGCGAAAACGACTGTACAGGTATTTCACACATGCACAGTTCAGTAAAGATCTAATAAAAATCCCGCTGTCGTTTAATGACTTCATGAGATCTAGACGTAGATGCTTTCACCATTGGAAAGCATAAAAAATGGTTAATTTAACTTGGTTGCTGCTCTGAGGGATATTACCTCTTTATTGTATTTCCTTTGTATTTAACCTCAACCCTGAGAGGAAGGAGGGAGAGGAATTGAGAATCTCCAGGGGGATCCAATTATATTTTCTCTCGTGTTCGCTGCAATATAATGACTCTGCAACTAGATCTCTTTCTGCTTTCAGAGTGTTTTTTCAGATCTTATCTCAGTAGACTTGAGAAAAGAAGTTTATTTTTCTTAGGGACCCTTTGTGTGACCTTTTTATTTCTTATCCTCACAGTTTTAACCTAATGAACACTATAGCAGGCCGAGGAGGGTCTTTCCTGTAGTCTTTGTTAGCAGCTCGGTGCTTGCAGTAAAACATCCCATTTAGATAAAAACCATTATACGTTCATTATACAGTCTTTTAACGTTTGCACGGCACAACTTAAGATTCAAAAGGTGAATCACAGATCACGTCGAATGCAGCAATGACGTTTTAGCATGAACAGATGTGGTAACTGTCCAAGCCCAGTAGCTTGTGGCTAGTCTTGTTTTTTTTTCCCTGCTAGCACAAATTTGTCACCATCGAACAGAATTTGTCTGGAGGCTTAAAGATGTTCAGATGATGTTCAGCAGGGTTGACGTGCCAAAACAAGTAAAGAATGTTATTTTTTAAGCCTGATTATAAAGTATATAAAATAGGCTTAAATATTTGTTGGACTACAAGACATTCAGCATTTGCCTGATTTAACAAGCCAGCATAAAGAAATGTCCTTTGGCTATCAAGAGTAGCAAGACTGCAAAGAACATTGAGTGTTACCATGCAAGGGTAGGGTGGGGGGCTGTACGTTGTCATGTGTGTGTTTGTGGCTATGCAAAGACATGTATGCGTCAGCATGCATGCGAGTGTCCAAATGCCAGCGCATGCACGTCAGCGTCGGTGTGTGTGCGCACGGAGGGGAAACAGAGGGAGCTCAAACGGCGGAGCAGAGTGAGGAAATAGAGCAGAAGAATACAGGGCTGACATAAAGAAATCCTGGATAATTCTGCCTGAAGATGTGTGAGGGCTGCAAAGAGCAGAGCAAAGCATCCAGAGGTCGTTCCCATGGCAACCTTTGCCCAGGGAGATCGCTGACCCTCCCACCCTGCGTTACAAGCGGAGCACAGATTGTAGGTCACATATGGCACCAACGATCCAATCAGGCCTAATCTGGCTTGACTTGTGGGTCATAAATTGTACTGGAAAGCAAGCACCAAGGTTTACACTGTGGCTTATCTCATCAGTAGACTGAGCTGCATATAATGGACATGTTTATGGCAACTTGATGACCCATTAAATATATATGTCAACAAATCCGTGTTTTGTCTTCCAGTGAGCAGCAAACATAGCTCAGGAGTGTATGATACACTTCAAACATAGATAGAGCCGTCATCGTAAAGACTTAAAGGTTAGATGATACAGTTATATATATATATATATATATATATATATATATATATATATATATATATATATATATAAGTATATATGTATATATAGGTATATAGATGTTTGAAATGCAATAACATTACTTACCTCATTTATTCTGCGTCTTTAATCTAAATAGTGCTATTAAACTAAATATAATTATATAAAATAATGTTATTTCACTATTTTTGTTTATGAATCACAGCTTCTTGTGATGCACATTATGGTAGAGAAATATACAGAAATATTGACACAAAAGTTATTTTTAACCTTATTTCTATATTGCAGTTGTCGAGTATCCAAAAAAATCATGGTGTGAAAATTAATAATGTTATTACTGAAATGTTAATACTGAAATTACTTAAATTTAAACTTAAAGTTAAATTTGTGTCAGGTTGTTCATTTTTTGTTGTAATATTAAATTATATTTTATTAAATTGTTTGTATTTATGCTGACATTCTTTGCCTCCTTATTTTTTCCAGTTCAAAATAATAATAGCATTTGTAATTTTCTGGGTTTTTTTCTTTTAGCCAAATTTAAATTTACATGAAGAAAAGTTGAGGCGACAAAATAAAAGCATTCTTAATAAATGAAATAAGGAAATGTCACATGTAATCTGTTATTTGGGCTATGCAGTAAAGAGCATTTCTTCCCTGTCTGCCAAAACATCATTCATAGACAAAAAAACACATGTTGTGCTTTAATGTGTCGTCCTACAGTATATAGTGATGTTAGTTAATATTATTTGTTGTTTGCAGTCAGTTAGAGGGGGGAGGAGATAAAATACTGGAGGCATAAAAGACTTGCACATTATTACAGAAGTACTTCATTGTTTTTGGCAGCAGACTTCCCAGTATGTCATCAGTTCCAAGTTACGTTTATTTTTTTAGCAATTCTGAAAATTTGATCAACTAATGTTTGTTGTTAAGAGGGCCCGGGATCTCTAAGAATCACTTTAGTGAAAAAAAAATATAAGATACAAGATATAGATTTTAAAAAATCTCTACACAGATGTAACTTTATAACTTCACCCTCGCTCAGAGTCACCAGCTCGAGAAACTCCGGGGGAAGCACTCTGCTAAGGATGTGAGATTCAGAAGCTGGCGGCCATGCAGCAGAAACACAGATATGATTTGAATGATTTATACACTGTGTTTCTGGAGTATCGGAATAGCGCGGGTAGCCAACCTCAGAGGGGCCTTATAGTTTTATGTGCCTTTTGTAAAGGGTTTCCAGATACACACACATACACTGATGTGAGAGCGTAATAAAAGCTCCCACTTTCTGAGGTTCAGAGAGCTGTTAAGTCCTGTTTTAGGTCAAGTCAGCTTCATGGTCTGGATCATCTAAATTCTTAACACTCGATAATGCATTAATAAAACCTTGGTTTGCATATGGGGAAACATTCATTTTCTGCAGGAATGGCACAGGAAAAAAAATCTTTCACGTATATGTAATTGTCACAAATACTCAGGGCGCAGCTTTACATGCACCACCAACTGTTGTGCACTGATAAAAACACTGAATCTAATCTGGATGTGATAAACACAATGCTGGAGGAAATGGAAGTCTCTGGAAAAGCTTCTTGGAGAAACATAAATATTTCGTGTGTGAATTTAAAGCAACATAGTATTAGTTGTGGGAGACAGGAATAACTCCGGTGTCCAACATTTGCATGTTTTCTTTCCAAATTGCAGACAGTAGAAATGTGTTTTTCCTCTTGGTGTTTGTCAGGGCCCACAAACAAGTCAGCTCTCAAGTGCCCGAGATCGGCCCCAGCCTGATAGGAAACAGCTCCCGATCTCTGACTGTCTCTCCTCGCTCCATCACTGCCCCGTGGTTGGTGATTTCATGAGTGAGCTGGTAATAATCACGGGTGACTGCATTCTCACCTTTTCACCGAGATCTATAAGCAAGGGTGCAGCTACACTTGCGACATATGGGAATGCTTGAGGTCTGAAGTCAGAGGAATCTTTACATCTGCTTCTTGTTGCTTTATCTGCTTCTCATGTGCCTCCAAGTTGAAAAAAAACAGCAGGTTACATTAGGCAGAATTGCTGTAATTATTTGAAAAAATATATAAATACGCTACAAATTCAGTTTGCACATTGTTTTGACGATGTTTGTCAAATCTCTTAGAAACATATCGGAGGAGAATAAGCATTTAAATGGTAAAACCGGGGACGCAAATATAATTTTACACATCTTGAAATATTCTAGGGAGAGTACTTGCAGGTGTTAATAAAAATTATTCAATGTCTGCAGTCTGGGAAGAAACATTACTTCACTTGCGTGTTTGTTTTTCCTCTTGGAGGCAAAGTATTTCTCCAGCTTTTTGTATATTTGTGTGGTTTTGATGTGTGTGTGCAGCTCCAGTAGGAATTGAACCTGTAATTTCTTGCAGCGTTAGTGTCTGAGCCCAGAGAGCTACACATGGACCGCACGACTAAAACGAGACGCTGCAGTAGCCTGCACGTCTCTCCCCCCCTCTCCCTAGACTGAGCGCCGGTCTTCCTTTCAGTTGAAGCTACTCCGCTCCCCAGTCCTGACGTCTGCCTCCACGAGAATAACTCACACCGTACACCACCCAGTCTGGGACAAAAAAAAAAAAAAGAAAGAAAGAAAACAACCGAACTGTCTCACTTCTTCTCCCTCAAAGTCGTCCAAAGTTCGTTTATGCTTCAGTCATTTTTCATTTGGCAGATTGACTTGAAGTCATTTGAATATATTTGAATAAAGAAGATGTTTCTCATTTAGGGTAATATGAGATATTTACTCCAAATGGCTTCTAAAAAATGAAAGAACAGAAGCATTTAGCCATTTAGAAAGTTGATAGTTTTCCAAAATGATGATGAGTCCATGCAAATAGACTTTTTTTCATTTTTATTATCCGATCACACTTAAACAAAAAATCTGTTATAATTATTCAGATTTAGTGGAATATTTGTGTTTGTTTTAAAGTGGTAAGCTACTGTATGTATGTGCATGTTAAATTAATTTTTTTTAAGTTTTAAATGGTAAATCTTTAAGTCGAACTTTATACACATATTAACTCCAGATTTGTATATTTAAATGTACGATTTATAAATGTGATATATAAATGTAATTATAATAGGCAGACTGTGTGAATTATTAGTCTAGCTTCAGTATGAATTCTAGCTTAAATTAAAGTTTAATAAATTAAAAAGTAGCAATTTGGCGTTGCTCACCATATGACCATCAGGTTCAATCATAACACGTCAACTCTACCGTTGCCCTCGTGAACTCTGCGGTTGTGCCTTTAAAATGTCTTCAAGGATCACGGAGCTTGATGGAACTTTCTGGTACAGTCATGTGCACCCAGCATGAGAGATCAGGCCTTTAACTTGTTACTGAATCATGTTCAACCTCTCAGACTGCTTGTTTTAGGGAAGCAGCCCTCCCCGTCCGAGCGTCAGGAAGAGAGGTACGCCGGGAAGGAAGGAGAAAAAGGTGACAAGAGCAGGACTCTAACGCTAATGCAATCTGAAATGGCCTGTAATGCCCCGTTTCTAAATTGGAAAAATTGACCTTCCTCGGAGAGGTGACACAAGCCTGCACTCCGAGACGTTTCAGGGGCTAAGTGGAGGTTTCGGAGCAGGCTGCAGCAGACCCTGGAGGCCAAGCAAATATTTCATGAGTAATTTAATATCTGGAACATGAGAGCGCGCTCCACTCAGGATGCTGGCCCGGATATAGACAGTGATCTGAGAAGAAGGAGGGAGAGGAAGGCGAAAGGGCAGACCAATGAGTAGTTAATGCTGCACATCAACTTTCCTCCGAGGGTGCTGGAGGGATAAACCACCAGTACCTTCAGAATCTTAGTGCAGAAAGCCCACTAGTGGGAAGATCAGCAACTACAATTTATTTACTACTTCAAGGCCTGTGTGCACACCAGTCTTTCTCTTACCGTCACAACAAAAAAGAAAAGTATCAAAGACCCCAATTACATGCTGATAAAGTTTTCAATATTCCTATTTAAAAGGGAAAAAAACAACATAAGACTTTCACTCTTGCTTCACTTTCCTCCCGTGGATTGGTTGCTGTGTGCGCTCGGTGAACAGCTTTCATTGCAAACGAATGGGTGCTAGATTGTACGAAGTGGATCCAGTATCCAGTTCATAAAACACCATATATCCACGCTTCCGCCAGATAGAGTCGGTAGCGAGCGAGCTGCACAGCACTGCAGGGTTGGAGAGTATCTGTGAGGGATTTTTCTGAGCTTTTTTTTTTTATGGACGCTGTTTCAAGCAAAAACCATGGGCAATAAAACCATGTCTTCAAGAGGATTTTAGAGGACGTTTTTCAAGGCAAAACGGAAAGAAACAGAGCGACAGAGACATTTTGATGTGTCGTGGGAGGAAAAGCACAGATCTAGCATAAAACATTAAGAGTTACAGAAATAAAAATGTCAGCATTTAAATAGGTGCACCGAGGAGGATGCATCTATTCAGACCAAAGACGATCTCCTTGACATGTAGGTGCTCATGTTTCTAAAACATTTGGACGCTTATTAAACCAGATTTTGTTATATATTTATTTTGTCACTTGTCGGAAATCAGCATAAAGTCCTGTGTTAGCTTTGTCACCCAATTACTGTATGTCCAGTAAACTGTGTGATTTGCAGCTGTAGCACTGGTGGTGCTGCAAAGTAATGTAAAAGATAACACTAATACAACCCTGTCAGTCCTGGATCACTATTAGAGGGAACCTGAACATTTCAGTCACTCTCGCATTCATGAAATTTCTCATGTGAATAATGATTCAGACTAATCAGACTTTTTGAGGACAAATTTGAGGTGGCAAAAGAAAGCATATCAGGCAAGAATAAAGTAACAAAAACACAATTTGCTCCGGCTGAGAGTGACTGTCTTCCATTAAAGTAAATATGAATCATGTGAAAGCACACATTTCTTGTCATTTCCACCCAACTGAACTCCTCCTCAGCAACACGAAGGTCGGAGTGGCCGGAAGCTGTAAGAATGAGCCGATTCATCAGCAGGTGTTAGTTATACAGGCAGGAGTTAAAGTGGTCCTGGTGCAGCAGAGGAGAAGATGAGAAATAGTTTACGTAACACGGAAAATAAGCTTTATTTTTCCCTCACGGGTTGTTTGCTCCACAAAGTAGATAAAGCATCAGTAGCAGTGTGTCATCTGTCCTCACTTCGGGCACTCGCATATATCTCATTACTTCTTAAGTGGTTATCTGGGGCCTATTGTAGTTATAGTCAGTACTTAAAGCTCCACTAGGCAACACTTTTATGTAAAAAGTCCTGCAGTGAGTGCTTGGTAGCATCAGATATTTTGCTTTTACTTTGGATAACATTTTATTCTACAGTTTATAGACGTCAGACTAAATGATTTCTGGGTTCGAATAGTTTTCAGCCATCAGGCCACCAACATGCAGGTCTCACAGCATTACATTTGCAAAGGCTTTTACATCATTTGAAAGTCATTTTCCTGATTCTTTAAACATTTAAAGGTTTAGGTCGTCACCCTAACCCTTAAATAGCAACCACAGGCCCTGCTAATATATTAAAGGACATTATTTGTTCAGTAGACCAGCCCTTTGGACGTGGGTTATTTACCGTATACAACAAATAATATTCATGACACAAGAGAAACAGTAGTGTCACACACACACACACTCCGGTGCATCTGATGTGGTTTGCTGTATTTTGGAAAGTGGGACAGAGTGATAGGAGGGTAATGTATTCACCGATGGTTTACTCATGAAAGGAGGAGGAGGAAAGGAGGTTCACACACCGCCGATTAGAGTCAAGTGGGAAAAAAAAAAAAAAACCTTCAACATCTGATACCACTGGCACACACACACGCTCACAGTCAAACTTATGTATTATTGAGAGTGAGGGATGTCACAGGACGCGGAAAGGAAGCATGTTGATGTCTTGTTGAGACAGAGATGTGTGTGTCACCAAACAGGGTGGTTATTCAGCTGTGTGAGATGTAAATTAGAAAATTTTGAGTATAGATTTTGGAATAATGCCTTCTGAGTGAGATCTTTTTTACACGCATGATCAGCTGCACCAGAGTTTTCAACATCAAGTCACCAAGTTTTGTGCACATAATAAAACAAAATAATCCAATAATCATGTTTCAAGATAAATGAGGTGTGAATATGTTACAATAAATTCAGTACATTACCATTTGTTTCACAGTTAGCTGCCAAACATTCAATAATGGTTGGTTCAACCCAATAAAAATGTTTTACCATTGACTTGCTCGCTCACTGATAAACTAGAGGTTAATTGTTAACATGCACACAGAACCTCCGGAACAAGTCCTGTGTCACAATGGGATTTCCGAGATTACTTCTCATGTCTTCGCTAAGTGGCTCCTCAGCCGGTGACTCTCCACGAATGATGTCTTTTTCTTCCTCAGGAGGATGCCGTGAAGCCGCTGACATTCAAATCGATCGCTGTCAACACGCTGCCATCTCTGATGCCACGAGGGACATTGACAACTGTGGCTGGTGTGAAGACCTGCAGACGAGGACGCGCAGCTCTGGCGCGCTCGAAAGAGAGAGGGAGGTGAGCGGAGCGACTGCAGGTCTCTGCGCACTTACCTGTCACTTCTGTTGTCGTCTCAGGTGCTTCCTGATGTGACTACATGGCTTTACATTCAAGACTGTGCTGGCAGAAGTAATTACGAGCAGCAACTACAGTATATTTCTGTGTGGCAGAAATACAATAATAATGTCCTTTAACCTTTTAAAGCCGCTGTTAAATTGAAGTTTAAATCTTTAAGCTTTAAAATTACATTCTGATTAAGACAATGATCTAAGATTCATAACTTAAGTTAGCTGGTTACTGAGGGACAGGAAAAAGACATTTATCAGGATAAGTAGGTTTATAACATGTTTTCCTCTTATTAATTGGTGCAAAATTAGGTTGATTTTTTGTACATAAATATAAGTTATTTGAAAGCATACAGAAATAGCTTACATAAAGTTAAATAACTGATTTTTTTTTTTGTTGTTGTTTTGCTTTGTATATGTGTTACTGGAAGGCATCTTGTTATATTTTTTATGTTTGACATAAAATGTTGTAAATGTTGTATTGTAATGCCATTGGGAATGGCACAGAAATAAAAAAAAAACTGACAAATTATAATTCTTACTGTGCTGAAAATAAAGGTATTCTGTGTCAGTTTTCAGAGATTTATTTTCAAAACAAAAAAAGAAATTCAAACACTGTAAATGTTAAAGCCATATTTCAAAATTTGCATCTATGATCTGTTTGGAAATAATCCTCCAAAATTTGGGTTCACTTATTTGACGCACAAAATGGCCAAATACAGAGAGAAAAATGTGAGCTCAGACTGGATCTTTGTGTGTGTGTGTGCGCGCGCGTCTGTGAGATGTGTTGACAGCCTCTTCTGAATGGTGGAGGGCTGCTTTGTGCTTCCCCAGCTTCGAGCTTTACCATAAGCCATGGCTGGCTGGATCAGGCGTGTCACGCAGGGGTCACGAAGAGTTTGGTCCCCTGAACTCTCCGATGTTAGCTGAAGCATGCTCCACACCTGCAGGCAGCGCTGCCCACTAAATTTGTGTCAAACTACATGAACCCGATAAATCTCCTCCGCAGTGCAAAATAATGTGAGACATCCGTTGTTCGCCTCTGTTGGCAGAGGCTGATCAATGGACCCTTGACAGTTACTAAGCTGTGTAAATGGCAATTGACAGAATCTTGTAAGTGTGCAACCAGCGATGACCTTTAAGCTACAGTAAGTCATGTATGTGCACAGCATTACACTGTACATATCATAAAAACCATCACAATTTTATATTAAAAAGACATATTTTGAACTAAATGTTTTCCTGTAATATAAAAGAATTGCTTTTACTCCCACTCACTCTGAATGAGAATCAAAATCACCTTTAGTGGACAAATATGTGTATATGCGTGCGAGGTATTTTACTCAATTTTACTCAGATATCACAGCTAAAAACAAAGATCACAAGGCTGAACAAATGAAGGTAAAGAATAGACAAGTATGTGAAAAACTACAAATGGAAATATGTAAAAAAAACAAAAAACAATGAAAGACCAACAACAAAATTGTCTATACACAAGTCAAGGGTTATTAAAAGATATAAACAATACAAAAAGAGCAATGAAATAAATATTGGATGGATATGCAGGGATATATACGATGTGCTGTTTCAGTCTCTTATTTTCCAGTTAATATCCTCTACACGTTCCCCACAGTTTCCTGAGAGGAAGGAGTTTTTTTTCCTCCAGATTCTACTTTTTAGTGGGTTACTTGATCGTTTTAATGTTTAGTGAACCACAAATGCAGGATGAGAGGTGACAAGGAAACACAACTGGTAAAGAGTTTGTTTTTCGCGTTTTTACCATGAGCATTTTTATACTCATGGTATTTTTATCAGAAGTCGATGGACTAAACCAGAGCTGAATAAAACTTCTGGTGGTGAGAAACAAGAATTCAATGAAAAAATGTAAATCCTTATATTATAAACCATGATAATATAAGCCATTTGAAACCTATGTCAAGATTTGTTGTGCAGAGTTTCTTTTGGGTTCTTTCTGCCTCCTAGTGGTCAAAAATATCTAAATGCAGCTCTAACTAAACATTTCTAAAATGTATTTCTGTCTCAGTGACCAATATGATTTAAAAAAAAACAAACAAAAAAAAAAATTCCACTTTCCATGTTTCATGTTTCAGGTCAATATACAAACAGAAGGTCTTTAAGGAGCATCCCCTAACACGAAAGCCATTATTAGCATGAACATCGTGTAATGCATGTCAAAAACAAATAATTATACGAACCATATGAATGGCTAAACAAGCATGAAGCATGAAGAAGAATTGGCAACAGATGGAATTTCCCCCCAGTGCAGCAACATCCCGTGAAATGCACATCAACCCTGTAATTAGTTAGCTGTACTTTCATGGCCCCCCCCCACACACACACACACAGATACTCTCACACATTCTCGATCTGTTTATGGTTTGCAAGTGACACGGAGGGCCATTCGCTGACCTACATAGACCTCTGTGTTTGAGTAGCTCTTAGTGGGAGCGTTGCCTCCAGATGCCCTTCTCTCTGTTGTGTGGTGAAAATAGGTCAGAGGTCAGGGGAACACCAATGAAGGAGGAGGATTCACACGCGGTCATCGCCAGGCTTCACTGAGAAGAACAAAAAAAAAAAGCCGGGGCTGCTTGTTTGTGCCGACTCGGACTCGGCTTGTCTGTTGCCACACATCAGACACCACCACAGACAGTGCCTAAAATGTTCATTAGGAAGTCATTTGGGGGTTTGATGTCGAGCGGTTTCTAAAGCGCTCATGATAGACTCAGTGTTACACATTATGCTGTACTCAAGGTGGTGAGACGAAGCATCGTTACGTCGCCGCACAGCGAAGGTCGAGGCCAGCCTTCTTCAAGTACGAGTCGATTCAGAGAGAAGTACAGCTGAGCTATAGCTCTCACACTCTATTTACGATATAGTGCCATTTTATTTGAGTATAAAATTTAATTCTGTATAGCGTCCTCAAAAAATTCACCACTGGAACGAAAAAGTATTGCTATTTTAACACAATACAATGAATCACAATCTATAGATGCAAAAATGACCCATGTTTAACACTAAAGCTTTCAGCGAAGATGCAAAATGGTGATTAAAAAGTGCTTGAATTGTGTCTGAAATGTACTCACTGCTCACTCATAACTACTAGTAACAACTGAGTGTACATTATAAAGGGAATGAGTGATCGAGGTGTGATTTTGGACTCAGCTCAAGACAAAGTTTCACCCTTGACACTGTTTTTCAGGTTTTGCATTCGCCCTTGAAAATCTCAGTACTGCTCTAAATCTGCTCGACCTTCAGAGTGTGTTCGTGACGGACGCTGTTGTCCGACAAAGAAATTCACAAAAAAAAAAAAAAAAGAGGAGCGACTCACAGCTGGAAAAAAAAACAACCATGAAAATAAATTGCAGATGGCAGTAAAACAACTCCAGAAAGATCTTAAAAACTGAAAAATAAGTATCAGATCTTTGCCAAACCCTCTGTTGCCTCTTTCAGAAGTTTAATAGGCAGTATCATTTCAAAGACGTGGCTTCATTGCCCACACATCCTCGTCCATGAGAGCACAACAGGAAAGTGTATTGATTTCTTGTATACTAAATGCAAAACCAGTGCTAAACTTTGTAGTACATTACCGTATACAGTACTATTAATATGTGGATGAGAACTGGGACGCGGACTGAAGACTGAGAGCAGATCAAATCAAGACCCATACAGGCCACAAGCGATTTATTGTCCAGTAAAGATAAACTGAGACTTTCAGTTATTTGATGGATGGTGATCGATCTGCAGGAGCTCTGTTTCCAAACATCTCACCGTCCAGGCACGACTAATAAGCGTGCCACAGTATGCAAACAGTGTCTACAGGTGAAATCCTTTTAAATGTTTGCAGCGATGCTTAAAATTTCATATAAACAGCTCACAGACATGCACAAACCTGTAAAGAAAAAATGCCCCTGACACGCTAACACTTATTGACCAATTTGCCATGTTTCATTATTTAAGCGATGATAAATAGTCATCAGGAAGATTCAGCTCACCTGGCTTCAGCACTTTTTGCTTTGCTTGTGCTCAGTTTGCTATATTCAGTTTATTTTTCAACCTTTAATTAGATAGAATAATAATAATAATGATAATTTACAAGTCATTTGGGGCCATCCCCTTTTTGTCCTTCCTTGAGGTTGTTTATGACAGTATGTGAAAAAGGGATGGCAAAACTGGTGAGAGGAGGATAGCAGGGTTTTTTTTTTCTATTTGACAGAGAGAAAGATCCACAAAGCTGCATGCATTTTGGTCTAATGAGGCTGCTGCTGTTAGGAAAATTGGTTATCTCTGGCTCCTCTGTAGTGGATTTTTCTTCGTCTGATTGCTGAATATTGGTCCAAAAATGTTGTTTAGAGATGTCTTTGAAATCTCTCTTTTTTTATTGTTTTCAAATTCTCCAGGGTGGATTTTCCCTCTCTTAATAACAGCTCTGAAAAAAACACTGTAATTGCTGTTATCATCCTATCTGACCTTCGGTGTGGAGAGGATGGTTTATATGGCGTGCGTCGATCCAAAATGCGTCAAGAGGCCAAACAGTGAGGATCTGCGAGACGCTGTAAGTGAGTGTCACATGTCGGCGCGTTGGCTGGAACATTCCTCGCACTCACCGTCGCTCCCATGTGTTGCAGTCACGTGAGGCATTTTGGCAATTGGCACCGGTTAATTTTCCACTTTTCCCCCCTCTTAATGCTCCTAGCTTGACGTGTTGGCAGGCAGCACAGCCATTTGTTGCCATCCTCCGCAGAAGAGCACAAACCAAGATGCTGCACCCCAGCTTTCCCCCCGGGGACCTGACTTGATTGCAATTTTGTATCAGGGATGGAAAGTCTTGTGGGTTTTGTGTTGGTGGCAGCTGTTGGCAAGACTGCAGAGACTTGGCACACAAATCTAAAAAAAAAAAAAAAAAACAGGGTGGGAGGCCAAGATGCAACACAAGCCACCAGTGCTGTTTATTTTAATAGTGTTTTCCTCCCTGCTGGAAAACACATGACCGTTAACAGTATACAAAGGGGGATTACCAGCATATTTATAATAAAGTCTCATGACAATTCATCACGCAAGGTTTTTGTCGCACAGCGTTTTCTCTTGTGTTTGGCAAAAGCGTGGTGATGTAAGCCAGTCCGAGGTATTTAATCATTCAAAACTCTTCACATATGTGCTTCATCTGAGATCTGCTCCGTTAAAGGAGTTAGAGAAGGAGCCGGAGACAGAGTGGAGAGTGGAGCACTGATGCCATCTAGTGGTAAACACATGTCACGTGTCTTGGCACACAAGATCAGCATTCTGTTGGTGGACTTCAGCTCTGCTGTCAACGCCATCATCAGGCTCTGCTAGAGGACGAGCTCTGCCTGACTTTCTGCCTGACGGGAGGCAGCATGTCACACTGGGGAAACATATCTTATGCACCCAGACCAGCACCGTTTTCCCTCAAGATTGTACTCTTTTCTCGCTGCTCTTCTCCCTGCACATCAACAGCTGCATCTTCAGTCATCAGGCCATCAAACTACTGAAGTTTGCGGACGACATTCCTTTATTCCTATTTAGGCTCATGGGAATATATATATATATATATATATATATATATATATATATATATATATATATATATATATATATATATATATATATATGTGTGTGTGTATAAATATATATAAAAATATATATGTGTATATATAAATATATATATATATATATATACAAATATGTATATATATGTGTGTGTGTATATATATATATATATATATATATATATATATATATATATATACATATATATTTTTTACATACTCTGTTTATTGTTACACATCAACATACCAATTTCTTGTATCAGGATTTTGCCGGTGATGTGTTCTTGGAGGAAAGCCAAACTGTTTTAGAATAACATAAACCACCTCTGCTTTGGCCCTTTTTTCACAGTAGACCTGTCACAGTAGGAATGGCACAGGTGATACTGATAACTTGGGCTCTGTCCTGTTTACAGGTTGCCGTAAGTCGAGAAAGTGTGACCGCGAGCCGGCATGCACAACACCAGGCCCTGAAACTGAAACAGCCATTGTTTGTTTTTCTTCACGCCTTTGCTTCCCAAGCTGTGATATGACAAAGTATATTCGGTGAAAATGGTCTTGTTGTTCTTGTCTTCTGACAGCATTCAGGGAAAAACACAAAGAGGGAGTTTCTGGGTCTTAAGCTTTTTTTCCAGCCGCCGCCCCCATCGTCTCGATAACATGGCACCGGACGGCTGTTTAACATCAGCTCTCATTACACTTAACGACATGTATGTCTGTCAGAGCACGTCAGCCGTCTAACTGTGGCTCATCTGGTTTGACGCAGCGGTCTGATGATGACCTTGGCCAACTGACGTGATGAAGATAAACATAATGGTGCTAAATTATCTTGACAGGACGGTAGATTTAAGATAAATATAGTGGAACCAAATAATGTAATGTGTAATGTATAATTTTAACTTTTGCAACATTAATAACCAAAGATCCAAAAACGTCAAAGTACTATTAAGCTGAAAACTTTCATTTAACATTTATATTCCCCATTTTAAATGGGTAAAATGCATTCACACTACTTTTTTCTAAGTGCTTCTAAAAACATATATGAAATACCTAAATAGAAAATGAATCAGTTTTGGAAATACACTTATTTGTATTTTGTGCAAACAAAACCTACCAGGCTCTGAGAGATATAACTTGTTAATTTGTTGTACTTCAGAGATGCTGATAGGTAAGTTAACTGTATGTTGGCTTTGGCCACGTAATTACCGTACAGACATGAATATGTTCTTGCTATATTCATGATCTTACTCAGCAAGACAGCAGGTAAGAAAATTATAATACATAAAATATAGAATATAATTTAAAATAAAGGAGTTAACGGGATTGACATCTGGAGATAAAGTAGCTGATCTGGAAAAATTGATGCAGTGACTTTATTGTTTTATTGTTCTCATATGTTATTTTAACCTCTTTCTTTAAATTCAGTTTTCCTTAGAATGGAAATATAAGTCACTGTGACCAAGTCTGCATATACTTTATATTTTCTAAAATGATTTCCAGTCTTGTGTTCTCCAACTAGTGAACATCAGGTGAAGGGTGAATATGTGTTTTAGCTGTTACATCCAACATTTAAATGAGATTTAGTTCTATTGATTTTCTTAAATTGTGTTTAAGGAATAATAAGTTTGACCTCTCCAGGTCAAGGTGAAAATGAGAATTCATTTTCCTTCCCTTCATATAAAACCCCTGATGGTATTCATTTCACAGAGGCGAGGCATTGACGGCCAAGCACAAAGAGAGCCCAAATCAATCAGTCTGTGCAAAGCGTGAGATATTTCAAATAGATTTATCTTCTCTTATTCTGACATTTGCTTTGAAGTTCATCAAAGTTACCACAGGGAGCGGGTCATTAAAGCTTCCTCACCTCAGTCATCTTTTCAAACCTTTCAGGACAGGAAATTAAAATAAATCCAGAGACTGTCATCTACATTTCAGTTTTACATAAAAATACACTGTATTATTAAAGCTGGCCCACCCCACAGAGGAAACATTAGATTATAATGTAGACATATATATATATATATATATATATATATATATATATATATATATATATATCTGAAACCACAACTTTTTCTATATGTGATATATATATATATATATATATATATATATATATATATATATATATATATATATATATATATATATATATATATATCACATAGAAAAAGTTGTGAATTTCTCACAGTGTCCACTAGAGACCAGTAGAACCTGTTTAAAATAGACTTGAAATACTTTCCATATTGGCCTTAACAATCTTCTTCTCTGTGTGCTGAGCTGCGGTGAGCTACACACACAAAGGCTGAAAACCAGGAGTTGGCCTTACTTGAAGAAACTGTAAATTTGTGAAAACAATACTGAATAGACATTATTGTAATATTAAATGTATTAATAATGGTGTTATGAATAAAAAAAAGACAAGATGCCATAAACAAGAGTGATTCATTGATAATTCATTTAAGAATGAATTAGTAGAGTAACAAGACAACAAGTGTAGACCAGCAGCCAGATTAGTTACACTGTCCAAAGAGTAAAACCAAATCAGTGCTAAATCAGAAAAATTTCATGTGTATTAGCAACACATTAAACTGAGACAGCTATTACACTGGCTTGCTTGGTTAGCAGTAAACTGGTCAGAGAAAAAAATAATTATATATTTTTACAAGCAACAAACAAACAACAGCTACTAGAAACTGAGTGGTGACAGATAAAGCTCCATTTAAATGGTGGTTAAAAGATAATTATTAACCTCTTTTAACCTTATCTGGATCGCCCCCTGGTGGCTGGCTGTGGTACAAGTCATAGCTCCCAAACCCATCAGATCAACAGATGGTCAAACTCGTAAATTAAATGTCAAATTCATTTTTCATATTTCTTATAGTTTCTATGCTTGTTCAAGTGTTCATTTTTTTTAAAAAGTTTGGTTTTAATTGGTCTTTTGATGCTACAAAGAGGGGTATGATGTCATGACTGACAGCTGTCAATCACAGTGAATTAGTCGAGGAGGCATCTGCAGACGTCTTTTCAAGAACTGAAGGTAAAGTAGGAACATCAAGAGGGGAAATTAGAAACAAAAAAGAGCATGTTGACACAGATACTCTACTGCCTGCTATTCTTATTTGTATGTTCATTGTACTGTTTGTACTTTTTCTCTTTTTGGTGTGTTTCTTTAACTTAAGTGTTCGACCACTATGGGAATAATTATTGTGTTCAACAGAATATTTAACAAACCTCTCACCTTATTCGCAAAATGTTCATGCCATAATATACATACGATGAACAGTAAGTGCCAGATAATAAAATATACCAAAACTTTCTCTCTCTCTCACATTGGTGTCTTTCTCTGTTTCTGTCTGACATTTCAATGATGTTTGTGACTGATACCCCCTCAGACGTATGCCCATTTATGATGTAATAAAACTACATTAAATTCATGCTCTCAAATGATTTATTGGGATGACCTAATTATTTTATTCGTTGTGTGTAAAGTACTCTGTAACAAGGGACACACATTATTATTATTATTATTATTATTATTATTATTATTATTATTATTATTATTATTATTATTATTATTATATTATATTTTAACCATCTTTTTTTTTCATTATTATTATTATTATTCAAAAATTCAAGCGTTTTGTGAATATAAGGGAAACCAGATTCTTCAGTCACCATATTCTAAATTTATATTTTATCTTTTATTCCTCTACTGTGCAAAGGTTAAATAAAGTAGAAAGCATTTTATTAATGCAAGTGACCAGTGACTCCACTTGTTGTTGGAAACAAAGGATTTTCCAGCAGCTTTAGTCTGTTAATGCTGAAGTCAGAGGATTACTGATGTCAGTTACAGTAATAACAGAAAGAGATGGTGAAAAAAAAAATTAAATATAGCATTTAATGAATATAAAATCAATTAAATGGAGTAGAGATTACAGGTGGACGCGATGCTCATGCAGAAGTTGGCAAAGGGAGCATTCAGTGACGATGATGATTTTCAAGGATTGAATTTACATGTTGTGGCACACTTTTAAGAAGAGATAATGGAATATGAGCCTTTGTGTGTCTGCAGTGAATAACTGTTAGAGGAGATTTTTAAGTACACATCGGTGTTTTTTTTGCCTTCTTTTAAAATAATTTTTTACCAGTTTGCAAGCACTTAAATTAATTATAATTATAACAATTAATAAATTACACAGTCGTCACGCTGCGTGTAGGAGGCAGTAACAAAGAGGAGCCTAAAGCAGAAGAACAGCTGAGTGATTTTGATGATAAACATGATGACGCAAAGGCAGCAAGTCCAAACAAACGTGGCTGAGAATCCACAGGGTAACAGGAATGGGCAGGTAAAAGACAAAAAGGTACAATGACTTAAGAATGAGACACAGACAAGAAGTGTCTCCAGATGAGCAGGTGGATGTGGGAGTCGGGTAGCTGGAATGCAGACAGACAGAGGCAGACGAGGTAACACAGGACTGAGGCCGCCGTGACTGGCACATTTTATTCCACTCATACATAGTCCGCCACAAAGCCTTAAGTCCTTTATCTTTGATAAACAACCTCTAACATGATCAATCCCTGTGTGACAACATATCTATCCTCCAGATAATGTATTAGTGTAACAAGAGGATTGTGTAACACTCACGTTAAAGTGAATATCTAATAGAGCAGACTCTCTAATATCACTAGTGATCTTGTGCAAAATCAAAGCACCAGTGAGATCAGCAGCTTGCAATAACCCTTCAACTCTATGCAATAAGCTGTGTGCGCTAAAAGGAGCTGCATACATATTTTTCCCATTTCTGCTCTCCAAGAGCATTTAATTGATTTTAAGATCCACAAATCCACAAGTGTCATGCCCCGTCATGCATGTTGGCATGAAATGACTAACAGCACAGCAGCTCTATAGCATGGTATTTATCCACTGTTGTCATGGGCGACAAGCCAGTCTAAACCCTTATCTGTGTTCATCGGTTTGCATTAAAATGCATCTGACCCACAAGTGGATGTTTTCCATGTTCCTATTTAACAAGAATGAGAACAGTGCCAATAAATAGGTTGGACGTCTTCTGTAAATCCAAAACAGAGTCAGGGTCTGGGGAGAAAGAGAAAGAGAGAGAGAGAGGTCTGGTTGAGATTCAGCTGCCAATTCTTCTGTGAGTGGATTCCAAGAAATGGCTCCAAAATCATGAGGCAAAGGGATACGCTTCTTAAATGTATATTTCAGGAAGTTGAAACAAACCAGAGTGATGCACTGCTCTCAGAAAAGGGCTACAAGTCAGGTGATCAGTCTGCAAAAAAGCTATTAACATAACTGTGAAGTATATGAGGCATCTTTACACATTTTTATTACATCCTGTTCTACTGGATGATGTACTCTGTGGAAAACCAACAACCTCAAGACCCATAACCTCATTAATGGACTGTGTAATCTTTCACAATCGTTTAAAAAAACAAAAAAAAAAAAGCACCAGTTGGCTCTTTGTGTTTTGTTGAGTGAACTTGTCATCCTTAAAACCACACACCATGCAAATGAAAAAAAGTACTAACGCACACAAAACGCACGCCGCACACACTGACGGGTCACCTATTTTTGTGCCACGGCAGATGTGGCCATTGGCTGCGATGGTTAATCCAGAATGCTGGGTTTGATACAAGCAGGATTTAGCCATAACCATGATACTAACATCTGTCAGCATCCTGCGTCGAGCTCCCAAACCCAGACGGGACAAAAGCGGAATATTTGTCTCTCACTGTTTGTGATAAAGAGGCTGTCAATAAATTCAGAACCGGAGGTAAGTGTACAAGGAATTAATCAATGTAGGATGTGTCATGGCCTAGAAAAGAGGTGCTCGATTCATTGCTGCTTATGTAACATGTTTTTCCCCACAGCCTTGACTGGAGATGCTTTGTGAACGTGGCGCATCAGAAAATGTCCTGCATTTCTTGTCAAATTAGAAACATGTTTATTCCTTTTCTGAATGGATCAACATCAAAGCAGATCTGTTTGCATCTGCTAAAGCTGAATCAATTAGCACCTCAGTAATTATGACGGCAATTCATTGATGCCTGCTCTCATGAACAAACCCGACTGAATACAGAGGAACAATTAGTGTTCAATAAAAAAAAATAAACATAAAAAAAAAATACAAAGAAAACTGAGGACAATATTGAAATAACAAGAAAACCTTTTCTGTTGTTTGCTCATCCCTGTATTCCTGTGCTGTATTTTTGTGAGAAACACACCTTTATCAGTAAAAAGAAATATTTTACAGATAAAGTTACTTTTGATTTTGATTTTTTGACCGATTTGAGGTTATTTGGACTGATGGGCTAATTTGGTCATCTGTTTTAAAGGCTATATCTTATCAGTTGACACATGCTCTACTAAAGTCTCAAAATGTCTTCATCTGATTGTACTAACTGTACTGAATATCTTCTAGAATGATCAACCCTCAGCTTAATGAACACAAAAGTCCATTGAGATTTTTAACTGTGTGCTTAAATCCAGAAAAACAGTGTGAATGTTTAACTCTTTAAACTCTATAAACCTTTACATAAACCTGAACAGTTCACGATGCTGACCGAGGTACTTGAGTGGAAAAGTTCTCCCATCACACAAAACTGCCAGTCAATTTCTAAATTTGTTGTTCGTGCTTTACATTAACAGCTATTTAAATATACACTCATACCCTCGTGGCCTGCAGCATGCAAAGACTATGTTAACGCTTGGCACGTTTTGTCGCAACATGACAAGTAAATGGGACAGGAGCGAGCGAGCCGGTGGACATTACGATGTTAGATTGGTTGATGAAATTAAATTTTAATGATCTATGACAGAATTTGGGTCACTGCAGCAGACGGCACAGATGAGAACAGAGCAAAGAATGAAAAATGAAGAAGATGAAGTATGAGGCAATTAACCACTTCCGTAATTACATTAAGCAAACAATTGATACTAGAGATACATAATGTACAAGAATAATCGACATAACATGTAAATCTTAATAACAAGGTATTCTGATGTTTCCATTATCTAAAGTTATTGATGTATTAATTAATAAATATGTTGACTCTCCACTGTTGTTAACCTGCACTCTGCATATTTGGACATTTGATCCAGAATGAAATTAGGCTCAGACATTTCCCTCAATGTGAATTCTAGCACTTTAACAACCAAATACTACCAAACCTAAAGGCATTTCTAACAGGACTTCATGCTTAGTGCTAAATGCTAAGTGCAAATGTGGCTAAAATGCTAAACTAGGATGAGGAACATGTTAAATGTTATACCTGCTGACATGGACGTAGGAAGTATGGATGCTGAAGGAACTGCAGCAGCCACTAAAACCAGGCGGGGTTATAGCCTATATGTGTAATACAGCAGTGTTTGTGATGGGAAAGAGGATTTACTGTTTTTTTTATCCATTTATTATCGCTTGTATTTATCAGATTCCCCATGATGCGCACTTGCAGCAGCTTTACTGTCATGCATAAACACATCAAGGTATTTAAGAGCATGTTTTAGATGTGCGGTAACCTGGCAAACATCTCAGGCTCGACGTACCATCTCACTCCATCCTCCATTCATGCTTTTCTAACTTTAAAAAGCTCCACATGGGCAACAAAACCAAAAGATTTCTATAATTCACAACCCCTTAAACTGATAAATGTCCAAGAACCACGCTCTCTACAGCGTAATTGATGTATGGCAGGCTTCGATATAATTTAAAAATGTATTTTCAGCAACAGGACCTTCACTTCCAACAAGCTAATGACAGTGCTGTGGTGATGCAGCCTGGTCAGCACTTCAGAAGCTGCTCTGTAAGCAGAAGCTAATTTTGGCTCATTATCCCTGCAACACTGAATAAATACCAAAATGCCAGGTCAGGTTAGCTCGGTGCTGAATGTTTGATGGAATTTGAATTAGTTTGGAGGCCTTTTGCAGTGGTGTTAAAGGTGAACATGCATAATCCAATGTGCTACTCCTAGTCTGACTAGCTGACCTTACACTCAAATTGAAAACCCGAATAGCACGAAGGGTATGAATATCCAAAATCATTTCAGCCGGAAAACAACTTTCAGTACATATTGTGATGCAGCCGCCTTTCACAATGGTTCTTTCAAAAGCAACTGTAATGTCTGAATAAAAAGGAAATAACCACATTATATTTATTTTTTTTATTTATTTATTTTTTTATAAAAAAGGCCATTGTGACTTGCGGCTATTTTGCTTATTATGTTTTTGAAAATAGGCAGGGCTGTTTAAAAAAAACTAATCAAATGTCCATCAAATTTATTTACTTTATGCAAAGCCTGAATGTAGCCTCATGTGCTGTGGTGACTTATTTGCTTTTCTTTTCTTTCATTCATTCACTGTGAGGCACTGTGGTGGAAATGAGGGCAATCGATTTCTCATTGCCTTAATGTAAATAAAAGTACTGATTTTATGTCAAGTAAGTTTAAAATTTCACGTCATCATTTTTTTAGACTCGCTTTGTTAGCCAAACTTGAAGCCTTTAAAAAAAATTAGCTGAATGAATTAACGTCCCGCTGAGCAAAGTTTCTAAGGAAACATGGCTGCATATGTCATTCATTAAGCCTTTCCTCCTCTAGTCTGAAGGAAAGTTATAACTGAGTCATCGCGTCCATTTATAGACTCCACTTTGGTTCCAACATATACTTTGATTTTAAGGGCAGCCGGGGTCGTCTCAACTCTCTTTAGTGCGTGTAGCTTTGGACAAGAAATTGCCTCAAAGAAAGAGCGATAAAGACCAGGTGGCAAACAACAAAGTGAGCCTGAGAGTCCTTCACAGTTATGAGATACACTGTGACTGCCACTCCAAATACCTTTTGGGTTGCACTCGGTCCCTGGAAAACAAAATCAGTTCATGATTCCCCTGTAAGGAAACATCACAAAGTCTTGCAATACCAACAGATAAATATACCATAAACTAGTTATGCCTTTAATCTCCTCTATGTATTTGAGTCACAGCTTACCTCACAGAGGGATGTGCTAAATCCCACAGACAGGCTCATATTCATGTCATGGAAATCACAGTTGGCTTGCAATTTACAGTGTAATTTTCTTCCTGGTTCCCTCTCATAGACGGGGGAAGAAAAGAAACAAGAAACGCGTCTGTAAATGCTGGGGGGAAACAAAACTGAGGAATAAGAAAAGTGATGCTCCTGTGGAAAAAGTTTGAAAAAATCCGGTGCAACAGAGCAAAAGTGTCCCAAGTTGGTGCTAAATATGTGGGATTATTTGTGTCTATATCATCAGGAAACAGTACACAGGACTTTTACCCAAAGTTGCTTTGGTCTTTCTTGGGGCATCAGAGTCACCCCACTTTCGCTCTAACACTTCTTTTCCAGGGTTCACGGTTTACATGACGCCATCTCTCAGTGTGACGCTTGCCTCTTTTCAGCACATGTAGCATGTCTTGGTCTAAACATCTGATACCTGCTCCCATCCCAGTGCCTGTCTGTCAATCACTGGTCCAAATAGTGCATCACTGGGTTGCTGTTGTAGGTGGTCACATCTATAAAAAGGCCTGTGACACTGTGGATCTTCCTTTACAGTATATTTCAATGGAGAGCCATCGTACAATTGAAAAGACTGCACATTGGTATTTTCTGTAAGAACAATCCTTCCATGTTTCTCAGTCTGTTGCGTCAGCTCGTGATGTGTCAGATCGGACCATGCTGTCCCAGCTGTGAAAAAATGCTCCACGGGAATGATGTTGTTTTCCGCTGCTCTACCCTCCTCCGACTCTACTTCGAAATCTGTGGACGCTCTGTACAGACAGCGATGTCATAAAGTGAAACAACGTTTTTATGACGATGAACCGGGAATATAAGGGTAATGAAGTGCAAAGAAATCAAATTCTGTGGAGACGCTGTAATGTTTTGTTTTATTTTATTTTTTGTCATGTAACAGCTGGTGGACCCGAAACCATGGGGAAGGTGGGAAGTAAAGTCCTCAGGGAGGCCTCAGTGGACGGGGTTCAAGCGCAGGTAAAACAAAAACCAAAACCTCCTCACACACATATACGAGCTGTGAAAACACGCTCAGGAGACTGTGTATTTAATTGAAAACACATCAAACTGCTTTGGTGGTCACAGGGCTCTGTGTGTGTGTGTGTGTGCCGCGACTCACTGTTGAAATGGGCCAGCTGTTGTACTCTCCAGCTATCACCGCTTACGCAACCAGGATCAACCGCAGCTTGCTTTCACACTTCGCATCATCATACCTATAAGCATCGAAATACATCGCAGAGCTTCGGACTAACCATTAATATCCTGTGATTAAGCTGAGCGAAGGAATGATAGTCACTGGATGTTCCCAAAGATGGATAGAAACTCTCTTAATCACCAAGAATATGTTCTATTTATAGACACCAGAAGCAGATCTCCTATTTGGTTGAATATAATATGAAACTGTGATAGTGAGAGATTTTGAAATTCAATCGAAAAACTACTCATAGATAAAAAAAATAGATAAAAAAGTCCCACTTCCTCTGTTTTTCTGATTGTGTGCACACATTCTCAAAATGATGTCATCTTTGTTTTGGCTAATCCAATGAACTGAACAGCTACTGCATCAAAAATACTGTAAATCCAAATAAATTGAAAGCAAGAATGCATCAGGTGGTGGAATAAATACTGAATGAGTAATGAGTAAGATTACTTTATATATATATATATATATATATATATATATATATATATATATATATATATATATATATACACACACACACACACACACACACACACACACACTAAGTGAGTGATTATGTACAGTGTATGCATGCATACACATGTATAAACAGCATGCTTGGTAACAACAAAGATGATGATGATGATGATGATATGTATGTATGTGTTAAAAAAATAGTGTATTTGAACTATAAAATCATTATTTACAGTTTTTATGCAAGCTGTCTTTTAGTGTTTTAGGGAAATGTGTAAAGAGTGTAAGAAACTCACACACAAATGATTATTCAGACTTTTTAAATATCTTAAAACATGTTTTATGAAAATATTACTGTCATGTAAGAATGGTAGATTGTTAGTGATACATAACAGCGTTGTGTGCAATTACATTGGTTAAACGGTTTTGTAATGATGATAATCAAAGAATATTTTTGCAAATTATAAACACATTGCCCGGTTCATTTGTCCCATTAAATCTTCCATTTTTCAAGAATGGTACGAGACCTTTTTCCACCCGTGAGCCTGTCATTTGTGTGTATTGTTTGCCAGTGAGTCCAATTATTATTCTTGCTTGTAATTTAAGAAAAAAAAACATGCAAACATACTTTACAGACTCTTGTATGACAGCTGGCAGTTATTAGAGAGGAGAATCTGTTGACGGCGGTGCATCTTATCCGAGCACGTTATCTAAATTCCCCTCAACATCCTAAATTGTCTGTCATCCCCTCGCCCAGTTGATTCGCTGCACCCAAGTGATTGTACTTTTCAGCTCATGCCCTGGCTAAAAGGCGCTCCCTATCAGCCCATCTCGCCTCGCGTTGGTTGAGTGGGTGCCATCTCGCCTCGTGCTGCTCGGTGGTGGGCTCCATGAGGCGAAGCTGGACTGAAGTGAATTGATTCACGGGGATTAGGGATTAAGACTTCCCTGGCCGCTTTGGTGGAGTAAATCTGGGGATTATGATGTCAACAGCCTGTGGCCGCAGGGGAGGAAATTGAATTGTGCGAGACGGGAGCGCCAATGGCCCGGGATTAGAGCACTGTCAGTGAGAAATCAGAGATGGGACTCCATGTCTGTACCTTTCTCCTGCTGAGGAAAACCTCCACGCAACGCCATTTACTGCCTTGGGGGTGTAGGAGTCACTTACATAATAGAACAACTCTGAGTAAATGTTTAGGATGTTGACTGAGTGATAAGAAGATTTATGTGTCACTGGTAATCCAGTCCGTCCTGCTCCGGCCTGTGAAGCTTCAGGTGGTGAGTACCTTTAAGTGCAACGCTGATCACTTGTACAGGAGACGAGTTGATGGGGATTTCCACCTTCTTTAAGAACAGAAAATCAGCAGATAACATGGAGGAGAATATCTGATCAAGGAATCCACAAATATAGGAAACTTTTAAAAGCATCTAACTTGACAATTTACACTAATTTCTGACCTTCTGTGTGTTCTTGTGTGTTTTTGTTGTGCCACTCTGTCTGTATCCAAGCCGACTCCCGCGGTGGCCGCTCCTGCTGCGACCGTTAAATTTGAAGGTTTCACTAAAAACAACACGATGAAGGTGAAATGGACCCAGCTGGGTTTGGTGTTCTTCCTCGTTTTGTCACTGGTGATGACAGGATGCTTCTTCTGGCAGTATCAGCTGCCAAAAGTCCTGCCAGGTAAGACTGCACACTGCTGGTAACAGATGATGGAGCACGTTTTTTTTTTCTTTTTCCAAGGGAAATGTCTGTCGCTGTCGGGTGAAGACTGTCTTGAAGATGAGCAACCTTCTTTCTATCTCTACAAATCTTTATACATTAAAGTTTTCAGTCGTAACGAGTTTTTCCGGATAACATCTGAGGTGCCATTTTAGATGTTTTTCAAACCACATATCAATTCAAAAATTGGAAATCGTGGTGAGTTGTGACCTATTTGAGACCTGTGTTCTTTACGCTTTTCTCGTACGCAAAAACTCATTTAAAAGTTTTTAAAACGTGGATGTGTGAACTACCACACTGTGCCAAACTATTTCATGTGCACCTGTTTGTGTTTGACCCTTGACTTGTAAATTGCTCTTGGAGTAGAAGTAGGTAACTTATTTAAAAAAGACTTTTAGTCTTATTTGTTGAAACCGTCTCTATGTCCTGACAGTAGTACATGTAGCCCACCTGCTGCCTCTAAGGCCATTTGATAAAAATCCATCGTCCCAGGGTCAAACACAACCAATCAGAGCAGAGTATCTAACAGATCAATCGCTGCTCCTGCACAGGCTTCGCTCCATCTTACATGCGCTTACTCAGAGTGGATATGAGTGTGGGATAAAGAACCAGGCAATGAGAAAACAACAGTTTACACGAAAGATAGGTGAACAGAAGAAAGCCAGTTAAAAAGAGAGAATTAGACGGAGCAACACAGCAGGGAGGAACTTTGGAGGCGAGCTGATGCACACCACAGAGAGGACACTGAAGCTGTAACCCATACCCACTCTAATTATCAAAATTAGAGTCATCTTACCAACTGGAGTGACTCATTTTACAGTTTCTTTATTTTGTTGCTTTAAAAAATCTCTGTGCATCTGTGAGAGCTTCCTTTCTTGTTTGTTTCATTCAGCACTGAATCACAGCTGTTGGCTTGCAGCTGAAACTCTGGATGCTCCTTCTTATCTGATCTGACCGGCAACCCACAACCTCACTTCCCACTGCAACCCCGGGAATTGATAGATTATTTTTCTCATAATTAAAAGATACAGATCTCAAAATGAAGAGATAAAATTATGTTATAATTGTATGATCTTTATCTTGTAATTATGAGATAAAGCAGTAGCTCGCTATCCCACAGGTGTTGTACTCGCTGGGAGTGTGAGCGTGTCTAATTGGCAGCATCATAACAGGCTCTCAGACGGCAGTGTCAATTAAAACAGGGTGAATTTTGGAGCTTGCAATTGGAGCTTGTCAGGAAGTTGATTGTGTTCTATTTCCCAGACAGTACAAGCTCTATTTAAGGATAAAAAAAAAAAAGGCAAACATTCAAGATACGTGACATGTGAAATAAAAGACAGTGAGATGTTTTTAATTGAACTCCCTTCAATCCAGGAAAGTGAGGGTAAACTTTAAACATGTCGTCATTCTAACTGTGCACGTGGTGCTTTGGATCACAACCCTGGCTGAAATGTGTTGACACTTAATTACAGCACACAGTCAAAATGCTTTATTCTCCAAAACGCAAGTCCTGGTCTGTGATCTCGCTGTAATCCTATATGAGCAAAGGCACATCAGGCAACATTATTAATGGGAAAAGCATGACTCCACAGGCTCTGGTTCATATTTCCTGATGTGCATTGACACGTCTTTTTATATTCCAGAAACTAATTTTTTTTCATGCATAGTGGTCCCTTAGAATGAAAAGGCAAATGGTGGCCTGATGCTACGGTGAAACGTATTGAAAGGTCCTTGTTCATCCAGCGTGCACAGTGGGACCAGGCTGCATTTCTTTTGATCAGAGAATTGTACATCACGCATTCTGCCGAGGCGTATCCTGTAAGATCAACGGGGTTCAATGGAAGGGGAGAGAATTAATGAAATCCAAAGCCAAGCAATTATGGCACATTATGTGGCCTTTTGTGCCTCCGATACATTATTCTGTCAAATACCAAGTGGGAATAACAATGGCTCTCCTCTTTCTGTCTCCATGCTCTCATTTCCCGTCCGCCGCCCAGATGAAGCGATGGGCCGCAACGCCAAATTGGAGATGATGTGTCCTCGTTTCCCCGAGCCTCTCCAGCTGGAGCATCCCATCCCCAGCCTGAAAGAGGCCCTGGAAAAGGTGAGAGGAGTCGTTCATCGTTAAATCTGAGGTCCCGTTTCTATCATGCCCACCCAAGCCCGGGAGAAAATTTACAGCAGTCTGACCGCGGTAATCCTTCACACCAAATGCCGTTTGAGTCGACAGAAGGAGATTAAAGATACAGTGGATGACAAACCGAGTGTGTGTGTGTGTGTGTGTGTGTGTGTGTGTGTGTGTGTGATTCTGGATGCAGCCAGCAGCAGTGTTCCCACTTGGATCATGCATTGAAATACTCTGACACCTTAGCACTCATGAGATCTGACAGTCTGAAGAAAGAGTGGTGGGTGCACATCAGTAATGAGGGCATGGCTGTGTGCAGTGAGGGGACAAATGGATATCATGATGCATCAGAATTTGACTCATTAATTTAAAGTTGAGCAGAAGTTTAAATTTCTGCTCGCCTGTAATTAAAGAAAAAGCTGCTTTCATCTCTGCCACTGAACCCTAAAAGCCAAACTGAAAATGAAAATCAAGCGAAATGGACTTTTTGATAGTCGTCACATTGAAAGGCTGTTTCTTGCTCATTTCTGCTGGAAAATAAATTGAAATCTTTCCTCAGTTAATCAAGAACCACCCTGTTATACCTGCACATTTCATTTCGCCAGCAAAAGGCACTGATTTCTCCTCATAAAGATGGAAACATTTTTTTTATAGGCTCTGCTCGTTATGATATCTTTGGCGAAGTGGGACATCAAAGTCGTCGCTCTAGGGGTTTCTTATTGCAGTTAATAAGGAGGCCGATGCCAAAGTGCCAAAGAGCCCACAAAGCCAAATATAAAAATGTTTATGCTGCAACTTTTTGTTTGTCATACCTAAATGGATTCACACTGCTCTTCAATCAAAAGTACAAAAATCACAATATAAATATATTTCATTATGTAAAAGTTGTGTATTTTTAAGTAAAACTATGGAAGTAATATAAACAAAATGTACCTAATATACTAAAGGTTAAAAAAAAGTCACTGATATATGACATTATTAAATAGTTTGTCAGATGCATCAGTGTCTTAGCAGCATTTCAGTATCGTAGCCTCCTGAACTACGACACTATCTATGCAGTTTGGGAGTTTCGTCCAGAGTCACAAGATAAATCAGGGAGATTGTGAGATGATTAATGCTGGGGGGAAAAAGAAAAAAAGTATTTCCTCACCACAGTAGATAAAATTGAGTATTTCAGATCTGTATACTTTTACCACCTCTACCTTTTTCTGTTAACCTAAGAAATGTCATGGTCTTCACAGTCACAGCTCTGTAGAGAGCTTTCGAACAGCCTTATAGAAATAATCATCCAAACAACTCTTTGAGACGTTTTCTCTGCAGATTGCTGGAGTTTGATCGACAGCCGTCCTCTCGGAATTACATTTGGTGGTTAAATCCAGTGTGCTCAACTGATCACATAATGTCATGTATTGAGGGTTAGTTGCGCAAATTAGTTCTTGGCTTATCCATCGTCCAGCTGTTTTTAAACGTCTGACTTTCAACAAGAAGAGGCAGAGGAATGTACTTCATGTACTTACAATAACTGTGATTACCCGCCACTTTTTGCAGCGCCCTCTCTGAATATGCAGAAACTGTAAAATTCAAATGTGTTTAATAGGTCTCTGCTTGCTACGAGCTGCAGAGAAAACTACTTTTCTATAGAGGAAAGAAAGGTGAGCGACGTGAGTGGATATAATGATGGCGCTGTGGAAGGCAGATGGCAGATAGATATTATATTACTAATGCGTCAAGTGGAGGGAAAAATGGTCTGTAATACTGAAGTTCTGTATGCACATTTTCTGATAATGAAAAAGCTTCCACTTCACCTGCTCCACATTATACTACTATGCAATCAAGGGCTGCGAATACACTCGACCTGGTTTGGCACAGAGTGTACATCTTTTTCAAAAACAACATAAATCTCCTGAATATTGTAGGAACATCCATCTTCAGGGCTCTAAACATGCACATTACATATGTTTGAATCAATAATGCTTTTATATTATCTGGTTGAAAGCACCATCAAAACCAAAACTTTAAGTTGCAAGCCATGTTAAAAAAAAGACAAAAAGAAATAGTTTAACTTTTGGCAAATATTCTTGTATACAGTTACGTCTGCAGATTGATATCATTCCTGGTCTATACGCCTGTTAGCTTAGCATCAAGTAGTGCTGAAGTAGTGTTCTGGTACATTGATTTAAACAGGATGGATTTTCAGAATAAACTCCTCTTTTCCCGCTCTGTCACTTCCAGGTGGACGTTTTGCTTCGGCAGAGCATCAACCCCATCAGCCTTCCCTCTCTGTCGGCCATTGTCATCTTGAATGACACCGTTTTGTGGACCGGCAACTTTGGAAAACGGAACAGCAGCGACCCCCTCTCGGGGCCTCCCAACGAGTACACAATTTACAGGTGAGTGCTGCGTTGAGACGTAGAGCAAAAATGTCCCAGACCTCCCTGCTGATGACCTGCGAGACCCTTGTTATTTTTATCTCATGTTTTTGTGACTTTTAGAGATTTACTGTTGTGAAATTCCATGATCACCGAGGTAGTAGCCAAGATTTGACATATAACAGGGCCATTGGTCAAAGTCCCCCCCAATCACCAATGATAAGATAAGATAAGATAAGATAATCCCCAGATCCCCAGAGGAAAAATGCAGGTGTCAGTACAGGTACATGAAAAACTTGAAAATATTTAACTTCATAATATAAAATGTGTAAAATAGGAATAACAACAGAATGATAAAGAAATTATACAAAAGCAATTCACCCCAAATCAGACTACATGCAGAGGCAGAACACAAACACTATGCACAACTAGTGCTGTACTTGACTTAATAGTGCAACATCATCTAAAGCAAAGTGGTGTTGTAATTAGTAGCAGCAGTATATGTAATACCATCAGCTATTAACACTATACACCAGAATATTATATAATAAGATGATATGATTATATATGATTATACTTATGTACACAATGCATGAAACTGTGTAATATATATATCATATGTTCAACTATAATTTATATTAAATTAACTTCTTACTAACTCAAATAACTCTCTCACAACATGTCTCTGTTTTCCTGGAGTTGCAATGTGTTTCCATTAAAGCATGAGCAGTATTACATCACTTTAATTCACTGTAATGGACAGAAGAAATCTGGATATAAATATACAGAAACGAGTTCGTATCTGCACAGTGGCTCCCGACTTTCATGGGTAATTGATGTTGCAGCATGATGGCGATCATGTTACTCCTGGATGTCTATGACGTTATGAATACTGTAAAAAGGAAGTATCTGCTCAGAGTGATACAGAGCATCTTGACAGGTCTTAATCAGAAAGGAAAGCCACATACAACCAGTTAGAATTGGCAGTTAAAGTTATTATTATAACACTTCAAATAATTAAGATAACAACTGATCAGTTTGATAAGTACATACAATGTTGAAGACTGTAATAAACAAAAGAGGTGAACTACGATGGCAGCTCTGACCTGCTAACATGCTCATAATACCAGTGTTTAGCAGGTTTACTGCATTAACAAACTAAGTTAAGCACAATATTGCGCTACCATTTGCTAATTAGAACAAAAATCAAAGTACATTTGAGGCTGATGGGAAGGAAATTAAATACATATTTTTTCATTAGACAAAGTACTGGATAAATTAAAAATTTGACTTAATGAAGATGTTAGATCACCAAAGTGATTGCAATTCAATCAGTGTGGATCAGATTGGTGGACCAACAGACCAAAGCTGCCATCCATGCAGCGTAATGTGGCTAAAAACACACTCAAAGAGGTACCAGCACAACAACCAACAAACTGAGAAAATCTTTCAGAATTGTTTTACCCACCAAGTGACTTAAAGAGGCGCTTAAATAATTTAATATTGCATCGCCACAGAGTTGGGGGTTTGGTAAAAACCTATGTAACAAAGGCTGAGATATATACCAACATTCAGTCTCTTAACTGAGATCCTGTAATTTCAGTGATGCAACATGTTAGAAACTGTCATTTTACCTTCAATCCCTGATAAATACCAAAACCTCAAACTCCACATAAGGCGGACTCTCTGGTACAAATGTGATGTCTTTAAGCCTGGTGCACTAAAAGAAATGATCGCTGGTGATTTTCTCACACTTTGGAGCCGCAGAAGGCACACAGCCATGTTCAGACTTTGAGTGGTACTCACTGACCTGTGTTGTTGGGGTGGAAAATTGATGGAAAGCCCCTTTAAAAGATGTGCATAATTATATGTTGTTGTTAGCAGTAAGTAAGAGTAAACATTAAAATGTTCCAGATGTCAAATGAAATGCTGTTGCAGTTGGTTGTATCATGTGTCACATGTACTTGCACACACATACAGAAGCATCCCCAATCAATTTGAAGCCAAACAAAAACATTACTCATGACAAGCAGCTCCAGCACTACAGTTACATAAAGATTTATTGAGCTTTAATTTCAGTGCTCAACTCAGCCACGGCAGCTTCTGAAAGGACTAATGCCATCCATCCATCCATCTTCTAAACCTGCTTATCCTGAGCAAACACAGGGTCGCACATGGGACTGTTGCAGCCTGTCCCAGCTATCTTGGGGGTACAACCTGGACTGGACGCCAGTCAGTCGCAGAGCTGAAAGGGCTAATGTTCCATTTAAATCATTTTTCCACAATTATAATTTTTTAACATTTTTTTTAGCTGCCAATTTTGTTTTTGTGGGGGATACACTCGCTGTTAGGTGTACAAGCTTTTTTTTTTTTTTTTTTTTCACATGAGCACTCACCTTCAAAATAAAAGAGAATTAAGGCATGGCACACTGTGAGGATGAAATAACAATACTCAAAAATAAGTTGTGTCATTTGAAAATGTTTTGGCTTACATCCACTTAGAGATAATAGCCAAGAGAAAGTCAAGCAAATGGCATTTTTACATTTTTTACACCTGTGTTGGTTGGTGACTTTTGTTGCCTTTGGACAATACAGCGCTAACAGTTTCCCCCTGTTAAGAGTAAAGACATGAGAGTGGTATAAATCGTCTCATTTAACTCGTGGTGAAAAAGCAAATTAGTATGATACACAGGAAGAAAAAAAAAAGGACTTGATGGGAAAAAGTAAAAACATAGCAGGAAGGTGCAGTAAACAAAAACTTTGCATCAGTGTGTCAACACAAACACACGTGAAGTGTTTTTTTTTTTTTGTCAGATTCTCAAACAATCACATCTCTCTGTTATCTGACTTTCAGAATTGCCAGCCTATCGAAAATCTTCCCGACTCTGATGCTGTACAAACTGTGGGAGGACGGGAAGATTGGATCCCTAGATGACCCTCTGGAGAAATATGTGGAGAACTTCACCATCAAAAACCCTCTGGGGAAGACGCGGGACTCAGAGCTGAAGTACGTGACAGATGGCCTGATATTTCTGGACAGCGGGGAGGTTCAGATCCGCTCCTCCTCGGTCACCCTGCGCAGGATGGCCAGCCAGCTTTCAGGTACATGCAGAGGACTTTACAGAGCAACATAAAATCTCACTTAACTTACAGAGAGGACCAAACTTTTAGATCTCATTAGATACAGTTTGTCCCTTGGGTATTTAATTTACAGTGCATCTCATCTTAGTGTGTGTGCTTTGTGTGAGAATGCATCTTTTCTATCACACAAAATCATAATGTAAAACTGTGGATGTGGGTTTTTTTTATACATGTATATTTCTGTTCTTGGATATGGGCACATTAATACCCACAGGAGCTTACCTTTTGAAATTAAAAACAAACATTTAAACAATAGTTTTCTGGTACATTTGATAGTTATGAAATGTAAAGCTACTGGTTGCAGTTTACTCTTAGGGGGTTAAAGATTAAAGTTCTTTCTTTTTATTAAGCTGAAGCAGTGATCGATGAGCCAATCGACAAAAAAAAGAGATTTTGATAATTTACTTCAGCCAAACATTTAACATCTGATTTGAATATTTTTAAGTCTTGAATCCTTTGGTCAGACAAACAAAGTGCATTTTTTTGTTGTTGTCCTCCAAAAAATCAAAAAATCAATCAATTAATTGAGAAGATAACCCTTTGCTGCCCAAGGAGATTTTCATTGTGTTTGTCATCAGAAGTAACTGATACGAGCAACCACTGAGGCAAAAAAGATGAAAAATGAATGTCCTCATTTGTATTTAGAGACTGCAATTGATACCGGCAGCAGTGAAATAAAACATTTAGTTTCTGAACTGTTGAGATATCGTGCTCTTTCAACAGTCACATCCATATATTAATACAGCAAAAGAGTTGCTCTGGTTGTGCACAAACAGGCTCCTGTTTATCTGAGGAAGCTTTTCAATTTTTAATATTTCACCAGGTGTAATGAATTAATATAAAAGATGAGAGAAACACCAGATGCAAGGGAGTCATAAATCTTTAAATATTCAACACTGTCTCAATTCATCAGCGAGGTGTCAAGGCTGAACATAATAATCACGTTCAGTGGACTGAATTTGTCACAAGTGCTGTTACAAAGGAAAAGAAAAGAAGATGGAATTAAAAAAGCGAAAAGATATTTCTTTGTGCCGAATGGAGAACAGAAGACAAAGAGATGTGCTGTGTGTTTATCTTTAAAATTCATCTGCTGTGTGTGTTGTTCTTATCTCCTAATTTTATTTTTTTTTATCTAACACTGTTGGGCTGATCCAGGCCTACCCAGGAGACTCCGCGCCACAAATCTGCTTTGGAAAGGAAAAACACAATCTGCAATCAATCTGCTGCAAGACGATGTCCTTGTTGCAGACCCAGGCACCAAGTGAGATTTGTTAGGCCGGATGACACAGTATTGCATTCTTAGAGACATTACAACAATTTTTACTCAAATGCTCAGTCCCTACATCAGTGTGATTTCGACAAAACCCGCCAGGACTCGAGGCATTTTAGGACTGCAGTCTGATGAGACCAATCTAATTAAGAGTCAAAATATGTAACACACGTAAGTGCATCGTTGTCGACAGTACAACAGATCTGCCATACATCTCACTTTCTTCAAAAATAACCTTCATGGAGGGTTTTGAGGAGGGTTTAATGATGAAATGTCAAGTCTAATCAGCACAAATCGCATTACGCATGCTTTATGTGTCTGCTCATGTTATTACACTGATTGGTCTATCATTGGCAAAACATTTGACCTTTAAGCAAAGAAAAATGGCGAAATAAAATTTTAATATCTCAGAGACCAGAGCTTTTTATTAAACCCGGGGTTACCTTTCGCCACTGAGCTCTGGTGTTTAACATTTTTGCTTTCTGGACTTCAAAGATAAAAAAATAAAACTTCATAAAACCATCACTGTCACACCGCAAAGACAGGAGTGACGAAACTTCCTCTTTGGAAACCTTTGGACAGAGCCAAGCTAGCTGTTTGCCTCTGTTTTTGAGTCTTTATGCTAAGCTGCAGCCTCACATGCATCCTTCAAAAGGGAGAGTGAGATATTCTTCAGATTTTTTCAGGGCAGGTGAAAAATTTTAACATGGAGTATACATTTTTTTCTCTTATTCTCAACATCAACAACCAGATTTGTGAGACACTTTTAATTTGTTTCCTTCCAGATGTCACTACAGCAACCTCGCCTTCTCACTGCTGGCTCATGTGATGGCCGAGCGAGTGGCCGCCGTTGAGTACCAGCGGTGGATCACGGACAACATCCTGGACCGGCTAGGGATGGAGGACACCGGCTTCGACATCACTCCGGGACTCCAGGGTCAGATGGCCGTGGGAGTGTACTCCAATGGCAAACCGGCCCCGCTCTATGACCTGGGCTGGTACCGGCCTTCAGGTCAGATGTTCTCCACAGCCGCAGACTTGGCCAAGCTCGCCATGATGCTGCTGGGCGCTTATCACCGCAAACTGCTGGAGCCAGACTCACTGAAGATCATGCTGACCCCCCTCTTCAGATGCGATAAGGACTATTTTGCCAACCGTACCGGGACGCCATGGGAGGTGAATGAGCTGATGGGCTACGAGGTGGTGCGTAAAGATGGTGATCTGGACGGCTACTCTGCCACCTTCTCCCTTGTGCCCAGGCTGAAGCTCGGTCTGGTGGTGCTGATGGCTGGCAGCCGGTCTCAGAATCAGGACATTGTCAATAAGGCTTACAACTACATCATCCCAGCCATAGAAAAAGCCTTCAGGGAGGCCAAAAAGGTCCTCTTTGCTCCCCCGGTCCCGGATCCTTACATCGGCTTTTTCACCTACAGCAACATCACCTTCTACGAGATCAAAGTCGGGCCGGATGGAGTTCTGATCATGCAGCAGTTTGGGCCTCAGATTGAAGAGCTGATCCCAGAGAAGTACAGAACAATAAAGCTCAACTACCTGGTGGACCGGGTCTTCAGGGTGGTTTTTGAAAAAGAGTACCCTTGTGTTCTACAAGTCGGCACAGCTTCGGTGTCCCTGGAAGCCCAAGATGGTCAGTTATTTAACTTCTATACATTCGACAAGCGGGGTTTATCCCCTGGTTTTGATGCACCAGGACTGAACACGTATAATGTGGTCAGGATAGCCCGCAAACCAACCTTCTCAAGCTGAACTGCAGCAAGGATGCTGCCTGAAAACAAACGTTGTGTCCTTGCCGTATGTGAGGGACTATAAAAAAAAAAGGAGGCTGTGAATATTTACAAACCAAATGGAAAAGTTGGTGTCATTTTGGCAGGATTTTGCTCTTGATACAAAGAGAGCACAGAGTGGGAGGCAACATGTACAGTGTCTTGCACAGAGCATCAATTAATTTCTCCACTGAATGATGTATGTGACTGTCCTCCTTGCACTCGTCCTTCATTATGCCTCCTAACTGAACATTCGCATTATGGTGATAAGGTGCTTGTGTTTTTTCTGCTTTCATTTAAACCAGTCTGCACTGTCCATGTCTCCTCTGTACCTGGGTTTGAACACTGGTTCACAAAAAACCTGTTGTGGTCATTTACATAGCTTTTGTTTTTATTCTTGGACCATGGCTGCAGTTCCAAGAACTCATCAGCTCATACATATTTATCTTCCACTGGAGAAAGAAAAAAATTTTCTTTACGTAGCTATGAACTACGTTTGTGGCAAGTATAATTGGGACATTTTCTTGGCAAACATGAATATACATCACATTTTTTAAATACTGACATCGCCATGGGGTGTAGAACTGCTGGTGTAATGATCATGCACTCATATGAGACTAAGATGCGTAATATTTCGGTCCCCATAAAGAACTGATTAAGGACTAGGAGGCTTTTGGTTGCCTGTGTGAGTCTTTGCATTTTCAATTTGTTCCATTTGTCCTGACCTTTAACACCACCACCAATAAGAATAATACACTACCCTGACTGCTGCAGGAAAATGGCATATTCAAGTGTACAAAAATAACCCTCATGAGGCAAAGGCTGAAGTTTCACCTTTTATATTATTTTGTGTGTCTGGAGATGTGATTGAAATGGATGAAACTTTATCTGGCCATGGATGAAATATTGAAACTGGCAACGCAATGTGTTGTTGTCGCAGCCCAGAGATTAAAGCTCATTCTGATGTATTGTGGGTGGGAAAAATCATTATGGTCAGTTTTGTGAACCATGCTGCTGGAAAAAAAAACAAACCCAAAAAAAAAAAACAGCTAATTATATTCTCTGTTATTGTAAAGACTTGTTGCTGTGTATAAGATGTCAAATGAGGTTCATGCAGGCTTCACAAAAGCAACAATCACACAGTGCAATTACAATGATGAATAAAACTCTTCAGAATTATGCGACATTCACACATTGTTAAAATCAGTGGATAACATAGGGTTAAAGTAAATAATAGCTACGTGTGGACATCTTAAACATTTATTTGTGTAGATTTCAAATTACATGTTGCACAATAGGCATGATCAGTTTGCAGCTTTGCAAGCACAGTGAACAAGAGCTTACCAATCAGTCAAATCATGTACATGGCGTCCGTGCAAAAAAGAGACAAAATAAGATGTGGAAAAGCTCACAGTAAAGCATTACATTCTTTGTTTACAATGTCCACTGAAACATTGAAGAATATTTGACCTGTTTTTTGCTGCCCAGCAACACATCAATTTACCAAATAAGAAAAAAAAAATCAAGTACAACACGTTATCGTTCAGATCTTTTGAGATTGTCCCACTTTCCCTCAGGATTCACCCTCTAAGGCATTACAGCAGTCACAGAATAAGACAGCAGGTGGAATAGGCACTGTTGACCAATACAATCCATCATAACAAACAAAATCACAATTCACAAACAAGCTCTTTAATGACATTTTTTACATTGATGTGACAATCTGACATTTTGGGAAAAGGGCTTATTGACTTTGAAGCCGGGCTCATCTCCCAGCAGTGAGCAGCTGAATCCGGAGGGGTTTGAGGAGAGGACAGGAAGCAGAGTCACATTTCTACTCTTCCGTGTCTTCATCAGAGTCAAAATGAACAAAGATATTCATACATCAGAAAAGATGCACAATTGCTATTGGATAAGTGGGAGCAGCCATAGTCGGCATCCTTGTGCCGCAGCCCAGAAGCCCATGCTTAATTGCATCAGAAATAAAAGAACATGGACAAAAGTTACAAAGACAGAAGTATTGCATCCATCAAGGGCAACAAATTGGAGGAAACATGACAAATTCAGTCCTTCATTTAGGCCAAATTGCTCAACTGTGCTAAGAAAGTGAATCCAGCTCACCTCTCTGTGTTTGCACAGTGAGTTCAAAATGTCTCCACCTCCAGGAGAGTTACATTTTTCTTTCTTCCTTTAATGAGGCTCCAGAGCCATGGTTGGACTGTGCATAATGCCGAGCAATGCCGTAGCAAGCTTCACGTTTTCTGTACATGCTGCAGTTTTGTGATCAGATGTGTAAAGTATTTTGTGGACGATGAGTTAGAACATCAGGGGCCACGGTGTAAAAATATCCTGTGTGTAGAAATTATTCACTTTTGAGGACATTCTAGTGTCTAAAGATAATTTTTCTGACCCTGCTCTTTGGGTGGGAATACTCAGTGGAAACAGTGATCCAGAGGAAGTGGTAGCTCTTGTTTTCTTAGCAACCCCCATGCGGCAAACAATCTTTCATTTCAACAGATTTATACCTGAACTGTGTCGAACAGCGCTGCAGGTTCTGCACTTGATGGACGCAGTACTGTCTTTGTAACTTTAAGCTGTGTCTTTGTTTCTGTGGACACTGAACGTGCTAACTCCATTATCCAGTGAACTTGAAATCCTGTTCAACCAATTATCCAACAAGGATTGCTCACCTGTTCTTGGTATATATGAATATGAACCTATAAACATTTTTGCCTCATGTTGTTGTCCATTTTGACTCTGATGAAGACAAAGTAATGTTGAAACCTCAGTTTCTTTGCTCAGTTAAAAGCTCCAGGTCAGACCCTTTTCTTCCCTTGGAGGTTTGCTGTCCTCAAACTAAGAGGCACCTGAATCAGCCGCATACTGCTGCGAGACGCACAGAGAACCTTGTTTCATCTTGAATGAATAAGACTTCAGACACATTCATCAACAATGTAAACCAAGTTTCTGCCCACTGAAATCCTACTATGATACCGACCTACTAGCTACCCATCATCTAACAGTCAAGTGTGGTTTTCTTATTGAAAAAAGACATTTTCCTATGTACCAATAGAAAACACAGGAATGTATTTTTAATTTCACTGTGTCCTTAAACTTTTTAAAACTTGTGTTGCTGTTATTGTTTTACAGGTTGAACAAATGAAACAGGAAGTAATATGTTAATTAGTGATACTGATAGCTGGCTTTTGTTACCTAAGTCAAGCTAAAGCAGTGGTATTAATCTTTTCATCTGACTCTTGGCAATAAAGAGTATCAGCATATTTCCCAAAATGCCAAACTGTTGTTTTCTGCGTTAGCTGCTCGCTAGCTTATTCAAATCAAATCTCAGTTAGAACACCGAGGTCTTGCAGGTCATCTCTTGACATGCGTATGTGAGGATTTCTGTGTCCGTGCCGTGTGTCATTTTAGGAGACAGCAAAGGGATGAAAGCATTGGAGTCCTTACCCATGACCTGAGCCCTCGAGCTCGACACGGCAGGATCCAGTAAGATCTTGGGGAACGGCGGCGAGTCTCTGACAGAGCTGTTGTCCTCCACCTGGGAGCACACCAGTTCTCGGAAACACTCCCTGAATCGCGTGGAGAGCAGGCTGTAGATGATGGGATTGACCGCTGAGCTGAGGTAGAAGAGGACGCCCGACAGGATGTGGACGTACTGATAAATGTTGTGCATCAAATCGGTCCACTGGCTGATGGAACTCCACAGGAGCCGCTCGATGTGGAAAGGCGCCCAGCAAACTCCAAACACCGCCACCACGATCGCTGGGGGAGAGAAGGAGGCTGTTTAAAAGGACTTTTTTTGTTGTTGCAGAGTTAACACCTTTGTTTTTTGCTGCACATATTTTAATGCATTTGTGATGCCATTGTCACCCTCAGTGGGAAAATCAGAGATCACCCAGAACATTTATTTACAACAACTCACTATTTTACCTTGCAGTTAAAAATAAGCTGTGTATATTTTAGAAGAAAAAACATAAAAGCACGTCAATTAAAAGACCTAGATAGATAGATATCAAAACATATAGGTATTGCAACATATACTGTTGAGTCAGCATCATTGTTTATCAATATAATTTTGTTCCAACTTGTCAAATTTGTGGATTTGATGCTTTTCATTGTCACGTATATGATTATGAATATGAATTACAACATCTTACATTATGCTGTGACAAAATGATTAATCAATTCATCAAGAAAGAGTGACAGATGGATTACTTGATATTAAAGTTATTGTTCGCTGCCACTCATTGCCACAGTGGCTGCTGTTCAGCAAGAGTTGTTTTATGTCGCTTTAACAGCCACAGTGCAAATCCAGCCCCACAGTAAATGCCCCCAAACGTCATTGAACAGCCTATTTTAGATTGAAAAGGTAGAAAATCTAGCCATGTCTTTATTTTAACACCATAAAAGCTGGACTATTATCGTCACTATTGATATGATCTGAATGATAAAACTGCACACAAAGTCACGCCTGCAGATTTGATGGTCATTTCCCTCATAGCCATTTGTGAATGTGCCCCCCCTGAGCAGCAGATGCCCAAAATCACTGGGTGATAAAGCTCTCTTACACTCCCCCCCCGACAATAACCCATGCATAATGCTTTAAGAGTTGCTCTCACTGAAAGAGGTGCAGCAGACACAGGCTATTTGGCTGTTTACGGTGGTGGACATATGGCATCAAGCTGACTGACTTAGCTTTGTTGAAAACTTTGGTGGCACTCCACACAGTGTGATAAGATATTTATAAATGTGAGAGTGGCGAACATTTGACGTTTAGTTTCTCTCTTTTCCCAACATCTAAGTTTGTGACGTCTATATTTAACCCCATAGAAGTTATGTTTTTTTTCTTTAAGGCTGGATAAAACATCTTAATCCACACCATTTGACAGAATCGTATTTATATTCTGTTTTATCTAATTTCAGCTCTTGAAGCTACATTATAAGATGTTTACACTGAGAGAAATCTTCCCCATGATGCAATAGCTGCATAATTGCATGAAATGGAAATATTCCCAATTTATATATTCTCCACTAGAACTTAAAGGTGATATATGCGACAGAATCAGTAGATGTCACACTAGAGCACTACAAAACAAATGGATAGACTTTATTCAAACTTGACAAAAACAAAATAAGACTTAAGAAAATGTCTAGAGTCTATGGATAAATAGTAATGGTAAATATTCGAATTTGAGCCAAAAAATATTGCATAATGTTGTGAGAGGAAGGGCCAGGGGAAGCAAACAAGAGGTTTTGTGTTTTTTAACCTTCTTGGGATAAAAGTAATTTTATCTTAACTCTCACTTTTCAAACTGTCTCCTGCACTGAGCTGTGGGGTCTTATAATGTTATTAGTCTCTCTTTGTGTGTAGTGACTGCTGACTGGAGGACAAATGCACAGAGAGGGGGAAGAAGACTGGAGGAGAATAACAGAAATAACCGGAGTCTATCTGAGGCTGAACTGAACACAAACACGCACACACACACACACACGGCCACAGTCGGTGCCTGCCGTTGCTCGCTAGGAGCTCATTATTAATCTTCAAGCTCTCCCGCTGCTGCTTGCTTCCGAAAACATCATGTAAAATATGCTCTAGGTAGCTGAAGTTGATAGTTGTGTACGCCTTCAGCTGAACTCTCTTAGCATCACATACACTAACAGGCCGTTCTCAAAAAGAAGAGAAGCTCACATCACACTCAGAGGGAGATTAATTTAAAGCTCTAGTCATGACAGCATTACTCCACTATATCTCCACATGGCAAATAGCTGTCTGCTGCTATATTACTGTACTGAGTATTTAAAACCTTTAAATACAGCTCTGTGGGTCTGAACAAACTCAGGAGTTTCTACTGACTGGCCTGCACTCACAGGTGAGTGACGCTGAACAAATTTAATTTATTCTGACATGCAAAACGCTTAAAATCAGGACTGTCTGTCTTTTGATCCAATTTGACTGACAGCTGCGTCTCCCTGGCAGCTTAAAGTAACGGATTTGTGATTTTCATCGCCCATCGTTGCTAATTGTGACTGGCTGTTGAAACACCTACCAACCTGTCATGAGAAAGTAACAGTAATGCCCTAACTTTAATAGACAATATTAAGCTTATGTCTAAACTGAATCATTTACAGAGAGAAACTAATACAGAAAATATGTTCTCAAGGCCTTTAAGATGACTCCTGCTCGACCATCTTTTTGTGCTTAGAAGATGATGAAGGTATCTGGCATGAATCACCTAATACAAGGCTGACTGATAAGAGAGAAGAAAACAAATCAGCTATCAAAAGAATGTACTAACACTGTACATGAAAACCTCATCAAGCCACAAAGCCCAGAAGATGGGATCCGACATGAAAGACGCCATTCAGTATACAAATAATCCATACAAAGAAATGACAGACCTGTGACATTATTTGCATTTGTGTTTTGCTCACGTTTTGTCTTAGAGAACATGTCTTGGCATCAGTAACGCAGATTAGAGGGGATCATAGCAGCCTTTCGCAGTAACGCATGTTTTCTGGTGATGAACAGGGGAAATGAATTAAAAAAAAATCGACTCACAGAGCATCTTGTTGACTTGTCTCCTGCGCCCGTTCACGCTGGTCTTCCTTCCAGGGTTGCTGCCACAGTTCTTTCCCAGGTTCCCTCTGGGCTGCTGCCTCTCCCTGCCCAAATGAAGACCCATCACCAGGTACAGCACGCTGATCACCATCATTGGCACAAAGTAGAAACACACGGTGGTGATCTGCATGACCATGTTATAGATCCACAGGGGCTTCAGCACGGTGCATATGGCCGACTCCTCCACCCTCTCCGGCAGGTAATAGACGCCGTGCAGGGAGGTGTTGGGGATGGCACAGACCATCGACGCCACCCACAGGACGGTGATGACGCGCTTGGCGTGCTTGGTGGTCGACAGGTAGCGCGTCTTGAGCGGGTGGACCACAGCAATGTACCTCTCCACGCTCAGAGCCGTGACGTTGAGGATGGAGGCGAAGCAGACCGTCTCGAAGAGGAAGGTCTTGAAGTAGCAGCCGCCCTCGCCGAAGGGGAATGGGTAGTTCTGCCACAGGTCGTAAATCTCCAGCGGCATCCCAAACAGAAGCACCAGCAGGTCCGACAAGGCCAAGCTCACCAGGTAGAGGTTGGTGGGGTTTCGCATCTTCTTGTGCTTCGCTATCACCGCGCACGTGAGCAGATTCCCAGACAAGCCGGTGAGAAAGATGATAAGGTAGACACTGGTCACAGGGAGGAAGAAGGGGGAGCGTTGGGGACCCAGGATTTCAAAGAGGTTGACTTCAGTGAGTTGGTCGTTATTTGTGCTATTCCCGGTGGCATTTTGAGGTATGCTGGTGTTGTGGGGTGGTTTGGATACGTTTGAAGGGGAGCCCTGCAAAGCGAGCTCCATTTCAGAGAGGGAAAACTGGAGGAACGCCAGGGGATGTCAACACATCCTGAACAGATTTCTGGGTTTGTTCAACACTGGGGGCCTGCTAGGAGAAGCCAAACAGAAAGATGAAACAGACAGCACTTTCAAAAGAGGATTTCATTTGGTTTAGAGCTCTGTCATGATTCCTGTCAAACTTCAGTTTAACGTTTTTCCCTCTAGTTTCATAAATCACACTTTCCAGCTGGAACTCCAGACCAAATTATGTCTTTATTACAGGCTTTAAAAGGTTTAAATATTCAACACTGGCAAAACTAGTGTGACTTTCACATGCTTATCACAGGGCTGCAACTAACAATTATTTTCATTATCGCTTTATCTGATGATTTTTTCAGAAAATGCCCTCTATAATTTCACGGAGCCCGACGTGGCCTCTTCGTATTTCTGCTTTTATCCAACCATCAATCCAAAACAGTGAGATATTAAGTTTGCAACAAAACATGAGTCAGAAAAGCAGCAAATCATCTCGTCTGAGGGGATGAAATAAGAGAATGCTTGGCCTTTTTGCTTGAAAATCACTGAAGCTATTAATCCATTATCTAAATAGTCACCGATTAAGTCACTGTCCATCAACATGTTACCACTGATATGACATAAATGACCGAAATGTCTCAACAAATGCTTCATTTTTAAGGGCACAAACATGTAAACGATAATGTCAGAAGCATCTGCTGAAAAAAATGCATTTATTTTTAATCAAAAAACACTTTGAATGTATTTATTAAGCAGGTATGGCTGATGAATGCTATACAGAGATCGGTTTATGAAATATGTCTTGTCTATTTCATTTGTTGTTATTGTTCTTCTTATGAATATTAAACTATTCTGTTTTGTAGAGTAGAAATTGCTGTCTGTGAGCTGCAGCTCTGCAGACTCCATACCAATAAATTGCAGCAATACAATAAAATGGACCTGATTTTGCCTAAATGACATCATTTTTGCTTGTGAGTCTCACAGACCTTTAATGATAAAAGCCATTTTCTATTGATCCTGGATGACACTGAAACAATTAAGTGAAAAAAAAAAAGTATTTCTAATCAACTAGTGCCTGCCGAGGATAACTGGCATTACACACAATGCGCCGATAGAGGCTGATAACTTCTTCTTTAAGGTTAATTACGTTGCCAAATGTCATGCATGACCCATTATGTAACCAAGAGCCTTTCACATGAGCTGCATATATTGCTATATTGGATTTTAATTGCATTTGTACCGGTATCTTTTTAAGAAAATGTTAAAATGCTTAATAAAAAACGTTTTATTATTATTATTGGTGTTGTTATTATTATTATTATTATTATTATTATTGTTATTACATTTACGAATTTAAGGTTAACACTTAGAGGCAGCAGTCAAAGAGCAAACACATATATAAATACAACCATAATACACAGAATATTTCAAACTTGATATCAGTGTGGTAATTTGGGTTTAAAATCTTTACAATAGAGATGAGACTCACCTTGACGCTGCTGGTGCGCAACCTGCTCCTCGGGACGCGCTCTCTGTGCGGGCATGGTCGGAAAAATGAGGAGGCAAAGAGCGCAAACGAGGCGGAAGGGAAGCAAACAGCGAATGCAAAAGTTGAGAAAGACGCGCCTCTGGTCGGAGGAGAGAAAGAGAGGAGGAGGGGGAGAAAGGAGCGGAGAGGAGGAGAGGATGGAGAGGATGGAGACTGCGCTGCAGCCACGTCCGCTATCACACAGAGATGAAACTGGGGAGATGTAAAGAGGAGGAGGTTGGGGAGAGCGGGGGCCTGCATCTTATGGTTTGAAAGGTTTGAATCACGCATGAGCATGAAAAATACTACACCAGCACTGGATTATTTTAATATCCTTGTGGGAGTTTAAAGCATTAAAATGCTGGAGTGTGGTACAGAAATGATTAGGAGGGGATACAGAGTCATGGAGTCAGGTATTTTATTTTAATTCATTCATTTTCCTCAAGGCAGGGTATTTTTGGGGGGTAAAGCAGGGGAGGTTCTTTACGCTTTTCTCTGGGTTCCATAATCTCACAGGACCTGAAGTGGGAACCCAACATAGATGCCATCAGGAAGAAGGCCCAGCAGAGGATGTACTTCCTGCGCCAACTCAGGAACTTCAACCTGCCTCAGGAGCTGCTGATGCCAGTTTTACACCGCCATCATTCAGTCTGTCCTCTGCACATCCATCAGCTGTGTGGTTTGGATCAGCCACCAAACAGGACAGGAACAGACTACAACGGACAGTCAGGACTGCAGAGAAAATCATCTGTGCCAGCCTGCCCTCCATTCAGGACTTGTACATGTCCAGAGTCAGGAAACGGGCAGGAAACATCACTGCAGATTCCATCACACCCTGGACATAACCTGTTTCACCTCCTCCCCTCCGGCAGGCGCTACAGAGCTCTGTACGCCAAAACAACCAGACACAGGAACAGTTTCTTTCCTCAGGCTGTCACTCTGATGAACATTTAACACCAGATACAGAGTGTCAGGAACAATCCCTGAATCATAAACATTCATTGACCTCACCAATATATCATTTCTATAAACAATAAATATATATTTAAATATATACTGTATGTTCTGTAGATAAGCTATTCTGTATATTCTGTACATAAGCTATTCTCTATATTCTGTACATAAGCTATTCTGTATATTCTGTACATAAGCTATCCGTTCATAAGCCATTCAAAAGGCATCATTGCACTCATTCTATTGCACTCCATAGTTCACACTTTAAGTTATGTGTTATGTGTATGTTATGTTATGTTATGTTTATGTTATGTTATGTAAGTTATGTTTATTTATTTATTTATATTTTCTTGACCCTTTAAGTACGAGAGGGTACTGTAAAAACCGGAGTCAAATTCCTTGTATGTGCACACATACCTGGCCAATAAATCTGATTCTGATTTAAAAGGTGTTTGTAAGCTCACCATTTTGATGATGTTTTCCAGGAATTAATGATTTTGCGGGAGGTGCCTGGTGTTGTTTCTCTCCAAGTCTGAACATTGAGCCAGGGTTGTTTTTTTTTTGTGGTGACTGTGTGCAGCAGTTGTGATTTTGGACTTACTCATGAGCATGTGGCACCCTACACGCTTTATGTGCTGTGCTAAATGTAGTTTCATTAAACACACTTTACTATAGGAACATATAAGCACAAAATTGAAATAATGAAGGGACTCTCCTGACAAGGTAATGAAGTGGGGCCACTCGCTTCCAGCCCTTTAGTATCAGTGGATATTGCAGCGCCTCCCTCTTTTCTCAGTCTGTCTTAAAACGTTCCTCAGATGCCTGTGTGAATTTAAAGCGTTGTAATCATTCCTCCTGTTTGCACTGCCTGTGAAAGCTCCCTTTCTGATCTCCCTCCAGTTCAAGTTAACAGTCCTCATTTTCTGCAAAAAATCTCCAAAGGTTTTCAAGTGTATCTGAGGTTGATATAAAGCTTCATATCATGATCAGTCTGCTTCAGGCAACTTAATAAGATGTCTTCCAAAGTCAAGGTCTTTTTTTCAATACAAAGTTCCCTCTTTGTGTTACTGCCCCTCCACCACAGCTCGGCCAGGACACACTGTGTGGACAAACGCAAAGACACAAAGGGTTTTGTCCTCCATCACTTACACTGGAAACACATGAGGAAGAGCTCTCCTGTGTGAACAAGGAGTGTCATCACAGGAAGCAGTGATTCAGACAGAAAAATTGTGAACCTATGTTTTATATTTGCCAGTTGACATACGTACAGTAAGCCTAAAGCGTCAACAGCCCCTGGAGATTTGGGCCTCAAGGACGGAGCAGTAATCCAGCCACATTTCTGCATGTAGGGAAAAAGATTTTTGAGCCAAAGTGTCAAAGGTGCTGGGGTTTTTTTTAGCTCCACCAGTTTGAATGCCCTCCAGATGTGCAAAGGGACACCTTCACTAAATAATTCAAATCATCAGCCTAAATATAGCACACCCAGAATCTTTTATGAAGGCTGTTCAGAAGAACTTTATTTCAAAATGGGAATACTACAGGAATACTTAAGTGGAGACTGGGTTTCGTGCCCGCGCAAAGAAAAGATATTGGAAGTACAGCTTTGTACAGATGTTTAAAAAGCTTGAGAAGCAGAAGCTCGGTCTCCTCGTAGAAGCATCGTTATGCTTTTTTGCATCTAGGAAGGAGGCTTATCTGTAACGCAGCTGCAATTAAGCCAAACAAACCATGATTAAAGTTGGTACTCGTCATGTTTTGTAATTAATCGTTGATTGATAGCCCCCTCTGTCTGTTGGAGTTTTGTGACTGGAGTGACAGTGACTGGAGACTTCCTCCACGTGTGGTGATGAGAAACGTCAGTCAGGTCGTCGGAACAGAGCCCTCACGCGGGAAGAGATTCATTTCACGCCGTGTCCAATGCATCAAAATGAAGCGTAGTATAAGAGAGATTCAAATAAACAGCAGAGGGATCAACTCAACAAATACGTGAGCTGATTTGCACTTAATTAAAGCACGTCCCATTTCTGCATAAAAGTATTTAAGCATGTTGTATTCTTTCCTTTGACTTTGAGTTTTCAACCCCACCATGGCTTTATGCAGTAGAAAGATAGATTCTGAATAATCCCTGCCGTTTTTAAATGCACTTGGTTCTGAGCGCAAGAATCATTTATTTTGTATTCCCTCCTCTTCTCACTTGTCTGCCACTTAACTTCCTGTCCTTGTGTGTTTTCCCTGCCTCTGATTATTCTGCTCCTCCCGCATTAGTTTCACCTGTCCCCTGTTAGTCTCCTTACCTGTTTCCACTTCCCTGTCCCCCACAGTGTATATATACCGGTCCCTTTCCTTTGTTCCTTGTCGCCAATGTCACCACACCTAGTGTGCTCCTGTGCTCCTGCCTGCCCGCCCGTCTGTTCCTGCCCGCCTTGTTCCTGCCTGCTGTGTTCCTCCTGTTTGCCCGTGTTCCCATGTAAGCCAAATACAGAGTCATTTAATCTACTCTGCCTCCTGCCTCGTCTGCATCCTGGGTCCCAAACTTACTTCGCCCTGCACCGAATCCTGACAGCAGTGACTGAGAACAACTCCTCCTGTCACTTAAGGACTTAAATTTGCACTCAAGTACGTTCCACATCATAAAAGGTGTGTGACGATGTGAAATTTCAGGACCACAAACAGTTCAGTAAGTTTTTTGCTTTGGAGAAAAGGGTGATGTGATGTGCCTTAATGCAGCACAAATGCTGCAAATACTCCAAAAAACCCCCCACAAATTTGTGTTTGTGGAAAACCCGTAAATAAAAAACAAAGCTAATGTAGTCAAAGCCCTGTAGTCCTCAGTCATATTCAGTAAATATGGTCGAAAAGGCACTTTTACAATAGCTGACCCGTGTGTCACTGTGAACAAATAAATGTGACATTGGTGAACGACATCCACAGCCCATAATCATACTTCGCATATTCTGTCTCAATGAAATTCACTGACAGTGAGCCCTCTTTCGTCCCCTTTTTTAGACAGCAAAGGTTAAATGCGCAGTCGCTTTCAATTCAGAAGCGCCATGATCATACATAACACATTACACAGCTTTATTCTCAGTCTGGAATAAAAATTTGACCGCCATCACCCCTCTTATCTGCTCCGGCAACACTTCGCTGTCCAAAATGGTGCAAATAGACAAAGTGCTGAATTTCTGTGTGTATAATTATTCAGAGTGTGTTGTTATCCTGCAGAGAGCGAATGGCCTACTTGCTTCAAACTCTCTGCTCAAAGACTATTACTTTTTAAGTGATACCCAGAAAGTTGTGATTCTTATTAATATTCGGTGCTGGTAAGGCTCTCCCCATCTTGAGTGAATATCTAACTAATTTTTTTATCCACAGTCTGTATTTTTTTTAAATCTGTAACACGTAAACACCTTGTGGTTTTATTAATCAGTTTAGTCATTGTCAGAAACCTCTCTCGAAGATTTGTCTTGTTCTGACTTTAATGAGGCTCGAAGTTGTTGTCGTTGTGTTTCTGTTTTGATTTGCACAAAAGAAGGGCAATTAGGAGTATTGACTGAGAGGAGGAAAATGTATCATGCTGAATTTCCGCCATTTGTTGTGCAATCCTAAATATCTCAGCTCAGGAAATAAATATGGGATTTGGAATAAGAACCAAAGTATACTTATGGTATTTGGCAGATGCTCTTTTCTTGGTTGACATACAGTTGTGCTCAAGAATTGCAATTAACTTGACCCCATCAAATCAGATGATAAATTATTTGGTTGCGATCACATCACCCCAGTTATTACCAAACAGTGTGTGCAAGCGGCGCTGGCAGGGGCTCAACTTGTATGCTGTATTTGTGCTGAAAGTTTTCTTTCTCCAGAACAAACCTTTTACTTAATAAGCACACAAGAGTCATGAGATCAATACGTTCTTTACTGCAAGAGCAAAAGGAGAATCAGTGTAGAATAGGTACTTCACCCTCAGCAACAAATGCGAGAGAGAGAGAGATATGTTGGTGTTGTCTGACCAACTTTAATGCGAGGCTCCATATGCAACACTGACCTGACTGTAAAATGAAAATGAATGTTTTGTGTATTTCTGTGTAAGATATCTGACGTTTGGTTCTTGTCTCTAATAAGGCTTGTAAGTCGGAAGTATTAGAAGAAGCAGAGGAAATAATCTCACTTGGTTTCTTTGTGTTGTCAGCGGTCAAGAGTCTCAGCCGTTGGCAGTTATTTTTGAAAAACGGAAAGCTTGGATCATAATTAGATTAGATTAGATAGATAGATAGATAGATAGATAGATAGATAGATAGATAGATAGATAGATAGATAGATAGATAGATAGATAGATAGATAGATAGATAGATAGATAGATAGATAGATAGATAGACAGATGAGCGACAGAAGAAGGAGCAAGACAAATCTGAACACTGAATCAGAATCAGTTTTTATTCCCCTGAAATAACCTGAAAGAGTTCAGTTCATTTTGAACAGTGGCGCTCATGTGCATGCATGTATGCGCCACTGTTCAAAATGAATTCATCACGCCACCCTGAAAGAATTGTCACTTGAGATGACTGAGCTCATGTGACTCACTGCACTCGACCATGAACAGCAGGTCGTACAATGAACTGGCATCTACTTGAGGCTGCACGTGTCTCGAGCAGCAGCGCTGTCGGGATGTGAATGCAATGGATTGGGTTGGAGGTTATCAATATGAACTTTGATTTGAAAATATTGATTATAGCCACATGAAGGGTGGTCCTGCTCTTTTACTTGATCTTGAGAATCTTCAGTTTTATCTAGTTTGAAGAAGTTCATACTTTTGGAAGGGTTTTTTTTTTTGCTTTTATGATGCATATTTAAAAAAATCATTAGTGAAATCATTACCTGGTGCCATGTCATATCTCTGCTTGGGAACACTGGACACAATGCACAAAGAGGGGAAAACAGAAAACGGGAGGTCCAAAGGGAGCCCAACATCTTATTTTTTCACTTGCCACTGCAGGAGAGCACTGCAATAATCATAGATTGCCCCCACCTGGGTTACATCTCGGTCGAACATACTAGATGATGCAAAGAATGAACCTGCATGAACAAGCCACAGCTGCTGAGAGCTGCCTTTAATCTGAGAACAAGTGGTCGAGTCGAGTCCATTAAAGGTATGTTTTTATGCTAAAGCTGTTTTTTTTTATATCAGATGATGTATGTTGTGTATGTATCACACAGGAAGATGGGCTGTGACATTTATTTGTCTGAAGCACAACTGCAAAAACTGAACAACTCCACACTGAGGTTCAAACAATTACAGCTTCATTATTCAGTGCAACATTGAAAAAAGTCACAACACTTTAAATGTTCAATACAGCACCTGATTATTAGTGTTTTTAATGCAAACAGTGTTATAGAGGAAACCATTCTTTTCAGTCTGATGCTGCAGCTATATACCAAATCAATCAATATTTTTCATGTGCTGTTTCACTTACAGACTAACCATCATTGTCCTCATTTTAGAAAGAGTCTGTGTATCTGTTGTACTGTCCTTCACACCTGAGGTCGCCAACAGAGGGCACAGTAAGTTCAGGTTGCGACACGGACTAAACACACCTCCAGAGCTGAGACAGATTTATGTGTGTGTTTGTGTGTGTGTGCGCATGACATGACGGCTGCATGTTATTTACAACCAGGTTTGTTTTAATGTAGTGTTTTCCAGTTGTAGTATCCAGCAATTAATCACAGAATCACAGTACAGTTTTATACCTTACGTTATAAATCTGTGGAAACTCCTGGTGAGATGTTGCGTAACATATTTCCATTAAAAAAAATGTTTTCCCACTGGTCTGAGGCTGCTTCTCAAAACCTCTATATTTAACACTAACGAGAGAAAAATAACTGGAGGAATGTAAGAGGATTAGTTGCTCACATCACCCCTCAGCTTTGTGAAGCAATTTAAGATGCCCCAAACCCATTTTCCAGACACCGTATTTAGCAGCTGAAGAGTCAGTAGAGATCAAAACATAACTTAAGGAGAGTGGAGATTACTTACAATAAAATGGACATGAACGTGACATAATAAAAACATAAAATGACCTTTGATAGTGTCGTCCCAGCTTTGTGACACAGAGGGCCCTTCGCGTTTTAACACGACAATGTCCCAAAAGTCAAGTCCATAATGGTTTTCCCAATTTGGCATGTAAGAAGGTGTTTGGCCTGCACAGAGCCCTGATCTTAACTCCATTCAACACCTTTGGCATGAAATTAAACAGCGACTGCGTGCCGGGTCTTTTCACCAAACGCCAGTGGCCGATCTCACTAATGGCTGAACGGGAGCAAATCCCCACAGTCAAAGTCTTGTGAAAACTCTTCCCAGAAGTGTGGAGGCTTCTGTGGCAGCAAATTAATCCCTAAAGTCTTGGACTGAGATGTTCTTCAGTCATATGTGACTGCAGTGTTCAGGTATCCACAAACTTCTGACCACCTGCTGCCGATGCTACTGAGCATAGACAAATGTGGTTTGACTCAGGTGAACTGTTAAACACTGGTGAAGTTTGACTAATAATATCTAAGATGCAGGGATCCTGTATAATGTAATTGGTGCCATAAAATAATATTTGTTTTGTATAACACAACTGTCATGTGTGTTTCACATACAGTAGGCTGCTGTTAATGAGGCTAAGGAGTGCCTCTGTCTTCTGGAGCCCGTCTTGACAAAAGGCATTTTGTAAAAAATCTGGATTGTCCTTCTGAGAATAAAATCTACATGGCATAGAGCCTGTTTTGAACCAAAACAACAAGTGAGAGCTCATTTAGGGCAGTCGTGGCCAACTGAGCGGGAGAGGCAGTAGAAATGGTACAGAGCAGCAAATTTTGATTTTTTTGAGTAATGAAAATATAATCGCATACTCCATCATGCTGTCGGTTAATTTAATGATATTTAATGTTTGGAAATCACTAACAGATACAAACTCACACGAGTTATTGTGGATGTGTGTTGTAAGTGCCTTCATTCATATAATAAGCATTCCCATTTCAGAGCAGATCTCAGCGCCCCGGTCGTCACACTGATCTATTTGTTATGCTTTCAGAGACAGCACTTTGAGACAGTCAATAACAGCTTTTGTGAAGCAAGAAAAGACCATACAATTACAGCGTAATTAAGATATCTAATTAGAAACAAATGAAAGTTTACTGGCATGGCTGGGAGCAGCTTGAAACAGATGACGGCTGTAAAGCCTTTATGTTTCCCGCTTTGATTGGCTTTTAATGTTGTTGCTTATACAGCAAATGAGTTTTAAATGTGCGACTGCGCACACTGCAAATACAGATGATGGTACTGATGACAGCGATGATAGGATTATATCTGTGAGCAGCATTTGTTCGGCTTTAAAGGCTGAGCTTTTACAGAGATCTGAGCGCCTCCTTGTTTTCATGATTCCCCCTCTTCATCTTCTTCTGCATCTGAGAGACCTGTACTAAAACACTGATGGGTATGTTTCCAGTCTATCTCCCCAAAGTGCAAAGACAGCTGTGTTTTGAGCTAACGTCAGCATGCTATTACACTCACAATGGCGACGCTAACATGCTGATGTTTAGCAGGTACAGTGTTTATGTTCACCACCATCTCAATTTGGCATGTTAGTCATCGGTTCTGCAGTTATTTCAAAATGTTGAACAAATAAAGCTTCTCACCTTTTGATGACGCTAGAGGAAAAGTTAAGGCATCACCAAAGTTATTACAGTGTTCAAGTTTATTTGTTGCGTATAATCATACAGGGTGAAATAAGAATAAAGAAAAGAAATACAATAACGTTATCTTAAAGTAGTCCTGGGGCAATTTTGAGGCAGTGTCCTCATTTAGGATCCTTGCAGCCTGATGGTAAGAGCTCTTCCTGAGCCCCACAGTGCTGGCCTGCTGTATCCTGTATTTTCTTCCTGACCACAAGAAGGAGAAAAACACCGAAACACAGATGCCCATGATGACGCCCTCGTGGATGAATTGCGCCACAGCCTCAAATCAGACTGCACCGGCGCCCGATGAGCTCCAGTCAGTGGTTGGATGTGGAGAACATGATTGTGTGTGTGATTATTTCCTAATCTGATTCCTGCAATTTTAGATCCATCTAAATGTAAATGTCAATACATCAGTCAATATTTCCCCTGCAGCTACAGGATTGTTACAAAAAAGTTCTTTTAATCTACCTGGTATCCTCACTCATGAATGATTTGCCAGTTTCAGCTACAGATGTGTTATCATGTTGTTATTAATCAGTATACTTTTTTTTCACGTTTTTTTCACTTTTTTTTCCTTCAAATTAAGCAGCTATGGATTCAATAGAATGACTTTTGTACCAACTGATAATTAGGGGTAATAAACACTTCAAAATAAATGCTATGCTATAATAGTTAAAAAGAAAAGCATACCTCAGCATGATCTATTGTCAGCACAATGATAAGGCAGTTAACACTTTGTTCCAATAATACTATGATAGCAAACAGTACAAAACTTTTCTAACAATCTCCTCCTCCTCCTCAGTGGTTTCTGTCTAACACTGCAACATTTAAATGCATTTGCAAGTAGTTTTTGCAAGAAGGTTCTTTGTTTTATGCATAAAAAAAGAGTAAAACTGTGGTGAAGACGGGGTGGTGTGAAGGAAGGAAAATCTTGCCTAGGATCAAAACGATGCTAAAACCAGCCTTGATTATCGTGTTATCTCATTTCAGCCACAAATCATGGCCGCACATGTAGTTCACCCCTCCATCAACAAATCTACAAACAAACAACAACACACTGCAGTCTGTGTACGAGACCCACCGTGATTCATGTACACACTGCTAATCAATACAGCTGGATAATGAGTTACTTCACTTGGCCAGATAAACGTGGCTCTTGTAGTTTCGTTCAAGGCATACACTGGCACAGCATTTTTTTTTTTAAATTACCATTATAGATAAGATAATGTCAACACCCTCTTAGAATGCAACCAGATCTGTAAGTTGCCCGAATTGTCACGTCTGTGTTTTTGTGGAAATCATGTTTCTCTAAAGACGCACCTTCGCAATGACGAAAATACAAAATAATAATAAAACAAATGGATTGCTCATTCATTTAGTGAAGTGTTTGTAGCTTCATGAATAAAGTATAACCATAGCTGAAACAAAGAGAAATTTGATTCTGGATATTTCATGATTTTTTGTGATTTCTAAAGGTGAGAATTTAAATTTGTCTCTTGTCGCTTATGTCTACTTATGCTGCTTGTTCACTGTATATGTATATATATGTATATATGTATATATTTTTTGCATGGTTGTAGGGAGCAAGAGACTCAAGAATTTCATTGGCAATGATTTCATGTTGTTGTTGTTGACAAATAACAAATGACAATGACAAATGACAAATAAATTCTTGACGTCTTGAAGTCTTGATGTTTTTCTTTTCCCTGTTTTATTGGAATACCTTTACAGGCTCGAACTCTACTAAACTTAAGAAAAGCGTTAAAAAAAATACATGTTTGCTGTTTTGTTGTCCCTCACATTTATCTTTATTGTCCAAACTTTATTGCAATGTGAAAGAAACACACAGCCTTAGTGTGATGTTTATTATACACTCCTACGTTATCACCATTCATCTCAAAAGGCAGCATTGACATTAAGTATTTTATAAATCCTCGAAATGAGTCGCGTTGTGACAGATATACCTTCAAGAAGACAATACAGTAAGCAGACCTGAGCCTCTTGCTGCTGACCTGCTGACGTTTTTACTCTCATTTTTTTTGTTTCTAGGGGGCTGGGTCGGTGGGGGGGTGGAGGAGTGAGTGGACAGCAAAGTGATGGGAACCGTGGCAGCGGATTCAACATCCAACAGCGTGACGTCCCACTTGCAGGTGAAATAAACCGGGCTGATTTATTGGAGAGGATTAACTCAGCCGAGCATAAATCTGACACCTCCTGATAAATCTACTGACAGCTTGGTCCGCAGGAACCGGAGGAGCCATCTGAATCAATTTATGACTTTGTAGTAAAGCCACTACCGCCGGCCCTCGTCCAATAAACACTGTAATGCACTCCAAGCGTGAGATGATGACATGATTAGCAAAGAGAGTCCCCATAACAGGATACATTTTCTATGCCGTGACCAGACTTTAAAGTAGTTTGGATATAGAAAACTTGTTGAGCAGAATTTATGCTGTAATAACAATAGTGTCTGTATTTTTCTTTTTTTTTTATTCTATTCTTACTATAGTGAACAATCTTACCTGAAACATTTATGCTGTATATTCACCTCTTAAGTCTTGTGTTGTGTTGTGTCAGCTGCCATTCAATTAACATTTCACATTTTACTCATTTTCCTAAACGTCATTGATGATGGGTTTTTTTTCTTGTCAGACTAATCACGAAAACATTTAGTCTGTATTTGTAATTTTCATTTTTTTCACTGACATTTCCATTTCTATAATTGAGCCAAAGGCTAAAATGCACTTCACTGGTTTTCCGAGTGCTTTGACATTTCGGTGTGTCGTTGCTGTTTGAGACCAGTTAATTATCTTTCTGTCAGCCGTGCTCTGACAACATGTTTGACAGGCATGATGTGTCCGGTTTGCAGCATCAGACGTGACAGTGAAGTGTCTGTTTCACAAGCCCAAATGCTCAGATAAGAGGAGGACACCTATGCCAGAATCAGCACACCTGCTTAATTTGATGTAACTCACTTTTTATGTGCCTGACATTCAGTGAGTTTATCCAGAAAACATACAGATTTGAGGACCATTTGACCACTCTCATGTCATCATCTAGTTATCTTAGTATATCACATAAAGAGTAGGAATAGGGGAAAACACTGAAAAAACAAAAGAAAACAATTCATTCACAAGTCATTTTTACAATTTCTAGCTTCTAATCTTTATGCTAAGATAAGATAACCAGCTGGCTTTAGCTTCACTACATACAGAAAAGAAAGTCTAACTCTTGGAAAGACACTACATTTCTCTCATTTATTTTAATGTTTTAATGTTTATAGTTTATAACTGCACTTAATAATCACTGTACAATGACTGAAGTTAAATGGTTTCCACATGGATTGAAATAATGAATATATTTAACACACATACAGTGCAATTTGCGTGTTTAAATACACACACCACTGAAATGAATAACAAAGTTTACAGTCCAGCAATTGTTATCTTATCAATTTTAAAATCACCCACTTAATCAAAGAGTGCAGGTAATTATTAAGCGCTTTCGGAAAAACAGTAATAAACTTCTGGCAGAGTAGAGTTTGTTGCTATTTTAAAAGGAAGCGTGAGATGATAACAGTGAGGCAGTCGAGCCTTTTCAAGGGAAGAGTTTCATTATATTTCAAATTAAGAGCGTCCCCGCTTCAGTCACTTCCTCTTTGATAAATATCTGTATGTACTTTTATCCTACTGAGAATTAAGCCGCTCCCATTCTAGCTTTGTCATAAAAGGTATATGACGCTGAGTTTTAGAAATCGTCATCCTGTAGAGTAACAGCATGGATCTGATGGTGAGGGCCAAAGGTAATAAAAGTGAGAAGCTGCATTTCATATCGAGTTTGACTTCATTCTTACAAAGAAAGTGAATATGAATTTCACATATTATGGCATTTCACATATGATAAAGTTCAAATGTGTGCTTTAAACACCTGTCAACATTTAACAAGTGATAAAAACTTGAGCAAAATAAACATGCGATTTGAACATATTTTGGGAATGGACTATTTCTTTACATTTTAGTAAAAGATTACTGAATTAGCCAAGTCACACACATCTGTATGGCTTAAAGCTACACTAATTAAGATTTTCATAATAAATACTCATTTATGGAGGATTTTTAGCATCTCTCAGCTCACTGCACTGATTTTACTGCTCAAAACTTCATTTGGCCCCCCTCAATATTGTGTCTGTTTTCAGCTTAAAAGCTCATATTAAATGTGCCAAACATTAGAAAGAGAAAGTTAACAGTTAGTTGGTGAAGCGTTTAGCAACTGAAGAGACTGATATTTCCTTCAGAGTTCATTTTGGCAGGCAAACGTTGACTCGAAATCGATACCCCGGTTGAATTATGTGCCATTTTTCATCACCAATAAATAAACAGGAGCAGCACAAAGGCTTGCAGTCGAGTTGGACGGAGGTTACCGAAAGGTCAGACTGAGCCAAATCCATCATCTGTGACTTTCACCCAAACACCTCTTCACATCAGAGCACAGAAATGCTGAGTTTTGAATACTTCAGCAAACTTGAATTATTAGAGAGCATCTCCCTAATTATCCTCCCCCTCCTTTGCTGCAGGTCGGCTGCACCGCCCTCACGTTTCCGCTGGACAGCCTCACCGCATGTGTTGGCCTGATTTCAAAACACCTGATTGGGCAGAGCCTTACCTGTCTGAAGGGAAGGTTATTAATTAACAATGCAATCATAGCATCATATACCGCTCCCAGCTGTCTGCATAGGCTGCATGATGCAAACTGTGTGACTAATGATGACTAATACGGGATAATGCGGAGTCACCGGAGGCCTGAGCTCATCATACCGTGGGCGAGGGGCAAGGTGAGACGAGGCAAGGCAAGGCAAGGCTCTGCGTGGACAGCTAGTCTATGACATGGGGAAAACATAGACAGACGACCATTCAAACGCCCAACATGCATGTCTTTGGATTGTATTAGCTTAGTTTAGTGATCAACAGTGAGTCTGTTGCCCAGTCTTCTTTTGTAAACATAATATATACTGAAACCAGAAACGGTTTGAAATGAAATGCTTTATTCCGGGCCCCTCAGCAAGATGGGGCCTTGAGATCAGGTGATAATGTCTTAAGGCCCCTGTCAGTACTGTTGACACAAATTGATGGCCACATAAAAAAGCTGGAAGCCGAGGGCCCCCGAGGGTCAGCGACTTGGAAATCAAGCCTTGGCGCTCCCCACATAAAGGTTGCTAGAATCCAGAACCGTCTTGCGGAGACATCTTGTAGCTACACAGATAATACTTGTCGGCACGGTAGACTCACTGTTAGTTTGGGTTTCTTCACGGGATCAGTTGATAATTAACAAAGCAGATGAAATCCCATCTTTGCACTTTACTGGCTAGAATCACCTCCTAAGTTGCATCTTCAGACATTACTAATTAAATAACAGGCACGGAGAATTCAATTTTTCTGTTCCAATCTCTGCTTCTATCAGACAGAAATTAAAGTTTGATGATGGCAGCGTTGTTGAGATGCAATGCATCCGTTCAGTGGGCAGACTCTCCGTAAAGAATTGTGTTTAATGAACTCATAATAAAACCTCACTGATGTGCTGCTGGCCTGACACACCTCTGCTCCGCCGTGTGTGTGGGGGCACGCTCGGCGCCGCTCAATAGGCAAGGTCAATCGATTTTTTTCGCGGCCTCCTGTCGTCCTTGAGGGGCATGGCGATCAGATAGTCGCACCATTTCCTGAAGGTCACGAGTCTGATTCCTGCAGCAGAAGCCGACGTGCTGATCCGTCTGTGCATTTGTCATTACTGAAGCTTTGTCTACCGAAGGGACAGACAGCTCTTTAGCCTCGGAGGAAATGCATCTGCAGGTATTCATTGTTTGCGGCAGCTGACTGATCTATCAGCTCCTTTCCGAGACTCCCAATTCAACCCAAAGCTTTTACAGCTGTTGTTCTACCCATCATCTAAACAATAATCTAAAAAAAAAATCTTAGGAAGTATACCCTCACATTATTTATCAGTAATTGATTCAGATCTAACGGGGCTCCAGGGGCTAAATGAATCCTCTATACCTTGTTTTCTGCAGCAGAGGCACAAACGGTAGTCGGCCTGTGTGCCCATATTTAGTAAATACCATCTGATTATTCCACACCAAAGGCTAATGAGAGCCGTGCAGGCAACTCACACGGGATGAAATGATATTTGCATAGATGTAATTGTTTGTTTCAGTCTAGTTAGATGCCGATGTGTTTGCCCTTATCTGAGTGTGAGAAAGGAAAGTCAGCATCTAAAACAAAGTTTAATAATTCGTACAGGCGTGAGTAACAGGGCTTTCTAACAATGGGCTGGTGTGGCTTCATCAATGGAGAAAATGGTAACTGTTTAACCACCGGAGATGTGATCAACACCGCAAGATGGAGATGCCAAGTGGGCCGGGGATCCATAAAAAAATAATCAGACAGGTGATGAGGTCAAAGAAGGATTTATGAATTCCCCTTTACGACCCTGTACAAGCCCATCACTACTCATTAACCCGTGAGAAAAACTTTGCTCCCATTTGTAGCACCTCTGGTCACATGACCGCCGGGCTGCAGGGCAGAATTGTTTAAAAGGAGGCTTGTGGACGGAGGGAAAGCAGACACCGAGCTGAGCATCCCGCTGAGCACATCAACAGCAAGAGCTGAGCAACGCTGCAACGCAAACTTCTGCCCACTGTCACCATGAAGGCCACACTCGCCACCATCGCTCTCCTCCTCCTGGCTTTCGGCTGGACCTCCCAAGCCGTGCAGGTTGAAGTAAGTGCATCGCTTAACATTTCTATGCAACTGGTCTCTTCATGAGTGGGCGATGGCATTGTTCATGTAGGTTATACCGCAGAAATGACACAAACCTCCTCCAAACCACATATTTCTGCATTGTCCCGTTATTTGAACTTGTGCAACGTGAGCAAACGTTGGCTAAGCTGCGGTTCTTTAACACCAGTGGTCTTCCTTTTTCTTCCAGGAGAATGGCTTTTCTTTCTCGCTGGAAGCTGTGAAGAGGCTCCAGGAGCTGGCGGAGAGCAGGGGTGCGATGGTACAACAACACCCACGATTCAGAGCGAGCACCATGTCCCTGTGTGATGAGCCCATGCTCCCACAGGAGTTCCTGCCGCTCTGTAGGCAGAGAGGAGCATCCTCATCCCTGGCCAGACTAGGTGAGACCACTATATATGAAACTGCCAGTCTGTGTGAATTTTAGGTGAACACGTCCAGACATGAATATTGAGGCACCGGTGACACTGCAGTGTAGCTGATCTTTCTGTTTCCTTTTTATTTCAGCTTTTGTTCCCATGGACGTCTGTGAGATCTGCACCTTCGCTGCCTGCACTGGCTGCTAAACAAACCCAGCGAGCCAGGACCATCTTGCCAAGCTTAAGACTTCTGATTTTTTTTTTCCCTCCCCCTCAAAACTATTTTCAGGGAAGATTTTTTTCCTGCAGTAGTGAGACATTGACTTCAAGCTCCCTGAATACAGAGCTTTTGACTTAATGCTTTTTTAAGTCCCAATTAGACAAAAAAAAAGGCCCCAAAAGAAAAAAATGTTTTTTTTCTTTGCAAACTGTTACCTTGAAGCCTTTTTTATTACTCATGCATTTTATTTTTAAATTAACATAGTTTGTTACATTTCTATCATAATATTTAAAAGAGAAGTTCCTTTTTCACATTTTTCTTCTTTTATATTAACATTATTTGAATAAAAAGCTTTCAGTGATCATGTGTCCATTGTGCTCTTTCCTGCAAATTCAAACACATTACTGTTATTATCAGTTAGTATTTTCAGTGTATTCCCAGTTGTGGAAATAGTACCGTTTTCAGAAATATTCCTGCATGTAAAGCAGCCATTATTCATTTTCCTGATGATAACTTTATAATAATATGTAAATCTCTGTACTTTCATATCACGAGCTACATGCATTGCTATCTGTGACACTGTCTTCTTTGGTAGTGCCATTGTGGGTGACAAATATGGACATTTTCAGAATTTATACAGACATTTGCAAGAGTATAAAAAGTCATTAAAAGTCATTGATCTATCTAGCTAAAAGGTTCACATATAAAACTATTAAATTACAGGTGGTCAAAATTGTCATATATACTATGTGAATACAATATTTGGCATCACTTCACCATGTTCACTCTTAATTTACCCCAGAAAGGTTAGCTGAGTATTGATGCACTTGTTTCCTAACACTCACAGCTGCAGGCCTTGTCTGCTGACCACCGGCTGCATCTGCAAGAGGAGTTGAGAGTTATTGAGCTGCTGCCGCTGCCCCTTCTGTTTTTATTACCTGCCTTCATTTCAGCCTCAAATATATCTGTCGCTGTCATGAATAATTCATTTTCTGCATCTTATCCGGCTCCGCTAAACTACCTCATTATTCAGATACGCTGTCTGTCCATGTATACTCGTCCTGACACCTGCAATATACCCACAGGCTTGATGCCTCGAGGCACATAATTAAAGTAATGATGAGTGGGTATATGTGAAGTAATAGGAACAAACAAGAATATATACTGTGCATGCTGTACAGTGTATATGTGCAGCAAGGCTAACAAGGCGAAATCTGGTACTTTGTGTTGTTGTTGTTGTTTTATAGCTAAAACAAAATCACTGTATTTCACTTTTACTGGTGTTTATACAATTTTTTTTTTACCATAAACTGTTCAGTGATGTTTGAATTTGAACAGTTTTAAATTTAAATTTTAGAAAGAAATGTAACATCTCTTCTCTATATTTATGCAGGCAGTGTGGAGACATTTAGACATGTATGGAGATAAAAATGTATTTTAACAAGCAGTAGAACTGATAAAAGAAGGGACAGAAAATACAGCTCTTAACCCTCGTCTTCACTTTTTGACCCAGGGCACATTTGGGGTTTCAAAAACTAATCTGAAGTAAAATTTTACTTCATAAACCATTAACATATATTGTCTTTATCTCAATTTCAAACAATAGAGATAACATATATGTTTAATGATTGAAATCAGTCTCTACTAGAAGACAATTAACAATGGAAGTGTGATTCGTTTTTGTGTCTTCCCTCACTGTGGCTAGAAAAGCTGGGGTCACTTCACTTTAGATGTGCAGTGTCACTAGTGCCTTGCCTAGCTCCTCAAGGAGAAAAGTCGTCTTCTTTGGAGCTTCCTTTGGTTCCAGTCTGGGATGATTGCCATCCAGATTGTGAATGTATTATAGGCTGAGCCATCGAGCTTGTTGTGGAAGATCACAAGTGGCGACTGAAGTGTTCTTCTTTGACAGCTGTGGCAGACCAGCAGCTTGTCTAAGTTGTCTACCCCTCCTTTGGTGGTGCTGAAGGTCAAGTATGACCTCTGGCTTACAGGTCCCCCTTGGCTACTTATTGTTCCATCCCTGTGTAGAGTACTCGTGAGCACTTTACCCCTTTTTTTGGTATGTAAGATACCAGGGCAGTATTGGCCATGAACATAAAGTTGGAGGAATGGACTGGCCTGACAGAGGGTAAAGACTTCAGGAAAGTGAGCAAACAGCTTCTCTGTGCTTAGATTATAATAGTGTAACGTTATCTGTGTGTGTGTGTGTGTGTGTGTGTGTGTCTGTATATGTGTGTGTGGGCATGTTTCTGCGTGTCTCTGTGTATGTGGGTCAAACTGACCCGAAGGCCATATGAAGGATGTAAATGTGTGGGGCATAGGAGCATGTGTGTTCTTTTTGTGCATGTTTATCACAGAAAATAAGCTAAGGCCAAAAAAAAATCATAATTCTACTATTTTTCTTCTTGTAAAAATTTGAAACGGGTCAATTTGACCCGAATACCATACAAGGGTTAAGTGGTGGCTTGTCAGAAAAAGTCTTTGTAGGGTTGGAACTGCTGTAGACATTTAGAAAAAAGGGCTGCTGAAGCCACGTTCCTGTCAGCCCTGATTTATGAGGATTTTATGTATCGACGTGCTGCTGCCTCTGCTCTGATGCTCTTATCAACTCCATTTATTCCCTGCACTCAGGTTCAGTGCGGGAGATAATTACAACACTTACCACACACTATTTTATATGATACAGCTGGCTGGACTCCCATTTCTGCCCGAACACCAGGGCTTCACATGAACTTTTTTGCTCAGCAGCCCTTGTGGCGAAATGGAAATTTTGGGAAATTTCATTTGAGTGACAATGATGTGCCACAGTTTACTTGAAGAAAGGGACTTAGAGCTCTTTTGAATTATTAAATATTTTTAAATAACTGACCACCATAAACACCCAAATCAAGACGAATGTATAAAAAAATCAAAGGAAACACAAATTTACCAACATTATAACAAACTAAGTTATCTTGCAAACTTTTTTACTTTATGAAAGCCAATTAACAAACACAATGTCAGTTAATTAATTAAGTTAAGTTAAAGTAACTTAACCACATATTTACACAATATTTACACTCAACCTTGCAGGTATGTTGTGAAAAATCATTCCCATCTTCTCAAGCTCAGTGAACTTCATGAGGACTGGGACTGGTCTTCTAGCAAATCAGCCATCTTTGCCCGACAGAAATTTCATGATCCTTTATGGTTTTTGAGTTTTAATTTTCTTGTCCCGGCTACTAAAAAGACCCCCTTCCCCTTTTCACTGCTGTACGTCCTACAATCGGTGCAGTGCATGGTTTTCTTAGCTGGATCGTTTACTAGCAATCCTCAACGTGACCTCAACTTTTTATTGAACAGTCTTTCCTTTGTCTCCTCTTCCTTTGCAGTTTCATAATCAGGTTTACCTTTTTGTGTTGTCTGCTCTCCAGGCTTTGCTTTCACCTGTTATGTGCCGCCACATCACAGTTTATGCTTCTCCACCGAATCTTCTCGGTGGTTGTCGCTCACAGTAGGCGAATAACACGAATGGACCAGCAGAATGAGCAAACAGTGTGTGTGGTGGCAATTGCAGTGTTGTGGTGTCACATTGAAATGAGTTTTTCAGCCTTTTGAGACCAAGAGTGACTGTGTTACATGTCACTGAGGAAACCTTCCCACATTTGGCAGATGGGTGCCGGGCGGGTGCAAATGTAAAGCCCTGCTGAGCGCTACATATAGCACATACCACTGTTACTGCTACAAAACCCTTGATGGTAAACCACTATATATTTCATCCTTGCTGCTTTGGCCCACATTTAACCAGTGAGTAGTTGATGTTCCAGAGTTTATTTGGGAAGAACTTCTCATTGAATATCCAATGTCACTTAAACATCGAAACACTTAGACTTCCTCTGACAGCTTTCTCTGAACCTGTACTTCAGTTTTCTGTCTTATGAAGTGACTCCCTCTACTTCAACTTAAAGTTAATAAATAATACATTATTTTCTGAATAAATAAATAAAAAAAACCCCACACAACAGACAAGATCAAAAATATGGAGCCATTGCAAGACACACTCACATGCAATATAAATAAACATCCATACACATGCTGTATACATCCTGAAAATATTCTGACAGGTTTCATGTTTTCCTGAAAAGAAAAAAGATTGAGAACACATATAACATCTATATTTCTATCCTGTCTTTTAATACCAATTATTTAATAGGTCATTTTTGTTGGTAGTGTATGTTGTAGTTCTCCCTCCACCTTGTTTACCTGGGAACCGAAAACTCTTCGGTTCTATCCATTTTCTTGTTAACGTTTTCTATGAAGACCATCTATCATGCGTAACGAGGGCGTTCATAGTGAATTATAATGCATTCATGTTGCTTTATGATGGCGCCTGCAAACACATATAAATGCTCTGTGATGCACTATAACAGTCATAAAATTTGAATTACAAGTTCAAACGTTGTCAATCACTATGAATACCCTCACAATGCACTATAGATGTGGGCTTCTTAAAAAGCCTTTTCTTCTCATGAATAAATTAAAGTAATATATAATTTGCCCTTGTGAACATCTTCTGCTCTGCTCATTGTCTTTTACTTTATGTCATCAGATAAAAATATTTCTTTTCCACCGGTGCTCCACAAATCTGCAGACAGTTTGTCATATTGAAGCATGCTGAAACTTCTTTCTGCTTGTAGGGGAATTATTTTAATATTTTGTGTGCCAGAAGCCACTCTAGACCTTTCCCTTTATGGACTTAGAATTGGATTCATGTCCTGCTCATCCTTTGATTGTCCAGTTTGGGACCTGTAGGGGTCCATAGTGCTTCCAATACTTCACCGGCTCAGTAAGTTCAAATTCCATCTTACACATCGCTCATTATTTAGGGGACATACAATGCAATTTTTCCCTAAGACAAGATCACTTTATGAACTTAAAACCTCACTGTGATTAAATGTTGAAATGTCTACCAGAACTTCAATACTCTAACCGGTTATATAATGCTGATTCAGTAAAAAACAATGAAAATCAATGAAAATAATCCATTCTTTTTTTATTGTCCAAACAGTACCTACCTTGTTGATTTAAAGTTTTTCATTAACAGCTACTTTATGTGTGTGTGTATGTGTGTGTGTGTGTGTGTACACTACAAAATGCACCCTGTTAAAGTGTTATCCACATTGCTCCTCTTTTTTTCAGTACACTGAAAGTGGTTATTTAAATCAGTGGATAAGGGAACCACATCTCCAATAATGAATTCAAATTTTTTCAAATTTATTTATTTAAAGCCCAAAATCACAAACATCGTTTGCCTCAGGAGGGCTTTACAATCTGTACAGTTGTGACACACCTCTGTCCTTAGACCCTCGAACCGAGTCAGGAAAAACTTCAAAAAAACCCTTTATGGGAAAAAGAAGAAACCTGAGGAAGAGCCACAGATGAGGGATCCCTCTCCCTGGGACGGACAGACGTGCAATAGATACCACATGTACAGAGAACATCATCATCAATCATATTATGGAATTATACATGGGTCGTAATAAACTGTAGATAAACTGAGTTCATTGGGTTTAGTCCATGTGTGAAGGTATCACAGGTAATGGAAATGAGTCCATGAGATCCAGGTGCATCTCTAGATGAGTATTTGAAAGTTAAAGGATAGATATTATGCATATTTCTCAGTTCATATTCAAAGTTTGGTGGTCTATTAGTAAATATTTGCACCTCCAGCCTCAGTCTGAAACAAACGTCTCCTGTCTCTCTGTAGATAGTTTAGCCCAAATTATGAAAAAACACAATCTGTCTTAAGGCATAAAAAGGAAATAAATAAAAAAGTTGAAGCATTCTCCTCTTTTGAAAACCTGCCAAAACAGGTCGAGACTTTCATTTGACTTCTCAAACAATGGCTGAGTTCACACATTCAGACTGTGATTCACTGCTGATGGAGGAGCTCCAGACTGCGTCTCATGGTGACGTCACAGATTCGAACCTTATCTGTCGTCCAACTTTGGGAGAGAGAGCTGCTCCTTCCCACCAAGGTTGACGTAAGCATCTAACTAATTATTTCACTGATTAAAATTGAAGTAAAGGATTTAAAGTACCTTTTGACTTTTTAAGCGTCTCGAGTTTATGGGCTTCGTGTTGTGACTGCATAACGAAGTTGTCACTGGAGAAAAACGTCATCATTTGCAAATATCACAGCCAAACAAGCCAAACAAGTAACTTATATGGATTACCTCCGCACACATATGACAACCTCCTTATCAGACAGCTCGGATACATATATCTGTGGGAGAGACAGGCCTTAAGATTTATTAGGTAGCAGTGATGTGTTAGAGTAAAACCCAAAGTCAATAATAAAATACTGTGCTGACGAAAGAAACAACAGAGATGGAGGTTATAAACAAATTTAGCGCATGGCAGTTATACACCAAAAAAGAGGATCCAAGGCGCTTACACCACAGCAGTCTGTGGTTATCTTTCCCCAGTACCCCCCCACCTTCACTCTCCTCACACTGCAGTTTTCTTTGTTAATAAATCACTCACTCCTCTGTCCAGATGCCTTATAAGAAGCTGAGCAAGCAACACAGCATCCACAGAAGAAACGCTCCCCTGAGCTGAGAAGCATCTTGCATCGTCTGAAAATGAGAGTCCTCAGCGTCGTCCTGGTTTTGGTGCTCTGTGTGTGCAGGGGAGCTGTGGGTGTGCAGGTTAAGGTGAGAGATAACAGTTCCTGGAAGGGCTGCTGACTTACATTTTGTTATATTTAGCTTCTTTCTTTTCATGCATTTTTTAAATTTCTAAATGCATCAAAAAATAGACTGATTTCTTTGGACAATACAGACGTAGTCAGGCCTGTTTAAGGTAAAAGATTGATTTCAGGATGTGTTTCGCTTGCTCTAACATGAAACTCATATTGTATGACCAATTATTCAGTCGTGCTGTCTCTGTCCTGCAAAAGCACAGCTGAAATGGCCATCCAGACCTCTCTAACCACTGAAGTTTCAGAATGCACTGAGCTAAATTCAGCCCTTGCACCTCCCACCGCGTGCTCCCTTTTGTCACCAGCACTTGACGTTGTTCCTTCCTCCCCCCTCCAGGTTGGAGACAGGAGCTTCCCCTTGGAGGCAGTGAAGCAGCTGAAGGAGCTGATGGATTTAGACGGCAGCGTCAGCCCTCACCTCGCTGAGACGAGCGTGGTGGCCGTTTGCGCCCACCCCCTCCTGCCGCAGGTCTTTCAGCCAGTGTGTCAAGAGAAGGGAGCCGGCGTCGTCTTCTCCAAACTCGGTAAGGATGGGGGAAGGAGAAACTAATAACAAATATGGAAACAACTGACATGGAAGACAGCACATCATTCAAAAACATTATAGCGTTATATTACAGTGCGTCTCCTTTTAATGTGGCTTCTGATGCACATATAAATATGAAAACACTATTCATCTCTAAACAGCACACTGCAGAGGGTTTTGCATGTATAAGATGATGTGTTTGTGACATGCTGGGTATCTGTTTAATCACAGTAATCTTATAATAATACAGTCCAAAGCGAGATATGAGAACAAAAAAAAGAAGAAATTATGTCTTTAAATCTTGGGAGAAGAATATGGCTCAGTGTGCATGTATATTTTCTTTGAGCAATCAGCATTAAAGAATAAGGTTTGCCATACTCTGTATTTTTGTTATTGACAAAAGATCCCCTGAAAAGACCAAAACCAACAATATTTTCCAAGTTCAGCATTCAAACTCCAAATGAAGGCAAAAAAAATACAGTTGGATTTAATAAAAATAGCTAAATAATTGCCAAAAACTGTAGTTTTTCTGAAACCTTGCACAAACAAGAGTAAAAAGGTGCAGCTGTGGATTGATGCACATTTTATTGCGTTACTGCATGATTTATTTATAACAAACAGTATCCTTGTCAGTTATAATGAATGAACACGTCACCCACTTCATTGATGTGCTTCTACCTCTAATGGTTGCTAATTTGGGAGTTCTCATGATTTCATTTTTATAATCTGCACAGCAATCTATTCAGACCTGAGAGTTGATTAATCTTCTCATCTAACACTCGGAAAGGAAGCAAAGCCAGAATACTTCCCAAAATGTCAAACTATTTCTGTAAGAACCGACCTTTTCGGCGGGCATCAATGACAACATTTGGCTTTTGTCAAATCTATACAGCAAACGTCCACACACGGTCCCTTAGAGACGCTGTTTAATGGAAAGTTTTATTATTCAGACATATGCTCTCTTTCACATTTGAGATTAAAGGCACAGACTTCAGTTAGTCCGCTGAAATGGCTTCAGAAATTCACCATTTATGCACTGTATTATGCACATCCTGAAACTGCTGCACCATAAAGTGGTTTTGGAATGATAATGTAAGACAGGAGGCCTGTGACAAGCTGTGAAAATTGTCTCTGGGGACCATTAAAACTCATTAGACACAGACAGCACTCTTGTTGCTGCACAGAGGCAGATAGAGATCCCATTATCAATATGACCCGCATTTCATAAACCTGAAAAGCCTTGGGTGGTCCAAGACCATCTTTTAGGTCAGATGAATATTCATGCTTCCTTAATTTCTTGCACTTTCTAGTGTTTATCGTCACGTCTTCGGATCCTTGTGAAATATGTGCCAACCCCTCCTGCTTCGGGTGTCTGATCTGAAGTCACCAACTGCTCCAGGGGGCGTCATCCTCCAGAGTTCACCCACATCTCTATGTACAAGACATCCATGGATATCGGCAAAAGACGTCCTGTCACCCAGCAACCAAGCCCAACAGGACTCAAGGCTCAGAGCTCGACCTACTGGATTTTGAAAGACACAGTTTTTAAAAAGTTTTTTAGGTTTTGTTAGATGAAGTTTATATTCACTTGTCAGCATCAGAACAGATGTCCTGCAGTGTTTTAATATACTTTTTGTATGCTTTGTTTTAATTTATTGAGTCTGATGCAGCTTCTTTATAATAAAAAACACATATGCACAAAAAAAAAGAATTAAAGGACATTTATTCTACTGAAATGAAATGGCAACACCAAAGCAGCTGGTGATTGAAGCAGTCTTTGATTTTACTATTTCAATCAAAGATTGCCTGTTTGGAAGATGAATCACTCAATTTAAAAAATGGTCCAGGCTAGAAAACCGATAGTGATCTGTGTACACTCTCCTACTGTGGTTTCATCCTTATTTTTTAATGGAAAAATTCATTACAAAATTAAAATGTGTTTCTCTAGATGTTAACAGTACTTTGACCCAAATAATGCAATGACTGAAATAAACCATGTCTAATCACATGGCTTTAATATGACATGTAGTGGCATACGTGTGTACAGGCATCTGAAATTCCTTATAAATTTTCAACAGGCAGGACAGCCAACTAGAGAAGCTAATTCATGGGATAGCAATCAGGACTGTGCATTAGTGACATTAAACATCAATATGCATGACATCAGTGACTTGCTTTGTAACGTTGTGCTTCGCAGCCATCAGGTGTCACACGTGGTCGTCAGTCACTCCTGTTTACAATCATTTAAAGCTGCTCTGCTGCCTGCATTATGCTTAGTTTGCATCCACTGATCTATAGAAGCTACAATTAAGTGAGTTTAATGGATCAGTTAATGGACTGGTCAACCTCAACAAACACAGTGTTTAATCCTTGAGAGCTGATGTGCATTTTTCTCCATAATCTGCATTAAAATAATAAGAAATGAAGCTGAGACAAGAAGAATGTCAGCCTGCTGGTTTTAGGAAAGAAATGTGTTTGACTGAAATATATTCATGATTAGGCTCTTTTTTTAACTATTTTTTAATAATACATTTATTTAGTTCAGATGTTTTACAGAGACAGGGAAGTGAAATAACATCAGAGGGAAAAAAGTCAAACAATATAGAAATGAACTGACAAAAAGAAAATGAAAAGAAATAAAAAACAAAAGTTAAACTCTCAACATACAAATATGCAGTGTAAAAAAAACACATAGAAAGTGTTTTTTTTTAAAAAAGCAAATAAACAGCAATAAGTATACAGGTAAAATAATAATTAAACCCCCAACATACAGGTGTGGTCTTTAAACTGAGTGGAATATTCAAACCCAAGACAAGCACTTTTCCATCAAATCAAAATACTGCAGATGCATTATGCATCATTTTACTCCCAATTCCTCAAAATTAAATCTTTCAAATTGATCTTTCAATCAAATTCAGTCTTTATCCATAGAAAAGGAAGTTCTGCAGGTTTTGCTCAGTGTTTGGCTGCACAACATGGGTTTGTGCTGTCACTGATTAACCTTTTATTAGTAGTATAAAGGTAGTATCCCACCTTTACAAGCAAAATAATAATAATACACTTTATTAATATAGCTCCTTTCATACATAAAATGTATCTTTAAATTTTAATTAAACATAAAAAAAACTAATTTCTTCTAACTACGCGACTCAAACGAAGACGGAAGTAGCAGGGAGTGACACCTCTCGCTTCGTCTCCTCTGTTTCCGCCCCTCAGCTTCCTCTTGACGACGCATGACGACCTCTGGCGGTTACTAAGTGACGTAACTTGTCCGTTTAACTTTTTTTCTGCTTTTCTGCAAAAACATTTGACACCTATAAAGACAACACAGACAAATATTATAAATACTATAGAGACATATTTTCGTAAATTTAACTTATTTCAGGATTAGCTGTGTGTTTCTAAGTACGTTGGTGTGTCGTCACGCGGCTCGTTGGTCTAGGGGTATGATTCTCGCTTAGGGTGCGAGAGGTCCCGGGTTCAAATCCCGGACGAGCCCTCGTTTTCTACGTCGTCTTCTTTCAGGAAAAATGTGCTTGTTTCTCATAGATAGTGATTGCTGCAGTTTGGAAGCAAACCTCAGTGTACTTAAATGCAGTACCAAAACATACACAGAAGTAAAGAAATTCATAACTAACCCAATTAACATATATATGTTTCCACAGTTATTTTCAATGAAATAGCTGTAAATTGGCTAAAATCATATTCCTGTGTATATTCTGTATCAGTTCCTCATTGAAGCTGTGGCATTGACACAGAGAAAAGTATTCAAACCCCAGTAACCAAATATTATTCGTGTTATGCACGTTGTTTTACACACATTCCCCACAAAATGCCACTTAATGATAGTTATAATGAACTTTATTTGTAGAGCAGTTTTTAAAACAGAGTTACAAAGTGCTTAACATGATTGACGTAGGATAAAAAACATTTCAAGACTGATGAAAATTGAATCAGACACTTAAAGAAAACACAGAAATGAAAAAGGAATAAATACCCAACGATAATAACACAGATTAAACACATAAACAGAGGTGTGGTAGCATGAATAAAAGTCTTTTTTAAAAAGATAAGTTTTAAAAAGTGATTTAGAAGATGCCGCTGATTCCGCAAACAGAAATGGCTTCTTTTAAAACTTTATCTCCATTAACAAATAAACATCTACAGCTTTTGTTCGCTGTTTAGCTCCATTACAACGGTTGGTGCTGTTGGTCTGTTAAGGGGTACTACTCAAATATACCTGTAAACAAAATAACATTTATAGAGCTCCTTTCATACATACAATGCTTTATATGAAGAGAAATGAGAAACCCTAAAGTAATGGAAAAAAAGGTAATTAAAAGTTAAAACGAAAGAAAAATACATTCAAAAAGATTCTTAAAATATGCAATTATTACATAAATGTACGCAATAAACAAATGAAATTGGTTCTGAAATAAGTAGACTAATTGAAATGTAAATGGAACATAATTTAATAACATTGACTGACATTTTATAGATTAAATGATAATGCAATAGATGTGAAAAATACTCAACAGATCAATCAATAATGAACATTATTGTTATTTCCAGCCCTACTTACCTTAAGTATTTTAATACATTTAAGAGGGACATCTATTCACTATTATTACTTATAAGATTACATCCAACTAGCGCTACATAAAGTTATTCAATTTAGCTCCACCTACAAGATCTGCTTCGAATCCTTGATTATAAGGATGCAATAATATAACATATATAAATTTATAACACTGTGATGGGGCCCTTTCTTTCAAAATTAATAACTTTACTTTAAATTTTGTTGGTACATTTTGAATGTAATGCTTCTGTTCTTTACTCTGCTCAATACCCACCAGAGGGCACCATTTACCAAACTATTCTTACATCTTCTGCAGAATTCAAACCATCTGGTTAACATATGGAAATTAACTCTGCACAAAAATATTACTTTCATGCAATGTAGCAAAGATTTCAGTTATATATTACAATTTCTCTGATTGCTCCTTACCCCAGAAAGGGAAACATCTGCTTTGTTTCTTTCTGCCAATGAGAGTAAAATTAGGATTAGAAAAAGCACATTTGTTGACAGTGGCACAGAGTCACCTCAGCAACAACACTCTCTGTAAGGCAGGGCACTGTTCACCGTTTTTAAGAGAGCAGAAAAAATATTGCCGTAATTGTCTGTGTCCCTGTCACATTTTTTTCACATGGTACATGGCTGTGTTCTGAAAATGTCCTGGCTCCTTTTTATCAGAAAGAAACGCACTCTATAAAAAGTTCAGACAGCTTGATGCAGCAACGACATGCTTGCAGAGGTCATGATAACCCCTGTTGCAAGGAGCCTGAAGAAAAAATAAGTTTCCTTTGCACATTTCTTTTAAGTTACTTTATCTTCCCTAAAAAGGGGTGTTTTTTATTTTCACAGCTTGTTTTATATGGACGAGGGAAACCTTCCCACCATCCTTCATCTTGATTTCCTATTTATCCTTCAAGATCGGGCTGCTGGAGCTTATCCCAGTTAACACTTAAGGAGAAGTATATTAACTACCTATGTCAGGGTCAACAAACATACAACTAGACAACATGTCACATTAGTGCCTAAGATTTAGAGTATCCATGTCATCTAACAGACTGTGGGAGGACATGCAGAGTTGACAGGCTAGGCTCAATCCGACAGACCTCATGTTGTAAAGCGATAAGGGAAACCAACATGTGTGTATTGACTTTGAAGTCTTTTGGCCCTGAACGCCTGAACCCCAATGTCCCTCAGCCCCCACACTGCCTCTGAAGGACTTACATATATTCACAGAATAATGAGTTGTTTTTTTATGTGTGTGCTTTCTCCAGGCATTAAATGGTGTTACTCATTTAAAAAGCTCCAGTATTACAATCCTGAAAGTTGATTTCTTGATTTCAACATGTCGTTGTTGGTCACATCAGATGAGTCAAACTCCTACACTACTCCCAGTCTTATTATTGCACACCAAGTAATTGGAAGTACTAGTAGATGTGTCAGTTGACTGATTGCTAAACCTTGACCTTGAAGTTACTGTTACTACAGCTGGTGAGCAAGTGTCCCACTCTCATACGGCCTGTTTGTATGTTTTCATGTTCACATTTCAAGAGAAAAGACTAGGATGAGGACTAACTCGTGTTTGTGAAGGTAGTGCAGTCCCAGGAAATGTTGACTGGTGATGGAGCCGCTACAGTAGAGCTGTCACGAGTTTATGTTTCTGAATTACAAAGTGTAAAAACATGCTGGCTGCTCTGAAATGAAAAATTCAGTCAGTTTCTGATTAACACAGAAAAACGGGGCATATAATCATCCGTCATTTTATATCGTCAGCACATGGCTTTAAAAGTTGTTAATCTGATCTGATCTGAATTTGTTCTGTCTACTGATACTTACTAATACTTACTGTACTAGTCCCGGCTCGAATCCAGAGTGGTACGTTCGTGATCATTGCCTCTACATGACTGATTCTATAAACTGATCTAACATAAACTGACAACAAAGTGTTGTCAAAACACTATTGTGGTAATAGTGAAACTTAAAGACAAACCATGTGATCATTGCCAACAGGTTGGGCCACCCATAAACAGATGAGAGGGGAGAGTTTTCTTTGGCCCATTCTAAATAAGCAATGATATCTACATTTAATTTTGAGCCCAAAAATATTTAATATTATTAAAACAACAGAAACAAACATTTTATTTATTGCTTCTTTAGTAAAAATGTGCACTGCACCCTGACCTGAATTTCCTTGCTGTGCCTGGACCTTCACATAACTGCCAGAAAAGAAAGGAGAAGGAAAAGAGACATTAAATAATAACATAATGACCAACTTTTTTTGGTGAGCTCAGTCAGTCTGAAGAGAAGAACAATAGCCAGAAGCATCAGTGGAGCCACCACCACCTGTGAAAAAGAGGGTGATGTGGAGATCACAGATAATGATGTGGTTCAATCATCACTCTCCACGGAGCAAGAATCAAAAATACCAGCTGCTGGACATGAAAGGGAAGCCTCAGAGTGTCACCAACCACAGGAACTACAGCGTTCCAGGAAAATGGCCTTAAAGAATTACCAGTGTAGAGAGAGAGAAACACTGTTAGAGCAGGAGTTGACATTACTACTTTCTTAAAAGATGTGTCAGCTAAAGTTGTCAGAATAACTGTTGCACTCTAAAGGAACAAATGGGCATCAGAAGGTGAAACTGTGGACTGCCTGTTGTTTAGTAAATGTAAAAAAAGTCATTGAACTGTTTTCCTTGCATTCTCTTTGCTGAAAAGTAGTAGAAGTCTACATGCGCTCATAATAGCTGAGAAGGGTTTAGGGTGGCAGAAAACTCTGCGGTAAATTACAAGAGAATGAAAAAACAGCCCCATAAATACAGCTATGGGAAGTGACAGAATCTTTATACAAGGCACAGGTGTTGATGGCCACTTCCAAAATGAAAATGGAAAAAAACTGGACAGATTGCTGACTGCTGGACAGATTATTGGATGTAATGAAAAAGGAAAAGATGTCACCATCACCTGAGTGTTACACAAAGATTTTTTACTCACCACCTCCCCAGTGTGACTGAAACATTTGATAGCATCACATCTCCCAGCAAATTATCCCACAAGACTTTATGAGATGCGTGAGGACCGAGACTTTATTTCACATCATTCACAGCAGTTGTCAGGTGCACTGAAGAAAGGTCAGATATCACAGGAGACATTTATGATGTGACATTTAGGAATTGTGTGTATTATTGTTCAGTGGTTCTTCCAGAGTTCAGTCAGCCATAGACATTTATTGATTTGGGAAATGATTTCAAGGGATTACTCAAGTTGCACCAGGTGAGTGAGGAGGATCATAAGTCATCCGGTTGAAATCTGATAACAAATCCAAAGATCTATCCACAGATAGTGCCACATTCTCAGGATCATCAACACCTGTGGAGTTGCTCAACAGGCCTAAGCCTAAGAGCATGAAGCATTTGTTGTGACATTTAAATTGCACTGAGGACATTTTGCACTTCACCGGTAACTGTGGTGGGTTCCCTCAGCAAACTGAAAATAATGAAGAATTACTTGTGGCTACTGAGTTTGGACTGGCTGAACTAATCCCATTCTGAGGGACTGTGCAGAAGAAAGATGTCTGTGTAAGAGGCAAAGATGAGTCCATAAGAAGAAACTGCATTTTCTACCCAGAAATGTTGGGTGTGTTGTGTAGCTGTGTGTGTGTGTGTGTGTGTGAGACTATGCCTATGTAGTTCCCGTCACTCGCTCTCACTTTACATGTATGTGTTTATGTAGAAAAGAGTGCGTGCACAGGCATTGATGATATGAGATATCCGTTGGCCCATTCACTGGACCTTTTCAGGTGCCCAGCCATTTCTGTGGGCCTGCCTGGCAATAGGCCGGAGTCTAAATGCTCTTTAACTTCAATTTGAAACAGAAGTATTTTAAGTATTCAAATTCCATTTATTCTGAACTGTCATATTGTGGGCGATTTTGAAGGTTTTATTTAAGTTTCTTTTTCTTGTTGTCAGGGAGGATAGAGGCTGAACTGAGGCACCGTTTCCCATGGAGAGATTCACGGTTGTAGCTTCAGTGTTCCTACAACAATGTAAATGTAGTCAGCCTTGTAAGTTTGATGGTTACCTACAAAATTGCTCTCAAGATTTCTCACTTCACTGCTTTCCAGAAAGCATTGAGGGAGGATTGGGAGAAAAACTAAGCAAATGAGTAATGAGATATTTTCACCCATTACTTATTAATCAGCAACCTTCCCATCACGCTCAACATGTGACACATCCAAGCATCACTGTTTAACCTCACCCCAACCTCCAGCGTAATGTTGACAGAGCTGTGACGGCTAATTGTTTTTCATTAATCTGCATTTTATCTTCTCCATAAACCAATCACAAGTTTGGTAGCATCTCATGTCTTGTTTTGTCAGATCAACAGACCAAAACCCAAAGGTATTTAACTTAAAGTAATGTAAGGCCAAGAAGAGCGGCCAATGCTCCCATTTTAGAAGCTGGAACTATCACTGCATTCCATTGTAGATTCATCACCAACAAAAATACAACAGGAAATCGGTACAACAAACATACTACCTCAACATACTACCTCAGAGAAAAAGCCTAATCCTTTTTTGGCTGGACCACAGAGGTACAGCCCTACAAACACATAAGTCTGTTACTGAGTGAGTGAGTTACGAAGTGGTGGCGTTTCCTCATTCACTGCTACTCTTTCAAAAAGGAATAAGCAGAAATGTGTTACCTAACTACGTACACTATGAGTACAGACACCAGCCTCTAAAACTTCTGTTAGTATAACAGTTGGATATTGCCATTTGAAGGATCACCAGGAAAAGGAGAAGGAGCAGTCCAACCCTACATTGCCATCATACCCTGTGAAGGTTCAAATCTGGAAAGGTAACTGTGATGTCTCGTCGGATTCATTAAGTTATGTCTGTCTCGTATTATGTTTCCTGTTCTGGCTTGTCTTTTATTTTGAAGTCCCTAATTTGCACAAACACTCACCTGTCTGTTTGATCATTCTTCTCCGGCTCACGAAGCTTCGAGGGCTTTGCTCGGGTTACGGCAGAGATCCAGGAGAGTGATAGACTATGCCATAGAGTTCTGCACGCTGGCTGTCGACAGTGGCTGGAATTCCCCGGCCATGAAAGATGCCTTCATCAACGGGCTCAACGACGACATCAAGGATCAGCTCGCCCCACATGAGACACCAGCTGAGTTCGAGGATCCAGGAGAGGGAATCAGAGCGTCACCGAGCCACCAGGAGGTCCTCCGAACCCCAGGGAGCGCCATTGTTTCGCCGGGAGCCTCGTCGTGAGTTTCGGCGGTCTTCGGTCCCTTCACCACCCAATGCGGAGCGGGCGCCCTATTCTAGTCACGAGGAGCCCATGCAGTTGGGACGCGCCAAGCTGGACCCGGAAGAACGCCGACACTGTTTGAGAGAAGGTGCTTGCTTCTATTGTGGACAGGCTGGCCATCACGTACTGGTGAGCCAAAGTAAATCCGCTAACTCTCCTCGCAGATTGACTACTGTCAAGCTGTTAATTAATGGAAAGACTATTCCTTTGCAGGCACTCATTGACTCAGGGGCTGATGAGAGTCTAATAGACCAGTTATTGGCCAAAAGATTAAACATCAAAACGGAACCTCTCATTCAGTCCGTCTCTGCCCGGTCTCTAGACAACAAACTTTTAAGCAGAGTCACCCACAGGACTGAAACTCTCACTATGATAACTGATGAATCTCACAGTGAACCCATTTCCTTTCACTTATTTAGCTGCACACATCACCCATTAGTATTAGGGTTGCCATGGTTGAAAACTCACAACCGTTACATAATCTGGGAAACTGGGAAGATTGAGAGCTGGGGTCCTGCCTGTAGTTTGTCTTGTCTTGTCTTGTCCTCTTCTGTTCACAGATCCGTGGAAATGAAACCTGACCTGACTTCTGTACCGGTCCTCAGCGATTATCCTGACCTAACGAGAGTCCCACCATGCTACCACGACTTGAGGGAAGTCTTCAACAAAACCAAAGCCATGTCCCTTCCTCCTCAATTGACCTTTTGCCTGGAGCTCCCATTCCCAAGGCTAGACTTGTACGCCATCTCTGGTCCCGAGAGGAAGGCCATGGATGGACTACATTGAAAGCTTCGCTTCGGTCCGGCATCATTGGCCCATCCTCATCAGCGGCTGGAGCAGGCTTCTTTTTTATGGGGAAAAAGGATGGCTCGCTACGGCCGTGTATAGACTATAGTGCTCTGAATGACATCACTATCAAGAACCGGTACCCGCTTCCACTCATTTCTTCCGCCTTCGAGCTGCTCCAACAGGCCCAAATCTTCACCAAGTTGGACCTGTGGAACGCATACCATCTGGTCAGGATCAGGGAGGGAGATGAATGGAAAACGGGATTTAACACTTCAACGGGTCACTATGAGTACCTCGTCATGCCCTTCGGACTAACTAACGCCCCAGCCGTCTTCCAGGGATTCATTAATGAGGTTCTACGTGAGTACTTAAATGACTTCGTCTTTGTATACTTGGATGACATTCTTATTTTCTCCCCTGATCCTGCCACCCACCAGCGTCACGTCCGTCAGGTCCTGAGTCGCCTGTTGGAGAACAAGCTGTTCGTGAAGGCGGAGAAATGTGAATTCCACGCCTCCTCAGTCTCAGTCCTGGGCTTCGTCGTGTCCCCGAACCACATCAAGCTGGACCCCGAGAAGGTTAGTGCAGTCTCTAATTGGCCGCCTCTTACATCTCGGAAGAAGGTGCAGCAATTTTTGGGGTTTGCCAACTTTTACCGAAAGTTCATCCGCAACTTCAGTGCCGTGGTGGCACCTCTTCATGCACTAACTTCTCCTAAAGTCACATTTCAGTGAGGTCCTGAGGCTGAGGGGGCTTTCCAAAGACTGAAAAAACTGTTCACCACAGCACCGGTCCTGACCATGCCAGACCCCAAGCTTCAGTTCATTGTGGAGGTGGATGCTTCCAATTGAGGGCGTGGGGGCCGTTTTATCTCAGCGATCCCCCAAAGATAACAGAATTCATCCATGTGCCTTTCTCTCTCGCAAGTTATCTTCAGCAGAGAAGAACTACGACGTGGGGAATCGGGAGCTGTTGGCCATTAAAGTGGCCTTGGAGGAATGGAGACATTGGCTGGAGGGGGCTGAACAACCTTTCCTATTGTGGACGGACCATAAGAATCTGGAGTACCTTAAGTCGGCCAAGAGACTAAATTCACGGCAAGCAAGGTGGGCTCTTTTTTTTTTTTTTTTTTAGTCGGTTTCAGTTCACCCTTTCCTACCGGCCGGGCTCTCAGAACGCCAAACCTGACGCTCTGTCCCGCCTGCATGATCCGGAACCGGCTGCCAAAGAACCGGAGCCTATCCTACCACCTGACCGTGTGGTGGGAGGCGGTTTCTTGGCAAATAGAAAAGGATGTGCAACGAGGGCTGTCCTCGCAACCGGTTATTCGTACCGGAGGCGTTGCGCTCTCAGGTTATCCACTGGGCGCACACGTCGTTGCTATGTACATGTCATCCTGCTGTCAAGAGAACTGTGTTTGTGGTCAAGCAGCGTTTTTGGTGGCCTTCTCTCATCGAGGATGTGGCTGAGTACGTCGTGGCCTGCGAAATCCTGCTCTGTCTGCGCCAGAAGTAAGGCATCGAGGCAGGCCCGGATGGGGCTTCTCCAGCCACTGTGGCATGGACCGGTGCCACCACTCCAGCCACTACCGGTGCCACATAGACCATGGTCACACATTTCGCTGGACTTCATCACGGGTCTGCCTCCGTCGAAAGGTAACACGGTTGTGCTGACGGTGGTAGACCGTTTTTCTAAAATGACACATTTCATCCCATTGCCAAAACTGCCTTCTGCTAAAGAAACTGCTCAAGTCATGATTTCTCAGGTTTTTCGCATCCGTGGTCTCCCCAAAGACATTGTCTCGGACAGGGGTTCCCAGTTCATATCTGGCTTTTGGAAGGAGTTTTGTCAGCTCCTTGGTGCCACAGTCAGCCTATCATCTGGTTACCATCCGGAGTCCAACGGCCAGACAAAGCGGCTGAACCAGGAGCTGGAGACCTGCCTGAGGTGTCTGGTGGCGCAGAACCAGACAACCTGGAGCGACCACCTCACGTGGGTGGAGTATGCCCATAACTCGCTCCCTACTGCTGCCACCGAACTCTCGCCATTTCAAGTCGTTCACGGATACCAACCGCCACTCTTCCCAGCCAATGAAGAAGAGGTGACGGTTCCCTCAGCCCATGCCTTGGCGAGAAGGTGCAGGAAAATCACAGACCTGCACCTGTCTACACACCCTGTCAAAAAGTTTGGCTATCCACCAAAGACCTGCCTCTACACGTCCATACCAGGAAATTGGTTCCCAGGTTTGTGGGTCCATTCCCTGTGTCCAAAGTGATTAACCCTGTCTCTATCCAACTGTAACATTAGAATAAGACACAGGCTGCAAGGCAACAACAACCACATGTGTATTGATGAAGAAGTGGATCAGATGATTGATCAGGGAATGTTTTGTTGTCTTTTATGATGTCATTATTGCTGTGGTGGCAAAACGTAATGATGGTTATAGATGGTAACAGTCTAGCACAGAGCAGCGTAAGAGAAACAAGAAATGTACAAAGAGTGAGGGACAGCACAAAGTTTAACATACAAATAACAACCACCCAGACAAAGTGCTCAGCACAGAGTGGGTCAGAATAATGACAGACGTCCTGCGGATAGAAACGAGTCAAACCTCTTAAGATGTGGGTAGAAAGAGTTATGTTCTTGCAACCGCAATTATAGCATTTTTCCACTTAAACATAGCTCAAATATTACTGGGACCACTGCAAATGAACGTTAAATGTCCAGGAATTCACATTATAGACAGGAGCACTGACTATGCCTGCAACAGTCTGGCCACAGTACAGCACACTGCTCTCTGACCATGACGTTTTGCAGCAGAAGCACCATCCAGGGAGGATGGAGGATGTATGTCTCCTGAGCTGTCTGACAAAATTTGCAATCAGATCCACCCGTCCTGTTTTTTGTTTTTAAATGGGCCCACCTGTTCCTCAGGTGTAACAACATAGATGTGTTGAAGTTCTGAATAAAAGCACAAAAGTTGAAAAAGTGACTTTAAATTATGTCCGCCTTATGAACACCTTGTTTGAAGAACTGCATCTGTATAAATCCATCCATCTATCAATTTTCTGTACCGTTTATCCTGTCTCACAGGGTCGCGGGCTGTATAAATAGTAAGAATTCATTTTGACAAATCAGAGTTTCTATATTTAAGATAAATGACAGAGGAACCAACAATTGTCTGTGTTGTTTTCTGTTTTTGGATTTCTTTGTCTGTATTACATTTTATCTGTTTTGATTATAACATCAACTCTTTTTGTGGATTTGTTTTCATTTGAAATGAAGCATCTGCTTCAGATGAAAAATATCACCTCTAAGAGGAAAAGATCAAAATAAATTATTGCACTCAGTAATGCAGTTCCCTGTTTAAATAAAAAAAGATTTATACTTGCGGTACTAGACCCTGCTTGTTTTGGAGACACATCAGGAATTGACTCCCTGCTTGACATGCAACCCAGTACATCCAAATAATGTGTCAGGACAACTGTCATGACAAACAGAGAAACTTCATCCTGTCAACAGTTGACATGAGTCACCTTTCAACCTTTGGTTCGTGTGAACAGCGCCTTGCCACAGGGATTTTACAGGCATAATAGAAGGAAGGGAAACACACAGAAAACACAGTAGTTCCACCCAATTTCTGCCAGTGCAAACAGGTGCTCCAGTTTCCTGCAGAGTTCTTCGATAAGAGATATTTTTTCCGGAACACAATGTGGCCGGGAGAGATCCTGTTTAACCTGAGGTGAACCCACCAATCAGACAACTGTAATTATCCATTTTGAGGCAGACATTAAAATAAGAGGCCTTATCCGACTTGTCTGTCTACTTTATATGTTTTCTTTATTTCTGTTTTTCTGTTTACCCATGTTTGTAGTTGGTTGCTCTGCAGTCCACCACTCTGGTCCTAGTCAAGTTAATTTGCCCCTGATCCCGGTCAGAGTCTGTCCTGGTCCTAGGTTGTGCCTCTAATCATCCCCATAATGTTTCCTGTGTGTTTTCCCTTTCCTGTGTCCCCAGTTCTCCTGTCTGTTTCTGTTGGTCTGTCTGGGGGCGTGGTCCTCCCAAAACTCTGCTTCCAAACTCTGCTCCTCCAACACACTTGTCTGTACTCAGCTCATCTGCTCACCTCCTAATCAGTGAATCTATGTATACCGGTCCCCTTTCCTTTGTTATTGGTCATTTTGACTGTGTTTTGTCACTATGTTTCTGGTGCTTCTTGTGTTTACCTGGATGTTGCCTGCTCTGCCTGCCAGTTCCTGCCAGTGCACCTATTTCCTAATAAACCAACTTCAGCAGCATCCACTCTGTCTACTTGCTGTCTTGCATTTGAGTCCAACCTGCAACACACAGCTAAGTAATTTAATTGAATATTTGCCTATACTGAGTCCTGATGCAAAACTTTTTTATTTTCTTAAATATTACAGGCGCACAGTGCACATATTGTTTTCATATTGTTTTGCTGTGGATTATGCATGTGCTGTTTTGCACACAGTGCCCATTAGATATGGTTGCACTCATTGTGCTTCTTTGCCTGAAAGCTTCACGGAAAAAAACTGTATGACATCTGACATAAATCTGAAATGCACAACCACTCAGGTGAAAAAAGTACTCTGTCCCCGCCTGAATGTCACCAGAGATCCTGTCCTTTGTAGTTTAAGCACCCATTGTTTTAAGAACCATGACTGATTTAGGGAGGGGGTAGGAAATGGTCACCCTAGCTTTAGAAGCCAGGGAAAGGTATGAAAATAGGGAATAGCTTCCCATCTGGGTGCAAATTACAAACTGGCTTTGTTTTGTGTACCATGTCCTATGAAAGTAAACAGTTGTGCTCAAAGCGAGTGGAATAGTACCAAAACCGCATACCAAAAGACAGTTACTTTTTTTAGATACCAGGCTATTATAGACAGTGAATCTGTGATTATGCATCCCTGGAGGCTCCACTCCCGTTCATTATGCATGGCTATCGACTGAGACTATCCTAAAATGTATGACCACTCAGGGCGAAAGAAGCCTGAGTGGTCATATAGCCTTTCACACCTGAATGTCACCAGAGAGCCTGTCCTTTGTAGCTTAAGCGCCTATTGTTTTAACACATGCAAACATGCCATACTAATGTATGTACTGATGTTAGCACTTGGCTAAAAGCTCCGCTGTGTCTGAGTTTGGCCTCACAGAGCCGTGAATCATGGCTGTAAACTCTTAAGCCCCATTCGTACTGGATTTATTTCCCAAGGGGAGGTGAAGTGGTTTTAACATTATCTGCGCTGGCCAGTGATTTTAATCCCATCCGGAGTGCTTCTGTGGGTAGTTTGTCACCCCCACACCAGTAAAAAATTTTACCAAACTCCCTAACCTTCCTTTAATTTAAATCCTGCCAACATCCTTGAATTTTAAAGTGGATGTCTTTAACGTGAATGATGGATGAGTTTTTTCTATGTAAAGAGCTAATTAGCTGAGTGTGAAATCTGACTTTTGAGTGAAAATAGAGTAAGTCACGAATGTTGTTGCTGATCTGACATGTTAATACCAACATATAAAGGACAAGGAAAACAAAAGGACAGAAAAAATAAAGGCCATCAGGAGACCTAGACTACGTAAAAGCTCATGAAATGGCCTGTTTTATGCCAGAAAATACTATTAGGAACTATGTAACCATGGACTTTGATATTGAAAAAACAAGAACAATAAGGTTCTGAAGCAGAGATAGTGCTATCTAAATGGCTTTGTCTTATGGAATGTCCATATCTATTGCAGATCATATCCTGCAATTTACAATGGTTAAATGCCATCTGGAACAATTAGTTCAATTACAGAGAAACTCAGTAAATATTTCATTCCCCATCTTCCCCTGTAAGTTTTAGTCTTGTCAAATAACTTTGCTTTGCAGATACTTTGGACAGATTAAGATTTAAAAATGGTCACATTTGGTACCACTACCTAGCCATGGTCCTCTTTGCAGAAATAAAAATAGAAACAGCAATTTAAAGAAAGGAGCTCTCTCTGTGTATTTACCATATTTCTATATCCCTGCATTTGGTTCTATTTCTCTCACCCCCTATTTTCCAGTACTCAGTGGTAAATCCTTTTTTATCAACAGATGGGCCAATATTAGCATCATGGGCATTTTACGGTCGTGCTTAGACCAGTTGGATGAGATAAAGATGAAGAAACAAAGAAGTCTGAAGTCTGAAACAAACACAATCTTTCAGTGTCCAAGAGTTTACTCTCCAGAAAATTGTATGTTTGCTTTCACTGATGGATCCAGTCAGTTGAAAGGAAGAATGTGTATACATGTAGTGATACACACTGAGATTTGCGCAGGAATGAGTGGATCCCAACAGTCACTCATTACCACACATCAAAGAGACCTTTGTTTGAGCAGAGTTTCAAGCAGTCATTCATATGCTGCCATCTTGAATAAGCAAATTGGAGCTTTCTGCTCTAACGAAGAGAAACTGGACCTGCTGTTAATTGCCATGTAACGAGGCAAAGGCCTCAAATATTGTGTTTTAATTGGGGGCACTGTCAACAATAGCAGCCTGTGGAAGAAGGGATTTGGGTTCAGCAATATGGTTAATATTAACTGTACTTGGCAAGTAATTCTCTCCTAATTCTCTTCAGATGAATACAGCAGTTTTGGGGCGTCAGCCAAAGTATGACTTGTATCTGGAGCCGGCTGTGCTGCAACATCTCTAAATATTGTAAATCTGTAAATATTGTATTCATTCCTCCAATAGTCCCGCAGACTTTGCAACTAGAATTCAAGCTGTTCTGGAGGCTTTTGACACCATACAAAGACTATTTGATTTGATGTTTATCTGTATATGTATAGCTGCCTGTTTAGCATTTTGCCTTGTGTTACGGTGTGTAATTATATCATATTGTATTGTGTTGACGGTGTATACAACAGACTGGTAATAATCTTTGTGAATTTAATAGCAGTCTCCAGTCTTGACTTGTATCATGTGAACTCTTGCCTACAGGGAATCCGTCTTCCTGCAGCTGTGGTAGTGAATGCTCCCTAACACCCCGTACAGGACTTTATATGAACTCTAACACGTCTCTTCAGGCTTGTGTCTGTTGTGTCTGTTGCAGTGACTGCTTTCTGGTTTAAAAAGCTCATTAAAGGATAACTTAATGGGGTTTCCAAGGTACCGCGAGGGGAATAGCACTACGTTTACTATGCGGATTGACTTACACATGTAGCTGTGGAGGAGAGTCAAGACACTGGGTGGGTGAGGTTAGGAAGGGCTAAAAGGAGCAGGCCTGAGAGGATCTGTGGGAATCAGAAGACTATCAAAGAAATCGGCTCTGCTTCTTTTGAAAGCTCTGCTCTCAGGAGAGGAAGCATACAAACCAAAACACATTTGGAAATATCATCATGTATCAAATCATGGTCTTAAATTTACTGTTTAGTATCACTGAGTGTTTAGATTGTTTAATATCATTATGATAATGTACTTTAAACTTGACATTTTTGTCATCAATTAAACACTTTATAGCCCTGCTAAGGAGGGTTGGTTTCTCAGTTCTTATCACACCCTATCTATAACCCTACACAAGGGAGTGGTTGAGGAGCAGGATGTAGATTCATCTTGTTTTCGTAACATGAATCTAATTTTGGACTGAACACTTCATCTTCTGTTTCAATTGTCCAGATGTAACAATCATTTCCTATAACAAATGTTTGTTTCATAAATTGACATTCCTCTGAAACGTTTTAGGTTTACTGAACAAGCCCAACCCTGTTGACAAATTAATGAAAACAACACAGATAAGAAATTTTAAAAATCACAATTAGGTGACTGGTCATGACCAAAACTTGTGTCATCAATGAAGAATCACAAACTTGCCAGCATCCATTTGAAATTCAGTTCAAAATATCATATGTAGATACCAGGCTGGAATAAATTATTGTTAACTATTTTTTAGTTTTTAGTTTTCTTTCTCACTCTCTCTCACCTTCCCTTCCTTCTCTCTTTCAGCCTCACCCTCACTGTCAAGGTTACATTGGGCAGTTGTGATTGTCTAACCAACCATGCTGAAACAGTGGTGACCTGCACTGGCTCCCTGAGCAGTAAATCTGGTTAAAAAGTGTCTCCCTGAGAAAATATGTAATAATGTAAACTGAACAATGCTCTACTTTTTCATCAGGCCTCTGTCTAGTAACCTGTGAAAAAGCAGCTTTTAAACAGAATCCAGTAAATAAATAGCTCCTCTGAATATTTGTTGGAGGCTTTAATGCATTTTTTTCATCTGTCTTTTTTAAAATACATAAACAAGATGTAGCACAGCATATAAAACAGACACTTGAAGAAACAGGAGGCACTGTCAAGCTCTGATTTCTTTAAATTGCTGCTCTTTGATCCGCTCTGACTTGGGTGGTCGATCAGAGCAACTCAATATTTGGCTGCTTGATAGGAGTTTCTCTTCAATCATTTCATTTCCTCTTGTTATTCTTCTCAAGGCTGCATGTGTTTGGAGCCTATTCCTGCAAATCCAAAACACAGGGAGACACTGTGGACAGATTGTCAGTTTATCACCTTTGACTGTGAAGTCTTTGACTTGAGGTGTCTCCCCAGACTTCTTTCCTAGGACCCTCGTTTTCCTGTATGCTTGCTTCCACAAGGAAATATTATCTACAGAAATTGATTAGCATTGTTATGCAGACTCTTTTTTCTCTCAGAAATCAGAAAGTGTTAGATGTCTCAAAGCATTCTTCAGCTAAATTAAAATACAGTAAATCCAGAATCACTGTATTAGGTTTTCCAAAGTCCATCCGCAGTTAGCACTTAATTTTTGACAGTGGCCTTTTGTTTGAAAAGACAAGTGAGTAATCAGGTAATTAATTGTATATGTATAAAATGTACAAGTCCTCCTATCTAAGTAACAAAAGATGTTGTGTGTCAGTGCCATAAACTAAAATCACCCAAAGTGACTTATGAACTTATTGTAATGAGAGCAATAATCACTAACACAGTGTTCACCCATCCCATTAGCTCTCATGCTTGGAAAAAGTTGTTTTGGCCATCACACACATTCAGGACCATCGTACTTGATAGAGCCCCAGACGACTTCTATTTCTCTCTCTCTCTCTTTTTTTTTAACTTTTTACTGGAAGTCTTCTTTTGTAAACTAATCCCACTGTTACAGTGGATTTTTTTCTTTTGGCTGAGCCCTGGTTTTCTCTTTGTCATTGTTATGGCTGATCTATACATTTTACTGGAAGTGACGTGTCATTCTTTTTTATCTTTTTGGTCTATCAACATAACTTACCACAGTTGTAGAATCCTTACTTGAGTAGGACAAGCTGTTGTGCAGTGTTTTAGTGTTTGATATTCCTTTAAACACATTAATATACCACACCATAAACATGCATTTTACATCAATGAAAATGTAAAAGCAGAGGACATAAATGTCTTTATTCCTGGTATACATGTACATGCTTATCGTAGCTTATCGTAAATTGTTACAGTGCAAAATGCAACACTGAGCTTTAATGGCTATCACTTATTCACACAAAAGGCTCTATCACTGAATCAGGAGAAAATGCATAGGTTGTGCCACCTATACACATATACAGTATATGCATATGTAGATATGGGCTGTAAGGTTAAGGGCAATTGCACTGTTAATGGAGAGACAAGTAATTTTGAGATAGAGTCAGAGAACATGATAGTGATGAAGAAAACACATACAGGATGGCCAGGATCAGGACTTTTCAGTTGACAGTGAAAGTTAGAAAGCGAGTGAAAACCAGGCAGAAAGCCAGATGGAAACATGTGCAGCGACAGTGAAGTTACGCTTACAACAGAACACAGGCACAACACAGAAGGCTGTTTAAAGAAAGAGTTCATAAACCCTTAGACAACCTTCACATCCGCCTCCAACTGTATACTACAAACCCCACTGCAGCACTTACAGAGATCTGTGTCCTGGGATATGCTTCAAAATGTGACAGCCAAGAGCAATGCGTCTTGTGAAGTCTTGTGAAACACCGGACAGTTGCTGACATGCTTGTGAAAGAGCAAAAACAAGTAATAGGAATGTACTTTCCAATTAATAAAAATGCCTGGTGTCAGGGCTTACTGGGAAGCTGATACACCGTGGCCCTGTTGCTGATGTAATGTCTTGTAACTGTTTCCAGTCTTCGCTTTCAACCGTCCTCTTTGTCAACAACCAATCCCTCAGGTTTCAAGGTCTGGTAAAGAACAAGAATAGAGTGAAGCTCTCTGATTTTGATGTATATCAACACTCGGATTATTAAGAGATGTAGTAATAAGGCCTGCAACTACACTTCCTGCAGGACAAAACTGCAAGGAATTTTCAGCCTTTCTTCACTTCTGTGCCTCTACTTGTCCTTTAGTGCGAAAGCTACTTCATTAGAAAATTACACCCTGTGCCAAACCTCAGGTGATAACATCAGGTGGTTACCTGAAAAGAGAAGGAGATGAGAAAATAAGGCAGAAGGAGCTTTGACTTCAGAGAAGAGCAAAGTGTCAATATCTGTGCTGTGAGGTCAGCTACATATTTGATGGTCCACACTCAGCCGAAAACACTGCCTGATGGGACAGATATGACAAGTCCTACATTGAAGTGATAAGACTGGCCATTGTCTTTACAACAGATTGATGGGTGAGATGATTTGCTTCATGCAAGCTCCACATTAGGTCCACATGCCGGTGTGGAGTGGTCAGTGTCCGTCCGTCCGTCCGTCTTCTAACCGCTTATCCGGGTCGCGGGGGAAGCAGTCTCAGCAGAGAGGCCCAGACAGCCCCTTCAACCAGCTCCTCCGGGGGGATCCCGAGGTGTTCCCAAGATAGTCAAGCCCATACTCTCGGAGTGCCCCCCACAGAGTGCCTCTGGGCACACGGTCATAGGCCTTCTCCAGATCTACAAAACACATGTAGACTGGTTGGGCAAACTCCCATGCCCCTTCCAGCACCCTGCCAAGGGTGAAGAGCCGGTTCCACTGCTCCACAGCCAGGACAAAAACCACATTGTTCCTCCTGAATCCGAGGTTCGACTATCGGTCTACTATCGGCCGGGCCCCATGGGCGAAAGCCTGGCCACCAGTCACTTGCCACCCCCCCAGGCCTGGCTCCAGGGCAGGGCCCCGGTACACCTCCGGGCAGTGTACACGTGTCCTTTTTGTTGGAGTGGTCAGTGCTTGGCTGCAGTTCAAGCGTGACAGTAGAACCCTGCAGATCCCTAAAAAGGAAATCAGGAACAGGAGGCACTTCCAGGCACAGCTGGCAACTCCTCTCATTTCAATCAATATCCTGAAGAGAAGCAGACTACATGAGGAAAGAGCACAAAGCCCCAGAGTATAATAGATGGCCCACAATTATCCCCCTCCCGATGTTTGTAGGGATAATGTGGGACAGTTGCCAATGAAAAGTGTAAAAAAGAGGTTGCTTCAGACACTGCAAGGATGGATATACATCAACTACATCCATTGAGTTTTATATATGTGTACAGATTACAGAACTTTAACACATAAAGAGATCCAAACAAGGATGGCATCCACCAAATAACAATAGAATCCTCAGACATGAAAAAGAATGATGTTTAAACAAAGTTGAATCTAATTTAAGAAATCATAGTCTACTGATGTTGTAGAATCACAATTTGAGGTAAAACCAAGCTAAAATAAAGTTCCAGCAACAAGTTATTTTATTACAGTATTTTTTTTATCACACAGAAATAAATTATAGCATGGATTATAATTACAATTTTAAATAGTCAAATTCATTTGCTTTCTCTTGTGCTGTATCAAACTGTTTCATGTCAATAAAATTCATTTTAAGATGCTTATTTTGATATTACTCAATCAATGACTAATAAAATGTGGACTTCGTAAAAAATAACATGGTGATATATGTGACCCACTGCTGCAATTTTGAATCTTTTTCCAAAAAACTCCAGAAAAACAATTGTTATTTTCTCGATTATGGCCTTGCTAAAAAAAAAAAACAGTTTAAAAAGGTGGAAAAAATCAAAATCAGTAAAACAAATGCTTGGGTTTCAGAGGGTTAATTGGAGACTGGCTTTGCACATCCTGTGACGGTACGATAAGAGACAGCAGAGCAGAAAATAAGAAGTGTTACCTTATCAGTAGGTAACAGTGGGCGATGGCAGCAGGTGAAATAAGTTTGACTGACACACAGACAACAAAAAGGTGGAGTCTCGGGCAGAAGTCACTCTTTTTAGTTACAGAGTGAAGGTAGACTGTAAAAATCACTGACACAGTGACTTGTCTCACTGCTTTTTTTCACAGCAGGCAAAGAATTGTGGCTTTGTTTCACTAAATGTAAGTGAACAAGACCAGAGCAACTAGCCGGCAAGCTAAAACTCGGGTATTTATCTTAGTTATTATGTTTTATGTCATTCCTTTGAAACTGTTTTGTGGTGAGGTAACTGTGGGTGATATGGGATCTTTTGTGTAAAAAGTTAAAAGCTTTTTGTTTCATGTGCCTCTCATTAGTATGTAAATTTTCTGGGAACGTCCCTCTCTGACTTCGCTGCAAATTTTTCCCTCCATAAAGTTGACCACTAAAACTGGTCTCAAGTCTCAAGGCTCTCAAGTTCATTCATTTCCCACAGTTTTCAAACCCTGCACACTTTGGGGGCATTTTAGGCCATTATGTTCAAGCCAGTGAGGCTGTGCGGAAGGGAAATTAGAGAAACCAAATGGAAATATGTGCAGAAGTCAGGGCCCGGGCCTGATTCTTTCTGCCCTCATTAGCTGCAGAGGGATTAGCCCTCATGCTTGCTGCCCTCAGAGGGGTGACGGGAGCTGGGGGTGTCGAGAAAAAGGCGATTAGGAAATGTTCACCTCTTCCCAGAAGGAAATGAAAAGAGACTATGAGATTATGAACAGGTCCAGAAATGTGCAGAGGGAATGACAAAAGTACTCAGCATAGCTTCTGAAAAATTAGAAAGTGAAACAGTTAGTGGCAACGTGTGATCAAAATGAATCAAAATTAATCAAAATGAGGTATGAGGTTTATTTCCTGTGATATAATGAATAATAAACTGACTTCTTTGCATTTTTAACTAAGTATTTTGCATAGTGGATTAGGTTGCTGATCATTGAGAGTTTTATGAAACACGCTCAGCCGAACTAGATTACCCAAAGGAGGAGGGTCATCAACTCCATTCTTGCTCAGAGAAGGATCTCTGCTTTGAAAAGGGGGAGAATTAGCATCTTCTTGCAGCCTCACTGCTCCTTTTATACAGCAGCCCGGAGCTGTCAGCCTTGCCGTGCTTTCTTAGTTTGATCTGTCTGAGGCTCTGAATCCCAATACGCTAGCTTTTTTTTTTTCTTTTTTTCAATTACTTAACCATGGCCACAGCGAATCAAAGCGCTGGAGATCATGGCACAGATTGAAGAGAGGGTCCCTGATATAGAGACAGAGAGATTGATTGATATAAAACATCATCACTCAAAGTGAAATTGGCCAAATCAAAGGGGGAGGGCGAGAGATAGAGAACAGAGGGGGTGAAATGAAAACCAACAAGCTGTCACAGCACGCTGCTCAGCGAGGTTGAGGTGATGTGTTTGATGAGCGACTTGATGTCAGCGGCGTCAGGCCCAGTGATGCTTTGATGACACAGTCAGAACTTTTCAGGGTCAATCAAGATCTATATCGAAAGCAGAACAGCAGCATTTTTCTCCATTTTTTCCAGTCTCACAGTGAAAGCTCTTACTGCAGCTCTGATACACTATACATAATATTTGATATGCAAGCAAGGACAGAGATTGCACTTGTGTCTGAAAATGGAAAGATAATGTTCATTAAAAATCTTTTGAGCAAAATGAAACTAGCTTTTCACCATGAAACTATCATAGATGCAGTAATGTGTATGTGATGCTGTATTTCAGTGTGTTCCAGCTCTTCACTGAAGCTATATTTAGATGTGCCTTACATACATTTCCCTCAGAAATCTAAGCCAGACACATTTGTTACCTTTGCATACTTTGGGATATCCTCTGGAGTTAAAAATAAAGTTCTGTGGGTTTGAACAATGTTTGGCAGCACTGCCTGACTTTGTAATGACTGGGTTAGAGGCAGGTCATTGAGGTTTAACAAACCACAACACTGTGTTTGGTAATTTTAGCCCTTTAACTACATTCTTACTAACCGAGTCAAGTGCATCCTTTAACCTTATAGCTTTTTGATGTATTTTTGACAGTGTGAGAAAGCCACTGGGTTCAATGTACACATGCTATAGTTATGCATGGTATAAAACTCACTTTTGGCCAGTTTTACACTGTGTTATCATGCTACAACTGTAACAGCATGGCAGGTTGATTTTTAAAAAATGCACCACACAACAATAATGGGACGTGAATGCAGACTTTACACTAAGTGTGATGAATTACACAATTCACGCAGGTTTTACAATCATTTTATCCCTTCATAACTATGAGGAAGGGAAACTAATGACTGTCTTGCCTCAGTCGTCATTTCTTTTCACTTAAATCATTCACTGTTTTAGTGTCAGCTGATTTCTTATTGGAAGGGGGTAGTTTTGTTTTTTTCCTTAAAGCAATCAATAGTGAGCGATATATCTGTCCTGTTGATAATTTTCGGTCGACACAGAAGCTGCTGGCAACATTTTACAATTTTGACATGGATCAAAATAAATACCTCATTTTAAAGGCCCTGCACGTCTTTGGTAAGGCTGCAACTGTGATTTTAATCATTTTAGCAGACTGGGCTCGACTGACATTTTCCTCTTTCTCCTCTCAGTTTTTTTTTACACCTGTTATGGCAGGACAAATTACACCTTTATTGTCATAATTTCTGCAATGTGTCCAATAGCGTAGCCCGCTTCCCACCATATCTCTGCCCACCTTCAACTTCTGCAGGCATCAAGTCAGCCAATTTCTGAATGTTGAAAACTTGCGCCGCTGCCTCCGTCTCATCCACACTAAAGTTTTTGTTGTTGTAGATGTTTTCCATGGATATAGTCAAGCAGCTAGCCCATTGCGTGGGACTTTCCTCCTTTTAAATCTGGCCTACTAAGCTCTGATTTGTCAACCGTCGTTCCGGTCAAAGTAAAGAGTCACAACCACCAGCCTTTATGAATCACTGACACTGATTCTGATGTCTGTAAACAGGCTAATGACTGGTGGATGAATGGTTTATAAAGTTCTCTCTCAACTTTTAAAACACAGCAGCGCGTTTTCTTGTTACGTAAAGCAGACATGGATGTAATAAAAGTTAAAATGGACTACCACTGCTATGGTATTTTAAGAGGTTAACAGGCAAATGCAACAGCGACTGCACACTAATTGTGGACATTTTGTACATGATGGCTGGATAAAAGGCATGAGCCCATACGGGAAGACGTAGAAAATTACAGTGTTCCCAGTATTCAGCCTTACACATGCCTTTGTGAACATGAACTCATCAGATGTCATGGCGTGCCTGAGAAAATTGTACGTCTGGTAAGGCCACCTCAAAGGGCTTCTCGTGCTGACTCGCTTCCAGCTGAGACGTGAGTGAAAGAGGAAGACTTCGCCAGCTATCGTTCTTCATTCTTCATCATTGTCAAGGCAACCACTTTAAAGAGCCGCACATTCAAGACACTACCAGGCCTTGTTTTATACATTTAGAAAATACATGGTTTCATTATTTAGGACATATAAAAAGCACTGTGAGCCATATGTACAAATATATTTTAGAGAAAGTTGGAACCTCACTTGAATAATCATAATATTAATTATCATGCTGTACATTCTGATACTTATCGCCATCCATCTCCAAATATAGGATACAAAAAGATTAAACAGGATTACAGGACAACGATTTTTAGCTGCCAAGCGGAATAGCAGAAAAATACAAATCAGCAAAGCAAGATTACAAAAGCGTGAAGTGGCCCTTGAGGCCTTCAGTCGATTCCAAGCACTCATAATGGCTGTGTGTGCCGACATTGAGAATGTACCAGTGACAGCATGAGGCCTTCATTTCATACCCATTAAAATGCTGAACCTCCCCTTTTCATGCTTCAGCCAACATGAGTCCTCCTGTGTTTTCCCAGTGACTGCATGATGCCAAGGAATGAGTGGCTTCAGTCCATTCACATTCCACACCAGCCACAATACGGCAGATGGAAAAGTACAACATATAACACATGTGACACCCTAAAAAAGAAAAGATGATGAACTGATGTTTTTCCTTGGAAGATGTGTGACAAATTGTAAATTTCCCTGATACATTTTTACTCACCACAAAACTGTATTTTCAGTCTTGTGTTGAAGTGTTGAATGTGATGAAAAATACACTTATTTTCAGCTTTCAGCCTTTAATCAGTCTCATATGTCAAAAAATGTTCTTTTTTCTTTCTTCACACAACTTTTCTACTAATTGTTGTTCAGTAAAAAATGAGTCATGTCAATAAATTTGACTGTCGTATTGTTTTATAGACAAGTTAACATTTAAGATTTTATGGTTTCTTCCAATTTAGGGGAAACTAAGTAAAATAAAATCCAAACAGAGTTTCAAATCATAGTGTTGCAACAAAACTGACAGAAGAATATCAGAAAACAATTCTTTTATTGGTTAAGAGGTTTTACAGCTTCTTTTACTGGACACAAAAATGGTAGGTGGGCTTTTTTTTTAGTGCTTTCTGCAAGTGTGCACAAGGTGTGTGACAAGGAATACATATAGTCTACTCTTTTGTCAATTATACATTCACTTGCCTCTGGTTTCAGCATCAAATTTGTCCACGAAAATGGGCCCCTCCGAACACACCGTGATTCATGAGATATCTTTTGCACTCTTATGAGGTAGATTCTGTTAACTGCACATTTAAGATATGGAAACATACTCAAATATCTGTAAATCCAATTTATCTATTCAACATTTAACAATTATCTTGACACGTCCTAAAACCCTTAATAAAAACTATTTCATAGACAAATCACAGCTGACATCTCTGGTTTTGTGGTGATTCAGTGCATCGGGCGTGACTGATGCTTTCGTAATGTTTTAACATGCTCACCTCAATAGACTAAAACTGATTTCCTTATGCTCTTGTCAATTCATTACCGTAAAACACAAAAGTGCCCCAATAGTGGTCCCATGATCAAAATAGTGTAGAGTGAGATCAGAAAATGTATAAAACAACAACCACAAATTGAAATCTAAGAAGGTAGGACTGGTTAAAACAGCGGTGTTGATGGGATGAGGGCTGTCGGGAGGAGGTGGGGGGGTTCAGCACAGAAGTCGGGCGAGTGTGAGAAGGGCCGCGACGCTGGAGAGGACGGGGCGCAAACCGGCAGTCCCGCTGTGCGAGTTGGCCGACTTACAGTGTTCCCTGTTCTGGCCGATACAGCCTGCGTATGCCATCACGTGGGGGATGTAGTTCTGCTCGTGGACCCCGTGCAGCAGATGAGCCAGGGGACCTTTGGCAAACACAGCCACGTCCTCTCCCCCATGAGTCTCCATGGTCAGAGGCACAGCTGCCTGGGCCTGGTAGTTGTTTTCCTCTGAAAGGCAGTTAACAGAGGAAAAGATTTAAAGATATTATTGTTTTGAAGTGCTGAAATATGATATGATAACCCTGACCTTCAGTGTCCTGGTGGAGTTTGTTTTTTTTATGGAGCTGTTTTTCTATGGGTGGGTCCCCAATCATGCACACACGACACAACACAGTCCTGCCATTGTTTTCCACACTGATCTACACACTGTTGTAATCTAAAGGTGAGCTACACTAACATACCAATATATGCAGCAATGTGCCAATAAAGGCAGTGAGGAAGAGCTGCCAGCAAGTAAACATAACTGTAACCAATGCAGATTTGAAACACATAAATACATCTGTCAGACCTCAAGCATGACACTACATGTAAATATAACCTTAGTTTATTTACAAGAAAACTCCACAGGTGACAGATTACATGTTTACTAAAAAGGTATTCTTGTCTATTACAGGTGAAGAAATTAGTACTGACTGCACTTCTGCAACAGATTTATCCTTGTAAATAGCTTTGGATGCCAAGAAATTTAACCTTATAAGTTTATTTTGGGTAATAATCAATGAGTTAAATGAATGCACTTTTTAATATAAGTTTAGGTTCCTTATAAGTGTAATCTTTCCTTTTAACAAACCACAGTGTGACTTTACTTACGGAAGTTAATAGTGGAGACGTTCTCCCTTGCGCCGTTAACAAGTTTGTAACCTGGTCCGTTCCCATATAAGATGGAGGTGAAGGGCTTCTGGTCAATATCGCTCGACATCGGAGCAAGACCTGAGGATGGAGACAGAGCCTTAAAACCCCATTACTATAGAAATTTTATTCAAATCTCTACTGAACACACGGTACAACAAAGATTTATACAGTGCTGGAGGCGCATTGTTAACATTACATACCAAATATTGTGTTTCCTCTGGCTGTGTAGCCTCCGAAGTTGAACATATGAGAATGGTCAGCAGTAACTACAGTCAGGGTGTCGTGGGTGCTGGTCATGAGATCCGCCCGGCCGATGGCTCTGTCCATTTCCACGGCCTCGTGCAGAGCCTGCTTGGCCTTTCCCTCGTGGTGCCCGTGGTCAATTCGTCCTCCTGCCAGAGGGACAAACATTTCAGTTTAGCTGCCTTCTAAAGCTGTGTCTCTAAAGATGCTCTAAGTGTTTAAAGCATAGACCAGACTGGCATTAATGTGTCAGTAAAACGACAAACAGGTTTGAAAGACCTGTCATTTGTCCACATCAGAAGCCGACCACGCTTGTAGGCAAAGCAAAGAAATGGAAGCAAGACGCAATAATTGTTGAAATAGGTACAACGACACACACTTTTAGATAGTCTTCCCTCAAATGCATTGATGTTGTTGCACTCAGTTATGCACATGAAAAGTGCAAAGGCAGTTCTGTGAAGAATAAAAACAGAGCTTGAGAGACAGAGGTTCAAACTCTGTTTTCATTCTCACCTCCACAAGACAAACAATCTGACAAGTTACAAAATCCGTCAGACGCAGTCCCCAGGCAGGCATCCTTCACCCTCTTCCAGACTAGTTCAATGACCTGATAAGCGCTCCGTTTGAAACACACTGACCCCTTTGTTCTTCTTCAGTCTGGCTGTCATACCTTTGCAGGTGTCGGCCCTCAACAGCCACGGATCGTAACTGTGCTTCTTTTCAGCGTATCTGTCCAAGGACACGCGGTTATCAACACCAACGTTCCCCTGCCTTCTATAAATAACACTGTGCTAACATTGGCCATTCACAGATTTTCCTCTACTTGATCCAAAGACGATAATGATGGTTATAAGACCAGATTATTGTTGGAAAAGCTCATGTTTTCTTTTCACCTACACAGACTGCCAAGAATAAATTGCAACAGATTTAAAAGCTATAATATTTCTAACTTCTTGTAGTTGATAAATGTTATATTATATTATACTACTACTTATATTCTCTACCTATATCATTGTGGCCCACTTCTCGTCCTTGTTTGGCTTTTGCGATGTTGTCGTAATGTGTTTCTCTTTTATTTTATTTATGGGCAATTATGTGAAGTTGGCAGAAAGGCAACAGAAACATTGAAAATAGTTGCTTTTGAACTAACTATAAAAGTTGAAGTGCTGAAAGGAAATGCTAGCTGGTGAATAGTTCAAATGTCCTCCAGCCATTTCCACTGTACAATAAATGATCTTCAGTCATTTTACGATTTCAAATTGAATCTGGAGATACGTGAACCCTGCAAGTTTGGTAGCCAGGTCCTCTAGCTGAAGGCGCCCTTTGTCATATACAAGTTTTTGCCATCATGGAGTCTCCACATGAACACAACAAAAACAGAATTTGGTTTCACAAAGGAAGGATTGTAGCTGCAACAATGGTACATTCAGCTCCCAAGGTTCATGAGTTTTATAGAGAAGTTGGAACACTTTTATTCACACTTACAAACCTGACTAGGTTCCAAATAAAATGAGAAAGGGTCCTTTTCAAACACAAAGCCTCAAGTACGTAAATTAAGACTCGATTTAAACTCAGAAAATGGACGTATCAATAGATTCTGCTAAACTCTCTCTCTGTAAAGTAATGTAAAGGTTCGAAGGATGTTTTACTAGCACAGTAATTTAGTGATGAGTGGCAGACAAACTCTATTTCGATGGGGTTCATGTCCTCTTCAAATGCCCCTTCCTTGTGTCTGATTTTCATGTTCCACAGCGATGTGGGCAAACCACAAACTGGTTTTCTTCTTTGTCGTCAGTCGGCAGATGTCACTTATTAAATGACTATGTTTTTCAGGAACTGTAAAAGTGAACAACACAGATGCAGTCACTTGGAAAACTACACCGACACATTATTATACTAAAACACACACCAGTTTTCATGCAGGGGGAATGTCTTGCTCTGCTCTGTCCAAAATAACACCTCTAAAGCTAATCAACATGCTGTATCCTGTTTGTTTACTCTGCTGACGGACAAAAACATAAAAAATAACAATTTGTCGTCTTTGGGTGTGCTGCTGAGCGGGGACAGTGACCTCCAGATTCAAGATTCAAGAGCCAATCACACAAGTTACTTCCTACTCTGCCCCAAAAGAGGAGTAGAGGCATCGTTGTTGTATTTAAACGGTTTCAACCTGTAATGAGTAATATGGCCGCTCCATTCAAAAAGAACACTGAGTCTGTAAATGATGTGCTCAACACGGCAAACCCACCGAGTGCTTTGTAACTGAATGTGCGAACGCAGCATAACCCGGCACAGACATACAGACAAGGATCAATAAACTAAAACGACATTGTGGTTAATTCACTTTAGCTTGTGTGCATATTAAACAAAGCGTTAATCAGTGATCAGATTCTGAGCTTACAACAGAGACTACTTTCACTCTTTATACTAAGCTGGGCTGACTGTGTCCGGGGTTGCATTGTGGGCATTGTAGGCACCAGGCTTTGACCAGGAAGAAGAGTGCATGTGATAAAAAAATGATTTCTCTGCTGCATCAGTTTTTTATCTTTTGTGCAAAGCTTAATTAGACAGATAAAGCGAAAGAGAGCAAACAATCTTGCCCCAAATCTTTTAACTATTTCTTTAGTAATTTAAATAACAACTGTAGAAGACAAAGGACACCTACGCCACGCACCTTATAATTTCATCTCCCAACTGTCAACACCAACTGGCCTCGACTATAACGCTCGGTCAAGCTGATCAGTGTTGACACCCAAATCATGTACAGTAATGACTGTAATTGACCCAACAATCATAGTCTGCATCCCGCCTTTCAGAGACAAGCAGCGGTGAAATCATCGAGTTACACCAGCAGACCAAGCTGACGGACCTTTACAGAACCGGCCCCCCCAAAAAAAAAAAAAACAGAAGACGACAGCCCAGTTTCACCAAGAGGCCACAGATCTTACCCTCTACAAGCAGGTAAAATCCAACGGGGTTCTTCTTCAGGATCTTGATGGCCACCGCCACCATCTCAGTCAGCGAAGGGTCGGTCTCAGTGTTCCTCTCCAAGTCATATGTCATATCTCCAGGTTCAAAGAGGCCTAGAAAAAACAGAAGCAGAAACAGGATATTACATGCAGAACCTAAGCCTACAGCATATGCATACACATACAGCTCTTAATTTACACTTCAATGAGAGCTGGAAACTCACCCAATAAGTAATCCACGTTGTTAGGGTTCAGCGATAAGAGTTGCTTCTTGTTCCATACATAATGGGCTCTCTGCAGAGTTTAAAGAAAGAAAAAAAAAGACACAAATGTACAGCTCAGTGTGAACGGTAACACTGCAGCCACTTTGAACCTCTAAATATGTAAATGTAATTGGGAAGATAAAAGAGAGAGCAAAGAAACGAGAAGAGTAAAGAGAGGGTAGAGGAGGAGAAATTTACTTTATCCCTCATTCTGTCGGTCCACTCCTGCACCAGGTTTCTTCCGTCTTGCCGCGTGCCACTGTGCTTCAGAACGCCGGGGTACTCCACATCCGACTGGTTTTTGGGGAACATGTACTTCCTCCCTCCGCCCATTATGACCTGCAGAGCCGCAGAACAGAATAAAAAATTAGAGTCTTAGTCTTAATCCGTTTCAGGACCAAAGGATGAGAGCAGCAATTCGCCATTAAGACAGCAGCAGGCAGAAGCTTCTCATTTCTAGGCTGCAGCTGACAAATTTGCTGGCTGAAATGACAACTGTTTCTATCGGCTCCAGCGGGCTACACGACTGAAGCTACGGCCTCACGGCCCAAGCAAAAAGTTCAGCATCCTCACCAGCTGATGATCTGTAGACTGTAGAAGACATGGAAGTGAAGAAACCGAGTTGGTCTACTTGGTGCTACTTCTTTAAGTACGATACAGAAAATGCTTACAAACTTTATTTTAAAAACAGAGAAGGTTTCTAAGAATAACACATGTTTTAGGCAAACCCACTACTAACTCGCTGTACAAGTTGGGCAGTTGGGCGGACCAAGCCCATAACATTAGCCAAAACTTTGATACGGTAGCATCTAGGACCAGATCTTACACAGTGGAGAAATAATCACACAGTGGACATGTTCATATTGAATGTTTTCTTTTTTTATATATTTATATATTTGTCTCCAAAAAAATAATATAGTATGACATGTCTCTGGTGTCATGACAAACGCAAGGTTAAGCTGCTACCCGAGGTAGTGAGTTCGTTTCTGGACATGCCAATGTTTGCAGCTAACGCCAGAGCAGACAAACACACTGTTTAATGTATTCTTTAGACTTCTGCTCCTGTATTTTGGATTTAGGAGAGAAAAAAACCACACCATCTTTTTGATTTTTGAAGCATAAATCAGCAGAAGTAAAAAGCCAAAAAAAAAAAGAACCACACCATGGTCGCATGACTTCAGCTACACTACCACAAATCTCCCAACTTGTAATTTGATTTTGCGCACTGTGCTCTTCTACAAAAGCTTTTTCTCTTAGCGTGACCTGACCTATTGGTCATGGGGTTAGTTAAAATAGTTTGCAAGAATGTGAGTTAGAGGATGTAAAGGCTGACCAGTGAGTAAATGAGTTTGGCTTTTTAAAGACACATATTCATGAGTGGGATATTTACTGATGTGTTTTATGTCACAGAACTAACCATGAAAATATTATAAGCTTGTGTTGGCCACAGGCCTTTTTATGGCATATGATCGAAAATCCATAAAAAAGGGAAAGGCGACCATAATTACAAAAAGGCTATCTTCCCAGGTTTTACGGCTCACAACAGTCTATTACCTGAAAATCGCCTGAAACTCTCTTTTGACACGTGAGGTGTTGTATCAGAATTCATCCTTCTGACTCACATCAATGTTGGGAATGTTTTCAAAGAGTTGTCTGGCGATGTCACTGCAGCCGGCCTCCAGAGCTTCAGCTGGCATCTCGTTGTCGGAGTACCAGTCTCTGTCCACGCTGTGGGCGTAAGCAGCACTGGGCGTCGCGTGGTTGACGCGGGTCGTTGTGACTATTCCCACTGATTTACCTGCAGAGAAATACAGACAGCTTTCTAAATTAGAACAAAATTCTTTATCATAAAAAATGTTCTCTTTTCGTTTACAGAGGCCATTTTTCTTTGCTGAGCTGCAGAGGAGGGATAGTAACACAAAAAGAAAATGACTGTAACTTCACTTGGTTTGCTAACTCAGACTGTTGAAGCTTCAAATCGCCTTTGGTTTAAACTGAAATATATTGTTGCATGAAACAAAGAGCACAGGTTCGCGTTATAACTTCACAGATGGTGTGGACAGCAAACTTTTACTATTTGAATTTGCGAATGGACGTGTGAATATCAAAGTATAAAAAGTCAAAACCTAATTGTAAACCATGTGAAAAACATCTCAGAAAGTTCAGTTGAAGAGCACCAGATTGCACCAATGTTCTGTTACAACACAAATAAATTGTATGGTTAACAACAAAAAATTATTGTATCGTATGTTGTGATTTTGTCACATAGTCAAGGTCCCCACAAGAAAATATTTATTCTCAACATTTATGAGTCTAACAGCAATGTCGACCAATAGTCCATGGACGGACTGGTATTTATCTTTATAAATAAGGGTCTCTCCACAGATAAATCTTCTCGATATTGAAGCTAAGACAAGGCAAAACCAGCAGAGGATAGTTTTGAAAAAGGAATCAATAAAAAGCACATTTCCATTTCTATTTGCTTTGTGCGCGAGGTCAACCGCTGCCTGACATGTTCTCTGAGGAATGATTGGATTTCTTATTATCTGTGACCCCTGAACTCACACACATGCACATACACACACGACCTTCACCCTCCCCTGGCTTAACCCCCTGGCTTCACCACCCTCTGAAAAGCCACGGTGCACAATATTTTCACATCTCTGTCTCCATCTTCGTGATGCCTTTTCTTTTGTTTTGTCTTGAGTTGTGCTGCACAACATGTGCTCAAGCAGATTGCATAACAAAGGGTTGTATCCTTGAAGGGTGAGGGCACATTCTTAGAAAAGAAAATCAGATGTCATTCTTTGGGACATTTGGCAAAGGTGGTCATCTTTCAGGCTTTTGATCAAAGCTGTTTGTATGAGATGTGGTTGTGTGTTGTGTTCGGGCTCTATGGATACAGCACTGAACTCATTACTGAGATTGAAGACACCGTGAAACCCCATGTGCCAATGGTTTTGTGCACTAACAATGCAACAAACAACTTGACATCTGAATCAATGATGCATACACATCAGGGTTCAGGATGTTAAACGAAAACAACCAAAAACTTGATGAAACTCCATAGCAACGCTGGCCCGATGGAGATTTTTGTGAAAAAATGTGGTTAAAAGTTTGTCTCATGCCGTTTTAAATTAAAATATATCAAACAAATAACTCTTTGGGTCAAGTTAATGTTACTGACAAACTACTCTCAAGATAACTTTGGTTCAAAGGATGAACAGCTGAAAAAGAGTCTGAGCCGAGCGGGAAAAAAACATGTTTTAAGAGCACCACTTTCAAAAACACTTCAAAGTCATTGCTTTGAGCGATCAAGTCGCCTCAATGAGAATTCCCACTTCCCATTAACGCAGCATCTTTCCTCGGACATGAAATGCACGATAATTTATTGCAAAGCATCACAGAAATGACAACTCTGCATCCTCCATAGACAAAGGAACGTCTGCGGAGGAGGTCTGTGTTATGTTGCGTTTATATAACCTCACCCTACCTGCGTCCTTGGCCCATCTGAGGATGGAGGTGACCTCGTTGCCCTGGGTGGTGTTACACTGGGATCGGACGGCAGCTGCACTCACTCCCACCGTGCCTTCGTTGGCCTTGACCCCGCAGAGGTAAGCCGTGGCGGTGCCAGCGCTGTCTGGCACTTGTGCATTAGTGTTGTATGTCTGGAGGAACAGGAGAGGATTGTTTAAACTAATTCTGTCCGGGTGATATAAATTGTTTAGACGTGAAAATGACTAGACTGCTGCTTTTCCAACAAATGTTTTGCTGCATTCAAGGATAAATCCGTTGTTATTCTTATACATCGACGCATCCAAAACCAACACTGTGTTGGTTCATTTCTCAGAACTTTCTAACTTGTTTATCCAGTCTTTGGCTCTCAGCTCCAGGCCCGTCGGCACCTACTGAAATCTTCAAAAGCAGTTTCATCTTTTGAAAAAGGCTTTATATCTTCCTAAAACATCTGCACACTAATGTTATACAAATACAACAATTTTGAGGACTGTTTTCAGCCAAGGATTAATTAGTTTTTGGACCTTTTGTCAGACAAAACAAAGCATTTCATAGACGTCACCTTGGGCTGTGGGACACTGTGGAGGACACTTCAACTATTTTCTGCCCACAGACAGACAAAAGGATCAGTCAGTTAATCAAGAAAATAATCAGCAGGTGAATCAATAATGAAAGCAATCATTAGTTGCAGCACAATTTACAAAAACAGGTCGGTTGTGTTGTTTTAAGATTACGCCTGCTAGTCTTTCTGTCTGTTCAGACCACCTAGCGAGCAATTTTCATGGTTTGTTGGCTAAGGTGCACAAAAACAAATGTTAAATCTGCAGTTTCCAATTTTTGATATACATGAATTATTCATATCTTTCCAGAGTCTGTATTTGTATGAGCTGTTTACACATCATTGGTGGCATGTCTGACTTTAAGCGAAAATCCAAACCATGTTTCCTGTTTGTTAAATGGGATTATCCCAGAAAGTTCTCAGTTTATGTTAGTAGCCACATTGCATTTTCTCAGTGTGTTTGTAAATGTAATCTTTGAAACAAATTGAATGCTACACTTTTAGTACATGAAACTCATGAAAGGAAATGTCACTCAGTGCTGCAGTGTGGCTCGTTTCTGTGTTTTTAATAGTTTTATACAGAGCAGAGGGAGAAAATAACCCCCATCAGTCTTTGGCTGTAGGATCAGTTGAGTGTTGGTTTTGGTCTTTTCATGGGCTTTGTTGGCACGAAGGAAAACACAGAATATCACCAGACTTATAGTTTAAAGGCAGAGTGAGTAGGAGTTGTCTATTGGAGTTTCTACACACAACTTTCAAATTTAGCCCCTCCTCCGCAGCTAAACGACACACATCACATGCTCACAATCTGGCAACTGATCGCTGCCCAAAGGTTGACAGGATTGAACTGTGTCCCAAACACAGCAAACTAAGAAAGTACAGGCTGATGGCAGGATCTCTGCAGATACAGACACCACCATGCACTTCCTCTGGGTTTTTGTATAAGTCCATACATTGTTTTCAGGAACATCCTCCTCATTCTGCCTTTAGCTGGTTCATAAAAAACAGTCAGTTACTGATTCATGAAGCATGAATAATATATGTCTCTTTATCAAATCTGTAACATAACACACAGCCAGTGTGACGTGACACACAGGAAGCCATTAATGGCCACAGCAGGATCAATACATTGTGCCATATTGTGTGATATAATAATAATAGAGTCAAACCTTCGCCAGAGACACAAAAGGGAACTTTTCCATCTCCAGCAGCGTCTCTTCCCCACTCTGTCCGCTCAGCTGACCCTTCAGTATTCGAGCAGCCGTCACCGTGGGAATGCCCATACCTAAACATCGACAACAGGTCAACTGTTAGGATTGGATCCATTTTCGCTCAGGGGGGAAGAAAGATGAAAGAGTGTCCTTAACACTTTTCATTCGCTGCTGTCCTGAGTTAGCAAAATGAGAAATCTTTTATGTTGTCTTTGCCATTTTAGAACAGGGTGACTGCTGTTAGGCAAAACATTTTCTCAGATACAAATGACTCTGAAAACACACACTTAATGAAAAAGAAGACAAAAAAAACAAACAGAAACTTTCTGGGTCACAGAAAAGGAGAACCTCATGTAGTTAATATGTAAGTGACAATATGAATTCAACTTTGGTTAAATATGAGAAACGGTGTGTTGTACTTTTTAGGTCACAAGGAGCGAGGACCTCTTAACCTGCCTGACCTGGGTGAATTTATTTTTCCATCACTTTTCTAAAGCGAAGGCCTGCAATTAAAGATAATGACAGGAAAACACAAGGAACAGTTTAACATACTCCCTGTTCTCATCTTACGGTCAACCACGCTCTTGTCAAAGAAAATTGTGAAGAATATCCCAAAGTAGCACTTTTCCCGGGACAAGTTGACGACTGCCTGGCACAAACAAAGGATCCATGTCACGCCAAATTATTGTCTCTTTTTCTGAGTAATATCCTGTTATTTTCCTGGCAGACGGCAGGCCGGTGCATGGGAAACGTTTTCCAGTTTGACGAGTTTTCTTTCACTTTTCTGACGTTCACACCACTGCTACATGCATGGTCAAGTCGGTGTTATTAGATAAAACATAGAGAGCGGAGGCCTGATGGAGGATAAAGGTTATTGTGCCACCAATGAGCGGCCCGGCGCAAACAGAAGCCCGGTGATCTGGTGACGGCACAGTTGCTTTGTTTGATACTATTCATTCACCTCGCATGTTGGAAAACATTTGAAAAATCTCATTCACTTTCTACTGGATTACTGGATCCTCTATAACATTATTTCAGCTTGAATAAAACTGTTGGCTCGGCTGGACTGCCCATAAAAATGACAAAAGAGAAAAGCGCGCCTCTGGTGACGAGCTTACTGCGGTTCAAATCCTTCTGCAGCAAGGTTACTCTCAAATTTTTCAAATGGATTTACATAGTGTTTGGGGAAATTTCATAATTTCTCAACACAAATCAGGATGTATACACAAATGATGTCATGGCCTACCTACCATCTCCAAGGAAGAGGATGAGATTCTTCGCTTTGTTTTTATTGAGCTCTTGCAGAGACAGAGCATTCTTCAGGGTCCGCTGGGCCCAAGTGTTCCAGAACTTGGGATCCTTTTCTTGTTCTGCCGATAAACAAATCTGGTTAGCTTTGGGTAGCTGTAGGACTCAACAGATACGGACAAATGAAAGGTATATGACCTTATGTGTCTTGTTTTATGCGGCCAACAAAACGAAACCCAAAATATATTCTGTTTACTGTCATGTACGATAAAGAAAAGGATCAAACCTTCATGTCTGAAAGCTGAAACAAGCAAATGTTTGGCATTTTTACTACTACAATTACTTCTCTATCAATTGACTCAATAGACTCAATTGATTGACTAATTACTGTAGCTCTAATTGTCACCAAATCAATCAAATCATCCAGAAGCAACATACAGTTTCTCTTGTCAATGGTCCACATTCTATATAGCTGACAATGGTTCACTTCTCATTATAAAATGTGACAGCAGAAGTCGCAACAAATACACGTCTGTGTCAGCAAGATTAATTTATAATGCATAAAAACACAGGAGATCCCTTTGTGTGAGCGAACTTTATCCTCACACAACCTCGAAAACCTGCAGCGTGTACTTTCACACATGGACTAAACCCATGGACTCAGTATATTGATGATGATGTTCTCTGTACATGTGGCATCTATTGCACGTCTGTCCGTCCCAGGGAGAGGGATCCCTCATCTGTGGCTCTTCCTCAGGTTTCTTCTTTTTCCCATAAAGGGTTTTTTGAAGTTTTTCCTGACTTCGGTTCGAGTGTGTCACAACTGTACAGACTGTAAAGCCCTCCGAGGCAAACGATGTTTGTGATTTTGGGCTTTAAATAAATAAATAAATTTGAATTTGAATTTGAACATCTTCTGATGCACTACAGACACACACAATGTAGTTGGTTTTTTTATGTATTTTGAGGTGACTGAGTAAAATGCACAAAGACTTACCAGGGAACTGTGGCTTCTCCAAACTCCCCGGGATCAGACAGGAGCAGATGATGAGCAGGGCTATCACCTTCATGTTGTCGTCTCCGTGCAACCCGATGCGTCACTCTGCCCGGCCACAGCACGCCGCTTTGAAACGAAGAGGAAGCCCGTCTGCAGTCGCCTCACAGCTATTGTGAGAAAAACTGGTGATTAAGTCTCTGTTACCTCATGTCATGTGTTTACTCTGCGATGTGCTAATGCAAACAACACACTTCTTGCTCTGCAAGTTCCTCCATTGCCTATGATCGCAGGACCTGTCAGGTAATATCATGCTCAATGGGGCCTTCGGCAACATCACTCGCTCCCTTCACTCATGCTAAGGCCTTCCAAATATAGACCCAAGGCTAAATAATGCGCAACCAACGGGCTGTACTTACTTATGTTTTTTTTGTTTGTGTGTGTGTTGTCAAACAACAGCTGAGACAAAACGAGAGCTTGGTAAAAGTTAGGCTTGGAGGCCTCCTGTGAATGTAAGTAGTCACAATAGGGGCCCTTATTGGTCCTGGCCAGTGGGGCTTTCATCTATAATTATCCACACCCTTCCCCTTTCTTCCCCCCCGCGCTTGTAGTCAAGGTCATTTTAATGGGATTGAGCTCCATAGCACTGAGAGGTTTAAGGGCCATAATAAAGCCGATTAACACCAAATGACTGGCTGGACACGTCTGCCCACAAGAGGGAAAAAAAACTAAAAGTCTTTCACCTGTGCAATTCTGACAAAAGACTTGGACAGGGATGGGGTTTCTGTGCAGAAAAAAATCAAGTCCTGGCCTGTTGTCACTCCCTCTGCACCATCCCTCGGAACTCCACCTCTCCTCGCTGAACATACTGAAATCCCAAACGGCTTGCAGAGATCACCTCGTCACCTCCTCCGAAAAGCTCCCTCAGACTTTGCCCAGGCTTTAATAGGGAGCAGCCAAGTCTGGTGCAAAAGAGAAATCCCGCGTCCGATCGAGAAAAAGTGGACGGATGACATGGCGGTCGCTTTTGCCGGTCCAGGTAGCAGCAGGTAATCAGCAGCCTCTAAAACCTGCCAGGTCCACCGAGGGGCAGCGACCCAGCCAGTCTGCAGGTAAAGTAGCAAAGCACCAACACCACGGCCACCAGCACCATGCCGCTCAAGGCCGTGGTCAGGATGACGTGAAATTCCACCTCGGTCATGGTGTCACCAAACACTGGGACTCTCCCAACGTATCCAGAATCCAGCTGGTGGCGAACTGGAATGAACTTTTCTCCCCTAGCGGTACATAACTTCACCAGCCCGATCACAAGCTCCTTCCCAAGCCTGGAGCAAGTCACACAGGCACTCAAATGTGTCACTCCTGCAGCAGGTAGCAGCTCCAAAAAGGATGGGAGGAGGTGGTGGAGGGGGGGGGGATTAGGCTTTTAATTATGCTCAGAGGCAGAGAGGCCGACAGACAGAGGCTGCAGAAAATACTCTATCAGAGCTCTGCGCTCATCGCACCGTACCTGGTGTTCAGACAGACAAGATTGTGTTATCTCACCCCCCTACCCTACCCCGTTCCTCTGATTGGCAAGGACACCAAACACCAGTGCCAGTTTTTTAAACAGGAAACTTGGTTTGCCTCTTTCTCGGGGCTGCCTCGTCCAACCTCTCGTATGCACACAGAATAACTAAAAACCGGGATGTCACACTGTGGGTCCCCCCCTGTCTGAGCGAAGATCTGATCTGTCACTGTGTCTGTGTGGGGATGTTTAAGTTAAATAAAAACACAATAAAGCAGATTTTATCATCAGGATGTAAAGAATATGATGGGTGATTTCACTCTGAAGTAGAGCCCCCCCAACCCCCAAAGAAACTTCCTCCTGCCCCAATACTCCTACATATATATGCAAAAATCCACTACACGTGAGTTTCTGTCATTAAAACCCCAAAATAAGATATAAAAGGGGACAGAAAGGCATCTTAGTGATCTCCTGTGCATTAAAGGAAATATTAAACAGGAGTGGGAAACACATGAAACCCACTGCAAGCACTCACATGCGACCAGAAAAAACCCAGTGAAACTAGTTAATAAATCAAATGAATTAAAGTCCAACAAGGAGCAGCACTTCACCACCAGCGAGTAAGAAAAGGATTTTAAAGAGCTGATTTCGGTGCAACAGTTGGTAAAAAAAAAATGTTTTAAAGAGAGGCTGATCTAAACACTGAGCTTCACACACAACGAGGACGAACAGCAGCACTGGATGCTGCGAGAGGGAAAAAGAAAAAAGATGTGTAGCAAACATCCACTCCGCAAAGCAACATGTTATCTGTTTATCTCCGGTTTAGAAAAATAAAACAAAAAACAAAGTTGCATTGTTGTTTTACTCACTGCGAGCGGCGTCTCTCTCCTGTTTTACTCCAGAGATCTGCATCCAAATGTGCCCGCACTTCATTCAGTCCTCCACCTTCAAATGCGTGTGTGTGTGTGTGTTCCTGTCGCTGCTTTCCTTTTTATAAGGCCACACTTGTTCGGCTCCGGCTCCGGGGGTCTGAGAATAGCGGTCTGTCTCCCACGAGGGTGAAAAAACATACACACACAAAAAGACACCCCCCCCCCTCTCCTCCTCCTCCAATGATGCCATGCTGCTGCTGTGCTGAGCTGAGGGGGGAGGAAGATGGACCGAGAGCTCCCCCTGTCTGCAGACCGATGTACTGCTTCCAGGGCAGAGTGTAAGTATTGAGGCGTTTTATGTTGTAATAACTGAATTTAAAAGTATCCTGCATTCACATTTTTAATGCAAATGCAGATGTGTCATCAGAAAAATGCCCTTAAAGTATTAATTATTATATATTTATATATTATATTAAGTAATATAAATTAAACTCATTCAGTGTTATTACAGTTTATTGTCATTTTGGAGCATTATTATTGATGCATTAACATACAGAGATCTGATGGTATAGCTGGTTGAGACCATTTAAGCTACTCTATATATATATTATCATAGCTTATTTTATTTTATTTATTTTGGGACACGTATATATCATGGACAGACACAAGCATGCAGAACACCATAAAAAAATCATAATTTATACACTGATCATAAGTTATGAATGTAAAATCTTTATTTGTGAAGTAACTAAAAGGACAAAATGAAGTGAAGTACAATATTTCCTTCTGAAATGTAGTAGAGTAGAAGATTAAAGTAGCATGAAATGTAGTTAGTCAAGTACCTCAAAACTGTAATGCACTCCAGTACTTAAGTAAAATGTACTTAAAATACTAAAACTAAAGTACTCATGCAGTAGAGTTGCCCGACAGTTTTATTATACAGTATATTGTAATATTACACAGTAATTTGTACATTCATCTATGGACTGACAGTCAAACAGATTTGATAATTGGCTCCTTGCTGTTTACTGTGGTCTCCTTCGGATGTCTTAATCATAATATGGGATGCCAAATTAACAGCCATGTTTTCTTCATTTGTTGTTGTTTTTCTCTTTACATAGCCCACACAGCCCACATTTGGCAAAATAGCATTGAATTCAGCGGCCAACCATCCAAACCAAAGACAGCTCAGCAGGACACACGTGTTGGGATCTATGGGATATTTTTAACCCACTGTGGTTTCATTAGCCTCTTTTAAAAACCAACAGGATTGATTTTTTTTTGTGTGTGCAAAGCACGCATACTTTCGACTGCTTTTAGGGACAACTCATTCCATGAGTATTTAATGGTCTTTTATGCCTGGAAAAATCAATAATTTTCAGAGCAAAAGCAGAGCTTGAAAAGTCAAGAGAGAGCTTTCACTGAGCATAGTGGAGCTCTTCGTAATATACATAGTACTGCTTCTACCAAGAGGTTTGGTTTATGTTAAAATTGTGAAAAAAAATGGCTTATTGTGTGTAAATCATATGTGAAATTTCAAATTAAACATTTTAGTTGTAGGCAGTTTAAACGTTCAGAGTCCGGAAGTGAAATTTCAATCTATTTATCACAGTTGGCTGTCTAAATGCGCATAAACTGAAACTGAACTTTCACCTTAAATGTCTTTAACCACTGGCTGTCTAAATGCATAGAGACCAGAAGTGAAATTTAAGTTTTAGGGTTTGTAACTACTGGCTGTCAAACTGCACAGTGTGAATAGACCAGAAGTGAAATTTCTATATAAAGTTGTATCCGTTAGCTGTCTAAATGTGCATGAGTCTGAAACAGTTGGCTGTCCAAGTGCATATAGATAGGAAGTGAAATTTCACTGTAAAAGTTTGCAACTGTTGTTAGTCACCACATAAATATTGTCAGCTTTTAACACTGAACAACGCTAACACTAAACACTAAAGCAGAAAAGTACAGTACAAATAAATCTACAATATACTGAAGTACTCCAGTATAACTATCTGATTATATGATACCATTTAATGTGAAATACAGCTAGGTTTTCTGTATTTCTTTATCAAGTGGGAAATATTGATCAAAACGGACCACCAGCTGTATTTCAAAATAAGATACACACGCTGTCAAGGGAGGTGGAAGAGAAAATCGACTTATTATTAGTGAGTTTTAAAGAAAAGTGGATTATCTAACTATTCAACCAAACAGGAAGTTAATTAAATAAGCTCAAATTTCTTTTTTATGATGCTTTAACGTGAAACCACAGGACATCCTAAGAAATCAGACCGTCACATCCACATTCACAGTGGGTTTTATTTGCTCGGTTCCTCTTTTGGAGACGTGGGATGCTTTCCGGGGACGGGGATGCTTTCCGGGGCGGCGGAGGGGGCTCTGGCTGGACGTGAACTATCTTGACAGTGCAGCTGCGTCTCTTCGGTGGCAGCAGCCGAGCCGCTCTCACCGTCCCCCGGTCAGACTGCAGCGCGGAGCCCCGGCGGCAGCGGAGGACCGTCCGACAGCACGGTAAGACCCTGCAAGTCTGTGTGTAAGGTCTGCGAAGTCCTCTGGGAAGAAAAAAAAATGTGCACATGTGCTGTTCGCTCTGATGGGGGTGAAATCATCATCACATGCGTTCAGATCTGCGCCTGGATCGATCATTTCAGGCGTGTTGTTGACATGAAAGTAGTTTTCCAGGAAACTTTTGTGTCTTTTTCCTCCCCAGCTGCGCGGCGTGTGATGTTGGCTGTATGTGTCACTTTAGATGAAGTTGAGTGTTTGTCATGTGGATTATGACATGGAGCAGGCTCCCCCTGAGAATAATGTAGAAAGTGTGTAGAATAAAATATCCCACAAGTGAAAATGACTTAAGTTCAAGAAAACAGTTTAACATAATTATAATATTAAATAAACAAATGCAAAATAGGCTATAGATAGAAATACAACAGTGTTGATGCAATAGTTGTTTTGCATTATGTTTTAATCTCTTATGAAATCAGTGTGATATTATAACATAACTCTGCTGTTTTCTGTTAAGTTGTCATTTTAAGATGTTGGCACTCTTTTTTCATGCGGCTCCTAACTTTTTCCCCACTCTTCCTTTCACAAACACCTACTCTTTAGTCAGTAGGAGTTTCGACACCCCTAAGATTTCCCAATCTGGGTTTTACTGTTGTACTCAAGCTGCTTTTCAGTGACTCATCGACGACATCAGCCCGCCACATAACATATTTTTTAAATGATGATTGGTGGCCTGTTGAACAATTCAGCCTCTATGCTGAATAAATCCCAAACCACACTGCAGCCAAAGTCGGTGTGTAGCCACAACACAGTTGCATGTTTGCTTTGCTCGACTTAGTGGATGCAGTGGCATGAAATTAATATTTACTCTCACTGTCTAAATGTTACCTTGGATTTTTATGAGCTCATTTATCTCTCGGAGGGGAGGCTGTTGCTTCACAAGAAGAAGAAATGAAAGGAACTGAAGCAGAAAACAAATTTGGCTCATGGGACGTGATGCTATAGCTTATTAACTCCTGGTTTATTGCCAAAATACATTGATTACAGTGATTGCATCACTTTAAAGAACAGAAGTCTGTTGTTAACACAGACAGATAATCGACCTCTAATTGAAGATTACTTCCGCTTTATTATCTGTTGCAAAAAGCCAAAATCCAGTGCTTTAGATTCAAACCAATAAAACCTTCGTCTGAATATCACTGGACGTCTCGCTTCAGTCAACTTCTTTTGGATCTTCAGGACTGCAGGCCGATCCTGATGGGGGATTTCACAGCTTCGATGGCGTTAAGCTGCTCCGGATGGGCTGCACTGACACGGAGCTCGGTTATTCATTAACTAAGCGCGATGGTGAGTGTGCTGCAGGACGCCATAACAACAGCAGGAACAGGTAATCTCCTGTTATCTGTCTGCGCCTTGGCCGACAATCTCATTGCAAGCAGGCCTCCGTGCGCCACTCCTTTATTCCAGACAGCACGCTGAGAAGAAAAAGTCAAACAGTGGGCTCTTCATTTACATTTGAGTGGAATAAAAAACCCCACAGCCTACAGCTGTTATAAAATATATCATTATATAAAGATGCAATGCAAATTTGGATGGAATGCAAATTTACAGTATCATGGCGTGTTTTGCCTTGTGGGGCTGATTGAACACAAAACTTTGGCTGCCTGCAATGCGTCACGGTGACACCAGACCTGCCCCGAGGATATACGATCGCTGCACCTACATCAGAGTTCCTGAAACGTGCACAGAGCAACAGAAGAATTACTTAGAGCCCTCTGGCAAAGCAGGAATCTGGAGAATTTCAGAGCCACGGCCTGCATATTCATAACCATGTGAGAGAAAAATGCAAGCTCTTTATTTTAATAGTGTGACTAAAAATAAACCAAAAGTGTTATGATTCCGGTAAACATCCCCACGGATTAGTTTAGCGGTCCCACTCCGGAGCGGGGAAAAGCCGATTGCCTGGGAAAGAAGTAGCTTTTTTTTATTTTATTTTTTGTGGTAATGCCTCATCATCAGGGTGGGGTTTTTTTTGTTTTTTTTCCCAAAGGAAACATCTCTGTGCTGTGAAAAGAAAGACATTTCCAGCGCTGTCCTGACACCGGAGGTCAGGAGCTCGTCTTATCTGCGGCCTTCAGGGCAGAAACGCAGGCTGCCAGACTGGAGATATAAAAGTGTCAGAGCTGCAGTGCATTTGATATGTGAACATACAGTCAACTTGCAGGCACATATTGTACAGGGGTGGTGGTCAAACTCTCGCGTGCAGGTCGGGGGGCAGGGGGGTCACCAGCTTATGAATATGACTGCAGTGTTCAAGTGAAACAGTTTGTGCTGAGCTTGCTTAGTCATGACAGTAAGGAGTGTGATCATGTACATGTTGGCATTGTGGTATTCACTTTTGGGATTCACACACACACACACACACAAAAGTGTTAACAAATTGCTTTAAGCCTGAAGAGGAAGCTTGGTTTGCCTTAGTTCCTGTCTGTGGCTCAACTCTGTGTGATGAAAGAGGTTATAAGTGTACCGGCAGTCGAAAAGCAGAAGCTGGATTTCAACACAAACTCCAATCACAGAGGTCAAGTAGCTTGTCATGCAGAATATGAGGCCCAGATTGTCACTTATATTGCTTTTGTCGTGCAGCCTTTAATTACTGCTCCTCTGTGGTCCGAAAACCACATCCAGACCTCGCATCTGACTGGCTAACCGCGGTGGTTGACTGCGCCGCCTTTCCTCAGATGCGAAACGTGTTTACTGCCAGCCTACGTCAAACACGTCCGTAAATCACCTGCAGGCTCCTTCCTTCCACCCGAGACTTGTCAGCTTCTTTTTCAAAAATTTTTTTACATACAATTCCTCGTCTTTTCCTTTCGGGCATCTTCTATAAATTCTTGTCCCCCTTGTCATTTGCCTCCTCAGATATAAACACTGCTCACTGTCAAACAAACTGCAGCACCCGATCCCAAACACAAACACGCTCCAGTTATTTTTGGAGCAATGCCCCCCACCCCCCACCCCCCACCGAAGCACTACAAATAATCGTCTGGTTTGCAGGATCAGTGACGAATTACTGACGCATGTTTGTGGTTTACAGCCTCACTCAAGGGCCGTGGCCTTCCAAGAATCGTGGGATTGTGACCCCTCATGCTATTACGCTATTATGAAGAGCCCCTTTGTCGTTTTGTAGTTTCAAATGGCTCCCAGTTGCCACTTAGTGTGACGCAGACCGTCAACAGGAACTCCTCAGTCGGTTGCCCTCTTTACAGATGTTGTTCGACGCGGCTTTCACCATTCTGCCAGTGCAGCAAGTTATGGCTTGCTGATGTACCTCTTTCGATTTTCTTGATGCAGTTCCTGGTTTGAGGACTGTGCAGGATCAGGATGTCAATGTGGAAATAATGACTTTTTGCACAAAACTTCATCGGCATATTTCCTTTCTTGTGCCGGTATTAGTCACCAAATTTCATTAACAGGAAAAGGAAGGCAGTGTTGTCACCGAGCAGGGATTCGGCTGTGGGCGGTGGGGAACGGAGGTTTGGGAGGGGGGTCAGTCTGAAGTGGTAACATGTGCGCACATCTGCACTGACGCCAGTGCCAGGAAAGTGTTCAAAAACACTGAATGCACGCTGAGGAATGTGTGTGTGTGTGTGTGTGTGTGTGACAGCAACGCGGCCTGTGCCAACAGAGACCGTCGCTCTGCATTGTGATTGTGATTCAAGTGAGACGACGTGATCAACTTAATCAAATAATGCTTTTTGTGAGGGAAGTTTGAGTTTGAGTAACTCAGGAAGCATCCTTTGTTTTGTTTAATGGAACAGCTTAGGTTAAATATCGATGGAGACCAAATGGAGAGTGTGTGTTTAAAGAGAGAGAGAGAAAAGTCAAACATCAATATCCCCATTAGGCCCCTCTTGCCTTAAGCTATAGGTCATTTAAAGCCATTTGTGTCATTCAAAGTGTCCTACAAACAATTGGTGGCCACTTACTTCTCCCCCTTCCTCCCTCCACGTCTGTCTCCCTGCGTCTCTCATCACTTTAGTCCTCCGTCTTTTGTCCCAACAGGCCTTTTATAAGCCGATAATGTGTCTTGGCTCGCCGGGTGCTCGGTTTAGTGAAGTTTAAAAACACACCGGAGCAGGAAGGGGGGTGGGACACTTGTACGATTTTATTTGACACTCTGTTGTTTTAGAGTTAAGATGAGGCTAGAAGCAGCCGCCTCCTCCCGGGCATAACCGGGGTCGATTCGCGGTATCTTGCCTGTTAGAAAACAAGATTTGACAGGAATCTGCTCTCGGGTTTGTCTGGAATTCTCTGGAACGCTTGTGGTGGGAACATGTTTTTTTACTCCGCGGCATGTTTACACGAAACAAGTGGGAAATAAAATAAAGCATGGACCTGTGACCGGATTGCCTCGCAGGTTATGCTTACGAAAAAGTCAGATATGTCTTCACTGAGTAAACATTTGCCGCCACTGGTTTGTCTTTGCGGTCACTGGATGTTAACATGAGGAGACGCAAGCCAGAGCATGAAGGTAAACGTCCAGAGGGAGGCTGATAGAACAACGCAGGCGGCGTTAAGTTACGTTCTTAGTGTGGCTACGCCTCCTGATGTGCGCTCATCATATTTCATGTTGGCAAAAGTCTACCCAGGATCTTTTCTTCTCAGAGTTACTCCTGCTGTGAGTCGCACTGTGTTGGGTAACCAGTCTGGAGCGAGCTGCGTCTCTCTGACAGACAGCTGAGGTTAATCATTGCCCTCCTCACAGCGCTGGCACCAGTGTAAGAAAATCAGATGTAAAAATGTGCTGTCTCCTCTTTCAACTGTAGTGATTTTGTTTTGCTGGTGTTAGATTAACATTTGTGTTTCCTTGACCTGAAATCACGGATTTTGTATTATCAGCTCATCTCACAATCAAAATAAAAGTCTATTTTACCTGTTTACAACCATTATTGATGTTAACAGTCCTTTAACAGAATCATAAAACTGTGATGAATCCAAACGTGCATCGTCAAGTGTAATCATTTCGGCCTCCTTTTGATCTGATTACTGTAATTAAATCGCAGCAGAGTGTGTTTACTTTGGGATTATACAGCTGTAGTCGGCAAGAATAATTCAGCTGACTCGTGACTTACTAGATACAGTGAATGTTTATTGGTCTTGGCACACCAATTATCAAACTGTCACTCACATTAACAGGTTGTGTTTAAACACAAATGAACCTGCAGTCAAACTTGTGTGAGCAATACACACCATTAGTTGTTGTTGAGTTGTGTGTTTTTTTTCAGCACACACACAGAACTGACAGCCGTATGGAGATAATGGCTGAATTTGTGATGTTGTTAGAATTACATTTGAACAAGATCTTTTTCTCAATTTTTGAAGGATAGCAAATCCCAAACTTTGAACTTTTTTCTTTTGCCTCTCAAAGTCTTTAATTGCTATCAAATATAGATTGCACATTGTTTTTATGATATCAAAGAGATATGTAAGATTTATTATTACAAAACTGTAGAATGCATTTTACTTGAATTCTGAAGATGCCAGATATGGTGGGTCGAAAGCGAGGAGTTCATAAAATCATCATAACCAACAAAAAGCACAGTTTAATGAAGTCTTTACAGCCTTGGTAAGGAGAGCAGGACACAGCCAAACGTGAGCGTGTCAAACAACCGAGTGTGACAGCTGATTTCAGAGGTGATCTGTGGACTGATAAACCACAATCAGCTCATGTGGGAGCCTCTCATTTAAATAGAGGCCAGGATGACGGCATCTCACTGGGACTGATGGGATTTTATTGTTAGGGTAAACATTTATCAGAATCATAGATTGAAATGTTTTACTTAATCCCATTTATCTATTCAAGTTATTTTTCAGTAGTTTACATTTGGAAGATGAGGGTAGGCCGTGCACTGTTGCAGGGTTGAAAAGCTAATTGATATATTTAATGGCATATTTGCAATTTATCTCCTTTTGTGATGCCATACAAGATTAAACTTTTACATTTTGAGTTGGGATAATTTCATTTCTCATATCTGTAAAATATGCTTTACAGACACTTGAACAAAATAATGTTGAACAAATAATAATCAAATTGTTAACCTCTAAACAGTTAAATTTTTTAATTTCCTCTCACTTTAAACCTGTACTGTACCCACGCAAGTTTAAAATCCCTTTCAGTCGTAAACTATTTAAAATGCCGTGTTTGTGTCACGTGTGAGCCGGCCTGTTGGTGAGGGGTTAAACTGGAGGAGCGCTGTCCCCGACGTGCCTATCAGGTAACGGTTACTGCGGGCAGCGACTTGCGAGCATGTTGTGGGAGGAGGATCTTCGCTCCGGCTCCTCCCCCGGGGGTATCATGTCCTATAGAAAAGACAGCTGTGAGCTACAACTCTGAGGTTCCCTCCCCAAATCTAAGTGAAACCACATTGGAGGAATGCACTCTCACACACAGACACACACACACACACACACACTCAGTCACTTCCCTGCACTCAGTCTCAGTCATATAAGTCAGTCAAGTCAGTTCTACTTCCTGTTTTTCACTAGTTCCGTCTTCTCTCGTGCCGTGTTTGCATAGACCGGGCTGAGGAGGAAATCCAGAAAAAAAAAGGTTTGCCCAGGAAGACTCTTAAAGAGGAAGAGAGGACCCACGAGGAGATCTTACAAGGACTTTCAAAGGGGGGAGGTTTTTGTTGCTGGTGTGACGTTTGACCCCCCTGGGGGTGTCTGCCAAACGCCATGGAGGCTGCGAGAGGTTTGGGAGTAGAAAAGTGCTTTTGAAAGGAGAGGACTGACCCACTCCTTGAAAGTCAGCTCGGTGTTTGAGCGGAAGAGCCGCAACCAGATGAACCAGATTCCTCCTGATGGATTTTCAAGGGAAACCCTACCCTGAAGCCGACAAGAAGAAGTCACACACACACACAAACACTCTCTTGCGCACATGAGTGGGAGAGGAGAGGAGGCAGAGGAAACATGGAAGCACTGAGAGAGTCTTTTCTGCATTTGACTTTTCAGATGTCAACATACAAGAGAGCAACACTGGATGAGGAGGACCTGGTGGACTCCTCCAATGACGACATCTACCCGTCATCGCCCATGCAGGTAAACACCCCAAGCCAGAAATAAATTTTAAAAAGTCTTTAATGTCAGTACGCTGCTGCTGTACAGTGTGTAGGAAAAAGAAAAATAACAGTGCTGTCATTTAAACGTCTCACCTTGAAATGGCAGGTGATCACAGAGGATTTCATGTTATTATGGGTGCGGTTTTGAAAAGTCTTAACTGGGGCACGGGGTCATGAATCCAGCTAGGCTCATGTGTGTTAGTTCAGCATGCTCCATGTTTAATTTGATCGTGGTGTTTGCTGAAACACTGTATATCAGGTTTTAGTGGGTTTAATGTGGGATGCGCTCAGATGACTGAGGCTTGCGATATAATATCAAGTCTGTCCTTTCTTGTTGAAACACTCTGTAGTATGTTACAGAAGCCAACCTGCTAAACAGATGCTTCATCTTACACTGTGAGGCTGCAGTGTATTTTGTTTTACTGCAAATACTTAAGCTAGCTGAGGTAACAGATGGTTAAAAAAAAAAGAAAATGTAGGATGATGAGTGTTCTCCAGACTTTCATACCGAGTAAAACCACATTTTTATGTTCAATTTGAACCATTTATGTTGCTGTTACTGAGCAATCTTACTTATACTTTTATTTGCCTAATTTAAATAGATGGTTCTTGTCCAGTTTATGGACCCTAAAATTCACCCCATGCTGCGATCTGTCTGCAGAATCAAAGAAACGACAAGTAAATCTGCAGCAGATCTGCGTGTCATTTTGTCCACGGTGGCACACAAATAAAAAAACTTGGATGTTTCTTTTAACAGAACAACTACTGAGGCCCAACCCATGTAAATGTCAGGAGTCGTCTCACTGAGATAATCTTAGTTAGTTAGGCTTTATTTATTCAGAAGTCCCCCACTGACATCAAGCTGATGACAAATTACACGTACACAGCATAATTAGACACAATGAATCACACAGAGCTGTCATCCCACATCAATTATATCCTCTGAATATTTAATCCTTAGTACAAAAGCTGTTTCTGAGGGTCCCATCTGAAATGCTAGCTGGAAAATTTTCCATTTTTTTCAAAATGAATAAGGAGCACTTTGGCCTTGATTTATGTTAAACAGTATACTGTATACATCTGCACACACAGACTGCTTTAGACTGTCTTGCTGTTGTGTAGTTCGTCCAAGAGGAGGTATTTTTCACATTTTCTTTGGCATATGTAAGACTGACTAAGACTGAATTCTTCTTCCACAGTGTTTTCTATTAAAATACCTGTTACTAAAGGTTTTAAAGCAAAAGGTTTCTCTCTGGGCACTTTTTAAAACTCTATTTGTGATTTATAGATTTATCATCATTTTATAGACGGACTGAACCTCTGAACGAATTATTCCTCAGATATTTTATTTGACCAAAAGAATACCTGGAGAGCCTGAACAGATTGTTTGAATTTGAGACTTTGACATAATTTTGCCATCATCATTTTTCTGTGGCCTCCAGGGTAATAAAGTGTGGTTTTGAGAGAGTGTAATAAAAGTGCACAAGCTTGGCAGTGGGACTTGCTCAATTACTCTCACAAACCCAATTCAGGTCCAAACCAACCCAACGAGCTGAGCTCCGGGGATTAAGAAGCCACTGTGGCTTTGGCATTTGAGCTGGTGACATTAAGTTTCCCCGTTGAACTCTCATTTAAGCTAATAGCAGTAAATCGGATCTCATATATACAATTGAGGGGTAATTGACTTCCACAGGATGTATGTGAGGTCCAAGATTTATTTACAGCGGGGATACTCAAAGGCTGGTCAGAGTGCTAAATGTGCCCTGGGAAAGATTTGCGAGTGGCCCTTGGACTCTTTCCTGTTGGAAATAAATCCCTTGGCAGCCTCAGTGAAAGCAACATTCAGAAAGAGTCCCAGAGCAGGGTTGTGCTGGGTTTAAATCCACTGCATCAATCATTGATTTTGAGAAAAGGTGTAATCACTGACCGTAACGTATTTCCTCTAACCTGTAAATTCTTTTGCGTTGATTTTTCTGAGAAACTTTTAGACTGGTTAAACTGGTCACTTTTCTGCCTGTCATCCTCGCTCGAGTCTTTTGGTTCCCCGTCAGTTTAACCGCAAAAGCACCAGATATGTTTCAACACGATTATTGTGCTTTTTTTTTTCTTTTCCTCTCCCAGTCTGGAGCAAAAGGAAAATACCCCTTATGAGGGCATGTTTAACCAAGAAGTGCGGGAACAAAAGAAGAATGCTTAACCTTTTCTGTGTAGGAGGGTTGAAAAGTGCCCTGATAGAGATGCCATTGTGCTTTGAAACCAAAGCTGTCATCAAATCCCTGTTTGACCCTGTTGAATAGGAGTGTGTGCTGACGTGTTTGAAGACATGTTATTTTCAAATTGGTGGATTAAATGAGATGCTTAAAGGGTTTGTTGTGTTTTGTGTGTGTGTGTGTGTGTACGCAGGTGACTCTTCTGCACGGCCGTGGTGCTACATGTTGGCCACAGGGGACCCACAGAGAGAGGAGGCTGATGTTTTTACTCTGTGTCGTGTCCGTGGGCCTGTTTATATCTCTCATCGCGACCGGGACCTTATACAAACAGAGTGAGTTCGAAGTTCTTTTTAAAATCTGACAAGAAACACCTGCCGTCTCTGTGTGGCTGTTTGCTTTACCCTTTTTATTCTGAATATATTGTTGAATCAAAAAGGAGACAGGATGCTTGGTTTGACATTTGGGGAAATACTCCTGTTTGCTTTTCTGCTAAGAGCGAGATGAGAGGATTGATAACACTCTCATCTCTGTCAAATCAGCTTTAATGTGTTTACCCGCACAAAATAACAAAGTTTAAAAAAAATTAGCTGCTTCTTCCTGTCTTTATGTGACACTAAACGAACCACCTCAAACGCCCAAAAAATAAAAAAGCGTTTGCAAATGTATGTTAGAAATCGCTTCCTGTGTTTTGACAGAGGAAGGTGTAAATGCCAGTTTTTGAGAAGCTTTTTTTTGGCTGGTATTGATCCATCATCAAAAATAATTGTGTATTATTTTATATATATTGTGTATAGGAGGGAAATAAAAGTGGCTTTAAACCCCCAAAGACTGTTAAGTACAGCCTTTTCACACCAAATTTGCCCGAGTGTCTTTATCTGTCTATCCAACTTAAAAACTCCAGGCCTGCGCTGTTTAATACCGTAAATGTGGTTTAATGTTTTTAAAGCAAAGCCATGCCTTCACCTAAGCTGCCTAAAAACAACTCTCAATCTCTCCCTTGAGGTTGTTCATTATGGAAAAAGGGCTTGTGGATTTGCCATCACATCCAGGCGGCGTCTCATCTCTACTGGTTTCCTCAAATTTACCATGGGAAACTTAATGCCACTTCCTCCCATTCACAACTACATGTCAAATCACACTTTGAAATAATAAAAGGAACAAGGATGAATTCTCCTCGGAGCACTAACCTCGTCCCTGCTCATAACTTTGTCTCTGTCTCTGGTTCACACCTTATATGGACAGATGGTGAAAGTCTTAACTGTAAGTCGCGTATTAGAAGTGAGTCGTCCCCCGGACCGATACCCAACAATGAACACTTCTCTAAATGCTTTCTTTAGTTCTCTAAAACTCTTTCTGTGAAACAGCGTCTGCGAGTAGACTCTAAAACACAACACAGAGCTGCCAGCAGCCCTCGAACCACTTCACTAGAAGAAGCAAAAACACTCGTTCTCATAGAGGTTGTAGCACCAACGAAGGAGCAGACTTTTTTTACTTACCAGTGAAATACTCTTTAAGGGAAAGCGGCTTTAGTTATAAAGGGTCTGTATGTAACTTTTAGACCGTTGGACTACCCTGCACATTGGAAAAAAACGACACTGTGACTAGTGCGTTTAGGAAAGGACACCAAAGGGTCCTGACCGAGTGTCCATATGTGACGCTTTGGTCTCAGCTTTTAAGTTGTGGTACAATTTTTTCATACATTTGCAACAGTGGTTGCAAACAGTGGCAAGAGTGGTTAAAAAATAACTAAAGATGATCCAAAAATGCCATATACATGTACATTGTTACATACATTTTGAAGTCATCTGAGATCCTGAACTTTCCACTGGTCTAATTATTAATCAGGGGATTACATAATCAGTTGGCCTCCTACAAAGACAAGATCACCAACCATCATGTTTCAGCTAATTATTTATAAAGCTTTTTTATGAGGAGAAATATTCCCTCCAAGCTTTGTATCTTTGCTGTGACCTCCTTATGAAATAATGTTTTCCAGATGGTCTGAAAACCCACATGCATATTTGGATGACTTCCCATGAAATATTTTCAGATTTTTTCAGATAAAGCAGAAAGTTTAGAAGTGAATGATCTAATAATTAAACATCTTCTTAAATATCTAATAATCTTTTCTCCTGCAGGTCAGACACACCTGTGCCTAACGGAGCCGTGCATTACTGTGGCCAGTACGATCATGGGAGCCCTCGACCGGTCCGTGGACCCCTGCCAGGACTTCTACAACTTTGCGTGTGGGGGCTGGGTAAAGAACAACCCCCTCCCTGAGGGCAAGTCCCGCTGGGGACCTTTCAGCAACCTCTGGGAGCACAACATGCTTGTAATGAAGCATTTACTAGGTAACTATCCCTGTCTGAGTGCAGATCAGTGTCCCCAGCTGCCTTTACCCCAGGCAAAGGCGTCATGTGTCTTTTTCCGGCTTGTTTTTCATTCATATCTTTACTGGGCAGAGAACACAACGATGAAAGGCCTGAGTAACGCTGAGGAAAAGGCCCAGCGATATTATCATGCCTGCATGAACGAGGCCAAGATTGAGGAATTAGGAGCTAAGCCACTTCAGGAGCTAATCAACCAGGTATGCTTGTTTCCTGAAGCGTTGAAACATCAAGCACATTCATCATTTCCCTGTCTATTTTATTCAGTTTCATTGCGTCCGTCAGTCTCTGCCTGAACTCTGCCTGTTTCAGATTGGGGGTTGGGCCCTGACCGGCGACTGGGACAAGGACAACTTTCAGGAGGTTCTGCGCATGGTGTCGGCCAACTACCGCACCTCGCCTTTCTTCACCGTGTTTGTGAGCGCTGACTCCAAAAACTCCAACAGTAACATCATCCAGGTAAGGAATAAGGCCAGAGGGGTTTGTAGCCAGGCCACTTTATAATATTCATGTCACTGGCTTGAGCATTTATATGTATTTATCTAAAATCGTATTTACATTCCAGAAAGTGCCTCTTCACTGAAACCTTTGATCACATCCCGATAATCGAACATTACTTACACAACTTTTTTAACTTACTTACAAATTTTTACAACACAACACAAGCAGCTTCAAGAGGTTTCCCCCGAGGGGTCAGATGTCTCCACTGATATTCTGGGGAAGAATTGTATTGTGTCATGAGGCTATGAACTAATGGAGCGAGATAGGATCTTCTGCAAGCCCCCGCTTTTAGCCTGCATTCTGGCAACACAGGAATGAAAACAAAAAGGTTGTTTGTGAGTGTTGAGATGGAGGGTGAGCTGGAAGTCATAGGATGTTTCTCTTGTCTCCAGGTGGATCAATCCAGCCTGGGGCTACCTTCAAGGGCTTACTACCTCAATAAAACAGCAAATGAAAAGGTATAGTGGGCAACTTGTTTGCAGTATTATATTGGTTTCACAGTGGTTGAGCACATGTGGAGTTGGACAGTAAAAGATATTAAAGCTGAATTCAGATAATCAAATACAGATCTGGAATTATCTGTAATGAGCCCAAAGGCTCATGTAGATGTTTGCCAAAGGAGTCAAGAAACACTTAAAGAGAAATATTTCAGCTTCAGGGGAAAAAAACAACTTCTGCATAGTAGCCTGTATTTTCATAGTTTATGATTACTTTCCTAATGAAATGTTATCACACACGCCCCTTGGCACTCCAACCCATCCTCGGACTTGGACAGTATCTGACAGCATACCTCAACTTCCTGACGGAGTTGGGGGTTCTCCTGGGTGGCTCTGAGAAGACTTCCCGGGCGCTGATGGAGGAAATCGTGGACTTTGAAACCACCCTGGCCAACATCACTGTCCCCCAGGAGGAGAGGAGAGATGAGGAGCTCATCTACCATAAGATGGAGGCCAAGGATCTGGCAGTAAGTGTCTCCTGGTTTGGCTTACAACAGTTAATCGCTTACTGCACATCATGACCGCTGTTCCTACAAATCCTCAAGATGTGGGACTCCGCAGAAAATTTGTTTATGTTCCTCAACAACATGCCTCAGTGATTGTTCGTGTGTTTTTTTTTCCCTGTGTCGATCTGTGCAGACTCTGGTTCCTGCAGTGGACTGGATGAAATACCTCAAAGAAGTGTTTGCCCCTGTGCCGATCACCGAGTCCGAGCCGGTGGTTGTTTATGCCAAAGAATACCTCCAGCAAGTTTCTGACCTCATTCTCAAAACAAATAAAAGGTCAGTAACTTCATAGTTTTTACCATGTTATGTTTGTTCACTCTGCTTTATAATAATGAAGTAAAAAAAAAAATAAAAGGATGAGGTTAATCTTATACATAATATCTATATCTATCTATATATATGTGTGTGTGTGTGTGTATAACAAAGAAATGAATTTGATGTTTCCTTTCAGTCTTCTCAACAACTACATGATCATGAAGGTTGTGAGGAAAATGGTGTCCATTTTGGACCAAAGGTTCCAGGATGCCGAGCAGCGCTTCCTGGAGGTCATGTACGGCACCAAGAAGGTGAGGGATAAAATCTGGGCCTTTTGCTGTTGCTGTAATCCGGCATGACACAGATTCGTATAAACACGGTGGTGGGATTAAGCAGATTAAAGGAGAAAACAGTGCTCTGCATGTTTTACCTGCTGGCAGATCTCATCCAGATGTGAGCAGAATCTAAGTATTTAAGTTGCTGGTTTGTGTCTGTTTTGCTGCTTTTTGACTCAAATGTTAATTAACTCAAATGTAGAGAAAGTCGTTTTTGAAAGTCCCGTTGGCCCAAGTGTACACAGGCTTTTTTTTAGGAGTTTAGTATATACTGGCAGGGGAAATGGCCCAAAGCCACACAGCTGGGTTTTAGAGAGATTTTCACTTGACCTCTTGTTCTTGTGTCCGACACTTTGCAGAGAAATCATTTTACTGAATGCAGCTAAATGGAAACTGGCACCAGCAGACAGGCAGCCCTTTCCCTTCGCTATGACAAGAACTGATTTCTTAAGCTTTATGTAAACGAGAAACTTTTTTTTTATTAGCGTAAGAGGTTTAAAAAGAGAAATCTGCTTAACAGTGCTACATTTCTGCTGGAGAAGCTGTATTTCTTACTACATTTGTAACTGGATTTCCAACATGGTTTATATGTTTTCACGTGTGCATGACAAAGAGAGCACAAGTGACGGCATCGCTGAGGCAGCGATTTGGTACAGACCTGTGAAAACCTTGTGATTTTACAGATCCTGCCCTGGGTTTGTGTGTAGAAGTGCTCAAACTAAAACATGAAAATAAGAAAACATTACATGTATCACAGTTTTGGTTTGGTCGAGGAAAAATCAAATTACTTAAGACATAGATATAATTGTGAATTCAAGCCAAACCAGGTTAGTGAACTGCACATTAAGTATTTCTTCATATTTCCTACCTTAACAGGATTTGTGTTTCATGTACATATAAGCATAGTCAGTTTATTAATGGTGAGGCTAAAAGGTCAGTTCACCCAAATTACATAAAGACTTATTTGGCCTTTTATGAAATATAAAGATAGATTTGGCCTTTTATGCCAAGGTTTTGGGACTGACCTGTGAGAATCTGATCGACCCTCATAACAATGAAGGGGAATTTACATTTGTGGCATCAAAGACATTAAAAATGTACATTTAAATGATTCAACACTGGCCTGTCTTTCTAGGAACAATAACCTAATTTCTCTTGATAATTAAAGTTTCATTGTGAGCAGTTTTCATTGAATCTACTTTCTACCAATGAAATAGTTCATATTTGTGCAATGGCTGGGATGTAGATGCCACAACACTACAGATAAATAAGAAAAAAAAAAATTTTTTTTAATTGTCATGAGCCTTTAGTTAGACATGTAGTTTAAGACTTCAGACATCAGTGCGTATCCTCCCTGGGCGTACATTAAGTTGACTTCCTTCTCAGTGACTAACAGTTTGACTGCGAAGGCTCCAGTGACCAGAGCCCTTATCTGAGCGAGATCCTGTTCCCTCAGCCTTGTTTTCAACTGGAGTCAGCCTGTAATAACAAACTCAAAACTTTCTGTGCTTGTCTGTTTTATGTGAGAGTGCACATGTGTCTCTTTTTCCTTCTGTGCCTACGTGCACGAGTTTGCAACTTGCTCAGAGCGCTCCTCATTTCCTCAGTGCAACCTTGTTTCCTCTTTATCTTGGTATACATGCAGCTCTGTTTGTCCTTGTCCTTCCATTCACCTGATAATAACTTTGTCATATAGGGACTGTTTTTTTTTTTTTGTTATCTTACCTGCAGGCAATGAATTAGCAGGATGAGTGTGACATTCTGATTTTAAAGTAAGGATGTTAAATCATTGTTTCAAGGTAGATTGAGACCAAGTTGTTGAAAAAAAAAAGTATCGTGGCCATTTTTTGTTTATAGGTGGTGATATTTTGAAACTATAAGTAAAAATGGTGATCAACAAAATACAAAACTTCCAGCATAATTCTCAAAATCGTGGCCACAAAATCCTACAAACTGCAAACAAATGAGCTAATTTGCAGCCATTGCAGGAAACTTTTTTTCTTGCAAGCTTGCAAGCTTCATTTTTGTAGGTTTAAAACAAATTCTAAAAAATCAAAGGCTAGTCTTGTCTTACTGGGTAAATGACACTTGGAGCAGTAACAGAGAACAATTCAAGTGAAACTGCCCTTTATAAATTAGGATGTGACTCTTTTCCCCACTGAACTCCCTCTCCTCCGTTATTGATTTCCATTTTGTTGGTGTTCTGCTTGCTCGCATTGCTTCAGTTTTTCAGTGTTGAAAGGCGGAGAATCTGCATGTGTGGTATCCTGTTGTTGCCGTCTTGTCTAAAAAAAAACACACCACTCAGTTCTTTTTTAAAGGGTATGCTGTGTCTCTGAGCCCTCAGACAGATAACAGAGCAGCTTCGCCTCAAAAACACTGAGCTCAGGGGTCACAAGACAGTAAGAACCTTTTTCTCTCACATTTTCCATTTGATTTTCTTTGTTACACAATTCCTCAGTGTAGGATTTATATTAAAAAGCTCTTTATAAAACAAAAGTGGCAATTATAGTTCATGACGTGTTATTTTGTATGTACATCTCAAGTCTGTTGCTTTGTATTGATGTAGTGAAAGATTAATTTCTTAAATTTCTTAAAAATTATCCATCCATCAATTTCAGGAGGGAGTTGGCACCTTTCCCAGCATGCACTGGGTGAGAAGCAGAACAGATTGGCCGGGTCGCCAAACAGGGCTTTGCAGGAGAAATAGCGGTCTATTAGTAGAAACACTCTCGCTATCTTTTCACTTTGTTTCTGTTGCACTATCACAACACTCCTCTCTCCACCCACACATCGCCCACGGCTGAATAGTACAAGTCCACCCACGTTCTGCAGGGTTGATCCTGTCGATTCTGGGAAATAGTGGCTAATTGTAGCAGACTAAATGGGTTAAGCGAAATGTGACGCACCAAAAAAACAAGCAGTCACCCTCCGAATCGATTGATGGTATCTAACGTGTCTTGATGTGTCCGATTGATGTTGCAGAGCTGCACTCCACGCTGGAAGCTGTGTGTCAGTGACACAGACAGCGCCCTGGGCTTCGCCCTTGGAGCCATGTTTGTCAAAGCCACCTTCGCCGAGGACAGCAAGGCCATCGTAAGTGCTTCAAAGTCCTCCCCTCACAAGAGCTGCTCCTACTGTGTGATGTGCCTCTGACTTTCCTCTGTCTCTCCAGGCTGAAGGTATGGTTTCAGAAATCAAATGGGCGTTTGAGGATGGCCTGAAGTACGTGAGCTGGATGGACTCAGAGACCAAAAAGGCAGCAAAAGAAAAGGTGGGAGAGAGACGCTGTGATGCTTCTCTGCTGCTGCTTTAGGGAGACATTAACATATGAAATGAGATCTGTTGAGTTGTGGCTTTTGTTCTGAGGTTGGCAGAGAAACCCAGCAGTGCCACCTGGTGTGAAAATGTGTCTTTTACAGTTTTTTTTTCTTATTTGACACAGGCAGATGCAATATACGACATGGTCGGATATCCAGAGTTCATCATGAACGCCACAAAGCTAGATAAAGTGTTCAATGATGTAGGTAAATGTGGAACTGTACTGTATTGTAACCAGTCTGCCACTTTTATTTTTCACATAACACCTCATTTTGCCTCACTAAAAAACAATGAACTCCATTTTTTTTGTCACTTCTGATCCCTCTCTCTTTCAGTTCGAGGTGGTGTCAGAGCTTTACTTCCAAAATGTCATGCAGTACTACAACTTCTCGGCCAGAGTGACTGCGGACCAGCTGAGGAAAACTCCCAACAGAAACCAGTGAGTTGCTCCCTCATCCCTACCACACCACTTGCCAGAGGGGAGATTGCACGCTCCGATTCCCATTATACTAACTCAGCAGAATACTGCTGCCATCCACAAATGTTCCCAAGCAACCGACTTCTCTCCGCTGAACTGATCCTTGTCTCTAATTAGGCTTGGGGGCGTAAGTGGGGGGGGGGGGGTGCAGATCAGGGTTCCCATGCCCTCCAAACTGATCTGCAGTCAGTTTGGCACGTTACAGCGGGCAGAATCGATGTTCTGAATTTGTTGTGACCTCGATGTCGGCCTCACGTGGTGGCTCTGTGTTCCTTGTTGTTTCAGGTGGAGCATGACTCCTCCTACTGTGAATGCATATTACAACCCGACCAAGAATGAGATGGTCCTGCCGGCAGGAATTCTTCAGGCCCCGTTCTACAGCCGCTCGTGGCCCAAGTAGGTTTTCTGCATCGCAAGTTTATTGTCTAACAGAGTTAAATGTTGTCTTTAGTTCACAAAACCATAGAAGCAGCATAGAATAAAGATCATGCCACTGAAGTATAAAACAGCACTGGCAGTGAACAACACAACTATCCAGCATTATCCTCAGAAAATGTCATTTTAACAGCTATTTTTAAACTACACATGATGTCCTGGTGGTGTTGTCAGATATTAAGATGGAACTGCTATTTAGTTTTACTTCATTGATTCATTTTATTTGAATAATCTGTGTGATTTGATTCAGTTTGAACTGCAGAAAAAAATCTGAGATGTCGGCAGCTTGCAACTCACCTTTGAGGAAAATGGCCAGGAAATAGTACCACAGATAACCTCCTGTAAAACCACAAATTGCCACACTTTTGGTTTTGGACAAAGCAAGCCTAATTGTTTCCCCCTGCTTCCAGTCTTTGCGCTAAGCTGACCAGCGTCTGGCTTGAGCTTCAACAGATACAGGAGTGAAATTGATCTGTGATTCTCATCAAAGGCTCGGCAAGAAGGCCTTTCCCAAAATGTCGACTATTGCTTTAACCAACTTGTGGGTCATACATACACAAATGTTGTTGGTTACATGTACATTTTCAAAGTGTGTGATTTCTTATGTTTTCAGAGCTCTTAACTTTGGTGGAATCGGAGTAGTCATGGGACACGAACTGACTCACGCTTTTGACGACCAAGGTTAGCTCCCATTTTAAACAACACACATATCAAAGGATAACAAAACATCATCCTTCTAATATTAAACGATTTTGTCCAAATGTCTCGAAGCACGACGTGTCACCACAACACAGTAACATTTCATGCTTTTGTTGCAAGGGCGGGAATATGACAAGGATGGAAACCTGCGTCGCTGGTGGAAGAACTCCTCTGTGGAGGCCTTCAAGCGGCAGACCCAGTGCATGGTGGAGCAGTACGGAAATTACAGCATCAACAAGGAGCCTCTGAATGGAAGACACACCCTGGGAGAGAACATCGCCGACAACGGTGGACTCAAGGCCGCCTACAAGGTCTGATATCAGATAGGAAGCATATTTTAAGTATTATCTGTATGTGGTTAAAACATGAGGGAGTATGGCTTCTGTTGCTGATGTCAACAGAGAATTAAATGCTGGTGCAAGGGAGCATTTAGATTATTATGGAAATTTCAGACCACTCTCCTCCAGCAGCGTTGTCCGATTGCATATTTACAAGGTCAACAAACTATCAGCACAGATCTGACATTAATCTCCTGCATTAGTTTATTTGTCGAGGCCGCCCTGGGTCACATCCATTAATCTGTATTGGAAAAAGCAGGTTGTCTGGTTTACAGCGAAGCCTGGAAATGCAACAGGTGCTTATGAGCGGCCTCGTCAGCCTCTGGTTACTTCTTTACATGCGCGCATTCTTTCCATGTAATGAAAGGTCATAAGCTACGAAGCAGATGAGCAAATCATATGGAGGTAAAAGCAGCGCTGCAGTACGTGTTAACCAGAGGGACCAGAAAAACACTACAGTGGACCTAAAGTTAATCTTCTGTGTCCTGTGGTCTATATCACTAAACATTTTACATCAGCAAAACACTAAATGCATGTGTGTAACATGATCATTTGTCACTTCAAAGGCTTATGTGAACTGGATCAATAACAATGGCGAGGAGCCCACGTTGCCTGCCCTGGGAATGACGAACCATCAGCTGTTCTTTGTAGGATTTGCCCAGGTTTGTATCACTCATAATACTCATGTTCTTTCTTCCAGCTTGGTTTTCTGACTACATACTAATGTACACTGTCCTTAAAGCTCCCCTCCAGACATGTTTTAAGACATAAGATAGAGTCTGATAGTAATCTGATATGTTCAAATATCTTGTTAAATAATATTTTAAACATCTACACCTTCTCCCTCATTAAAAAAATCCATAATATATGAAAATGAAAATATTGTTCACTTCCAAACAAGCCCAAACAATTGCTTTATAATTCTCCACTGAAATAACCCAATCACTGTGAAGGACCACATGTAAGAATGAATCCCTCATTTTGCGTCTCTTTATCCTTTATTATTCCTGCAGGTGTGGTGCTCTGTCCGGACACCCGAAAGCTCGCACGAGGGCGTCATCACAGATCCCCACAGCCCGTCAAGATTCAGAGTCATCGGCACCATCTCCAACTCACGCGAATTCTCAGAGCACTTTGGCTGTAAGGCAGACGCCCCCATGAACCCCAAACATAAGTGCGAGCTTTGGTGAGGGCTCGGTGCTCTGTGCTGTTTATCAGCGAGGAGTGAAATGGACTTTGGGGAACAGGAATAGCTGGAGATGCTGACAGAGTCTCTCAGGACGGTCGAACGCAAGAACCACTGAAACTGCTACTGCCTTGCAACATAATGCTTATCGGGCTCCTTATCAGGACAAAATGTGCCTGTTCCATATGGGGGATTTTAATCTTCAGTGCTTCTCCACAAGGACGGCTGGTTTAGTGAACAGCTTTCCACAACTTTTGAAGTTAAATGTAGCTCTAAATGTGCTTTTCGAACACTGGAAACCAAACAGATGGTTGCAAAAAATGGGGGAACCACTCTCAAATTTTGTAAACTGCTTGTTTGTCGCATAGAGTGACAAATGAGCTAAGTGACGTTTCTTTTTCTTGTAACTCTTCACTGTGCTTGAATCTGCTCCAGTTTAATTTTAATGTCTTTAATTTATGGTCACAAATTTTTATATGACAGTGAACCAGGGACCTGAAAGATTTTTAACCTGATGGCAGATATTTGGGTCACATGGATACTTTTAAAGCCGTTAATTAAGAATATATATAAATATATTTTAATACAACAGCAACAGTTTGTCTTTAAACCAATATTTCAGAAATATTTTGTGTACAATCTGGTCAAACTTATTTTTTATAGAGATATTGATGGGACATTTGTGGTGAAAAACACAACCTGGTGTTTTGGACCTGGTGTCATAGCGATGTCCCACCGCTGGACGACCAACATAAATCAGAAACCAAATGAAGGAATTAAAAAATTCACAGCAATAAACTAAAGCATCGACTGTTTTTTTTTTTTTTTTTTTTTGCATTCACAACTTGGTCATGTAGGCTAAGCTATGATGTGCCATACCTCTTTTTATGAATATGAGTTTGTTACAAATTATTTTGTATAGTAAAACCAATCTTAAAACACATTTTGTCTCGTGTAGAGTTTGTTCACACCTCAATTTTGCACACACGCATGTGGTGCAGAGATATGTGACTAGATTCATATAGCACACTATGTCTCAGATTACATTACTTAACCAGCTACAGTAACATTAATTGTCTTGCTCGCTTGCAGATGCGAAGCAGCTGGAAAAACAGTAGATGGCGCTAATAACATACAAGTCAGTGTTAAAGTGCTGCTGCAGACTACACACCATGAATATATATACACTATATATACTGTTTAGATAGCTGAAAAAAGCTTTTTGGCCAGGCATACATGCAAATTACTAGAAATATTTGTGAACTTGATAAAATAAAACATTTTAATTATTTTGCTTCTTGTTTCAGACATTGTCAGTAACATGTTTTTATATTTAGGATTTATCTAATGTTGTTAATTAAGTTGAGGATTGTAAATTATTGGAAAAAAAACATTTGAAAAATCAAATAAAAACCAGTGTTTCATCCTCATTATGGAGGTGTTGTATCTGTATTGTAGGTAAGTTGATTTAGCTGAACGATCCTGTAATATGTTACATACAAATACCAGGTCTGTGTTCTCTGTAGTGTATATTAGTTGATTTAGCCAAGTGATTCCATAAGCATTTATACAACTTTATAGAATAAAACATATCTTCATTATTTTGATTCTTGTGTTAGGCCTCAGTAACACGTTCTTGTTATTGTGCATCTATCTAAACATATCAATTTGGTTGAGGACTGTAAATTACTGCAAAAATGTTTAAAAAATGAACAAAAATAAGTATTTGAGCCACAATATGGAGGCCTTGTATCATCTGTTTTATTAGTTGAGTTTGCAGAGTGATTCTGTAAGCATTTGTGCAAATTGATATAATATATAGTGTCATCATTTTGCTTCTTGTGTCAGACATTGACAGTGACAGTGACAACTTAGTTAACAAAATGAAATAAGAATGAAGGAATCATTCTTATTTAATTTTGTTAACTAAGTTGAGGACTGTAAATGACTGCAAAAATGAAACATAAAGAATAACAAAAAAAAAACAGTTTATCAGCCAGACTTAAATAATCTTATTTACTGCAGAAAAATCTTTAAAACAGGTGTTTCAGTGGCTCGACATTTCAAGTATATCACATTATTTTGGGTCTTGTGTCAGACACTGACTATATTCTTATTTTATTTTGTTAACTAAGTTGAGGACTGTGAATGATTGTAAAAAAAAAAACATTATTTCAGTCATTCTTATCTGATTTAGATAAATAAGTTAAGGACTGTAAATAATTGCAAAAGAACATTTGAGCCACATTATGAGGCCTTAGCTGTGCAATTTGTGCAACTTGATAATATATATATTTTCATCATTTTGCTTCTTGTGTCAGAAATTAAAAGCGACATGTACTATATTCTTATTGAAATGAGTTAACTTAATTGAGGACTGTATTACAAGCAAAGTATTTCAGCCATACTTGTATAATTTTGTTAAATAAGTTGTGGGTTAAAGAGTGTTAAAAAATCAGTATCTGCGCCTCTTTGTGGAGGCCTTGTGTCTATATTGTGGGTTAGTTGGTTCAGCCGAGTGGTTCCGTAAGTGGCCGAGATTTGCCGAAGCGTCTGTCCTGCCCGGACTGCTGGAAGCGGCCGCACACGCCATGTTGGCGAAGTCTCTCATCTCTGTGAGGAGAAAAAAATGACAGAAAACACGCCTGTCGAGAGGGAAAGGTAGACACGCCGAGCGAAAGGAAGTCGGCAAAGGGACCCGATCATTTACTCCGAGAGGAGCGAACCCGGGCCGGCCATCCGCGGAGGCTCCGGACGGGGAACGAGGGGAGGCTGAACCCTCCCACCGTCCCCATGAAAAGCGCCGCAGATCCGAACAGCGACTCTCCATGAACCGCGCTGCTGTTGGTTTTCCCACTTCGTTCATTTGGGGCCTGCTTCAAGAATCCTCCCCTATCTATGCATGCGAGCTAGCAGGCGTCGTTTGCGTCAGTATTTATTAAGATATTGTTTTTATTAGTTTTTTTTTTGTTTTTCCTTTTTTTTTGCGATGAGTTTGCCACCGAAAGTGGTTTCCAAACCCGCCGCTGTCGCCGTCAGCGGACCTGGAAGTGGCCCGTCTCCGTCGAGCCAGCTGCGGGCAACCCTGACATCCGTGTCGCTGCCGCCCGGAGCCCCGACTGCTCCCCAGCCCGGCGCCGTGCCGCCACCTCCGTATCCTTTCACATGGGTAACCTGGAAATATCTCGTCGTTTTTACACATTTCCCCATCTCCCCCTTAATTATTGTGCCACATTGTTGTTTTGATAAATGGATAAATGCTGGGTGATGGTTTGGAGGGAGAGCTGTTAGCCTGTTAGCCTGTTAGCTCATGAAGCCGGTTGTCAAAGCTAACGGAAATGTCAGTTTGCCTTTTTTATTTTCGGGGTGGTGTTCACGCCTCGCTCCTTGTAATAAACACGCATTTTTTATTTAAATATCGCTGTCGTGTGAATGTAGAGGGGTTATATGTTCACAGCAGGTGAGTTGACGTTCATTTGGGGGCGTAAAGCTTCGTTACCGGCGAGCTGTGGGAGGCTTCGCTCGCCGGTTACCGGCTTTGTTCGGGCGCCGCTGCTTGTTAGCTCGCTGCGTTAGCCGCGGCTGCTGCACCGGGTTAGCCTGAGTGACTGAGGGTGTTAATGCAACGTCGCAGAGCCTCATCCTTGTCGAGGGCGATGACCTGTGGCTTAATAATGGGGGGTTGATGTTAGCCACCGCAAGGCCCGGTTCGTAAGGCAGCACCTCCTTTTTTCCACACAATCAGAGCCTGTGAGGAGATGCTGCCGTGCACCTTGACAGGCCTGCTGCTGCCTGGGCCGGTGAGCTCTCCGGATGACAGCCTGTAGAAATGATCAGTGCATAGCTATATTCATGACATTTAATTAGATATGGGTTGATATGAAAGGTTTTCTGAACCATGATCAGCCAGTAAACCCCACACACACACACACACACACACACACACATATATATATATATATATATATATATATATATATTTTTTTTTTTTTCCCAGTGCACTGCACATTATTGTCTTACTGTCAACATGTTACTGTCCTTTTTTCTATATGTGTGTATATATATATATATATATATATATATATATATATATATATATATATATATATATATATATTTACAGTATGTATGCTTTTATGTATATTTATATTTGCATACAGTGGTTTATTTTTACCCTGTCAATCTGCTGTCCTCATTTTAAACTGTATTTATATCTATTTCTCTGTACATGCGGTGACACCTTTGCAAAAACTGGGGTGAAATTTCTTGCATGTGAACACACATCTGGCCCACAAAGCCGATTCTGCTTCTGTGTTGTCCCAGAAATCTGTCCACAAATATATCGGGTGTGTGTTCACATATAAGGAGTTTGGGGTCATGTTTTTACAACGCTCTCACTCCACGTACACAGAAATATAGATGTATACCGTTTAAGATAGGGTAAACAGGTCTAGGGTAAAAATAAACATTAAACTACTATATACAAGTATATATGAGTATAAAAGTACATATGTAGACAGCAAGACAATGCAGTTTATAGTTTTTAATCAACCATTTATACTTGTGCACTGTCATTGTCCTAATATACCTTTTACCTTTTGAGTTGACACAGACCAGCATTACTCTACCCTACTTTTTGGTGGAGTGAAGTCAGCGTGGTTATGTCACCTCCTGTTTTATTTACAGCATGGTGGCAGTAGTATGTGTGTGTGTGTGTGCGCAAAGCGCGTGAGAGAGAGGATTAGGTTGACATCTCCTGCCTGCCAGTGGCACAGAGATGTGTCTTTTGTGATCTGACGGCTTGTGTTGTGACTTTGCTTTGGGGTGTTGATGTCTCAACCTGATTTCCTGCCACCCACAATCACAGCCTCCCCGTGTTTCTGACATCTGCGAGGGGCAATAAGTCGCTGGTTGTGGCAGGTGGCGGTACGAAACCCTTTTCTTTCTTACAGTGTGTTCTAATGGTTTAGAGCTGTCTGCGAGTTAGATGAGTAAATCAAACACAATGGCGAAGATAATGGGCTCTTTATTTGTTGTGCCATGTCCTCTTTTGACTCTTCAACCTTTTGCAATGACTATTAAATTTGCTTAACCTACTTTCAGCTGTGTGGTTGTAAGTGCCTACCAGTTGAGTACAGAACTGCACCCTCTCCATTTACTCAATGCATATCTTGTTCAACGGATAGGGATACATAATACTGACTAGAAAGGCGGTAAATATTTCTCTTTTTTAAAGCAGGAGATGTCACATTTCTTGGGTACAACAGTTTTTCGGTTTGTTGTAATAACTCTTGCTTAGCTTAGCTTTGACACTGACTAAAGCGATCTGTCTGATTTTGTTCAATAATGTGGAATTTCTGAGCCCTTTTGATGAAGTCGGAGCTATTGATCCACCAACATATGAGCAACTGTGTCTCTGTTAAATGTACAGGGATGAACCTGTGGCATGTGGCCATATTTTATACTTCAGACTACTACTTGTCGCTGTAGCTTTTTAAACATCTTTAAGAGATTAAAATGATCCCAGCTAGTTAATTACAGTTTGACGGGATGTATTCAGGGGTTGGAGATAATATTATGAGCACTTGTTCAGTTAAATTCAATCCAATCCTATACCTTTTAATGTGTATATGATATGATGTCTTCACCTGTATCCCTATGGGAGCAAATACACTTGACAATACACTGCCAGTTTATTAGTTTCACCTACTTAATTTAATTTTAACTCAATCTGATGCAACATCCCTGCAATAAATCCTACTTTTAATTAAGTTAATGATATTGGATTTGTAGGTAACATTTTGTCAAAGGGCTGTTGTTCCAACTATCTGGTTGAATTTAAGTGGATAATGCTGAATGTTCACGATAATAAAGTATGATTTTTATTCTCCTGCATTACATAACCATCTCTGTAGTAGGTGGGAGTTAACAGGAAAGATAACTTGTTCTTACATCAAGTGAGTGAATTTGCAGGAAAATCACAGTAGTCTACTTTGTCCTATGACCTCCGTGGGATTTCCCAGATCCCCCTGCTGGTCCCTTGTCCCCTCCCACCTCCTTTTTTTCGACAGTGCTGCACTAGACTGCACCGCATTTGATTTTCATGTCTCTCTAAAAAAAAAAAAAAAGGACTCTCGAGTGTCGCCACTTGTCTGACCTCTCACTCTCTCCAGACCTCTGAGGTCAGGAGTGTGGGAGCATGTTATGCTCCATCTGGCCCCAGTCTCCTGGCGTATGGGAATTCCCGCTTGGAGGATGTCGGCGTGTGTGTTTGTGGAGTCCTGAGATGCATAGAAGGAAAGGAGGGGGGGGTGAGGCATATATGTGTGCAGTGCCGGGGGGGTGGGGGCAGTTTGTTTCTGTTCCTGGTTGCCAGAGAAACACCCAGCGCATGCGTCTGCTGCTGCACTTGTCAGACAATGGCGGTGCTGCTTAGCATTCCGAGCGAGAGGCCAAGGTGGCGCTTCCCACCATCTGCCAACAAAGGCCCAGGTCACCCAGCCTGCCTCAGGCCCCCCCCTCTCATTTCCTTCCATCCCCCCACAGATCACCTCACCCCACTGCAGGCCCAGCTGAGAAAACTAAGGGCTTCTCGCCGTTTTTTTCCCCCCGGCTCGTCTCCCTGGACACCCCCTCCAGCCCCTCAGCCTTCATGGTACAGTACTTTCATCTCTCTTTGAACGGGCTCGCTCCCTTTTCTCTCTCTCTCTCTCTCTACTCTCACTCACAACTTTTTCACTTCTTTGTCCCCCACGGTTCCTTCTTTTATTTGGACAATATGATGATGGAAGGGCAGCGAGGTGTAATGTAACCTGCGAGCACAGCCAACATTGGTCTTGACATGCAGCTACGTCACGTATATGCCCAGCTGGCTGGTCACACAGCACAGTAGTCCTGTATTTCAGGACAGGTGTGTGTGCAGCCTGCATGAGAAGATATCCTCATGAGCATACTCACTGTGGGATGTTATAAATAAACTGCTGAGTTGTTATGAGCCAGCATGCAGGGCTGTTCTTTCCAGAGAGGGAGTGGCCTATTGAAGAAGACATTCTGCACACTATCGGTGCTCTACCACTGTTTTTTTTTTAATCTTGAAATGACATTAACACATAATTGTAGATGGGTTTTGTTTTATCCATCTTGAATAAACACCTGTATTTACTCTAGAAAAAGCTTGTCAAATACAAGCAGCAGTTGTTGAAAAAGTGCCATTTTCTGATTGTCGTCTCACTGCTCTCAGCTGTTCTCGCAGTACTCTGTATTTCCAGTGAACTCTGTGTTCGTGGATCCAGCCCACCCACACCGTGATGTTGGAAGGACCACGGTGGAGCTGCGAATGTTCACATCCACTTGTCAGCAAGTAGTGCTACAACTTTTGCCAATACTGTGTTAATGTTCATGTCGGTGAAAGAATTTATGGGTTTGCCTTAGAAATGTTCAAATGAGGTGTTGGACTGATGCTGCAGCCGAACAGTTGCTTCATTGTAAATAAGCAAAAGAGCGCTGTCAAGTTTAGAAGCCATTTCTGTCAGTTGTGCCTGTTCCCTGGTCTTGGTTGGTTATTTATTTCAGTTCTCTGTTGTCGCACATTTCAGAAGGCTTTTTATGCATGGCAGAATCAGGAGAAATAAACATTTCATGTTGAAACCTTTGGTTACGGTTTGTTAGCACCAGTAACCTGGTGATAAGATATCTTCCAACTACTGGCCTGTTGTTCTGATCACGCCACAGGCTCTGTATGTAAATTCGTCATTATTTGTTTGGTGTTATGTAGCTCTTATTATTTATCACCTGTGTCTGACTCACATGTCAGCAACATCCATCCATCACTCATTCCATCAAAGTAATTGTTGTTCTCGTAAGTGGCTGTGAAGTTTCAAAGAAGATAGCTGTAAGGACAAAGTTGCTGCATAAATAACAGGAAGTTATTTCACATTTTGTAACACCTTGGCAGTGTTTCAGAGCAGCTTTACAGTAAACAGGAGAACCTCCCCGCTGTACTGACCATTTATGATCGTCTTATCCATGAACTGGTGAAGGAACGTGTAGAGATAACGTTCAGTTCAATTCAGTGCGTCTTTATTCATCCCTGTAAGGCTAAATGCAGATTGAATGCCTGTTTCCTGGATTTTGATACCAAACATGACTTGTGCTATAGATATCCAGTGTTGCTTAAGAGTTGGCTTGTTGGAGTCGAATCCACCAGCCCACCACCCTAATGTTCATACTGTGGAGAAAAAGCAGTCTCAGCAACAGCAGGCAGGGAGTGAGAGCTTTGTGAGCTCTTTTATCCAACTGTGTGTGTGTGTGTGTGTGTGTGTGTGTGTGTGTGTGTGTGTGTGTGTGTGTGTGTGTGTGTGTGTGTGTGTGTGTGTGTGTGTGTGTGAGTGAGTGAGGAGTGAGTGAGAGCCAGTGGGCCAGCAGGGAGAAGGAGGGTTTTGTGTCTGCACCATCTGGGCCGTCTCCACTCACTTCCTGTACCTCCACTCTGAACCCACTGTGCTGAGTTTTCCAGGTAGCCGGTGTCATTCATAGGAGACGTGTGTGCCATATTTATGTGACAAGAGACTTTTAGCCTTTGTGTTTTTATTATATGGCAGTTTCAGGTGATATTTGTCTACAGGGCAGCTACGTCAGCATTAACAAAGCCCTCTTTTCACTCCCATCCTCTCTTGCATCCTTTTCTTGGATTTTTGAAGTCTTTTTTTTTGTTTGTTTGTTTCTGGGGTGAGGTTGTTAACTACAGAGCTGTGATTCATGAATTTATTCAGTAATGGCAGATTACAGTTTATTGAGCTGTATCATCCTCCTGATCATACCCCTGCTACTTCCAAAGGCTGTATTTTCTCTCTCTCTCTCTCTCTCTCTCTCTCTCTCTCTCTACCTCCATACTCAGCACATTAGTGGCTTTACAGTAAGCTAATGACAGAACAGCAGCTTTCCAGTCCTAAATGAGGCTTACAGGTCACTGCAGGGTCAAAGGTCAAGAAGGTGTGGCTGAAGCTACTTTATGATCTCCTCGGGGAAGAGGAGTCAGCATGTCAACAATAAACTACATAGCAGCAGCCTGATTGAGGTCAAAATCTGTTCAGTGTCACAAGAAATATGTGCTCACTGTCTTCAAATGGTCTTCCTTGAGGTGTAGCTGATCTGATTACGTGCCCACAATCCTCTCTCTCTCTCAACGATGGTCAAATGTGAATCGCTCTCCATTGATGTGAGAGCGTAGTTGTGTAGTTTTGTCCCACTGGATGTTGCAGGTAATTTTTCAGCCGCACTAGGGAGTCTCGTTCCCTTGTTGTAAGTCTTTAAGTTGACATTGTGCTCTCCCCTCGCCCCTCAAGCAGAAAATTAATGGGGATCAAACTAATGACTAATGTCTAATTAGCGCGGTCACTTTCACGGTTGTGCCTGATACAGGCGGCGGGGCTTGACTGAAAGGTGCCTGCATCCATCTGGTTACCTGGCCACCCACGTGGAGGGCTTGACCTAAATGATGTTTTCTTTCAGGACATTTAGTTCTCCCAGTGTGATTGCCTGAAGTGTTGGAGCTGATATCAGAGCGCTGGAAATTTTTTACTAGCAGCAGCCAATCTTGAAACAGCAAAAATGAGTAAAGAAACTTAAATGAAGTGGTGCCAGCGCATCATATTGCTAGCATCAATGCCTTTAATGCCTATAATACCAAGCTGAAGGTTTGTTATGTATTGCCTGAAACAAACACCTGTTTAGGCCCCAAAGTTGAGAAATTATTTTGCAAGTTGTCCAGAGGGAAAACATCGCTGGATCTGTTTTTAAATTAAACACGTCTCTTATTGTGTTCCTTAAATGTCAATTTGCAGTGGAATAGGTTTTGTGTTCAGTATCGCCTTTTTGAGTTTCCCCCAAAATGTGACATGAAAAACTAATCCAGCTAATATCTTTACACAAGTGTTCAAACAATGTGTCTGCTGGTTTGTGGCATGACAACATTCAGCCGTGACCACAGGTGTTTACCGTCTGAGGTAACAGATGTGTGTGAACTGGCTTTTCACCATTTAGATAATCTCCTTTTTTTTTTAACAATTTGGCTGCAGTTTTAAGGAAATCAGGTCTGCTAAAATCCCTGGAAGATGCACAGTATGTGTCTCATCTTACCGGCTAATTTTTGCTCATCCTGCCCTTGACATGGTTACCAACAACCCCCGACCTCTAGGTGGTTTTTTTTCCTGTTACCCCAGCAGGTTGATTCCTTGTTTCACCTGTGCACATTGGCTGCATTCTCGCAGCGCACAGTCCCGACACAGTTGCCCCTGCCAACCAGCGGTCATGTAGAGCAGACAGATCAGGTTGCCTCCCTGTTGAACACCCTCCACCCCCTCTCGTGTCGTTCTGTCTGTCAAACCTGGGTCAAGATGTATTTGCATGTGATTATTACTATTAATTATCTCCCCTACTTTGTGATTTGTGGCACTGGATGTACTGCTTCATGGCTTCTCAGATCATGATGCATAATCTGCAAACACTGAAGAATGTTTACAGTCTTCAGTGGATTTTTTTTTCAGTCTTTGTGGTGCTTGTACTGTTTGCTAAGATGTCTCCTGTCTGGAAGTCTAAAAAATTGCACATGCTGTGTTGCCCATACCAGGATTTAACTGTGCTCCTCCTCACCTGAGACTGTCACGTCAGTATAACGAGCCAGAGCCTCTAATTACTCCTAATTTTCGTGTGTATGTGTACTCTGTGGGTGTGGTGGGGGGTGGGGGGTGGTGTTTTTCTAAATTCCCCCGACAGTGAAACAGATAATGCTTCCTGTTGTGCTCCTGCTCTCTGAAACGCAACACTCTTTTTAAAATGATTATTTTCTTTCTTTCTTTATCTCCCGCGCTCCCTCTTATTATGTCGGTTATGAGTAGCATTGCTGGCGGGGGGCCGATAGAGATCACACGAGTGGCACGAGCAGAATAAAGGAAGACCTTTCCGACGTCGTTTTTTGGGGTTTGAAGTTGTCTTCTTCTGACCAAAAACACCCACTTCATGCTGTGATTGGTCAGCTGTGCAGCACTTGATTCGAACTTCAGGTCTTTTTTTTTTTTAATCTTTTTCGTTATATAACCATTTGTGGCACTTTTCATATGCACATACTGAATTTCTTCCTGGAGAGACAGTGTGAAATTATGTGCCGATATCCCCATTTTTAAAACACTCACACTCCCCCGTCTCTCTCTCTCTCGCTTTCTCTCCCCCTACACTTTTGATTTCCGACATGGTCAAACAACACGTCGTATAAAACGCATCTTTTCTAGTATAATCCGGCCCTCAGGGGGAAAGGGAGGCGTGATTTGGGTGAAAGGAAGAAAGCCAGACGTTCGGTTTCCCATAAACCACGTGACCAGCAGTGTGTGAGCCTGTCTGTCACAGACAACTGCCTGAGCAGGTTACTAATCACAAGGCTTCCCTCATTTATGTGGCTGTCACACATTCCCTCTTTTGTTTCCTCTAACATCTGAGTGTCTCCCACGTGAGTCTCATTATTAGATGTTACAGACGCGCGAAAGAAAGTTACCTCTTGTTTTGGTTTCTGTTCAAACAGTGCCTAAAGCATTAATTAAAAACCCAGAGTGTGATAGGTTTTTTACAAGCGTCTTGACAAGAGGCTTTTCTTTGACCTATTATTCTAGCTCCAGCATAAGAAAAAGAGGATTAATATTGAATGAAGTTTGTACCTTTGCTAATTCCCTGCAGTTGTCTGATCTTGTGCTCTGTCTGTCCCCTTGCCTGAAGTGGTCCAGAAATCCATTTCAGATTTTCCCTTTAACACTTGCAAAATGGTGAAGGTACATAGTGTACTCTCGGAGATGGGGCATTTTGGGCGGGGTGGGGTTTGTTAGGGGGGATCCTTGAAATCGAACTGCGCAAGCTATCGGAGCTCGAGGAAAGCCCTCTGGATCTGAATCAGCTGAATGTGTTGCATAAAAACAAATGTAGATTGAGGTAATTATCATCTGTGTTTGCTAAACAGGAAACAGACTCTCTGCCCGTGGTTTAGTCAGCATTATTTAGACTTCACACTGTCTCTCGCAGGAATATCTCAAATATGACAGGAACCTGTTACCTGTTGAGCTGCCCAGCTCTTATCTAGCAGGAAACATGATTTTGGCCTCCACTTGTCTTTTTAGATTATTTTTTTCCTTTAACACACCTCTTTCCAGAATCCCACGTGTTCAGCCATCACTGGACGACCGAATCTTCCCACAGACTGGAGTCGCTGCAGTCTACAGCGTGAGTCACAGCACGCAGCCCCTCACAAAACACACGCACCTGTATGCTGCAGTGCATACACAGAAAATCCCCCCCTTAGACACTGAGTACACAGGTATAAGACATATGAGAGTATATAAAAAGCACATTGTAGCTGCATACACTTTGGCCATGACGGTACAGAAAACATGCACTCATTTGCCAGATTATTAAATACACCTTGCTAATGCAGTCTCATGCAACACTACTTTCATGAAAGTTGCAATGTTCAGTTTTTCCTAAACTATTATAGAGAGGCGTTGGTTCAGCTTCATGGTCATTTTGGAAGCTGTTATTTATTTTGGTATCAGTGAGCTGCGTTGCACCTTACTGAGAGGTGTTTTTTTTTATTTTAAGCCTGCCCTCACCGATAGAAATAAGGTAGGGAAAATAGACATACCTCCTCTCAGAACTTTAGAACCATTATAATCATGCTCTCATATAGGCTTTTCGCTGAAATGTGTCAGCAGATTGGTCAGCATGTTAACTGTAAATAAATTTAACCCCCCAAAAAAATGTGGTTTTTGCTGTTCTGACCTGCAGAGTGCCACAGACATTGATGTTTTTTAGGCAGAGCACCCAAATGACGTCCAATGTTTTCTCCTGACAATTACAACCTTAATGAAGGTAGGATTAGAGTAAAGTGTACCTAATAAACTGGCAACTGAATATATGTTCAAAATGCCACACTGGTTCGGTAACATCCAAGATGTCTATAAAAGTACCCACCCCTCCTTATGAAAATATTTTGTTTTTTAACATTGTGTCACAGTGTTACTGAGCAATTGAAACAAAATACTATATTTTAAAAGCGTAAACAAATCTTTGCAAGAGATTAAAGAGCATTTGTATGCTCAGTAAATATGCATTAGTGTATTTTTTTTTTTTTTTATTACGAAAAGAAGAAGGCATAATGCTGCAGTCTGACTGCAGGAGGCCTGCTGTGGAAATCTGTCACCTCAGGGGACCTCTGCCATTCCCTCTCCCCTCCTTCAGGAGTTAATTAACATTTCCTATATCAGATCTTTGTCATAATCACATAACTCTTGGTGTTTTTATTTCAACCAGCCTGGGGCATCTGCATGGGAGTTGGGGGGGCTTCAGGTAGATTTAGTTAATTTGCTGTCCTTGGCTGAACTTTGTATCTCCCTAAAGACAAAAAACAAACCCAGAGAGGGTCCTCCCTTCCTCTGAGGATCTTAACATGAGAGTCACCCCTTGCAAGTGGACATTATGCTGCACAACGATCCATGTTGAGCACTGCTGTGTGCAGACTCACTCAATGTGCATTTATCCAGAGGCCACTGATTTGTCAAAGGGCTTTGTAGGCTTTATAAAATACTGATTACTGACAATCCTACTGTTAATAGCATAGATAGCTCATGTTCATTGATGCTCTTCTTGTAAATGTTTACCAAATAAATTAGAAGATAGGAATATTGATTTCCTTTTTCACGTGGCATTTTATTGATTTTACTCACATTAAATGAACCGAGCTGACAAAATTAATACTATTGTGGTGCTCAGTGACACTCCCTCAGTGCTGATACTGACATTTTCATGCTCACTTGTGGGGAAAATATTGGCTTGTGTGTTTGTTATCCCCATGGTGCTTTTATTTCTACAACATCTGGCTTTTACAAGCATAGTGGCGTACCACTCATACTCTCCACTTTGATTATTTAACACCACGAAGAAGATGTTTCTAGCCATTGTAACATTTTTTTTAAATGTTGGAGAAACTGCACATGAGAAGTCACTGTGTTTGAGGATAGGCTGTTCAGCTCTCAACTTATTTATCCACTTTAACGCAGCGATACTGGAAACACTGCAGGCTTCATGAGATCCTCTAGCTCTGAAAGTTCTTTTTAAGGCATTAGGCTGCAACAATGATGACACTGGTGGAAATAAACCGTGCCCGTGGCATGAAACAGTTGTTCTGTGCAGTGGATGTGGGGATTGTTCACTCTCTTTTTTTTCACTCTCCCCCTTCCCCTCATGTACAGCTCCTATACAACCGTTTGCCTCCCCTCTCCCATCCCATCGCTCTGTATGTCCTCAGAATCAGTCACTCGCCCAAAGCGGCGCAGGCTCCTCCCCTGGCAACAGCAGCTAGATTAGTTGTTTTATCCCAGGTCATCTGAGGAAAGTGGGCCACACAGAGAAGATGGAGAGATGCAAAGGGGATTGGTACTGTAGAAGCTGTACAGAATATTGCCCATAGGAGCTGATGGATTTGAATATAATGTGATTTGTAGATTTTAGTCTTTTTAATCATTGGCCCGGGTTGTATAAAGAGGAAAAGAAAAGGCCCTGGAGAGAAAGGTGGGGTTCCCAGCGCTGTCTCGGTGTCTGCCTCCTGCTTTCTTTCTGCAGTATCCTGTCTCATCCCCTGGTGTGGCGGGCCTGCTGCAGCAACAAGCAGCACTCGCAGCGGTGCCAGCCCACAGCTGCAGCAGCCAAGGCCATCCTGCCACACCACAGGCTGAGAGCTGAGTCAAATCTCATCTCTTCCCGCCGCCACTCACTCGGCTGGTGTTCTTACCGTGAGCCCCTCGCTGGCCCATATCGACAAGGCTTGTTTAGCATGACTCAGTTGCATCTATTGTACCAGGTGCACTCTATCTGTCACAGATAAGTGGGAATGTAATGTGATTACGTGACCCAGTTTTGCCACATGAGGCCCAGACATCCTCGCACAAGCATAGCTGGGCACGGCAGACTGCAGAAGAGGCCAGAGCCAGCCTTGGCCAACCCCAGCAGGCGCCAACACCCAAGCACAGTTGCAGGTCTTCACCTCTGCACATGTACAGGGGCTAATCCTAGAGCTTGAGAGCTTAATTTACATTCCTCAGCAGGAGGGAGAACTAATGACCAGTGGACTCCTGCCACTCTTCTCCCCTGTGTGTGTGTGTGTGTGTGTGTGTGTGTGTGTGCGTGTGTGTGTGCAGTGTGTGTGTGCAAAAGTGCGCGTGCATCGTTCTGACATAATATCTCATTCGGTGTATCTGTCTGACCGTACTGTTTTGTCTGATACAGGTACCCAGGCATGCTGGCCCTCCTTACACTGCTCACGACATCACAAAGGGACACCCTAGCTTGGCGGGCACCCCGCCCGGTCATGCCCACTCCCCGGCGCTCTCTCAGGTATCAGTACCCACAGCTTCCCCATATCGCTACCCTAAGGGCTGGGAGGCAGGCGGAGGGGTGAGTTTGTCACTGTGTCCGCCGTCATCCTCTCTGCGTATTCATGTTTGGTCTGTCCATTTATCTGCTTGCTTCTTGTGACCTGTGTTTAAGGCTTTGTGACAGTCCAACACTAGAATTTATCATTTCTTAATGTAATCACATCATAACCCAAATTTCGTAAAGATATTGTGGTTAACATGTCAAAATGAAGGATTAGTTAAAGAAGTTATTCTTTTCGTCACCTGCTTTTTGTCACATTGTAAGTCTGTGAACACTTGAGAATACATTTAGTTTCAAATGACTCTTTAACTGAATTTTTTTTCAAGAACAAACGTGTTGACAGAATTTGAATACTTAAATTGTGACATCTATTTAAAATAATCCTGTGAAAATATATGCAGTATATTGATTCTGCCCATGATATGTATTATTTCTTGTCTTACATCAGCTTTTTACATCTTTGGTTTTTCTTGTTTGTCCCATTTCTTTTTCACCACTTTCCTGATATAGCAGTAAGCCATGTGTGCATGAGTGTAACTGTTTTAATGAAATTCTGATGAATTCATGATTTATTTATGAAAATGGGGTCAAATTTTAATAGAGACATCTCTGTGCATTGGTGCCTTGTAGACAAACATGCATGTACTGTATTCTATATACGGTACCTGTTTAATCCTGATAAGGATCAGGACGGGCCGAACCCATCGTGCATGTGGCAAATGGAGATAAACAGTATATCCTGATTAGGCTGCATATATGGACAAACACATTCAAATGTTTGAGACCTGAATGCTGAAAACCATGTTTTCCATTTATTTTTCACAAATGAATTAAGTTTTAATTCTGCAATTCAACTAATTCAACTGTTGCTGCTGCCTGTCTGGTTCAACAGCAGTTTTGTACGGCTGAAAAAGGTTGTGGAGCTGTAGGAATACTACATTGTGCCAGTTGCACTGGTAAAGCTGAACCACATCGATCACCTGTCAGTTATGTCAGACACTACAGCTATTTCATCACAAGGTCACGATGCAGGAGAATTTGCTCAACCAACATTTCAAATGTGTAGGTCTGTTTTTGCATAGCCACATCTGTGAGCCTGCAGCTGTAGGAGCTCTGTGAATCTTCGACATCATGAGTTGCCAGTCATGTTTAGGCCAGGGCCCTTTGGGGAAAAAGCTCTGTGATAAGTTAAGGTGGGAAATAATTAATCAGGATTGGGGATGTGGGTGTAAAAGCCTGTGTACTACCAGAGTTAAGGGCACAAGCACAGTGATTAGTTTGGATTTAGGTACGATTATTTAATTGATTAGGATTTGAGATGGTTGAACTTAAGTAAGTGTTCAATTTAAGAAAGAAATCTAACAGGGATGTCCTTCCATCTATAAACAGTGAAATCCCTACACATGATTGAAATTGAATAAGGCAATGATAAAATTCAAAGAGCCAAAACATGAAAGAAAAAACACGACCAAACATGATTCACTCCCATGTTGATTCACTCCTTTTATTAAAGTAATTAAATTACATCCTGTGTTTATATCTTTTTATTAAGGGAAAAACCGGATTAAATACATTAAAACAGAAATCAATATAAAAGGTTAATCACTTGATCATGAGACAGTTTCGCTGTCGGACAGTGACACTGCTGCCGGGAAACCGGCATCTCTGGCTGCTCTCACTGCTCACAAGCACGTGGACTCAGTGACTCAGCTTCTCTGGAAGTATGTGATTGTGCTCGGGAAGGAATGTGGTTGTTCACCGTTATCATTATAGCCGAATGGCACACTGCCTCACCCTAAAGCAGCTGTAGTCTCTCACCGGTCCTTCTGTAGATAGTCCTGTCAGACAGCTCAGGCTCAAATTATCACAACCGTACGAAGAGTATGTAGATCTGCTTAAACCCACCTCCACCTGCATACCTCAACCACACGCCAGATGAAGTGTAAAGGAATGCAGGATTTTCTGTCCATGAAGATACCAATTATCTTTGCACAGTGCATAAACCCAAAACATTTTCTCCCAGCAACATTCAAAGAGAGCAAGTGTTGCGGCGTCTGGTGTTTTTGTTAAGGTTACAGCCGGTCTGTGAAACATCTTAATGAAACGTCGGGTGACTGACTGCCGCACAGCTCCTGGTCTGTATGTAATGAACTTTCTCCTTCTCTGTCTTTCCTTGTTTCCTCTTTTGACAGTCTCCATACAACCCTGCACAGAATGCTGGTTCCGCCTCTCTAGTGTATTCTCCCCAGACGCAGCCAATGAATGCACAGCCACAAAGTCGCCCGGTGAGTTTTTAGATTTACGGCACGCCTGCCCCCATGTACCCAAACAGTTTACTGTGACTGCTGGGGTTTCATTGAGTTGGCGATGGAGGGATCTGGTGTTTAGAAGCAGCACAGAGCTCCAGAAACATTGACTGATCTGCTCGTGGCAGCGAGGCACTTTAAAACTGGCTGCATTTTTTTTTATGAGGTCTCCTTTGTTGCCTCCTTATAGGCTTCTTGTGGTCGGTGGTACCTTTTTGTTACGCCTCTGTTTAGGGCATGGGAGCACAAAATAAAAGTCTGTCCTTGTGTTTTTTATATTTTACTTGTGTGTAAAATCAAGCTGCTATATCTTTATAGTGGTGTTTTCAATTCAGCCTCAGGATAAGCCATTTAAAGGTAGCTGAAACCTCAACACATATTGTGGGAAATCTCCCACCACAACAAGCCTAGTAAGAAGTTTCTAAATATTACATTGACTTTGCCACCATCCTCTGTATACACACACACACACACACCTTGTAAGCGTTATTTATTAATCTTGCCTGGCTCCTGCCCAGCCCCTGTCAGCAGAGCAAGGCTCACCGGGCCGCGGTCAGGTCGACGTTTTGACATCATTATCATTGTTGTCCTAATGCAGTTAAGCCAACATATCTGGTCCTTAAAGCAAACTGTTATTTGAGAATACATACCTGGATCTGAGCCGCATCATGTGTCGTGTGTCTCTTTTTAAAGCTTTGTTGCTCTGTGGTTTTTTTCTGTATTTTCAAACACCTGCCTTCATCTATCATCTTATCTCTGTGTCTCTCTTATGCCCCCGTCTTCTCCCCCGCTTTGCCATCACTGCTTCAAATCTCCTTGCTGGACCTCTCCTCCCTCCCCTACCAGTTTGCTACGGGCCCTCGACCAACCCACCATCAGGTAATTTACCCCCGCTGAACGCCCCTCCTGCTCCCTCTCTCGCGTCATCATCATCAAAGCAGTTTGCTGGTACCTGCTACCTGCTGGCAAAGGGCTGTTTGTGGGGCGTCTGCTGTTCCTTTAAAACAAAAGAACAAAAAAAAAAACACACACACACACATTGGTATTTGAAAGCCTCCGAGTATCTTGGATGCAGTTAAAGAGGTTTTAATTATCATGGGATTTTTCTGAGTGTGCTACTATTTAATCAAGATATCCAGCCGGGCGCACAGAGTCGTTTCCTGACGGGTGTGTTCTTACCACTATTCATGTTTATTTTTATGGTGAGATTGATCTTGGTTTATTCCAAGAATTGGTATTTAATAGTCTTTTATCAGGTTTAGGTGTAATGAAGCTTGTGGGTATCCTCCGCTTGGGCTCTGAACAGAACAAGTAACCGTTTTTGCGCAGGATGAATCCCAATGACGGTGATTCCCCCAGCCTTCCTTACAGTTTATATATTCCTCTGGATGATTATGAGGCGTTTAACTTGATAAAATCTTGATCCTCATTACTTGTTTTTAACCAAGAAGCCTCAATGAATGGATGAAATAATTAACAGGATAAACAGCCGGTCAGAGAGTGCTCCTTCTCAGTTGCATCTGCCACGACTCGACACGCTGAACGACAGTCGATAACGGCTAACTTGTGCCAGTGACACTGGATACACTGCAGGTCACCTCCGTGCAGCAGTAGCTGTGTGTGCAGCTTTATTCATGTGATGTGGTGCCTTCGATGTCCAGTGTAATGGTGTAAAGATTTATTTGCATGTTTGCTAACAGGACACTGCGGGTGTGTCTGGCACCAACTTCAATGGTAACTGTTTTGAAAGTAAAAACTTAATTTGTTTTTTCTCTGTTATTTTCGAGACACTAATATAGTTGACCTGATGCAGTCAGACTGTTCAAGGATATTTTGCTGTATTGCAGATTGCAGAAAAAAAGAAATCAGGACCCTCGCTCTCATTTGTTTCCAGTAATTACACCAAGGTGCTGAGATTCAGTGGGCTGTTTTATTGTTGTTTGGGTGAGAACTTTGTGGAGTAGATTTCTTCACAACCACATGTACGATCCAAATTCAAGATGAACATAAATGGAGATCTAAGAGTTACGCTTACAATAATTATGTTGTTTTTTGAAAACATGAACTTTGAGGGGTAATAATTGATTTTCAGTATAGAACAATAGGAAGTGATGGGGGATCGTAACGAGTGACCCCAGTGTGTGTCTGTGTCGGCTGACACTTGTGTGAACTCTGCATCCTGTTAGATAGTTGACACTTTGTGAACTTATGTCATGAGGTTATGAAGGGCACGTTAATGTGCTCCTGTCTGGCAGTGTAGTTTATGATGTTATTTGTGCGTTACCTTGACAATGCTAAGAGTCTTGGACATGTCTGGGTGCTGACATTCAGTCCATGTGACTTCCTGTTATCCTTGTATTTGTTGATTCTCACTGCAGTGGTTTAAGCAGCTGCTCGCTTGTAAGATTGACGTGTTATTCACACCCCAAGTCCCCTAAGATGCACTCTGTGTAACGTGTTGTCCAACATCCTCACCTTCTGGACGCCTCTGTGTGGACAAATTTTTAACAGACTATTAATAGCAGGGTGTCAAAGTGTGTCGGGTGTGTTTGCCGACATTAGTACACACACACACACACACACACACACACACACACAAGTGCATGCTCTGGCTGTCACAAACTGGCGCTGGGATCTCTTGTGTCACCACGGAAGTGGAGTTGGAAAGCAGATGAAGCTAAACAGTGGCCTTTTATACCAATGGAGAAAACAGCCATTGTCTCTCTGAAACACACTTGATGCACAGTAAAGGGTACATAGAGATCAGAAAATTAATTCATTTGGCCAAAACATAAGTCTGTCTCCAAACAAGGATCATCATTATTTTGTTTTTTCTTCCACTTATTAGTGTAACTGACTTTGGATTTCAAACACAGCTTTTGTGTATCTGTCTGTGTCTGTGTGTGTGTCTGTGAACTAAAACGTCAAAGCCAGTGGAAATTACTGTTACCACTAAAATAAATAACTGCTGTTGTTTCCCCAGAGAGCTGTTCAGAGTGTAAATAACTCTATTAATCTGAGTTTTGAGTGTGTCCTCGTGTCCTTTTGATTGGCTTCAAATAGTGTAAATGTCATCAAGTGGGTCAAGTTGGGATCAAAATCAAACAGAGTTCACTGTGTTACTCAATTACTTATCTGTTATACAGTGAAAAGATCAGCCCGCATCTTCAAGGAAATAAAAGGGGGGGGGGCCATAACATGCACATTATCTGTGTGGCTAAGTCATTGTCGCAGGTGACAGCCAGGTCCCTCGGGGGCTGGAAAACACCAGATTGGCAAAGCTCGAGGCAGACTGGCACACAGGGCTCAATTTGAGAAAGAAAACACCCCCTGAAGTAAAGTGTGTGTTTGTGTGAGAAAGGCTCATGTGCATGTGGATTTCTGTGCAACTGTGGATGTTACGTCAGGGTGGACAAGTGCTGATGTGACATTTTGACTCTGACTTTTAAGCTTTTTCCACTCTGCCGCCCAGTCAGTGATAAACCACCCGCCTTTCCGAGGTTCTTTTCCATGTACGAGTTATTTTAGCCAAAGTGGCTCAGGACCAGGTACCGTGTCAGGTAGTTGGAAGTAATTGGGTAGTTTCCTGCCTTGATGTGTGTGTGTGGGTGAATGATTTCCTGCTTGTTTCTGTATTGAGGCCTCAGCCTCTCCAGTACAGTCTCCCATTGGCTTTTCTCTCTCTCCTGCTTTCAATACTCAAGGGAGGATTCAGGCCCATCCAGGTAACTTTTACCTTTGTGTCGATAGCCTCTTTAGACCTGCATGGCATGATGAGGATCATCTTCAAATGATCCCTTCCCCACCTCCGTTTTAACCCTGTACATCCCCCCCATCTTCACTATGCTCAGTAGAGAGCTCTTTTATCATTTTTCTTCCCACATGTCCTGTCGTTTATCTTGTAGATGGACTTTTCAGCTCATGATTTTGTAATTTTTGCTCCATTCATTATTCATCTTTAAAGAGCTTGCACAGTTCAATGCCCAGCATGCGGAATGAATAGGACTGTATATTCCTCCCTAAGATGTGTGTTTTTATTTCCTTTTCTATCCATGTGTTTAAAAAAAGTGTCTGCCACCTTTTGGAAATATGTAAAGTTTCAATATTATTTCATAGATGCCCGTTGGACGTACATTTGGTTTCAGTGTTGTAGGAGATTGTACTCATTGTTTCAGTGGTTGTTTTAAGCCTAAGTTACAAAGAACTTTTTTTTGTTTGCTTGTTGACTCTGTTGAAAAGTTGTTTTGTCTGTTGACTCACATTTCTTGCTCTGCCAGTGATTTTACTGAGACTGAGTCTTTGGGTAGCGGGTAATTTCCTGGTCGTTTCCCAGTTTTCCACAGGGATATTTACAATAAAGCCACTGAACCTCATTTATTATGTCAAAGGTGATTTCCCTCCTGGGTATTTTTGGACAGTTTTACATCATTGTTTATTCTGCTCCCTTTCACCGGAGCATACTGTGACTGTGGTTGGGTATTCCCAGCTTGAGCCCTCGTCGTTTGGGAGTCGGTCACAGCTGTTGGTAGTGGTCTTTCTTCGGGCCCGTCCAAACACAAAGCCCGTCCAACAGTAAACCTTTAACTGATTGTGACATGTGCTGTATAGAAGTCATTGTAGCAGCAGCCTATGCGAGCACATACCCAACGATTTCTGTGCTCCGTGATGCTCGAGAAAAGGCCATATTGCCGCCCGATGAAGAGAGCCGTGCTGTGCTCCACACATTCAGTACAACTGCAAGGTTTACCGGGCTGCTCAAGCACAAAAAGGTTTTGAAGCCATTGAGCAGTCCAAGGATTTTTTTTTTTTTTTTTATATAGCTGTGGAGTCTGGTGCAGCTTATTCACAGTGCAGACAGACTGGCCAAAATAAAAGATATAAAGAGCTCATAAATAGGAAAATATATTATAAAATGCAAAACAACAAGAAGTAATGAATCTTACATTTTGGTTAATCCCCCTTTTCTGCAGGAAACAGTAATCGATCCTGTTTCTGCCAGTAAAGTCTGGTCTGCTTTGCTTTTAGAAAGCACTCCAAAGTGGTTTCTTATCCTTATCCAACGATAGGAAAACGTGTTAACAGTCATCACACAGAGATCCCTTGTCTCTTTATAAATGGTTAAATATCAAATCACTAAAATTCATAAGACCCAAAAACACTATCTTAAACCACCGCTGTGCATAAAGGTGTGAGATACCCCAGTGATAAACCATAAATGTTAGTAGAACTCCCTCCAGTGTATGTTTGTCTTGACATCCTGTTTGATCAGTGAAAGGAAACGTCTCCACTCCAATTGGTCTCATGTCAAAACCATCACTGCGTTATACACTTTGACCAAAATGAGAATGAAAAGTAAAACTGTTAATTAGGTTAATTAGATCTTTATTCGCTGAAATACAAACAAGACAAGCAAAAAATGAGTTAAAGATGATTTTCAAAACTTACAGACTCAATAAAAGTGCAGAGAAATCTGCTTTTATTGACATCTTTTGGTATGGGTATACAATGTTTTTTTTTTTGTTTTTTTTTTCCCTGCACTTGTGTGAGGTACCATGGTGTTTAGAAAAATTCAGGTCAAGATACCATAAAGGTCCCTTGACAACAACAGAGACGTTCTGCAGCCAGACTCGATACAGTCTGTGAAAATTTTCCAAACCCAACTTTAAGTGATCCACCACTTCAGTCATTTGTGTACGTCTGCCTTCCTCCCACCTACATAATAGAAACCTTGTGAAGGTGACAGTGATCAAGATGACGATGAACAGAGGGCGTACTGTTAATGTCTGGAAGACGTGAGACAGTTCACTCTGTAGTGTGCTGATTGTGGATATGTGCTGTGGCTTTCTTTTTACATCAACATGAATTCCTTAGTCAGGCTTCTAAAGCCTCTGCTCAGTTGATTAGATGATTACAGGAGGAAATATTTAGGACCAAAGTGTCTAAACAGAAAGCGATGCTCTATTTTGTAGATGTCATTCATCTGATTCATAATATTTTTCAACAGATACAGAATTCAAACTTTAGGGATTTTTATGGAGGAGACTATGGGTTGATTTATAGAGGCATTTAACAATAGTATAAAAGTGTATACATCTGCCTGAAAATCATTCTGCCTTTCATCCCTCTGAGTGGTTTTAATGTAATGGTCTGCAGCAATGAGGAGAGTTTCAGAGCTGCTGACGAAAACCCAGGGTTGTCTTGCTGAGAAATGTGGAGGCCAAATGGTGAAGACATCTGAGAAACGGCACTTGTTTTTATTTTAGATCAAGCATGGCAGCATGCTGAAATGAGACTGCCGCCTCTGGGATAGTACTTAATGTCTTTTGTTGTTTCTCTCCCCTTCTCTCTATCTCTCTCTCTCTCCCTGTGTTTCTCTCACGTGTTGCTTTCAGTTTTTCCAGAGGACTCAGATGCAGACTGCGAGGCCCACCATCCCTACAAACACACCCTCCATACGGCCTGGCTCACAGACTCCCGCAGCAGCTGTCTACCCCACTAACCAACCAATCATGATGACCATGGCACCGATGCCTTTCCCCTCCCCACAGGCTGCACAGTACTACATCCCACAGGTGACACAGACACAGTGAACCTCCTATTGTTCTATATCTCAGTCCCACCTACATTTTTTTTTTTTAAGAGCATTATTCTTTTTGTCATTAATTTGAGTGAAGAGAGAGAGTCCAAATATCACAATTAAACTTTGTCTTTGATTATAATTCATCAAAAAATATTTTTATTTCACATTTCATAGCTGTGATTTTTAATTTTTCTTGTTGTGAATGAATAATGAGAAATTGCAGGCTGCTTGTTAGATTGAACTAATTTCCCGCACCAGAGCCAAGAAATAGTCTTGAACATAAATCCTGGTAAAATCACAATGGGCACACTTAGATTTTTGTTCAAATTAAACAAATTGTAAAGTGTTGTGATGATATAATGAGCACAAATTCTGAATATTAGAATTACCATTTGTCTTAGGCAGAAATAAAAAAAACAAAAAAAAAACATTATCATTTCACATTTTTACTGCCTGTGATAATTTTGTTTTCCAACTGAACACTTACAGAGCAAAAACTCTCTGGTTGCAGCTGGTACAGGTTAGATTTGACTGATTAGAAATACAGTTTATAACGCTGGACTCTAACAGAGGGCTTATCCAAAATCTCACCAAAGGATGAATAAACTCCCTTAAATAAAATCCAAATGTTTAAAAAATAGAACATCACTGATTGTAAAAGTGTGCAGTTTTTTAACAGTATTTTTCTTTCAATATCGGCCTTATTTTCACCAATGGCGTGTTAAGCTAGCTCTCTCTCTCTCTCTCCCTGTCCTTTTTACTCACAGTATCGCCACAGTACGCCCTATGTGGGACCTCCTCAGCAGTATTCAGTGCAGCCTCCAGGGTCTGGCACCTTCTATCCTGGTCCAGGGCCAGGGGAGTACCCTGCCCCATATCGTGAGTCACTAATCCAAGCACTATTCTGACACCCATATCACATTTAAAAGCTGAATTCACTCAAGTTTAGTAGCACAGATACACACACAACCTCTCAGCCTTGTGCGCCCCCCAAAGCCAGGAGTCTTTTTACTAAAATTTGTTTTCTCCTTTTGTTTTTTTCTCTCTTTTCTCCTCTCAATCTCTCATTCAGATCCCCTCAGGTACCACCCACCTGTCTCACCCTCTGTTCCTGCCCCCGTTCCCACAGCTGGTCCAACCTACTACCCAGGACAGGCTGTGTACCCCCCCTCACCACCCATCATAGTGCCTACACCACAGCAACCTCCACCAGCCAAGCGTGAGAAGAAAACAGTGAGTATCTTAGTAGTTCTGGAGGCAACGTTTGACATTTGGCAAACAGTTTTTTGATCCCGTTTGACACACTGAACCTACAGTAACAGTGCTTCTCTTCAAATTTGCTTCCATGCAAAATGATAGTCATGATAATTTTCAAAACAATCTCACCACCTAGTGAGTTTTGTAGCTGTACTGGAGATTTCAGTCATACCTCATGATTTCTGTCAGATGTCATAGAAATGTAAGCGATGTAAATGGCTTCTCCTCTCATATTGGCTTGAAAGTTGAGCTTGTGTGTTGACCTCGGAAACAGCAGCTGACAAAACAGTCTCACCTCAGATTTCATTTAGTAATCAGCAGGAGTCGTCTGCCCAGTTATTCCAGTCGCTCTCTGTGTTGAGAGTAACAGAATTTATTTTCTCTTCTCGTAAAATGTAGAACTCATTTACAGATTTAATAAAAACGAACTCCTGCATAATGGTGCAATGACTGTAATCTATCTGCACGTTCTCACTGTTTCAGAAACACGTGCAGATTGCATTTGATCTTGATATATTTGAATCTTGCGTAAAGAGAGAGATGATAATGATATTGGAGATAAATATGAGAGGTCATTTTATGAATTTTACATCTCAAAGTGGAAAGTGAAAATGCGGAGTGCATGAATTAATGAGCTGGTGCTATGAGCATTTAATATCAAATCTTCAGATAATGTTAAGAAATACAACATTTGAAAATAACTACATGACATTTTGTTATTGCGTGATAAACTATACAAACCTTGTGAGTGTATCTGCAGCATTCATTCAGCTTTAACTCTTCCTGTGATAACACCAATTTTGATGCTTTATTTGGAGTATGATACAAAGATCCTAATTTAGACCCGCCTCCTCGCTGATGAAAAACCCAACATAAAAAAATGGACGATGCAGGGTTGCTCCAAGACTCGGGCGCTTTAGTGAGGTATGTTTTTTTTGTGCCATTGTCCTCCCAGATCCGTATCCGTGACCCCAATCAGGGTGGCAGGGATATCACAGAGGAGATCATGGCAGGGGGTTCAGGAAGCAGGAATTCAACGCCTCCTGTCGGCCGCCCCTCCTCTACCCCTACACCCCCACAGGTATGGCTCTCCCGACACGCTCCACCCACCGCAGTAGCCCTACAGTAGTTACAGTTGAAGCAGCGTAGCACTCAGGAGCAGCTGATTAGACTGGAGGTTTAGCTGAGGAGAGGAGAGACGTCTCATGTTGCTCGATAGCAGCGTTGAGCCCAGCGCTCTTAATCCTTTCTCCTCTCCACCATGTGTGTGACTGACAGGACGCGGCCTCTGCGTCTTTGGCAGCGTAATCGGCCATCTTGCCCTCTCATGACAAATTCATGACGGCTTTCTGTCCTGAACGCGCCTGTTGTTTATTGCTCAGGACTTGCATTCAAAAATCACAACTCAGCATTTTTCTTAATAGTTTTACAGATGTGTTTATGGTTCTCAGGTACGCAGCCAGTTTTGCAGTCATATGTGCCTGGGATAATTTAATTCAAAAGGCCTTTAGAGTAATAATAATACAAAAAGTCATTGCATTAACATCACACACAGCATATGTTTCAACATCCATGACTTATTTAAACCACTTTACACGTAATTTTCTCATAACAGTAAATCTTGTTAACACCTGTTTTAATCTTACACCTGCTTCCCTCCCGTCACTGTTTCTGTTTCACACTCTATCTTTTACAGTAGCTTGCATATGGACTGTCTGTATTCTCCTACTCCTTCTGCAGAATCCACTCAGACTCCGTTACCTATCCATTCTGTACTTAAAAATTTCAAATTGTTTTTGTGCAAGTGCATTGCCTGGAAGTCCTGGTCTTTCTGGCAAAGAGCACCACTGGTTCTGGCACCCTGGCCACTAATCAGATGGATAGATTGGAAAGCAGCATGGCTCTCGGTCACGGTATTGAAGCTTAAAACCATTTGTGCCAATGCCATTTGCATATTTAAATAAATAAAACCAAACCTCAGTAAGATGGCTTTCCTGGATTCTGAAGAAGGACGTTGTGACTTTTTTCTCCCCGTGTCCTTCTGTGGATGTTAACAGTGTCTTTCCTCTCTTTCTGTCTTCTTGTGCCCCTTTTGATTTTATTTTCTCCTGTATCTGCCCCCTTTCCTCTGCATTGTTCTGAGCCGTCCTCCTCCTCCTGCCATTCCTCCCACATTGATCTTTATTTTCTGTCCTGTCCTCCATCGCTGTCCTCTTAATCTACCCATACCCCATTGGGCACCTTATTTCTGCTTATTCTTGCATTTGGCCTTGTTTGTTTTATTTGTTTGTGTGCGTGCTTGCCGACATCTCTGTGCCTGTCTCTCTGGTTTTCTGTGTTGCTAGTTTTTATGGCCGCACCCTCATTATCCTCACATTTTCTACCTCAAATCGCAGCAGCAGCTGAGCAGCAGCCAGGCTCCAGAGCAGCAGCAGCCGCAGCCTGCGCAACAGCAACAGCAGCCGCCACCACCACCGCCTCAGCAGCAGCAGCAGTCGCAGCCTCCTCAGCAGGCCCAACCTGGAGGCTACACGCTGGAGCCCCCACAGCCACCGCAGCCCCCACAGCCACAACAGCCACAACAGCCGTTGACACCTGGGGTTTCAGACACCAAACCTGGGCCAGGTCTGCACTAGCATCCCCTCTATGTCTTTGAATCACACCCACAGTTCCTGAAAAGCTGGGGTTCCACTCTAACCAAGGCAGATTTAGCCATATATTTATGTTTGTATGATGAAAATATAACTCTCAGTACATATTGGTCTGTTTTACTGCTGCGTCATTGCAACGACTCCTACCTTAGTAACCTTCTGCTCAATGATTTCCAAGCACAGTTTATGTATCTTTTCCTTTCTCCCAGAACAGCCTGCACATTGAATGCTTTCACTCTCATTTCACTTACAAATCAGTGCAGTGTCATCAGGGCTCCTGCATTTCCAGTAATTAGCTGGAACATTTTAACCAGCGTTACTTAGCATACATTTTGAACAAACAGTTTGTATCTTTGTTTAGAAGTTTTATTAGTAAGTATCAGACTGAACTTCTATCTTCCATGCAAATTTTAGAAAGTTTTTCTGTCAGGTTTGTTGAACCTCACAATCACGTCAAGTTTTAGTTGACACAGACTCGTGACTTCTTTCTTTTTTTTTTTCCTTTACTGTTGAATTTAAAATGATTGCATTGTTTGTACCAACAAAAAGCTTATTAGTTTATTATGCCACAGAGAAAACCATGTTTTCAACCAAGTACAATATATAATGCAAATATAAGTTTTTTGACTAAAATGTTCATCTGAACTCTTGATCCTTGCAGATGACACGCCAAAACTGGAGCCAGTTGTCCAGAAGTCTTCCTCGCCTGGGCTTGTACAGCCCGATGCCCCTGTGGAGAGACTTGAGGTCAACGCTCCTGTAACTGAGTCCTCTTCTACTGTTGAACCAGAGCTTCCCTTCCCTGCCCCGATGACCGCCCCCACCACTCTCCCACTCTCAGTGGCCAACAAAAGTGAACGTCCCTCAGCCAGGGAGTCCACTGCTTCAGCCTCTTCTCCCTCCCTCTTGGTCGGGGAGCAAAAACCGTCTTTGGCGCCACCTCAGACTCCCAACACAGACAAGCCTCTATCAGATGCCCCACGAACTCCGGCTGCCTCGCCAGCGCCGGCTCCCAAGGCTCTGAACGGCCTTGCAGACTCTGGGACTGAGCTCGACACCCCGGCTCACGAGGCTTCCCCTCTGCCCCCAGCTGCACTCCAGCCCCAGGCCTCTGCTCCTGCTTACCGAGAGACCTCCTCCTCTGAAACTTTGCCCGCTGATGTGAGGCCGGAGGTGCCCATTGCTGCTGCGTTCACCCCCATGGCACCTGTGGCTGTGGTGCCAGTCACCCTGACCTCAAGCCCCGCCCCAACTTTGCCTGTCATGCTCCCCCCTGGCCTTCCGCCTCTAGTGCAGGCCACGACAGAGGCCGACGAGCCGAGCAAGTCCGTAGACACTAAAGAGCTCGTCCCCAGAGCAGGGACAGAGGCACATGGAGGCATTACTGATGGCAAAACAGAGCCCCTGCAACAAGCACTTACCAGGAAGAGTCCCACTACAGGTACTGTATCTGGTATGTTTCAAAAATGTATTGTAGTCTCCTTGATAATGTTTCCATAACAAGCGACTAACTTGCAACGAAGGAGTAATGACTCTGAGGGTGACAGTCCAGCCTAAAATGAGAGGCTGTTTTATGGGAACCTTTTTAATAGCATTGTGCCTAATTAGCTTATTCAGTGCCTCCTATAATGCATCAGGGTTTCATGAACGCCCATATTGCACACATTGCGGAGAGTCTATCATCAGCCGCTATGCTGGCACCGTCAATAGAATAAATCTCAGCATGACCAGAGTTACCCGGCTGTCAGGAAATTATGAGACACGTTCTAAATATATTTGTTGCCAACAACAAAGGGGACCTTTCACCTGTTTGTCTAGTCAGAGTCATGAGAAATGTCTCATCTTCTAGCTGTTTAAAATCTTTACTGATACATTCTCCTTGTCTTATTATCTGTCATGTTCTTGTTTTGTATAAATTATAGCAAGATCAATTCGTGACAAAACTTAATGACTATCCATTCTGTATTTGCCCAAACGTACAGAATTTAACTACAAGCAGGATTAACATTGAGAGCTATGTCTGTCATACCAGCTCTATGTCATTGAAGATGTATGTGTGTGTGTGTGTGTATAGTATCTATGAAAAGGTATCTACAAATCATGTTTAATTGTTGTTTTAGTTTGTTCATGAAAGGGTGGAGTTTAACATATTACGACTATGTAGACTTAATAATTGATTCAAAGGAATTTTAGCATAAAAGCATTTTATGTAATTTTCTGGCTTTCATCATATTGACAGCCACAACCACCTGCTAAGATCAAACGCTTGTTAAAAAATGTTCTTAACAGGAGAGTTTTTAGATTTAAATGTGGACTAACAGATTTTTTTCGCCCTTGTTGCATTTTAAACCCACGTTATATCCACTGCCGTTCCGTTGAGTGCCTGTGCCTGATTGCGTGTTCCTTCATTTCTGTTCCCCTGCAGTAAGTCAAACTGCTTCTGCTTTACCAAAGACCTGGAGGAAACCAAATGAAGGGATCTCTGCTGGAGAAGCACCTCACAAGGAGGACAAGGTAAGAAAAGAGGCCCAAGAGGAGTATTTAAAATCGTATACATACACTGAATTTAAATCTTCTTAAAGTATAGATAATTTCACCTTCAAATTTTATTCATGTGTAAACTTTTGGTAGAGGTAGTATTTAGTTGACAAATATCCTGTAAAACAGATGTACTTTTCAGTGATTTTGAATGGTTGGTATCTCATTTTGGAACAAGACTTTTCAAAATGGTTAAAGAGTTTCAAAGGATCGGTGCTGAGCAGGGTTGAAAGGGAAGAGGAAAGGCACAATGTGGGCAGTAGTTCAAGTGGAAAATGTTTCCACGTGTGGTGGGGGGAAGCAGACATAAATGACTTTGGGGTGTTGTTATCGTCCGACAACGACAGCACAGAATTATCCATCATCTTCATTGCTCACCCAGCCCACTGTATGTAAAATCAGTCCAGTCCCGTTCTCGTTTCCTCTCCTTTATTGTTTTCTTCTGGGCTCGTAGCTGTGGGAGAATTTTCACACCGCCGTGTATGGTTGTTAAAGACTTTGTAAATGGCTTCTTTTTAGGCCACATTGAACAAGCACAATGAGTGAAGAAGAAATTTTATTTTACACAGAAATTTGCATTTCACTAGAAAAGTTTAAACATAATTGCAGGTTACTAAAAGTAAACATGGCCACCACATTTAGCTATTGTCAAACATAAAAAAAGTTCATTTAAATTCAGCTTCTTCAGACTCAGTTTGTCTAATAAAAAGTTAATAAAAGACTCATTTTTATTTATATTGAAGAAAACTTGACTATACAGTGAAGCAGTCTTAAACCGAAGATGAAGTATTACTTCACATTGCATGATTTGGAAACCAAATTTTTTGTCATAATCTAGTTCTAGAAATCACAATCATCCTTCTCCGCCAATTTAAAGGAATAAAGCTGCTTTTCATTTGAAGTGAAGCAAAGAAAAGTGTCTCACTGACCTGCAGGAGTGTCCTGGCCAAGACAGCACATGGGGCATGTAACCTACAACACAGATGACTAAACATAAAATAAAAAATTTCAATGTGACAAGATGAACTCATTTTGTTACTGTTTGTGAATAGTGTTGCATGTGCAGATAATATGTGAGATAATATTAATTAAATGACTGAAGATAAAATCATACCAGCAAAAGTTCTGTTTTTCTGCTTTTCTGTCTCTTGTTGGCGTCTGACCCACCCTACCCCCTCTACAGTTTATCATCTGTCAGTCTCCCCTGCCTTTTATTCATTCACTCCTCAATTTCCGCTCCTATTATTTCCACCATTTCTGTATGTGCCTACCTATGTAACCCTTTCTCCAGATGACCTCCTGACAGCTCTCTAGCAGATTATTATAGTGAGCATTATGTGGAGAAATTGTGATGCTCCTAATCTTTTTAAATGTGATTAACTGTCAGGTCCTGCAGAGAGCTGCATTTGGAACCATTGAACTGTTGGGAATGTATTATTGTGCTAAATGATAATAAAGCAGGGCATGATGCTTACAGAAGAATGTTGGGGGATCTAAAAGGTGAATCTCTCCTCCACACACAGGACGAGCCCAGGCCAGTGGATCAGCCTGCCGGAGACCAGGCCCTGCAGTCGGCTCCTCCGAGCAGCAGCCCGGTGCCCCTATCGCCGGCCTTCACCTCCGCTCCTGCTCCAGCTCCTTCCAGCAGCCCAGATGCCGACGCAAAGCCCGCCGCCCCAGAGGAGAACGGCGAGGCCGAGTTGGAGCCCATGAGGAACGGGGCAGGCCACACCTCAGAGACGGAGAGCAGCGACAGCGGAGCCACCCCCGGAGACAAAGAGAACTCTACCGGAGCTCCGCAGGACATCGAAGGTTAGAAGGGCCACTTTCTTTTATTATTTGAACAATGCTGCAATTAATTCTGTGATCACATTCAGATTTTGAGCATAACCGTCTCTGCCTTCAGGAGCCTTCAGTTTACGAATCTGCAGTGTAGCTTTTGCTTAAATTATTTTCAGTTCAGGCTTTGTTTTCTATATGATATGATCTATATGATCTTTTTCTCTTTCCCTTCCTCTCAAAACCTGCTCGGTGGTCCAGACCTGGCCGACCCCAGCGGGAAGCGTCAGTATGACAGAGACTTCCTGTTGGGCTTCCAGTTCATGCCCGCCTGCATACAGAAACCTGAGGGACTCCCACCCATCAGTGACGTGGTGCTGGACAAGGTGAGTAAAAGTGGACTCGGACCCTGATGTCGTTAATCCGCCAAGTGACAAATGAAGGTAAATTATTGGCTGAGGCTGGGAATGTTATCTGCACAGTCTGTTTCCTCAACAGATAACTGCCTCAGGAGGTCCTGCTCTAAAAGTAGTTTTTAAATTGGAAAGTGGCTTGTAAATTTTCTTTGTCCGTCATGGCCGTGATGTCAGTTAATATCAGGCTCTCTGAATAGAAATGAATAGAAATCTCTGTGAAGGTTTTAGTTTGAGCAAAGTTGAAATAATAAGTTGACAGAAAATAAACAATTTTCTATCAAGCTTTTAAGTTGAACAAAAATGCTGAATCATTCTGAGGTTTGTAATGGAATTGTAAATTTTGGTTTCCTTTTTCTCTTTATCATGTAATTCAGTTTTAGACTTCTATGCCTTTGGGAAATTGTAAGGGGCATTATTCATAGAGGTTTTAAAGACTTTAGATCTAAAGCTATTAAATGATAGACTATATTAATAAATAATGAAAACAGTCATTAGTTAAAGCCCTGGTTTAGCAGTAAACCTCCTCATGAAACAGGGCTTTTTTATCTTCAGCTCATAGCAACAGGCGGCATTTTACACATTGTCTTATTCTGCGAGTTTTTGCACACTGGGTCAAACAAAACACCACAGAGAGTTTGGTTCATTCCTCTGATCCTCACATACGTATGGGTGGAGCATATGGCCCGCCGAAATGCTGTTTTGATTAAAATCACATTTCTATTATGTCACACTTGGCTGGCGTGAAGAGTATGTGCCCCTCCCCCCACCTCTCTGAAAAGAACAAGCAGCCCAGCGAACAGTTGATGTGTGATCCCATGGTCTCATTCGCTCTGAGGGAGAAAGTGAAATCTCGCCGGGAAAAGAGTGGAGAGGAAGTCAAGGACAGCTGAAAGACAAAGAACTGGATTTGTTCTTCCCTCCTCCCCCACAACTATCTCGCTCGCTCTCCTGCGTTCCTTTCTTCCCCTCCTTCCCTTCCACATCTGGTTCTGACTTCTCTCACTGAATGGCCCACTGAAACCACTCAGTATGATTTATTACCAGTACAGTAAAAATACATAAACCAAAAGCTGGTAATGTTGTATGACAGTCATTTACAACGGGTCACCTTTAAGAGACCACTGGCTTAGAAATGCACACACACTCTCACACTCCCTTTACCCTCTTGCCACCATTATTAGGGGATTACTGCTCCCCCTGCTGTTCAGATCATGGTATGTGAGAGCGTTTGTGTGTCTGTGCGTGTGATGATGTATTGTGTATGCTATGTGTCACACAGATGAACCAGAGCAAGTTGGCATCTCGAGCGGTGGATTCCAGGGCGATTTCCAGAGGACCTGATTTCACACCTGCCTTTGCAGATTTTGGCAGGCAGATGACCGGAGGACGAGGCGCTGCAGTGAGTCACACGTGTCCACGCACACACACACACACTCAAGCTGCTGCAATCATTCATAAAGTCACTCTCCTCCAGTTCCTGCTTTCTGTTTCCCCACACATTTTTTGTTGTGTTTAAAAGATAACTTAATTTTTCTCTTTCATTTATTCTTAATTCCACACGTCAATCAAACATTTCTATTTAATCAATTAGTTGTCAACTATTGTTTTCATAATCAGTTAATTGTTCCGAGTCCTTCAAAAGTGTATTTTCTGGTTTCTTTAGTCCTCAGTGACAGTAAACTCAGTATCTTTGAGTTGTGGACAAAGCAAGACATTTGGGAACTTCATCTTGGGCTTTTGGAAAAAGTGATCATTGTTCATCATTTTTTTTATGGATGACTAATTCAATCAAGAAAATGAGCAACAGATTAATCAGAATTGAAAATAATCTTTTAATACAGCCCTGCTTGGTTCCTGTGGTTCATAGATTGTATTATATTTCACAAGGTAATAAACAGTTGTTGTCTGTGTTATTGTTCGTGGTTAAAAAGTAAAATCACGTAGCGAGCAGGAATGTTGACGGGCCATATTCTGTCTTTCATTGCATTCACAGCTTATGAACATCGGAGCACGGCGGCCTCCACCCAGGAAGATCATCATGAACGTGTCGGTGAATGATGATGTTCAGCTGAAAAAATCAGAGAACGCCTGGAAGCCCGGCATGAAGAGAGAGGGCACTGTAGATGATCCTGAGGCTTTAAGAACACAGGTAGAGCCAAGTAAACACACATAAAAGAGGAGGCGGGTGTTAAAAAGCATCAGATCACCACCAGATCTGTTTTTATTATTAATGAATCATAACATTTTAAGAAACTGCCAGTAATAGCCAGCCCTGTACTGGAGTTACTGTTTAATTATATGTTAAAGATAATCTCCAAATAACTGGATTGATTGATGGGGCCCCAGTGATTAACTTGCCTTTTTTATTATTTGTTCCCCTCAGGAGCTCTTCAGGAAAGTGCGCAGCATCCTCAACAAGCTGACGCCTCAGAAGTTCAACCAGCTGATGAAGCAAGTGACTGACCTGACCATCGACACAGAGGAGAGGCTCAAAGGGGTCATCGATCTGGTCTTTGAGAAAGCCATTGATGAGCCCAGCTTCTCTGTGGCCTATGGAAACATGTGCCGCTGCCTCGCCACGGTGAGCAAATCACTGCGTCGCTCAGAGGCAACTGAAGTGGTTAAAAATCATCTGATGTGGGGGATCATACAGGGGAAGCGAGTGAATAATCTTACCTCAGCTATAGACCATTTACCAGATCGAAAGACGTGACATGGCAGTTCTAGTACAATGATAAGTCAAATTTTCTGAATTTCACAGACTCCAGTTTACTGTAGGTGTGTGCATCATAGCTGAAACAAATCCAATTTGCAAGTCAATGTAAGTCGCTAAATGTTTAAGCTGCAAACAGATCAATGGGTTTAGATTCAGCTCTGCCTCGGTGCAATATAATGCTGTGCAGTACAACACAGTTCAATTCAGTGTGATGATAAACTGAACATTTTACACTTTTTGATGACTCGCAAGAAGGAGAAGGAATCAAAGATGTGCACACCCACGATCTTCAGCAGTGGGAGATGAAAAGAAGGCGGTAGCTTGACTATTTCGAGTTTGTTGGTTGTAACAAGTCATATTACAAAATAAGTCATCTCTTGATAATTCTTTCAAATGAGTTGCTGTTAATTAAAAAGGCATTTCAGCAATGAGACTTAGACTTAGACTTGACTTTATTGATCCCTTTGGGATGACTCCCTCAGGGAACCCTGTTAACAACATGAGATGAACATTTTTATTTTTAATGGAAAATAAGAGCTATCATTTGATCATCTTAGCCATACTTAGCATACACATACCATATATGCAGAGCTTTAAGTTAAATAATTCAGGCATACAAATGTGACTGTATAAATCTAAAAAAAGGCGTCTTTTTGAACTTTAGTTTCCTTCAGTAGAAGGTGTAGAAAACCTAAGTCACTGTTCACATTTGTTTTTCATTTAACTTCTGTTTCTTTACCATGTCTGTTGTTCATGTCCAGCTCAAAGTGCCCATGACAGACAAACCCAACACCACAGTGAACTTTCGCAAGCTGCTGCTAAACCGCTGCCAGAAGGAGTTTGAGAAAGACAAGGTGGACGATGTGGTGTTTGAGAGGAAGCAGAAAGAGCTGGACTCTGCTGCATCGGTATGTGGTCTGTGAATTACTCAAGAGTGACCCCCAAGTTAGTGCCTTACCAAAGCATGTTTTATACGGGGGAGAGAATAAAACTGGCTCAACTCCCAGGGTAAGTATTTGCTTAACATTTCCTCTGTCCCCTTCAGGCGACGGAGCGTGAGCGGCTTCAGGAGGAGCTGGAGGAAGACAAGGACAAGGCCCGGCGGCGCTCCATCGGCAACATCAAGTTCATCGGCGAGCTCTTCAAGCTCAAGATGCTGACGGAAGCCATCATGCACGACTGTGTTGTAAAGCTGCTGAAGAACCATGACGAAGAGTCTCTGGAGTGCCTGTGCAGGCTGCTCACCACCATCGGCAAGGACCTTGACTTTGAGAAGGCCAAGGTGAGGCGGCGAAGGCAGCTTATTTATTAAGTGAGGGTCATACTCAGACTCACAGTCTGGGTTTGTGCTTAAAGGAATAGCTTGAAACTTTTGGGAAATGTGTTGTGTTGCTTTCTTGCGGAGAGTTTGAACTGGAGCTTGATCTGTCTGTATAGTTAATATGAAGCTACGGCCAGGAGTTGCTTTGCTTAGCTTAGAAGGTGGCATGTAGGTGGATTTGATTACTTTTAGAAAAAGACAGACTAACCGTTTCCAGTTTTTGTGCTAAGCCAAGGCAAGCAGCTGCTGGCTGTTTCTTCATTTTCACTGTACAGACTTGAAAGTGATATTAGTCTTCTCATCTTAGTCTTGGAATACAGATTTCGCATATTTCCCCAAATGTCAAACTATTCCAATGTGTGATAAAGTAGCTTCATTGAAGAAAGAGTTGAAGAGTCTGTGGTGGTTCAGACAGCCTTCAGGACAAGATGTCTACAGCTGTACTGAATCACTGGCATGTAAGTGAGGTCACAACTTAGTGAAAATCTTTTATTTCATGAGTTTGTTAAAGGGGTCAAACCAGCATGTTGTCACAGGCTGCAGGAGAAAAGCTTTAAAAATATTCAGCAGATTAAAATGTGGTTGGTGAGTTGGCTGATTCTTCTCCTGTTGAAGTTAAAAAGGTTCAGTCGTGTAAAGCACTTTGTAACTTTGTTCTAGAGCATGAGGAGTAATAGTTGACATGGCTGTCGCTTGCAGTTGTGTTGCGTCATACATACACAACTTCATGGCTGGGTTGGTGTGTCGAGCAGCACAAAGTCTAGTCATTCATAACGTGTCAAGGCTCAGTGGCACTGGGCTAAGACCTTGAACGAGCCTGATGTTTTGTCTCAGAAATGTAAGTAATTCAGAAGTTGTTTGCAGGGATCAGAAGTCACACAGTAAGGTAAAGAGTTTGTCAGCAGCCATTTGACGTCAGCGCAGTGTGTCAGTACGCCTATGTTAACATGCCTCCAAGATAAAGTCCTCTGCATTGGTTTACTTGGTAAATTGGGCAATCATGGAGGTGATTTTGATCTGCAGCAGCACAGTTTTGAGAGACATAAAAGAGAAAGTTCCCGCACCAGCTGGTCTACATTCAGGTCCAGAGGCAAAGGAGAAACTGTTTATGTCAGTTTTGAGGAAACTGCAATGTCCCCACAGTCGATGCTCTGCTTTGTTCTGTCTGACCGGCTCTCCTGCAGACATCAGTGACTCCCAGGTAGACACGGAGAGACTCCCCAGATTCTTGGAAAGACACAACCGACCCGAGGGCCTTTCTGCTTTCTCTCTCTCTCTCTCTCTGTTGATGTGCGGTTTGATCCTCATCATCTACCAGTCACCCTGCAAAAGGAGAGCCCTCTGACCAGCTGGGAAACTGCTACAAACTCAGCATACACAACTTTAATGCCGCTTTGTTTTCTTTTCTCTTTGTCACTGAAGGATATTTACACAGTTTACCAACATAAAAGGGCAGTTTTTTGTACATTAAATCCTTCAGAATGTGGCCGTTAATCATCCGTCTTGTCTTTCAGATGAGTTTCATCATGTTTAATGGTAATTTTCCGAACATGGTTGTTTTAATGTCCGGCCATTAAAGTGAATTGGGTCTGTTCTTTTTTTGGGCTATTACAGTTTTGTTCTGCAGTCTCCCAAAATGCTCCAATTTAATCTCGGGCGGTCAGGACAGCTCCTGCTCCGAGTAATAAACTGAACAATGGGTCAGTTAAGTGAAATAATGTGGAAGTCCCTGAAATCGTGTGTCCAGCAGACTAAATAGAGAAATAGAGAATTAGAGAATTTAACCTTCATGTCTCAAATTAACCTTCTCTCTTTCTCTTCAGCCACGAATGGATCAGTATTTCAATCAGATGGAAAAAATCGTCAAGGAGAGGAAGACGTCATCGCGGATACGGTTTATGTTACAGGACATTATAGACCTGAGATTGGTGAGTGTATACGCTTGTGTGTGCTTGTGATGTTTGTTTTATCTGCACGGTTTTTAGAGTGTCCAAAGTCTCGCCCCATGTTCAGAGAACTTCTGGCTCACGATGGATTTTCCCACAGAGGTTTTATTTCATTGATCTTTCTGACCTTCTGGAAAATGATAGTAGATATTCTGGTCATATTCTGCTAAATGGGTCTACTGCTGCTCTTGTTATTGAATTTGAACACCTTTTCAGAAAGACAGATGGGAGAAAACCTGTGGGAAAATACAGCATAGAGCAGGGCCAAGCTTGGGCCTGGTGACTGAAGTGCTCTTACTGCTGATCATACATGATAAAGGTTTTTAATTAAGGCACCACAGACTCATCAAGGAAAGTAGTAGCTAAAACACTTAATGTTTAATGTAATGACATGGTTGACAGGTGATAGCTCTGAAAATAATTTTTCTATACACTACAATATTTAACACAAACGTTCATAGCACATTTTAAATGGATGTAATGTATGAACCATCTGTATTTGTATTAATAGATTAAAATGAAGAATGAACACATTACAAACAAAATCCTGACAGGAGAGTTCGTCTTCTCACGTTGCTTAGATATCTCATTATAAAAATCAACAATTCAGTGCATCTAAAACATTTTAAGCTGCCATTAATTTGATCATAACTGACTCTGTAAATAAATGTGATCAAATATTATGCACACGGCTCTGTTTTACCACCACTAACGATTGTTTTGCCCCTGAATGAAAAACAGGAATCAGACAGAGTTAGAATGAATCCACATATACTGAAGGATTAGAGATTAGGCCTTCACAATGTGGATTTCTTTCAAGCTTCAGAATATTTCACTATTTTAATCTTTTCTGTAAAAATGGAAAGACAACACGATTGATCCGTTGCATTATGCATACATGAATAAGACAGATAACCCCCATGCAGCCACGGACTGTCAGTAGTGCCGTCTGTACTCCTCGACATCATCATCAGCTCATAAACTAGCTTTTGTTACCAACCTACAGTGTGGGGGAGATAAAACAAAAAATGATTTCACCTCTTGAAAGTCTAATAAATCACCAAACACAGCGAGCCTGGATCAGTGTGTAGAGTCATTTTATACTCGTTCCCTCTGGAAGACAGACAGAACCAGTGACATGTTAGTCCATTAAACTGAGGCTGTGTATTTAGTGCAACTGTTCACGTCACAGTTTACACTGTTTTGATTGTCAATGACATCCACTGTACATTTTAAACAGGAAAATAACGTTTTCAGTTTGTGTCGATCCGTCTCTTTCCATGTTGTATACACACAAATTGGGCAAAAACAAAAATTTTAATTAACTGGATTTATTGCCTGGCCAGTCAAAAACATTAAAATGGTCTACCTTAACTTTCAGTCACCAGTTTCTATCACTATCTTACATACACACACAGACGCACAGATAGATATAGATAGACGTCTATTGATCCCCTCAGGGAATTAAGTAAATACATGCATACTCACATCCACACCAGATGTTTAATGTGTTCTGTTGCTTTTTTAATAATCTGTTGTGGCAGTTTGTTTGTTTTTAGCTATTTCAGGCTCAATTTTCAAACCTAACCACGGCCGAAATTTCTGCTTCAGCTAGACGTCCTGCATTCGTTACATCCTGCTAATAAATTAACAGATACATAAATCGACAGTTGGGGGAACATAAATGTTTCCTGTGCTTACAACACTGTGAGAAACCAACACAAGAGACAAACAAGGGCAAACGACTTAACATGATAGGTGTCATGTCAGGCTTTTCCAATAGAGAGACCAGATCTACACTGATTAAACTGTGATAACTCTTACCTAACACAAGCTGTTTGAAGCAATGTCGCTGTAAACACAGATTCGAGCCCTGCTGTGCTGCGCCCCTGTCACATTTAAAATTAAAATGAGCGAGACTACTTAGGCCGTGTAAGGACCCACTTTGTTTAAAAACAAAACCTCCACATTGAGCGTCATGGAACGGCAGAAATATTGAGATCAAACGAAAGTGATAACCTTGTTAATACATCTGTCTGTCAGTTACTGTCAGTGTTTGAATTTGGGATGTCCCTCTGTGCTTGACAAGTGTTCATATCTAAACTGATAGATCTGCTACGATAAAGCCACACACACTCTGAAGATATTTAAGAAAATGATCTGGGCTGACAGATCAAGAAAAAGAAATCAGCGAATCTGACGCCGCAGCGTGCTTCAGCTCAGAGGTCACTGTTGTAATCGCTTTCGTTTCAGCACAACTGGGTCTCCAGGAGAGCCGACCAGGGCCCGAAAACCATCGAGCAGATCCACAAGGAGGCGAAGATTGAAGAGCAGGAGGAGCAGAGAAAAGTGCACCAGCAGCTGCTCTCCAAGGACAGCAAGAGACGGCCAGGTCAGGCCCGCAGTCTAAATCCTCTTTAAGGCTTAGAGTCACATTGGCATAGCTACAGTGACTCAGGAAGCCTGCAGGCATACAGACAGACTTCCTGTCCCTATAGCCTGCAGAGACGCTATTGTGCCCAACACCAGACAGGAAGCACCCCCCCCACCCCACCCCCATCTGTTAGCTGCTGTGTAATATTTCATCATGTATAGCAGAAAATGTCACTCTATCAGCCCCTTTCACAGTCGTTTGACTTCAGTGAATGAAAAGTCAACTCGCCTTAAATCTGTTTGGCCTGCCTGTGTGTCTTTTGGCCTCACAGATCCCAGAGACCAGAGGGATCAGAGAGACCAGCGCATGCAGAGAGAGGAGACCTGGAACACTGTGCCCATGACAAAGAACAGCAGGACCATCGACCCTAACAAGATCCCAAAGATCTCCAAGGTGAGATGTTTTCACAATCGCCATGTTTGCTCTCGACTATGGAGGCCTTTGCACATGTAGTTCAGTTCAGCCGGTCCAGAAAAAGGTCCTACGAAGCGACACAGTGCGGCCTTTTTAGTTCAGGTCTGTCTTGTGCTGATTTTTGTCAAATGAAGCAAGAAAGTACTAAAATATATGGAGCAGGGGACAACACACATTCCTTTTAACTCCTTTTCACTTTGACATATCAGGGAAAATATGATCTTTGAAGTGGACTGATACAGCCCAAACAATATTCACAGTCTCAGTCGTTTAATCCTCACCAGAGTTGAGTGTGAAAGCATCCGCAGAGCATGTCAATGTAATATTTTATAAGCGATTAGTTAAATAAGGTATTACATTCACACAAAAGTTTTGGCAGAAACTGACTCAGGATTCATATTTGACTGGGAACAGACAGGCTCTGTAGCAGAGTCTGTGACGAACGTGCAGACTGATTTGTACACAGAGTCCTGGTTGAATATCATCTACATTGTAATTTAGTCAAATTGGTGAGGTTGTTCTTCGTGCCGTGACACGTTTGCCTCTCGTTCATAAAGTGTTTTTCCATGTCGATCACAAGCTCCTTCTCCGGTGGCGGCTGTTCTTTGGGTAGAAAGTTTTGTTTACACAGCAGCAAGAGGAATCCTGTGGCTCATCATGTGTTCACATAAACTGTCCCTGCCCTCATCTGATCCACATTATTGTTCTTTATGTTCAGAAGTACACAGTCCACCTGCTGGACATACAGGGTAGTGCTATGTTTAATATAAATGGCAAGTTTTTTTGGTTTGTTATTCAGAGCTCCCCCTGCTGGACGAATTCTGCCATGTTTTCAGTATTCGTCATATCAGGAGGACTCTCATTTTAGGAATCCTTTCGGACTATTCATGTAATATACTACATGGTATACACTGTATTTGTGTGCTACTTGTCCTTGATGAATATTTTGAATCAAAGATTTTAACCAATCCAGTCTTTACATCCTGAATACAAATAAACTGCTGTAAAAGAAGGAAGAAGTGATAGGAAGAAATATGCATCGTGTACTTGTAGGTTTACGTCTGAGTCATTTATCTTGTCAGGTGTTATCATCATTTGCCTGCTGCCGTCAGTTTTCCGTGCACACTTGCAGCTTGTTCTTTAATTTCTCTCTTTCTGCAGCCTCAAATGGACGAGAAGATCCAGTTGGGCCCTCGGGCTCAAGTCACGTGGGTGAAGGGCAGCAGTGGAGGAGCCAAGGCCAGTGACTCAGGTAGGGAGACTCGTATTAACCGACCCAGGAGCGCAGTGGGTTGAAATACTGCACGAGCAGGAGTTGGCGATATCGCTTAGACTGGAAAAAGATGCAGTCACAATTCATCTCGTGTCTTAGACGCCCAAAAGTGATTCAGAGGAGAAGCACTACTCTCTTTTGATGCATCAAGGTTGAAGGTGGAACAATTATAAACTTTGAAGTACTCACAGTAGATCCAACTAGAAATTATGTCAAGAAATGAAATTACCTCTAAATCATCTGTGCTTTGTGACCAGTCCAAAGTGCGTGTTGGAGACCAGGTGTAGTCAGATTGTAGCTGCAAGTAATAACACGTCGCACCATATTACCCAAAATAAATGTCAGACAGTGAAGGTGTCAGTTTGCCTGAAAAAAAAAGAGTATAAGTATGTGTGCCTTAACGTCTGAGAACAATAATGTTAATAGCTTTTCGAAACCAGGCAGAACATATTAGTCTGTTTTTGAACTACCATGATCACTTCCCCTGATTTTCTGGGCTTTTCTGTTATTCATGTCTCTCTTAATTTTTCTCTCCCTAACAGAACTCTCTCGGACAGCTGGCATCAATCGTTACTCTGCACTGCAGTCTACGCCTTCACCTCAGCCCTCCACCACTCCTCCACAGAACCCAGACTTTGACTCTAGGAGAACTCTGGGAAGGTAAAAGATGACACTAGAATCAAATTTGATGAATGTTGAATCGTTGACTTTGTGCTGGTTAATCTCTGATATCTACTGACATCTCGATTTGTTTGGTCAGTCGCAGCGGCACAGGGAGGGAACGCAGCGAGAAGCCGCTGATCTCCGCCCCTCCATCATCACGGCCCGGGCCGTTCATCAGGGGAGGCAGTTCGAAGGAGCTGCTGGAGAGTCAAATCCCAGAGGAGCCGCGAAGAGACCGGGAGCGAGAGGGAGCCGAGCCCCGGAGACCGAGCGTCACCGAGGACAAAACTGAGCCAGAGCGCAGCAGAGTCAGGGAGCCTGGTGAGACGCAGCGCTGCACAACAATGGAATGAAAATAATATTTAGATATAAACTGTTTAGCACCACACTGATATTTCTTTTCTATTATTTTAAGCTAAGAATAAGTTGTATTTTGCATCAACAATATATTTGAAACTATTTTATAGTTACATACAGTATGAAAGAATAAAGTTAAAATATATGTGAAATTATGACAGTATAGTCCTACATCAAACTGTGTACGTCACTTTTTCATCGACAGGTCCCTCAAACCAGCAGCAGCTAAAATCTATCTTAGCTTTTAAAATGTACTTTTTATAGATAGATAGATAGATAGATAGATAGAGAGATGAGATAGATAGATAGATAGAGATATAGATAGAGATATAGATAGATAGATATAGATAGATAGATAGAGATATAGATAGATATATTTCTATTCTTCCATCTGTTGTCCTTAAAAACATAACGATGTTTCGATAATCTCGCCTCAGACAGACACAGTTGTCACTGTTGTTTTTATGTCGACAGTGAAACCCGAGCCAGTGGTCCAGACCCCGGACAGACCTGCTCTGTCTGAGGAGGAGATTGAGAGGAAGTCCAAGTCCATCATCGACGAGTTCCTGCACATAAATGACTACAAGGTACTGAGATTCACAATGGCGTCGACTGTTGATATCTGTTCAGGTGCAAATGTCTCAATGCAGCAACAAACAGGTGCATAGAGGCATGATATATTAATGACTTTATGATTCAAATAATCTTTTCTCCATTATTATTGGAATGCATGCAGTGTTAAAGCTCTCCCTCTTCACTCAGTCTTGATCGTGTTTCTCTGTTCTCTGCAGGAGGCTCTTCAGTGTGTGGACGAGCTGGATTTGGGCTCTCAGCTTCACATCTTCGTGCGTGTCGGGGTGGAGTCGACTCTGGAGCGCAGTCAGATAACGCGGGACCACATGGGCCAGCTCCTCTTCCAGCTGGTGCAGCAGGGAATCCTGCCCAAACCCCACTTCTACAAAGGGTAAATTCACCTGTTCACTGCACCCTGATAATCCTAATCCTAATCTCTGAGGTGTTTCTGTGGACTAGAAGCTAGGTTTTTATGCTTTCCTGCTTTTTGTAAATGGAAAGGGAATATTGAATGAATCACATTTGATCTCTAAAATTTCCCTTTTTAATATTTTTGTGTTGAGCGTAACTAGAATCAAAGTGTCATGGTTTTATTAGATTGGAAAGAGACTTGTTTATTTACTATTTTGACTCTCATTCAAAATAAATACATTTAGTCAATGTTCACACTTACACTTAATATAGTAAACAATAGTTATAACATTAACATCAAAACACGTCAAAACACCTAAACACTTGGAACAGTTTAAATTGTCTCACAGGTAAAACAGAACAACAACAACTTAATCTCAGTTCATCTAAACAAACAACAACAACAAAAAAAACAATTTATTTATTTTTCAGGCCAGTCTTGAAGATCTGTATTGAGATTTAAAGCGCAGCCAGCTGTTTCAGTGAGATTTGACTATATATTACTGTGTTTTTTCATCGCATTGGTCTGTCTGTCCTCACCTGCTTTGTTTTCAGAAAATAGTATCTTCAGATACAAACAATATGGTTGTATAACTACAACTGAACTGATCCTCAACTTTCTGTAATCGTAATATATTATGTGTGTACACCACAGGAACAATAATGTAATCATTTTAAGTTGTTTCCTGAGCCCCTCTGTGTCGTCTTCTGTCTTCAGGTTTGCAGAGACGCTGGAGCAAGCGGATGACATGGCCATCGACATTCCCCACATCTGGCTGTACCTGGCTGAGCTGCTCAGCCCGGTGCTGAGGGAAGGGGGCTTCTCTATGAGAGAGCTCTTTAGGTACTGAGACACTCGGGGCGTTCAGCTAATACTCAAGGAGGCTTTGTTCAAAGAATTAAGTCAAAGGAAAAATGGCTGCATTGGCCCCAGTTGTGCTGCATTGACTTTGATCACTTCAGTGTGCGCAGACGTGGTGTCGGCTTTGCTTACCACCACATTAGCCATGTTGATCAATATGCTCCTCAATTAGAATTAAATGTTTCTCATTTCTCCTTCCTGCACACATTTCCAAGATTAATTTCAGGCCATACTCTTACAGCAGCACAGGAAATGATCTTTAATATCTCCACAGTGAAGCTGATCTGACCAGATCTCCAGTAGAAAACATGTTTGTGTTAATTGACTTTTTTCCTTTTTTTTTTCTATATGAAGGGAAACCAGTGGGTGGATGTACATTTACTTTCTGTTGTTCGTTTCTTCACAGTGAATTAAGCAAACCTTTGCTTCCTGTGGGAAGAGCTGGGATCTTAATTTCTGAAATATTGCACATACTATGCAAACAAATGGTAAGCAGCATTTTAATGTTCAGTTTTTGTTTGAATTTCTGCTGCATGCATTTATGTTACCTGCTCACGTTATAAAGCCAGTGAAGTATAATCAATAACTCCTAAATCACTTAGTGTTAAACAACAGTGGTTTTGATTATTTATTGATTATAATTGTTAAGGTTATTTTTTACTTTTGATATCCAGCTAAATTTGTGTCATTAAAATCTTTGTCCCGACAGAAGAACTGAAAAAAGATAAGTAGTAGTAGTAGTAGTAGTAGATAAGATAAATAATAAAAGACTTTGAGAGAAGAGATGTGTGACGTTGTTTTGTCTTGTCTCCACAGAGCCATAGGACTCTGAGTTCTTTGTGGAAAGAATCTGGCCTCAACTTGACTGACTTCCTCCCAGAGGGAGAAGATGTCCAGGCTTTCATCTCACAACAGGTTGGTAGCAAAGACCTCCACCCAAGTAACACAAAAATCAGTGAATCCTTCCTTTATTGTTCTTTCTCGTCTTTCTCTTTCACTGTCACTTATTTGTTGCTTTCTCATCATGTCAACCTCCTTTCATGTCGTTGCGAACAGAAACTCCAGTTCCTTTTGTCGGACGGCTCCAGCCCCGAGGTTGGTCTGTCTAAAAGGATCCTGTCTCCTGAGGAGCTGAGCCAGCAGCTGGAGAGACTCCTCCTTGAGGACATGGCCAGCGACGAGCGGATCTTTGATTGGGTAGAGGTATGAGAGGCGACACATGTACGCACAGGAGAGGGGCATTGTGTTAATTATAACCTTTTCATAACCAGCTTCAAATGATCAGAAATATTAACACCAACAGGTAAAGGAACAGCGAAGATACTAAATTAGAGACTAGCCTTGACAGAAATGTTTATTAAATGACAGAAGGTGCTCTGTGCAGCCATATTTTAGCTTATAGTGCAATTAGATCAGCTAAAATGAGAGGATGTGGTTAGAAATATGACAAGATTAATATACAAAATTTGATATGATAAACATTTGTGAATGGCCCAGACCTGACAATCAAACATTGAACCAGATGTTGCTACACAATATTCACTTTCCCCAACCAGATTTCCCAGACGTTCACAGCTACTTCTTGTTTAAAAGGGTTCAAATAGTTTTAGTTTGTTTTAAAAGTGCTTTGGATAAAAGCGCTATATCAATTATGGAAGAAGTCCATTTACCTGCACTCACCTCCATAAATGTCCATGTTGTGATTCACATGTTAATATTACTACCCAGTATCAGATGTACTCTGGACAGGAAGCTGTGAGCAGAGGATTGTAAAAAGCTGTTGAAGTCTGAGAGTGAAAGTGTTTGGGAACGTGAGAGCATCCAAAAATACTACACGGTGCAAAGAACAGTTGGGAGGGCGTTTCTCTTTTACTGCTCCACAGTTCAGGCAAAATCTGTCCACAACACCGCCCCCCTCCCACTCACATACCATGAACACAAACACGCTGCTTCTATCATTACTCATCAACCTTTTTGTTTTCTTATTGTGCGTTTTGTCCTCCTCTGTGCTCTCAGGCAAACCTAGATGAATCTCAGATGAGCTCGTCCCCCTTCCTGAGGGCTCTGATGACAGCTGTGTGTAAGGCAGCAGTGAAAGGTAAGCGCTCCACCACCTGGAGGAGAGACGTCCTCCATTCTGCTAAAATCGCGCACGCTGATTGCAATATTTACTCGCCGCCAGCCACTGAGCGGAGCGGCTCAGCGTGCACTCACTCTGCCTTCTGCTCTGCCGAACAGATGATAACACCAACTGTCGAGTGGACACGGCCATCATCCAGAAGAGATTGCCTGTATTACTCAAGTACCTTAACTCAGACACTGAGCGACAGCTGCAAGCACTTTATGCACTTCAGGCGCTGATCGTCGCCCTCGATCAGCCTCCAAGTAAGTGCTGCCTCTTAATTTACTCCTCCTACCTCCTCCCGTTTACTCCCGCTGCCTCCTTCTAATCAAACTATGAGATTTTATGTCTTATTTGTCTCAATTTCTTATCAGAGATGATTAAATTGTGGTCACGAGCCAGTGTTTTAAGTAATGTCAGTCTAAACAATATAATCTCACTACAAGGTCAATTTTAGGGGAGTCTAGAAAAGTAATTACTTGATGCATTTCTGAGAACCAATCATGATTCAGCAACATTTAAGTCTTGTAGTCACAGGTGTGAGTTTGTTTGCTTTTGTTTCTAAGCCAGTGTCAGTCTGATGTGATCAAATAATTCACTCAAAGGCCTGACGAAGCAGAGTATTCAGTGTTAAGCTATTAATAAATAACACTTTGACATGTTTTTAGGACCTTTAACTTTGATTGTTGTGTGTAGTTACTCGCCAGAGAGCAAATTTAAAAGACACTCCAACTATACAAAACATTTAACTTAAGAGGCCAAAATATTCAGAGTTTTGTCCTTAGTACAGTACAAGTCAAAGTCCAATACCACAGATCCTGCGATTCCCATCATCAGTGAGCTAACTTTATCTCCATTCCAACAAATGTTTGGAACTTGCTCGGAGATCACTAAGTAAAACATTCAGTACAGCATATTAACAGTGAAACCATCAAATACCTTCAAGCACAAAAGGCCTGCAGTTTACAAGCCAAATGACAAACATATTAAAATACCACAAAATAATTACACAGGAAAACAGAATCTACCTTTTAAGTATCAGAGGTTTACCGTCTTAGGAGTCAGCTAGCTTCAGGACATGTATTTCTTTGGAAGCTCACAGATTTAAACGGTTGTTCATACCTCCACGCTTTTAAAAAGCAGCTGCTGGGTACGTCTTAATTGTTAGACCACAATGCCTCCACTGGAACTTTTGAATTAATTACATTATAAATGGTTAGGGGTTACTGCAGAAAGTAGAGTCATTTATAGATTCAAGACTTCCACCTAGCTGCACTGCACAGGAAAATGTTTTTTTTTTATATTGTATCCTCAACAATATGATGTAAAGTTTTAAAGCCTCCTTTCACTGTTCTGTCTCTGATCTCTCTCTCTCTCTGTGTCCTCCAGACCTTCTCCGGATGTTCTTTGACTGTCTGTATGACGAGGACGTCATCTCGGAGGACGCTTTCTACAAGTGGGAGACGAGCAAAGACCCTGCCGAGCAGCATGGTAAGGGTGTGGCCCTCAAGTCTGTTACGGCCTTCTTCACCTGGCTGCGGGAGGCGGAGGAGGAGTCGGAAGACAATTGACGAGGGAGACACCCGGGGACGCGACGTAGTAGAACTGCATCCTTAAAGCAGAACAAACAAACAAACAAACATTCGAAATGGGTGTATGAGCAGGACGACATGTTTACGGCTGGAATTTTTTTCTGCGGTACGGTTCTGAAACATGCCGCCCTTTTGAGTTTGGATTCCAACGGCGGAAGCACTAAATACCTGTATTATACATAGAAAATATTTTTGTTTTAAATTTTAACTTACTTTTCTTTTGTTACTTTTTAAGAGACTTAAAAGATACATAGGTTCTGGACTCTTTAATTTATTATTTTTTTAAGGACTGCAAATATGAAAGTTATTTAACATTTGCAGATGCTCACAAATGAGATCAAGACAACAGAAATAACAATATAATTAATTATAATAACAAAATAATAATTGTGAAATAAATAGCCTCCCTGGATTCCACGCTGTTTGGTTTAAAACAGGGTAAAACAAAATTATTTTGGGATGAAGGGGAAGCAGAGATGAAAAAAAAAAAAAAATTAAAAAAAAGAGGAGTGGAGGCGTGCACAGAAACTATTAACGTTGTCTATGTATGACGTTCAAGGTCTACAGGTTATCTGATAATGACCAGGATGTGTGTCCCTCAGCCTTGGCTTGCTCTGCGTTGATATGTACATACACCTCACGAAGAGGAAAAGGTATGCATTCAATAATGCGATGCAACGTCAGTCCACAGAACTGTCAAACAAATGCAGACGAACAAACCGGATACCTTCAAATGAAATGAGCAAAAAAAAAATTTAAAAAATGCAACTTTAAAAAGTAAATGGCCGGGGTCGCTGAATAATGACATGCTTGTAATACTTCAGACCTACAGAGCAGATTAAAGCTTGTAAATACATTAAAGACAAAAAAAGGTATTTAAAAATGCTGATTCTCATGATTTATTCTTTTGATGCTTGGTGTTGTGGTCAGATCTTTGTTTTCTTTTGGTGGTTTTATGTGTATGTGTGTGTTAAGCGGAGGTATTATTTTCCCGTTTGGACAACGCTTTAACATCCTCAGAAGAAGGAGCTATTTGATTGGACCAGGAGGAGCAGCAGCTGGAGGCACTGGGAGCCATTAAGCGTCAACTGTGGTTATGAATCACCTCTCTCCGCATTGAAAATGTTGCAGCAATTAATTTGTTATTTCTATTTAACCGCGTTTGAACGTGGTCGGGCGTGCAGCGTGGTTACATGATCATCAGATCACAAAATGAGGCTCATCTAACTGGATCTCCATTGTTCTTTTATTTTTGGATCCCTCAAAAAGCATTTTAGGCCCATTGTGAGCCTGGAGACCAGAGCTGACAAGATTAATCGATTAGTCGGTGGACAGTAAATTCCAGCTTCTTAAATGTGAAGATTTTGCTCTTTTATGTCGCATGTCATTGTGTCTTTGGGTGTCACTCTTCATACATTAGCAAATTGCATTTTTGCACAATTTTTGTACTGTACACTGAGATATTAATTGAATAATTGTTAAACAATTGTAAGTTAAAGCCCTGATTGAGCTTGAAGTGAACTTAAATTACACAAAGACAGGTATGACTGAGAGCAGACAATGAACTGAGAAACTGAAACTACTAAACTCAGAATAAGTAACTTACATGGTTATGTGTATTTAGTGGAGGATTTATATCTTCTGTTTTAATTTTAACACTGAATGTGTTTCTACAGCTGTATTGAATCCTAAAAGTTGCATTTCTCCACAACTTTGTTACACTCAATGAACTACAACTCCCATGAGTCTGAGCCATAGACATTCTATCAGAACCACATCAGTGCTGTAGTTTTTGAGTCCTTACACAGTAATACCTGGTTTCTTGGTTAAAAATAATTTTATGCTCAGAAGATAACAGGTTCTTTCAAAAGATGGACAGACAACCTCCACCATGTTATGTGTATTTTCATGCAGAGTTTAAGTGTTTGTTTTTCTGAATGTGTATACTGAATCTTAAAAGTCAAGTTTCTCCTCATTGTAACTTTGGTGCCTCAGATAACTACAACTCCCATGAGACATAACCATAGACGTCCATATCAAAACCTCATCAGAGCTGTAGTTTTTGAGTCCTTACATGTTTTTAGGTGGTTAAAATAATGACATGCTCAGATTGCACTGACCTGCACTGTAGAAGATGTGGAGTTTATTTAAAATATGGACAGAAAACCTTCACCGTGAGTATTTTCATGGAGGGTTGAAGTGTTTAGATTGTTTTCTGTCTTTTTTTTACACAATGTGTATGTTTATCTGGGGCATTGGCTGTATAGGAAGATATGTATTTATATACAGTCTATGATCTGTGTCTATTTAACTTCGCTTCCATCTGAGAACTACAGTTCCCATGAGCCTTTGCCATAGACGTCCTATCAAATCACATCAGAGCTGTAGTTTTTGAGTCCTTATTCGGTAATAATTGATTTATCTTGGTTAAAACAATGTTGGGCTCAGATTGTGTTGACCTACACTATAGAGGACGTTGAGTTAATTTAAGACGGGTACAAAAAACTCCATCATGTGAGCGCTTTTTAGGGAAAAACCTCAAAATTTAGAAAAGAAACGACCGTTGAACGTGTTGCTAACTAGCCTCTTTTCCACCTACCTCGGTCGGCCAACGCAGCACGGCAGCAGCGAAAACGACAACAGACTCGCACACAGCCTTGTATTCAATTTGATAATTTTGAGCTTTACACATTAAAATGATGTTTTATCCGCAGACTGTCGCTTCCGACAGCTCGGCGGCCATGACGGTGGGAACCCTCCTACGTCCCGCTCTGACGTCACGACGTAACGAACGGCTCTAATGGGGCGGGGCTCGTAAACAGAGAAATCTAAATAAAGGATCGTGCAGAAATTTACTCCAAAGTGTTTGACTTTTCCTCCACTAAAAAACGGTAAGTCCACCCCGCGCCGCCACACCTCGTCGCTCCGGCGTGCGGTTGCACGGATGCGACACCGGAGAGGAGGCGTGGGCCGGCGGGTTTTTTTTCGCTCATGCAACTGAAATGAATTTTATCTGCCTTGTGCGACGCCATCACTGACTGAGTGTGTGTGAGTGTGTGTGTGTGATAGAGAGAGAGAGAGTCTGTGTTTGTGTGTGCGTGTGAGTGAGTGTGAACCCTGTGACAAAATGGCGAAATTGCCGAAATTTTCCCGCAGCTCATCTTCCTGCTCCTTTGGTAAAATAGGTCCAAATGTGCAGGCGGAGGGCAGTGCGCCGTCTTGAGGGTGGTCTGCGGTTATTTGGGTGTTTTTTGCCTAAAATGCAAACGCACATTTTTTCTCGTGTTTTGGAGATAATGGGGGGGCTCAATGAATGGAGTGGGGGGGGTCTAAATCCATGCACACACTCGGGACCGGTGCTTTCTTGGTGTTCACATGCGTGTTATTTCATCTCCTGCAGGTTTAATCTCGTGTGATGCCGATTCGCCGAGCAGCAGCGACTCCGACCCAGGAGAAGGCCCCCTCCGCTGCAGCAGAGAAAGGTTAGGCCAGCCACCTGGACCGGAGACCCGTGAACGCACCATCAGCAGTTGGCACAGATGTCTCACTGTGCATTCATTACCTCCAGATCATACGTCTACGTATTTATATCCATCGGGTCTGGAGATGCATGTGTGGCCGTGTTGAGTTTGTGCTGACACTCATCCATCACCAGGAGCAGCGTCTCCACACTTGGTGTCAAAGAGTCAAAATGCTGCAACACCTTTGGTGCTTGCATGCAGACTTTCAATTGTGAAGTCATAATCGTGCAAAATAATCTATGTGAAGAAGTCACATTGGACGTTGCTTTTTTGCAGATTTCACAAACTTTTTTTTTTTAATAGACATCAAAGTTTGTGTTTACAGTCACCCATCACCAGAGGTGAAGTCTCCATACTTGAGAAACGGTGTCAAGAGACAAATGCTGCAACATCTTTGGTGCTTGCATGCAGACTTTCAATTAGGATCGAGTCAAATGATAATCATGCAGATGTTCACTTGTTTTTGCATTGGGTAGGTTTTCTCCCAGTGCACCAGCTTCCTCCCACAATCCAAACACATGCAGGCTTATTAGTGACTCTAAGTGTCCCGTAGGTGTGAGTGTGAGAGGTTGTTTGTCTCAATACATCAGCCCTGTGATGGACTGGCGACCTGTCCAAGGTGTCCCCTACCTCTCACCTAATGCCAGCCAACACCCCATGACTCTAAGGATAAGCAGTATAGAAAATGGATGGATGACATCCTTATGTTGGTATGACGGACAAGCAGGAACAGTCATTTCACAAATAACAGCCAAATGAGTTCAGAATACTGCATCACACCCTTTTTAAAATGAGTAAAATAACATTTAATCCCTTTTTATCCCAGCGTAATGACAACTAAAAACTTCAGCCCTCATGAAACCATCAATGTTCAATAATCTCTCTAAATCAAAGGCTGTACAGAGAACAGGCCTGATGCAGAGGATATGGCCAATCAGCAGTCACAAGGCCGAATAGTGCACCACAGAATGGAAATTCACAACACACAAGGAAAAATCACATGCTGGAGAGGCGTAAACAATCCCACACAAACAGATTATCAACATTTAAAGTCTCCATGAAGATGAAAGAGTCACATAAATCCTGGTGGTTAATGTCCTTATTTAATAACCGCAGCATCTCCAGTCAGACTTGTAGCCTCTTTCTGTCCCGTGTTTTCTGTCTGTCTCTACTGTCTGTTTATTACATTGTGTGCCTTAGTGGATAATTAAGCACCAGTGAGCTTTCAGTTCAGGTCCCTAGGATATTAGAAAAAAAAAAAGTTTAGGAACTCATCAAAAAATGAAGACTCAAATGTCAAAAAGCTGTTTGAAAATAGTATAAATAGACATTTTCCACATGTGTTTTGATTGAATTCTGATACACTTTTTTTTTTGTTGCTGGTAAATTTCAATGGCTCTCTCCTCTCAGAGCCTGAAGCCTCCTCAGAGGAGTCGCCCTCCGCCGACGAGGAGCAGGCCGCCTCATCAGCCGCGACGGCCGAGGTCGGGGAGGCCGCCGGCAAGACGACGGAGCCCACGGAGAACGGAGAGAAGACCGAAAGAGCTGCGGTGGAGAAGGACGGAGAGGGGACGGAGAAGAAAGAGTGAGTTTCACCAGAGAGCCGGTCTGCAACCCCGAACGCTGCGATATTTCACTATGATAGCACTTTTATCTGTTTCTGTGATCCTTACCTCTGCTGGATGACGGCAGACTGCTCCCCTCGCGGCTGCAGTGTTGCTTTTCCAAAACATGTGACCTGTCACACAGCCACAGTAAGCAGGTAGATGTCAGGTCTCCCTTTGTTTGCAGTCTCGGAGGAGTCCAGGAGGAGAGGACGTCTTTACCAGCTCAGTACAAAAACTGTTTATCGACTACAGGCTACATACATTCAGAATAATACTTATTTTTGTTTTGCCCATTTATTTAAATGTACAATCAAGGAATATCCATTTGTAATTTAACTGAAATTTATCAAATTCTTCAGTGAAAAAGTGATAACATATATTTACACCAACACAAAACGTGTACCGAGATATTCAAAGGAACACTTAGCTACTTGTGGGGAAGCATAAAAGACATTTAATCTGGCTTTCCAAGTTAATAACTCATGATTCGTCTAATTTCTCCTCCTCACCTTCTCCCAGACTGTGACAAAGCAAATCTCCAGCTCTCTGCAGATAGACACACTAGCACAGCACCTCAGTCAGGGTCTAATTACGATGGTGATCATTAAGACGGATGTTCTGAAACTTCATTTTGTCTTTCCCGTCGGTGACAAACGGACAAAGTGACAAATGCAAGGACTGCGCGGCTGGACAGTGCGCAACACACTGCTATGTTCTCCTACTAAGGTGAGGATGTGACAAAGATAAGGGTGGTAACCATCACAGTGAAATATCGCTCGTAAAGAAACGACTCACTTCACTGAACCTGTGTCTTCCCTCCTTTTTTTTTTTTTTTTTTCCATCTGTTTGACGACAGATTGAAGGATGGCTACAAGTACGAGAAAGCCAAAGTCAAGAAGGTGAAACGGACGATCCCTGCGTGGGCCAGCGTCTCTGGCAGCAAAAAGGTTCCTGTTACCAACTTTGCAGGCACTCAGAACAAAGTGGATAACATCCTCATCGAAGCGATCACGGTGTGTACGCACTTTGTAAATCTGTCGTCTCAGTGCAGTCGTGCTCGTTCGTTTTTTTTTGTTTGTTTTTTTACATTTTTTTAATCTGTGTGATTTCTTGTCAACTTTCTCTGCAGTCATGTAACGACAGGTTTGGGGTTTCATACCAGTCCGTTATGAAATACATCTTGAAGAAATACCCGGGGATGGAGCTCGACAGGAAGAAGTTTCTCATCAAGAAAGCAATGAAGAAACATTTGGAGAAGGGCACCATCAAACAGGTAAAGACTGTAAATCACCCTCTGGTCTCTTTTAGTGTTGGCAGTAAACGGTCACTGTCGATGAACAAACTGATGATGATGACTAGATGAAGATGAAACTGAAGTGATGTCCAAAAACACACCAGCGAGTATCGACCATCGTCATAAAAACAAAATGAAAAGCTTCTATATTAGAGCTTTAATTCAAATGTTGCTGATCGTTCAGTAACTCCGTTTAAAAAACTGATTTAACATAGAAATACACATTTTGTAAAAAGTCCTTGATTTCAGAAGTAGTATACAAAACTGCCATATTATTTAATAGGTGATGACTCATATTTTAGTAGTTGTAAATAGCTAGCATGTGAGCTGATGTTCGCTCCGTGAATTGCTTAAACAATGCTCTCCAGCTGACTTTATAACTTTTCAAGCTGACCCACATTAACCTGTAAAAGTGCTCCTGAACATCGACTCAGTGGCAGTTTCAGATAACGAGTTAGGTTTCAGCCTGTTTAACTTCTCCAATCCACTTCTCCAAAAAACTAAAAAGCAGGGCAGAGCTGCTAAAGCTGCACACTGTTATCATCTGAATCACAGAAAAATGTGATGAGGCTGCTTGGGGCTGGAAGTGATGCTGGGTTGGGTTACTGCTGTAGGGTGTAAGCTTATTAAATGGACGTCTTAATGTTTCCCGTTCACGTTAGCGGAACACGCCACCTAATCCTCTTCAGTTTTGAGAATGCTTAAAGACAAATGTGTGCCCAGTTTCAGCTGCTAAGCTCTGATTTAACAAGGTTAGCAACTAAAATGTGGAGGAACCTGTTAGAAGAAAGTCAACTGGACTCAAGAACCTCAAGCAAGTCCAGCTGACTCTCTTCTAACTGTCAGAAATGACTGTGACCTGAATGACTGACAGTTTTCACAGATAACCTGGGAAAAGTGTCAGTTCTGCTCATTGTCGCTCCGTCTCCTCCACAGCTGAAGGGTAAAGGCCTTTCAGGGACCTTCACCATCGGGAAGCAGTCCACCTTGTCTAAGGTATGTTACAGCAGAGAGAGGATTTGAAGTGATGTACAGTAGTTACGTATCAGACTATTTCTTGGCAAGGAGACGGGTTGAGTTTTTGTAGAGATTTAAAAAATGTCACCTGTTTATACTCTCTAACCAGCTGCTAGTTAATGAATTGATAAAAGAGTTGTAATCTTATTTAACTCTCTGACGTAGTGTCAACAGTTTCCTCTTCCCATTTTTCCCTATGAGACAGGGATATGTTTGGTTGTAATCGTCATGTCTGTAAACGGGTGGTGTTTTAGAAAGCTGCTCAGAAGACGGAGTCTCTGGGAGACGCTCTTCCTCTCATCATCACTCGGCTCTGTGAGCCCAAAGAGGCCTCCTACAACCTGATCAAGAAGTACCTGGAGCAGCACTTCCCCAGCCTCAACATCGAGAACAGGTACGGAGCACGACCCGCTGAATACTGCTTTATGTGACTCAGAAAATTAGAGCTGCAACGAGTGATTATTTACCAGTATTATAAGTCCATGAAAGTCTTAGAAGTTTCCAGAAAAAAACCCACAAAATATTCAAGTATTAAGCATATGCAATGGAGTAAGATGTATGTTGCGTATGGGGATATGTAACCTTCAAATGTTTTCATCATTGTACACAATGATGAAAACATTGACATTAGAAAAAAAAATAAGTTCCAGGTGCGAATTTTAAACTTAAAATAGTAAATATATCAATAATATGGTTAGAAAATTTGCGTACTTTTTAAGTTAGATGTGACACAGCTCAGCGGCTCAGTAATTTCCAGAAAGGTAAAGTTGTGTTATTAGCTGACGTGAGTGAACATAGGAATGATTTACTGACTTGGTTCATCCTCAGGCCGGAAGTCCTGAAGGCAGCCCTGGTGAAGGCCGTAGAGAAAGGACAACTGGAGCAAATCACTGGAAAAGGAGCCAGAGGGACTTTCCAGGTAAAGCTCTCTGTGACACTTTTATTCATTTTTCTTCCAAAATGCATCACATCTGCTCTTTTAAAACGACCGGCAGCACATACACTGCTCAGTTTTGGTGGAGAGCAAACAGCAACATGTATTTTATTTTTAGCATTAAACAGTAAAAAAGCAAATTAAGCTGCATCAAATGACCCTAAAAAGTTTCTGGTCCATCTGTCGCAGCTGAAACGAACTGGTAACCAGGTACTGCTGAAGGGCGGCGCCATGGAAGACGCCATCACAGCCGCCATCACGGCCATGAACGAACCGAAGACCTGCAGCACCACGACTCTGCGCAGATTCCTATTAGACACCAACAAGGACAGAAAGGAGCACCAACTAGGTGAGACTCCCTCTCCTCTCTCCTGCTTGCATGTCTTCACAGGACTGCTGCTGGCGTCTGGCTGCTTTCTCAGTTAAGTACACTGACTGGTTTGAAAAGGACATTAAATTTACCCAAAATCATCATTTTAAAAAGTTTAAAATGGCTTCCAATAGCGTCCATCATTATCAGCACGCACAGTATCACCTGAATCTGGCTAAAAACTGCACAAGATGGGAAGTTTGGTTCAGGTTGCAATCACTGACAATGAAGTTTTTGTTTTTCAAACCTGAGCCTACACAAGCACTATTTCAAAGTCAATAGCTCAGCAGCCTCTTATTTATGACTAATAAAAACATGATTCTTTCTCCAGCAGGCTTTTACTGCTCATAACGAGGAAGTAACGTATCATGTGTCACAGTGCACTTTAAGTATTTGTTGAATTGTTCATGCGTCCACACCAGCTTCCAGCTTGGTGCTTGCATGCAGCTTTTTGGCGTGTGCACTGTGGTTTGCATATCTTGCTCATCATGTTGTCATGTGGACACATCAGTCATCATCAGTTATTTCTGTTTTAAACGTAACACACAGAAAACAGCTGAGTCTCATTATTCCATAAACTTATACTCCCTAAAGTCCTCAGATTTTAAGTAACTTAAATATTCATTACTAAATCAAAGTCAAAGGATCTATTTACACTCAACAACAAAATCTAACCAACTCAGTCAAAACAGAAAATCTCTTGCAAAATAACCAACTGTTAAAATTTTGGCAAAAAGAAATAGTTTATGTTGGACACCATCACTGTTAATATGAAGTGCATTGAGAAAGTATTGTTTTCAGGGGGTTTTAATAAGCGTACACGAGCCTTTTTTCCACTGATACTACTCAATTTAAGGAACCGATTCGTAATGTGTGCTTTCTTTTCATTTTGTGACGTGAAACCTAAACACGCAGCACGGTGAGCTTTGGGTAACGACGTTCTGTGTTTCAAAAATGCGCCACTAAAAGGGGAAACTCTCTTCTTTAGTGGCCAGTCTGAGGAGGACCCTGACAAAATGTAAAGTACTCGGCTGGATGGAGCAGATCACTGGTCACGGCTTCACAGGAACCTACCAGCTCTCGTTCCCGTTCTACCCGAGGTACATCAACTCAACATCAACAGTTTAATGCTGTTTAAAAGTATATTCTCTAGTGTTAAAAAAATGTTAACACTGAAGCCAGGCTGTTATTGTAGCTCGCTTTTGAGAGCAGATTAAGAAGAATCAGTAAAAAGAGAATTGACTCACAGCTGATATACTTTATTTTTATATGGCTTCTCAGATCTTTGGTCTTTATTTCTCTCTTTAGCCCCACCATCCTGTACCCAGACAAGTTCAAAGAGCTTCCCATGAAGAACATTCCGCCTCCATCCAAGCGGAGGCGGATGGCGGACTCTTCTGACGAGGAAGAGGAAGAGTCAGAAGAAGAGGTAGAGTCCGAGGACGAGGCTCCCTCCCGTAAGGAGGTGAGTGTAAGAAAAAAACAAAGTGCACAGTTTCTCCTGACACTTCAGTAACTGCTTCGTTGAAAAGAGTAACGGCTGCATATTGACTTGGTCACATCTTTATCAGCTCAAGATATCTAAGGATGGTTGCAGCATCTAATATACCGTGTGTATGTACACCAGGAGTCTGATGTGTGAACCATCCAACCTGCCCATCGTCTAAAGACAATTACCTATTCAAATAGTGCAGAATGAAAAATCAAAAGCGCATGAACCTCAAGGAGCAGGACTACAGAGACAATAAAATCAATCAATAAAATATTTTTAACGAAAGAAAGCATTCAAATATTGTACATTACAGAAAGCACAAAAACCCGACAATCTCCACACATATGCACAATAATACACACTATTTTATCAACATGAAGCTATACCATAAATAAATAGAAACTTATTAGAAGTGTATTCTTGGTTCAGACCTCTTGTCAGAATCCCAGCGGTAAAAATGTAAAAACTTTAGGACTCTTCATGTCCACCACTATTATTAAACATTTGTCTGGACAAAGATCCACGTGGGAACAAGATGTAAATAAACGTTTGGTTAGGAGTCTGTGTGCGGGCGTTACTCTTTTCATTGATGCCATTTCCCACCCACGTGTGATGTGTGTGTATAATTACGCTCTGAGTAACAGCTGCCTGTTCAAATCACTCGTAGGAAATCTCAAAAGAGGCCTCCGCCCAAAGCTCGCCGCCCTCCACCAGCCAAGAAATCTCGGAGCGCTAGTCAGTCGAAAGCTAAGGGGAGGGGACGCGCCCTCGCAAGAAAGTCTCCGGCAAAGAAGGTGGCGTCTTCAGCCAAGAGATCGGTGAGGAAACAGTCGGCCTCCAAGAAGGAGTCCACGCCAGCGTCTAAAGCCACGCCTGTCAAGAGGGGAGCTCCCGCGAGGAAGCCCAAAACGCCAGCCGTTAAAAAGCTGACCAAACGGGGGTCCAAGCGACCCACGTCAGCAGAGTCATCCCCCAAGGAGGCCGCAAAGGAGACAACACGGGGCGGTGCCAAGCGATCCAAGGCCGAAGAGTCATCCCGCGAGGAGCCTGTAGTCAAAAAGCCAGCAACCAAAAGCGGGTCCAGACGGCCTGAATCCGAAGAGTCCTCCCCCACAGAGAAAAAGGGGGCGAAGAGCAGCAAGCAGTCCACTCGCAAGTCCAAGAGAGGGAAGTACTGAGCCCGGAGCGCCTTCCACGAACTGGGCCGCTCTGAAGATGCAGCAGTTTCAGCGCTCGTTCTCTTTTTATGATTGGTTTCTCCCCTTTTAATGGGGCAGTAGTTTATTTTTCCTTTTTTTTTTTCTTCTTTTTTTAAATTTCTTTTGTAGAATAAGAACGTTATCCTACCACTTCTGTTTACTGTACATTGAGAGTTTCTGAGTTTCCTCGTTAATCACCATGTGTAGAAAAAGCTCAGTTAGTGTTGCCGTTAAAAAAGACATGTGAGCAGCTGCCAGATCGGGAAAGCATAGCAAGACCTGAACACATCCTGTAACTAGAACCATGTAGTAATTTCCATTTTTATATCCGTTCCTCATCCACTCTTTAGGTGTCGGCTGCACACGTTCTTATAGTGTTATGGAGGATTGAAAAGATTGTCGATTGTAAGTTAAAATATGGTTGAAATCGTGCTGACACTTCCTGATGATATTTTATAAAACTGTGTTCTGGGATTAAAATTTACAATATTTTGGCCATGCAGTACTGCATAGGAATTTTTATCCATATTTGGTGTTATATGCTTATATTATTAATTATTATTAACAATGATTAATATTTGTTTATTTAAAACCAACAAAATGCCCTTAGAAGAGGTTAGGCCTGCGGGTGACAGATTGACAGAGGATAAAACACTATGTTAGTATTCATTTCAAATCAAGTCACAAAATGTGTCTTTTTTTTTTTTTTATGTGTTTGTGTAAACGAGCATATACATAAATCAATTTTATTGCTTCACAGCTGTAATTCAGTACCAAACTGTAAGAAATGTGTGTTGTGAATAAGAAAAAGGAGGATATTAGCTCATACATACCCTGCATGCATGTATTCCTTGTGTTGTTAAGCTTTTTTTTTTCCAAGTCATTAATAAAATGGCTATATTTGTAAACTCCTGGTGTTTAATATTTAATTTAGTGTTCAAAGACGCCATTTAAATGATATAACAGCACATTATTGTGACTGCAGAACATAAAGTACTATCAGATGTTTTATTAAACTTCAGTCATCACTCATCAGTTATGAATTAAATTAGAAAGGTTTCTTCATTCTGCAGAAAACAGCTCAGTATTAATGATGCTGAAGGTCAGTGCGTCATAACTGAAAGATCCTGAGAAGAGCTGGTGTCCCTGAAGGCATCTCACAGTAATTTAACTAGCAGCACATCCCAGTCTGACAGCAGAGGCTGTGACACCATGCTATATTTTGCTATGGTAAAATCAGTGAGGCATAAATATGATGGCGACAAACATGGAAAGTGAATTACCAAATAAAACAACAGAAATAATATGCAGAAACACTAATTCTGACCCCAGATTTCCTGGCCTGCCTCCCCAAGAGATAACATTATTATCGCTGACAATAATTAACTGAGTGACTGGTGATTAACAGCTTCACTTCCTGAAAGTTATTCAGAAAAACAGTGACAAAAAATGGGGGAAGGGCTTAACCTGAAAACCATAAAAAGTACAGTTTGGTTGTAGGAGAGAAGTTTATTTAAATGTATTTATTCAAGTACTGTGCTTAAATTCAACTTTAAGGTACGTGTACTTTGATATAGTCATCTTCTTATACTTCACTACACATTAAAAGGAATTATACTTTTTACTTCCCTTTAAAGTAAAGCCCTGACTGATCCAAGCTTCATTCAGAAAACAAACATTTTAAAGGTGTTTGACATTTAACAAGTCAGCTTCATGATGTGGTTATTTCTGCCTCTTTCTCATCTGTGTATGGCATTTAAAATAAAAAGTGAGTTTATTTTGGGATCAGACCTCTGGAGTAAATCAGATTACTTCACCTGAAGTGTGATTTGCTCAGTATGGTGAATATTTTTTGATTTTCACACAATTGTGACAGTTCCACTCACTGAAGATAGATGGAGAGGTGAACATTCACAACAACACAAATGCTTGTTAAACTAAACACACACAAATAAAAAACAGTGTGTTGTTCATCAGCCTTCCTCGTTTCCTCTCTAAACTTTCAGGGTTCATTTAAATATCTGTTTGAAGCCTCGACAGTCCAAAGTGTCTTATTTCTGTTTCAATAAAGAGAGTAAAGTCCAACGAACGTAGTACTTTGTATTGCTGCTTTCACTTGAGTAGTACTGTGAATGCAGTACTTTTACACAGTAGTTTTTCTGCAGTAGTATTATGAATATAGTATTTTTACACAGTACTTGTACTTTAAATGGAGTAGTACTGTGAATGCAGTACTTTTACACAGTACTTGTACTTTAAATGGAGTAGTATTAGTGAATATGCAGTACTTTTTACACAGTACTTGTACTTTAAATGGAGTAGTATAGTGAATGCAGTACTTTTACACAGTACTTGTACTTTAAATGGAGTACTATTAGTGAATGCAGTACTTTTACACAGTACTTGTACTTTAAATGGAGTAGTATAGTGAATGCAGTACTTTTACACAGTACTTGTACTTTAAATGGAGTACTTTAGTGAATGCAGTACTTTTACACAGTACTTGTACTTTAAATGGAGTACTTTAGTGAATGCAGTACTTTTACACAGTACTTGTACTTTAAATGGAGTAGTATAGTGAATGCAGTACTTTTACACAGTACTTGTACTTTAAATGGTGTAGTACTGTGAATGCAGTACTTTTACACAGTACTTGTACTTTAAATGGAGTACTTTAGTGAATGCAGTACTTTTACACAGTACTTGTACTTTAAATGGAGTAGTATAACTTTAGTGAATGCAGTACTTTTACACAGTACTTGTACTTTAAATGGAGTAGAACGCAGCACTATAGTGAATGCAGTACTTTTACACAGTACTTGTACTTTAAATGGAGTACTTTAGTGAATGCAGTACTTTTACACAGTACTTGTACTTTAAATGGAGTACTTTAGTGAATGCAGTACTTTTACACAGTACTTGTACTTTAAATGGAGTACTATAGTGAATGCAGTACTTTTACACAGTACTTGTACTTTAAATGGAGTACTTTAGTATAGTGAATGCAGTACTTTTACACAGTACTTGTACTTTAAATGGAGTACTATAGTGAATGCAGTACTTTTACACAGTGCTTGCTTTAAATGGAGTGTAAATTAGCACTTGTAATGCAGTACTTTACAATGCTTGAATACTTTAAATGGAGTAGTATAGTGAATGCAGTACTTTTACACAGTACTTGTACTTTAAATGGAGTACTTTAGTGAATGCAGTACTTTTACACAGTACTTGTACTTTAAATGGAGTAGTATAGTGAATGGAGTACTTTAGTATAGTGAATGCAGTACTTTTACACAGTACTTGTACTTTAAATGGAGTAGTATAGTGAATGCAGTACTTTTACACAGTACTTGTACTTTAAATGGAGTAGTATTGAGTGAATGCAGTACTTTTACACAGTACTTGTACTTTAAATGGAGTAGTATAGTGAATGCAGTACTTTTACACAGTACTTGTACTTTAAATGGAGTACTTTAGTGAATGCAGTACTTTTACACAGTACTTGTACTTTAAATGGAGTAGTATAGTGAATGCAGTACTTTTACACAGTACTTGTACTTTAAATGGAGTAGTATAGTGAATGCAGTACTTTTACACAGTACTTGTACTTTAAATGGAGTACTTTAGTGAATGCAGTACTTTTACACAGTACTTGTACTTTCTCATTCCCGGTGGTGTGACGTCACCGCGGTGAGTTGCGCAATGTGCAGGAATGTGCGGAGCAGGCGTGGGAGGAGGAGGAGAGAGGAGGAGGAGGAGGAGGAGGAGGAGGAGGAGGAGGAGGAGGAGGGGGGAGTTATCTTCCGCTGAGTGTTAATGTGTTTCTATGTGAGGAGGAGAAGCGTTCATACACACCTCCTCTTCCTGCTGTCTCCTCCTGTCTCCTCCTCCCGCCCCTCCTCGGGCCCCGCAGCACACCTGGAGGTAAAGGTGAGGAGGAGCCGCGGCGCGGGAGGCACAGACGGACCGGGCGGTGGTGGAGGTGGTTTGGGTCGGTGGAGGTGTCGGAGGTGAGTTTCTGTGAGTCCCGGTCTCCCTCTGAACCGAGCTCAGGTGCGGACCCGGCTGATCCGGCGCGGAAACGCTCGGTCGGTTCGTCCTCGCGGATTCAGGATCCGACAAAGTTTGACGGCCTGAGTCCGCGACGCACCCACGGCGATCAGATCATTACCGGGATTTAAAAAGGTGCAAGGAGTCAGAGAAAAAGCAAACCTAACTTAAACTTAATCATCTTTAAACAGATCCTGAGGAGGGTCAGTCCACTGTGACAGACCAAACTGTGATTCTTATGTTTGTTTGACTTTGAGTTTCCTAAATGTGTGGATGTTTTAACAGCTTTTTCCACACTTACACACTTATTTTTATTTTTAGTGACTGTTTTTTCTTTCTCTTTGGGTGTGAGATGTTCCTCTTGTTTGCCTTTACAGAGATAATCAGGCAGAATGGGTGAGGCACCAGTCAGAGAGGACGGCACAGTGACCAGATCAGTAGAGGTAACTACAGAAATGTGCTTTTATATATTTACATGAGTGTCTTTTTTATATGTGTGTGTGTGTGTGTGTTTTGCCTGACCTCCTGTCTTTGCTGTAAAGTATGTGGGCTCATTTCCTGTGGATGACTGCTGTTTGGATGACCAGATCGAGCAGCTGCACGCTCAGCTGAAGTCCCTCAGAGTGAGTCCTGATGCCTCCTGAGCTTTCTCACAATCATCGTGCCTGTTTTAGTGTTTTTAAAGTTTAAAAAAAAACACCTAATAAGTCTGTCTTCTCCAATCAGACGTGCAAGAGAAGGAGGTCCGTGTCCATAAAGTTCTCCATCAAAGGTGTGAAAATGTACGATGAGGATGAAACGGTGAGTGTGTCTCTGATGAAACCTCGTGCACCTAAATGAAGGTTAAAGGTCAAAGACATGGTTTCAGTCTCTTCTTCTTCTTCTCGTGTCTTTCGTCGCCCTCAGACTCTCCTGATGGCTCACGCTCTGCGCAGAGTCTCTCTGTCCACCGCCCGGCCCGACGATGCCCAGTTTGCCTTCGTCTCCCACAACCCGGGCAGCGCAGACGCCCAGCTGTACTGCCACGTCTTTCAGGCCAGGCACGCCAGAGCGGTAAGGAAGGACCGGTGTCTCTTTTCTTTCACCGCAACAAAGGAAAATATGTCTGGTATTATTTAGAGTCACGGCTCCGATTACAGATTTCTTCTCTTTTTTTTGCAGTTATGAAATATCCAGAATATGTCACATGTATGTAAAGAGATTTAAGTGATAGAAGTGATTGTGACATAGTGGCACAACAACACAACTGAGACGGTCAATAATGGATGAGAAGATATATCATAATAAAAACAGGAATTATGATACAGTTTTATTAAAGGTCCTGTTTTCAGTTACTTTGGGCAGTGAGATGTCAGGTTAAAACACCAGAGGAGGTCTGTTTAGACAACGTGACTGAAAACACCTGTCTGGGCGGAGGACGGGCGTGTAGATACTTTTGTGTCACTGTCACAGTAACCTGCAATTAGCACGAGAGAGAAAACCCTCGTAAGACCACGCACTTTTGGGCTGAGCGGCGACACGCTGGTAAATGTACTCAGAGATCTGCACAGTAATTACAGGCAGCGACAGAAGCTCTTTCTCCACACAAAACTTCACCAAACTGTGATCAAACCCCGGCCGCCTCTAATCTTAAACGAACCGTTTTCGCCTCATAAACTTGTGCTTAAAACCAACCTTGCTGTTTTGTGCAAATAACGCTTCCGCCCATAAACACTGAGTCAGTTTGAGTCGGTTTGTCAGTTTGTGCTCTGTGTCTAAAACAGAGAGAAAAGAAAGACCATAATAACATTATTTGGTTGAGATATGTCTGCTGAGGAGCACTTTAACAGTGTGTCTGTATTCATGTCAGTTACAGGCGACTTTAAAGTCTCCCACAGACCTAACTGAGGATGTAGTTTATCAAATAGTCAAACAGTACAACCTTAGAAATGTTAGATATTGCATATTGCATTGATATTGATCCAAAATTGATACCATTTGCATATGAGACTTTTAAACCTGAAAACCGAGGTTCACCTTTTTGATCCAGTTAGTTTAGCTTAGTTTCACATTGCGATTATGCGAGCGCACTAAAGAAGTTTACGTAACATACCTGTGTCCTGTCATCACCTACATTATCTTGAATTGATTGGTTTGTGGACGGGTGTGCGTCTGATGTTGGCCTGTTGTCAGTTCAGCTGGTAGCCTTCTATCACAGTTTGAATAAATGGAGAAAAATGAATGAACAGATTCATTTCTTTGCACTATAATAGTGTTAATTATGATTAAATACTCCTCAGCCCCATGTGATACTGTGATTCATTTTGTTTTGTTGCGTTGCTTTTCCTTTTTCCAGTTCTGATGTTAGCCCGAGAGACCGAACCATCCAAAAAACATTTCAAACTAGAAAACACACTGAACTGCAGTTTAATTTGATCCGAACCGAGGCTACTTCTTCTGGTCGCACCAAGGTTTTGTCTGTTTGGTTTTGGTTTTCGTCTATAATTTTGGCCCAAAGGATTCAGGTGTGAAAGCTCTAACTGATTGGTTTTCTCTGTCCACTCTCTCTCCTGCAGGCACAGTTCCTGAACCTGCTGCTCTGCCGCTGTTTCCAGCTGTCTTACTTGGAGAAGCACCCGGAGGAGGCGCTGGAAGACTCTGCCGGCTCGATGCCTCGTCGTAACCCCTCCCTGCTCAACCACGGCTTCCCCCTCAGCGTCAGCGCCCTGGTGTCCTTCAGAAGAGCCCCTTTTCAAGGGTTGTTGCCGGGGACAAAGGTTCGGGCTTGAACGTCTCCTTCTATTCAGACTTACAACATGATGTTATTACTTCAGCCCCAGTGTTTCCCTTCTACTTAGCAATTTACCTTTAAGCAGCTTCTAAGTCATTATTGTTGCTGATGAATCTGCCTTCTTCAGGTCTTACTTCCCTAAACTACCTGTACTCAAACATTTCTACCCCCCCCCCCTCCATCTGTTGAAGAATCAAAAGTCTTCCGATGACCAGCACAGCAGCCAAGATGAGGTCTTCTCCTCCTCCTCCTCCCCCTCCCTGGTGCGCAAGAAAGTCATCCGCACCAAAGCCCTGCGCTCGGGGGCTTACCGCTCCTTCACGTTCACGCCTCACAAACAGCGAAGCGTTCAGGAGCGACTGAGTTTGTCACAAGGTGGGGCGAGTGTTCAGAGAGCGCTCTCAAGAGTCAAAGAGTTGATTAGGTAACGCAAACCCCCCCAAGTGTTTTCGGTGACGGGTAGTCACTCACTGTCTGTTGTGGTGTCAGGAAGTAGTTTTTGTACAGAAAGTAGTTGATGAGGTGATAACGGTCTTGTCTCACGTGGGTCATAGTGTACGTACATTTTCTTTAAGCTTCCTTCACTGTGATCCTTCTAGTTTTGATATATATATTTCGTCACCCCTTGCTCTGTAATGTTTAAACCACACATTTCCTTCACTCAGTTGGGATTACATTTGGATGTTTCCCCACGCAAACAAGGCCGGTGGGATAACTTCACATTTGAATGTCCTTTTGCAAAGTAAACCTCTCCAAATTCACAAAGATTTCTCTCTCTCTTTTTTTTTTTTTTTTTTTCAATGTGAGACAGGAAAGGATCAAGACACGAAGTCAGCAAGAAGGTCCCGCACTCCGAGCCTGGCAGAAACAGAAGAAGCACTGGCTCAAACAGTGTGGTGTTGGGCCGGTATCGCAACGTGAGTGTCACCTCCTACATTTAACGCGTCTCGCTGATTGTAGATTTTTTTTTTTTGAGTGTGTCGGAGGTTTGTGGTTTTCTGATGCTGCGTCTTCTGTGTTTCAGTGACAGCAGCTACTCCCTGCTAGCAGACGATGTTCTGGGATCGTACCTCCTGTGCCCACATCCTAAAAAACCCAAATGTGGCTCCCTCATTATTCGCTTCCCCTGTGGCCTGGTCACCCACCTGGTAGAAAACAATTGGAAAGGGAAATTCCTCCTGGAGGTAACTGTTTATGAATTATTATTATTATTAATTTTATTAATGTTGTTTTTGTTGTTGTTATCAGCAAACAGTAAAGTGCCAGGCTAGTACTCATTCATAATGTCCTGATAAAAATCAAAAGCTGTATACTGAACAGCAAAAGAAATATGTTTGACTTTCCATGTTACTTTATGAATCAAATTCAACTCTGTTTAGTGTTTTTTATTTTTTGGTTTTTAATATAGATGATTAATATTATGATTTGTTATGACTGATACAAGGTGTTTATATCAAATGAACCTATATCTGATATTTCACCTACATATTAACCCCTTCAAATTTAACTTTATTTGAATTTCTTCCTGGTTTGAAAAGATATTTCATCTGCATAGTTATGTAAATCTAAGATGCAGATGTGAGCACATTAAATGAGAAATCAAAGTTGCTTGTGAATAAATATTTCTCTGCAGTTCAGTGTTTATATTTATACGTTTAGATTTAGAAATACACATCAGTGGATCTCAACAAAACCTGGCTATGTAGCATCCCAGGTATTAAAAATGAAACTTATTCTTAAATGTTCTATTTTTATATCAAAGGTTTGCAAGTAATTTAATTCTTTAATGTGCAAAATCATAAAACAACAGTGAATCAACCATATTAATTCTAAAACTCCACAGAAACCAACAAATGTAATTATTGTTGTAATTCAATTATAAATTCTTTGGCAAACTAACTGAAACAGTTGTGATTTGTGATTTTAAAGTATATATTTTTTCCATTTCTTTGGTTTATCTTTGTGGCAGAAATGCAAGGCAGAGTTCAGTTCCATAGCAGAGCTGATTGAATACTACACAGAGACTCAGGACGAGCTGCCGTGTCTGCTGAGCTGCGCCCGGGTAAACCACTGCTACGAGTGGGAGGAAAATACCAGCAGACAGCAGGCTGTGAAGCTGCACACGAGCCCGAACAAAGCCAAAATGAAAAGTACCCACATAAAGGAATGGTTTTAAACCCTCGACACTGGAACTTGTGGACTGCCAAACTCAGAGGATCCAAAACAAGTGACATCTTTTTTTTTTCTTTTGCATGTATATCATCTCTCACTTTTAAATCACATTTGGTGTTATGGGGAGGTTCCATAAACTGAATAACACAATGCACGTTACCTGTGTTGTCACTTAATGTATATAGTATACAAGTTATTTCGTCAGTGGGTACTTATTTGTCAGAGGTGTAATATTTTGTGCTTGCTGCTTTTATGTTTTTCTGTATATTTTTTTACCAATATTTTTATTCGTACCTATAAGGCAACAGTCAAATTTATTCATGTTTTTAAGAAGTGAAACTGACAACCTGAAACTGTGGCGTGGAATCGATCGTGCAGATTGTGTCACCTGATGGCAAAGCCATACCTGTTGTTTTTATTTTTCCATTAGATTAGATGTTGTTGTAAAGATGCTGCACAAATCCACATCTGATCAAATTTTATTGTTGAACTGAATTTTGATCTTGCTCACACGTTATTCCTTGTATGTTTAGACATCAGACCTGGAAGATTTATATTTTCTGTGTTTTAACGTTTGTGTGCAGTCCAACTAACCCACAATTATTATTATTAATATCTAACTGGTGATGTTTTGCTCAGTTTTATATAAACCTTGCAAACTGATTTTAACAGTTGTAAGAATTAGGCCTGCCCTGGGACTTTGGTTATCATAAGATCTGCTGTTTTCAGGTCCAAGAGGTTGTATTTCAATTGAGTACCTAATTTGAGCACTTTGTTCCATCTTTTCCACATTAGGCCAATAAATAATTTTCATATTGTTGAGGCCTGTTTGAGATTAAATGACAGGTGTGTTGTGTTTTTAACTCACACCCTAAAAAAAAACTTTTGTTTTCCATCATTTATGATGACTGATATTGAGAAAGATGCTGCTTCGCTTGTACAATTGATCAAGAAACTCATACTGGACAAAGTTTCTTAAACTTAGGGAAGGACTACTTAGGGAGATCTTTACACTGATATACACTCTGTTGCCAGTTTATTAGATACGTCTAGCTAAAACTAATGCAGTAAAACAACAAACTTCAACAACAGCCCTGCAATAAATCTTCATCAAAATTATAATATTCAGTTTTTGGAGGTGTTGATTTAAACTGCCTACCCTCATTGTACTAAATGGGATGCGTGTCTCTCAGTAATGTACTATAAGTCAACAGTATCACACACTAGTCATCCCATATTGATCATACAGTTGAATAAACACCTCAAATAATTTATTTCAGGACCATTGTATTACACTGTATTAGGTTTGACTTGGTGTTCCTAACAAACTGGCAAGTACATTTGTTATATATAGGTTTGAAATGTATATTATAATTTCTTGAATCTATTAGAAGTTCACTCCCTGCTGTGAGTCATTATAGTGGTAATGATTTTGTTGTGTAGTGTATCATTTATTCATCTGTGAAGGCAATAGAAAATAACATCCAGTGTGTAACTTAATATCTCTCACCCTGCATGTAGTACGATAACACAAAATATGCAGTGATCCACACACAGCAAGAAACTGAATGTAATTTTCAACATATTTAGTCAAGATTTAGTGTAATGGTCTTTCTTGCTAAAAACAAAAGGGACTTTTTGTGATTAACTAAAAACAAAACATGGTTTTCTACTACTACTACTACTACTACTACTACTAATAATAATAATAATAATTCATAATTAATAACACCAATAATGAACAATTATTATTAATAATAGTAATAATTAATAAGTTAAAGATTTATAATATATATATAATTAGTTCACACGCTTCCTGTTGACCTCACTCCCTCCTCTTCAAAATGGCCGCCGCTTTGGGCCCGTTTCACCTCAATTGTTGTTTACCGTTGCTAGGCGACGTCCAAACGCCGTGGGAAGAGGAGCAGGATGACAGGAGACCTGAAACGACACTATGCACCGGCTCTGAGGATGTTACAGCCTCCACTCTCCATTTTTTAGAGTCATCTTTCAGCTGTCAGGTATTTCTTTTCTGGTCAGCTTGTTTCTGTGGACTTTTAAAGTGCTGGTTAGCCTTCAGACGGTCACCTGGATCCTGCTGCAGCTCAGCTCTGCAGGCATGTAGCCACAAAGCAGAGCCGGGCACCTCTGCTGGCTTCTTTTTTAAAAATTTTTTATTTATTTTATTTATGCGATCATCTGCTGCTGCGAGGTGAGTGCTGAAGCCATGGGGTCAGAGTCGGTGAAGGTGGTGGTCAGGTGCAGGCCCCTCAATGACAGGGAGAAGGCTCTGTGCTCCAAGATGGTGCTGTCCATGGACCTGCACCGCTGCCAGTGCTTCATAGAGAAGCCCGGGGCCTCAGATGAGCCCCCAAAACAGTTCACCTTTGATGGGACCTACTTCATCGACCAGACCACTGAGCAGATGTACAACGAGATCGCCTATCCCTTAGTAGAGGTGAGCTCCTTGAAGCACTTTTGATTCATTTTTTTGTTTGTTTTTGCCATATACAGCAACAGTGTGCAGATCCAGACTTTATAAAGTAGCCCGCCCGTCACTGGACACCCCCCCGTCCAGCAACAAGAGGCTATATCTTATTGCTAATGACTCCAGACCTCATTATTTACTTAACAGTCTGCTTCCAGTCATGTGCAAAGGTAAGTAGGCCTCATGCAAAAGCTCATTTCTGCTCATATATGTGTGTTAAATATATTTTTATTTTTTACAGGGAGTCACTGAGGGATACAATGGCACGATTTTTGCCTACGGACAGACTGGAAGTGGGAAATCTTTCACCATGCAGGGGGTGTGTGAACCTGCAGCTCAGAGGGGCGTCATCCCAAGGGCCTTTGAGCACATCTTTGAGAGTATTCAGGTATGAATTAATAAATTTCATGCCAAAAAAAAAAGAAAAATGTCCTCCCTGTTCCAGTGTATAACTTTCTGCTGCTGGAGCAAGATGCATATGTCTCTGTCTCTGCCGGGGCTTGTCTAAGCTTTGAGTGTTCAGAGAGAATAATTTTATGTCTGTGTGTGTGTGTTTTTGTGGGCAAGCTAGTGTGCAGAAAATACCAAATTCCTGGTGAGGGCGTCCTACCTGGAGATTTACAATGAAGAAATCAGAGACCTTTTGGGGAGCGACACCAAACAGAGATTGGAGGTAAGTCTCCTGAAGTGCTGTTGTTTCAATAAACAACCCCAGCCACACTGTAACACTAGAAGCCAAAGGGATTATTGTTCTTTGGTAAGTACAATCATCATGAAACCTTTTTTCTCAGACTATTCTCTGACAGTGAAAACGGTGCTTGTGGTTTGTGCGCAACACTGCACAAGTTGCCATGGTGACTTCAAAGCACCGTAGTTACGTGATTCCTTGAAGGTCAAGGTGTTTGAACAAGGTGACAGATTTGGATTTTGTGTGTGTGTTTGTGTGTGTGTGTGTGTGTGGTTGATGAATGCGTAGCTGAAAGAGCATCCAGAGCGTGGGGTGTATGTTCGGGACCTCTCCATGCACACTGTGCACAGTGTGGGGGAGTGTGAGAGAATCATAGAGCAGGGCTGGAGGAACCGGGCGGTGGGCTACACGCTGATGAACAAGGACTCCTCCCGCTCACACTCCATCTTCACCATCCATTTAGAGATCTACAGCACAGGTGAACACACGCACAATGACACAATACCTAAGACGTGCTGAAACATGGTGTGTTTAATGTGTGAATAAGGCTTTTTTATCTGTGATCCTATTACACCTCATCGCTTCACCAGCAACTTTTAAGAAAGAATCAGCACTTGCAGTTAAAATACTTACAAAATAAATTAAAATTGTGTGAAAATTAGTCAGGTCACCAACAACGAAAGCAAGAGAACACAATGTGCCTCATAGCTGCATTGCATCCTACTTTATTAGCCACTTTCCCTGTCTCTACTAGGATAGATTTTTCCCTTGCATGATGTTAAATGATATTAAAAAGGCTATTCAGTCCTATGCAGAATAAGAACAAGCTAAACAATATAATAATCAGGTCTTTCTATTTATCAAGCACATTAAGAAAAAAAAGCTGATTGGTGTTCTGACCAGATATCACAAACATAATTGTGAAATAAAAATTAAAAGTGAGAGAATCAATAATTGTGGCTGAAAGTATGAAAAGCACAAAGAACCAGAGACCCAGAAATGCAAGTTACATTGCAAACAGCTCTTTTATTTAACAGTTTTAATATTATAAGAACATGTAGACACACATTAAAAGTTGTATTTTCTCTACATTCCCTTTGTCACCCCTCATCCTCAGATGCAGCAGGCCAGGACCATCTACGAGCAGGTAAACTCAACCTGGTTGACCTGGCAGGAAGTGAGCGACAGTCTAAGACTGGTGCTACCGGCGAGCGGCTCCGCGAGGCTACCAAGATTAACCTCTCTCTGTCGGCCCTGGGGAACGTCATCTCCGCCCTGGTGGACGGACGCTCCAAATACATCCCCTACAGGGACTCCAAGCTGACCAGACTGCTGCAGGACTCTCTGGGAGGAAACACGCGTACCTTGATGATCGCCTGTCTCTCCCCCGCAGACAACAACTACGAGGAGAGCCTGAGCACGCTGCGCTATGCCAACCGGGCCAAAAGCATCCAGAACAGCCCTCGAATCAATGAGGACCCCAAGGATGCTCTGCTCAGAGAGTATCAGGAGGAGATCAAGAAACTGCAGGCCCTCATCTCAGGCCAGCTGGGCACTGCTAACCTAGCGTGTAGGTGATATATGTTGTGACTTTTATATGAGGGAAATCTTTTCATGTGAATGCTTCCAGAGGATTTAAATGCAGATATTGTGAGATGTTTCATGTTTCAGATGTTTTATGTTTCAATAATTTCTACTTCCTTTCTTTGTTTATCACGCAGCTTTGCTGGCTGGTCAGCTGCCAGAGGCGTCCCCCGCTGTTCCTTCAAGGCCACAGTCCAGCACTACAGAGGCAGAGAAGGAGAAGATTAAAGAGGCAGCTAAAGGCTGTTCACGCACCAATATATCACCTCACATCTCTACATGCATTATATAAGAGCAAGGTGATTTATGGGTCTGCATTCTGCTCTCTCTACAGGAGTACGAAGAGCGGCTTGCCAAGTTGCAGGCCGAGTACAATGCGGAGCAGCAATCTAACGCAAAGCTGCAGGAGGACATTGCTGCCCTGCGCTCCTCCTATGAGTCCAAGCTGTCTAATCTGGAGAAGGCCCGAGCCAGCAGGGGGAGCTCTGTCCCAAAGAATGAAAACAGAAAATCAGCTGCTCACAGCAAAGAACAACGTAAGGAGTTTATAAATTTGGTTTTGAGGGTTCATTATTTAGTCTAAAAACAGAAAATTACTGACGCTACTGTGGACTGTCCTGCTTCTTAGCATCAGTGAGCTCAAACTGTGTGACACAGATCGCTGAGGAAGAGCTCTGCCACAACACTGAACCCATGTGCCACAGTGCAACTGGAGACACCTCCCTGACTGAGGTACACTTGAAATTCCACTGTTACTACTGATCATTTAAAACCAAAATGAGCTATCCATAACGTCACAGCACTGCTTGAAATGATTGCTGGCTATGGATTAAAAGAAACTTGAGTATTATTTCCTCATTGAGTATATTATTTGATGATGTTATTGAGTATATTGACTATATTATTTCTTCATTTTGATCCAGCCTGCTGTACCTTGTGACCCAGTCGTTGTCGAGAAAGGTCCGGACGCAGACAGGAACGTAGACTCACCTGACGTCACCACTGCAGGGCCTCTGGACCAGCAGCATGTCCTGGAAAGGTTTGAGGGCACGCATTTTACATTCACAACGAACCATCAGCATGTTGTACAAAGGATGTGGAGCATGTCGTCATAATGTACCGACACGTTCTTATGAACACACTGGTTGAAGAGCGATACATGACTGATATTGAGGCCTACTGCTAGACCGACATATCATAACATCTGCCAATATTAGGTACACATTATTCGTAATATAATATTATTGCAAAAATACTGGTCTTGGGATCTATGTTGGCCAAAAAGTAACTTGCAAAAATTGCAGTATTGAAAGCTGAAAAAGTTTGAGGTCACTTAGAAAGAATCACCATTCATTTGTTCAAGGGTCCTGCTCAGTATGAAAAACAAATGTTCCAAATGAACCTGTGTTCAGGTTGTTTGTTTCTGTTATGTGTTTTCTTTATCAGATTTTTTAAATTCATGAATACTGATACTGATTTTGGTCTCAAAAACCCAGTCTCAGTCGGTACACCAGATCTTGCCCCATGGGATAATATTCTGATTACAATTTAGAGCAGGTTTCTGCATTTAAGAGGTATCTTAATAGAAAACAATTTAATGTATTATAATCCTGTTTTAAGATATCGTATTCAGTCAATACTGCCTGCAGGTTGTGTGAATACAAGTCTGCCAACAAATAATTATTTGCCTCTCAATGCATTATTTATATTGAGCTAATTCTTATTCATCTGTCTCTCTCCAGACTGCAGCAGCTGGAGCAGGAGGTGGTGGGAGGAGAGCAGGCCAGGAACAAAGAGTTACAGCAGAGACACCGACAGAGGAAGAACCTCGCAGATGCGAGAAAAGTCCATCTCATCCGTGCGCTGTCGGAGAACAGTGAGGAGAGTGAAAATGTGCTGCTGAACGTCTACAACTCCATCCAGGAGGAGGTCCATGCCAAAAGCCAGATGCTGGTCAAGGTCCAGGGCAAGGTGGGTCACAGCAGCTGTGGGACAAATGTTCGATTTATTTAGATTTTTTTGCCAATGTAATTGTTCCACTCTCTGAAAATATTCAAATATGTTGGGTTTCATTTTCATAGGAAAAATGTCCATGTTGTTACTCTTCACGGTTGACACAATAATGACTGAAAGTGTACTCAATTTGGCTTATCTGTCCTAACTCAGTGATGAGTGTTTTCTCCTCCTATTTTTAGGATTAAAAGTAAAAGCATTTTTAAAATCAACTTTTAACCCAGTCTCCTCCTAGATTTAGTGATTTGTGAGGTAAAACTAATTTCTTTGCACATCAAAGCCTCGGTATGATGCACACTCACCAACTGAACTCAGGGTGAGGCGTACAAAAAATATAGCAATGTGTTTATATAGCAACAAAAATCTTACTAGGTTAGCACTAAATAATGCTGGAAGATGTGAAATCAAAATTGCAGTGTCTGGGCTTTGAACCTGTTCAACAGCTGAAAGCAGCCAAACTGGAGATACGTGACCTGCAGGCCGAGTTCGAGGTGGAGAGGAACGACTACCTAACGACGATCCGGCGGCTGGAGAGGGAGGGCCAGCTACTGCACAGCCTGCTGGAACGCATGGTGCCCCTGGTGCGCCGTGACTGCAACTACAGCAACCTGGACCGCTTGAAGAAAGAGGCCATCTGGGACGAGGACAGCGCTACCTGGAGGCTGCCAGAAGTGATGGTGCAGAAAACAACACTGCCCTCAGGTGCAACAAGTGAAGGGGGCATGTAGCAAATAAGTCTCAAATCCTTGTAATGATGTAGCTTGAAAGAATATAAAACTTATCTGTGTTTAGCAGATTCCTTCCCTTAGCTATTATCTCACTTTGTTTCTGTCTGATAGCGGTGGCTCCACAACCTTCAGCTCGCAGAGGCTCAGCTGCTGACACCGGAGAGCCATTCATGGTGTGTTTTATGTTCCACGCATCATCATTTACTCGCACACACTGAAGCACCGTCACAGACCTTTACCTCTGTGTGTGTTTTAATAGCAGGTGGAGGAGGACAGGTACAAGGAAATGCTTGACCGCAGTGACAGTAAGAACATCGCCAGCAGCTACTTCAAGTCAAAGAGAGCGAGCCAGCTGCTGGGATGCGAAACTACCAAGGGACACGGTAAGACCAAGGAACCTGCAGGCTTCTCCACTGACCAACAGATGCAGCAGTCCAGGATGACAGACAGCACATATTACAAATTAAACAGTATAGTTAGCCAATTAGGTATGTTGCAGAATGACGTCACTTCATTCTAACTTTGGTTAATCTGCAGGTGAAAAGTCAGTTAGTTGTTATTAAAGCATTCATGTTCAATTAAAGTGCTTAAGGCTACATCTCAGATGATTTCCTGGAGTGGTCACAAGGCCAAACCCACTTTACGTTTAGGTGTTTTCCCTCCTCTGCTGGTTTTACGCAAACTAAAGGAGCTTTTCTTCTCCAGCCATGCACTCCCCTCCCCTCGTTAACGGGGCAGCCCATCTCCCTGCGAGCGGCTCCACCATGAGCCCGCCTGTCAGCTCAGACTCCGTCCTGCCACGTCCCTTCCGCCTGGAGTCGCTGGGTGTCCCGCTGTCTAATGGTAAGGTGAAGCGCAAAAAAAGCAAATCTCACATCCATAATGATGGGATCTGAAAAGACTGTGAGTTCCCGTGTCCGACATACCTTAACACACGTCATTGTCGTCTGTTTCTGACTCCAAATATTTTACACACTGAGCACGGAGCACATACATTATAAGGTCAGCTATTAAATATGAATTTTCTGCACTGCTAACCAGAAATATATACATCAGGCACTTTTTGTAGACATTATGAGTCCAGTCGTTTCATGTGTTTTAAATCACATTTTGAATGTTTTGAACAAAATGCTACCTACAGTGTAGTGCTACTCTTGTATTTTTGTACTGCACTCTTAAAAACTTGTGATTTGTGCACGGTGAGAAGTCCAGCTTCTTTATAGTCAACTTCCAGTTTAATTTGCAGTTGCTGATTGTGAGCCGTAATTTTAACATTTTACTAAACAAACATTTCAAATTCTGCATTTGCTGCTGAATAGATTAAATAAAATAAATGAATGTTTCCACGTTATGGCTAATTTAATTTACTTTGCAAGAAAGAAACTTTTACACTTGGCTTGTTTAACCCATAAGAACCCAGACCCCTTTCTCCTTCAAGGAAAATTATGGGGGACAGGCATCTTGGAAAGGTTGTTGTGGGAACACAAAATCACATGATCAGGATGACAGGATGTCCAGTAGGGGTCACTTAGGGACTTCACAGGTTAAAATCAAGGATAAAGCTATACAAGAAACTTTCCAGGTCATTTAAGTGACTTGTGACACCTGTGTCACCGTGGGTTCTTATGGGTTATGGACAGTAATGAGAAATAAGAGTCTGATAAGTCAACAGGACCAGTCGGACTAGTTTATAGTTTCACTCCACTGTCACAAATAGGTCAAAGGGGCTGTTGTCAAGGCAGCAGTGTTGACAGGTAGTAGACAGTTATATCATGTTACATATGACCTCTGGGGTCAGCGTTGGAATTACCTTAATGCAATGGTTGCCAAGATTTACTTTTGAATAAATATATTAAAATACTCTTATGATGAAGTCCATATTTCCAGTGTCAGAGTTATAGCACATGCTTAAAATGTAGTCTATGGTTGTTTATTTTCTGCTTTTATCTGCAATAAAGCAACATCTCAAACGCCGCAGTTGCATTTGTATTTTCACTTGATGAACTCAATCCTTTCTGCAGCTCACTTTTCTGTCTGAGATCATATGTCTAACTTTGGCTATGGCCTGATTTCTTCACCCATTGTTTAATATTACTTGACCGGCAGAGAGCCGTGTCAGTTTCAAAATTTGACACCATTTATTTCCCTGTGCGCAGACACGTTAGACGCAGACACCGGCCCATTAGGCGAGCCCCTTGCCTTGCCGAGAGATTACACTACGGAAGGCGACTGTAATCGCTGCTTGCAATAATCAACCACGCACTAATTCAGAGCCTTCAAGACTGTTGCATAACAACACCCATTCAAATAAGACCGTGGGAGGAATTTAGATGTCTTGCATGCAAGGTGTATCAAGAAAACAGAGAAAGGAAAATGCAGGTGTGCTAAGTTCACACGAAGGAGGGGCTGAAGATAATCAGATAATGGAAGAACAGCTGAGCAGGCTTTCTCATCACTCGAGCGGCGTGTAAGATGAGTAGTAGGACTGATGGTCTTATTCTCTGAGTGGAGTGTTGGACGAGGCAGGCATAAAGCCACTGTGCAGGTTTACAGGGGAGACGCTTTGACTGCATTAAAGGGCCTTTGCTTCTTTGTTCAGCATTAACTCTGCCGGGATGTTACTCAACAGCTCAGTCTGACGAGGCAAATCATTAAGAGTTCAAGTTAGTCACATTTCTCGTCAAAAGTCAACATGGTCACAAGTTTGGAAAGTACATTGCGTAATTCAAAATGTTGGCACTGTTTGGTACTTGCACAGAAACTGATGGACTGATGTAAGGTGTGATATTTATAGTATTTAAACCTGTGAGGATAAAGATAACAATAAGCAACATATAAGATGTATAAGATTTATTTTCACGTCTCAATATTTTTAAACCTCCTAAACCATGCTTATTGTATAAAACAGTAGAAACAAATCGAGCTATTGATACACCAGGACCAAGAATGATAATGTAATTCTGGTAGCTACTAAAGATGATAAAACGCTGAAAATCACACCAAAACCATTTTCAAAATCTTGTTTTTTTTACAATAATTATGAGCTGCATAACTTGATGTGCTTTGAGGTTTTGCGCCGAGGAATGTGATCAAGACTCCACGTATAGGCACATCTGTGAATTAATAAACATCAGTAAACAAAAAATTCTGTTGATTCGGTCGATGTTTTCTTTAAGTAGAAGTATAGTGGAGCAACGTGTTATGTGCAGTATAAAGAAGAGGGAACATGATTACTAGAGAGCCACAATATGGATTGCTTCAGTTTCTTAGCAGCCTTTTGAAATTAAATTTTTGTGCACACCGAGGCTTATAATGCAGGAAAAATTATTTATTGAAGCCATAAAGTTGTGTGCACATACTAGAGAATGCAAAAATGTATTTTAAACATTAACCAACCCAATGCTGCGTCTGATTAGGAGATGTAGAGGTGAAGGCTTTATTGACTTTGTCGATGTTTAAACTTTAAACTTTTTTTCCATAGACTGATTTTGTGTCCTGTTGCTCTTCATCAAATCATATCTTGTTTTAACAACCACAATAAAAGATTCTGATTAGATGGCATTACCATATCCTTTTAATCAAATACATGGATCCTCACGGGTTTGAAATGTGTAAGGTGCATTTTCAGATGCTCTTGAAAGCTAAAGAACAAGAATACAAATTTCCCTCAAGTAAGAAAGTAACTGCGACCTACATTAAAAAAATGCAGGTATTGCCCTTTAAATTCGTCCTCCTCTTCATGTTCCTTTGCTTCAGTTAGCCAAAGTGCCAAGTGCCAAGTGCCCGCTTAATGCCCTAACTCTCTTTAAGCTGATGGTACTCTTGAACTCTTTCTGAGCACTGCATTTACGCAGGCAGACCTCTGCTGTCGATCTGTTTCAGTCTTTGAGCAGGCCAAGCTTTCGGAGTGCTTCCTTACGATCAGCTCCCATCCCGGGCACCACCATCACAGTGTATCCGACTGCGTTTGATGGTTTTTGGGTCACAGGCTGAGCTGCGGTTGCAGGTTTCACTGGCTTGGCCGCTGTGGTGTGTTGCGTTTCAGGACAGTTTCCAGCATTTCTGTGGCCGTCCAGGGTTGCAGAGCACTCCAGGCCAGCTGCCTTCGCTCCGTTGGATTGAGCGGGATGTGATCCAGGCACAGGCTGCTGGTCACAACTGGAGTAGTGATGGAAACTGGCACTGCTCTGTAGAGGCCTGTTCTTGGGCTCTGCGGTCACTTGAGAGTAACAAAATGAGGGGCTTCTTGATGTATTAACATTAGAAGGACCCTTTGTAAATCTGTTAGCTGTTGGGTTCAGTGAGGAGTGAGATTTCTCATTTTCTGGTTGGTCGTCTTTCAAGAGGCCCAGCTTCTGCAAAGCTTCCAGTCTCACGACCTGGGGATCTGTCGCATGCTTGACACTATATGAAAAGTCTGAGGTTATGGGTGCTTCATTTTGTGTTTTCACAGAAATGCTGGCAGGAATCTTTTTGGGTTTGGGCGCCACAGCTGGAGGACCCGTTTTAGATGATGAAGACTCTGAGTAGGATCTGTCAGATCTTGGCAGATTTCCGAGGTTTGGGCCAGGAAGGCGCTTGTCCGAATCTATAGTGTGATCAACTGTGGGACATAAAGGCGTCTTCTTTGTGGAGGCACTCCTCCGCAGGTGAACAAGTGCGTCATATGACAAAGGTCCTCTAGGTAAAGGACCCTCATTTGTCCGAACTGGATAGTCTTTGGGTTTGGTGGGAGGAGGTATCACAACATTAACCTCTAAAGGTTCTTGGGGAACAACAGGTTTCTCTTGTTGTTTGTGACCAGGTTCCTTGCTTGAAGCAGTGAAATTAGGCTTAGAGCTGAGGTTTCTGTCCGGAGAGACTCCCGGCTTAGCACTGGGTACAGGACGCCGAGAGCTGCTTGCCATAACCAGAGGTGTAGGAACCAAGTAGCTCTGCATGGGTTTGATGTCAACGTTCTCCTTTATGGGTTCCTTAGATGCATGTTTCTGTGGACCTGCAAGACAAACAAGCACATGTTGGTCACTACACATACAGTGGATCTCTCTTTAAAGTATTTTGTTGACTGCTATTTAGCTAATTCTGCATCTGTGCCCAGAGATTAACTCACTGTTGAGCTTGCTTTTGTTTATGGAGGCTGACAGGTCAGCCAGTTTGGTTGCAAGGTTGCCAGGGCTGGGCAGTTGGTCGGGTTCATCATTGGACAGTCCACTATCCTCCTCAGTATCCAAAGACTCAATAGTCTCCTCCAAAAACATGAGACAGGCCTTCTCTTCGGCGGACAGGTGCTCCAGACTATCATCACTCTGTGACACATAAAAGTCCACAATGAGATCTCCCAAAAGTTACTTTAACTCTTGACATAACAATTGATCACTTTTATTGACAGAATATTGAAACCAGATGTGTCACTTAGTTTGTATCTCACAGCTCTCAGTTACCTTCAGTATCTGGTTTTGATATTTCATGTTGTTTACAATAGTGAGTTGTAGTATTACTAATGAGATTCTCTGATTTTATGAGGGTGAGGTCAGTAACTCACAAAGCCAGAATTGGCGCTGACAACACTGTCACAGCTGCCAGCGCTGTCCATGCCAGTCATCGTCTCCAGTCCAATGCCACCTGGCCAGGTATCACTTTTGGGCATCTTAGTGCTCTACTTATCCAAGGTTAGTGGTTCAGATTGTTGTGTTTCACTCTGTGAAAAGAGAATACAAGTGGAGTCACAGTTTAAATTGTTTGTCTACAGTCTTAACAGAGCAAAATAATTCCAAAGAAAAAACAGAGCATTCAGAACTAGATTCCATTTATTGGGTCATATTAGTTGTTTTCCATACTCTGATATTTTATGTCTCTGTGCACCATTTTCCACTGGTTTTTACATGTTATTTTTTTCAAGACAGCCATTGATTTGCTTTTATTTTTGTACAGTATGAAGTATTTGGAGTCCCTGAACAACCATAATTGGAACTTTCTTTAAATTACTTTCCTCCTGCAATATGTTTGCTTTAATCTTACAAGAGCTTTTGTGTTACCTGTAGGTAGAAAGCACTGGTGTGGTGTTCTGATTGTTTTTTCTTTAGACATTTACATAATTTGGCAATATCCTAGCTTGCTGGAAAAACAGTAAAGTAAAGTCCGTAAAGTACATACATGGACTTCAATGAGAGATGGAAACTCATGACTGCAATGGGCAGACCACACTCTACCATTAAGATTACAGAGACTTGCCTTCATTACTTTTAGTATGTATACAATTTTCTAACAGAAATATGCTAGATACTTGTCATGCCAGCTGTCTTGTGCAAAAACTCAGAATAAATAGATGCCCTGCAAAAAAGGCAAAGAGTGAATTCTCACTTGTTATAAACTGAAACTCTGCAGGGACCAACATGCACTTATCGATAAACAAAGCGCTGATCCCAGAGCCTGACAAATAGCAGCACTAAAGCATCGCTGGATACGCTTTAAAACCATTCTTCATATTTAAATTCCAGAGCTTTGACCCCATCTGATTTATTAGCACAAGACAATTGTTTAGCTGTGAAGGAATTTAGACTTTGGCTTCTTCTATAATTAATAAACGAATGATAGTACAATGTGCATAGACACTAACAATATATGGCTTGGAGTCAGGTCAGCTATGCATTTGTTTCTAACAAATGCACACCGACACGGAGAAGAAAGTGAATGAGATGTTGTGTATGAACAGTAATTAGCACCACACAGGAGTGGACAGCTCCAGATTATGCTGATCCATCTTTACCATGAGGTCAGGATTAAATGTGAACCGTGTCAAACATGTAAAGATAACCCAGGGTTATGTAAAATCAGTCCTGGGTTACTATAACGTTGTTAGCCCCTAGTGTGAGCATGGTGCACACTGTGTTTGGATATTTGGATTAAGAATTATAACATATTGCATAAGAATGACTTGGATGAGAGGGCACAGTTGTAGACTTTGTACATCATCATGCCATTAAAGAATAACAAATGTGTCCCACAGCATTATTCTCACAAGAGAAAGGCGAAACTAGTAAAACATAATTGTTGAAGACTACTGAAGAAAAAGTATTTCACAGTAAAGAATACATAGTCTGCAAATGTCCTTAGAAGTTGCATTTTTAGATGGAGAAGTAATGTATGATCTATTAGACTATTTTCTAGATTTTTAAATGGCTCAGCCTCGTGTGCAGACCTGTCTAAACATCCCCTCATAACCCGGCAGTGAGTTTTACACGCATGCCAGCTTTTCTGATGACCCGACAACCTCGCCAGTAGAGAATAACAGGGTATTATAGCATAGTGTGTTTCTGACAGATATCGAACTAGTCCTCTTACTGCATGTGACTCAGATTACAGCACACATGCCACTCCCAATCTTCCTCAGCTGGATCAGTTTCAGAGCGAGTGGAAGGGCAGCAGCAATGATCTCCCAAAAGCTATATGATATCCAGTCTGACCACGATGTTTTAACAGTCCAGTATCAGGATATTACTTTTTTGTGGTTAATTTTAGGTGATGAAATACAAAGAGAATGTAAGTTGTAATACTATGATTAAGGACTTAAAACACCTTGGGTAAAAGCATTTTCCTAATGGTGGATTTCCTTCTAATTGGACATTAGATAGGTAGATTTCTACCAGAACAAACACATTTTAGAGAGGAAACACATTTTACTTCTCTACTGGGATTGTAGAAATGGAGCTGGGACGTTCAGCATAAAGGCACCTCTGTCCGATCCTAGTGAAAAGAAATTCACTTTTGGATAAGTTTCAACACCTGAGAGGGAAGGGCCGCGAGATAGGCCGAGAGGGAGGCACAAAAGCGCTCCTGTTCATCCCATCCCTATAAGGTTTTAAAGCCCCTATCGGTGGGCCAGCATAAAAATGTCCTGATGTGTTATCTCGCCGCACGCAGAGGTCAGGATATCAATCAAAACACATTTATTGTGTTTTAACTGACAATACGGGCTGGTTACATTCAAAGCACAAGAGCAGCTGAGTTAAAAAAAAAAAAAAAAAAAAATTCTGGTGATCAAATGTGTCTTTTCTAAGTATTAAGTGTTCTGTCTGTGCAGTTAGCTGTGTGTCATCTGGCTGGCAGACTAATAAGACTGTAGTTAGTCATTAACCCTTGCAGACGGTTTCCAGCAAAATGACATCTTAAACATGGATGAAAAAGCATCATAATGTTATCTCTGTGTAGATACAGTTATCAACACATGGGGCGACTGCCACAAAGCAACGGAAAAAAACAGAGTGAGTTGAACTCCCACAAAACTGTGTCACACAGAAGTTGAGGCAATAAACCTAACTGCTCTATGGAAACATAAGTCTGCAGTCCAATAACATGGCTGCAGTTTTCACATGATTGTGGCCATAAAGGAGCGACTGGCCATGGTTTTATTATCCTTAATGCATTGTTTGAAGTGCAGTAAGCTGTTGGTTTTAACCCAGGTGCATTTTAACACCCACAACCTGGCCTTTAACCCCTTCAACCTTCAGGTTCCTCAGAGTTCACATAGACTCCATGTCCTCTGTAATAAAGATTACCTGCCCCAGTTACAGTCTGTATACAAAACATACAGTCATCAAAACGTGTGAGTCCCAAAAGACTGTTAAAAACTAGCCTGTATATAAAGATGGGCTGCAAAAGTAAGAAGTTCATAAATCACACAAATTATATTACATTGTACACACAGGCAATGGAAGGAAGTGAAAAAACACTAATTTAGTCTATAGCATTATATTACTGATAATACTCCATGTGAGAAGAAGTGTGTGTAGAGTCACCTCCTATATTAAGATCAGATGAAAAAAAGACACAGGCGTCCAAACCTTAAATAAATGTAAATGACCACCAAAGTTGACTTTGTGCGGTGTGATGTGCAGTAATGGCTCACTTACCTGTGTGAATCTCCATCTCGCCGCTCGTCGTGAGAGTGCAGAGAGAGTGTGTGAGCGGCTCGGTGATACCTGCACGGAGGACTTTGTGCCCTGAGCTCTCAGCCAATCAGAGGGCGGCTTTCTCCTTAAGACGCACGAACCGCCGTCGTCATGGCACCTGCAGCACCGCTAATCTGCTGATCAGCGTCCGTCTGTCTGTCTGTCTGTCTGTGCAGGCTGTGCTCAGTAAGTCAGTCAGTGTGAAGAGGACATGTTGGTGTTGCCTCTGCATTCACCTTAACTTGAGTTAGTTTGTATAGTGACCAGTGATGCAGGAAGCATTTAGATCCTTAACTTCAGTAAGTAAATGCACTTAAAATATTAAAAGTAAAAGTACTTAATGCAGATTAATGTGCCCTCTGATACTTTTGTACATATGTTTTATTATTATTACTCATGCATTCATGCCAAAGCAGGATTTTAATGTTGTAGTTTGTTCAGGTGGGGCTATTTTTAAAAACCATTTCATAAGAGGCTGCAGCTATTTATTGATTTGATTTTTGATCAATTCATTGACTGTTTGGTTTGTAAAATGTCTGATCAATAGTCCAAACCTCAAAATGATTCATTTATGACAGGAAAAAAAAAAAAAAGTTGTACTGCATCAGTTATCTCGCACAGTGTACTGTGAAGTTAACTTGCTTCTGAGCGACTGTTTTCACTAATCCACAAATTTATTAATCCACAGATGTTCAAGATAAAATTTAATTGTTGGGTAAGCAGTATTGTTGGGTAAGTTCTTTGTTTTTTTATGTAAATTCTTAATGTGTTAAGTGACTAAAGCTGTCAAATAATCGTGGAGTAGAAGGTCAGTGTTTCCCTCTGAAATGTAATGGAGTAAACCTATAAAGCAGCATGAATTGGAAATATTCAAGTACAGATAGATCAAATTTTAGTTTAACTGTACCCTGTGTTTACACTGTAAACATAACTAAATTAAATATAGTGGGCTGTTTGACACAGTTATCCCACAGTAAAATGCAACAAAGGCAGAGGAGGAGCTGCTCACAACTGCAAAAAAGTAAATATAATTCACAATGGTGATGAGATTGTTTCAGTTTTGAAAGATTATGATTTCTCTTTGTACAATTTAGGGTTGGGATTATTTTAATTTCTTCCTAAAATAATCCCTTAGTCCATCAAATGTCTTCAAACTGATTGTTTTGAACCAAATTCCCACAAATGAGAAGCTAAAAGTAGAGAATGAACTTTTTAGTTTTTACCAAAAAATTCTTAAAGGATCGATTATCAGAACTGTGGCTGATCAACTTTCTGTTAATCAACTAAACTGTCCACTAATCAAGCCCAGCATAGACTAAATGGTTTGACTGACATGTCACCACATACAATATGACGATACTGCATACTGATGTCAAAAGAAGTATGACAGTATGCATACAAAATGAAAAAGTACAGGTGTAACCAATCACAACAATGGCTCTATCCCTGTATGACTCAGCTGTACACTACGGCTACTACTACACTACGTTCACGGGGTCTTGTTGTTGTAACAGTAGAAGCTGCTTCAGTTTCAGCTAGTGAACAAATCGCAGATCCTATTAAGGTCAGGTAGATGTTCCTTAAAATACACATGTAGGAAGTGTAATCCCACTACGATGGCACAGGATCAGCGTTGTTTAGCCAACTAGGGTTTATTTCAATTGGCTGTGAATTGTCAATAGGAGTTATAAATAGATGGGTGATGTGGAGACAATTAGTACTGATACCAGAAGTGCAACATATGTGAAACTTAATAAATGGCTGTAAATGTGGAGAGTAGAGAGTAAACTGGAAAAAAAGGAAACAGAAGATACAAAGCGACTCGTACACAGCAGTCGGCTATAATTTTTAATTGTGACACGACACTGAAAAAAATCAAGTAAATCCAGTTATTCTGTAGTGCTCTGTGTGCAACATTCATTGTTATTGTCCTTGAAGAGTCATGAGAACTGTAAATACAAAATACAACAAAGCCGTTTCATAGTTTCACTTTTATGCAAGCTGATAACCAAAAAAGTCACTGTTAAAAGAAACTACCTAAGGGAACAGATGAGGAAAAAAACAAAACAAAAAAAATAGTAATTCACATTCGAACAAAGAAATAATTTGACATTTTTGCTTCGCCTTTAGTTTATTCCTGACACCATTTCTAAAAAAAAAAAAAAAAAAAAAAAGACCGATCAAGTCCTCCTCCGTGTACCAACTTAATTTTTTGGCAACACCTCAGTACCAACATTGCCACCACAGATATGTGAAGTAGAAATACTGGTCCTGCATGACATGAGGCCACAGTGAACTGGGCTTCACAGGAAATAAAAAAACAAACAAAAAAACTAATCCCACAAATACCTTCATGGCCTCGTCAAATTTAAGGTTTCTGAGCTGTGGTTTAACACATTAAGTGCATGCTTCATCCTTGTAGGCAATGAGCATCAAAAGGAACAAGCGGAGATGATGATGATGATGATGCCTGACTTCAGATGAAAGCGTGAGAACATGCTCCAACAGTGCAAAACAGAACGAACAGCGTGGTTTGTTTTTTTTGGGACAACATGCACCACACATTAAACCAAAATGGACCTTTACTCATAGTATTCAAACACCCTGACAAGAGCAACTTTTGTGCTGAAAAAAAAAAATTCTAAATTGGTTAAGGTTAATGCTTAATACTGATTAGCAAACCACATAATGCAAGGTATGTACCTGACCCATAAAGGGAGCAGGATGTACCTCATACAGCATGTCCTTCCTCGTTTCAGATCTCCAGTCAATACACTACCTTCTCACTGTGATTTGTGTTCTGAAATACAATGCTCAAACACTGCATCAAAATATTCAGCAATAAAAAAACAAACCAAAAAAAAAATCGTATTTTTAAAAAGATTAGCTCTTACAGCATGATGACGTTTGACAATGACACACTAGAATTAAAAATTACATTCCAGAAAAACTGCCATACTCATGAAGAAAAACAAAAGAGCTACAGATTTTGTAAAATGTTTTGTTTTCAGCACCATTATTTTTATTTTTATTCATTTTTTGTCTACTTTAAAACAAGCTCACTGACAAACCATGTTGCAACATCAAAAGAAAAGGGGCGGGGAGAGAGAAGAAAAAGTCCCACATATGTAATTAGGATAATTTCAATCACCATTTTCAATATATTGTTATTTCATAATGCATAACCATCTCAAACCTCAGTCTCAATGGAAACTGCTCAGTAAATTCAAACAGATGTCGTGAAAAGCACGTTTGTATAAAGATGCATCCAGCTTAGCGTTAACACAGCCCGACCGTGCCCAACGATTCACACATCTAATTTAATTTAGTTTTTAGCATTGGAAGAGTTCCTGACTTTACGCCTGTCGACCAACAAAATAACAAACATGCTACATAACCAACATGATGAATAACAGTCAAACTCTGTGTGCTGCGCTTAAGACAACAGTGAGTAGGATCACGTCATAGTGCAAATAATTCTTAGTGGTTGTTTTAAACGCCCTTCAGATCCAGACAGCAGGGTTTTATCATATACGAGTTCCATCAGTCGCAGGTAAGCGTTGGCAATGTGGTGCATTTCCTAATCGACAACACATCAGCCACTATTTGATTTGTTCTCAACACAACCCAGCCGTTTGGTAGTCTATGCGGATTAAAACAAATCTTAAGAATTGTTTGCATGTTTTACTTGACCCAGTTGAACAGATTTGAAACCATCGCTAACTGACTGAAATGATGGTTTAATGACATCGGAGCACTGCAGTAGCGTTTCTGACTTTGAGAAGTGACAGCAGTTAATACGTAATACTGAACCGGTTAGAGGCGGAACACCGTGTCTGCACGTTCTCCATAGATGTCACTGGACAATGTGAGGTAGAGGATCACACAAGCAGATTGACAGACAGACCAACAGAGTCGCCAGACGTGGGGCACGGGGTCGGTGGCGGTTGTATTCGTGAGAAGGGTTGAAAGGTGGACCGAAGCTCACACTTCACCAAAATTGGTGTGGCCTGTCTCCTTGGCGTGCTCGCGAGCTTCCTTTTGTCCCACCAGGCCCGTCTGGCACACCATGCAGCGCAACGCGAAGCGATTAACGTCCGTGAACTGTCGCTTGCGGCGAGCCTCATCCGCCAGCTCGAGGGCCTGGGCCAGGATTACGTCATCTATGGTGGAGAAGATTGTCTGGGGCGGGGCGTCGGAGCCGGGAGTCTCTTTCTGCAGCGGGTCGTAGTGGATGCCGTCGTAGATGAGCAGCACGCGTTTGTGGTAGCCAGCGTCCTCCCCGAACCGATCCACTCGGACTGTCTGAGTGTCCACCACACAGATCTCACACTGGTAAAACTTGGACAGGATGGACACTTCGATGGCTCCTCCCCAGGTATCGTCGCGTCTTATCCACGAGCAGTACTCCTCGTTGGTTTTTCCCAGCACCGCCTCCGAGTAAGCCGCGGGGTCGCTCGACACAATTTGGGCGATGAGGCCTCGCATCTCCGGGGCGCAAGCGGGGTCATACACGCCGCCTTCCACCACATAATACACACTGGTGAAGAGGCAGGAGTTGTCGGCTGGAACCACCCGACGTGCCAGCACAGGTGAGGCTTCCAGGCGCGGTGCTTTAGTCACAGTGGGATGATCTTGAGGCTTTGGCTTGTTTTTTTCTTCCTCAACAATGAGTGTGTCTCCTGAAGAGGATGAGACATCAATCACACAATACAGTTCAGCCTGGTCAGACTTTGGTAACAAGAGAAAAATAATCTTGTTTACAGTCATGTGGTTATTACGGAGCCCCTTAAAGGTCACAGCGAGAAAGTACTACCACAATATATAATGTGTTTTCTCACAATACATCTGCATTACCTTGTAATATCTTTCTTTTATCATTCATTATGAGCCAACATGTTTATCTCCCAGTGCAACATCCCAGAATGGACCAGCTTGTTGAATTTTACTTTGAACTGGCCATTAAGTATGCTGATACGGGCTCAAAGGACATGGATTAAGATTAAGATTAATAGGACTCATCAGAAAAAAATCTGTACAGTAATTTGCAGAATGCTGTTGGTTTTATTCATGAACAGTAACTAAGTTTGGTGAAATTTAGAAACATATTCAAACTTCCCAGATCAATAACTCATAAGTGAAATGTTATTAAAAGACAAACAATGCCTCTTTCCAGCCGTAGTGAGGTGGAAAGCAAGCTGCACCCTAATTTTCACCAAAACAAGCTGTAATATTGGTCCCATGGCGGGATATCGCACATGGGGCATATATCAACATATTTAATGCCCAATTCAAAGTCAAGTTAAATGAGCTAATCCATACTGGGGCTTTGTTCCAGGACCAGCTGAGCAGAAAAAGACGTATGACTCAGAAGGAAAAGAAGAAGAAAGTACTGCAACAATACACAAAAGAAGTCCTCACAAAGCTTCTTGCAGTGACAAACAAAAAACATGCATGCATGTGGTATATCAACATAACTTGATTTAAATGGTCAGTTGACCTGAATTACTAAAAAATGTTTTTTATGTTTTGAGATTTTTGTCACCACTCAAAAACAATACAATGAACTAAATTCCTTCCTTTTTTCTTACAGCTTTAAATAATTATGTTTAAAAAAAATATTTCTTCGGCAACTTACTTTAAGTTCGAAATAAATTCAATTCAATTCAATGTTAACCCTGTCATTAAATTTATGTCAGCTTATGTCTTGAACGTGTCATTAAAATGGTAAAATAAGCAATAAATGGTGGGAGTTAGGTTCATGCTATCTACACACCTGACAACATACCTGATTTGATGGGGTAGTCCTTGAGGTGAGCGTCTCCATTTCGAAGATCAAGGCTGGAGGGGGGATAACCAACCATAATTTTCTGCACATCGCAGGGGATGCCAGTCAGCTCCTCCACCTTTCTCTTCAGCTCCTGCACACAGGACTGGTGAGTCAAGCCCTGCATTATGTGGCTCCCATTTTTGGTCTTACAGCGAAGCCGCAACATCCTGTCTGAAACAAACATGTGACAACATATCAATAAACACTGCAAGAACTGGTGGTGTGAACTTTGCTCATCAAGGCTCGTCTCGTGACTCAAGATGACACTTTATGGACATTGAGATTAATAAAGATATTTCAAACAACTTTGTATTTGTTTTTTGGGCGGTAATGACTATAAACCAGTCATAATCTTGTTTCTGCTTCTATCATTCAAATGCTGTAAACATGTAAACATGGTAAAGTAAACATGTGCCACTATCAGTTCCTCATTAAATGATTTGACACACATTGAGAATGAGTCTGCTTCACAACAAACCTTAAAGTATCTTTTGTTCTTGGTATTATGGAGTGGTGAGAGCAGAAAATTAGACTTTTGTCACTTTTTTTGATGAAACATAAAATAAATATAAAAAGGTTTACAGAGTCCTTGTTAAGATTTTTTTAAAACAAAGATTTAAAACAAACTAATTTTAAAGCTGATATGGGCGGCATGGAAGTGATTATATTCATAGGAGCTCAAAAAGAAGATGGTATGTGATTTGTTTATTGTGCAGTTCTCATTTCTGTGGCACAACAATAAAAAAAATTCCAAATTACTTTTCCGATTGAAAACAATAATGTGCTTTCAATCCAAAAGTAAACAGAAAGACAGATTCTCAAATAGCCACTTCAACTGAAGAGTGGCCTTGAATTGAGAGGAAAAGCACCTTATTTAAAATTGGTGGGGCTCTTTCTGTGACCTAAAGGTAGAGGAAATAAAAATACAACTTTTAGATTGATATTTTTGATAAAAACTGTTAGTGTTTAAAAGTGCTATTCATCCTTGACTAAAACAGCACCTTAAACTGTGAGTGCAAAGTTTGATGAAAGCGAATTTTATGTGTGGTTCAAAAATGTCAGATGACCACAAAGCTTCACTTTACATTAAACAAAAAAACATATCCTAAACTAAACACAAAACATGTGAAATCTAAAAACTCAAGCTACTTTGTAAAAATCTAGTGCATTTTTCAGGGGGGTTTAACGACCTTGAATCACTTTAAAATTATTTTAACCTTTCAGAAAAACATACTTGTGCTTTGAAATGCTTCCTGCTGAAGTTTATTAAATGAATTTCTTAACAATCTGTGGTTGTTTGACTGAGATGAATAACTCTAATTACCATCTTGCATCAGATAACTCTATTAGCCGATGCTACACAGCGAGGACACCCTGTTTGCTAACACACTGCTTTCCAAATGGACCAGGCTGAACAATAAAAACGCTGATGAGCAGCAGAGAAACAGAGAGAAACACATGACAGAGACTCTGCTTTGTTTTATTTTCTTTGTTCTGTCAGTTCTGATAGAAGCTGATAGCAGGCTAAAAGCTAACTCCCGAGCCAAGCAAGACAAACTAACAAAAAGAAAAAAACAGCAAAACGGCAGCATTAACGTGCAGCCACCTGTCTTATAACTGGAAAATAGCCATGTCATTGGTGATATTTACCCTGATAAATTATTACAGTAACTATTTGACTGAGATGAGCGGAAGGTATCATCTGCTAACATTAGCATGCTAACCTGCTCATTAAGTTAGTGACTGTGTTTTTTTCTTTCTGGAGTTTAGTATCCGGGTGGATTTTGGTTAAATTCAACAACAGACGCCCCTGCACTCGACAGACAGGGTTTATGAAGAGACATAAGCCGAGTTATTCTCTTTTCTTACCTGCTGTTGTTGACTGCAGCTCTGCCTCAAACAATAAACATCCACACTGACGTGGGAACGTCACTCTGCGTCCATATGACGTCATGACGCTGCCTGTCTTGTACCGTAACGTCCCTAAAAGTACCACGCTGCGTTAAATACTCAACATATTTATAGTAAAAGTACAGATAAGAAGGCCTTATTTCTTTCAGCAAAGACTCAAACTCAACACTCTGAAAAACAAAAGGCATTTAATACTATAGCACCATGTGTCATATTAAAATAAGTTCCCTAAGGCACAATGCTGCTTTTATTACTGAAAATATTGATGAAAGTTTTACTTTACTTTGGAAAAAAGTTTTTTTTTGGTCTCATAAATGTATATATGGTCTCTTGGATCCATATTCAATCATGTCATGTAAATTTACGAGTAAGAAATCTTGCTTTATTGCTTTTAACAAAGAGTTTAAACAATCCCTCCTTGCTTTAATGTATACTTCTTTTATTATTTGTACTTTTTTTTATTCGTAAATAGTTTTCTTTGTAAGAAAAAAATGTGTATACTGAACAATAAAGCTTTAAAATGGAAAAAGGCTGCACTCGAAACCTCATACCAAAGTACTACACATCACATTAAAAAACAATAGCTATATTGTATAATTGTTTATCTGATCTTTTTCTTAGCATCTTTAATTAAGACAATGTCCCATAAGGCCTGGATATTTGCAACATTGGTATGTGGAGCATTGGTGAGTTTTATGGATGTAAATGTAACCAAATTATGTTAAAAAAAAATAACCAAAAGCTGGTCCTCTGTGTTTTACCAAGTTCTTTAATAATTCTGAGACATTTTTGCATTAAACAAGGAAATATTAACGAAAAGTAAGAGAGAATAAAATAACTTGTAACATTCTTGGATCACTCAGCCTCAGAGATTCAGGTGTGTCTTATACATTTCTGTGGATAAAAAATCACGTCAATTCAAAATTCACCTTTATTGTCTGCTAAAAAGGCACAAGTAGGCTGCTTTGAGCAGGGCAATATCCTATCACAGTCACACATAACAGCATCAAAGAATGAAACTCGTTCCGCTGTCTCTTATTGAGTAAAATTAATAAAAGGATTTTGTATCACAAAAAGCTAACATAAGGAGGATTTAAGGAGTAAATAGAAATTTGCATAAAGCAGTTAAAATATGTTTGACCTGAAGGATAACATGAACATAAATGTAAAGAAATACTTAAAACAGCATTAACATGTTATGTTTTTGTTGCACAACATCGTAGAATACACAGACAAGAAGAACAACAGAAGTACATTTAAGATTTAGAGTTTGTTGTAACATCGGATTAATACATCATCATCACCCTTTTGACTGAAAAGTAAACTCTTTATCTACTGCTGGTATACAGTATGTCCAACAATGTGGTGCATTTTTTAACAACACAGAAACTCAATACAGCATTTCGAATTCCCTCTGAAGCTGACGTTCACATTCTCTCACATTCAAACCAAATCCATCACACCACAGGTCAAACAACAGATGATCGTTCATTTGATAAGAATCACAACTACAGATTGTTTTGTATTATAAAAATATTTTCAAAGCATCTACTTTGTGAAGGAATAATAATATAACTTTATATAATTTTACATTCAGTGGCATACAGATGAGTTAAATCTATCAATATATGCAAAGTTCAGTAAGGCATTCTAGTATTTACAATGAGTATTAGTTGCCAGTTCTGAAATACAGTTTGTTCTTTTGGTTGATTGACTTTGGCGCACATGCAGAAGTGTTTAAGTGTTTATGATACTGACGATAAAGCTTCCAGTTCAGAGCCTCGGCATGCAGAGCAAAGTCAAACAGAGAGGTTGAGATAGATAGGACGAGAAAATGACCTCCTGCCGCAGTAGCCTCATTTTAAAAAGGAAACTGTTATTTGTCCCACATTCAATCTGAACCATCATCCCCAGTTGTGTGATTTAAAAAAAAAAAAAAAAAGGAGTAAAAGTTAAAAAAAAAAAATCCATAACTTCCAGGCCTTGCGTCTTCACTCAGAAGCGGACACAGCCACTAGTTTCTTCGGGGCTGTCAAAGTCGATTCCTTCACACAGGGACTCCTTCAAAAAAAAGAAAATGTCACTGGCATTCACAAATTAATTCCTTACAGCGGCAAATCCTATTCGAGGAAACTAGCAGCTTCCCAAGGAGCCTGTGGGGGGTTTCAAGTTCCTATTTGTAAAATTAGGTCATAATGTGACGTGTGGTAACACAACCACATTAATGGAAACTCTACTTTAGCACATTCTCAAGACGTGATTAATTATTAATAGTATTCTGATCTCATGTATAATTGACTCCAAATCATAATCTAGTACACTTCATTTTATGCAATAACACGAAAACCAATACTCAAATACCATTAGATTTCTAGATTTTTTTTTTTTATACAGTAGCTACAGTACTTTTTTAGCTATATGTAGGTGTAATAAATACTATCATTAGAGTTTTATTGAGGTTGATTTTGTTGATGCAGCCATTTATTAAATTACCAATAAATCACTGACAGTGTTCTTGACAAGGCCGCTGAGATGAAACAAAGCTTTCAGTCTAATTAACGTGCAAAGGTGATGGAAAGTTAGAGAAACCCAAAGACTGAAAGCCATAAAAAAAAAACAATACACCACCGGGACGACATACTGACATGGGTTACAATGACATGAGCTGAATTATGGGAAAGAAAATGAAGGGCTGGCATACGTGTACCAAGTCTCCAGAATACTTACAGACAACCGTTTCCTATCCGAGGCTGTAAGACAGATTTGGAGAAAGTGGAGGGAGAGAGAGAGAGATAGATAGAAATGTGGAGAAGGGCTGAAGCACTGTACCCACAAGGCAAGGCCAACAAATACACAACACGTACAAATATGAATGTGCATTGTTAAATCAACTATGTGTGCATTCTGTCATTTATGAATTATGATCATTTTACGCTCTCTGGTGTTCTCAAATGGGATTTGGTTGAAAAAAAAAAAAGATTTATGTATATAAAAGTATATAAAAGTAGATTTATAAAAGTTATAAATAGCTTATGATGTGTATTAGATGTATTTGATGTTTGTGTGTCTTTTGCGTCCTGTAAAGTCTAACTCATGAAGAGCTTTCCATAACAAAGAGTAGGCATGCTGTTCTGCATATTCAAGCCGGAGAAGAGACAGCCCAGTGGTGAGGCAGAGGTCATGCAACACAAACATCTGACTTTGGAAACAGACACAAGGCACGACGTTAAAAAGAAGAGAGCGACCCATTCAAGATCCAAAACATGCCCTGAGAGAGAGGAAGAAAGAGGAGACACAGAGATGGAGTCCATGTACGTCATTTTCAACACAGACACTAAATCATTGGTGGAGGGGGGGTCCAAAACTGAGGCGGGGGAATGCCAAACACAGGGTTACAACTGTGGTGGGAGGTGACTGATTACACTTGACGGTGACTGATTTAGAGGGGGAGCCTGAAACTCTGGCACTAACTTGGCTTTGCCGTCCCTCTGGCATCAGAGCTGATGGGGTGGGGGCGAGCGGTAGCCAGGGCTGGTTGCCCGCGCTGTAGAGCCTGGGACGCTTGACCTGGTCGTGACTGGACAAGGGGGTGTAACTATTCCGCCGGTGTATGAGAGCAGAGTCCCTCGGGATATTACCCTGGTAGGAGATGAAACACCGCAAGTGTTAAGGTAAGAGATCAGGGAACAGACAACAACCCCGGGGGAAAAACACCTGACCAGACACAGCCAAGCAAACTAATCCTTGTCCTCTCCACATGGATCCACAGCAACAGGTGAGACGACAGAAGCCGTTTTTAAAGTGACAGAAACCGCTTCAACCATGTCATTCCACCACACAGCACAAAACATTAATGAACTGTGACAGTCCCTCCCTGATTGCACAGAGCAGATGGAACAAACACCTGCTTCAGTTGAGACGGTGAACCGTGGAAAAGTGGAGTAATGGCTCAAACTCAGCTCAAAATTCATATCTGGGTGCATTCAGAGCAATGGTAGTGATAAGATCAGCCAAGCCAGGGAGCATTATCAGCCACTGCCTCCATCAAAGTCAAATATTTCCAAATTAACAGCTGACTTAGCATTCACTAGCTCACAGCTCAAGCCAGACTGATTGATTAGGGTCAAAGATAAAAGGGGCCTAACAAAACAGGGACATAAGAAAGGGAAGAAAAGAAAGCGAAGCCTCACACACAGGGGAAGGAGTGCATTGTTACTGCACTCAAATACCCGGCACAGCAAACAAGACAGACAGCCAATTAGACTTTGGATTAGATGTCGGGGATGTTTAGAATTATTACTATGCAAGTAAACACTAAACAAAGACTTTGCATACGTGATCACGCTCAAGGCTTTAATGCGACAGTGCTTAACGCGCATTTGCAATGCAACAGTGGGACTTTTCAGCTCGACTCGGAGCGACTTACAAGAGGCCGGTCTCGATGCGTGTTCACCGCCTCCACGTTGAGATAAAACATCTCCACTTTGCAACCTAGAGGGCAGAAGACATTTAAATAAAACATGAACATGAGATATGAGATAAAATAAATCGATCACTGAGAGCTTCGTCCAACGTAAAGACCTACCATATGCAACCGGGGTTAGCTTGAGCACTGTGTGGAGCGGACATTTCATGTATGGTAGATCCTCTGTGGGAAGAAGAAGATAGTATACAACATCTTATCATCTGCTGGTGTGTATAATACATGTATCTATATGTGGGTGTGCACTTGCGTCTGACCTGCACTCTTGTCCAGGAAGTAAGCGAGCAGACAGCGCATCACAGCTTGGTGGCAGATGACCAGCACGTTGCCCTGTCTCTCTAACTCCATGATAACCGGCTCCAAGCGTTGAACAAGATCTTGGTAGGACTGAGATAAGGAAAAGAGACTTTTTTAACCTCAAGGTCACATTAAAATAAAATAAGATAGTACTTTATTCATCCAGAGGGAAAGGAACGAGCCTTCACATCTGTGTTTCTCCCAATGTCACGTGTCAAAATGTCATCAAAATGTCCTATTCAGATGTATTCATTTAACTGAAACAAAGGTAACCGTGCACAGCTAAGGGATGGCGGGAGTGTGTCAGGTCACCTCTCCTCCTGGATAGCGATAGTGGTACTTGTCCTGGTCCCTCAAAGCAAACTCCTCTGGGAATGTCTTCTGGATCATCTCGTAAGTCATCTCCTCGCACACGCCCTGCACAAGGATGACGGAGCGTTTGTCTTAATGTCAAAGGCAAACTCAAAAGGAAGCCCTTTCACAACACACAGTAAAATAAAAAGTTTGCTGCTAAGAAAACTATTTTATATAGCATTTAAATATAGTTCACACAGAGACTATATAAAGAATAAAAGCAGCAGTACCTTTTAAAGACGAGTGCAGTCAGTGGAAATAGACTGATTATAACATATCTGTTCAAGATAGAGTATCAAGTGTAATAAATCTTTCAAATATTTCTGCCTTGATAAAGATCCTTTCAGGTTAACTAATATGCCTGGCTAAATAAAATCTCTTATCTAATATATGATATAACTTCTCTCCTTGATTGCCAAACTTTTTTTTTTCTTTTCTTGTCTTGTATGTTTGGTAACTTTGGCTTTCTTCAGGCCTTTTGTTTCTCCTCCTGACGAAGCTTGAAAAGGACCAAAAGGCTGAGATAATGCAGTTGTTACCTCTACACTAAAGCTATTTTCACTTTTGTATTGTGTTAATGACTGTTAGGTAATCTACTCTTTTTCCACCAACTAATCTAAAGCATCTCAGAAGAACACCCAAAATCTGGATCCTTCTTCTAACCAGAGCTCCATGAGCCTGTGATGACACTCATTGTTGTAAAGTGCGGGAGGGGAGATGAGAGGGTACTGACAGCATCGATCTCATTGAGTATCTTCCACTGTTCGTAAGGGACACCCAGCTCCTCCGCTGTCTGGATGGTTCTCCTCAGCTGGCTCGTCCACACCTTCAGATCTGACAGCTTGTGCTCCTCAATGAAATCTCGCAGGGCGTGGGCGAACTGGGGACATATATTATAGTATTTATAGCTGACAGAGAGAGAAAGAAAACTGGAAATGGGGAGGGTTAAATGTGATAAAGGTCACGGCTTGGGTGTTCATAATATTGCAGTTAAGCACACCTCATCCCACAGAGCCATCTCCCAGAGAGAGGCTTGTAATTGGGTTTTCAGGAGGCGCTGGCTTTGCGGTTCATAAAGTGAGGATTACAAAAGAGAGCCCGGGCGATCGCACCTGCTTTCCTCGAGGAGAAAGTTCAGAGTCTCCTCCGATGCGGCCCTCCATGTTATGGTCGCTCTCTCCGTGCCGACACAGGTAGATGGAGTGAGAGTGCACATGGATGTTCATGAGGTAGTAGACGATCTTACTCTGGATGTAGTCCTGCACCCGGTTCACCAGGAAGCGCCGGCCCACGTTCATCACCTTGATGAAAGACAGGTCCCTGCAGGTGCCAGTGAAACATGCAGCTGAATCAAGTGGTTGTTTACTGCCACCACCTAGTGTTTACTTCTCTGAACTGCAACTGTAATTGTAACGATGTCATTTAAAATCTTGCATAAATAGAAGCTGTAGGATTCGATCAGTTCTCACTTGTCGTAATCGTCGGGGTCTAGCGGCTGGTAAGTGACCTTGTAGCACTCGATCCGTTTGAGGAAGTCATCCATCACTCTCTCTCTGTGTCTCTCAGGGTAGTCCGGACTGGACACTTTCACTTCCTGTTGCAGGTGTTCAGCACATTCAAACAATGTGAGCGAGCGCGGAAAGTTCTTGCATAACACCGCAGACAGCGTGAATATTAATAGATTACTGGTTTGACCCGGACAAGAGGTCACGGACAGTCAAACCTTAATGACAGATCAGATGACATTAGATCATACCAGAATATTGGCAGCGATAACCTCTGGGTCGTCACACACCGACTCCACAAAGAACACCTGTTGGAAAAAGGGCGGCTCAGAGGGGCAACTTGCGCGAAAGGCGGTGGAAACACAGTCAAACCGGGCACCAATTCATCAAAAGACTGCCCTGTAGCGCTACTAAAGGTCAAAAACACCACAGGGTACCTTTAAGAGTATTTCTAAAGTAAATCGATTGATGCTCAACTGATTATTTTCTAATTTTGCTTCTATTACACCACACTTGAGCATGTCACAGATACACATGATGATATCTTGAAAGCAGCTAAATAATCTTGGAACATGAAGGCCGTTGTCATGCACCACTTTAACTACTTGTAGCCTCAGTGGCCTCCAGTCAGCCAAAGTTACGCAGTCTTGCTTCGAGTCCAGGAAAAAGACTCCGTGCAATTCACTCCAAAGCCCAGGAGGGAAAAGATAAAAACAAGTAACTCTAAATTTTGCCCATTTTTACCTTGAATGCATTCTCCTTCACAAAAGCTAGGATGAGGTCTCGCCGTTCTCTTGTTGTGTTTGTTGCATCAAACACCTAAAAGACGGAACACAGAGGAGGAGAATAAATAAATAAATAAATAAAAATAAATATATATCATTGGGGTGTTGTGTGGTGTAATGTTTGTAGGGCAGTTCAGGATTAAGGCTGTCCTAATGCCAGATGTGTTTCTAGATATTTCAAAGCTTTTGGACACATTGAGACAAAGGCGGACAGAAGGGTTAGAGAGGGAGATCATTGGACGTCGCTGGTCAGAGATAATGACAAAGCACTGGTGTCATTAAGATGTCATTAAGTTTCTGTTTGTGCTAAGACACCCAGTGGCCTCCACACCCCCACAAAGGAGACTTGTAGAGCTTTCTTTCTTTCTTTTTTTTCTTTTAAGGACTCACCGCGATCTGACCTCCCTCCTTCGTCAGGTACGCCTTCACATCTTGCAGAGCTACCAGAGCACACTGCCTGTGGGAGAGAGACAATACAGTCCTCTAACGAGCTCCGGTACACTCTCATTCACTAAAAACCTCAGTCCCTGAAACTTAAATAGCATGTAAGTCACGTATGATTCATAAATGATGTGGAAAATGTCAGAAATCAAAGTATTGCCAGCATTATATTGTAGGTTTCGTGTATCATCATCATCTTGATTCTCAGCGCTTTTCTAGTTGTTGCTTACTCTTAGTATTTTTTCTTTTCTCATCATGTGGAGTAAAATTAATAATGAATGTCTTACTATATATATATATATATATATATATAGCATTTTTGCACAAGAGGTATCCATGGTATCGCACATTTTCCCATCTCCCCCAAGCAGCGCGTATAAGGGACGATTTGTGCTGAGGCTGTGAGTTCACATCTAAGATTTCTGCTGCCATCCCAATAAAATTGAAGTACACACATCTTTCTTACACACTTGACAGTTCCTTAACTATTGGGACTATTCTTTTGTTAGAAAAGTAATATTTTTTCGGGGAGCTGATTTACAGAGCAGAACAGTTTGACACTTTGGGAAATATGCTTATTTGTTGCAGAGTTAGATGCGAAGTTCGATATCACTCTCATATCTCAAAGACTAAAAATGAAACTCCAGCCAGGACACAGTTAGCTTGGCTTATCATAAGGACGGGAAACAGTGTTGACTGAGCTTTCAGAGGTGCTGATTGGGGAATTTAGTTGCCTTTGTGACAGAGCCAGGTGGCTGGTGGCAGCATCATATTTAACCCTAGAACACTAACGTATCAGTTAGTGACCATCTCTAATGTTGGGTATATTTTACCCGATATAAGAAATACTTCTCATCAAAATATATTCAATAATACATACATTGTTTTCCCCTATGCAACATCTGATAAAAAAAGGTATCATGGGGGACCCTATAAAAACTATAAAGACTACAATCGCGTGGGTGAAAATCACCCGACGTTAGTGTTCTAGGGTTAAAGGAGAAACATGAAAGCGGCATCATTTTTGTCATCTGAATCTCAGCACGAGAGCGAGTAAGTGTATTTTCCCAAAACTATTTAACTCAGTGGGACAATTTATTTGGGTCCATCTAGTTCGGCTTTGTTCAGTAAATCCTGCCCAGAATCTGTCCAGAAAGAAAACAATATTTCATAAAAATGTTAAACTTTTCCTTTAACCCCACCCAGCTGGAGACTTCTGATATAAAAAAGACAAACTCTCTGAATTATTTACAGCTGCTGTTTGACCCCGGTTGGATATCCACGTGACACCCTGGGGGGGGGGGCTTGTGTCAGCTTCGGAGTGACAGCAGCAGCTAGTTTAATATCTAGGTCACAATTCAGCAATGGGATGCTGTGAAGAGCCTGTCACATTTTCATGATCCATGAACCACAAACCCCCGTTTCAATTACTACAACTGGATAAGACCATGACAGAAATAGACAGTTCTACTCTAAAATAATTTAAAGATAATTTGTCAGGTGGTGTACTAAGCATAGACCAGAGCCAGTTTAAGGTAGCATGAACACTGTTGCTGACCCCGAATGAATATCGACCGCTGGTCCAAAAACAGCTTAGTCACTGATGCAGCAGTGGAGGCTGCAGAATACCAAACAGACCCATGTTGACTGGAGGAAATGTTACACTCAGACAGCGGAGACGCTCCCTGAATATGTGAGCGTCCTGTGTAATGAGCACATTTGCCACTGGGGAACTTACTTCCTTATTTTCATGGCTTCCTCATTGTCGTGGCGGAAGAAATCGTAGGATTTATAAGCTCTCACGGCCTCTCTGCGGTACACGCCCAAGTTAAACACTGTAAAATGAACAAATGACATTAACGCCCTGCCCTGCCCCGCCGCTGTGCTTGTATGAAGTGCGGTAGCTTTTGTGAGTGATTCAAACTCACCTAATGCTAAATTTAGTCTCCTATTCGGAGATACTCACATACAGTACATACGTTCAAATGTACATGTCATGTGGAGTGGTGGCATTGCTACACATAGCAATAAAACGAGCATTAGATCATGATTGCAAACTATTTAAAAGGCATTTTTGAAATAATTCACCCATAAACAACATCTTAGTCATCTTAATTCCCTGATTATTTCTTCCATCATACCAGATTAAAGCCAGCCTTTTGTCATTTTGTTAGTTTGTCAGTTTTTCAGTTTATTTGTGACAAAGAACAAATTCTCCGCCAGAGAAATCTATTTAAATAGTGATTTAAAACTTCTAAATACAGTTTGTAGACCATACTTTTTTAAGATAAATATGACATCCATTAGACAAAGGATGAACTGAAAGAAACTCAGAAGGAAAAGACCTTTGTCACAGCTTTGTGTTGTACCTTTGGTTGGGACTCCGATCCAGTTGAGGTAACGTGTGAGTTTCTTTGACATGTAGGTCTTTCCTCTGGCAGGCAGGCCGATCATTACGATCATCGTTGGAGAATTTGTCATGTAGGAGGCCCATGCTACACAGGAGGCAGATACACATTTGTCAAGCAGATTTACAGAAATCTTGAACACGGCCGTATGGAAATAATACCTGACCCCACAGTGTTAATCACCTGCACGGGAAAAGATAACAAGACATGCTGCATAACAGGCAGAGAAATTTAGGAAAACCTGCAAGAAAACGGGACTTTTTCTCCTTTTTTTGCCTCTTTTTAAATGATTTTATGCTCTCTAATTCCTCTTTCATGTCTCTATTTAAACTTCATTAGGCAAAGCATCTTGAAACATCTCTGTGTATGAAATGTGGTGTATAAATAAAGTTGCGTCTTGAGAGGTTTGGCTGTATGTCAACATAACTGACAACAAAAATACAGATCTAAAGTGCGTTTTAGGATTAAGACAATCTAATAACTAGGCCATGTGTATACTGGACCAAAATAATTGTCTCTTTGGACACAAATATCATCTGTGGACTGGGGGGGGGGTCAAAGGCAGGATGTGAGGAAATTAAAGAGGAAACATCTTGGGAGAGAAAGGCAATTTTCTGAAGAACAAACCACAGAAGGTGTCTCACACTCTTTTCTTTTTTTGTCTACTGAGATTCCCTTTTTTTCATTTCTGTCTTTTGCACTTTTGCAGATTGGAGAGGAGGCACAGAGAAAACAATGCCCAGCACCTTGTGAATTCAACTGAGAGTGAACAATACAAGGGCTTGCGTCAAAAAGCGCACCTGCAGACTCTTAAGGCAGTCATGCAGAAGAACCCCTCTAATCGTGTGAAACTTGGGACTTTACTCACAGCACTTCTTCTCATTCATTCTCACGTCTGTTTTCTTGGCTTCTGCTGAGTTTGCAGAGCCATTGTCCATCTGAGCGCTTGACATGTTGTGAAAGTCCAAACCCAGCTCTCCCCCCTCTCAGATGGGCATCGTCCAAGTCGGCCTGGAAAACAGAAAGAGTCGGGCATACCTTTCACAGCAGCACTTGCACGATGTCTGTAATTTCTGATCCAAGAACAGAAGCCTGCGCACAAAAAGGCAGTGGCCCTTTTTCTAAATAAAAATATGTTATGGATGTGTGGATTAGTGTAGCCCTGGTAACGTGCAAGGATGCAGAGGGATGAGGAGAAAAAGGCGCTGCCACATCATCTGTCTGTTAAAGGAGGAAAAAAAAAAGAAAATCCGCTTGGCTAAACGCACTATATTTACAAAGCCACACAGACAAACCATGATTGCCTCTCCATCCGGGGTGACTGAGTTCATGCGCCACTGGATCTGCATCAGCACTATAATCCATACAGAGCAGCATCATATTCATTTGGTGCTCATTTTTTCTTTCCATTTTCTGTTGTTTTTATTTTTTACCTGCTTGATATTCAGATGCTGAATCCCGCCTGTCACAGACGCTTTTTACGCACCGTCGGACACCCGGAGCTGCAGATCTGCAGGACCGAGGCTTGGTCTGCTCGGCCTGTCCTTGGTGCTGAGGTGCCTCCTCGGCCGGCTGGTGTCCTTCCAAGCTGGAGGTGTGCCTCTACGTCATTTTCTCCCCCCCCCCCCCCCGCCCGCCCTTCTCCACCTCCATCACCACCTACCGTAACGCCGATAATAGACGCACAGATTCAACAAGGCTCTGCAGAGGATGAGCTGCAAGCCAGTGTGCAATAATAAAAACGTAAAACACGAAACACCAAAAATCAGTGGATGAAAAAAACATTTATTCACCTCTTTCAAACATTTTTTGTTTTAAAGTACAACACTTTTGCATAGGAATTTTATTCAACAGTGGTCCTCAGTACAAAAAAAAAAAAAAAAAGGCAGATAGTGGTCAGAGAGTCAGGACTTACAGGTACCATCACAAGTTGAAGCGCTTTAATAGATGTCCAAATAAATACAATCAGCATCCTTAAATAGTACAAATAAAAAAGGCTGAAATCAGAAGAATGAAAATGAATTCATCCGTAGCTGTGCTAATGTACTGATGAGAGACATCAGTGAGATTAAACAAACTATTTACATCATCGTCTGCGTTTTAACTCGTTTCACTTTGCATCCAGGCATCTGTAAAAGACACGTTTGGAAATCTGGATGCCACGGAGGCCCAAAAATGTCTCAGGCCTATATTTAACCGCATACTAAGGAGCATTCAAGGGTCAAAAGGTCAGGCACTGGGTTAGTGGTGCGGGCGATGGAAACTGTGTGTCGCCACACCAGCTGAGGCACCAGTAATGGTGTGTGAGCGATTGTCAGAGCATCTCAGGCTTGTGAATGACTGACGAAACCCCCAGGGGACACGACGCTGGAAGGCACAGGCAATGACGAAACTGTCAGTAGATTTGCACTTTTTTTTTTTTTTTTTTTTTGTGATGAGAGGCAGCAGACAGGGGGAGTTTCTGGTCTCCAGTGTCTGACTGTTAGTGGTTTTGCTGTTTTCACATTATGATTTGATTTTCCACAGCTGGAAATGAAACAGAAGAGATGAAATTAAACTTCATTAGAGACAAAAAAAAAGATGATAGTCATTTCACACATAATAAACAGGTAAAGGAAATTATAAGAAAATGATCAACATTTTAATAGAAACTTTATTGCAGGGTTTTGATCGATGTAAATATGGAGCACAAAAAGAAATGTAAAAAATACGAGTTGTGGTTATTTAGAGAGGATTAGAGGTGCAAGAAAACAAATAAGTAGATTTCTCAAAATGTTGAACTACTGCTTCAAATACTTTCTGCTTTTATTCAGGGTGCTTTTGTACTGCACTCAATTCACTGCAAAAAACAGTGAGCACTTAAGCAACTGAAGCAGCAAAATCACTACATCCTACATTTCCCAGGATGCAACTGACTGGTAAAGTCTCCAAGCCAAGCTCAAACTCTACAAAGCTCCTCGTAGAACCGCGGAAGACATTACACTGCTGTTATGTGATGGGTAAAGTGAACCTGATGTGTAAACTTGGTGCAGGGCCACTTTTATCTATTTTCTTCTGTCTTCTTGCACCATTTTCACCATCAGAAACTGAAGAGCTCTAATTTTCTCTTTTGGCTGGAAGACTCACTCTGATGTTGAAGCCGAGCAGGTCGCTGACCACAGCAGACACAGCGGACAGGATGACCACTCTGGTGATGTTGTAGATCAGAGGGTTCACGGTCAGACCCAGCAGTCTGAATGGAGTATCCAGCTCCTGGAGGAGGTGAGAGGGAATACAGTGTGATTTTTATCCTGACAACAATTACCCATAACTTGAGGCAGGGAAAGGCTCAAAGCCAGAATTTTAGATAAAGGGCCTCTGGCAGAAATAGCCCTACTGGGTCTTCATTAAGAAATAAAACAATTAAATGACAATAAAAGCACATGAAGCAGAGCGCCTTAGATGGAGTTTTAACCTCTAACCCATTGTTCAACAGTTTTAATTAATATAAGCCATCAATGGCAGTTACTTTCTACATTGCCAACAAGATGATGTATCACTTTTAACAGTAAACTAAAGGTTATCCTGTAATCTAACTTTTCAGCAGTGTTTTAAAATTGTTAGAGATGTGATTTTTTCCCCACTTTTCTCTGTTTTCTTAAGAAATCCATTTAAAACATTAAAGGAAAGTTCAGACTGGTTTGTTTGTTAAAGAAAACTATTCAGTTATCAAACAACTCATACCCAAGTCAATATTAAATTCTGTCATAAGCTGTAGTATGCAGTCAAGTATAAATAGTGATTTGAGACTTTCAGTGAATTCTCCTGATTAAAAGACTTTTAATCAGACTTTATCTGAGAAAAATGATACTAAAACTCTCAAAATACTGCTTTAATCATATATTGATTGGAATGAAAAACACTTTACATTTGGAAAACAATTATGAGAGGAAATATTGTGGAATACTGTTTATTACTGAAAAATAACTACATTAATTACAAAGTAACTCCGTATGGTAAACTAACAGAAAGCTGTAAACCAGGAGCTAAATGTTGCTTACCTTCATCAGTTTCGTAGCAAGTTTCAAAACGTTGTTCACTATACTGAGTTCCTCTTTCTTATTCGGTTTTTTCTCCATCTTGAGATACAAGTTGATCTGAAACCAAGAACAGTTATACTGTAAATTGGAAGAAGTTATTTATTTAAACCTAGATTTAATGACACTAATTAGGAATCAGCTAATGGTCGTGTTTTGCAGACGTGGGTTCTTACCTGCTCAGTTAGCAGCACTGAGGAGTTGCTGTATTTGCAGTTGGTCTCCGAGCCCAGCGTGGCCAGTCGTAACAGGAAAAGGACGAGGGAGGAGGCCCACACCATCAGCTCCCAGTTTGTCAGAGACTCGAGGAATGTCTGGTGGCTGTGCAGAAGCTGAGGAAGCGTGAAAGAAAGAGTGTATTTATATTTGTACCTCGCAGCACTTTGTTGTTGTGAAAATTAAGATTTCTCTGTATCCAGCAGAGCTTATGAAAAATGTTTTATCTGAGCTCTGTGGCTTATCTTCACTCATGTAATACGATTAGATGCTCGCACGTGTTGTGGTTGTCTTCCTGTTATATCACCTCTATGCAAGATGCCCACTATTTGAACAACGTTATTAAATTCCTGTTCTCTAAGCAGATCAGATCTGTTTGGCGGATATGACTGACCTGGGCACAAATGATGAATAAAATGGACAGCGCCAAGAGGAAGATCGTGGAGACAATGACGTCAACGGAGCGCTGCGGCCCTCGCCTCTGTAATGAACGAGCAAGCGAATGACGCACCGTTAGAAGACAAAGAGCAAAGTCCATGACGACCGTCCAGTGGTGAAACAACGCACATTAATAAAAAGAACAGGGTGTTAAAGCAGCGGGATACAAACCCTGAGAAAAGATCGTAGTGACAGCCACATCTTTATGTTCTGGACTTTCTTCAGCCTGAAGTGGGGGACCTCAGATTTCTTGGCCTTTCGAGCTGAAGTGAGGTGGCTGAAGTACTTGGCAAATAAGAGTCTCTGTTGGGGAAACACGGACAAATCATTTTCATTGTGTGCCGACATCACCTCTGAACTGCCACTAGAGGGAAGAAGAGCTAATGTTAGTGGAAAAATGGATTGATGTGTGCATGAGCATAAAAAACAACAATCAGCTGTAATAATACAACAACAACAACAGAACATACAGAATCGATAATGAATGTTTTTTAACCTTTGGCTTTGTTGTTCAGTTTTTACTCTGTCAGTTTACTTTTAGCAGTCACCACATCGTGTGTTGTTATTTTCTTAAGAATTAGTTTGAGTCTAAACTTGTATTTGGGGATAATAATGTTCTGATTGTTGGAACAGTTCCCATAATGCTTTGGAGCATACAAACAGAAGTATGATATTGCCATAGAGTTAGTAAGTCAGCTGTAGGCTACACCCTGAACTGTTTTATCGGCCAATATTTCCTTTACATCTTGCGAATTTGATCCCTGAAAAGTCATTTCCATATTAGCTATTAGCAGCTCCCGTTTGCACCGTAACAATGTCCAAACTATCTCAGGATTACTTTTGATACTGACGAAAACTTTCAAATATAGTGACTGCATATTATTTTTCTCTCATTCCTAAGAAGATTTACAGACGTTTATCTGAGAAACCGATAACCCTGGAATGTGTAAATCAAGCTGAATCTGCATCTGCATGTGTCATGTCTGTGTATTCAGATATGATGGAGTCACGACTCTGAGATGAAAGAATGTGATTTTTGATGCAAATTGCATCCATCGGGTTTGACGGGTTGAAACAGAATAATTTTTTTCAGTTTTATGATAATAATAATAATAATAATAATAATAATAATAATAATAATAATAACGTAAAAACTCATTGATTATTGATGTCATGACTTAACTACACATGGACAAACTATATAATCACTGCTCACCTGTTTGTACGTTCTCTCAGCCACACACATCATGAAGAAGAACAGTCCTATGAGACAGACTCTTTGTACTGTTGTGATCAGGAAAAAGGTGTAGGCCTGGGCGTCAGGCGGCCCCACCGCCATTTCTGTCAGCTCCATAAGTGACAGGGAGCCGAGGCTCGACACGTCCAGGCGCTGGGCCAGACGGAAGGCAAAGGGAAGCAGCGCCAGGGTGGCGGTCATCAGCCCGCCAAACACAAGGTAACCCATACCCTGCTCCACCAGCTTCACCTGTGACGAGAAACACAAGAGAGAGGAGGGAGACATCTTGTTATGTTTTGACATTTTTATGCTGACAGAAACTACCGCAAGTCAGCAATACAATATATCACTGTATTAAATGAAAGCCTGTATGAGATTATGTGTGTCTAACAGCACATGTTCAACAGAAGGAGATCATATTTCTTATCTTTGTAATCATGTAAAATTAATTAAAAATTAAGATGTTTATCTGAAGATGACTCTACTTATAATTGCAATATTTCTTCCATGTTTAAAAACATTGCATTTCAGTGCTGCCAATGTCCAGTTGTTTGGCTTTATACCCGTTTTATGCTGCACAAGCTCTTTTTAACTCAGAGCAATCTTTACCTCCAGAATTAATACAGACATAAAGAGGATAATGTGTACCCGGGTGAGGATGAACCCGCTGATCTCCAATACCGACATGTCTGCTTTCTTACACTCCCCCTGCTCCCATATTATGGCACTGACGCGGTCCTTGGATGGGTGACACGCCTGCAGCCACGACAGCTGGTTCTGAAATAAAACATCCAGTTTTCAGGTGATTTCCAACATTAAACGAAAGCATGGGCTTAACTAAATTCTGATTATATAGGAGATGGTGGTGGACATAGCACACACACACATATGCACAATCAACATGAAGTCCACCATTTTGATTAACTGGGACTGCTAATGAAGAACAATTTTCAAAATCTTTAGAGATCTTACTCCTGAGATTCCCTGCTGTAGGCTCTCATCGTCACTGCTCAACGTGGCCGTTTGTTGGAGCGCCAAGCCAGCGGTGAACCTCCCGTTCGCCTCGCTGTCACTGCTCCCCGTCGAGGCGGAGTCAGGCCCCTGGAGAAGCTCCTCCCACATTGTGTCGTCGGTGTCGGAGGCAGGACGGGAGCCCACGCTCGGCCTGAGGCGATCCACCTCTCGAGGCTTCACCTTCATGGATGCCCCACTCCCTTCCTGTTTTCAGTGTATAAAGAGTTGTCTCAATGTACTTAATCTTTAATCCCCATTCTATACTTGTTCTGTACTTAAGATTTAATCTCTACAACAATTGAAATGCTACACTAAAGAAGCACGTTTGACTCCAGTTTAATGAACACACAGCCTAACAATAACTTTTACCTGAGATGTGGGTTTGGGATTGAACTTTGGGTTTCTCTTCCTAACAGATGGTGCAGATGACGGCCAGGTTGTAGCAGGGTGTCTCTCTGGATGGCGTATTGGATTAAGTACATCCACCACTCCAACCCCCTCCTCTTCCTCACTGGAGAGCTCATCAGATGCCCCAAATCCTGACTTTCTTTTGTTCTGTAAGAGAATATCAAGAGAATATCAATGTTAAGAATATACTCCAAATCATTGCATGATGCATGAATTCAATAGATGCTTATTAACAATGCCTGTAGTACTGCAGTTTAAAATATGGCCATCTGCTGCACTAAAAATACACATGTTAATCTTTATTTTAACTATCTTGGTGCCATTTGTCTGAATCAATGTGTCTTTCCTCAGGTATTAAGAGAGTAAATAAAAATAAACATAGAGGCCAAATAATGCTTAAATTTTAGTTGTGACTTTTGTGTTTAATTCAAACTACTTTTTCAATATTGCCAACCTGTTATTTACTGTCTGTCTTTTAACTCTGAAAATGACTTTTTACTGTTGACACCAGTTAGTTCCTTCTTAGCTTGACACCACAGCACTGAGATTGACTAGTGAGATGACTGGCTGTACCCTCCTCTCTTCGCTCCTGTATAATCGCTGGCTTTCTTCAAACTGCCAGGACCCCTGCTGCTCTGTGTCCCTGCTGTCATTCTTCTCTTCAGATTTTTTCAGCCCTCTGCCCTTCCTTGGCCTGATGGAAACAGAATAAAAATAACAGTCAAAGACGAGAAATTGTAGATACAGCATGCACTCCAAAATGAGCTAACGCCACAGGAGTGAGAGATTTACCGAGTGTATAAGAGAGGCTTTAGTACACAGAATAACTTTAGGTTGATTTAAGTCTGTGGGGAACATTTTTTTGTGCATAACGTGGGAATTATGCATGCGCCAAAAGAGGTGAGAGTGTGCTGGTAAAGGCAAATGAGTGTGTGGTGCCTAACAATGAGGAAAGCACCTCCTTCTGCGCGCGGGGCTGGTGGTGCAGCTGGCAGCTGGACTGCCCGAGGGCCACCGGCTGGACTCAGTCGACACAATCTGGCAGTGCACGGTGCCCAGCAGCAGCATCAGACACATGGGCCCAAACACCTCGCTGGCACTCGCCCCGGGGACCTCCAAGTACAACACCACCGCTACCACTGAGGGGAGAAAACATTTGGCAACAGCAAACAAAACGGTCTCTTAGGGGAGCCATTATAACAGAATTCATGCTTACTAATGAGGTCTTTCTGTGTTGCTCAGGTGTGAGTGGTTACACATTAAGTGTTGCACGTAATTGAATGTAAACCGTGACAAATGGAGATTCTGAATTTAGTGGATATCAAAAAACATGTGCTGTTTTTATTTCCTTTAATTAGTCTGTGTGTAATTGTGTCTCCAAGGCTTAGCAAAGCCAAAAGAGAAACCCTTTAGAGGCCGTCTGAGGGATTTTTACCGCAGGAGTAATGTTTTAAAGAAAGACAGAAATTCATAATGTCACTGCTGCAATAAAAACATTTTAAACAGGAGCTACGGTGTATAAACTGTGCAGATTCTCTTTCTTTTGACTCCAAGAGCAGTGTGTTATGTGTAGTCTGTTCCTTGTATGATGGCTCTTGTCAATAAGTAAATGTTAAAATCAATTTTCAGGGCAGTTTTTCTGAGAAACTCACAGTGTCAGTACAGGCAGAGGTTAGATAATAAATGGCGAGCCTACCTTGCATGAAGTACAGCACAAGGATACATGAGGAGATGGACTTAGACGTCACCTGGATCCACCACTGGAAGAAGAACGGGAAAAGAAGCACTCTGACCAGACCTTTCCTAGTCAGAGCAGTCCAGGGACTCTCTGGTTTGGCTTTGCTGAAAGTTGATCCTGAGAGCAGGAATGAGAGAGTCTCTTACACAGCTCCAGTGAAACCATTATAGACACATATAGACAATAAAACAAGCAGAATACGGGAGAAATGTGTAGCTGTGTGTATACAGATGCTGTGAATGTGTCCCTATCGAACACAGAAACAACAGGTGAAGAACTACTTTTTATTTACACTCACCTCTAACCAAGTCGACATCGATGAGGTCTGGTTTGATGTGACCCGTTTTCTTTGGTTTGCTGTCCAAACCCTAGATGAGAGGCGAGTGGTATTTTCCATTTAGCGGTAATGACGTGACATAAATACTCAAATATTTATTTCTTTAAAGATGATTTGTAGGTGTCTTACATTTAGATCCGCCTTCTCCAGAGATTTCTCCCAGACCTGTTGATCGTAGGCCCCGATCTATAGCAACAACAAAACTTTTATAATCTTTTCCCTCAAATTAACCACAAGGGGAGGTATTTACTAAGGATTTCCAACCTCCTTGTCAAACTGAGTTTTTCCATTTGCCCACTTAAAATGGAAAAAAAATGAAACTGTTAAATAAAATAAATTATATAAATAAATTATTCCAATCAAAACAAGTTTCTACAGGGAGAGAGTATTGTAACAAATACACTGAGATAAACTACTTCGAATAAACTGGGTAATTACAGTAAATGCATTTAAAACTTAATACCACCAGTTAAATGGTCATCTGGTATTTAAAGACAACGAGAGTCTCATGTATGTCACATGTAAAGACGAGCATGAAACAGACACTTCAAATAGATCGACATAAATATATTACATTTTGAAAATAAGATTTAAAAGGTAAAAGATGGGAGGTAGTAGCATGTTAGTTCATCAGCAGAAAACACATTTTCTTTTGCTCTCCACTGCTTTCAGACATGTCAACACTTGACTTAATCAGCCTGGCATCAGATCTTATTACTGTTTTATGCAAGTCAGATTAAACGCCGCTGGGCTTTTAATGTGAATTGAAAAATTACAGTGAATCAGTTTTGTGCCTTTTACAGTCTTGAGGCCAAATGAGCCTCGTACATGTTTCCACGTATAGCAACCTGTTGAAAAGGTCACACACTCTCTGATTTTTTTTACTAGTTTAATTTGGTTTGTACAGTCAAACAAAATCAGGAACGGTAACAGGGAAAAGAGACAGGTATTGACTGAAGAGTTTTTTCTTGATCAGTGTGCAATGTCCCTGAATAAATAAATAAACTAAAGAAATAAATTACGACCAATTACAACATCTTGGTCTAAGTTTTCTCTGATACAATTTGCATTTACTGATATAAAACGTGGTAAGAGCATTTAAACTAAAATCATGTCCTCTACAACAACTGTAAATTAATCCTAGTCCCGCACATCTTTTGGAATACAGCTTCTAAATGCTGGAAAGCGTAAAAAGTACATTTACTCAACTAATATAATTAAGTACAGTTTCAAGATACTTGTCTTCACTTGAGTATTTAGATTTTCTGCTACTTTATATATTTATTAAATATGTTGAAATGTACTCAACTAAATTTCAGAGGCAAGTATTGTACTTTTCACTCAAGTGCATTTATTCACTCAAGTGCATTTATTCGATTGGACTTAAGTTACTTGGTACTTTGCAGATTCAGATTGACAATGCAAAATATGATCAACAAATAAATTATTACCTTAATAAAATATTATTATTATTATTATTATTATTAAAGTGACTGATTAGTAGTGATTAGAGTAATTGAGTAATATAATGTACATTAACCCTAAATGGGCCATTCTGCACAATAAGTATTTTTACTTTTTGTGTTTTATGAATATTTTGAAGCAATTACTTTTGCACTTCAGTTGAAGTCTGAGTGCTAACGGAGTATTTTTACAAAGCAAAATATCTCAGTGCTTTCTTCCACCTTTTCAGTCAAACTTTAACACAACATAAATACATTTTTTTTTCTCTGCTAATGACACAAAATCCACAGGACTCAGAAAAGTCTTGCCAAAATGTACATTTTAGAAATGAAGTTTATTTAACTTTAAATGCTCGTCTTACCTTCTCTTGATACCAGGCTATTCTGGCCATCGTCAGTGAAGTCAGGTCATTTCCCACAGAGCTCAGGAGAGAGACAGGACTGGACTGAGCTCCAGATGTGTTTACTAAACAAACAAACAAACAAAAAGAGGTGGACACACAAACACACAGAATAACACTCACAAACAAACAACAGTGCTTTACAAAAGAACCTGCATATAAAGATTACACATCGAGATAAACATGTGAAAACCTGAATGATAATAAACCTGACTCTGAAGTTAAATGTAAACACGATTTTTGTTTGTTTGTTTGTTCGTTTATAACGTGACACTGAAGCGTCACAAAGGAGGAAACAACAGCTTCCGTTAGACCAAAGTCACTTACCTGAAATAATCTGGCACAAACTGGAGCACACCTTTAGTAATCATCACAAACTGCTTGATAAACACTGGCTCATCTGTTTTGGTTTCAGAAGTCGCAGCGTCTTGTTGTCAAACTCAGCAAACAAATACTGAATATACGCGCTGAAGTGACACTGCTCGACTCGTCCAATGACCCGTAAATGTGTCATTTATAACCAGCTTTCTTCACAGGTACATGTCTAATGACTATTAACTTTATTTCAAGTAATCTGCACTTCCCTAACTTCTCTCCAGTTTAACATTTGGCTGAGTCTTCCGCTTCCCTTTTCCGGGATTTGTTGTGCTGCATTGAGAAATTTAATCCCTTCTTTTTGTCTGTCAGGCGCAAAATAAGGCTGCGTCCAGCCCGGAATCTCTCTCCTTCACCATCACAGACAGACAACAAACAGATAAAAATACCTTTAACCTTTAATTAAAACTATAATAAACCTATATTTTAATATGAACGTTTACCTTGTGTGGTTTGGTGATTACTGGTAGAGGAAAAGTCTTGCCTGTAAGGCCAGTATCAGGGTATATTTATGTCAAGTCCACCAATTCGGCCAATCACAGCGCAGCAAGAGAGAGAAATCATGATATAATGATTATGATGCTATTATCAGTTATCTCAATTATTCTGCCCATTTATTTATCAATTAATCTGTTAGTCCGTACAATCTAAAGCTCGAAGTGACAGAAAAATCCTGTTTTAATGATCATTGTGAAGATTTGAAAGATACTACAGATCCTTTAATTCCAACTACCCAGTAAAGTCTTGACAAGCCACCAAAAAAGTCTGTAAACCTTTCTACGTTTCAAACAATGCTTCAACTTTTAAATTATATATCTAACTAGCTCTCTAAACACCTGCTTTAGTACAAATATAATAGGAATTTAATTCTGGTGGATACATACCAACTCCTTTTATTTTAATGTATGTTTCTGGTCTTAAACATCCAACTTGAGGATTTTTACTCTAAATAATACCTGAACCACAGTTTAATATTTTACCACTTGAACTTCATTTCAAACTGCACTATGTAATCTCCTTCTCGGAACAATAATGCCTCCAAATTCCCTGAAACGACACCAAGGACATGACCTTGATGTTTTTTAATGCCGGGTGCAGTCCTGTTGAAATTGCTTTTGTATGGTAAACAGTGTAAAGGTAATAAGTTTCACAAAAGACAGGGAGCAGCAACAAATCATCACAACTGAGAAGCTAGAAAGATTGAAATATTTGCTTGAAAAATGAAAATACACAAATTCTCAAAATGGATGTGGATTAATTTACTGATTGTTTTAGCTCCAAGGACAATGCAGATTATGTTTTTTTTAGAGGAATCAAAATGACCAATGATCCATATGTAAGGTACAGAAAACTGTATATTTGTGATATTGATAGACATATACAAGAAAACACCACTGCAACACATTACTAGCTAGTTCTACTCTCTGAAGGGTCCATTTTTAAGCTAAATGACAGTAATCTGTGCACCACTGTTCAAAATGATACGGTCTGAGAGTACAACTCTGCTGTCTTGCAGGTCAGTCGACAGCCTGTCAAGATAGAGAAGGAGTCATTTGTCACTTGACTCCTGATTGTCTGCTGACACTTGGTCATGCTCAGCTGCACACACTATCTTCGCCTTGACCTTCTTGTTGGAGGAAATGATAAAGTAGGGGCTCAGAGAGGCGTAGCAGGAGGAGAAGAACACCCTCATATCAGCCACTACCGGTGACACCTTCGCCACTGTCAGCATGTAGATCCAGATCACGTTATCAATCCCGAAGAAGACCACGTACAGAACCACCAAGGTGATCACTGTTTTGGCCGCCCTGGTTTCTGCCCCAGCGCCTTGAGAGCGGCGGATCCCCCTCACCTGCCGGCTGTGGCGGTGGAGAAGCAGCAGGATGTAACCACTTGAGCCCACCATCAGGGCAACAAAGGCGAAATCCCTCCCAGAGACAGCCACCCCATTAATCACGTAGGACAGGTTGTCTTTGAAGTCCACGTGACAGAAGCCCAGGTTGAGGGTAAAGGCAGGGACGGTGCCGTTACGTGGAGCCATAGAGAAGAAAGGGGCTGCGATGCATATGGCCATGTTGAGGAGCCACAGTCCTGCAAAGGTGGGGAGGACGAGGGAGGGAAGTGCAGGCTTCAACCTGGACAAGCGGGGTCCAGCGGGGGCGATGGTCACTGCCTGGAACACGCTGAGCATGCAGGTGATGCAGACTGACAGAGCCCTGCCAACGCGGTAGGCATAGATCACCACTTTACAGCCTGGATCATTGAGCAGGTCCCTCAGCCCGAACACAGTCATGGTCTGGGGGACGCAGCGGGTCAGTAGCAGCATCAGGTTGGCGAAAGCCAGGTGGCACAGGATCATGTCCACGGGAAGGAGCTTGGGTTCGGTGTAAATAATGTGGGTGTATGCCAGCAGCACCACGGTGTTTCCCAAGATGCCCATACCTGTTTGCAAGAGGAAGGAGACCCCTTTGATGGTCACACACAGATCCATGGCACCACGCCCTGCACCGGTTGTGATTTAAAAAGAAGACAAAGAATCAAATCTGTTATGAATTCAGTGCACACAAGAAACACCGTCCAGGTTTGGTTAGTTTGATTAAGACCTAACCAGAAAGCCCGGATATTATCATGTCATCTCTTGGATCTTTCAGGAAAATAATGCTCACCTGAAGTTGCAGATTAAAAGTCGAACCTATTGCGCATGACCTGTTTAATACCCTGTGTAATTACATTTTATAGCCTTCGATGCCCCTCGAGATCATTGGCCAAACATTGCAGTGCTCAGCCCACAGTTTGGAAAATTAAAGCAACAAACTATATCTGACTTAGATGGTCCTCAGAGGAGAAGCGCCACAAAGGGAATTTAGAACCACTGAAGGATGCGCACAATTTGTCTTAAAACAATAACGGTGCCGAGATTAGAATAGAAACAATTTTTGCATTCGGTAATCATTCCTCCTGTTCACACTGGCTGTGAGGAGATATCTTCCTATGACGCTTCAAATGGAAGTGATGGAGGACAAAATCCACAGACTTCATTCTGGTACAAAAATGTATTCCAAAAGACACTCTTTTAATTGTGAAATTTCCTCTTTGTGTTTCCCATCTGTGCCACAGCAGAGGGATAATAACTCAAACAAGGAATTTAGTGCTAAGAAGACTTTAGAAGATCTCCACTGGATCTGTCTAGATGGCTGAAGCATCATATTAACTTAATTTGTCCCTCAACACATGGAAACTTTTAGTGGTCAGCATGAACAGGAGAGATGTTTACAGCAAGCAAAATGTGTTTCAGTGCACATGTGGGAATATGAGTATTGTTTTGAGACATAGTTGAAAAAAATGTGAATTTATCTTTTAAGTTTTAATGTGACATTCCAATTATCTGCACAATAAATAACAACAAATAACTACAAAAGAGGAGAGCAGGTGGAAATTAGACTCAGGAGGAGTTACATATACAAGCACCGGCATGATATCAAACTTCAAACAAATGAATAAAGGTTTGTCTGGGCTGTACATCAACACAGAGCTGCAGATTTTAGGCTTTAATGTCAGGAAATTGTTCATCATCATAGGAAGTCACTGTGCTGCCTGAGGTCATATGAATAACATATGTGAAATCTTATGTGAATTCTAAACTTGAGCTGTGTTTTCTGTTCTTAAATCCCACATGTCAGTTGTCAGTTTTCTGTAGACAGAAAGACTGCACATCAATCTTCTGAAATATTATTATGCTATTTCCCCATGGAGCTAAAAAAAAATAGAGTGAAACATCCCCTGCGGAGACAATAGTGTGTGGTTATTGTTGATGCGAAAGCAGTCTGATGATGCCTTGAATGAGCCATCAAGAGGTTTTTACACGCACAGCTGGTGCTTCAGATTGCATTGATTTCCTCCTTTCTGTCCTGGGAACATGTTTAAAGACACAGAGGAGCAAGACAATTAGCCATAAAACAATGCATGTTTGTACTAATTGGGGGCATGGGGACAACCAGTCATTATGCATTTATGTTCTTAACCCTGACATGTGCAACTGTACGACAGAAGTTCATAATTCGTTTGCCAGCAGTGTCTACATAAAGTGTAAATGGCAAATGCGTCTTACATTGAAAGTGCTCTAACCCATTTCTCAGTTCTACATCACTGTTTTCTTAGTTGAAAAATTCAGACTGTGTCTGTGTGCTGAAGCGGCATTGTTTGAGAAGCTTGTTTTCTCCCGGGAGTAGGCTTTGGAATAAAGAATCACAAGATGTGTTATTTCCCTGTGTGTTTTTTTTCACATGTTTACATGTTCAGAGAGCTAATTAAAATGGCAAGTTCAAGCATGTCCTTCTCATGGGACTGCATCATGTACAGTACACTGCGTTACAAGTTTAAAAATCCAGGCTTTTTTTTTTTTGTTTCCTGACAAGAGATTTCATTTTCTTGTTTATGGCTGATGTAAGTTGTTTTTCACATTGCACTAATTCAATTTTAATTTTATAATAACTAATTCAGTCACAATAATATCCATAGAGATGGAGTTTCTATTGAGTATACAGACCATGCAAAAACACTGCATGCACAATGTCTTGAAATTCTTTCTGTATGTACACATGATATTGTATTTTTGATTAAAAGATGCCTATGTTGACATGATGTAAGTTAATGATTTTGCATGCACAATGAAAGATAACAATATGAGCTGTACTGAAATTAGACTTGAGCCAAATTAAAACAATCCTGTCAAATATATCATTTCCATAGTGACTGTGTTAGTGTTCAGAAATTCTCTTGCATTCTGATCTATTCTAAATGAGGTCGCTTGTTTGCATACAACTCAAGTCAGTTCAGAGATATCACTTTTCAACCTTTTGCACCTTTAAGTATGCTGGCGAGGGCAACAGCTTTGGCTGGTGAAGAGGGAATATTGAGCTCACCCCTCACTGTGCCAGTTAATCTGTCCCACAGCAAAAATGTGGTTTAAGAGGCTTTTGGCTTAGCAGTCTCCTGTCTGATATTGATGGGCCTTAGACACATTATTTGCATTTAAGCAGGTGGGGAGCGAAATTGACCTCCCATGACCTTCGACTTCATTTGGATCTATATATACTATACAGGATGCACACATTCTATCTTTTTAAATATCTTTCTTTTTAAATATAACACATAACATAACACATATCACATAACGCTCTCTCGAAAACACATATTTTCATTTCACTGTCCGGGTGCCTTCGCCTGTCACATCCAATCTACAGAGATCATTCATCAGTTTGGGTCCCTGTCTGCTGCTTTCTCTCTGCTCTCTCCATTCCTTTTGTATGTTCCTATGTGTCCTTTACATGGCTGCATGACAAATTCCCCTTTGAGGACAATAACATTAAATATAAACTGTTGGGGAAAGAAGTTGGATCCTTCACAGTACTTAAGTGAAAGTAAATACCTCACTGTATCAATACTCCACTGCAAGTCTTCACTAAAAATTATATTTAAGTTTCAAATGTATTTATTTAAAGCCCAAAATCACAAACATCGTTTGCCTCGGAGGGCTTTACAATCTGTACAGTTGTGACACCCTCTGTCCTTAGACCCTCGAACCGAGTCAGGAAAAACTTCAAAAAACCCTTTATGGGAAAAAAAGAAGAAACCTGAGGAAGAGCCACAGATGAGGGATCCCTCTCCCTGGGACGGACAGACGTGCAATAGATGCCACATGTACAGAGAACATCATCATCAGTCACATATGGAATTATACATGGGTCGTAATAAACTGTAGATAAACTGAGTTCATTGGTTTAGTCCATGTGTGAAGGTATCACAGGTAATGGAAATGAGTCCAATGAGTCCAGGTGCATCTCTAGATGTCCTCATATGGAGCTCTGGGCCACTCGACCTTCTCTCCACCAACACAGACACAGATCATGTCTCCCACCAGGCCAGTGAACCTCAGACAGATGGACCACAACCAGAATCAGTGAGGAATCCTGCAAGACTGGAGAGAACAAAGAGGACTGGGGCTCCGGCAGTAACATGCACTTTACAGGACATAAGAGTATTCACATTAACCACTTTAACAGTTTAACCACTTTAACTACTTTGAACCAGTTTAACCACTTTAGCCACTTTAACCAGTTTATAAGCTGGCTCCAATTTGCACTACTACCATAATAAGAGGTAGAGGAAGCAGAGAAAGAGGAAGCAGAGAAAGAGGAAGAGGGAGAGGTGCCCAGGGGGCTGGGCAGTCAGCAGTCTAAGCCCACAGCAGCATAACTAAATGTATGTATGTGAGCAGCATTAGTAAAATGTAGTTAAAAAAAGTAGAGTAAAAAGTAGAGAGGAGATGGGATAAAACTTTATTAATCCCACATCGAGGAAATTTCATTATAAGTGGCCCCAGTGAGTTTTACACTATTACTGTATTGTTACTGATGTTTAAGTATCATTTTACTGTTGGTAAATGTCAAGCTAATTTTTTATATAATATTGGATACAAAGCATCATAATCTATAAAATGATCACGTTTTGTATGTAAAACCTTAATTTGCAAAGTCATACAATTTATTTTGAGTGATAATGTTCAAAATTTACAAGGTTATTGTACATAACTACTTTCAGTAATAGTCACTTTGTGGCATTTTCTCTTCTAATTTCATTGGAGGACACGTCTTGTCATGCACTCATGAAAAATGGGCTTAATATTCATTACCAATTCCCTGCAGTGGGACATGTTGCAGTTAAATCATGCTGCCCACCCTCACTGATTTGCCCTTACAACATCCTCACAGTTTACGTTTAATTCCAACTTTTATTGCTATGGATGAATTACACAATCGTAAATTGGATGCTATGTCATGCTCCACAAATGAAACCGTGGGTGATCTATCATACAGACTGAGTGGAACGTCCTCTGGCTTTCACTTTGTTTCAGCTTTCTCCACTGGAGGACACTGTGGTGTTGGTATTTGACTAACCAACACTGGAGAGGTCTCTTTAATAGGTAGTGGCTTTTAAGATTGATTGCACAAATGAAAAATACAAAAGAAATGTGAAGGGTCTTATAAGGAAATCTAAATATAGGATCAGTAATTATAAAAAATCATTCAATAGTCTCCACTTAGTAAAACTGTGACAATGAGAAATTGTTTTAATCTTTTTTTGAGCATAAACATGTTAATAGATATTATCCCCCCATTAACACCATTTTCTCTGCCCACTGGTTGGATCTTTGTGAATTAATCTAAACACAGCTTTCTCTGTGTTATCCTGTCTGGCTGAAAGCCAGCAAGGGGACAGAAGCAGTCATCTGAATTGATCTCAAGTAATTGGAGGCTGAGGGAAGAGAAGTCAATGGACCATGACAAACAGATCCAACAAGTGCTACCTGTTTGCAAGTATAAGAGCTCCAACAAGCCAACGACTTTAGGAGAGAGGGATTGCAGATAAGATCAACTTCAGACCTTGTTATCTTTGACTCTTCTCAGGTAAAGGGTGGAAGTTTGTGATTTTTTGATAGCATTTTTAATGTTAGGTATTGGTTAACATTCAGAAGGACATCACAGACAATACCTGATTTATTTAACTGGACTCTTTTCTATTTGTGCAGACAATGCCATCAGAGGAGTTAGTCCGTGGGATGCTCTATCTGTCCCTCACTGTTGTGGGAGTCCCGGGCAATGCTGCCATCATCCTGGCATTCCTCCTCCTGCTGCACCAGGAGAACCGGCTCCTCCCGGCTGATGCCATTGTCCTGCACCTGGCCTGCGTCAACCTGCTGGTGGTGGGTGTTCGCTGTCTGCTGGAGACCGTGGCCTCCTTCCGCCTGGCCAGCATCTTTGGAGACTTGGGCTGCAAGTCTGTGATCTTCATCTACAGGACGTCCCGCGCCCTCTCCATCTGGCTCACCTTTGTCCTGAGCGCCTACCAGTGCCTGAGCATTGCCCCTCCCGGATCGCGCTGGGCCTCCGTGCGTGCCTTGGTAGCCCACTATATGGGCTTTGTGTTCCTCTTCCTCTGGCTCCTCAACACCTGCATGAGCTCAGCAGCCATACTCTTCTCCTTCGGCACTCAGAATGACTCCAGCCTGACAAACCACGGCATCAATGTAGAATTCTGCTACGTTTACTTTCCCTCAAAGTTGTCCAAAGAGGCAAACGGGGCAGTGCAGGTGGGCAGAGATGTGGTGCCCATGGCCCTCATGACTCTAGCCAGCCTGATCATACTGGTGTTCCTTTACAAGCACAGCCAGCAGGTGAAGGGACTCCGCAGCAGCAGCGGTGGGGGAGGTGGTGGGGCTGAACGGCGAGCCGCCAAGGCTGTGGTGGCACTTGTGACCTTATATGTGGTCATCTATGGGGTAGACAATGGGCTTTGGGTGTACACCCTGACTGTAAAGAACACTATGAAATCCTCGCTGATCTCTGACCTGCGTATATTCTTCTCCTCACTCTATGCAGCACTAAGCCCTGTGGTCATCATTGCATCGAACAGGAAGGTGAATAGCAGGCTGAGGTGTGCAGTGCAGGAGACTCCTGTTCAGGAGAAAGCCACGAGTCTTTCTACTATGTGAGGCCTGCAGGGATGGGTGATTAGCCACAGAGCAGCCAAGAGACTGAAGACTGAATATATGTGGGTCATTCTGTCTTTGTATATATTGAGTAAATAATGTTTGCGATAGGAGAGACTCTAATCTGTAGCACTCTGAGTGTTGTGAATTCATAATAATGATGTTTTTTCTCTAATATTTATTAAAATATCTTGTTTGTGAGACTTTTCAGATATGTCGAAATACCTTATGAGTGTTTCGCACCTGTAGCTGTGGATGAGGTGGTGTACCTGTGGGCAGGGGCAACCCATTTTCTCACTGTCTGTAATTAAGGAGGAAAACTGTCATAACAACCCTGTTACTCAGTGCAGGTCTGTGTGAATCTCTGCTGATCTGGAGCTATGTTGCTTTGTTTGTTTATCTGCCATGTTCTCTCCATCTTAATTGGATGGAAGAATTATAGCCGGGTGACTCAGGACTCAATGTGGTTGTCAAATGACTTCCAGCTGCCCATTTAAGTATAATTAAGGCTTTGAATAGAATCTGTGAAATGTTCCGTGCTAATGATGCAGGTTAATTGTCCAACAGAGAATTGGTTAAAAACCCGATGGGTAAACTATGGTCTTTAGAGAAAAAAAGATAGATGAAGATGTGCATTACTCAATAGTGAATCACTTGATCCATTGCTGACAATGTCTGTCTGAGTTCTGCAGGTGTAGTCATAATAAGAGGAGAGTTTAGGGACACAAAGCTGGCATAAGCCCCGAAGAGTTTGCTGTGGATGTGGCAATGTGGGAATGTAGGAGTCATTATGTAATTGCCACGTCTTGGAGGAGCAAGGACAGAAAGAGAGGGTGAGGACATAACAACATTGGTGAGTGACAGTCCAAAAGACATAAAGTGGGGCTGCCAGCACTCTGTGATCCTGCAATAACTCTAAAGTGCAATCAGTGCAGCGCTATTCAACTGCTATCGCAATGCAGGTGAGGAGGAGGAGGAGGAGAAGTCCTCTTTCTGTGCTTGTGCAGAACTGTTGCAACACCAGATTGACATCAAAGGATATTAAGGGCCATACGATATGGTTGATATTTTGTCAGAGCGCAACATTCACTTTTATTGTAAAAACAGAAGCCATTAAAACCCTCCGTCATGTGACCATAATTTTTTTGGCAAGCTCTCTCCAGATGACAAATTCCATGTGTCTTACTCTTCAAACCACTGAAATCTGATTGACACTTTACACAGACTCCGGTGGAATGAAGGATAGAATACATGGATGGTTTCATTAGAGTGTGCTGGCGCCTCCGGTGAGGAATCACTGCGAATTAAATAGTTGACGCGGCTGATTCCCTTCAATGCTTTCAGTGATGTCATTCATTGTCTTTCTGTCGGGGAAAAAAGTGGCAGATTAGTTAAAAGGAACAAATACATGAAAAACTGGTTCCATTGGTGTGTAAGTTTGTCTCTTTCGATGTGTGACTGTGTGTTTGTGTATGTGTGAAGGGTGTGTGTGAAGGGTGTGCCAGGCAGGCCTCTCCCTGCACAAGACAGGACCCGTTTTTATTGCTTTCCATCCTTCTGGTGTCTTTTGAGCCCAGTGAATGCAGGGTGCTGCTAAACATGTAGAGACCAAACCCACACAAATGTAACCATCTATTACTGCCTCGCTCTAGAATCACCAGCAACCCTCACAGCTCTCACATTTCCCTCCCTCCAAGACTTAATTCTGCAGCTAAAACAGAACTTGCAGTAGCTGTTAAATGTACGCTGTCATCATCTCCAGCTCAACTCACCTGCTTGGCAGGGCGAGATGTGAAAAATGCAGGAAAAATAACACAGCAAAGCACCAGTGCCTGACATTTATCAAAGAAGCAAACCTATAGATGCACACTTTCTGTAGTTGGACAAGGCATAGAAAACAAACCTGTTAAAGATACCTAAAAAAATAAATAAATAAAAAAAGCTTGTTTTCCAGAATGGTTGGTTAAATGAAGTCGAAGGGTTGCAGTAAATCCCGCCAGCTGATCCACCCCTGCTGTGCCTGATGTCAGTCTGTTTACCTGCACCAGGTACGGGCATTTTTGTCCCCCGAGTCCACCAATGGCGATGCAGCAGCAGGGCTAAACTCCGCCCCCCTATTCTGCCTTGAAGCCAGTCCACACCCAATCTAGGCCTTTTCACAGCTGAAAGTTAAACTAAACCCTCTCCTCCCCCGCAAAAGACTTTTCAAATTACACAAACATCAGAATCTGAATCGCTGAAAGTGTGCAACATTCAAAATTGTGTGCTTGTTATACTGACGCAGGGCCAAATTGGCAGATAATATGGTAATACATGCAAACAGCGTGTACAACAACAAGCGTGATTCAACAACACACTGGCCTCCCGAAATCAATTCTAAATCAACTGATAATGACAAGTAGGAGCATTTTGAATGCTTCATTAACCTGTTTACATCTAAAATATTAATTAAATCCAGCAACTTTGAAAGTTATTAATCCCATCAAAATCTTCTCTCTGATGTTTTTTCCAGTTAAGAGTTCTGGCTGGCTATAGCGAATGGAAACTTTGGGGCTTATTACTGTGGTGAAAATATATCGGTAATAAACACATCCTGCGGTACTTTCAAAACCCAAATTTTATGGAAATGACAGACGTAATAAGCCCTTTTTATGTTTGCTGATACCGTCTTTGCCTTTCCTTCAAAGGGATGTTTCTTTAGGCGTGTTGTTTAGAGGATTTATTCCCTGTTTGAGTGAAGCTACTGATGGAGAATGCCATAGAACTGTACTTTTGAATAAATAATCTAATTTAGTATTTTGCAGGGACTGATTGTAAAAAAAAAAAAAAATCACATCGTAGAAGTGGTTTTAAGTCAGTACAGTGCCCATTTGGTGTTCCTCTAGACACAAAAGAAAAAAAAAATTTAATCATGTGAAAGCAATGTGCTCTAAACTCTAGCTCAGAGTACCTGACGCTTTTAACGTGACATGAGTTTAACATGATTTTTATTTTTTTGCACTTTTAAGGTACAGAGGTGTATGTGTGTGACCCATTTCCTTGTATCCACCCAGTTTAACTGATTCCCTCAGACACGGAACAAACACCGTCGTGTCTCAGCTTGCCTGGAATGCTGCACTGCACGTCAGCAAGGAGCTTCAAATTCAAGATGTTGAGACAGTTACAGACCTTACAGGGTTAAGCTAAAAGTTTGGTCTTTACTGTCTCGATGAACCCCGTGACACTTCTTGATTTATCCTGATGAAGGCCCGTGTTGTGGAAAAAAAGGCTGCTGGTTTAATATCCACATAAATCTGCAGGTTCTGGGGTTCAGTGGTTGACTTTATAGTTCCGACAGACTGATTCTTATACACAAGGAATCGTATGATATTTTTCATTTCCGAGAGCTGGTGAGAAGATCGATACCACTGTCATACTTCTCTGTGCTACGTTGCTAAATCCAGATGGGAACAGCTACCACGCTCAGGGCCGCACGATTCTAGGGAAAATGAGAAACATGATTTTCTTGTTTAGAATTGAAATCACGATTCTCTCTCCCGAATTTCAAAATAAGTATTTATTGCACTCTTTTACCTGATACAGAAGGAAATGCATCAAAAAGTACGATGGTGTCTGAGACAAGGCGGCATATCAACAGGAAGGGAACGCTTGAATTCAACCACATCATTAATCTGACACTGAACATAAAAACTTTAAATTTTGTCTCTTGTCTTTTCTTACTTAGGCCAATTCATAGTTTCTGCATCTGTCTCTGTCGGTCTGTCCTTTGATTCTCTCGACAACTGGTCATCAGATCGACTTCCAACGTGACGGGTATATTCCTGACAACCCACAAAAGTGCAGTGTCGAATGTGAGGTTGTTCAGGTGAGCGGTTGGCCAGAGAGTACCAAAACCAGAGTACGAGTGACTGACTTGTACCGAACGTAGACGTTTTAAACTAATTAAACAAAAACTAATTTGATTAAGCACAAAGATTGGTGGCCAAAATCAATACAAGCTAGCCACTACTTTGCAAGGTAGCTACCGGCCATAGCTAATGTTACAGTCTGTTGTTTTCACTGTGGCTGGCGAGTGTACAGATACGATTGTCACCGGTGTCTCTCGCTCACCCTCTTGCCGGTTTTACTATCGATTTCTGCAGCTCTTTGTGCAGATTTTAAACGATTAATCATACAGCCCAACCTTTGCTCTATCAAAAATCACAAATGGCCCTTTCCAACTAGCACCTACTCAGCTCGACTCGACTCGACTCGACTTTCAGGTTTTTAGGCTTTTCCATTACGTGTTTGTACCTGGTACCAGGTACTTTTCTAGTACCTACTCGGCCGGGGTTCACTCAGCCGGGGTTCCAAGTGAGCTGAGTTGAGCCGAAAATGTGACGTCGGCAGACGGCAGGCCACTGATTGGCCAGGGCGTGACGTCACTAGATATGTGTCATTTAAAAAAAAAACACAATCAGAGATGGCTGTACAGAAATCAACCCCATGTGGAGCAACGACGAGGTGCAGACATTTCTTTGTCTGGTGGCCTCCATAGTTGTTTCATGTTTGTGTCGCATAACAAATGACGTCACTGGAGTTTCGGCCGCGTTGCTGTTATGGGATCGAATTCCCCACCCACGCTGAGGTGGTACTCTATTGTGATGGAAAACGACAGAAACTGAGTCGAGTCGAGTTGAGCCGACTCAAAACTTTCATCTGATAACCCGAAATGTGTAAGCGAGATGTTGAGCTTTTACAAGTAATGGTGGTATTGATTTTTAGATCTAATGCTTATAAGCAAGACAGCAAATAAGCCCTTTTCCCAAAATATCATTTTTTCATCATTTCATCATTTATCAATATTTTATATAAACACTAAATGCAACTGGAAAAAAGAGCAAACTTTGTTTGACAGACGATCATGGCTATCCAAATAAGCATTAACAGTGAAACTACTCTACTACCATTACAATGGCTGCATAACCTATGACATATTTCCAGTGTACCAGTGAGGACATGGGCCACACTGAAGGAGGGAGGGGGTGGGGTTTAAGGCGCCAAAGCCCCGGGGCATCAGCTTGCTGCAACTCCTTCACTCTCAGGTAAGATATGCACTGCTGTGCTGAGACTTGAAAGACCTTCGTGATGCATTGCTCCCTATCCAGCAGCGTATCACACTACCAGGAAAAGAAAAAAAGAGCGCAAGGAGTGGAAAAGAAAAGATTAGGTTTCTCAGTTGGAGGAAAAAAAAACTCCATATACAGGCATGGAAATGTTGCCATACGAACCTCTGAGAAATAACTGAATATTAATAATCTTTCACAAGGAAGAAGGGAGCTGCAGCTTGAGTTGGCTGAAATAAAAGCTGAAACCTGCCCTGACGTGAACCAACCATCAGAATGTGCAACGTCAGTTTTCTCTCAATATGTGGCTTATAATTTATTACTCTGGGGTGAATTAGCTTTTGTTTTATCTTTCTTCAGGTAGTCTCACCGAGATTTAGATCTTTCTCTTTTTTTTAAAGCGAACGATACATTTGGAGTGCGTTATAAATGTATATCAGGGAGGACTGGGCTTCATTGACATGTCAGCTCACAGAGATTTATCCTTTGATGAGCAAGTCCAGTGTCCCTCGGGGATGCCGATTCATGCTGAATGCTGTGTGAATGCATAAACGCAGCGCCCAGATTTTAATCTCTTTAAATGACTGCAGTTAAAAGGCAGCTAACACGGCGGGGCTCAAACGGGGGGTTTGAAAGTAGAATTAAGCTCCAGGAATAATAGTGAATCCGCAACTGCAACTGCCTGCTCTGTGCTTTATTTCTTTATTTTGAATAAAAGTGCCTGAAACAGAAGCAAATTCGAAACCCAGCACTGTTTCTTCTCTGAAAAACTCCAGAGACAATCCTGACTATCATGTAAAACTCTGACATAGTGTCATCAAGCCATTTCTCTATATACAGTAGTTACCTAAATACAGCTCAGATACATGTACAAACATTTATTTACTGTGTATGAGTAAATGCCCTGTGTTGACTTTGAATTATACTGTGTGTATTTAAGATTTGTCTTTGCAGTTTTCCCGAGAGTTATACACGGAGATTGATACCACAGTCCTGCCTGTACAGTAAATATGAAGCTAGAGCCAACAGCTGGTTAAGTAGCTTAAGTTCACCAAGTAACATCTGGTTTGTTTTATTCTTAAACGTAGGTGTAAATGGGTGACAGTTTTGCGGTTTCATGGTTACTAAGCTGGGTGGAGTCACTTCCTTGAGCCTTGTCAAGACAGTCCCCTTATAAAACCACAGCTTGTTATTTTGATACAGATTTAAGGTGTTAATTAGTGAACTTTAGAGGTGGATTTTGTCATCTTTGTTTTCAGTTTTTATGCTAAATTAAGCTAAGCTATGCACACTGGCCGCAGGCTATGACTTCATTTTCAGAAAACCAACAAACATAGCGAAGTCTTCCTTTAATGGTGAACTTCTGGAGTGTTCATTTCCAAAAAGCTGCATGTTCATGAGTATTTTCAGCACTTTTTTTCATCTCACTGATGTTAAATTGGTTATAAATCGGCCTGCACACCCAACAACGACCTTTAATCAAAAAGTAACATAACCTTCTTCCGGTCAAATGTACACTGTAGCTGTAACAAGGATCCTGCCCTTTATCTTTCCCATCTTCCCCCCTAAATGCCACAAAGGTGGAATTTTCCACAAGCCACTTCCCCATGTTTGCTGAGGAATGCAGACAAGATGGAGCAAGCCTGCAGAGTACGGCATCTCGGCAGCAACAGTATGTTGAAGCGCTCAGCTTGTGCACATCATGTCCAGCTCCTTAATTCTCCCTTTGGGGGGTTTGTTAAGCTTTTACTCAAAGTGGAGCTCTGCCCTGTAGTGTTGGTAAATGCAACTTTTGCTGTTGATTATCAGGAGGATCCTGCAGAGAGTGTCAGTAATCTCAGCTCTTCCCAGATTTTGTCCAGTAACCAAATCCATATAGTCTGAATGTCATTATAATTTATTTTGCTTAAGTAGTTTGATGCATTAAGTAATTTCAACACATCACTCGGTGTGTCCACCTAAGTAACTCTCATAAGCAGCCCTTAAAGCGACAGGATGTTTTAACACAACTCTAAATTCAGAGCTGTTGGAGACATTTACGACAGCTCTATTAAACAGTCGTAGATTGCTATCTCTGCTTCGGAGCAACAGACCTTGTAAAGTTATACAACGTGGGCATGTGCTGACATAACAGCCACACATATCTCATCTTGCTACTACCACCCTTCACACAGGTGAAGGAAAGCACAGTGATGTCCGGGGAAAAATTCTTGCCCCTGTGAAACCAGGGTTACTGTCTGTAACATGCAGCTCTATATAGAATTTATTTACAGAGCACTTTAATGTATGACACAGTCCTACACTATTAATAGGATGTACATAAGATGACAAATTGCCCGGAGTGGGGAGTTGTTGGAGCAGCGTTACTCCAACATACTATGAAAAATTGAGACTCCTTGTGCTTTTTCAGAATAAGTGGTGTCACTCCACCCACTTAAAGCTGAATAATAGATCTAATGGATCCTCTGTGTGTCTTACAGCTGCTGTCAGAGTAATTACAAAAGACGGGAGTGGCGCACTCACACAACCATATCAGGGTTTATATGAGCCGAGTGTATCACAGTATCACACTGACTCGGGGGCTTATTTTGCTTTCTTTCTGAGGTGGACCACCTCTCAAATTGGAGACACACTCAGTGGTTTTGTTGTAGCTGCCTTGTTGTGCTCCTGAATCCCCAAACGTACAGCCAGCTCTTTTATACTGACTACTGAAAATATAATTTGTTAGCTGGGAGGACATTTTGAGAGTTTGTGCTGCTGTTGGTCGCTTTATCAGGGAGTGTAGGTATTTGGAAATGGGGCAGGAGAGGGTGCCACCTGTTGTTTTTTTATGGTACAGCAATAAAGGAGCAGCTTGAATAATGCGGATGGTGAACGGGTTGGTTCCTAAATAATCTTCAAGACTTTGCGGTGTCTTAAACCTTTGCAGTAATCGTGACAGTAGATTTGAGTAAAATGATGAAATTATATGACTAGAGCAAACAATATGATTCTCCAACATTACAATAAATAGTTATATTACATTGTATGATATATTATGTACATTAAATAGTATAAAAAAACAGGAGAAAAAATACTATTGGGCTGATGTTGCTTTCCCAGTACAGTGCACACATAATGCTATAGATGGCAGCTTCATTATATTTTGCATGCAGAGACCTAGAAGATAACCAGCACTCCTGTACTGAACCTCCTACCTGGCACCTAATTTTCTGTATGTCATTGCAGAGATTGGATGAAACACATCTTAATATATGAAAATAGCACAATATTAACTGAGACAGTTTTCAGATTACATTTTAACAGGGCCTGCAAGACTGTATAATAATACTGAAATAAGTTAGTAATGTACTTTCGTGCAAGTTCCCAAACAAATTAGCAAGTAATAAGATTACTAAAAAGGAAGTATCACACACTTTGTGGGATCCCTGGGCATGTGGTGGCCTGGGGAAGTTGTCTGCTATGCCCGTTTGTTAACCCAGCCTTTCATGAGTGTTTTAGTTGTTTGATTTTGGAAATGAATGTTTATACTAGCACCTACGTGAAAGATTTTTCTTCATAATGACAGCCAGCAGCATGAAACACATCTACATTTCTATAACGGATTCATGTTTTGCATATGTGTCATTTTGAAGAGCCTGAAACTCTCACCAAAGTTTGATGGACTGGTTTGAAGCGGCCTTACTTACAGAACTTTTTTTTCATGTTAATATATATTATATCTTCAAAGTTGCTTAAGCTTCTGTAAGAATTTTTACATATTAAGTTGCTGCGCTGTCAAACATCCACACATTTCAACCGGCACCGTTAGACTACTTCTGGTCACGACCGGACTTAGTGGCAGTCCTAATTGGTCCCCCTCACCAAACAAGTGCTAAAATACTTCCAATCAAGCTTTTTTTTTTTTTTTTTTTTTTTTTAGCGTCTTCACCATGACACACTTGAGTGACGATTGAGAAACAATACTGGCGAGGCGGAGAGACGAACATGTACGAAGCTTTCATTAATAAGACTGGAGAACGTAAGAACTGCTCGAGCATTTCCACTACACAACTGAACAACTGATGAATGGGTCATCTAATGAGTCTCTCGGTCATTTTATGTGTTGTTGTGACCATTATACGCCGCACTTTTTAACATGTTTTAAAGGTGCTAACAGATGGGGCTGCATTCACACAGACAGGCCTGCGATATAATCATGCGCAACACATGCACTGGCAAGTTTGACATATAGGTGTCAAAGACCCCCCACGCATCTGTAAAGCCAAAGCCGTTTTGACATATAAAAAAATCAACACAAATGAGAGGACAGCTGAAGTGCAAATTTATAGCTCCATTCATGATAATAAAGATATTTTTGTAAGCAGGCGTCGGAGGGCCACTAGTTCTCTGAAGTGTCACAGGTTTTGTAGAAGTCTCAATGCACTGAATAATGTATTGACTCATTTGTCTGGAGGAGCGCCACAGTAAGCCAGACGATCAATGGCACAGCAGCAGTGCCAGATTAGTCTTTATAGAACTGACAGGGTTTGTTTTTTTTATTACAGCCACAGTCTTGTCTGTAGTAGCATTAGAGAGCTATTCTGACAATAACTTCTGAATTCGTGTCCCACAAGAGAGTTGAGGGGCGAGCGGGCGCTGGTCAGCGACGGTGTCTTTATTCTCAATTTCAGACAGCAAGACAGGAACATCTAATGCGTACCTGCAGAGCACTCTTTACCTGTCACTGCAGGTTAGTGAGACCTGAGAGGATTTGTAAGGAGGATGTCTGGGAAAACACTATATAGATGTTTTTCATGCTTTTTCTTCATCATGGTGGCATATCTGAAAAAGTAAACGTATGCAAAGAAGATTAGACAGTCCATCCGCTGTCATCTGAGACAAAGGAAAGGAAAGACGTGCTTTCCGTCGCAGTGAAATGAAAGACGAAGCCGATGATTTCTGTGTTCGGTTGAATAACAGGAGCAGCAGCTCTGGCGGCTCTGTGAGGCTGTGCTTAAGAAGAGTGTAATGCTAACATCAGCCAACATACTCACGACGACAGTGCCCACATGTTGATGTTTGCCATATTTGTCATCACAGTTTAGTGTGTTAGCAAGAGAACACACTGCTGAGTCTGAGGAGAGGTATTTCATCCTAAACCAGCACTGGACAAACAGAAACTTTGACTTGATGATGGCACTAGATGAAAATCACTGGATCTGCAAAGATTTACTCTGAGAGTAATATATATTCTGTACTATTTCATGGCAAACCATCAAATATTTGTTGAGATATTTTAGTCTAGACCAAAGCCGTGTCCCGACCGACACAGATTACCTTCCGTAGAGCCGTGCGGAGAAGGCAAACTGTTTCGCAAAACATAAAAGCAGTCTTGTGGTTCGGCTGATAACTCTTCAAAACTCAAAAGTAAAGTAAAATTTTATCTGCTTGGAACAGACTAGCATCAATCAATGTCACCTGGCCTTGAAAAAAATACTCTCACTTATGTTTTTAAATGGTCTCTAAGTGAGTAACTCACCAAACCATATGTAACCACCAAGATTAGTTTCTTTCATCAATTCTTCACTGTTGTTCTCGTACAGTTACACATTTTTATTGCAGTGCATCCATTCACTTTCATTTTACTGATCGATTTCAGTGTTGATGCCTCAGAGATGACACAGATGTCAGAAGACAAAAGAAGAGAAGATAAGCTATCTCCCTTCATTTCAATCGATAAACCTTGAAGTAATTGCTCGCAGGTTTGCTCTCACAGATAATTACACAGCAGTGATCTTTGTCTCACAACAGCGACCGAGATGAAAACGTGAACCCTCTTCTACTGTACACGCAGCCGACCTCTCCTCAGTTTTCAGTGCACACACACAAACAAAAAACACACACACATCTGGCCCATTTAGGTGGTCGGCGTGAGACCCTTTCACCTCGAGCTCTACCCCCCCCCCCCCATGGTCCTTCAAGGTACACTCATTAACAGTGGAGGGCATTGGACACATCACCTCATCACCTCCCCACAGGGCCGAGGCCCTCCACCTGACCTTGGAAAACGTCCAAGCCAGCAGCACATCGAGTCTCAGGAGGGGAGAGAGGTTCGGGTTACGGGATGAAGGTCAGTGTACTGCAGCCTCACTGCATGCTGAAGAGCTCTGCTGCTCCTGAGACAGGAGGAGTTATTTATTTATTTATTTATTTATTTTTAAAGGTTTTTCCTCTTTCTGTCTTTGAAGGTTTTTCCTCTTTCTGGAATCTTTGACGGAACAAGGCGACCTCCGAGGACCCATCCCTCTGACACTCGGACAGGACAAACGTTTTGTACTCAGAAATCTTCAGCCTGGCTTCATAATTGATGGCCTGTGTGTGTGTGTATGAAATGTAACGTGACATTGTGTGTTGATTGCGTGCTGTTGTGTTTTCCTCGAGATGCTCCCATGTTTGGATCATAACGCTGACTGACACTTTCATCTGAAAACACGCTCATGCTTTCTTGGAACGCAGAGTAGGCGGAGGCAGAAAAAGAAAAGTCCATTAATAAGGAAGAAGAAGTCTAATGTGGAATCGACCAGAGGGTCTTTTAATGATTACTAGGCGTTCATTGATCAAGCTCTCCTAGACAGGAACAAAGAACACTTTGAGGGGCGGGGGGGAGGCGACTCCTCTGTTCCTGCTTCTTTTTCAGAAATCAGTAATCAAGCCTCTGAAACTCAGTAGAAAAAAAAAAATCAAGGTCTCATCAAAACCATATGAATCTTTGGGTGACGGCACCATATTTATGTGTTAGGTTAATCCAACAGCAACATTGGATCCATAAACTTAAATAAAGTTAAATAAATTAAATAAAAAATAAACTTGCTCAAATCTCTAAACATTAAAATGTTGTATATTGTACTCGCAAATCCATTTATGGTGCTGTCTAAGTGTTTTTAGTCGTGCTGGTTTGCTGCTTTAGGGATGGCAGTGTTCGACAGCGCGTTGGTCCCTCACTTTAGCGTGACTGTGGACTTGTAGTCATGTTCTGCAGTGCTGTACTTATTTTTTTTAACCTATTTTCACATTGTGTTACTGATTTCCTATAGGCTGCTAATCAATATCAACAGTGAACTGACTATCTGTTATTGAAAGGCGACACTTGTTGCGACAAACCCACAGAGAATTATCAGCCCACTGTGCAGTTCCTCTCAGCTCTGCAGGGCGTTTGGATATTTAAGCTCATTGTTTTAGCAGCAGTTGAGAACAGATATTTCCCTCAGGAGTTGGTGAAGACCAAAAACAGAGCTAAAGGAAGAGTGAATGATAAAAACATGCCTCCAAATCAATATTAATGTTGCTCTGGGTCTGCTAGATGTGTAAATAAATAGTTGCTTACACAATTTTAACTTAATAAACAGACAACAAAACGAAAAGCACAAATGTAGATTTAATTATATTAAACCTAAACATCATTACCAGAGGATGTAAGGCTTAAAAGCCTGTCTCAGACATCACTTGTTATTCACAGCAGTGCAGCTGCAAAAAAGACACAGCATCATGGGAAAAAGTCATTTTCACCACGTTGCCATAACTGTTACATTTAAAGAAAAACATATGTTCAGTGCTGGTTGCAGCACAAGCACAGCAGCTATTGATTGGTACATATGAGTCTCCTGCATTCTTGTTAGGTCTGGTGCCAAAATGAGTTTATCTGTCAGTGGGTCCTTATTTTTGACCTCTGGATTTGTTGTTGTTTTTCTTTTGCTTTTTTTTTTTCCAAAATAATGTTTCACAGTTTGAAACATTGAAAGAAAGCAAGCAGCAGGAAAATAAACTGCAAAATTGACATAATTTTGTTATTTTCTTCCGCAGGCTAATATCAAGGTAAAGATACACTAGGAGAAACACTTTTTTACTGGATGGAGACAATGGTGTATTCCTACAAATCTGAGGAGATTTCAGGGGCCTTGTAAGATATCAGCATTAAATTCATATTTGCGGCTCAGCGTAGAGGAATTTAAAGATGTGTGTTACTTTCACAACCACCAAACCACAACTTGATCTTCATCTCACACGTTGGATGCAAGAAAGGTCAAAATCTGCTAAGAAAGCATAATGGATTGCAGAACAGCACAAAAGTGACACCTGCCAAATTTGAATGTATATTCTCTGGTTTGTCTGCAATATGTCACATTTGCAATACATTACATTGTTCAGCGTCAGCCCTCCCTGAGAAAAACATGCTGTTCCTTGCTACAGTGCATTATGAAAGGTTGCAAATGGGCTAATTTGCAGCTTTGACAGCACCAGCCTCAGCAAAAGGCGGGCAGTAATAGGTTTTGAGGTGCCGCTTCAGCGACTGCTGTGATGGGAACGCTGTGGCTGAAAGTAGGCATAGGTCAGGCTTCTCTGGAAACTCTGACAAATTAAAAACAGAAAACCTTTGACATTTATCATGCTAGGAGTCTGCAAAGGTCATTGCCTGTACTCGCTGCTTTCATTTTCCTTCCCCGTCCCCTCTGGACATGTTTTGCTGTGATTGCTTATAGCCCTCTGCAGCGGGGGGAATCAGCAGCTGTGAGAAATACTCACACGATGACAACATTTAGATGTATGAAGTAAACAGAACTGTAAACTTATGGAGAGTCTCTCTGCTGCTGCTCTCCCTTTCTCCTCTTATTTATTTACCACACCAGTGATCGGCCAGTTGTTAATGGGCCTATCATGATGATTAGTTATCACATCAGTTTCATCAGGATGCTATTTAGAGGTAAACTGCTGTTGTGTAAAGAACAACCATGGGCTGTACGGCATGTACTGTAATAACACACTAAAATTCATTCTTGATTTCCTGGGGATACATCATTCCACACCATAAACACTGAAAACTTGTAATCCCACTGGACCATGACTGTCTCATTTAAATGTTAATATAATTCCCATCATTCATAATTTAATGTGCACCCTGGCATTTTCTGTTCATCTCGTTAATGCTATCTTATGTGACAAGCCAATTTACTGCTGGAGTTGACCAAATCGCTTTAGCATTGTAATGCTAACGCCATAATAAATTCCTGACACACTGCTCCTCCTCAGGTAATAAAAAAAAAAAAAACAGGAGAAAGTTATACACATTCCCCATGAAATCCATTTTCATTGATTTCCCCGGCGTTACACTCGCCAAGAGATTTTGCCTTTAAGTCGGATATGAGGCAGCTGGAGAAACATTACATCTGAGGAATGTGACAAAGATTGCCCTTTTTGGCCTCTCGTTGTCAGAGGTGGCATTAGAGGGGCTGAAAGCAGTGTGAGAGATGACACAAGCGGCGCTAGGAGGACGAATCAGACAGATTACAGCTCTGAGGAGAGACAGGAAAGGGAGCAGGACCAGGTTTAATGCTGGTAGGTGTCATTTTGTGTGACCTTCGTGGGAATTACCACTGTGCATGACCCGGAGCAGGTCTGCTTGTCACTGAGACAGTCTGGGGGTTCTGCTGCTGCTTCGTCCCCCACCTTCCCTCCGGCGGACATCGCGGTCGAACTCGGCCTCCCGATGCCCGACTACCTTCCAACTGACCCGATCATGACCAATAACAACGATAATCCCCAAGTTCTCATTAGCTTGCTCACACAACTTGAACTGGAATTTGAATTCTGTGGGCTCCCTCTGTGTCTGCGAGGTAGCTTAACCTTTGATAATATGTCGGCACGTCTTAGCAGAGAAACCCCGGGATTAGTTGACTTGTGGAAAGCTATTGTGGGAGAGAAGCGGCATCAGAAGTTGATCGTCGTTTAGGCGGGGGAATATGAGTGTGGATTCACCCGAGATACGGGCAGTCGGAGCTTGAAATCCCGCGATTAAGACGTGTAATCCTATGTTAATTGTAGAGACGCAGCATACGTTTAAATGGTGATCGCTCACTGGGACATATGTGCTATTTCAAACCGAGCATCTCAAATCTGCTTTAAAGGACGACTCCGGTAATATTCTATGTTTCTCATCTGTCAACAAGTTCCATGAAAAGACCAAAACCAATAATGTCTTAATATTAATAATCTTAATATTTTCCAACTGACCCACCATGTTTGAGGCTCAGCCCAAAGCCCATTGGTTCCTCTTGAATAAGTTTCCTAAACAAACAAATGTATAGTTTAATTAAAAAAAGGCTTGGCAAGACAGCCGGGCGCTGTCGTTTTTAAACAAACTGGAATAAATGGTGCATTTTTGGAGATGATTTTAATTTTGTGCTGTAGTGAGTATTTGGCAGCAGGACGGTGTTTGTTGGATCCTCTCGAAATAAAGAGTGACCACATTCATTAAAATGAAGCAAAATGTCACCCAGTGTAATAGTGAGACTGATGTGATTTTAATAGTACTTCTTTTGGGAAATGACAGCCTCAGTATGTCAGACTTTGGGGGCACAGAAAATACTTGTTAGTAGACAAATAACAAATTCATTGATGGTTTTGGTCTTTTAATGAGATTTGCTAGATGTGATAATAACAAAAGGTTATGTTAGGTAAAAAATCTGCCCACTAGCACCTCTAATGCTCACTAATTAACATGTTATATCATATTTATACATTCCCATAATGTTGAAGTATCGGTTTAAAGATGTATATTAGTATGCATTAGTTTTATATTAAAAGTACATAAAATTATATGAAAAATTTACACCTTACACAGCAACATATCCTGAATGCTGATTTTGAAGCAATGGGGAACCAGATAGGAATGGGGGGGGGGGGTTCCCTAATAAAATGTCCCACTGAGCAGGGCTACAAGAAGACCAACTTGAGCTGCAGCCAACGTGTTCGCAGGAAGCCACCGTCAAGCGCACAAATAAAATCACTCAGCTTGCGAGAAACGAGGAGCAATTACTTCAAGGTCCTAATTAAAATAAATTAAGCAAAAAGTGAGACAGAGAAAGAGTCACGGAGCGAGAGACAAAGAGGGAACAGTGTTACATTAAAGTTAAATTAAATTGAATTGTCATTTTCCTTGAAATAATGCCTGTAGACCCGAGAAAGAAAATCTTTGAAGACGTCCAACATAAATCCATTTTTCTTTCACTGAACATGTTTCTCCCCGAAGAGGGTTTTCATATATTCATGACAGCACCGTGTCTACGTTTCCTCCTGCCCCCTCACATCCATCCATGTATTTGATGTCCTTCACAATCCAGCCTTTGGACACAGTGTGTTTTGAGAGTGAGATGAGAGGAAATGATTCATTCATCACACAAGGCCCAGGATACAAATCCCAGCTGACCTGCTGATCAGAAGGTTGATATTGCAGATCCTCCTCAGCGCAGGGTGCCGGGCTACGCTTATTAGGGCTTTCAGTGGAGCATGGTGCGAGGGTCATCATGTCTCCCCGTAGTGTCTCTGTGTGACAGCAAACGCAAACTAGCTTCACCTCTGGAAATGTGCACATCACACCACCTAATTCAAATGTCAAACCAGATAAGGAACTGCAGGGATGATAGCATGATATGAGGGCTGGACGGGCCTGTCAGAGCAGTAATTATTTTACACCAAGAAGAAATACGTATTTGGCCTCAGGTGTGTGTTTTCTGGTTTCTGCAGGCATTCTGTGGGTAAATGTGTCACCTCAGAACTTTGCGGAGGAGGATATATACTCATCAAAACTTTTGTGATTGCTTTGGACTGGCAATTTTGAAACGCAGTGCAGAGGGAGATGACTGAGTGCAGCTGTCCGTGGTTCTGAAATTGATATACAAAGACCAGGTGCGTGTTTGCTTTCTCTATCTGTGGGTTTGACACTGACAGACTTAAAGTTTAATTAAATAAAATAATTACGCTGTTGCGGATTTGAACTATGAAAGCCTGATCAACACTGTGTCCATCAAAGAGATTTTATCTTGATGTGCATTCATGGAAAAATTCCAAATAAAGAGATTAGAGAGCTGCTTTTTTTTGAAAAGCAGACAGAAGGCAGATGAAAAAAACACCTGTTTTTATGTATTGCTATTACTCTTATTATAATTTTTTTTTCATTTGAGATTCAACAGCACCCGCAGGTACATTTGAATGCAATGACACACAGTGTAAGACTTTTTTTTTCTCCCATTATTAGTGTTGTTCCTGCCGCATCTGCTGTAGACGGGTTAGATTCATGATTTTTAGGACAGGTTATTTGGGTACATTTGCTCACTCCATGTGATGTATTTTCCATGCTAATTAAAATACCATCCGTCTAACCTGATGCTTTCCTCACATCAGAGCCTTTTATTGTTATTATGATTAAGCGAGCACGGGGATAACATGTTCATTAGACCACATTTCATCTCAAGCTTGTGAGTCAAAACTGGTTTTAAATTAAGACTGACTATGCACAGTGGTTACAGCTCATGTCAGTGGTGAAAAAAGAATTTAACTATTAAAGGAGCAGTAATGCACCGTGATAATACAAATATCCAAAGTCTTCTGTTCAACATTTTACTGTAAGTAAAAGTATGAAGGTACTTTCTGCAAAATTGTATGAAAAGGAAAAGTACTGCAGACAGAATGTCCTCTTACATAGTGTTATATATTATATGATTATCATCACTGATGCATACATGTGAAATCAAATCTTAATCTGCAAATGAACCACAGGCAATCCGATGCTTTGAGCTAAATGGTAATGCTATAATGGGTATAGAAACTATAATATTTACCCCGTTCACCATCTTATTGTAATGTGTTAGCTAACGTTTGCTAATTAGCGCTAAGCATAAAGTGCAACTGAGGTCAGAGGGAATGTCATTTAGTTTTGCAGGTGCTTGTTCATTAACTGTGAAAGTGAAACCAAATGAATCGCCACTACCTGTTTACATCTTAGTTTATATTGTTTAAATCTTACTTTATATTTATATTCTTATATTTTTATTGCTACCATTTATACCTGTTTATACCTGCATTTTATCACTTTTGCACACTTGCCTAAACATTTATATTTCTATTTGTATATATCTATGCACTATTTGATACATTTTGTTCTCCTTTACCTGCTTTATTTTCTTTTATGTTTATTTAATGTTTTTGGAGGGAACCTGAGATTTAAGCATTTCATTGCCAATGACTGCTTCCTGTAATTCCTAGCATATTACAATAAAAGATCTTGAATCTCAAATCTTGAAAAAAAAAAAAGGATCACCAAATTATAATTATTGTTATTATTATTATTGTTGTTAAATTATACAAATTATCCTGAGGTATACGTGTATGTGTGTTCTGAATTTAATGGAGATCTATCCAATAGTTGCTATTGATATTAGTTAGTGTCTGCGGGATGCATCATCTGGGAACCACAAATACATAGATAGATACATAGATATTTCAGTCCAGACCAAAATGGTGTACAGATCAACTGACTGACATCGTCATACTGCCATCAACATGGCTAAAAATGAAGACAAACAAAGCAAAGTAAGGCTAGACTATCGATCAAATACTCATAACATAAACCAGCAGATTCAACATCAGTAACCAGAAGTGACTGAAGAAGAGTGTAACCTCTTACATGTACTCAGGTGTTACTGGAGAACAATTTTAAGGTATTTTTATTTCTTTTTTATGCTAGCACGGCTGTAGACTCTTATAGTCTGTCCACAAAGGAGGTGGATCGTGATGAGCATGTTAGCCGAGCAGCAGAGCAGCCACAGTTTCCATCTGTATCTACACAGGATGCACTGAAGCGCAGTAGTTGAAACGAGGACTTTCAATGCGAAATGTCCTTCCGATATAAACATCCGATCCGTGGTCTTTGTTTACGTCTTTAAAAAGCAGCTGATGACTCATTTATTCAAACAGGCTTTTGTCTCGCTTTGTGCTGTGTGGTGTTTGGGTGTTTTTAAGGTTTTTTTGCATTATTCTTTAATTACACAGTACCACGTGCAGGTTGCCCATACACAAACATACACTGAAGTTATGTGTGTAAGATGCAATAAAGTAGACTTGAATCACAAGAATTTGAGCCAGACACACTCACACACATCTAGCGTGAATAAAACCCAAGGACCGATTCAAATGTCAGGATCTCAATCTCGTCAGGACTCGTCAGGCAGATACAGAACTTCGCCCACAGGCTGGAGCTCAATGGACACCGGTGCCGCCTGACCTGGGAGGCCACGGTGCGCTCCATCCTCGAGGGCACCGCCACGGCCATCGTGAACAGTGACTCCTGTGTTTGAGAAGAAGATATCAGACAGGATCCTGTTTGAGCATACTGCCTTTGGGAATACGTTTACATGCTTTATTATTCAAGTTCCTATTATTTATTGTGTATTTATATTGTTAATTCTTATTCTATTTTACACTTCTTTTTATTGCAGAATTAAGACAACAGTCACACATTTCACTGTGATGCTTCAGGATGAAAAACAATATATAAATCTGCAGTCTGAGTTGAAGCTCATACCTGGAACTTTTGCTCGGCTTTATTTTCCATCATAATCCCAGCAATGAAACTAACCTCAAATCCTTCCCAGCACCCAGGAGTGGATGCTGAAGCACACTCTCTTCCTCTGCCTCGCTCCCTTTTATTTGCTCAACCACTGTGCAATGATTTCCTGTGCCAAGGTAGAGACACCACACATTAAACCCTATTCTGAGCACAGGCTTCATCCTCCCCGTGTATTGTGAAAGAATCCAATAATAGGGCTGAAAGTAAGAGAAACCCTGCTGAGATCTAATCAGCGCCGCACATTGTTCTGAGCCAGTGTCCGATGTATGCAGGAGCCGGTCTCATCAGCAGCCATTTTCAGAAGCCAATTTAAGAATTATTATCACTCGAGGTCTGCTGTACATTTCTCGTGGCTCAAATTAAACCAAAATCTTTTCTGACGTTTGTGCTGAGGTTTCAATAGGTGACCGGCAGAACATGTGCAGAGGTGCAGTTCTGAAATCTCACTGAGCATGTTGGTTAAATGGCAGTGACGGACATTTTCTACATTTTCTCTCACAACTCCCACGACGGCGCACCTCTGCCACTTTTCTGACCACACCAACTGTCTGTCACTTAAGAACCCAGTTTTTTTACTTTTCGCCACATTAATTTGCAGCCCCAGGGAAGCTTTCCATCTCTTCCTGCTGAATATTTACACATGCAGTATCTTCCTCTGACAAGAAAATGCCAATTTACGTGGCACACAAAATTGCTTTCATCCAATAAGCCAGATGCAAATGAATTCCTATAAAGAAGGTCAAACATATTCAGGATTTTCTAAGCCCTCTTTAATAAAATGGGTCTGGAGTTTCTCTAAATATGGAAGTGCTCTTAAAATATGGTGCACACTGCCCTGTCTGCTGGCTTGGGAAGTCATTCCTTAAAAGCCTTTGACTTGCCTGCTTGATAACAAAATATGGAATATCTTACGATTCATTATGATAAAAAAAATCTAATTAATTTGCTTTAGGAAAAAAAAAACAAAAAGAAAACAGTGCTGAAGAATTCATGCATGCACGGGGCTCAAATGTGTGCAGTGGGCAGCTTACCAGAGCGATTTGGCTTCAAGAGTGCATCCTGCTCCACAGGACGTGGGGAAATGCTGAGTGGGCTGATCAAGTTCTGCCCACCTGTTCGCAGAGGGAATGACCTCCAGGAACAGGTAGACGTCCCAGCAGGGAAAGTTCATGCCAAGTGTGCAGGTAAATCGCAGTCGGGTGATGAAGCCATAAACCCGCGAGGTGGAAAAGTGAGCTAAACCCAAACCCAGATTGTAAAGAAGAGGCAGGGACGTGTCAGACAGTGAGATGGATGGAAAACATCCTTAAAACCTTGGAAATGCAAGGTGCCATCTGGTGAGAAAAAACAGAATCATCCATTTACTAGAGTATCTGAAAAAGTACATTAAATTTAGCAGTTGACAGTTTCATTAAAATATGTGCATTTAACATAGTCAGCCCCCACAATCTGTGTAATAAGCTGATTACATTATTTTGTGGGGTTAGAGGTTTTGTTAAAAAATACTTGCTCAGGACATCCACCCTTTAGGAACCAAGATGCAAGCGTACCAGAGTTTTGAATAAAAACTGTGGCACTGTGCCGCAATTTATTTGGCTTGGACAGTAACACTCGAGAAACTTAGAGAAATGGTTGCATACATTACATTTGCCAGACTCATCAGTTTATGCTCTTACTATCACTTATTTGTCTCTTGTAGGTTATTAATTTTTAACTCTTGTGTATAAACGTAAAAGGGTACTCCATTAATAATATAAGAAAAACTAATAAAAAAAATTAATAATAAAAGAAAAACTTTGTAAAAAATGATTAATTCAATCAATCTAGTCCATGGCTAACCTTGAATGAAAATATTCACATCAAACATTGATTCCCTTTCAAACAACCCCGGTACATTCATATTTGAAACTGATGAGAGTCTCTGTGAGAAGGTATAAATAGAAACAGGACAAAAATGTATTTTTGTATCAGAAGAACATGACCGCTTTCTCAAAATGGCTCTGAGCGTAGTTAGGGGCAATTAATTGCCTAAAAGTTTGGATGAGATTAATGTCAATGCAGCATCATCACAAAACTATTCTGGTCCTCCGCGTCTGCTCGGGTTTCTCAATATTTACAGTATTGATTTGTTGCATTATAGGCGCTCGGATAAATAGGAAGCCACAAAATGTCAGCAAATGTCAGCTGATGAAAATGCATGACTGATGGGCAAACTGTGTGTTTTCACATCGCATTCACACACAATTGCCCCCCCTCCCTTCCTGTTACAGGATGCTGCATCCTGCAAAATACCTCCAGAGTCAATGAGGGTAATAAAGTGATGATGAACACTGTGCACACATAAACATCAGAGAACTTCATTTACACAGTGTTGTGGCGGAGGAAAGGGTCAATTTACTCCAAATTTGATCAGCGGAGAAAGTGGATTGTTTATAAGACTCAGAAAGGCGGAAATCTTCTGCCCTATTTCCAGTCTGTCAAGAACTTGCGAATGAGGTCTCCGTCATTAGCTCATAATTTGCAGTTTAATCTAATTTGCGGATTGAGTGAGCCGTGTGCGCGCGGAGTACAAAGCCCTGAGTGGATTATACCTGAGCTCTGTTTGGACTCGACACATCCTCTTTAAAATGACGCTTAAAATAATGGCGCTTCTTTTTCATTTCACTAACTTGTTTCGCCTTTGATGACACAGTGACTCACTTCTTATTCATTGTACTGATGCTCTCACATTTTAAAGTCCTTGGCAGATCGTTCATCGAGGAAAATCCACACAAAACGTGGTGGTTCGAATATTTGACAGCAAGCCTTTTTTATAAATGACATTCACAATTGTACCTACTGGGACTGCATCTCACTGAGTAATATGATTTATAAGCTTATTTATTCTGTTAGATTTTGATATCATGGTTGTTTTCTTTGTATTTTATCATTTTATCATGTGATGGATTCATGTAGCTTTACAGTCTGCAAATTACAGTGTAATTATTAAGTATATTCTTCACTGTTTATTTGGATCCCCACCTGTTTCCACAAAGCATCTGCAGGTCTGTATCTAAGTGTGCATTTGTTCTTGTGATTAGTATTTTTTCCATCTTCAAGAGCATCATAAGATTGCCTGGTATTTTTACATGCAGCAATAGTTGTTTGCATTTTTGAATTTGGTGGTTTCAATGAAAAATGACAGTCACCGTTTTTGAACAGAGACAGAAAGGCGTGTCACCTAAAGATATTCAAACTTCATGAAAAGAACCAGAGGAAGAAGATGATATAGCATCAGCAGCAGTTGTCCGATTGCCCAGAGATTTTCTAAAAGCTTAATACAAGAAAACCACAGAGGAAAGCAAATACACAGAGCAAAATAAGAAACCAAACAAACCAAATAAAAACCAACAGTCATGCAAAAAAACGTTTCGGTATATGTGTAAATGAGCTGATGCCTGTGTGTTTGGGCACTGCTGGAGTGTGACTTTGGAGTTTTTTTTTATTATGAATAGAATAATTAATTGTTCATCTAAATGTATCAAGTCAGTGTTGTTGAACAAGTCAGTTGATTGATATAATGAGACTGAGTGGAAGCACCAGTGCTCGTATTCTCAAGGCAAATTTCCCACGGGGAATAATAAAAGCTAGGCTGACTTATGAATTTAATTCAGATTTTTATTTGAAAGGTCTGAGCTAATAGTTCTACAATGCAGACGATTATTTCTTTGATATAGGTTATTTCCCATCACGTTATTTAAACTAAATGCTTCATTACCTCTGCTATGTGTCACATTTTTTTCACTGGATGTCAGTTGTGGGTGAAGCTCTCCAGAAAAAAGGCCCTTTTTTGTGTTAGTTTAAGAATAACTTCCTTTGGTTTTCGTCTATTTTCTCTTTTACAAGTTCATGTAAAGAAGGGCTTCGTCATCTTGGAACAAAGTGCAAAGTGTAGTCATGTTTCTGAACTGCTGCAACCCGATCATCTGACCCAGTGACCTCCACAACACTCAGAATCATCACAGATCCATTTTCACTAAGTGAGAAACAGTCTTTGTGTTTTTCAAGGCAGATCTTACTTTCTATAAATGTAAAACTAAGTGTTTGCTGAGCCCCACCTATCCTTAATTGCCTGTGTAAAGAACAAGACTTCTCATTTCTACTCACTGCCTGTCAAATTTGCCATCTAAAACAACCGGCGTGACTTATTTTATCAGCTCTTGTTAGCCAGAAAAACTTCAGACAATGTTGGCTTTTGTTTAATTGTTTTAAAAAACAAGTAACTTGTAAAAGGGGTTTTCACTGTTCACATGATTGCTACTTACTTAATATAAAGACTGGGTCTAAAGTCAAAAGGTCCCAGGTCAAAAAGTCAACATCGTCACCAGCTGATGATCCCGTGGAAGACAAAACTAAACAACATCCTTCTTATAAAGCAGCGTAGAGGCGGTTAGGCTTCAACATAACCCCATTTGGCTGCTTAGCTCATGTACTCGTAACTTTCAGCACCACAAGAGAAAAGGCTTTATGGAGAAGAGGATTTACCGGTGTGTCTGTTAAATGTAACAATATCTTGTCTGATGTTGGCTGGTGCTGCTGGAGTGTAAACTCTCCCAACTCCATTAAGAAACTGGAGAGGGTTGCTAATGTCACTGTAAATCCTGACAGCATCCAGAAACACCACAATAAGTAAATGTTAGCTGAGAAGATAGAGCACATAAACTCATTGTTGAATCTATTCTTCATGTTACTGCTTTTTGTGTTATCGACTTTATCAAGGCTAAATTAAAAAAAGAAAAAATCGACCTCCAAATTCTTAAAATGCCAAATATCGGTCTTCGCCCCATGCACAGATTTTGGGATATAAGAACTGAATACTGGACTCAAAGATGGCGCCTAGTCACTTGAGGATGCTTGAACAATACAAAGGGTAACAGCTGACCTTGGAGCAGTTCTTGGTGTCCTGTCAAGCGTTTTACAGGTATCTCTTTTATAATGGTGGTCTATGGGGAAAATGCTCTTTTCTCTGCAGTACTGCGGCCACTGGGACTTACTGGCAGCAGGGGTGAATGCCAGCGTCTGGTTCAGTTTTCTTAATACATCCAAGCTGTCAACATGCAGAGACATCCCAAGCTTGACAAACCTGAAAAGCCTGGTAATGGTTGCTAAGCTGTGATTGAACAATTGGAGGGAAGGGTTTAACAGATAGCTAATGTTTTTTTTTTAAGGTTTTGTTTAGTTTGTTTGCCTTTGCACCATTTTTCAGCCCTGCTACGACTGTGTACACACATTGTGAGGCTCACGGTGAATTGGAGGAGAAAATGTTGTACAGAGGAGTTCGAGTCTGGACCTTTGGGGTCTTCAGAAGCGTATAAAGTCTTTCTCTAGCTGTTGGCAAGCATTGAAATTTTGCCTGCTGCTCTTGTTTGCATCAGTCTGTCTGGCAGGTATCATGTTGCATCACGAAACACAGCAAGGATTCCAGCTGATATATCTGCAGTTCAGGTAACAACTATATAATTTTCAGCCTCTGTTAGTTGTCTCCCAAGGCTTTAAAAACAGAGTAGTGAAGCAGTGATTGTATAATCTCAGTTGCATGTTAATTGTATTCAGTCTCCTGATGGTGGTGTTACTATTCATGTATGTATGTATATTTTCAGCACTGTATTTTAAATAGGATCTATGTAGCATTTTCTCTTCTGCCTCTTGCACACATTGTTGATTTTTCTGTGATATCATGTTGTCTATCACATTGAAATTGAAATTGTGAATGCGCAAGTCACAAGTAAAAATGCTCTATCTCTTATGCTTTTTTTTTTTTTTTTGCTTATGAGCTGAATAATACTTTAAAGAATAGCACTTTTCCCAGATGTCTTAAATCTTTATCTAACCGAGGCAATGTGTTCTTTTTTAATAGGATGAGGCTGGTATTTTTGATACTGTCAATAAATCCCATGAAAAGACCAAAATCCAAAATGTGTTCCTGTTTTCTTAACACTTTCTAATTCTCCCTGCCTGTCTGTGGCAGTCTTAAACTTATTTGTTACTGATATAAAAAAAGACCAATTAACTTCCTTAAACTCACCGTAGTCTTTTGCAAACATCATTGAAAAATGAGTAAACAGAGCTTTTAGTCAGGAACTATTTTCAGTCGTGGAATAATCCACATTTGATTGTCTTGTGAGTATTTATGTCTGCAGGATGACGTACAGTATGTGGCCTCTGAAATAAACCACAGCACTCATGTTTATGGTAATGAAAGAAAATGTCAGCCAGTGCAATGGTGTGGCTCAGTGGTTTTTAATAGTTTTTAGGCAATAACAGCGATATATGACACAGTGGAATAAACCATACCATGCTTTGGTGATTTGAAACAGCCACACAAAGTTATTAACCCAAATGTGAACCATCAGTCTAACCTGAAAGGCGCACCTGGTTTTCACTTTTTCTTCTGGATGGAAAGTGTTTCTATGGACAACAGAGAGGAGAAATATCTGTGTAGAGTCTAAACAGGAACAAATGACAAAGGGATGGGTAATTGTTTTCCAGCACAAGACTCCTTTTGATGAATGTCTCACTATAATCTGGAGATGATGGATGTGAGTTGGATAAAGCCTGGTGTGTGTATATGTGACTGTTTAGGCAAAATGAGGGATATGAGGGCCCTCTCAATCCTATTCTTTGCACAGTGAGGTGTAACGCTTCAGAGTGAAAGGTTTTAATGGCTTTCAGTTGTTATTATTCTGTGTGTTATGACAGCTTGATTGGGCCTGTGGTCTTCTTTCATTGCCGTTCCATTTGCATGCACCTCTCTTTGCCTCCTTCCACAGCTTTCTGTTGTTATGGTAATTTTCACGAAGCAGATTGCATCTAGCCGGCTGCTTCCACTTGGGTCCTGTCTGTGGGAGAAGCCCGGAGCAACGGCAGAATAATCATAATGAACACATCTCCGCGGCTGTGCCAGGTTACAGTTGGGATTTCATTTAGGGTTAGAGTTCATTTCAGAGCCGCACTCCTGCTAACAATTGGGACGTTCAGCCGATCAGGTGGCAGATGAAGTGTCCCTCCTGTGACACTAGGGCACAAATGAAGAGCCTCATTTTAGACTATAGTGTAACTTTAGTGTCCATAATAAGTTCATGATTATTACGTCTGTCTAATTTGCACGTACAGCATCTATTACATTTCTGTCTGTCCTGGAAGAAACGGGTGTCTAAGGACAGAGGCTAACAAATGTAATACAGAGTCTAAAGCCCTTTGAGCCAAGGTGCTTTGTTTCAAGTTAAATTCACTTTTTAAAGCGTGGAAGTGTCCCATTATGATGTATCCTGGCAAATCAAATGTTTCAGAATAAAAGGCACTTAAGCATCGAGACAAAATCACAGTGCAATACACTCATTTTGCTGAATCTACTTTTGTACTTTTTGTATATAATTATGTACTTTTTATACATATTGTTAAAGAACTCGACTGAAACAAGGGACCGCCCTGTATGCTGCATCTTTCGCTGTGCATCACTGAGCTGGATTTTGTAGAAACCTGCGGGGTTGCTTCACTACATTAAGAAAAATTGTGCTATGGCACAAAACAGGAAGCAACTGGCTTTACTTCTCTTACAAATTTCAAGGTGATGCTCTGTTGTTGAAAATTAAACTCCCAGTATGCAAGAAATTCGTCATGATCTTTTCCCAAACCCTTTATCAAATTTAAGTGGCCATTCACAGATATTTTAGAAAGCAAGAAATTACATGTAAAAAAACACTATCATTAAACATAATCTAGGATTTTGCAGAATCATCTAATATTGACATTCTTGTCTGGTGATAAAGTTGATTAGCCATTTTATCAATCAAGCTCTAAAGCCAATCTTTTAATGAGTGCTTATGCTTTAAACATCAATATAAATATTATAAATTAAGAAAAATAAATTCATCTTACTTTTCTTTCAACTGCATACTTGAAAGCTTATCTCGCTAGAATCTACATTTTCCATTATCAACTTTCAGGGAACCAAAGTGGCAACATCTTCTTTTGCACTTTTTAATTACAATAATATAATGAGGGATTTCACACAGAGTTCTGTTTTGAGCATCTGCAGCTGTCTTGTTCCAGAGTGCTATCTTTGAGCAGCTAACCTGTGGCTTTTTTTTTCCTCTCTGTGGGTTTTTCTCCAGAGACTGGTACATATCAGTGCTGCTGTTGAAGAAATGATAGTTTTCAAGTTCACTCACAACTGACTTTGCCCTTGAATTAGACAGCGGTGCGTAATTCAACCTGTGGAGTGAATATGACGGCGCTTGTCTATATCACTGCCTGGATCAACACTGAAACAACTGAGTGTCATTCACAAAGACAATGCACTTTAACTCCTTTAATAATGAATCTGAGAAGAGGTAGGGAGGTGTTTCAGCTATTTTAAATGAATTTTTACTAGAAAAAAAACCACATAATCACACATCTCTGAAAGCATGTTCAACACATATGCCTTAAAAAGCTGCCTCTACCCTGACACTTTTCTATTTTTCACTCTTCCCCTCACGAGAAACTGCAGTTTCCCTCCAGCCCTGTGTGCCTCTGCATACCTATTTCCAGCAACACATTCTTGTGTGTTTTTGTGTTACAGTACGTGTTTGTGTGCGCTAAGGCCTCGTGAACCCCAGCACCTGACACGGGGCCAGTGTGGAGTAACTTGCCATCTGGTCGGCCCTGAGGGAGTCCGCCGGCCACCCAGAGCTGCCCGACCCAAACAGGTAGCCCGTCTGACATCTCCAACTCATCTCCAACCCACCAAACGGCGGATAATGAGGGGCAGACAGCTGGACCCTCTGTGCTCCCTCTATTGGCACCAGGAAAACTGTCAGGAGTGCCCACTGGGCTTTTCAGCAGTGTAAGCACTTCTGTGGTAGTGGCGAGTTTCATCCAGACACACTGCTGACTGGTTGCGTGTGTGTGTGCATAGTTGTCCTTCAAATGCGAGGACATCCATGCATCATACAATACATCCTCTTACTTAACAGTCACATGCGAACCTTTACCTGAAGCAGAGAGTGAACAAGTCTCAGTGAGGAGGCTTCCTCTGCAAAACAAAGGCTCCTTCTCACAGCTTTGTGTCGGGGAGCCGTGCGGTTGCGCCATTCGGCCTACAGATGGCAGTGTTTCAAAGCAAACTTGGGAGTGCATGCATGCTGCTGCTACTGTGTGCATTTAATCTGGAGGCATATGAATTCACTGTAAAATGTGTGAATGCCTATATTGCTTCTTTTATAAAGTCTCTCTCTCTCCGATCAGGGCACTGTGACATCATTTCCTCTCACACTCTTTCCATGTTTACACTGACTGAAAACAAACAAACAAACCACAAACCCATTTGTACACACGGAAGGTCATTTTTACACACGAGGATAGCAATCATTTGACAAATAAGCCTATTTTAAACACTGACTTTATCTCCACCCTGCGTGCCGCTGATAACGCAGGCGGGCTGTGTCCAATTTTGTATTTGAAATATATTTCTGCCGGATCTCTATTACACGTATTACATTTACTGATCATTTCTCCATATAAAAAAAAAAGACGATTTTTTTTTCTTTCACTTCCTCCGCTGCCTTGATGTATAAATCTGAAGAGACATGAAATATATTGCAATGCGCTCAAGTTGTGCAAAAAAAAAAAAAAAAGGATGACGCGACGGAGGATGGGTCTAAAAGCGCACACTGTACGTGAGGTGCAAGTGAACTGATGGGTGACTTCATGTAACACCGGCATCCACACACACGCACAGGAAGAGAGAGAGAGAGAGAGGAGAGAGAGGGAGGTGGTGTGGCAGCCTGTTACAGAAGATGATCAGTCCCTGAACCAGGTGGGAGGGTCACTGGGTGCCGGCTCCCTCTCAGCGGCCGCCGGAGAGATGCTCGCTGCTGCCCGGGTGACTTTACAGGCTGCGCGTCGTAGAATAAATTAAGAGGCAGTTTATCTCGCCGTGGCTGTTTTTGGCGACACACACACACACACACACACACACAAATTCATTCACCGACTGACTGACAGAGAGAGAGAGTGAGAGAGAGAGGGAGAGGCGGCGCGCTTTCTTCAAAAAATATCCCCGAGAAATAACCGGATCTGCGCTCTTCATGAATGAGTCTCCTCTTATTTCAAGGTGAGTAGTCTATCCTTCACTGTTGCAGGCTGAGCAGCAGCCCGTAGTGTGCAGAGGGGGTAAAGTTGGATAGACTTTACGCGCAGGGGGCGCAGAGAAAGACCACTGCGCGCTCTGAGTCGAGGTATAATGTTTAAATGTTGCAAGAATTGGATGATTTCTCTGTTGGCCACCTGTAACAAACCAGCAGATGTGGACTGATGCTCTGAAGAGAGAGAGAGAGAGAGAGAGAGGTCAGCACTCAGTAAGGCAGGAAGCAGAGCAGCTGTGCAGGGTTTGGTGCAAAATTCTTGTATTAACATAAGGATTCATTTCACTCTGCTTTAGACAAAGCCTGCTGCAGAAGCCTGCAAAGTGCTGTGTTTTTTTCCAGGAGTCTTTCACACATGTGGATTAGTCCGGGCAGCGCATCAGATCAGAGGCCATCAGGAGAATACCAGAGAGAAGTATTCAGTCCGGAGATAGTCAGTCATCCACTTCTGCCCTGCCTCCTGCCTCCTGCAGCCAGAGAGCTCGTGCAGCCTTGGCAGCCTGGGCAGAGCAGAAGCCACTGGGATGCTGATAAGGCTGGGCAGGCGCTGAGATGGAGAGAAGAACTAAAGCACACACACAGATGCAGCGGTGCCAACCTCAACAATGCTGTTGACTGAGTGCATCTTTGTTCAGCCCCCTTCTCTCTGTCTTTCTGTGTGCTTGGGTGGTAGTACGGGGGGCGAGGAGGGGTGGTGGAGGGCTGTTTTTTTGGATTCATGGCTCTTTGACGCTCACCCCCTCATGCAAACCAGATGAACCCCTCTTCTCTCTCTGTGCTCTTTCTGGTCCGGCTTATCTGGCCGACCAGTTGGACTAGCTTTTATTCTCCTGGCCCCTCCAGAGTGGGTAAAGCCTCTCATGGAGAGCGAGAGATTGGCTTCTCTCTTGGCGTGTTCATGCCAGTCATGCGCTTCGGCACTTTATTAGTTGCCTGCTAATTTTAGAATTTAAATGAATCTCCACATTAGTTCTGTGCCTCTCTCTTTTAGCTGCGTTTGACAGCAACAAATTAAAGTGACGTTTGGTTTGTGATGATTGCTGTTCATCTGAGGAGTGAGTTTTAGTTGAGGGATAACCAATCTAAACTAGACCTAAACTCCTACGTAAAGCAGAAAGGGTTAATTCATGTAAATTACAAATACAAATGGTACATTTTCCTCCTGGCTCCCAGGGGTTTGTACCCATTCAGATACTTTTGGTCCTGGTGAGGCTTTAAGATATCTGTCTCTGATATCTGTGCTGTCACAGCAGTACAATAGTGTGGCATGTTTGAATGACAATTTTCATTTAAATGACATTTGAAAAGCTCAAAATCTCCATGTCTCCCCCGATAACTGAGAATAATCTACAGACCTCACTGTGATTAGTTTTCACTGGAACTACTTTTATAGAAATCCTTTTGATGAAATCTGTGGATCATCCAGTGTAACCTGGACGTAGCTTCTGGAAAGATGAGTTGCTTTTGAGGTTTTCAAATATAATTTCTTACTGCTTTGTGTGGCAAAAACAGTTGTTGTTGGGCAGCGAGTGAGGTGACAGTGACATATATTAGTTTAACAGCTAGATGTTTCTAGGTTTGTGAGAGAAAACATTTTTTTCTAATTTGGGTGAACTCACCCCTCAACATCATATATTCATACTTCTTTCCACAATGTAGAGTCAGACTGGACTAAATGAAGCATGAAAAATGGGCTTCTGTTGGATTATTTATTGATTTCTATTTTCTGAGTATTGTACTCTCACCGGTTTTTGTAAGGGTGGTTTTGAATGCAGAGGGACTGCAGGTGAAACTGCATTTGGAGTCCTTTGACCCCCGAGGTAACGCCGGACCAGTGTAGGTGAAGTAATTTAGAACATCTGTCTCTGTCACAGTCACCCATGAGCCAAGTGCTATCTCAGACTTCTACAGAGATTAATGAGTTATACTTTGTGTTTGAGGAGACAGAAAAATAAAGGAAGAAATCAGCAGCACAGCTCTACTACAGCTGCGAAAAAAACAGCTTTTGGTCTAAGTGACCACCAGTTCAATTTGTGACATTGATTTTGGAGTAATTTGAATATCAGGGAGCGTGATGTGGGTCAGGGGCGAAGGCGGCTAACAGTCGCTGCAGTAGTACATCAGGCGAATTAGTGTATGTAACACAATTACACGGTGTGTGAGTGCACAGCAGCTACCCATAGCTTAAGACCCCCCACCTCCAAGCCTCCTCCTCCCTCCACTGCTACCCCCGTTGCCCACGGAAACACTGATTAAACACGACTGTTCAGATGCTACAGCCCGAGGAGGAAGAAGAAGTAGGAGAGCCCCCAGTGTGTGTGTCGTGTGTGTGTGTGTTAGTGTTTGCTTGTGTGCGCATGTACTGTATGCGTGTGCATCTGTACACATGTGCTTCATATAAGTGTGTGCATTTACTAGTGTGTCTTTGCATAGAGGTGTGTACATTAGGGAGCAGGAGAGGACGCAACAACATGAGAAGAGATGAAACCGACAGTGACGGGAGAAAGAAAGAAAGAAACAGAGAGAGAACAAAATACTGCAGATCACCGAGCACGACCGATACGCTCCTGTCCTCACTCCTTTCTCCCCTTCATCCCCCTTTCAATCTTCACGCTTCCCTCTTGTTTCAGTGTGTGATCCAGGCCTGGAGGGAGGTGAATGTACAGGTTGATAAAGGTAGAGAACAGGAATGATACAGGGGGTGAGAGGAGAGCAAGAGGTGGAAATAGACAGGTAGCGGGAGTGAGAAAGACTAATAAAGAGAGAGAGAGAGACAGTGAGGTGATGACAAACAGTGCAGGAGAGAAGTGACAGGCAGGAGAGGTACAAGTGGAAAGCGTGCAGCTCACCTGCCAGATGGCAGCTTTGGCAGCGCTCAGCATGCAGTGATGGCGGTCTTGCAATATGGCGCATTGCCTCCAGATTGTCACACCGTTGTTGATACAAACAGTGCGATAACTTTGCTGATGTGTGTGTTTTGCATGATATTCTTTGCCGCTGGTGTAAGCAGACAGCATATGGTCATGATAAGAAAGCCAGACAAAGTTGAGGGAAGTCACGTGTGTTTTATCTTGGGTTAGTACTGACACTTGACTTTTAAGTTTGAAGAGTTTGTTATCTCTCTTTTCTTAAAGGGACTCTCTCTCTCTGTGATTTTACACACGAGGATCAGTTTACTCATTATGAGAGGTATGACTCAGGATAAGAAAACAGTTGGATAATCTTTTCTGTGGCTCTGGAGGAGCTTTTGAAAATATGGAAAAATAGCCCCAGTGATATCATCAGGGTTATCTTAGGTTGGGCTTGGGGACCACAGATTTTTAACAAAAAGACTGCGTTATATACTGAGGGCACAGAGTGTAGAGGACTAGCATTATGTTAAATGAGGCATCCAGTGTTCACTCACATTAGGGACCAAAAGTCAGGATATCTTCTCCTCTTCTGCACCAAATGTGCCCTTTCTTTCTAAAAATCTGTCTCTTGCAAAACCCCCTCCTTTATGGAAGCAATTTATCTCGTCCTTCATGTTAGGTTTGGATGGTACCAACTTTAAAAAACAAAATTTTTGACGCGTCTAATGTCATGATGAGGTAAGGAAAGATCAGTCTTGAGACATTCAATTTAACAATTAATTTAAAAAAATGACAATTTAATACAGAATTATGAATATTGGTCAAGTCATTAGGTAAAGTCATGGCAAATTCTCTCCATTTTAGCAAACGCCTCCAAGCCAAATAAACCCATTTCTAGAAAAATGAAATCTTTGTAGTACTTTCTCAATCACATGTCAGGAGAGGTCAGTGAAATTACCAATAAACAGGAACATCTGTGACTTTTAAACAATCCCCACATTCTTCAGTCAAGTTTCAAATAACATGATGAGCAGTGTGAGGTATTCACCCATGAAAACTGTTTTCCTAAAACACTGTATCTGTATGTGCAGTTCCTGGAGTTGAACAGATTTAAACAATGCAGAATTTATCAAATGTCAAGGTTATAGATTGAAAAAAACAAAAAAACTGAATTGAGTCACAGAAGGAGGACACCACTGAATTGTGACTTCCGTTGAGCCTTTGGGGGATTTTAAAGCCACACTGGCATGCAAACACTTGCTGAATGAGTTGGTTAGGTTGGTTTTTGAGCGAAAGTAAGTCATCAGTTACCCACAACATGTCCCAGAAGCCCAGAGCACCTGGACTACATCCAAAACTTCTGCAGTGTTCAGCCTTTGGCAGCCACAAACCAGGTGGGACTGCACTTACTTAATAGACTTGGAGAATTCAATATTAATTTGAGGATCAAGTCCTGTCAAGAAGGACATGTTGCAGCGATGGGAAATGTTCTCTGCTGCGTATCCGCTGTAAATCTTTACAGTTTTCAGTATGTGTTATCCCTTAAGGAGCTTTTGGGGAAAAAAAAGATTTTAAAAAATCTGCATCCTATTTGCCTTCCAGTGAGTTTCTATTTGAGTGAAATTCACCTGTGTTCGCAGTCCTGGTAGACCTCTGGCCCGCCAGGGTACTGTACTTTTAACAAGGCTATATCTATTTCTGAACATTCGGGAAATTTCTATGTATTTGCCCAAAATCCTATTCAGAGAGTGAGGGGACGGGATAGAGTTTCAGGGTAGGTTAGCATTAGGGACAAGCCGGGCTGGGCTGACCATGGAGACAGACCAGAGACATAATCTGGGCAGATGCTTGTATTTGTACAGCTTTTGGGTGAATGGCCACCAAAGGCCTTATTTGCACTGCGGATTAAATGTTAAATGGGTTTTGGAGCAGCAGTTACTTAGAGGGAAAGTTGTCGAATAGTGGAACATGCTCCATCTCTCCTCCTCTTTCCTGTTTCCCTCTTTCTCGCTGGCTGTCTATTGCTGTCTCCTCTTGCTCACAGTGATTTGTCAGCAGTGGAGGTAGCAGCTGTTCCTTTTGCATTGTAATTTCTTTGATCGTAATTATTCGTGCCAGCTACCTCCAACCTTGGCATCCTCCACCCCACGAAACCATATGGGCAGAGAGAGAGGAAGCCGAGGAAACATACAGGCTTCTTTGGAATAAGGTTCTTTGATTTTTGTGTGCAGTGGTGTGGGAATTACGGACATATGTGCTTCACAGCTTCACATGGATGCTCTGCATCACTGTGTTTGATTATTTTTCTCATTTATACACTTGCCGGCGTCCAGTCCCTGCCAAATGTAATGCATTTTCCCTGTCAGGTCGCCATGATTTATGCATGCAAAAAGTAATATAGCCGTGCACATCTGTAACTGAATCAGTCTCAGCAGAAATATATAGAGAGAAATGTCAACTGAGAGAAAAAAAAACACAGACAAAAAACCAAGTAGATGAGAGCAGACAATAAAATAACAGCTATACAGGAGGGTGAAGATCAGGCTGGTAGCTTTGGAGCCAAATCAAAACGGCTAAGAGTGTGCACTTACAACACATACAAAAAAAAAAAAACACACAACTGGAGAGCTGCTCTGTACTCTCTAGGCTGGAGGGTAGAGCTCACATTTCACCACCCTCATTCTCTATTCCTCTCAGCTGCACTGTCCACAGATGACTCTGAGCCCCGGTCGGACTCCTCTGTTTACCCCTTGTTCGTCTTTTTGCACTTAAGCGATGCTGAGGATGAGGGGGTGCTGGGCAGTGGCTGCAGTGCAGCTCACGCGCACACGCTGTGTGGCTCCAAAGAAAACGCTGCCTTCTTCTGCGGTCGCTGAATTATAGAAGACCCTCTATTGCACTCGAGCTGCATGGGTTTTCATCACAGCGCTGGAGGTCACTTTGACTTTCCCCTCTATGCTCATCATATATGCAACGCAGGGGCTTCGGCAGTCGAGAGGAGCTCGCTTGAGGTCACCATTAACCAGGGAAGACCGACAATGAGATTTATGGAAGAGGAGACAGTGCTGAGAAGACGGAAGGGAGGAGAAAGGCATGCATGGCTAAATCTGACTGTGGCAGCCGTGCCCTTCATCTGGTCCCTGCTCTTAACAGCAATTTCAGATATAGTACTGTATCTGCATGTATAATGCATATGCCCCAAGATAATGGCATGCATTGCAGAGGAGGCTGCTGACTGTGTTGTGGCGATGTTTCGGAATTGCTCCCCTATGTCACATTTGCCTCTGCCCAGGTCCTTCACAGAATCCTGCAGTTATTAAGAGCAAAGCGTGTTGCGATGACATAGTGCTGCTTTACCGTTCCCCGCAGACGTCTTCCACTACTCTACCATCAAGATTAGTGGCCGGCTGGAGAGTACTAAAGCATACAATATCTGGGCCAACCAATAAGCTAAACAAGAAGTATGGAAAAAAGGCAATTACAGTTTGTTTTTTGTTAATATAAAATCACGCCGGGACACCCAGACATGACGGAAGAGCTGCCAACAAAACTAAATGAAATTACAGCAATTGACACTTGTTTCCAGAGAATACTAGCATGGCAAAGCGTTGGTATCATTAATCTAAATATTCGTAAGATCTTTTTCCCGCCCGACTGAGAGAAATATCTAGGGGAAGCAGTGCTGTTTGAATTTACATTGTAGAACATAATGATGAAAATGAACCACGGGCCAACTGTCACAAAATTTCACGGCGTGGCATCAAAGTGGAGATATCCTGTGGGTATCCGCAGTGAGAGCATCCACGCTACACATCACGCCCTCCGAGGCTCCAGTCTGCATTTCTGTGAAGGGGCCCTACGACGTGGAGCCAGTCGCCCTGGGCTGCCCCTACACAGCGCAGCCACAGATAAAACACGGTGGACTGATCACAAAACATTGCTTTTCCTAATAAACCCCACCAATCCCTTGTGATTCAGTATGACATTCATTTATAAGTCATCTTTAATAAAGACGGCATTTTCATGTCCTAATTCCCCGACTCATCACTGTAGGTACCAGCGACAGCCCCTGGCTCTGGCTTGCTGGCTCCCTCTTCCCTCCTGTTTCTGCCATGTTTGACCTACTTCTGTCTCCACAACATTGTAAACAGATCTACTAATTGCCTTCATTTATTCATTTGGAAGTCAAGTTCTGTTGCGGCTGGCACCCTCCCAGCTCATTCATGTGTAATGTGTACAATGCTGGCCTCCCCCCCCCAACGACTCGTCCATGTGTCTTTGCTGAAAACGCCAGACAAAGGTAATAACCCATCAGGCAGTGCGAGTTTGTATACCATAAGTGCAAACACTGTAAAGAACACTACCAAGAAGTGCTGCAGCTGAAACTTTTTTCTCCCAAATCTAAAATAATCTCTAAGAAGGAACTTCATACACTGACTTTCAACTTCTATCAGCAGCCCCGTCTCAGAAACCTACTGACACAAAAAACCCAGCACGTTTCTGCCCGGTCGGCTTATAATCATGAGGACAGAAGCTGTTATGACTGTCGTAGTTCAGACACTTTTCCACCCCCGTGGCCTTATACTGTTATTGCTTTTGTGCAGCTTTGTAAATCTAAGCCACAAAGAAACAACAGCAACAACAACAACAACAACAACAAAAAAAAAAAGATTTTCATCACCTCTGATGCGAGTGACTATGACTGCAATTGTTGACTAAGTGTGAGAACAGAGATGTTTCTTCTGACCTTTAGAAAGATCATGGCATAGTCTGCAGACAGTGTTCCAAATCTTACACAGATCTATAATCCAAAATGTAAACAAGATCAATTTATACCATGACATCTGTACTAAATCAGTCTTTATTTCAAGTAAAAAGATCAAGTTGGGCCATCTTATTGCAATAATACAGATTGTTATGCTTTCTGACATTATCCATTAGGTTTAACAGGGTTTAATAAACTCTTTTGGTCTCTGCCTGCAAAGATGAAATCTTCGCTATGAAAGAATATCACCAAATCACATAAAAATGTAAGTTATGATTTTTTTTTAACATGCCATACGTGATAATATTTACAACAACCTACTTAAATTTGCACTAAAATTACTACAATTTCTGAATTTAACTAAGGAAAAATATTGCACATGGAGAGCCTAAGAGAGAAATATCCCCTACGAACATTTCAGTTCATCTCTGATGGCAGATGGGTCAAACAAACAAGAGATAGAAAAAAGCTAACCATCCCTTCTGTCCCATGAATCATGCCTAACAGAGAGCTACAGAAGCTATGACAGCATTTCACCCCAATAAAAGCTGAACCCACAGGATGAGTCTGGTTCCACTGATCTTGATCCAGGTCAAAGGGTTGTGTTTGTGGAGCACAAGAGGCTGGCTTCTCCCTTCTCCGCGCTGTGATTGGTGCCCGCTGAGAGCTCGCGTCCCCCAGAGGCCTCTGCAAACCATGTTCCTGTGTGTGAGTGTGAATGAGTCACGTCTGGGCTGGAGCGTGTCTGAGTGGCGAGGCGGAGAATTCAGCGGGGAGGACTGCGCAGGGCAAAGAGTTGTCTCTATAATCCAGGGTAAACACTGAGCAGCATGACTGCACGCCTTAGACGTGACTAAAGCCGGGAGAACAGAAATGGATGAAACGACGAGGCTGCTGCTTGCCCGCATGCCTGCCTGGCTTGGTTTGCCACCAGCGCTTCCTATTTTCTCCTCTTGTTTTTTGCCTCTGTTTCGTAATTCCTGTGAGGGTTTGACTGGAGACTCTCAACACTGAATTAACCTCTGGGTGGCACTGCTGGTGTCTGTTGTTTAAGGTCATCCTCAGACCCAAACCTGGCTTCGCAAATATCATTTGGCCTGCTATTTGCAGTCCGACCCCAAGAGTGCTGTCTTATTAATTATATCTCGTTGAGGAAAGGACAGTGCTGATTCTGATAAGATTACAATGCAAATTACATCAAAGGTCCTCACCCGGAAGTCTGCAGTGTGATTAAAAGAAGAGAAATTCAAAGTAATGGGATTCTGTCGGAAGCCACAAAGTAGAGACAGCTGAATTGGTAAACACAAAATCACTTTTCTGCTTTCTTTTTGTGGCAGCTCAAGAAGATGCACAAAGAACTGAGTCAGATTTTTGTGATTTAACACGCCCACTTTCAAATGGCTCTTTAATGCATTACATCCTATTTGGGCATCCCCTTTCACACTAAAAAGCCTACATCAAAGACGAGGCAGGAGAAAGATTTAGGAAAAAGGTTTGCAAAAGGTTTCTGCTGACCAATGGTCTCGGCTATTTGGTTTATGGAAAACACATGAATGCCACAAAGAGATTATATTTTAGTTCATTCAAAGGCCACCAAAATAAAAGACTGTCACTGATTTCACTGATTCCCCTGAAACATCTCGAAAATGCCTCAATACTCTTTTCATAGCGTTTTCACATAAAAAGGACAAATGACAGAAAATTGTGGTTACTGCAACAGAGAAACTGGTTCGGGGACTCATCCCTTTGCAAAGCAGATGATTTGAGGGATTTTCAGAAGGAATTTGCGGGAAACCATTTTGCCCAAAATAAAGAAGCTGTAAAATATTAGAGCCAACACGTCCTGCCAAATCTCAGCTTTCTGAGAACTAATAAAAGCAAACACAGTTTTCGTTTCCAGTTGGGAAAAATGGTCAAGAAAAGAAAAGAAGCAGGAGGATAAAGAGATAAAGAGAGTGTGACTAAGGTTGATTCACACAGGTCTGAGTAAATGTAATGTATTATGAAACGAAGAAAGAAACGAAGAAAGGCAAACACTGAAGTCCAGATTTAAGTTCAGCTTTATGGTGTGTGACAGATGTTACTCTTTGGTGGCCAATTACTGGTAGAGTAGCTCACACGGAGCCTGCCAAATTGAGCAGAGTAGGTCGAGACACTCGAGTGACTTCTCCCCCGGTGTGAGCGTGGCGGGGACAGATGGACAGGAGATGCTGGAGAGGAGCTGGAGCCGGACCAGCCAGCTCAGTGTCAGTCCATCCGCTCCATCCCTGGCTCCCGCTCAACTCAGTCGGACGTCCTGTTAGCCAGCCAATGGAGAGCACCCACCGCATCATGACCCCCGCATTAGGATCTGACATGGCTGTCTTCATTTAACCTTTACTCATACCAGGAAGTCTCACTGAGAAAACACCCTGTTTACGTTAGCTTCAGCCAAAAGAGACAGTTGTCTTTGAGCTAAAGCCCTCTAGCATTTGGCAGGATATCTTTGGAGGATATTTAGAGGCATTTCACTGAAGGGGGTTGAATGTTTTTTTAAAAAAAAAAGTATTAGAAATGTTACATTAGAGGAGTGTGAGGGGGTTGCTGATGTGGTAACGGGCAGGACAAAGGGGGAGAAAGTAACAGTCTTTGCGAGCCAGATTGGAGAGGCTGCTGGTGACACACAGGCAGGATTTAGGGTGATGTAGGTGTCTTAATTTATGGCCCGTCCTCCTATGCAGGCAGTTTTATTACTCCATTAATGGACTTCAATGAAGCAACAGCGTACGTGAAGCCACTTTATCTACGATCCCTGTGTTGCCTTCACTAAACATCTGTCTTTATTTTGAGATAAAAACCTCTTTTTTTTGTTCCGAATTAACTTATTTTGTCTCGTCTGTCTGAGAAATTCCTGGCGCCAAACTAAAACATACATTATGACAAGGAGAAGGAACAGTAAGCACATAAAACATCCTCATCTGTCTAACTCATTCATCCTCTGGTCCATCGTGTGTTTGAGGGACATTGTTTGTCCCCTGAAAATATCTACATAAAATATGCTAATGAAATTAAACAGGGAAGTGTGAGAGTTGATGCCGCCTGACTCTGAATCACTAATGACTCCCTGCCATCCCTGGAAAAAGCCTGATTAATTTAGGAATGTCGGCCACAGTGGAGAGTGATTAATTCCTCCTGGATTCAACCATTTAAACGAACAAGGCGGAGGGGAGAAAGGAAAACAGGGAGCCCAAAATATGGACGCATAATTAATACATTTGGATCATTTAATTAGCTACCCTAACAGAGGGAAGGCACAGCTACAGTATGTCACTGCTTTGTTCAAGTAATAGGCCACAGTTAGTTCTTTCTTGCAGAGCAGCAAATATAATGAGCCCCCCTGTTGATAGGGGGAATACTGGACCATCTCACAGGCTACTAAATATGGGGAAACAGTTTGAACAAATGATTACTTGTTTCTTTGATGTCTCATGTGTCTGACTAAGCAGAGATGGAGGGTAAAACAAGCACATATATTTCTGGATTTTTAGATGAAGTATCTAATGATATGCTGAAAGTGGTTTTTCACTCTCGAAAGCATCAAGGATTTTTCAAAGTTTGTAACAGATATCTCTCTTTTCTCTTTCAGAAATATGTGAAGATCACAAGACGGCACTTCAGCTCATCGTTTTCAGCGCAATCGTGCTCCTTGCTGACACGCAATCCCAGGTGATTTGTCTGAGCTTGATATTTTTGGGAGCCCTGTGGGGATGGGAACGTGCTTGGACAAAGGATGGACTTACTGCGGCCTCACTAAAGGTCACGGTCCTCTTAAGGTCATGTCATGGCCCCTGGCACTGTGGCTATTGACTCTAATCTCTGTGAATCAAAAGATGACTGTTGGACAGACTCTGAACATCTTCCAATCAGAGAGGAGGGAGTGGCCGCTCAACCACCTGACTGTGCATCAGTCTACCGGGGCTTTGTACATCGGAGCTGTCAACCGGATCTACAAGTTGTCAGCTAATCTCACCCTCCTGGTGTCCCATGATACGGGGCCAGAGTATGACAACAAAGCCTGTTATCCTCCACTGATTGTGCAGCCCTGTTCCGAGCCTCTTGCCTCTACTGACAATGTTAACAAACTGTTACTCATCGACTACTCTCACAACCGGCTGCTGGCCTGCGGCAGTCTGTACCAGGGAGTCTGCAAGCTGATGAGGCTGGATGACTTGTTCATCCTCGTGGAGCCCACGCACAAGAAAGAACACTACCTGTCCAGTGACAACCAGACAGGGACGATGTACGGGGTTGTTGTGCCCTCGCAGGGTCAGGATGCCACTCTGTACATCGGCACGGCCGTCGGTGGAAAACAGGACTACTTCCCAACTATCTCCAGCCGCAAACTGCCTCGTGACCCAGAATCCTCCGCCATGCTGGACTATGAGCTCCACACCGATTTTGTTTCCTCTCTCATTAAAATCCCCTCGGATACACTAGCCCTCGTCCCACACTTTGACATCTATTACATCTACGGCTTCGCCAGCGGCAACTTCGTCTACTTCATGACCGTCCAGCCGGAGACGCCGGAGAATGGGATGCCCGCTGGCAGCTCCCCCGGCGACTTATTTTACACCTCTCGCATCATCCGCCTCTGCAAAGGTGACAAGAAGTTCCACTCGTATGTGTCGCTTCCTGTGGGCTGCGTACACAGAGGCGAGGAGTATCGTCTGCTGCAGGCGGCTTACCTGTCCAAAGCCGGCAGGGTTCTGGCAGCGTCGCTCAACATCAGCGCCCAGGAGGACGTACTCTTTGCCGTGTTCTCCAAGGGACAGAAGCAGTGCCACGACCCTCCTGATCACTCCGCCCTCTGCGTCTTCACCATCCAAGACATCAACACGCGCATCAAGGAGCGGCTGCAGTCCTGCTACCAGGGAGAGGGAAACCTGGAGCTGCACTGGCTGCTGGGAAAGGACGTACAATGCACGAAGGCGGTAGGTGGACTGCCTCCTATAACACATACACGTTTAGACCACGTATGAAACCCCCTTGGTGGTCAGCAGCTCTGATATAGATTTATTAAAAGCTGCTTCTTTTTGACAATCCACAACCAGCCTAAAGAGCTGATAGGCAGGCAGCCAGGGTCGTTCTGAAGACACCATTCAGGTTTTCAGGATCCCACGAGAGCAGAAGAGCTGGAGGAGATTAATTCCACAATGCTAATCAGAGGAGTTTTGTATGGAGCTTTGATTTCATTCAGGGGTTCAGGCACTGACTCCCGCCTTCTTCTCCTCCCCTTTCACTCTCCCTCTCTCTCTTCCCGTCTCCTTCCCTCTGCTCTTGTCGCTGTCAGCAGTATTTGAACCCTCCGAGACCTGTTCTTGATCTTGAGAAAAGGGCTTTCTTGTAAATGTCCAAGTCTGCGCCTTTGTGAAAGCTATAATTCTGCATAATGAGTGGCTTTCATGGAAACAAGTTGAAAGCGAACCATGAAAACAATGATATTCATCACATCCATCGCTCTGGTGGTTCTCAACATGTACTTTGATTCCACCGCGCCATTAAATAAACAAGATGTAATGTTATTCATAAAAGCAAGTGAGGGAGGACAGAGACACATAATAATACAATAATTGACTTTCGCTGGGCAGTTAACCAAAGGGCATTATATCTTAAATGATCTGATTTGTCTGATTATCTGATTTGTTAAGATGTCATTTGATACTGTGTTTCTTTGGCTGCATGATTAATTACTTGGGGAAAGATCACCAACCAAGTGTGTCTAAAGATATAGCTTATGTTAATAACATAACATGCTGATATGTCGTAAGTATAATATATACCATGTTCAGCATCTTTGTTTAGACTGTAAGCTGTATGCTAACATTTGAGTTTGCACACCGCATAAAGTACAGCTGAGGCTGATGGGAATTTAATTAGTTCTACATTTCATTGTAATTACAATTCAACCCGAGTGGATGTGAATGTCTGTACAAAATTTTATTTTAGAGTAGGGTGGGGTAAAATATGATTTTCAGTTCACTGATTACATTCAATAAAGCTCAGGCACATGGCTTGATGAAAGAAAAAGCACTTTAAGGACTAATATGTGCATAAGAAGTAGGGGATGTGAAATAAGAAATTTGCTGCCCTAAAAAGGCAGATTTCTACACTGAGTGACAGGCATTTAGCAAAGGTTTGAGGTGCATGTTGGTAGATGTAACAGGAGTGCTTACCATGCTTCTCTCTTTGATGCTTAATCAAAACCTGACATCTCTTGTGCTGTGCGTTTGTGTGATGTCAGATCAAGCGGTCTAAAAACACAGAAACGGGCGCAAAATACGCAGTGTTTCTAGTGTTTGCCATCAGCAATTAGTCTGCTCCGCAAATTTGCCCGCTCCCAGGCTTGTTGGTAAATGCGGCAGCACAAACCCTTTTGAAGCAACCATTTTTAACCCTGGAAATTGTGCGCTTAATGCATGTTACGCTTACCAGAAGTCAGTTTGAGTTCTCCTCTTACACTCGCATGTGTCTACAGTGATCTCAGTCATTTTTCTGGCTCCCACTTACACTCTTCCCTCTCTCTCGTTACCTCCACCTCCTCCCTCATATCTGTCATCCCCGCTCCTTCTTCCTCTCACTCTTTCCCATTTTCTATCCTTTCCTCCTTTAACCTTCTCTCCTCTTTTCTTCCCTACATCTTGCAAATAATAATAATAAAAAAAAACCCTCTCTGCCTTCACACTCTCACATTCATCTCTCCATCCCTCCCTCTCCCCATGCAGCCTGTTCCCATCGATGATCACTTCTGCGGCCTGGATATAAACCAGCCCCTTGGGGGTTCCCAGCTGGTGTCGGGTCAGACGGTGTACACCGAGAGCAGGGACAGGTTGACCTCTGTCACATCCTACGTCTACAATGGAAACAGTGTGGTCTTCTTGGGGACCAGGAGTGGACGGCTGAAGAAGGTGAGAGTGGTTATACACTAACAGACGCTGCCGAGCAAGACAATGACACTCAGGGACTGTCTGGTTGTTTACAGCGCACTGATCATTCTCAGGGGAGGCAAACAGAGCCGCTTGATGACACATGAGATCTACTCCAAACACAACAGTGATTTCTTGAGGCTGCTGCTGATCACAATTACTGCCTACATAACCTCAAATAGGTCTGATGTTTTGCCCATTGACAACTACTGCTGAAAGCCATCGAAGCTATCAAAACTTTGAAGGCGGGATCAAGAATGGGAAAGTCATCCTCTTAAAAAGTTAGCTAGCTGCCTCCAGTAATGTCATTTGTGAAAATGTATCTTCAAATGGTTAAAATGTGTGGATGAGATTGATGCAGCTGTATAAGTCACATCATTTTCAAGCTTAAAGTCCACACAGAAAAAAAAGAAAAAGCTGACAAACTACTATAATAGATGTGAAAAATGTTAAGTCATCCACTACTGGCTGATTTTGGCAAAATCAAACAAAACAACCAACCCTCCCTTGAACGCAATGTCAGGCTGACTGAATGAAATTAAACAAAACGGCAATTCAGCCTGAAAAATGATGAGATCTTTGAGCACTTGTGCTTCTAAACGTGATTAGAAGTGTTTTTTGTATCGTGTGTGAAGATTCAAGTCACTCGTCTAAATCCTTGACCTGAAATACAACAATGCTAATGCAAAATGACGATTCAGAGAGAGAGAGAGAGTAAAATTGTGCTGCAGTGATTAAGTATTGTATTTCCATAAAGTTTATGGATTTGTGAGAGACAGACTACAAGTTGGATACTTTTTTGATGCAGCAGAGGCATATGTATCCTGACTTTTAGTTCTTGCATGGGGAGGATATTATATTATTATACATTTCCCATAATGCAATTTATGCATCTTTTTGTTAGACCTTCCTGCTCTAGTGAATCACACTTTTACCAAAACCAAAAGAATTTAAAGGACTAAAGCCAAGATAACCCCGATGACATCACTGTGACATCATCAGGGTAACCACAGATGTTGCATCATGATTTAACTGATCTTTGTGTGTAAAATAGGTGGGATGTCCCTTTAAGATACATCACTCAAAGCTGCTTTTGTGCCTCACCGCTGTGCCACATTTATGTAGTAATGATCTTAAATCCATTAACACTAATTAATGCAATAATCTGCTCAATTAATGGCCCAATTAGCATAACTGGTTATGTTTGATATATCATGGTGATTATGGTGGGACATTATGCAGCTGAACAAAGGTGTGGTAATCACGCAGCACTACATCTTGTGCTCCAGCCTTTGGACCAGACCTCTCAGACGAGGACAAATCGATGTAAATTTCCAGTCATGAACACTTGAGCCAAAACTGAAGCACATGTCTGTTCCTTCAATCCTTTTGTACTAGTTGGACTGGTAACAGGACATTATGCATCTCTAGTGCCTCTTGTTCAACACTATCCTGATGGATTTTGGTTTGAATAGCTTTTAGCATTACAAAGTGCTCAAAGGACCACTTCACTGATTTTGGACATCATTTCTGCGTACTTGACACGAATTTTTATATGTTTATAAACACCATTAGACTTGTAAGCGTTGTCTGGATCTTGAAGGCAGGTGCAAATCACTCCCCCGAAATCCTCCAGCTGATGAGGCAGGAGAAAATACAATAATTTCCAAGAAAAGGCTTTTGTTTTCCTTGTTCCAAAGTCTAATATTAGTTATCCTATTCATTTTAGTTCCTTTAAAATCTAGTTATTTTCAAAATTCTAGCTTGCGTTTGCTCATTTGTGATCGTCTTTTCTCTTCAAGGTTTCTTCAGTTGTACTTTATTTAAAGGATAGTTCTGTTGATATTTTCAATTTTTCTTCTCTTCATTATTCTCAACAAATGCAATGACATATAGCTATCAGATATAACTGATTCCTCTGCCACAGACCTCCACCTATTAAACTATTAAAACACTCATACTCATTCACTGTAATGAGCACAGGCACTTTATTTTCAGTCATCCCACATACACGGTATATGCTCACGAACACACCAAATTTGCAGCCGAAAATAATCTGCAACAAATGCACTCCTATAATGTTTTCTAAAAACTACGGTGCCTAGCTGTTTCAGGAAATGACTTAGCTTTAGCCTTTTTTGAAAATGAAAGTATATAGTCATGACCTGCTTTTAAAGATTTAAGTCACCAGGAACAAAAGGCGCTGAGGGCCACAGACGGGTCGGGGAATTCCAGAAGCATTAAGAGATCGACTAAAGCATTGTCGGTTCTGGTCTTTTCATTAGATTTGTTAACAATAAGAAAAATAGAGAATATCTCCAGCCTTATCCTTTAAAGTCTAACTTTAGTATTTAGTTCAAATGAAAATTTTGTCCCCTTGGCTTCCAAGTGTTTTAAAGCTACCTTAATCAGTTGGTTGGAATCTTTTTCTGATGCTCGGCTGTGCTTGAATCATCAAGTGTCTGGATCGAGGATGAATGCAGCCTACTGAACAGTACACAAGGCCAGGAAATGATAGAAAAGAAAAGATGTGTCATCAGAGCATGTCTGAAGGCATAAGTGTTTATAGCTGTTCTGAACCCGATGCCTGATGACGTAGAGAGGGGCGAGAAACGATAAACACTCAAATGCAAAGGTGTTCATATAATGAATGAGTGTTTTTCACTCAAGAACTAACAAAGTCGTTGGGAGAAGAATGAAAAAAAAAGAGCCTGAGAGAGACATGCTTACTAATCCAGGGCTACAAGTAATGATTATACATCATTACTGATTAATCTGCTGATTATTTTCTCAATTAATCGTTTTAGCTATAAAATTCAGCCCAAAAAACGTATTATATATGATGAACAGTCCAAAACCCAAAGATATTCAGTTTACTATCATAAATGACAAAGATTAAAATCTGAGTATGTTTGGTATTTTGAATGAAATAATTGATTATAAAAATAGCTGCAAGTCAATTGATTAACCGACTAATTGTTTCAGTTGTATACTACTACTATACTACTCCAGACATCTGACCAAATCTGAGTGAATGGACATGCTTGTCAGATTGAAGGTTTCCTAAAGTTACATATAGTCCCCTACAGATGGTGTTCATCAATCTCATGAGCACTTTGTATTATCAGACCGCTATAATGGTCTGTGACATGCCTAAATGTGATCGATATCAAGGTACCTTTGAAACTCACTGAAAACAGCTTTAACATGATAAACTTGGAGAATAAAGTAAGCAAAAAAAAAACCCTTCTACAGATAGAAAACAGGCATCTATAGTATCGCCACCGTAGCGTGTTTTACACCAGGCCCACAGACATAACATGACCTCTTTCTGGGCGGTTCATGAAGTTAATTTAGCTCATTGTCCATCATGTTACATTTCAAATGTGCACTGTAATGATGTATTATAATCAAGTTCCTATAAGGCTCGTCCTTTGATCTAACTGGATTGACTTGGTAGTACCGCAGGCTCTGTTTACTGCACAGTCGTACAGCATGCAACTGACTGAGGAAATGTGTGAGAGGACTGTGGTGACATTAGCCTCGGGGCCTCAGTCTTATGAGGAGCAGTCTGTCTGACACACACACACACACAGACAAACACACACACAGGTCCAGATTGGGAGCACAGATAGCATCACTGCAGCTCTTTCATTGGATGAGCCATCGGGGGAAAAGACAAGATAGCCTGACAGAAAAAGAGAGGGGGAAGAAAAAGAGAAATTGAGACAGGCTGTGTGAAACAAAGACAGAAGCGCGGCAAAGGGAAGAAAGAGGGAATCAACAGAGATAGACATGAAAAATCAGAGACACTAAGTGAGGAAAACAATGATGGGCTGATTTAAGAAGAAAGAGAAGGCTGACGCACAAAAACACACAGCAAAGTCTATGTTTTGCACAGGCTCGAGAAGTGAGCATCACATTGGGCCGAAGAGCGTTAGAAATCCATCATTACTGCTTTAAGTGCCGAGTTTCTAAAGGCCAGAGTTTGTCATTACACTGATAGAGTGCGCAGCCATGATTCAGACTCCCAGGAGCCTCCAAGGAGCATGGGTCACCTCTTGAATCCTATTCCATCACCCCCAAATGGACAGGCTGAGTGGAAATGGGGCATGACAATAAATGCCATCAGCGGATCACTTCGGCAGCGGGGCCATTGCAAAGGTCAAGTCTGCCACAGGAAGGGTGTAACCGGGGTGAAAGGTCACAGGGATAACCAACAGTCTCACCATCCAGGCGCCGGGCAGCATATGCATGCGTCCATCAACATCTCTTGATCAGGCTACTCCTATTCCAGATATAACAGGACATTTCTATCATCATCTGTCACGGTTTTGTTGCCGTAGGTGGTTGATTTTAGAGGAGTAATGTGACCCCGCAGGTAACTCTGGGCTGAATACAAAAGGGGCTTTTACACGTTGCACGACATATGGTAATGAGGCGAATCCAGGTAAAAGCCATTATCTCTTACTGATCCTTATTTAAATCTATTCCAGTCTCAAGGCAGGAGGTGTGGATGGTTGCAACTTCCAGCAGCACGGATGACACAGTTTCCACTTGTTAGCAAAATGCTAGTGGGACCCACTGAGTGCAAATTTAACATTTCAGTCAGTACAGGCGCATCGAGCTTTCAACCGTCTATTGCAAATAATAATGCGCATTCGTGTTTGGTGGTGTGGCTCTGCTCACGTAATGATCCAAAGACAAATCTGAGCGAGGCTGAGCTCACAAACAAGCCAGCAGAGCCTGATACGCAGCATTTAAATCAACACGAACGCATGCTGAGAGGAACATTCAAAATTCTCATGCCTGTAAATGCTCATGCATGAGGTGGCTTGTTTAGGTTGTGGGAGGTGAATTTGGTGCACGTACAAACAAATCTCAAACGCCAAATCCAAACAACTGAGCTGAGTTTACTGAATCCTCACTGTCACTGACCATCGCCAGTTTATAATAATTGTGTAGCAGACACGTGGTTGCTGAGATAATAACTTCATAAATAGTGCTTACGTAGTCCTAGATCTGTACTGAACTGAAAAAACACTTGAGCCTGAGTCTCTCTAGCTTTTCTGGTCTGTACTGATGTGATTTGTACTCAGGCGCATTTGAAAAATAAAGTGATCCGACTAAACTAAACTGAACTGTGCAAACGATTTCAATCAGTAAAAATAGCAGCGCTATGCTTGATCCATACTTCACACAAGGTGCTAGCTACATGCCTGCTGTGCATATATACGCCGTGGGTTTTGATTTTTAGTTCAATGCATCAGATTCCACCCGTTGATAGCACCGCTGCAACACAGATGACCATGATCGGGCCGTATGATGCTTTAATTATGCTCCCACCAGTAACTGTGTGCATTAGAGCGACCGTGAGAAGGTTTGCATCTTTCCAATTACTGAAAAGGAGACTGCTGCCACGCAACCCTGATGTTTGAATTCTGTAATTCACCGTGATTCAGGGCGACGATCGCAGTAAGCAGAAGGCTTGCAATGGAAGTGGTTTTGTAGGATGTGATTGACTCAAAAAGCAGCAGAGTGTTTTTTGGGGGGGGTTACACCCTTTATCGTTTTTTATACAGACAGGACAGTGAAAGAGAGACAGGAAAGACAGGATGGAGAGAGAGGGGGAAGACACGCAGCAAAGGCCGGGAGTCGAACCGGGGTCCGAGCAGCAGAGTGTTTTGTTCAAGTTGTCCATGTCGTGTTCACTCTCAGCAATCTCCACCAGCATCGGAAAGTTGCTGGAGAAAACACAAACAACTCAAGTTGACCAATCACAGTTCAAAGGAGCAACTGCAAAACAATTTCATTTCCAGCCTCAACTACTGTGAGCCTCTATTAACGTAGTCCCAGACAAAAGTGTACGTTTTATTTATGGATTAGGTTTGTAGATCTTATAATAAATAATTTGTATTATTGAGTTCTAAAATCTATGAGACTAGAAACACATTGATATTCCTGTTTCACCTTTTGCAGGAGAGACAGCAGGTATTTGTCTCTATTCTACTGTAGCCTAGCAAGCAAGTAAGTAAGCAGCAAACACTCTGTTGAATGACATTATACCTTTGCTTAGCCTGTGGCAGCCTCAAACACATAACAGGTGCGGAGTGGAATTGATTTTCAGAGGAAATGCTTCTGCAGAGTGCGGTGTCGCTCAGAAGGACTTTAGTGGCATACTGAGTGGAGCTGGATGCTTCCCTTTTGTAGTGAGCGTATTAAGATGTGGACTGTGCGACTCAATATCAAATGTCTTTACTAATATTTACTGTGTGTCGCATTTCAGTGGGAAAATCAATGATGTCATATCTGCCACAGAGGAACTGCAGGATTTTGTCATTTATTATTTAATGTATGCCGGAAGATTTCAGCATATTTAGACATACTCTCGACAGGCTGGGGAGGGAGATCTAATGGAGGAGGTGTTCTGTGACTAAAGAATCACAAATTTGATGCCTCTCTCAATGAACAATAGTCTTGAGCAAGCCACTGGTGCCTGTGGTGTCCAGTCACTGTAAGAGAATTAGCTCAGTGCTGGTAAATATAATTTGGAGAATGCACACACTGTAATATAAAGAGGATGGAGGGTCAAAAGGAGTAAAAACAGACCAGCACATTACCTCAGTGTCCAGAGCTACTCAGCTGCAGCATTTCCCTAGAAATGGCTAAAAATGTTAAACTCACTGCAAATAAAGCCTTAGTCAAATACTCTCACGAGCAAATAGTGGATTCATTATGGCTTATTGAGAGTTGACCGGGTGGGGAAATTCTCCAGTGCACGGCTAAATTACTTGGACTTTTCAAAGTCACGGTTTCTAAGGGGAGGCAGGAAGTGGAGATTTGGTGATTGAAATCATTAGAATGGAGTCTCAGAGGAGGGGAGGGGCACGGGCAGAATAGGTGTGTGTGAGGCTAAACTCAGAGGATTTTCATAACTGCGAGACGGGAGCTGGACCTGAGGGTAAAAGTCTTCAGTGCAGATAACCATTAGATGTCTTACTGCAGCAGAAAATAGTGAGAGGTATTAAGAGAGGTGCTCCTGTGATCAAACAGAAAAGGTGTCCCTCGCTCTGTTTTCTCCCTGAACTTCTGTTTTATTTAGCAGCGCCATCTCTCTCTCTATTCAGATCTCCTTGTCCTCTCTTTCCTCTCTTTCTTTTCTTTCCCCTGCTTGGTCACACAAGTGGAAACACACCAGAGGACTGTGACTGCATTGCGGTCAGGAAAATGAAGACCATACGGGTGCCATGAATTGTTCCACTGTCCCCCTCCCACTGCTTTTGTTGGTGGGCCATGGGAACCCGACAAACAATGGGATCGAGTGGAGGGACGGGGGGCTCGACGGAGGAGGACAGGAAACAGAGAACAGGAAACCATGTCCTCAAGGAGAGAGAAAAGATGTGAACAAGCAGAGACTGAGAGGAGACTGTGGTTAAGTTGTAGAAACTGTGGTATGAAGAACTGGAAGCTCGCCATGCAGCTGAAGGTTAGAAGAGGGTGGGGGGTGAAAAATTTGGCTGCTGCAATTGTTAGACTTTGTTGTGGAAAAAATATATTTTTTTAACTGTACTGACTGAAATAAAGAGAATTGATCCGACCAGTAATGCATTCTTGCAAGAAGGTGAGCCGTCAGACAACCGAGTGTGTGCTCAGCTGGATGAGGACTCACAAGTGATAACAGAAAAAGCACAGATATTTATAATGGGGTACAAACACAGGGAAGGGAGGGAGTGTGAGGTCTCGTCAACGCTTTTAGTAGATGGTTTCAGGGTTACATCGTCTTCGTGCGTAAAAGGAGTCTGGCAGACAGATAGTTAATCAGAACATTGTAGTTAAGATTTAAAACCAGTCGAGAGCCACCCTGCGATAGCGCGTCCTCCGTGACAGTGCGATGACCGCATGATGACCGCTATCAGTCAGAGGTCTCTCTTTTACAGCAGGTCAGAGGTGTCTATCGGTCAGAGGTTTGTCTTTTCTTACAAGTCAGAGGCCTGTTCCCTAAAGGAATTTAGGTCTGGTCAGTTTAACCATGCGTCAAGAGAAACGTGAATCACCGTATGAGAAAAGAGTAGACTATTATATATGATAATAAAACATAAGGACTATTATATAATAAGGAAAACATAATAATAAGGGCAGATTTCCATTACAGCTTTCAACAATAACCATCCAAAACACACATGCACAGACACGTCATGACCTTTTTCTTCCAACCCAGTTGGTAATCGCGTTTAGGTATGGGCACTTTCCAACATACAAGTGGCTGTGATCGATCCTCCTCTCTTTGCGACTGTAGTTAATGTGATGGCTGAATGATTAGTCCTGTCCTGTAATACACATCTCCACCTCAGTGACCCCCCCCCCAAACACTCTTCTGTGTCATTAGCCGCTGCGGCTCAGCTCTATCCTGAGCGTTTGTCTTATTAGCATTCACAGAACCGTGATGGATATATGGGCTAATCAATGCCCGCTCTCCTCGGCTGTCATCCTCGATCGGACCATATGCACAGCCACTCAACCTTAAAGGTGGCCAGTTGTCTGGACCTTATGTCGCTGCGTGCCCCGTGTCACAATATTGAGTTAAGCCTGTGCCAAAATCTGCCTCGCTTACAGCCTGTGTACATCCACTTTCGATCTAGTCTTGCGTGCATTTTCATTCTGTGCCCCTGTTCCAGCGCAACAGAAGATTTATGCGTGGTTTTCAGCCAAATTGTGACTTATTTACTTTTGGTGGTTTTATACAAAAAACCAATGCTTAGCTGGGAACTGAATGTTGATGAGGACTCATTGATTCCCAGCAAAATGTCATGTAAAGACTGCGGAAAACAAGTTTGTTGTGGACTAAATCAACCAATCTCCTCGTGTCGGGTTCAAGTTGGACAGGCTAGTCTTCAGGGACAGATGAAACCTCGTCAGAGCAGCAGATTGGTTGAGCAGAGTGCTCCGTGCCTCCCGGGTCATCATCCATATGTTTAGGCTAGCTGGGTGAATTTGGAGGGCACAGCCCAGCCGGTCACATATGGACACACTTTTTTCAGATTGGACAGCCGTTACCGCATAAACATTGCAATCACATACGTTACAGAGGTTTCGTAATCTGCAGTGGAAACGCAGGCGTGCAGGGACATTTACATGTACACATCCTCTCAGCATGAATAAAATCATTGCCTGAAATGAACCTCTAAATCAACTCCATATGTAAATACTCACGGGAGGGACATTTGGGCGATTGTATTGCCCATGCAAGGTCTGGCAGCTGTACAACAGAGCTAACCCGACTTGAGCCAAGTGACATCTTAGAAGAAGGAGTTTTTTTTTTTTTTTTTTTTGTTTTCTTTGGCTCTCACAGGATGAGAGTGCAACCGAGCATTTAAGATGCAAACCCAGCCACGAGAAAGGGAGGCTGTTTTCGTTAAGAGCACACGAGCTCAGGTTGCATATCTGTTTGTGGAAACCATACTAAGCCGGGTTGTTTATATTCATCACAGGTTCTGCAAGGGAATTTCAGCAGGAAGGATATTGCTGTTATTGGCTTAAATATTATTCATGGGTTAAATATATACCCTTGTCATCTCAGAGACGCTGGGAAGAGAGAATAAAATGGGGAGCTTACTGAGGTCATATGAACATGTGGTATTAATGGCAATTCAGTCCAGTTCTTCTGTTACAGGACATGACATGGACCACACAAGAGGAAGATGCTTAAATTTTAAGAAGAGTTTTACAGAGGTTTTTTTGGAGAAGATTTAGTCCCCCACACTGACCTCAAAGCAACGTCCTAACTCCTTCAATAAGACCACAAATAAGGTCACCACTGAAATTAGAATGACATAATACATTATTCTCCATGTTGCATTTAAGAAACACTGGGTGATTTCAGCACATACGATCGCACAGAAGGTGCACTGTGCTTTTGTAGTGTTTGTCTGATCTCGGATCAGTGCAATCCCTGAATGATCTGTGTGAGTGAGGGAGCGGTGTGAGTGAATAGCTAGTTAAACTGTTGTAACTAAGACGCCCTTATTCTTATTGTAGTGTTGTAGTTGTTGGATGCGGTCAATCAACTGTGATCTGGCCAGCAGAAGCACATATGTGGCTAAGTTTAGTCATTTAATTGGTTCAAAATGACAACACATGTAATAAATATATTATAGATATAACAAAAACAGACAGTAACACAATATACAAATAGACAAAGGAGAAGGACACAAAACATACTATATACGCAAAATTGGCAAAAACAGACTGGACAGAAAAAGGAAAATAAAATAAATATAGTATAGTAATAATAGTATTATAAAAACAGTAAGAATATAATAGTTTTAATAATAATAATAATACAGTTTTATATGTGGCTAAGTCTATACAAAGGTATGTATATTAAACCTCCTTTGAATCCGCACACTTAAAATGACAAGTGAACATGGGGCCTCACATTGCACCATATGGATGGTTGCGTATTGGGTGTGTGTTCCTGATATGCTCTAATCCATGATAGCGTATCGATCAAACAAGAGCTCATGCACACAATTTACAGCGACAGATTTAATGAGAGCAACCAACGAAAGAGCAAGTGTGCAGTTTGTTAGTGTGTCTGTACGCGAAGCGAGTGTGTGTGTGCCTTTGTTTGCATGCCTGTGTGCGTGGATGAGAATGTGCATGCGTGTGTGCAACTTTGTGTGTCATTTCCTACAAGCAGGCTCATTATAAAACCAATTAAACCCGCCTTACTCTCATTATGGAGCTGTGGGGCTTAAAGAGAGATTGAGGACCTGTTGTACTCCCAAAGGGCTTCTGCCTGGTCAGCCCTGTTTTAAATGATAAAACCACTTTTAAATCCGCTGAAATCAAACACCACGGATCGGTCACGATGGGTCAGTATTTGTCTGAGCTCATGCCTGAACCCCCTGGCCCTCGGTCACCCTTGCCAGAGCCAACTAAAAGCTCACACGGCTCAGTATCTGTCCTTCTCTAGACGATTGTTTTTTGTTTTTTGTGTTTTTTAAACACGGTTTCACAACAGAAACGCTTACATGCTCTGGTTTCTATTTGTGCTATTTATGAAATGAGGAGTGTGGGAAAACATAATGTAAACTGGCTCCATTACTGCGTGGGACTGTGGTACGGGAGAGGAGGAATAGGATAAGGAGGAGGAGGAGGAGGAACAAGAGAAGACACGGCAAGAGAAAGAAACCAGACAATAAGCAGGAGAGGAGGAAGCTTAGCTCTGAGATAAATCTGTCTATGAAACAACTATTTAAAGGACAGGACTGTGCAAAGTGTTGAGGTAATGACAGTCTGCCCAGTGAATCACAGTGTCCTGTCCTCATCTGGAAGCAACATCTGATCACATCACTATTGTGCTTGATTACTTTGGTGTTTTTGTGTGTGGAAGATGACATCCCACCCTCCCCGTACCCCCCAGTAAGTGCCCTCCCACCCACACAAAACGAACACACATTTGCACATATTTTCCTCCCTCCCTTTTTCATTCTTGGCTGGCGGAGCCGACGGTTGGAGAGGCACAGCTGCCTGAAAGGTGGAGGCGTGATTGATTGATGAAGTTTTGTTGCCCAGGGGATCCAATCATGTAATCAGTTTGTATTGATTGACTGTCCCCATTGAGAGACTGTTGAAGCTCTGCCATCATGTGTGCGAGCTAGACCTGGCACAGATTCAGAATCTTCTGCAGTCGAATTTGATTTGGGCAGCGAGGTCGTCTGAGTCCACGCGTCAGGACGCACGCAGGGAAGGCTGACATTATTGCGATGCAGACGTTTTGCAACACTTACACAATTCTCTGCTCCAATTCCTCATTATCTTGCATTTATTTCAATTATTATGATTGAGAAATTAATGCAGCTATACTGTAATTGCATCACGTGGTTAATGATCCATTCTCCCTGGAATTTAAACAGGGCTTCAACCTGGGTTTGCATAGCTAATGAGCATTTTTTTTCCTGTGGCTAACATGCTCTATTCAGACCTCTCTCTCTCTCGTTTCACATTTCTGACTTATATTACTGCCAACGTATCATTACTGTATGATGCAATTCACATCACTCCTGCACCAATGGTGAAAGATGGCTTTTATGCATGCAAATACAGGTCTTTTTGTGAAAAAAAAAAACTAAAGAAGCACTCACTTGTTTTCTGTGGGTTAAAACAAATTAGGCAATGATTATGCAAAATATAACACAGACAGAAAAGAGAGATTTGTCTTTGTGGTGAGAGGATGAAAAGTCCAAACACTTTTCATTACGTGGTGAGTTTTTCATCAGTAATAATAATGGGTTTTTCAGCTTACTCACCACTTTACAGCTTTACAAACAGTTTCACGTCTTCACAAAGCTGCCTTTCGAACGGCTCCAACATCTGTAAAGCACTTATTACAAAGACAGACCTGCTTATTTGTTTGCTTCACTGCAACAGCACATCTTGTTTGTAGGCAGAGGTGGGAGAGGAGAATCGAAAACCCTTCACCAGTGGGCATCTGTTCTCCACGCTTGCATTTAATGAGCCCCAAAAGATTGCTGCCTGAAAGTCATTCCAAAGTCAAATTAAGGCTGAGCTCACTGAACATGTTTCAAAACTCAACTGAGTCATGGCTATAACCTCAGGGGCAGACTCAGGGCCGAGCACTGGCCAACTAGACTTCTGAATGACTTCTGAATTGGTGCCATGAATGAACAGTGAGGAGATTTCCAGAGCCACTGCTCACTCCCACAAGTCAAGAGGGTGTCGGTGCAAAAAAGGAGCAAAATGCCTCCGTTGCACGCTTCCAGTTTATAGTGTAAGCTTGTGGACACAGTGCTTATATTAATGCAGAGGCATACTAAAACCCATGCAGTTGTCAGGTGAAATCAAAGTGTAACTTATGTGCTGTATTTCTGTAAAAGAATACTCAAATATTTGGGAAATGTATTTTAAACAAGCAGATTGCTGTGGTGTGTTTAGCTCAACATTAGCATAGCACAAAAATGGAAAGACTAAAGTTAACTTTAACCTAACCTAGTCTTCAGACAAGATGCTTCCAACAACTCCAAACCCTCTTTTTAAGATACGTATGTGTGTATTTAATATGTAGAAATAAAACTTGTGGTTTATTAGCTTTTGGACCTATTGTATGTACAGATCTGGCAGAATACTGGGTCAGTTATTATTTTTTACAGGCTGTCAAATGGCTTACATATGCACTCCAAAGCTGGCTGAGTCCAGACAATTTGCATGGACCAGCTCTGGCAGTTTTGTTGGTGTGACTGCGGCCAATAATAATGGTTCAGTTTCAGAAGGACCTGGACCAGTGTATTTGGGCCGATTCTGAGATGTCATTTTTCTAATTTGGCCCACTATGGGACCAAACCATTTTGGGTACTCGGGCAGCTGTTCACAGCTAGTTGATAAACTTATTTCTGGCTAATCTGCTAGGAAAACAGATCTAACATGTGAACGTCCTTCACTTAAAGGCTTCGTGCTAAACAAGGCTAAACACGTCCTTGACCTCTCTATTGGATGAACGGATTAAATTGCTATCAGTCTTTCAATGTAGTAAACTGCTGGTAACACAGCAAATGAGAACATTCCCAAAATGATGAAAAGTTTCAATTTAATGCACTTAATAGATTTTTTTTCTTTTCCTGCTAACATGCTAAGTGCTGACATCAACAATGAGTCAGTGAAGTTTTGCTTCCAGTAAGAATCTAATTGATTGTTATGCTGGAGGAGAGTTTATTTACAGTGGATTATTCATTATCAGATAAGTCTATTTGACAACATAAAATAAAATGTACACTGCTTGTACAAGGACATTTTGTACTGCTGACTCTGCAGAAATGACCTATGATTTTTGTTATGAAGAAAGCAATGTTCCCTTAAAAGGTTTATACCCATTAGAAGCAAGAAAACTCACCATTAGATAAAAGTCAAATTGGGTGGTCATCATATTGAAAACAAGCTGTTTTTCTAATTTCTTGTAAAGCTGACATTTGAAGAATATTTTCGCATAACACAGCTGGTTTAAAGATGCAAAAGGAAGCGTACTACACATACAGACTGAAATACAGTAGATGACAGATGTCACTCTGTAAATGTACAGTAACCATTTAGTCACTGTGTCCTGCAGCGAGGGATTCACTGTCTCGTCGCCTCTGTATTTGTCTGTGTCTCTCGCAGATCAGAGTGGACAGTCCTCTGGAGGGAGGAGTGCTGTACGAGACAGTGACCGTGATGAAGGATAGCAGCCCCATCCTCCGGGACATGGCCTTCTCCCTGGACAGGAACTCTCTCTATGTCATGTCTGACAATCAGGTGAGGAAACGCCCTCATTTTGCTGCTGCTGTCAGGAGAAACGCCAAGCGGCAGGGTGATGTAGCGAGTAGCGAGACCGTCCTTCAGCTGGAGGCCCGTGGGTTCAAGCCCCTCTGACAGCAAGCGCTCGACATGCTGACACGTCCTTGAGCGAGATGCTGTTTGTGTAGCGTGAAATTTGGACTCCAAAGTTTTACTTGACATGAAAATGTACAATATGGGGACATTTTTTCCATCTGGTCAATGAACACTATACAAACAAACATTAAATATAGTATTTACATATATTTATAGGTACACAACTGATAAGTAATCCCCACACTGATCATTTAATTAGATGCAGTTTATCAGGATGTTGCAAAAAGAAATGTTTAGCCTTTTTTTCTGCACAGATACCCGCCTTACAGTTTATACAGACTTATTATTGTGTACAGTGGGAATTAGCGGTAAATCAGTTTCAAACCAAAAACGTTAATTTATGTTAAATGATAAATTAATGCCATTCATTTGAAATCCTACCAGATGATTATGACTCATCCTCAAAAATCCAATGTGCCAACTCCCAAACATTCACAAGCTGTACGTCTACAGTAGGGGTTGTTAAATATGCAGGCTGTGTGTAACGGGGATGGACCACTGTTCTAATTACTTATCCATGCGAATCGACTTACAGTGCATGTATCATTTGTACACATACACACACACACTCGCACATCCCATAGAAAACCATTAGCTGCTTTTTTTTCTGTGCGCCTGTATACCCCCCACCCCTTCGTCTGCTCCTCACTTGGCCCGGCATCACAGAGGCGAGCAGTTGTTGTTGTTGTTGGACGATATTCTCTGCACTCATTGGAGATAAGAGTGAACAGTGGTAATCACTTTCAACTCCCATCAAGTGATTATTTTGGCGCGGCTGCATGGCACTGTGAAATGGGATTAGGTGTCAGTGCGGCCAAAAAAAAAAAAAAGCCCCTATCACTGCTCTCAGTTGTCTCCTGACTGCTGGAATGTATTGAGCCAGAGTCACAGGACAGAGAGAGGAAAAGGGCATCGGGACAATTGCTGCTGTGTCAGTTTTTTCAGAGTGGCTCCAAAAACTCTTTTATGTGTACATGAAAAAACAGTATAAAAAAACAAAAAAACCTATAAAAGCATCAAGTTTAAGAGAAAGAGGGGATGTCATCTAAAGAGCGGAGGAGAATAGAGACAGTATTGTGTTGAATTCTGTCTCCTAAACCAAATAAAGGCAGCTCTTCTGTCTGTGTGATAGACTGGAAGAGACAGGACATCACTTATTGATGAGCTCTGGTCGTTCAAGGAGAGACACATGCTTCCTTCAAGGAGATCGCCGGGCTACTTTTCTCAGTCCGCCTCCAGTGACACATAATAACCGAGCAAAAACCTTTGGCAAGGCGTTTTCTTTCAATATTAGAACTGCTTTGGCTTTGTAGCCCCCAGGAGCTCGGAGCAGAGTAAAGCCTTCCTCTCTCTGTCTGCCTCTCCATCTTTGCTTAGCTTTCCCTTTTGACTTTTCCCGCCGCCTGGGTAAAGGAATCCCCCGGGGAGAGGGCTTCACTCGCAGATTTCCCACATTTCCTGTAGATCCCAGAGATGAGAGATTTTCTGATTCCTGGGAGCCAAACAATACAGGAATGATGTGGAATGAGGAGCGAGGCACAGACAGATTTGGCTGAGATCAGCCGACCCTTGTGGAATAACAATGAGCCTCTCTGTCTCCTGCCGAGTGAAACACGCAGGGTTAGCATGATGATGGAGAGCGAGGAGAGAAAAGAGGGAATCAGGTGTGTGTGTGTGTGTGTGTGTGTGTGTATGTGTGTGTCTGTGTAGATATATGTGTTTTGTGTGTGTGCGTGTGTGTCCGCACGGAAAACATCATTTGGGAACCATTATTGATATGAAAAAAGAAGAAAAAAAAAATCTTGGTGGAAGTTAATCTTTTTTCTCACTGTGTGCCTTTAGTTTGATAATTTCTAAGAATAGAAATGCTCAGTATCCAAACACACAATAACCTCGCTGAATGTCACTCGTCTGTCTGCGAAATGACAGCTGAGGCTTTAAACCTTAGAGAGAGGGGGGGAAACTGCTGCAGGGTTTTTCCAGGGCAATCTCTCAAAGTGCCACTCTGTGAAATGTAAAAACCACTGCTTGAAATCCCACCTCTTTCCGTCTACCTCTGTCTGTCTGTCTTTCCTACCTCTCTCACCTGAGTATGAGTTTACTGTACAGGAGTGACGTACCTCCACAGCTCGAGCGTCGCTTTGCCAGCGCCATCCGTCATGGTCCAAATGTGTTCACTTTAATTTCAAACTGGATGTTATTCAACACAATTAATTATATAACAGTAGATATAATAGATGCAAACTCCTTCCTGGAATAGTCAGTGTTTAGTTTAGACTAGTTTGGGTGTTTTTTTGTTCTTTTTTCTGCAGGTTCACTCAGGTTTACCTTTCATTACAACAGCTTGGAGTGGCAGACAAAAGACAGTACTGTGCAACCATTTATCAGCATGTTTAACGATCTATTTTATGTTTTTTGCTCGCTTTCTAACTAGTTTTGATGAACTTTCAATCCCAGCAGATGACATTTATTGAACCGTGTCAGTGTTTCCTGTGCAGTCGGCCTTTTGTAGCTGGTACTTTACTGGTTATTGTGGCGATACATATCTGAAGACCGATTAGTAATTGTTTGCTGATTTTCAACTTAAATAGAAACATCTGGATATTTTAATCGACTTTTTCTAATCTCTTCAGTTTAATGTATCTAAAATACTTCCATATACTGGAAAAAGTACCTCACTGGGTACAAACACCTACGGCTGAACAGCACGAGCCCCTCACAGGCTTTGAGAAAGTGAATGGGGAAATGCAATATGACACAAACGTGGATATATTAGCCTCGGAGCGAAGCTACTGTCTATAAATCGATGTGGGTAACTGCACAATAACACAGTCAGCGAGGCTTGCGATTCTAAAATTGAAGAATTTGTTTCTAAAATGTCACTTATCGTTAATGTTTATGGCTCTGCAGTAAGTCAGAGCAGAACAAAAGTCCGCAAGATGAGGAATTTAAATTAAACAGCAATCTGCGTTATATGTGATCTAGTCTTTTAAAATGAGAATGTTTAGTCAACCAAGAGATTTGTTATTATTGGTATCACAATTTTGGTTTAATTTCCTTTATTTCATGAGTTTTAGTTTGTTCAACATATAGGTTTTGGAAACTACTTATTAGTTTTAATAATACTGCGCAATAAAATCTGGTCTAAAGGTAAAACAGAGATAATGAACTGGCAATATAACAATTTGGAATAAATGATTTCATTATGTGTCTTGCTGAGCCCTGAAAGCCCCAAATCCTGGACATGACCTGGTACCAGCCGTCACGTGAGACTAACGGTCACGTGACGGCTGTGGATTTTCCAGCGCCAGACTGAGGATATAGTATGACAGCAGTGCAGAGATCTAAAAGCCTGTATGTTCATCTGACAGCGTTCGTAAAGTTCCAGTAAATCCGGATGAAAGTGTTAAAGTGATAGTGAACTGGTGAGATGATAAGTTCGGGCATTAGTGTAAGGGCATACCAGATGCTGTGAAAAGATAAACACTCTGTAATTCCCAAAGCTGGAAAAGCGGACGTGATCATCCAGCCCCGCCATGATACAATGCTGAAAAACGTTCAAGTTCAAGTCTCCGTGCTTTTGGCGGTGCTCTGTGTTCACTTTAAATGATCAGTTTCTCCTGAGGAAATCATCTCGACAAGACAAACAAAAGCTTGATGAGAAATACTACACACCGCGTCTGGTCATTAATGATTTACGAGGCATCTACAGTACATTGAGCATAAAACGATGAAGGCTTAATGCAGTCATCCATGATTAAAGGAAGATAATAGGGATGTGTGGTATATGCATTATGATGTGAAATTAAACCCATCTCTCATATCTTGACGTCAGCTCCTGGCTATCCGGTGTTCCACTGCAGTACTTTCTGTAGTTCAGTGCAGTGTCGCATTCATTTCTTTCAAAAACATTCATGGGGTTAACTATCTATAAGACAAAGGAGCATCTATTACAACATACATAAAAGGAGGACACTGTGACTAAAAATAAATCTCATTTGCAAATATAGAAGTGCAGCAGCGTGATAACTGTCATTGTAACTAGTGGTTCCCACCAGTGCTCTTTTTCTGCTGATTGTTTTCTACTTTTTATCTGTTATCTTTTTATATTGTTACAGCAAAAACAAAAATTTTGAATTGAACAATTAAATTATTTTTTTTTATTTTACCATCCTTATAATTATACAGATGGAGAGATATGACACAGACACAGACATATGGAGTGAGCAACACACCATAAGTAAAATAAGAGAATCAAACAAACAAGAAAAAGGATTTGAATTAATATTTTCAGCAAACTCTTAAACTAGTCTTGAAGTCTGAGTGACTTCAAGGAGTCCTTGTTCTGATAAAGCGCAAAGGCTGAATCTTTAGTAATTTGCCTTTATACAAATGTGATGTGATTTTGGATGCCAGCCGTATTATTCAACATATATTTTTAAGGGGCCTTGTGTTCAGTGTTTTATTAAACTACCTTGCACCAAAGTTGTTTAAGATGCTTATCACGTAACATCGCGGGACCTGTGTTGCATGTTTTACCCCTCTATCTACCCTCTAAATTATCCAATAAAGGCGAAATTCTGCAACATAATCTTAACACAATGTGATTAGTACACAGTGTAATTGATAGACTGATGCTAATTTGCATGCAGAGCTGCTTTGCTCTTTAAACCTCAAGAATTTAAAACCTAAGGACATATCCTTTTATCTTATTTGGATTCAACAGAGTGCATTCCTGCTGGGGTCAGTTCCACTGAGCGAGTCGACGCCGACGTGCGGCGAGAGCCTCACATTTGATTCTTAGCCGGGCGGCAGGGAGCAGAAGATCCATAGCTCTCCCCTTGTAAAGGTCACACTGACTAAGGGCCCCAACTTTGTTACTTTAGACAAGCTCCAACCCACAACAATTCATGGATTATTCCCCCTGTGTCAGATATGGACTCAGAACCCTCGGCCCCTCCCGTGCTACCAAATCATTTTGCTAATGGAATGCACCAAATGGGTTCTGAACTGCTGTGGGAAAAAAAAAGAGAGAGAAAGTTATTTCATAGGGAGCTGCAGATAATCCATTTTGCCAACACAGACCTGAGAGAGCACCCACTTATGCTATCAAGAGCACCGGAGACACTCTAATCCATAATCCACTCTTCATTTGTGATTGCTTACATCAGGAAATTGCTTGCATCATACGTCCAGGCCTCGAATAATAACAAAGTATAAAATAACTGCGCTCAGGCTGCAGCTCCAACCTGGTTTTGTATGCAGGGGTGGTGCTGGCCGTGTGACAGCAGCGACTCTCACAGCCGCTAATGGAGAGCTTATGCTTTGCCAGACATTCACGCATGGAAAGTGGCAGCAGTAGTAGAGTGTGCGGCTGTCTGTCTTTCTGCCCGTGTGTGTGAAAAATGGGGAGTATAAACCTACATACCGCGCACTCACAGTGTAATTACTATTGCATGTGTCCACAAAGCATCGCGCTTTAACAGTGGGAGAACATCCTTTATCAGATATTACAAAAAATTTAAAGGACATTGCTGCAAAAAAAAAGCTGCAGAAACAGTTTTGGTGTCATTTCATGTGCTTTCTGACATCTGAAAGAAACAAAAAATTCTGACGATTCCTCATGTGGGCAGAACCACAATGCTGCTTGTCGCAAATTTGTGTCAGCAGCAAGATGTAGAAGAAAAAAAAAAGGATGTTTTCCTCTGGGATGTTCTACAGCGTGAACTGTGATGGGGCTTCCATATATTGCAAAATAGACAACATGATGAAATTGGCTTTAGTCTCTCCTCATCAAAACTGCTTATTATTTCAGTTGTTGTTGTTTTCAGAGTGTTTTGGTTGCATGTCTTCGTTGACCTTATTTCCACTCCATGGACGACATTTTTAACTTTTGTCACACTAAGAGCTGGAAGCGTTACTCAGAAAAATGACATTTATATAAAACTAGCATTACAATCAGTGGTCCTCTGTAGTAGTAGTATAATTTAAACAGCTCAAACAAAGTTCTCTGAAACTGTATATTATATACATATATACAGTAGCCTTCTTAGTTACTGTTCTGAATTACATGAATATCTTATCTTATTTTTCTAGATATAACTATATATTAAAGATGGTGGACTGTGTGTGGAATATGACTGTGATTTTTTTCTCTTCACAAATATGTGTGTGGAGGTAGAATTGACTATATCACACCTGTAATTTGTTCTCCTATGCAAAATCATTTTATTATTTCAAAGAGCCCTTGATGACACCTCATATAATAATAATATGATGATATAGAGAAAAGCAGCAAGACCTCACACTGAAGTAGCTGCAATCAAAAAAATATTTCAGTTTTACTTGAAAAATGACAACGTAAATCAATTATTAAAATATTTGCCAATTAAGATGTTTTGAGTTGGTCCAGTGCGTGAGTTTTTCTTTCTTTCTTTCTTTCTTTCTTTCTTTCTTTCTTTCTTTCTTTAAGCCTCTTATTTAATGATAAAACTCGTGTGTGGGAACACAACAACAGCTTGAGTGTGGCAGGACAGTTAGTTAAATCACTGCTCTACAACTATTTTGTTAAATTCAGGTAGCTGCAATAACCCTGATTACTGTATAGAGGATCCTAGTGTTTTGTGACACTTCTCATAAAGTCACATCGTCCCTGGTTCAAGTTTTGAGTTGTTGCATGTCATATACTGTCTTTTTCTTCCTGTTTCCTGCCTGCAGCTCCACTGCAGAATAGTCAGTGAATGCAAAACCATATCTTAAATAAACAGATTGTATGAAATGGATCAATGAGAGCGACAAAAGGACAAACTGGGCTTCACTTTCTCATATAATTTTTTACCTTGAGTGTGATGTAAACTCAAGATGGCTGGCTTTTGACTTACTCTTTTTTAACCCCCTCTGTCATTCTTCTGGTTTAGGTGGCTCAGGTCCCCGTGGAGGCCTGTGGGCAGTACGGCACATGTGCAGAATGTCTGAGCTCCGGTGACCCCCACTGTGGCTGGTGTGTCCTGTATAACGTGTAAGTCTGTTTCCTTTATCTTCTCTGATGCTCACACACACACTCACACACATCACAGCTGGGGGATTTAAGCCACCAATTTCTGTTTACCAAACAGTGCACGGGAAGCTATAAATAAAGATACGCGAGAGGTCATATGGTTTGTTCGGTTTAATATGAACAGACTTACTGTGCACCCTGGAGTTCACCATTATCAGCGGCTGATGGGACAAACAGAAGTGGATGTTGGACAGTGTGATACCTTTTAAATAGAACTATTTAGAACAGCAGAAACTGCATGCCCACCAGATTTTATTGTCTGTCAGATGGGAAGCCGACTGGTCTTAATGGAGGAGGGAAGGATTAGCCTCTGAGTCGCAGCGGGTGTACATACCGCACCTCTACATACCCGGGGAACATTGTGGGCCTGACAGAGTAAGCTTATCTCCTCCATCTTAATTATCTGACCCCCAGGTTAGTTGCATAATAGCTCGATATGGAGCAAAGGGGATTCAGGAGATTAAAACCTTGTGTTTCTGAACCAGCTGTGGTGTTTGAAGCTGGCCTCAGCCGGGGATTTACCCCTGTCTCATCATATGACGTCTGCATTTTAGTAAGCAATATCTTGATGATGATCAGCTTTATTTAAACTGCAGCTCTGTGTTATCAAATCACCAGTAAAGAAGAAAACATAATGTTTTCTTTTAATCTAAATTAGCTCATTAAAAGGCTGTTTTTCCTTTTTTCCTGAGTGCTGACTTTGTCTGCAAGTCCCATTACACTATTTATTTAAATTAATGCTGTACACTTATCAGTGAATAGATGCTGCTGTTCCCTCAAGTAACCCAAAGTGAATGATGATCACTCACATTGCAGAATGAGGCCACTTTATTTTTCTGTCTATTAAATCCAGATTGGGGTCTTTTTCTAGCCTCTGAATGACTCTCACGGAGTCATGAAGGCCTCTTTCAGGATCTCACTTTCCCACCCCTGGCACGACGCACCAAAGCACCTATCTGACAAAGTGTATGGGGGGGCGTAGCTGAACATGTACAAAGCCTGAAGGAAAAGGGAACAAATGGCTCCATCAGACAAAACACGGTGAATAAAAGAGATGAGAGATGAAAGGTATCCTCTTTTTACGGAGACACTTCAGCTGATGAGCGGTCAGAAGGTGACTGTCTATACTCCTGTGGCTCTGGTCCGCCTCAAGGAGCCAAGCCAGCAGCAGCTGTCACTGCATTTCCATTCCGCCTTTATATTGTGTTGTAATTACAGCAGAGGCCTCAGTGCTCTTTGAGCTCTCTCAGGAGGTGCCACCCCCTCAGCAGCATCTGAGAGTGTATTAAGTACCATCTCCCCTCGCTGTGCACATTACACATTTAAAAGAAACAGATGATGGTGTAAAGCCAAAATACCGTCTGAGTTTGCTATTTCGATTTAACTCTTCAGCTGAGAAACTCTTGTTCTTTTTAAATAACAGTTTATGTTCAAATACAGCCTGCCTATGGGTATCCGAGGCTGCAGAGACCTAACTCCTATAATGCTTATTTCAGAGACATCAGTATCAGTACAAGCGCATGAATAAATGATCCCCATTTCCAAAACACGACAAAAGGGCTAAAAGATTTTAAAATCCTCTCTACCCCTTGTCATAACTTTAAATGTAATTTTACTTTGCATTTCTCACTTACAAGATTATTCTAAGGTCACAATGTGCTGCCGACCCTTTCACTTCTTACTTTTAATTGCCTGTTGGGATCTTAGAGTTGAAGCTTATTCTGCTGGTGAACTCTGTAATTTGCTCTGTAGAAAAGCCCAGTAAAAATATAAAGGGAATGGGCCTATGTGCTGGAAATGAGATAGCGTTCGTCATCATTTATTTATTTAAAACCTTGAAAAACAAAAAAAAATTAATACATGGCTATATCAATTAAAACAAAGACAAAAATGACCAATGTTAAAGGCAAAATGTAAGAATTGATGAAACAAATAAAATAAGAGTAAAACAATCAGACAATTAAATCATAACTATTTAAAAGCAATGATACTGTGTATGTGTATGTGTATGTACAGAGCCCTGTGGAACTCCCTTTGTCATATGGAAAAAAAGGGCTGAATATCACCTATCCAGAGAAGAAAGCTGTAGTTAGATCAATTTGTTAGATCAATACAAAGAGCACTACAGTGTTTTTTGTTATCTGAAGTTGAGACTATAGTGCTAATAACTATAGGAGTGGCAGAAACAGTGCCTGAACAGTGCAGATGTTCACCAAAATGCAAAAAAATGATCCTGACACTAAATTTGTATAAAAGTTCATGTTAATCTGTTAAGTTGTTGAGATCTGCATTTTGAGTGAGATATCTTATGATAAGGTTCATGATGATATATGCAGGAGTTGTTGAGATATTTCAGACTGAACCAAGGTGGTGCACTGATGGACCAACAGTGCCACGTAGAGCCGAGTCAGCTGGCCATTATTCATCGTCTTCTGAACCATTTTATACATTTTTTATTTGAGTCCTCTTTGCTCCGCAGGTGCTCGAGGAAGGATCGGTGTCAGAGGGCGGAGGAGACGTTCCGTTTCGCCACCGACATTGACCGCTGTGTGAAGGTTATCGCTCACCCGGACAGCATTGCTGTGTCAGCGCATAGCGTCCCCGTGAGTGTGCCCGTCATTCCACCAATCACTCCTCCGTCACTCCACTCACAGCGCTGAGGTTTATGAGCAGTCACTGGTAGCAGCCTTGTACAGTCACATGTACAGTAAGTGTAAGCCTGCTATGGAAGATTAGTTTTGTGAGAGGTGAAGAGAGAGGCAGCGGGGTGATTCTCCCTATAGGGGCACCCACACTATTTGTTTTGCGTTAAACACATGTACTGCGGGCAGAAGACAAATGTGATAAAATGAGGTGGGAGTTGTTTCTGTGGCAAGTGAGCAAGTCTGCCTGCATATCTGATGCATCTGCCAAAAGGTTGATTACATTTCCTAAAAGCTTAATTCAGCAGTTTTTGTGCAGTAGCCAAGGGCAGAGGGGAGGGAAGTACAGTTGGAGCGAAGGATTATCTTAAGGGAATACTTCGACAATTTGGGAAATACACTTGCGTGTTTGCTTTCTTGCCGAGAGTTAGATGCGAGGATTAATACGACTCTCGTATCTGTTTGTTAAATATGTAGCTGGAGCCAGCAGTCGGTTAGCTTGGCTTTGCACAAAGATTTGAAACGGGGGAAGCAGCTAGCCCGGCTCTGTCCAAAAGTAATAAACTGTCTACCGGCACCCCTTAAACCCACTAATTAACATCTTACATCTTGTTTGAGTAATCCGTACAAAAACAGGAGTGTAAAAACAACATATCACAGTTTACAGAGGGGTTCGTGCTGGACTATTTCTTGGCCAGAAGCTGGAATTCCTGGAATGCATTTTGCCGTTTTCACAAGATTACACAAACAACATTTAACTGTTAATTAGTGGACTATAAAGAGGCTCTGATAGGCAGATTGTGTTACCTTTGGACTGAGGCAAGTTAGCTGTTCCTCTCTGTTTCCAGTCTTGGAACAGGGTGTGCTACGCCGAGCTAACCATCTCCTGGCTGCAGCTTAATACTACAAGACAGACACAAAAGAGTTGCAGAAAAACTCTTTTTGCAAGAAGATGAATTAACATGTTTCCCAAAAAGTGCAACTATTCATTTACTTCTGTGATGTAAAACAATACAGTAAGATGTGTCATATTTTACCATCACAGTATTTTATTATGTTAAATCTTCCTTCTCTCCTCTCCGTTCAGCTTCTGCTGGAGGTGAATAATGTTCCAGACCTTTCTGCTGGAATCACCTGTTCGTTTGGCCAGCAGGCCCAGGTGGAGGGTCACGTCAACGGGAACAGGGTCATGTGTCTGTCCCCGGCTGGGAAGGAGGTCCCTCAGATACCCGAAGGACAAGGTGAGCGCAGATATCAAAAAAATATACTGCGCAATTAATGATTAAAGCCTTAATGTACACACTAAGGCCGATGCCAATGTCAGGTGAAAAACTTAAAGCATCAATATTCCAGATGCAAAAAAAAAAACAATCAGCCTTCTTTTCACATTGACCATCTTGCATTTTTTGGTTTATCCGAAGAGTTTGATAAGTACCAAGGAGCAGTAGAATTTTCTCAGAGCGTATACAGTAATCCTTCAATTGAAGTTTCTGACTGAAGGTTTTCTCACGACAACAGCAATATGCCCTTGCAGAGACGCAGACACCAGGTGGCTCTTTACAGAAGTGTGATAAATGTATTAACATTTTTTTCCTCATTCTGACCTCCTCTTTTCACTCATTGTTTTCATTCTTTCACCCATCCCTTTTGTCTCTCTCTCTCTCCCTCACACCTATTTTTTTCTCTCTCTTTCTCTCATATATTTTTTCACCCTCCCCACCACCCTCTCCCCCTCCTCCATCCTTTCACTCATTATGCTTTCTCCTGTTCCTCCTCTCTCTCTCTCAGACTGGGCCGGCGTGGAGCTTCGTCTGAACTCAAAGGAGACCGGTCAAATGGTCGCCAGCACTGAAGTGAAATTCTACAACTGCAGCACACACAAAACGTGAGTCCAGCTGCCACCGCCGCTGACACCCAGCCCCCACCACCACCCACCACCCCTCACCCTCCCCCCCAACCTTTGATTTGTTCAATAGATGGAAGAGCACAACTTAATTTAGGGCAATGATGTACTGATGCTCAAACTCCACTTAAGATCGGGCTGTTAGATAACCTCGGCATTCAATTTATCTGTCAGGTTTGATTTAAATCAACATGATGCATTTGCCATGGCCTGTTTGTTTCAACTTTGGTTAAACTGGCAGTTTGTGGGCTCATTGCTCATAGATTTAAATACAAATAACTACAGATTTTCTGTCACTTATTCTAAAAAAAATCCAGAATTTTCAGGATTTTATTCACCCCAATGCATATATTTTATGCAATATCTTATATATATCCACACTTGGAAACTGCTGATTAAACCCTCAGTGTTCATAAGTGAGCAGCTTTACTGGTGCATCTGAATGTGCTTCGCTGTAGGCCAGCAGTCCCCAAGGACTCCTAAATAGATAAGCATTAGACTCGCACACCCCTTTTTGACTTGACTTTGTCCTGAGGGGCCCCGCCAGAGAATTGTGTTTGTTGAATGATATGAGAGAGAAGACATTTTAGATTTTTAGCCTTGCTGCGGTGCCTTGAGGGCAGATAAAATAATGTAAATTAAAGAGGACTTTATTTAAATGCTCATCTGTTTTACCCTGCCAATATAAGCTTCCTAACTGGGCAGGGAGGCTGTTTTGACTTTGAGCCATTATGCTAATGTCAGCTGTATTTACCGCAACAGTAAACTATGACAAGAGTGTTTCTATCTGAATAACAATTACAAACACTGCTACAAAAGGTGGATCTTATTAGGATGAAAGCCAATTAGTAGCATTTGTCGACTGCAAAAGAAGTCTGCAAATCAGACACTTTATGAGTTTTTACAGCAACATAAGACAGTTAACAAACTCCCAGAAAGGCCAAATCGTATGAACTTCTTCATAGACCTTTATCCTGAATTTTTTTCCATTTGTGTGCACCCTCTGTGAGTGATACAGCAATTGTTGAGAAAGTAATATTCCCTCTCTTTTTCTTTTAGGTGTTACTGAGATTTGAGCTGACAGCCATACATGCACACTTCACTAACCTTTAACTGTGCCATGAATTATACTGAGCCATGAGTGCACAAAAGCTGGATTCAGGGATATACAATAAGTTCACTCTAGGAGGGAGCGTTTGATTGATGGCGCACTCACAACCAAACCCGGGGAATTAGCTCACAGTGGATACACATGCCACCTATTCAAAATGCTCCTTGACTGCGACATGAATGGCCCAATATAACCGTATTAAGCCATTAGGGGGAAACAGTCGGAGGCTCATCACATCCGCCCCACACCAATACGGCCTCCATTAGCTGCCGGGTGACCCCATGAACTCCTGTGATTAATATTTCAGACCAAACACACTGCTAACCCAGCTCCTCTTCCTCCGCCTCCTCCACTACCACCACCACCTCAGCATCACATCACCCTCCATAATTAATTATCCAATGTTTGCAGCTCCCTGCCAGTCCAGTTCTATTAATACCCAACCCCCCAAATTTCTTTCTCACACACACACACATACACATACACACGTTTTTATGTCCATACAGGCCCTGGGCAGCTAATTAATATCAAAATTTAATGGTGCTGCACTACATTTATTGGCATTTGTAACTTGCTATGAGCTGCAGCATTGGAGCGCTGCTTGTGGTTTTATAGCGTCCTTGTATTATTGCATGGCCAAATTTGGGAGAGGAGACTTGGATAGGACAAGGGTCTGTTTTCTGCACAGTTGTACACCTCTATTATACACAGCAAAGTCAGGTCTCCCCCACATGGAAATAAGACGTGTTCAATTTTCAGCTCTCCAACTGTTCTGCCTGGTCTATCAACAGCTGCTCATCACCCGTCTCTTTTCTCTCATCTCCGCGCCTCTCAGTTCTCCTCCCAAAAGTTGCATCACAATCACCTCCCTGTTTGCCGAACGAAATGTGATTAAAACCAGTCAAACGGGGTTGTTTCAGCTCAGCTTCAATCCACCGCTGGCTGAAGTTCAGACTGAATCAGAGCCAGAGATACAATTCTACCCATCAAATATCCAGCTGTCACTTTCATTATACAGATTTTGTATATATTTCAGTGGTGAATGAAAAAAATTACTGTTTTCTTTGCAGTCGGTGTCAGAAATATAAAGCAAATACAAAGAAATATAAAGCAACGTTCTACACCCAACAATGACACTGTATGTCCTTGTTACATATCCTACATCATTTATATAAAACTATTACAACTGCTTAAGAGTGCTTCAATTGACAGGGACATTTGAATAGTTACTCTGCTGCCAAGACATCATTCGTAAGGTCATTTATTGTCATCTGCGATAAAAAGACTACCATTCATTCTGTCTGCAGAGAAATGTGGGACATCTGATCATTCCATGAAATGCGCTGACAAGATAAATTCAGCATAAAGCTTTAATCCTTTATCACATTCCTCTTTTCAATCCCTTTCATCCCAGAGAGGAAGATGTAGATGATTGAAAGGAATTAAAAACAGAGTCATTCATCTTTTTTTTAATCTACTAAATGCAGAGCAACAATATACAGGATGAATTATTAAACTGTTTAGTTGTGTAGTAATGCTTTCACTTTGTCCCGCAGGTGTCTGTCCTGTGTAAACAGCACTTTTCGGTGCCACTGGTGTAAATACCGAAACCTTTGCACCCACGACCCCAGCAGCATTAGCAATGCTGTTCGTTCCAAGAGGGCAGAGTCAATGCCTCAGAGGTACTGTACATTCACATCAATGTAAAGCGCAGTTACAGTTTCATCATTAAAGTGTAGCTTTGAAGAAAAACACACAAACATGCTATGCAATGCAGATATAATGTTTACCATGTTCACCAACGTATTTCAGTGTGTTACCATGCTAATGTTTGCTAATTGGCAGTAAACACAGTGTTCAGCAGAGTCCAATGGGAGTGTCATTAGATGTGCAGAAGTTTAGTTATAAACTGATATTGGACAATTTATGACCTGATGGTGGCGCTATATAAAGTAAGAGGCTCACCAAAGTGTTAATCTATCTGGTAGATTCTGAGATATTGTATTGGAAAATTAAAAAATCCTTGACCCGCTGATGGCGCTAAATGTCAGAAGTCAGAGGATCACCAGAGTCACGAGGATCATCCTCTGGCCACCATTACCCATCTTTACCAACAACAACATGAAACATGAAACATGAAACGTGAAAAAAATGCATGTTTTCTCACAGTAAATAGTATAATAACACGTGGTTGTATGTGGTTTTAACAGGACTGCCCTCAGCTCCTTCACTCTGGGGAAATTCTGATTCCGGCCGGCGAGGTCCGACCCATCACCCTGAAGGCCCGAAACCTTCCTCAGCCGCAGTCGGGCCAGCGGGGCTATGAGTGCGTGGTGCACGTGCAGGGTGTCAGCCACCGCGTCACGGCGCTGCGCTTCAACAGCACCAGCGTGCAGTGCCAGAACAGCTCGGTATGACCTCAAACACTCCCCGTGGGAGTCTCGCAGCTGTCAAATGAGGCAGATAGCTTGGATGCTGTGTTGGCAAGGTACACAGGGTACATCAGTGAATACCGCCTGAGGTGATGAGCATACTGAGGAGAAAGTAGAGTGAGAGTGATGAAAAAGTGCAAAGCATGTGAGAGAAAGGAGGAGAGTGACAGAGAAGGAAAAAAGCAGCGGAAATCGCTGTTTGGCTAAGGATGGAAACCGTGACTTCGACGTGACCCTGTCTTGTAAGCTGGATATTCTCAGACTACCATCTAGGTGTTCACGGAGCGTGAAGTGATGCTACCAATAGACAGTCACAGGTTTGAGATGCATACAGGACATCTGAGAAAGTTTTGTTGTAGAATGCAAATCGCACGCTAAATTCCAATGCAAAGCATACCTTGCTGCTCGGTGACAATGAATGAAAAGGCCATTTTCTTCAGATGTGGATGATCAGCCACCGCAGCCACGGTTTGCGTCCCCACATGTCAAAAAAGAGAAGAGCAGACAACCATGGCAGAAATGACAGATGGTTAAAAGCCTCGTCTCTCTGCTGCCCTTTCATCCTCTCATTTCCCCCCGCTCTGTCTTTCTCTGTATCTTTTTTTTGTAAACGCTGTCTCTCTTTGACTTTCTCCCTCTCTGGATCCACTTACCGCTTACTCCCTCACTCTCTGTTTCTGCTTTTCAGTACATGTACGAGGGTGTGAAGATCAGTGACCTGGCAGTGGACCTCTCCATCGTATGGAACGGCAATTTCATCATCGACAATCCCGAGAAGATTAAAGGTGCCTCTGCCATCCATCACTGCCAGGCCAGAGAAGTGTAAAGCACTCAATCCAAGGGGGATAGATGGGTCATAGAGATCACTTCAAGGCTCCCAAAGGGCCTTGAGAGAAAGTTCACAATAGCAGGGAGTGTTATCAAAAAGCACCCAATCACTCGTGTGCCCGCTGGGGTGAAGGGTGAATCTTCATATTTGCTCAGTTCGGCTCTCGCAGATGCTGTCGGTTTCCTCTCCATCATCATGCAAGAAAAAGGCACTTGTCAGTTGTCATTGTAGGTTGTGTGTTAAATACATCCCTCTAGCCAAGGATATAGACAGTGGTGGCCATGAATTTTATCAGGACTTGTCATCACTTAGCTAAGTTACTTGAAATACTGGCTACTTGCAGGGGAGAGGATGTAAGATACGGGCTTCAAAGAACGGTTTATTGGATTACCTGAGCATATTTTCTTTCAGTGCTACGAAATGGGACTTTAAACAAACTAGCTGCCTATGAATTTAATCAAATTCACAAGTTGGCTGTAGCCAGGATATGTTCTGATTGATTGGTTCAGTTTGATTAAATTTGAGTTCAGCAAATTGTAACAGCTCTACCTGCTGGTCCAAATATGTTTTACAAATTATTTCATGGTTGACATTTGCTTTTATAACCTATTAATGTCAGTCAGTTTTGGTTGCTTCAAAAACATCAATGTCGACATGTGTGAATTGTTTTATATTTGAACTGACCGGATATCCTCTGTGTTATCCCACAGTGCACCTCTACAAGTGCAGCGCCCAGCGTGACAGCTGCGGCATGTGTCTGCGGGCGGAGAGGAAGTTCCAGTGTGGCTGGTGCAGCGGTGAGGGCCGATGCACCATGAAGCAGCACTGTCCTCCCATCTCCCCCTACGCTAGCCGCTGGCTGAACCTCTCTGCCAGGAATGTCAAGTGCACCAATCCACGCATTACCGAGGTCTGTTTGTTTGTTTGTTTGTTTGTTTGTTTGGGCTGTTGCCCAGTTAGTCAGCCTGTTAGTCAGTCAAGCCACCAAGTTTAAATATACAGTGTGTAAATTATATAAACACAATATGTGAGTTTCTTTGGCCAAGTGGTAACCTGAGAATGCAGTTTCATTCAGAATAAGCAGTTTCTGTGGTAAGTAGAGTTATAGACATTTCTTATTTTAGATTTCCCGTTTTGCTTTTTAATTTTTCTGAAGCCTAGATTTTTAAGACTAATGCTCCATTTGTTTTTCTCAATCTATAAAATTGGAGTAATAAAAGTAATAAAAGTTTTAGGTCTTGAATAATGCAAACCAGCAAAAAAAAAAAAGCATAAAATTATCGTAATTTGCTCAGATGACTTCTTTCCATCTTCAGCTTCAAAGTCTTGTTTCGGGTGTCTTGTTTGCAGTAAAAAGCCAAACTTACTGACCGAGGTGTGAAGTGTGTCTGATAAACCGAGGTAAAGCAGGTAGTTACAGAGGCTGAAATGACTTTATTTCACGTTGTTCTGACTGCCACCTGAGCAAATAGGCATCACCGTCACTGAGTATAAGTAAGCAGACCTCAGTTAGGGATTGTTGGATAGTTTTGTGCTAACCAGGTTTGTGGGAATAGTCCACAAGTCTGTTTCAGCTATCCGTTATGTCCCTTTTAGTATCAGAATTGGTATAGCAACACATCTCATTAGACGTTCCTGATGGTCTGTAAATATCAACAACAGACAATAATTTTATCCATGGACACCCTCATGTTTCCCATCCATGTGTCTGTTTACCTGAGACTCTCGCATTTTATTCCTCGGTGGTAAAATGCCTTAAGTGCCTGACAGCTAAACGGATTCAGTTTGTTTAGAGTAGTGATGGATCTTTTATGTCACAAACTCCTGTTCATTCTCTTGAATCAGGCACAGTGGGTCAGGCACAGAGATGCAAGGCTCTTCCACTTCAAAGAGCCGCGAGCCTTTGATGTCCCTGTCACATTATTAGTGTTTCTGAAGGAGCTGCAGCAGAATGAATCAACTACCGAGTGCAGCTCGGGAGAGGAGGGGAGCGCTGCTCCGGCATCGCTCCTGTTCTGCTCTGCAGGTCCAAAGGTTTCCTGCTGGGATGGTTAACTTTACACTGAAAAGGGCTGTGAATGGGTTTCTCAGGGCCTTGTTATTCACTGCATTATTCATTAAAGTTTGTTTTGAATTACAGTACATTTCAAGGCTTTTTTAATTAACCCTGTCAGTACATGAGTCATGTGATTCACACAGATTTAAGGTAAACGTATGTAATGCACAGAGATTACAAAGAAACTGTGGTAAACATGACATGAAGATTCTTACTCATCCAGAGCATGTAGAAGTGCTAAATCAAAGGTGAATGGACCGGCTTGAAATTCTTGAAAGAAGCTTAAAAAATATTCAAGAATCTGAAGCAAGCCTAGTCATTATTTTGTGAAAGTTCTCCAGATCATCATATTTCTGAGCAGGGCTTATACAGAATTAGCAATTCATCTGAGTATCACTGTCTTCCTCTGTAGGTGAGCCCAGTTGCAGGACCTCTCGAGGGGGGCACGCTGGTCACCATCCAGGGCCTGAACCTGGGTCTGTCCTTCTCTGAGCTGGAGGGCAACGTGGAGGTGGCGGGCGTGCAGTGCACCCCACGGGAGGAGGGCTACATCACTGCAGAACAGTAAGAGAGCGACTCCTCCCCTCGCCTGCTCAGACACGTTCACACTGTACCGCGCACAGACATACTGTACAGATGCAAAACACATGAGAAAATACACACACTCAGTCTCTTTTCTGCTCTCACACTACATTTCCTCTCAGACACTAGCGCAGTCTGTGAATAAGCCAGAGCCCAGTGATGCCTCATCAGGTTGTAGGATTGCGTGCGTGCGTGTGTGTGTAAGGGGGGGGGAGGGGGGCGCTTTGCATTGCTCTGGTGCAGTCGGAGCCAAAGGAAGAGACAGTCTTTGTGTCGTTGTCGTTATGAGGCTGTCGGCACAGCTGTAATTGAAATGCGCTGCATGTCGCTGACTGGAGGGACAATCTGTTAGCCATGTGTTTCTCTCACAGCCATGTAATGCGATTGGGCTCAGGCTGCAGGGACTTTATTTTTATATCCTTGTAAAAAAAAAAAAAAGAAAAAAAAAAATCAGAAAAAAAAAGAAAGAAAAAAAAAGAAAAGAACAAGAACATGCCAGCAGAAAATTGGAAAAGTCTCATGATGTATGAATAGAAGGGTTGGGCAGGGACGATTGCTCTTATTGTATCAGGGGAACGCAGAGTTTCTTACGCAGAGCAGTGCGTGCGGCGGGGCCATTCGTTTGGCACACACAGTGCTTTAAAACATGACATTACAGCTGTTACAACCATTAATTTCAGCATGGGGTCAGTTGCTATAATGACTTATTCATGGCACACTTTATCTTATTGACCTGACAGACAATACTGATTTATTGAAGAATCCCCTATGTTGTCATGGCAACCGGAGGTAATGGTGGGTGGCAATCGTGCTGGAGATGGGGAGGGATGTAGTTTATCATTTGAGTTATATTGCTGTTATAGGTTTCCCATTAGGAAGAAAGATGGCCCTCTGTATTGACCCACAACTTCTATGAAAGTCTGCTTCAATCACACCGGCCAGCACAGGCTATCTTCCCCCAGCGCAATTCATAACAAATGTGATACACTTGGTGTGTGTGTGTGTGCCTGGCTTGCGTTATTACTTGCATGCACGATGATCTGCTGCATGCCTGTGTTTTTTGTGCACCCACATTCATGTATTTGCATCTCTTGTCTCAACAGGATCGTGTGCGAGATGGCTCCGGCTCATAAATCGAGCGTACCGGGTCCAGTGAAGCTGTGCGTTGGCGAATGAATGCAGACCGGAGCTACGTGCGCAGTCCTCCCAGATCTACTCCTTCGTGGTAATTCTGACACAGAAACACGATCAAAGTGTTTGCAGTGAGTTAGGCTGTACATGTGATTGCAGGTGAAAGCCGACAACCAATTTGATCTGTTGGAGCCGCTGCAATCAATTAACTGTGGAGGAAGGCAGAATAATTAAAAATAAGTATAACATAGATTGTGCCTATTAAGTTAATCATCATTAAGAGTACGTTTCTAATGGTTTGTGGCTGCTTGTGGCTAATGAAAAGAACAGTGTGCTTTAATGCATTCAAGCTAAGAAAAATATGTATTTCAGAAGATGCAGTGTATTATCAGTATCTTTTTTATCTTTTTTGATGGGAGTCAAACGTCATTAAACTATTTATTTTGCTGCGGAGGCTCTTTGTTCTACCTTGTTAACAGTTTTGTTATTGAATTTGTTGTTCCACAGTGGCTAATTCAGCCAAGGTCGGCAGAACAGGAGTTTTCAGAATCAGAATCAATCCATAAGGCATGCTGTATTCTGTTTGACCCATGTTGAATGAAACATTCATGAATTTTGGTTCTCCGCAGACCCCTTCGATGCTGGCGCTGACCCCGGGCCGAGGACCTGAATCCGGGGGCACCAAGGTCACTATTGTTGGGGAGAATCTCAGTGCCGGAAGCGCTGTGAACGTGTACTTCGGTAATCAGACCTGCGAGCTGTACAGGTGAGTCAGGCGATAACAGAACCTCTTGATGCTATCTTAAACTTACATTCCTTAAGACTCCGCATTCACAGACATTAAAGGTATTAAACATTTAGCCTTTCCTTCTCTCAGTGAAACACAGTAAGAGATCGCTCTATTTAAAGAAGCACACTTTAGATACAATTAAGTGTCTTGGCGTTAAACGAAAAGTCTTATTAATGATTTGTGAGGAGGTGATGAAACCCGCAGCGGTAGGCATTTTTCTCTGTATATTTATAGGTATCTATTTAAAGTTCAAAATGCCTCACATGGAAGGAGTCAGGAGGGTGAGGCAAGGAAGCTATTAGCTTGAGCACCCTCTAATTACAGTGTTCCATCCCTAATGTGTCTGTAACAAGGAGGAGATGGGACGGTCTATAATGAATCTTCCTCTCTTATAGTAATGCATGGCTCATAGCTCCGTGAAGTCGGGGGATTTGCCACTGCAGCAGCGAGTGGGCAGAGTCACAATCACAAGCATGAATAAATCACCCTTTTGGTACTCCCACCAGGAGGACCATGTCGGAGATTGTGTGCTTCTCTGCACCGTCTGTGACAAAAGCCGGGCCGGTGCAGGTCAGCCTGAGCGTCGACCGGGCCAGAGTTCCTGGAAGTCTGGCCTTTGAGTACATTGAGGACCCCACCGTTCAGCGCATTGAACCCTTGTGGAGCATCACCAGGTAACGCTGATCAAGAGAGTGCTGCACTGACAGCTCATCTGTATGGAGCTGACACAATTATCCCAGGGTTCATGGGCGTTCTGTTATGATCTTGATACCTCACATAGTCCACAGACAGCACGTGTTAGGGCCCATCTCACAAAAGCAATCACTTAGCGTACCAATTGCAATCAAATGGTAGCACTGTCATAATTAACAAATGATAGTTGCTTGCAAATTGTGGATAAATTTGGCAGTCCTACAGGGCTCTCGTATGCATATGGGTCGGAAATACGGTGTAAGTTTTGATTAATGCAATGATTAATGTGAGAGGAAGCAATCTCATTTTGCTAATTGCGGCATTGCAGCACATAAGCTCTATTTTAAACATACAGTATGTAACATGCACTCAAATGAGTGTGTGTTGCAAAACAAATAAGAACACTGTCTATCTAGTCTGTCTATATTGTTTTTTCTTGGATTACATTTTCTACCTAGGTGTTTCTGATAGAAATCAAATAATATGACCCCCCACCCCCCCTTGTACAGATTGTCACGGTGGCAGACAATCTGTGATGTGGGCAGCCAGTCAGGGTTACAGGGAGACTGATGGTGCTCTGTTATAACAAGGTTGTAAACTGACATCTAATCATCATCATGATCACAAAAAGGTGACTAATATAAACTAATACCTGTTCAAATGAGTGCTTTTATTTATGCTACATTTTGAAATACTCCACAGGAATGAACGTGATTGGTGCTAATATTACAATGGAAAAGTGGATTTGCTGCATAAACACTTCTATCACGGTTACCTGTATTCCGCTAAATAAAAGATGGCACTTAATTCGTTTTTTTGGGTGGGATTACCCAGCACTACGTCCCTGCAGATTAGACTTCAGAGAGACACCCTGGCCCTCAGCCTAGTGACAGGAGGAGCTTTGTGGAGCTGCAATCAAGAGCCCTCATCATGAATGTGCAGTCCCACTATGTGGCCCTACAAGCTTAGGTACCCTTTGAAGTGTAAAAAGAGAGGGATTGGCACTCTGTCAGACTGACTGGCCAGTTTTTTTTAAACCCTTTTTCTGCATTTCTTTCTTGTATTCTTCCCCTCTTTGTCTCTCTGCTCTTCCGTACTATAGTTTTCTAAACTCACTCAGGTTATGCAAAGATTAGAGAGTGTTGTTTATTTTAATCACATCTAGCGGAGATATGTAAACAAGCAGAACCTGTATTCATGCTATGCCAGCCTCACAGTCATGGATGAATATAAAATAGCAGCCAGCTGGTTCGCCGTTTGATCTGGCTCCTCTGCCCAATAACAAAGAGCGAGCTACCATGCCAGCTATACCTCGTCAAACCTGCATTAATGCAGTTTCTCTGGAAAATGTTGGCTTTGCAAATTAAAAAGTATGATCTTTCTGCGGTCGTCGCTGTAATTAAATCACGGCGAAGAGGCAGTTTGCGTTCATTTATGGGCTACCTGCAGCTGAAGTGGTGTGCTTGTATGTGCATGTTTATGTGGGTTTGACCAGTAATTCCTCTTGTTTATGAATAAACTTGTTCCTTCCTTGAAAACAGCGGACACACAACCCTGACAGTGACCGGAACAAACTTGGATGTAGTTCAGGAGCCACGGGTCAGAGTCAAATACGCCGGCCATGAATCTGTAAATGTGAGTGTGACAGCTGCTAATATACTTCCCTCAACCTTCACCGATGGTCCTTTCTCAAAAATGTCACAGTTAAGTCGTTCCTTCTTGACAGATTGCCACAGTTATAAAAGGGTGGATTTGGTGCTGTGGTCAATTGACTTCTTTTCGTTTTTAAGTGCTGATCTGTACTGACATTTCTAAAAAGTAGCCTAAAGCGGAGGTTTTTTCAAAGTGGGGGGGCGGGCCTCCACAGGGGGGCTCCACACTGTTTTAGAGGAGGCTCAGTGAATGGAAGTGAAGAAATATTGCATTGGTTATCAAAAGGAGATCACACAGAATAGCCTAAATGCGTGTGATTTGGTTAAAAGATATAGTTCGGAGATAAAGTCGTTGTGGGGAATTTGACTGTTTTTCCGACTTTCCAGTGAGAAAATAATTAATGCCTCAGGACAGACCTTTTTTATGTATTTTGTGCAGTCTGACAGCAATATTAGGCTTGCTTGGCTCAATTGTTGAGTGTCTATGGGATCAAATAAAGACAGATAGGTAGTGCAGGTGCACCTTTTTCAAAGCTTTCTCTGAGGGGAGGCCCATAGTAGCTTTTGAAATAGCTGGCCTAAAGTATTTTTGCAGTATTTTTTTCACACATGATAGGGTGGCAGGTTGGTTCAGAGTTAGTTTACTTTTGAGGATGAAATATTGCATACTTACAGAACTACCAAAGTGTGAACAAAGTCTGAAAAATAAGCCGTCTCTGCACCAAACAGGGTGGAGAGCAAAAATAACCAGCGAGAACTTAACTTGAAATACTGTGGCATAATCTAACCGGACGTAGTTTGTAATATGAGGATGTAAGATGAAGCCATGTATAAATAAAGGCTTTAGACAGAGGTTGGTGGATAGACCGGTTCACTCTAAAATGAGACTTGGAGTACAGCTCAGTTTTGGGAGGTGATTTATGGAGCTGCTGGATTCTGCTTGCCTGAGCTCCTTAGGCAGGTCACTTCAAAGTGATTGATTGTTCTAAAGTGTTGGGGCTCCTGTGGCAAACGTCCATTCACCTTTAGCCCAAGTTTTCCACTTTGGAGCAGTCAGGGAATCGCCCGAGGATCTGAGACTGCACACAGGGTCGATACTTCTGGAGGGAACTTCTGGCTCGACCTTCAGGGGGATCAATATAATCTTAAAAATCAATTTTAAACAGGTAATAGTGAAGACATGCCAGAAAAGGAATGATAAGATTGTTTGCTTGTAGCAGCGCAAGATAGAGATTTTAAAGACATCTGTTACTGATGCCAAAATAAAGACAGAAGATAGGGTAAATATTAAATGAAAGCGTGACAGGTTTTTTTCTTTAATCAATATATATATATATTTATACCGAGGGGGTAAAAGTTCATTTACTGTATATCATCGTCACAGCAGTAAGAAGAAACGCTGTATGTAAAGATAACATGGCTCAGTTGAAGCATGTGAAAGAAAAAAAAAAACAAGATGGAAGCCTCTGAAAATGTAGGAACTTCACATAAAATGCGTTTGAAGAACAGGCACTTCTTTTGTGTGGACAATGTTGTGTGTGAGAGACATGCCCCGGGCCAATTAAATGGTGTGTTAATGATGCCAGCCCAGAATTTGAGCCAGTCAATTAAAACTGCATGTTTTACAGTGTCACTGGCAGCACCGAGATCTGAAGGGATTAAGGCTGAACTTTAACCCGAATCAGCAGCTAAATGAGGGTCATTGGTAAATTTAATGAGGGCAGCCTCTTTATCGCGCATATCTCGAAAACGCAACTGGAATTGCTTTAAAATGTTTTGAGTCACAAAAGAAGTTAATTGACTTGAAACAACTTTCTGTAAAACCTTAGATAAAAACTGAGGCTTAGAAAGTGGCCTGAAGCGACGGGAATTCAAGGGATCTGCTTGATTTTGAGAGGGATTTTCAAGAACTACAGAAGACAACAGAAAGTGCGTGCCAATTTCAGTACCAAATTACCAATAACTAATGACAGTATTGAGAAAGTTGTTTTAGGAACTTAGTATTAACGCCATCAAGAGAGTGAGTGAGTGAAAAAAACATCCCCTATTAACATGACATATGAGGCATATGTCTGCCTTTAGTGTCAGTACAAACAGGCAGTCATAAACATGCGAGCGTATGGATGGGAGGAGGTAAATATGCTGCGAATACCGCAGTAGCTAATGTATAGATAATGAACAGCCATATGGATAACCTTAATCTCAAATTATGTGGCTTAATATCACAGAGATTTGTCAGTATATTCATGTTAATAAACGAGCTGAATAATATTAACATGCTCCATTGGATTCACAACATCTGGATGATGAAAAATGACTGAGAATAGTCATTTTATCACATAAGAGCATGAAGTGCGACATCTGTTCAGATCTGTTCAGCAAAAGTGGTTTCTAGATTTATAAAAAAAAAAGGGCAAGGGGTATTCATTTGTTACCTTGAGCTATTCACAGAAGGTGGAATTAACAAGTACTAGAAGATTTAAATTGTTTTTACAGTTAGGGCCATTTCTTACAAAATATATTTCTGAAGGTACAATATTGACTTCAAAGATTTCAAAATTGACCTTTTTTATAATTAACCTGTACAGGGATAAATAATCTATGTTTTTCAATCATTTATGCAATCATTAATCATGCAGCAAACAACGCTGCACTATACCATTAAATATGTTGATGTCTTCTCTGGTTTTCATAACATGTCCCTCACTACGTCTAATGGTGGGTACTGTGTGTGCTGCATGTAACCCGGACACCTGATTTGACTCCTCTTCAGGTGTGCAAAGTGCTGAACACGACCACCATCAGCTGCTTTGCCCCCTCCCTGAAGGCGGAGTACACCTCTGACCAGGAGACGATCAAACACGTGGACGAGTTTGGCTTCGTCTTCAACAACGTCCAGGCTCTGCTCACGTACAACAACACAAGCTTCGTGTACTACCCCAACCCTTACCTGGAGCCCCTCAGTCTGTCGGGGATCCTGGAGCAGAAACCGGGCGCTCCAATCATACTCAAGGTACGTCAGAGGAGCTCTCACCTGCTACTGCTGATATGGTTTCTTTTTTTTTTTTATTTCCTTCAAACAGACAGAGAGAAAATGCTTAATTCTTTAACTATCTGGTATCAACAGTGACATATACTGTATAGAGTGTAATACAGAATACTAAGTACATATTTTTCTAGTGTTAGTCTTAATCTGCTGCGAGCTTTGTTGGTGTTATCGTTATCATTTTTCAATATAAATCATTCTTTTCTCACTCAGTTTCCCAGATATACATTAAAAACTAGTTTGAATGTGTACTTTTATGAAGACATAGTGTATTATTGTAATGGCACCGTGATCTAAGGCTAATCCCACCATCACATTAAATATTCATTGAATTGTTAGTAATGGTGTAGTGAGAGAGCAGTGAGGTATAAACAGTGTTTATTAGGATTATTTTGGTTTCTGACAACTTTTGGATGATAAAATGTGCACCAGGAATATCAGGAGGAGGGTTAATGCCTTACTCCACATTTCAAACAAATTAAATGTGGACATTACATTATCTCATGTCTATAACTGGTGGAGTTTATCTGGAAAAACTACATTTCCCATGACACTCCCTGTGAACTCCTGTGCTTCCCGTCAAGTGAGATTTTCTTCTAATTCTTCTAGTTTCTGGAACAGATTTGTCCATCTGCCTTTCACTTTTACACCATGTGCCATAGCGCATCTTTACTGTAGCTCCGTTTGTCCTGGAGGAACAGCATGGCAGATTGGCTGGCATCTCGAAGCAATCTGCCTTTGTTAGGTAAAATAATTTAGAAGATTTCCTGCAAAGTATGACTCAGGGGCTCAAAGTGGAGGATGCGTCATAAAAAAACTCGCTCACGACAGTCCTCTCCTAGACGGTTAATTACAGTAATTACACTAAGGCCCCAAAATCATATGGTAATAACATATTGAGCTTAAAATATTACATATAGGATCAGCAAGAAATGATGTAACAATGAAGAAACCTTGTAGAAACATAGGAAATATGGGAAATTTTGAACTGGTACATACTGTATATACTGTGTAGTTACTGTACAATAGACACAGTTGGAAAAAACATTCTCATTTAATGCTGTAGGCCCAATTAATTTCTGTTTTGTAAGAACTGTTTTCTTCTATTTTCTGCAGTTTTGTATATGCCTCTTTGCTCCTGTGACTGTGTTGCAGGGACGTAACCTGGTACCATCAGCATCCGGAGGAGCCAGGCTGAATTACACAGTGCTGATTGGAGATACGCCCTGTTCTCTCACCGTGTCGGACACTCAGTTACTCTGCGAGCCTCCGAACCTCACCGGGCAGCACAAAGTCCTGGTAAGTCTGAAAGTGTTTACGCCTGGTTTGCCTTTTTTCCCCTCTCTCTCTGCCTGTGCATCTGATTGCCCGCCTGCGTGGATGTGGGTCACTGTCTGTAGGTCAGCGCTTGTCTGTGCGTCGCTGTGTTTGTGGGTCACCGACGGGCTTTCAGTTAGTCGCTGGCTTTCTGTCATTGTCTGTCACTCATGGTCTGGTAGGTTCCCAATTACAGCACATTGCCCCACAGAATTATTGACAGGCACTCTTGCAAATAATGAGAAAAGAGCTGTAAAAAGAAAACTAAGCTGGTGTGCCGGGAACTTTTGTAAATTGTTTTCTTCAAAGGCGACTGTTCATGAAAATGGTCCATATCTCCATTGTATTTTCCAATTTAATTCTTCAGCAACAACATTTTGAATTCACGGCCAGCCTTTTTCATTAGTGATTTTTTTTTTGTTGTTTGAGCATTTTCCCACGGTTTTGAAATACTGTGCTTGTGCCTGTGTTATTATCATTATTCTTAATATGCAGGTCCAAGTAGGAGGACTCCACATCTCTCCGGGAGAAGTTCACATCCGGTCCGACAGCCTGCTCACCGTTCCTGCTATCTTCAGCATCACGGCTGGAGGAGGGCTGCTCCTTATCATCGTCATTATAGTTCTGCTGGCCTACAGGCGGAAGTCGCACGAGAACGACCTCACTCTGAAGCGCCTGCAGATGCAGATGGACAATCTGGAGTCCCGAGTGGCTCTGGAGTGCAAGGAGGGTGAGTGAGATTGATCTGAGATCTGTTGATTAAACTCACACTCCCAAAAGAGCATCTCATTTGTAGTTGCCTTACAGCGCCATCTATTGAGAGCTGATGTTCTGACTGATGTTTGTGGTGGCTTTATTAACTAAATGATTTATTTGAACCTATTTACTCATGTATATTGGCTGGGTAATGAGTGAAAAACTTTCTGAACGCTCATCAATGAAAGCTAGCTATGGGTTCTTATATATTATGTTATATTAAAGATAAAAAGGTTTTGGGAAAATTTTGAAGTACGCTAAGGTACCAAAGTTTATCTAAACCTACTAAAACTCATACTAACAAACCAAAATTAAACACTGTAAGATACACTATTATTTCTACACTTATTTCTACACTGTAAGTTAAGTAAGTTAAGAGACAAATTCTTTCTAGGAAATGTTTGACAACTGTTTGACGCCCAGTTCTGTCATTTGCAGCCTTTGCAGAGCTGCAAACAGACATCAACGAGTTAACCAGTGATCTGGACAGAGCTGGTATCCCCTACCTGGACTATCGCACTTACGCCATGAGGGTTCTCTTCCCGGGCATCGATGATCACCCTGTGCTCAGAGAGCTGGAGGTAAGTAACCTCTGAAGCACGGCTGTAGTACTTGAATCCATTTCATCCATTTTTTCTGACATCTTGACCTTAAGGCTCTAGTATACTCCTAAACTAAATTGATTTTGGCTTGTTGGCAAGTGCTGTCAAACTGCTGTCGAACAGAGCAGTGAGCAAATGTCAGCCTACTCACTGCGCTTTGAGGTCTGTTGGTTTAATGGTGTCCATCCCAGCTAGAAGAGCTTGTGAGCAGATTTTATTGGGAGTTTGTTCTGACTCTTATCTCTTTACATTCAAAACTTTCTAAAAAATGATTTTTTTACACCTGATGCAACACAATTTATTTTTTTTATTTTGTGTGGTGTGTGTGTATAGTGGTGGTCATGTTTTTATGTATTCCTTTGTCGAAATGTTCTGTCCGTTGCTTATATTGTATTGATCCTGGGCAGGATTAGTTTTGTTTTGACTTTGCCCATGGATCTCCTCTCCTTGCAAACTCAAAGGGACCTGGTTTTTAAATTTTCTTTGACACGGCCACGGTTATTATTGTCCTAAACTCAAGGGTTTCTGCCTGAAGCACTCTATACCTAATATTCAAGGAAGTCTGATGATGACCCATTTCCATTATTCGCAAAACAACTTGTCAGGTACTTGAGGTTAAAAATTGAACTGGTGTTGCCAATTATAGTTGTTCTAATCAAGCCTTTATTATGGCCACAATGATTTCAAAATATCTCTGCGCCACTGAGCCTGTCTGATTGCAGCTTAAACATCCTGGCGCTTTCATTAAAGCAACGGACCCTTTGTTCGTCGCTTAAAAATGAAGTTCAGTATTTTCTTTAAAAACATCATTATGACTTTAGAAACTATGACTGAAAAGTTTTGCGGCAGGGACAGATGTGTCAGGACCTACTGGGATAAGCCTGTAGCCACACCACTGGGCCTGTTTTGCACTTGAATCTTAAAACGGTCTCTGAGCATTTTAGTGTATATTTCCATCTGTGTTCATGTTCCTCCATCTATGTTTTGACTGTTCTTATCCTTGACTGAGTATTACCTAATGAGCATGTGCATCGTGTGTGTGTGTGTGCAAAAACGCATGATGCGTGTAGGTGCTGGGGAGCGGACAGGCGAATGTGGAGAAAGCCTTGAAGCAGTTCGCTCAGCTGGTGAATAACAAGGTTTTTCTGCTGACATTCATCCGTACACTGGAGCTGCAGCGCTCCTTCTCCATGCGCGACCGCGGCTACGTCGCCTCGCTCATCATGACCGCTCTGCAGGGGCGGCTGGAGTACGCCACGGACATCCTCAAAACACCTGCTCTCGGATCTCATAGAACGCAACCTGGAAAGCAAGAACCACCCCAAACTGCTCCTCCGCAGGTAAAGCAGCAATGTCACGCTGCCCCTAACAGCTGCATTAAGATCTGCTCATGCAGCGCATTGTGGGAGAACGCCTTTGTGTTGTTCTCATCAACAAAGGATTTCAGCTGTGTTCCATTCTTTACAAAGGGTGATAACATTTTTCATTTTGTGTTATCTGTCGTTTTGGAAGAGCGTGTGTCGTTTTTCTTTAGCTGAATATCTCCCTTTGGAACTGGAGTGTTTTTTCACTTTAGTGGAGAAGCTACGGGCTGGGTGATATTTGAATCTATTGCTAGGAAAGACAAAACACATCACTTCAGATGGAGATATCACTTTTTATGACATTAAATAATGCACATTAAAGTAAAGCGTTTGATGAGTCATGTACATTGAACATTTCATAAGCCAAAATTGGACTTGGAATTAAAGCCCCACAATTTCATGCTCACTTTCTCTGTCCACGTTTCCCACTTTAAACCAGAAACCTGACCAGCTCTGATCGGCGCTGCTTATCTTTTGGCATAGATAATTCCTTTGTGCATTGTTCTTTCCGGCCCAGTTGCTGCACTTCCGATGGATGAGTAACTAGGCCAAACGAAGGAAAGCCCACCTCTGTTCAGCTTTGTTTTGTGCAGCGGCGTGAAACAGCCGTTACGAGTCTGAGAAACCGGGTGCCTGAGCAGACAGGTGAAAGACAGCGGCGGTAAAAGTGATAGAGAGTGGGAGGGACTGGCAGAGGAAGCGAACCTAATGGGGAAGAGTGAGTGCAGCGGCGGCAGAGTTGTTGTCAGTCTGACTTATCTTCTGTGTGCCACTCATGAAACATTCAGCTTTAGCTCACGTTTCTTACCCCTGTCACCTCTCCTCTCCTCCCTTCTCTCGCCTCTCTCCTCCACCTCTGGTTATCTGCCAATTGTTTTCCCAGCGCTGAGGCTAGCCTGCTGAATGTTTCATGAGTTTTTTTTTTTTCCTTCCTCCTTTTTTTTGAAAAAGAGGGCTCTCTCAATCCGAAGCACACACTCATTAAATATAAGGATGGGTTCACATGGGAGCCGGTACAACAAGAACTTTTTTAGCCCAAACATGTTAGGGTTAGGGTTCAACAGGTTAGGGTTGAAACACAGGTAAGGACCAAAAAAGAGAGACAGAGAGACACCAGGTTTGGGAGGGAAAGTGACTGGTGGCTGTAAAGCTGCAGGCTTTGGATCAGATTCAGATTAGAAAGGGCTTATATGCCATTTTGGGGGTACTGTCGCGCGATTTAAAGGATTTACGACATAAAATCTTTCCCATCTGCACACATGTAAAGTAGCTAAGTGCAGACTCAGCGAGTAAGAAGCAGAGTGAAAAGGCCCTGAAGTAGACGTCTAAGTTGTGTCTGCACAAGTGTGTCATGACCCACATATGTTCTGCACTAACAGCACTTAACTTACAGTATATCGGAGTACGTGTCCTCTGAGGCCGAGCGGCTGAGTAAGGATGCTATTTCTCTGTAAACTCTCTGTGTCGTGTTTTTTTTTTTTTTTGGTTGTTGTTTTTTTTTTTTTTGGTTCCGACAATGTCAGGCTCTCTTACATCTTAAATAATAAAAGAATAATCAGAGCACTCCAGCTCTCTGCGGGACGTCTTTTGCTAACAAATGAGTGTGCTTTCTTCTCGTCTTGCAGAACAGAGTCTGTGGCGGAGAAGATGCTGACAAATTGGTTTGCCTTCTTGCTACACAAATTTCTCAAGGTAAAATAAAATCTCTTTCACGCTTTATCTCTACAGGTGTCAGTGATATCGTAAACTGTGACAATACTTCTTAAAATAATTAGCATTGATTTTGAAATAGACTGCTGTGTATGTTTTTACTGTCGCTGTAATTTTACTAGTCTGATATTGATGAGTATTATGGACCTTGCAGAGGGATAATGGTTACCTGTGGGGTCAAACTTATCTCCAGATTGACGATCTGAAAGGAGAAAAAGCTCTATTTTATTACATTTGATGTGTCATGCTCCAGTTTCGGAGACTCATCGTCTGTGCTGATGAATACAGATCTCGTTCCTTCCCTTCACTTCCTCCCTGTGTCTTATTTTCCTCTCTCCCACCTTTCACTCTAATCCCTGGGTTCTCTTCCAAAACAAAGGAGTGTGCTGGTGAGCCACTGTTCATGCTGTTCTGTGCCATCAAACAGCAAATGGAGAAGGGACCCATAGACTCCATCACGGGAGAGGCGCGCTATTCCCTCAGTGAGGACAAACTCATTCGACAGCAGATTGAATACAAGACGCTGGTGAGTCATAAAGACATTAAAAAAGAAGGGAAAAAAGTTGTCTGTATTCATTTTTTTGCACATCTCTCTGCAAAGAGCCTTGACAGATCCACAGAAATGTGTCGTGTGCCCAGGCTATGGCTGTAATTTTGTGACTGCCTTGAATATTTGGATGGGTTCAATTACAAGATGTCCATCTCCTCAAGCTCTCGGAGATCCAGGCGACATTGCTTCAAAACAGAGAAAATAACACTTTACATTGTTGACACGGCCATTTAATTAACTGTTTGACCTCCAGCTAAACATCAGTGTGGTTGTTGGCATTATTTGAAATTTTGTTTGTAATGGAAAGTCCCCTTTCACCACAGTCTTTGTCACTGCCAGCTCACACCGTTGGTTTGCAGCATGAAAGTACTGCTACATTTCTTCACCTAGCTTAGCTGTGAGGGCATAATGTGCGAGGAGGCTCATGCTATGGCCTTATGATCCCATTTCTGCACATACAAACATCCCCTCTAATCTGCAGCAGTCTCTAGAGCAGAGACAAGGATTTGATCCGTCACTGACTTCCCACTGTAATATATTTTATTCATTTGACAGCTTTTGTATAAAGTTATTTTTGTTTTTCCACACACACATTGATGGGATGGTGATTTGGGGTTCAGTGTCTTGCTTAAGGACACTTATGGACCCAGGTCTCTGTAGTATTTGAGCTTGTTCCTCTGTCCCACCCACACTGTAAATTTAATGTTTTGAATTTTAACAACAGCTTTTTTCTAACCATCTAGTGTGCTTAAGGGTTTCTATGCCTGATGAACTTACCCAAATTAGTGTAGAAATAAATGAAATGGAATAGAGATACATATACATTTTTACACCATAAATATTAATCAATGATACTGAGTCTAAAAATACTGAGTTGTGTATGCAGACCAGTGAAGAGTCATGTGGTAGGATGGACCACCTGTGTAACACAACAGGCCTCTTTCTTTTTACCTTTCCATTAAAATTAAGCTGGCGGGTTCCTCCACCAGCCCGTCAGAATAAGTTCCCCCTCAGGCTTTAGCTCCAACGCAGAGCCAGCCAGCGACAGGATGACAACTCTCTGATATCCATGTCGGCGAGCCTGAGAGGCTGTGTCTCATTACTTGTTTAATGCCCCTGCTAGAGCTGCACAGCCACATCCTGGAGGTGTGAAATTACATTTCTGGCCTGAGATCCTCTCTACCAGGACAGTTTGGTGAGGAGCAGGCAATGAAAGGACTTTTCCTAGCAAGCAACGCCTTTCTCTCTTCCTCTTTCTCTTACTCCCTTCTAACCCCCTCCTCCATCCTCTCCATCCTGGATCCCCAGACGCTGAGCTGCGTGAACCCAGACAATGAGAACAGCCCAGAAATCCCCGTCAAGGTGCTCAACTGTGACACCATTACCCAGGTGAAGGAGAAGATCCTGGACGCGGTGTACAAGAACATGCCCTACTCACAGCGACCACGGGCTGCGGACATGGACCTCGGTGAGGCTGAGCTGGGTGCAATCACACTGCGAAAGACTCATTTCATGATGCTAATTGTGCTGCATATTCTGAGATGAAACACAGATTGAAAATTTGCCATGGCACATCTTATGTTGGAACGATGACAGCTGGGGAGAATACAGTTGAGATTGGGCACGTCAGGGGAGTTATGGCAGATGTTTCACTTAAGACGTGTGACATTAACAAAGGGCTCAACATAAGTTTCTGGAAAACAACCACTCCCCACACCTGTTTACAGCCTCAACCGGAGCAACACTCACCAGCACTGACGTTAAACCTTTATGACAGCTCACCTACACTCAGGCTTTACGCCCACAACTTGTCATCCAACACTGAATGACTCGACACAAATCCAGCTGACACGCACCTTCAAAGGCGAGTAAATAAGATACCTTGTAGGTAGTGCTGATTTTGCCTTTGGGTTTGTAGTTTTACACCTTAAGGGGCTTTCATGGGTTAGGGATATGGAGAGGATCAGTTTCTCCTTGTTGCTTTGGGCAGCTTAAATCTCCATGAAGACACAGTGCCATTTGTGTTTTGTTTGCAGAACCTCTTTAATTGTCAGGGAGAAATGTACTGCAAGCCGTCTTGGTGACGTTTTTGACAGCTTACAGAGGTTCAGAGAACAAGCTAACCTCGTACGCAAAGATAGCAGCGAAAGACAAAGAATGGACATGTGACAGTATATAGCTGTCAGGCACAAACAGCTGTCAGGATACCCCAAAATGCCATAAGTCACACATTCACTATTGATTGTGTTTTCCTGCAGAGTGGCGGCAGGGCAGAACAGCTCGTGTGGTCCTGCAGGATGAGGACATCACCACCAAGATAGAGAGCGACTGGAAGAGACTCAACACACTCATGCACTACCAGGCCTGTTAATAATATTAATAATATAACTGCAACCAAATATTATTTTTTTTATTGTCAGTGGAATCTGCTACTTGATTGTTTTGTCTATAAACTGTCAGAAAATAGTGAAAAATTTCCATCACAATTTCCAAAAGGCTCAACTGCTGCGTAAACAGTGATATACAAAGAAAAGCAGAAAATACTCAAATATAAAAACTGGTAAATGTTTGGCAAACGGTTAATGAGCAATCAACAGCTGTATATGAATCTTCTGTCAATCTGCTAATTATTTCAGCTCTAATTAATAACTAAGCTTACAAAGCTTTTTCACTCCTGTTCCTGCAAACCTTGAATCTTTTTCAAACATTTTTTTAAAAAACTGCAATTATCCAGTTGCTCAAGGGCATCACAGCAGATATTGTTGATGAAGGACAGAACATTACTCATTCATATTCATATCACTCATCTCACCCCTGCCAACATTTTTTCAACCTCCCGGTCACAAGCACGCTTAGTCAACCGAACATTGACTTGCTTCAGCTCATAAATACGACTACACAGGTCACCAACCTCAGATGAGTCATCCTGTTCCTTTGTCAGTCAAAATGTTGTCTTGACTATCAGCTCCAGGCTGACTGTACCACACACATACAGCCAATATTTCAAAGCAACACAATGTGGTTTATACAGTGAGAGGAATAATGACAAAGGAATGGTACATTTTCTGCAATAATGGCCTGTCTTGTCAAAAGAGCCATGTACTTCCTCTTATCTGACGAGGAGATAAACAATTTCGCTCATTCATTTTTAATCTATCTGCCAGGTATGGAAATGTTTGTTTAGTTTATAAGCTGGATTTGCGCTAGCTTCATTTGTAGCTCATGCAGAACAGTAGTGTGAATTTTGTTCACGCTGCAGATGACCTGCATGTCCACGTCGAGCACAGCTGCAGTGTACAGGGTTTACCTGGAACTACTGCGCAGCTCAAACACTTTCAGTGAGCACCGGCTTAGTCGTTCTAACCATAAAACATTCAGCATCCAGTCATTTCTATTCAAACAAACACGTGAATATTTCACTGATTTTTATATACTTGTGGGTGTGCGGGTTTTAGTTTGCAAAAGTACTGCACACATTGGACCAGGGGTTATCAAAATCTGACAGCGTGAGCCCCCCCGTCAGACAACATCAAGACCAGACACCAGCAGTAGTAACAGAGAGTCTTAAATAAAAAAAGCAGGGGTTGCCACACACCCAATATTGAACTCAATATAATAACTGAAATCTTCTTTCACTGAGTCATGAGAGTTTCAGTTTAACTTTTGAATAAAGTTTGATGCATAGCACAGTTGACAGCAGATATGTATGTATATGGATAGGTACTTGGTAGTTAAATTTAACTCATGATGTCAACAAATCTAGATTTTTTTTAGAGAAGATTTTACTGTCACTAAAGGCCAGCCCTTTGCATGTTTATTGTAAGACTTTCTCTGCCAGTTTTAATTTCAAACTACTTAAATCCTACTTAAGTCCTACTACTTAAATTCCAGTCATGTTTACTTTTTATCAACAGCTGCAGGCCACAAATTCATATAAATAATAGACAGGCTTTACCTTTGTCCTCCAGGTGTCTGAGCGCTGTGTGGTGGCCTTGGTGCCCAAACAGATGTCCTCTTTCAACATTCCTTCCTCAGCCAGCTTCCCTCGCAGCATCAGCAGATACGGTCAGTACTGTTTAAGAAATGCAAATACTTAATATTCATCCAACTTACAGAGGTGTTGCACCATCTGTTCCTGTCACTCATCAGGCTTTCATACAGCACCTTAGCCGATACTGTTATTTAGCACATTAAATAAAGAGATGCAACGTGAGTTTCAAAGATATTTGACAGAACAAAGTCAAGACGCATTCTGTCACCTTTAAAACACCTTCAGGTTGTAACATCTTAGTTTAGAGGTAATCAAATCAAATATGCATTATTTCATCTTTACACTATGTGGTCTATGTGTATTTTCTATAATAAAAACCAAAAAATCAGTCCTATCCCCTTAAATGCATATACGCTACATCTGTAATTGCATCTTTGAAACTGCAGCTCACACTGGTGTTTCAAAATTTGGTGATTCTTCTTTTAAAACCTGACACTTGATATGAAACAGGCTGACAAGAAAAATAGAAAAACAAAAAACACAGTGACAGAAAGTGAAGATGATTATATTATATTAGTCTAAACACTCATCCAACCTGCTCACTTGTGGATTACAAAGAGAACAGCCTGCCTTGAATTCAGATCAGAGAAACAAATGTGAGTGTCCTTCTGTTTATGCTCTCGTCGTGATCATCAGATGAAATATATTCTATTTACAAAAACCATCTAGAGCATTTTGGGATGTACATAATACACATTACTTTATATTCGACATTTAACTGTCTAGGTGTGGATGTACCCTTCCGCTCCACGCCCACCAGCCCGGACAGCCCCCACTCCCGTGTGCCCATGCTGACCCCTGACCTGGAGAGTGGGGTCAAAGTTTGGCACTTGGTCAAGAACCACGACCATGGGGATCAGAAAGAGGGCGAGCGCGGCAGCAAGATGGTGTCTGAGATCTACCTGACGAGGCTGCTAGCAACAAAGGTGCAATATATAACGACATAACAACACGGTGGATTTGCATTTATCTATTTCTCCGCGCTACAAGTCTTAACTCTCTGCACCGTTTCCTACAGGGCACACTGCAGAAGTTTGTGGACGACCTGTTTGAGACCCTGTTCAGCACTGTGTGTCGAGGCACCGCCCTGCCTCTAGCGATCAAATATATGTTTGACTTCTTAGACGAGCAGGCCGACAGACACGGCATCCATGACATGGACGTTCGCCACACCTGGAAGAGCAACTGGTGAGGAGCTGATGGAGCCATACATGTCACTTTTACTGTGACTGTGACGTCGTCTTGCTTTCTTTAACAAGCCTGCTTTAGAAGCCTTCCTTTAAAAAGGCATTTTTTAGATTTTACTCACTTACTTCAGTCAGTGCTCGGGGGCCAAATGAACATTTCTGAGCTATTAAACCTTCAATGCCAGAGTCTACTCTAATCTCATTTTAGCTTATTCTCTTGTGTTTTGTAGAGTTTTGCCTGTTTTATGCTGCTCTTTGAAAGAACTTCTTAACTATTATGCTCTTGCACACTGCAGAGTTTGAAGCTCAAAATGAAATCCTTTAATAGTCTTCTAAACCCATCTACGTCTTGTTCTCATAACTAAATCTGAAAAGTCAATAGCAGATCAAAAAATATGTTGTTCTCATGAAGTAATTTATTTTATTTTGCAAGCAAAAGTCTGAAAATGTGTTTCTTCTTTCTCAACTTTTCTTTTCTTTTCTTTTCTTTTTTTTTTTTTACATCCGCAGTCTGCCCCTACGCTTTTGGGTGAACGTGATCAAGAATCCCCAGTTTGTGTTTGACATCCATAAAAGCAGCATCACGGACGCCTGTCTGTCTGTGGTGGCCCAGACCTTTATGGACTCTTGCTCAACTTCCGAACACCGTCTGGGCAAAGACTCGCCCTCCACCAAGCTACTCTATGCCAAGGACATACCGCATTACAAAAGCTGGGTGGAAAGGTGTGTACGTGTGCTCGACAAATGTCTTTCAAAAGGATAGAAAGATGGAATTGCACACGGTTATGAATAAAAATCGTGATGCAATTAATTATGCAGGCCTTGTAGTATTGGTGGGTGACAGAATGAATATAGAGTCAAGTGAAAGTTTAGAAAGCGTATGTGTGAATCAGTACATTTGTTTATAAAAAACCTGTGCTGTTGCGTTGTGATCCACTATGACTTCATGACTGAACCTATGAGTGGCACATTTCCTTATTTTCCTGCCAAAACACCGATGATTTACTGACACCCTTAACATTGGATATTCAGTGTTTTTTCACAAGAACCGACTGATTCCAAGTGACGAGAAAAGCTCTGGTATGCATGACTGTGTCCTTGACTCTGACTCTGTTTGTGTGTGTGTGTGTCTCTCTCCTCTCAGGTACTACGCCGACATCAACCGCCTGCCTGCCATCAGTGATCAGGATATGAATGCCTATCTGGCTGAACAGGCCCGCCTTCACTCCAGTGAGTTCAACATGCTCAGTGCCCTCCACGAGATCTACGCTTACGTCAGCAAGTACAGCCAAGAGGTGAGACCCGCTCAACACACTGTGACATAGAAATGTGCTGTAGAGGTGGTGCTGCTGGTGCGGCAGCTATAATCCACATTCTCTATTAACAAAGGATAAAATGACTGTGTGTAATAAAAGGTGTTACTCGGCTGGTGGAAGCAACGGTGTACACAGGTGTGCTCAATAAAAAGAAAAAGAAGCTCTGATAAACCCCCACAATAAATGACCTGTCCAGCTCTAAACAGCAGACAGATAAAGTAAGTGAGTTAATTTTGGATTGTTTTGGTTTTAATTGTGCGGCGCCAACAAGCCAAGTGTCTGGTGTCTCAACTCCCAGCTGTTCCGGGGACAGTGAGCCAAAAGAAAGATAACACTTGACTTTTACCGTTCTCCCACTTCATCCTTTAATTAAAAACCGATCTAGAAATACTTCCAAGTGTCAAATCTACTTGAAATAACGCCCACAGAAGGCACTTTTCAATGCCGAGCTTGAGTAATGGCTGATTTAGATACTAGGTTTTTGCTAATGTCTATACAGTAATAATTAATTCAAATCAACTTCAAAAATGATTAATAAACTTTAATCAAAATGTACAATAAATTGAATCATGAAAGTAATAGTGGAACTTGTTGGTGTTGCAGATCTGTTGTGTATGTTTGATTGGTGACGTATATGTGCACATTTACACGATCCCATTAATGATCCACGAGGTGCTTCATGTTCTTGGTTCTGCAGTTTGTGCCCATGCGTGTGTTTCTGTGTGTGTTTTAGATCATCGAGGCACTGGAGCAGGATGAACAGGCCCAGAAGCAGAAGTTGGCGTATAAAGTGGAGCAGATCATCTCAGCCATGTCTACAGAGAGCTGAAACACACACACACACACACACCCTTACATACAAGAACACATAGAGTAAGCACACACTATACACACAGACCGAAACATACCATAACAAAGGAGATATATACCCATTGGCAACACACGTGGCACTCAGATGTGCACATGAACACACACATTAGGTGCGCGTATGCACACTTACAACCACACAGAAGCACTTACACACACATACTGATGTGTGCAGAGACCCTGCAGACCTAATGGACCTACTGTATAAACAAACTGACAGTACAAACACACAAAGATACATACACATGCATAAATACACACATACAAATGTACATACACAAAGCACCGCACCACATCAAACAGCAGATCGTCCCAAAGCACGACTTTTGAATCCAGTGTCATCGTTTTTTTTTCAGAAGAAACTCCAACAGGCAAACATCCAGCTTCTAAAACGCTCCTATAGAGCGAGAGAGACACAGAAAGAGGATTTGGGCCATCGCGGTTGCTGAATTTGCAGCCAATTCTTTTTCCGCTGGGTAGAGGTTTGTCTTTGTAGTGAGTGCTTTTACTAAATGTGTGTGTGGCATGGCTGGGACTCTGAAGAGAACAGCACTCAATAAAGAATGACTCAACTTGAAAAGTCACTGGATGAGCTCAACAAAGACAGGAGCTAATTTAATGGGACGGCACATGTGGTGAGACAAGACTCAAAGTACTTTTTATATGTCAAAGACTACATATCACAGGCTTGGAGTGACATCGCCATTTGGAGCCATTCGGAACAAAAATGTGTAACTTTGTGTTGTTAAGCCTTTTTTTCCTTTTGCCTTGTAAAGGTTTAAAGAAGAACACTAAAGACTCTGGCGTCATTACTTTTCATCCCCCCCGAACTTGAAGCTCCCTGTCACAAGTTTTGCTAAATGAAGACTTTCTGAATTACAGCTCTGCTGGGGATTGATCAGTGTATATGAGCTTTGTCACTGACAAGGTGAGGGTCCAGCTCTTTAATAATACAACACTGAGAAGGCGTTACCTTCAAATGTGAAATATATGTAGAGATATTTCCAGATATAATCCCTGGCTTTTGTGCCAAATATAATGACTCATGTTTCATTCATGTTAAATGCTCCTGTAGAAGCGATTAATAATACATGCCATTGTACGGAAAAGATCCCATTTGAGATAGGAAATTTTGTACAGTGATGATCTATAGACCACCAATTCAACCGTTCAAAGATAAGTGGAGACCAAATTGAACTGTAGCAGAAAGCATGATTTATGATATAAACTATAAGTCTGATTGTGCATCAGAATAGCCTAACCCTGGCCAGCAGTGCCATCCAACCCCCCACCCCCCCACCCCGCCCTCCATGTCTCATCAGTCATTGTTTACATTCAGCGTGATACTTGAAATGCACCGAGTGTGGGATATTAAGAACACCTGCAGCTCCTGTGAAGTCATCTGCTCAGACTAAAGTTAGATGAAGGTTTTGATGCCTTATTGATTCCCCCCTCCCCCACCCCACTACGATAAATCCACTTTGAACGCAACCTGGAAATTAAACGTAGGAAACAACCTGCAGAAGGATTTCTAACCCCGAGGAGCTATGGATGATGCAACAGTGGGGAGTTGGTGCTCCTTAACATTTTGTACGCAGAGTGGATATATGATTAACAACATGTGCTCGGATCAGTGGCTGGTCCTTGTAAAGTTCATTCATTTAACGTCTGTCTGTTGCTGCACAGTGTTGTCTTCGCTTTCCATCCTGGCTGTATTCGAGTCTCGGCGTACGATTCATAATTTTTAGGTTTGTTAAATGTACATTTTACCCGACTGCTTGTTGTCTCCTTGCTGCTGTATTTATAGAGTGCCATATCGAAAAACTTCTAAATGATTATCACGATGAACAGTTCAGTCTGAGGCGTCGCGCTCATTCAGGTTTTTTTTTTTTTGGTTTCGATTGTTTGTGTTTCATCCACTTCGACGATGAAGGATGAACTTCTCTCTGTGCTCGAGGCCGTTTCATCGCTCCATCTAAAAGTCACCGCGACTGTTTATCAGTGTCATTCTGGAGCACTCTCTAACATTTTCAGTATCAGTGGGGTTAATGTACTCGCCACAGGACCTTGATTCATGCTAATATAAAAGATCAAGATAAAATAAGATAAATAATAAATGCATTTCCTGTTAAGTGTTGAAATGTGACAGAGAACTCATCTGTTTCATGTGTGGTTTAATGATGATAATTTATAAATGTGTTGTGCAATAAACTGTCAGACGTTTAAACTGTAATGTTTTTTAAACTATATATTATTGTATAAAAATTGTACATAACAAACACTCCTATTTTGCAAGCAAAAGATTCACTTTGTACTGTTGTTATACATTAAATGCGCAGCTGATGAAACTGATTTCCGCCTGATTTCTTTCTTCATGATGCTAAATTCTAGATAACTTCTATATATATCTATTTTATCTTACAGGATATTTTTAAATTGTTAAATCCTAAACTGAAGCCCAGGATGATAAAAATATTGGTTCATCAAAATGCTTTATTCACATAAAGCTGCATTATATAAAACAATATCACACACAGCTGAATGTCCATGCTATCATTATGAGTAACAAATCAGGTTTGTGTATTTCTCAGACACAACATCTGCTGCTGTTTGAAGTGAGGTCCCTTCCAAGGCAATCTGAACTCTGCCACACATAACTGGATAATCTATTCTTATTATGTTACTGGACCACCAGCATGCTAATTTAAACTATTATTGGGTTTTCATGGGCGGGGCTCTCTGATGAGATCATCTGAAATCCCAGGGCTACATCTATCGTTCACCCTATGTACTTTAATTAATGTAATGGTTGACTGCATACTCCAATGACATTAGCCGTGCACTGACATCTCCACATATGGAAAAGGAAGAGTGGGGGGGTGCTGTGTTCCAGCTTTGTGACAATGAAAAATCTAATATATAATAAAAAAGACCCTGTATTCTCACAACATAACTGACAGTATTTAATTTTAGTATCACAACCCCCTAGCATAAGTGTATTATTATTATCAATGATTAATTATTTAATGACAGTTGTAAACGTTTAGATTTTCGTAACTAATTTTTTGCAGTGGAATATGCTTTAAAATTGCCCGTTGAAAAGGTGAAAGTTAATTACAATGTAAAATTGGGACATGAGAAAATTAAACAGACTATTTACTTTTGGAGGAAGTGGACTACCAGTTTGGGTTTTCGTGTCCGTTTTCTGGGTTGCTTTACAGTGCTGCACAGGAAGAGGGCGTTGTATTTCCAGAAGAAACAGCTAAACCTTTTTTTTTATTCAGGAGTCAACAAAAGAAAAAGTAATCACTTCCAGCTAGTTTATCTTCCTCAAAAAGATAAAAGTAGCACAATAAATTAGATGTTTTAATGTGCCCAGGAGGTAATACGGTTTGTGGAAATGTACTTGTGATTCTGTCAGAAAGGCAGCCAATAATTTTAACTGTGATGTTGAGTGTTTACTGCAATCACACGAAGGAAATGTAGCATATAGAAGCATTTAAACACATCCTGAGTAACACATTTGATAACAAAGAGGAGGTGTTCTTGTAAAACAACAAAGAAATATCCTGGAGAAAATGACTAAATCCCTTTGAATTTGATATAAAAAAATACACACACACAACACCATGTGATGCCTCACGGAAAGAAGAATGGTTTGCTCTGCCGTCATACTATGACAGTATTTGGTCTGTCATGTGAGCAGCATATAGGGGGCTCCTGAGCACTTGCCATAAGGAGCCAGAATTCATTATTCATGTTTAACCCTCGGGGCTCTGGGCAAGCCGAGCAGAAGTGGGGGGTTGGGGGGAGGAGAAGTTGGGTTGTATGAACATCCAGGCTTCCCAACCCATACCTGTCAGATCCAGGTGGGGATGTCATCAACGAATCGAAGGGTCCTCTGTACACCTGCCAGGCTCTGACTCCTCATCTTTCCTCTCCTCTCTCTTTGCTTGTCAGAGTGCCTGCACTCAGCAGCAAGCAATTCCCCCTCACTTACTACTCTCTCACACACACACACACACACACGCTGAGGAGGATCATTAGGACTCAAACCTCCTCTACTGACAGCTGAGCGAGCCGCAGGATATCTTCTTGATAGACTGTGTGGTTGGATAGTACCAGACAGGTTTATGGAGCTACTGCAGCCATTAGAAACCCATTATTCTTCTATCAATCACTGACAGCTGTCATAATATCTCATTCTGCTTTGACCCATAATTGACGCAACTACATACATGCTGCGTAAAGTAAAATAACATTGCAACGCTTAATTTCTGTGAAATCGCCGGTTGCACACTGCCAGGTGTAACGGATCCTCGGCTTCTCCTGCTGCCCGGAATATTTGATTCATGGGGAAATGGACCTTACACACATGCTGCAGATCTTGAAGAATAATTCAAACTGTAGCTCTAACTGTGGGGTGAATGCTGAATGGAAAAGGCCTTGGACTTGGGCTATGCACCCCGAACAACCCAGCTCAGTGTATGTTAATAGTCAATGGAAGAGGCTCTTCTTCAATGTCCTTAACCTCAGAGTGGGATGTAGCACTAGCTGTGTTATCATATCATTAACATGCATTAAATAAAGATAGACCTCCATGCATATGTGCATAGATACAGGATCATAGTGGACACAATAGCAGGACAATTAATTATGTTGTCATTTATTAAGCAAAGATTTCAAATTCTTCTGCCTTTCTTTATTTCATAGCAGAATCAGAATACAGCACCATGGGCTGTTGAATAGTTACTGGATAACTGGAGAAAAAAACACACCATTAGATTCATGAATAATGGAAATATGCATTTGCTGCAGCCTTTAAATACAGTAAAAGTTAGAGAGGCATTGCCTGAAGTAATGATAGCTGCCCACATATAGCAAACTCATAGATCTTCTTTTTTTATATACAGCACACAGATGCTTTCCCCACCAGTCCCAGTGGATCTATACATACATATGCCTCATACCTTTGTTTTTCCCTACAATAATGGTTCACATGGTCAACTTCCCCCCCCCCATCCCTCCAATGTACAGTCAGGCACCACTGGGATGCAGTTTTGTGGCTTTTGAGGTCTATGAGCATCAGCCTCCCACTGCTTTAATTAAACGCATACTGCATTATCAGAGTGCACACATCAGAGTGCACACAATCAAACAAGCACTGATATGTTTGTTCTTGCCAAGGACAAAAAAAACAGCTGTCCAAACCAGGGAGGGAAAAATGATAGCAAAAATCCCAAATGACGAAAGCAGTCTTTATCCGTAACAACCTGTCAGAGGATTTACTGGATGAGCTAATCCATGACGGTGTTTTTATTTCCACAGTTTGCCGTAGTCGTTTCTCTTTTGTCCACTAGAAACGACATGGTCAATTGCGGACTCTGGTCTCGACTGCCTTCATTTCTCACTGCTACTACCTAACACTGACAGCTGGATTCTTTAAATGTATGCAAAATCAGAAATCAAAATCAGTTTCAGTTCCACAAAAACATACAGAAAGAGGCCATAAATGAAGGGTTTACAGATGTACTGATGAGGCTGCTGTCCAGTAGGTTGAGCTGGACAGCACACCAGTCTAGTGGTGCCATCTCCTGGCCAAAGTTTTTATCACAAGCGCGTCTTGGAAACGGGCAGACGGACACAGAATGAGCATTCTTCATTCATTAACTGGTTGCATTGGATTGAGAGCAAACTGGGATGAGAGAGAGGGATCGTGTGAGAGGCTGTGAAAAAGTGATGCAGGAAGAGGGCAAAGGCTAAGCATGTGTCGGGAACAAAAAGTGTCTGTTTTAGCATGGCCGCCTCAGGGTGTGTGTGTGTGTGTGTGTGTGTGTGTGTGTGTGTTGGTATAGAACATCTGCTGTGGGTCATGACATACACACACACACCCAGAGCCCAGACTGTACCCCGAGACTGTGATGGGGACCCACACAGGGGCGTCCTGGACGCAAATTTTGTTTTGGCAAGAAGTGACTTCATCCAAACAGCACTTCCTTTCTTTCTGCTCTCCTTTTTCTTCTTCACCCTCACTCCGACCTCACTGCCCAGCCCCAGAGAGGTAACGGTAAACATTTGCTGCAGTTTGAAATGATATCCCCTCCCACTACTCCTCCCTTCTCAGCTTCCCTCTCCTGCACTCATGAAATCACTTCAAGACAGGCTCCCTCCTACGTCGCCAATCGGTGAGCTTTGTGGGATTTATGGCTCCCATTTTCAAAGCTCCATAAAATGTGCATTACGATGTGTATGTGTTTTTGCGATTGCGTGCACTATGTACAAATAAACCAAGCAAAATTAAATTAAGAGTGCTCTTTCAATGAGGACAATAAAAAAATGCCCTCACTGTTAATTTAGCTGATCATGTCAATGGCTTTTTGTCTTTTCCTGTGACTCAAGTCAAAACAGGACCACGAATCTCTGAAGCCATATTGTTGACGGGTGGCAGGGAAATTCTCTTCCCACAAAAGATCGTCACATTAAGAGAGTCGCAACTTTACAACTTCCTGTTCAGAGGCTCTGCCTCAGGCTCTTACAAATAATTCACTGCTGGTGAACTCTTGATCTCACAGAATAAATTGCTAACATTGCTGGCACGGCGAGACAGATTTACATTTTAAACAAAGCCATAAAAAAATGTCACTGTCCTTCTTAAGATGCCGGACTCAACATTTATTAGCAGAGCTTTAATTTCTGTATATGGAAGCCTAAAAAAAGACTTCTGAGAACATATTCCATGACATATTCTGCTAATAAACTGTGGTTACTGGAGGGGAGATCTGCCACTGAAGTAGCCTGCTGATTCGTCAGCTAGGCCTCAGTGGTCCTAGTGGTGTCCAATTAGCATCCTAAACTTCCATTATGACAAAGTAAGACACCTCTGGATAAAAACACCAGTGACCTTTCACCTAAAACGCATCAAAGAAGTGAACTGTTACAGTCACACTCAAGACAGCCTGTGACAATTTGGCAAGTAGAGTTTTACCACAGAAAGGAATCAGTAATGCACATTGGTACATTTAAAAATGATGCTCTTAAGAAACCAAATTTACTAAATTACCAGCACACAGGCTATAGTCTAACCTGATGGTATGTGCTGGATAAACACCAACCTTTCAGAAAACAGGTGGTGTCATCAATGCGTTTGTTTTTCAGCATTTTGTCCTCAATGATGGACAATAAGCTTTGTTTTCTTTTTCCTATTTGATATCAGAAACAGGTGTGAATGCATATGCTGTAACTGTAGAAAAGAAAAGAGAAAAAGAGAAAAAAGAGAAAAAGAAAAGGAAAACAGAGCGTGCATGCAAGTACAAAAAAAAATATAGCATGTTCACAAAATGTTTGGCAACGGCTCAGGATTTTTGAGGTCTTTAAAGTATAGGGTAAATCTAAAGGCGACTCCTCGTGAGAGAGTACAAACACACAACGCCTCCCTTTTGATATCCAGCCCAGTTGCCTATATTCTCCTGAGACGCTCCATCGTAGATTTCAGAGGGCGTTTAACACACACGCTCCGAGGTGTATACACACACAACGCGTGGAACTTTAAAGCACACGCTCAAGTCTGGTTAAAACACACTTGCGAGCTAAAACAAAATACACACTGCTGTCAGGAATAATCTACAGCGCTAAATGGATGTATGATGATTGCAATGTACTGTTACTGAAGAAACAGTGAGGCCGCTAACGGGGAAAGGGAGCTTGTGTTTTCAAACTCGGTAAGCTGCAACAGATGTGCAGAACAGTCAATATACTATAAACAAATAAAACCATATGAAGCCGGGCCTATGGGCTTTAAATCATGTGCCAGTGGCAGAAATGTTTTCGAGATTGGCTTTCTGTGTAAGGTCTTGAAGGAGGAATGCACTTTGCTATCTGTGTTGGCTTGCCGCTCCGTGACCGCGAATGAGCTACTCTGTGACACCGAACAGTGTCACAAAAGGCGACAGGAGATGAGGAGGTTGCATGTCCGATGAGGGCGAGTAAAGTAGTTCTGACTGTGCGCACAAAAACGTTCAAATACTGCCAACTTCTAAGACACAAAAGGCAAGAACACACGTTGAGTTAAAACATTTGCATTTTCTATATTTAAGTCACAAAAAATAAAAAATGAAGATAATACACTTGTTCCTAGAGCGAATGAAAGAAAGAGAGAAAGGAACAAGGAGAAATATGTGAATAAAAAGGAAAATGGAAATGCCAGGGTTTGTCCTGCTGCCCTCCCCTTTGTTGAGAGTAAAACGTCGACTCTGTGCCTTACTGTCATGATGACAAGAAGCTGTGATTCACGAGGACTCGAGCAGCAGAAATACTTAACTAGCTAACAATGTAATGAATGTTTTACTGGGGTGACACGACTGCTGCTGTCCAGCTGTGGCTGCTGTAATGGGCACGCCGCTCATTTTTCTCTTGGGGTTTTCGGCAAAGCTCATCTGGAGTCACAGCGAGGGGCCAACTGCCGCCACCTCAACGCCCTGTTGGTTCAGCTGAATGTCTGGTAGGGGTCCGGCGAGAAGGGAAGGGGGGGCAACATGGAGGAAATGGGGTAATGGTGGAGGGGGAGGGGGGTGAGGAGGAAGAAGGATGAGGCCAAAACAGGGACAGGACGGACTATGGGCACTGGGGCGGGTATCAAATTACACGAGCATTTCTCAGGCGCGTAACATGTGGCTGCAGTCCAGCCACATCTTACTTTTCTCGACTCGTTGTTGTTGCTACATTTTGTTGTCTAGGTGGGTGGAGCCCCCCCCTCCACCCCCTTTTTTTTTTAACAAGTCATTTAGCATACCTTCACCAGTGGTTCCAGATGTGCGATTTACAGAGAGCATGAGAACTTCTAGCAAGACAGAGCTAACAAAAGTAAATCCTCAAATTACAGAGGGGGTGGAGGGGTGTTGGGTGCATTCAGGAGGAAGTGTGAAAGGTTTAAACGGATCCTGTGGTGTCTTCACTGTTGGGACTGCCGTTTTTTGTTGATTGATGGCCTTGCTGAGCAGCAACAGGGCAGGGGGCGGGTTGGGCCACTGAAATGGATTAATACCATTAGCATAACAGTGAATCGCACTTTTGTTTCCAGTATGATACTCTGCTCCACGGTCTATCTCCATAAGCCTATTAAGGAACTGAGTGTCACTGCCCATTGTCAGCCATCACCTTTCTTTGTGTGGTGGATTACTAGCTCCCGTCCAGACGGACTTCACAGCTCAAGCAGACATTGTAACCCAGTGCGGGCAAAGGATGAAGCACTGATCACCTAAAGAAAAGAAAAAAAAAAAAGATTTCTGCATTTCTACATCAACAACATGCTGCAGCATTTTTATGGTGGATGCGAGTACTGGGGCTGCATATTTAATGTGTATATATAAGTATAAACACTGATAGGTATTCCAAGAATGCTGCCCATTTTTTTTAACAACCAACATGCAAACAAGACCCCACTCTGCTTTTCCCTCCAGTGGAAGACGGGGTATAGGGCTGGGCCTCAGTAAGGGAGGAGACGGAGGAGGTGGAGGGGGGGGCGTATAAAAGCTGACAGAACACAAGTGGTGCTTTATCCACCCCGTCCCGCTCCGGGTAGGAGGAAACCCTAAAGTGCTCCGGCTCCACCAGCTTTAACCCTTTTCTTTTCACTCACACCCCGTTGGACGTGTGCGCGCTCAGGACCAGAATGGCAGCATCATCTGCACCGAGACCAAGCGAGCCCTGCAAAATGTTGGCTTTTGCGTTGCTTCTCGCCGCCTCGCTCTTGAATGGTAAGTAGTAAAGAAAAAAAACACTTAATGAAAAAGAGGGTTGACTTTTCAGGGATCTTATGTCCACCTACAGGGAGCGAGGGAGGGCCGGGAGGGGTGGGGTCGGGGTGGAGGCGTGATTGTTTGAATGGTCTTTGAGTTAAATCCAGGTTTTAACCCTACAACCCTTTTACTCCCTGGAATGCTAACATATTATCTCCATACTTAAACCAAATCTGTGCCATGTGAGACTTTATGTGTTTTGAAAAAAGGGTTGCTGATGGTCCCCCCCCCAACGTGCAGACAGAAAAACATTACTCTGGGATATACCTTGGCAAACAAAGGGATCATTTTAGAGAGGGTTTGTAATTATATGGAGGTAACTGGAAGAAGTCTTATGAGGATTTAAAGATGTGATCTCTATCTTAAACTTGTGAATTTACAGTACGCTGCCAACATGGAGCTTTCTGCATTTTCTCACGAGTTTCCTCATCGCCTTGAACTATTCAGCGTTAAACCATGTGTGACCCTTCCTCTGGAGCTATGTTTGCTGTTTCACTGACCTGATTCCCATGATCTTCGGGGAAATGTGTGTATTTATATTTAGCTGGTTGCAATGTGAGGCCAGTTAAAGCGTGCGTGACAGGAGGGTGTGGAGTTTGGTCATTAATGCGAGTGGCTTCGAATGTGGCTGTGCTGATATGTTAGCACGGTGGGAGCTTTAGTGAAGCATTTTGGGGGGGGACACCCATGATGTAGAGCTAAAGATGACATGTGGCTCACATGGCTGAGCTCTTTATACACTAAGAACCAATTTGAAGGGTGTTTATCTGATCTCATCTGTTGTCTTTATTCAACAAATCAACCTCCACAACATCTTAGCATTATGTTATCATTTTTAACCACTCAATAGGGCAGGGCACTTCTAAATCAAATTAAGGGGTTTGTTTCTGATAACTTCCCCATTTTTTTACTCAAGAATAATAACTTGTGATTGACTTTTTTTAATTCACCCCCTGAATTCCATCAAAGATAATTTAAAACTTTAAATCCACTTTAGTTCAAGCCAAATACAAGTCAAAACAGATATGAGAGTAAATCCAAACCTCAATACCAAAATCAAATAAGGCAATAAATAATGTTTATGCTTTTCCAAAAGTAAAAATATTGCTGGATGGTTTGCTTAAGTGTGGAGATGTATACAGATCAATCTGGACGTACCCCATAAATTCCCAGCAGTGGCATGACAAAAAATTAAGACATGGATCATGTGGTGAAAAAGACATTTTTAGATGGTCAAGCCGAGCTCAGATCCTAATAAACACATGACAATGTCAAAAATTGGAACTGGGAATGAACTCCACTATACTGTCATCTATAGTGCTCTCTGTTGTGGCTGGAGATGAATCACACTGGACTGCTTAATTCAAACCTTCTGCCTTGTTCGTGGGATGTAGCTTATGGGAATGAGATCATCAGTGGTGAGAGGCAGCTGCATCTACTTTGGTAAACGAAACTGCCTTGACATAATTTTGACCTATAGATTCTGAATCAGAGGTAGCAAAACTTTTACTGTGCTTATGAGAAGGGGGAGGAGGAGGGAAAAAAAAATCAGGATCTTAATGTGCACTGCAATGTTTATCTTCTCTGAAAATCACAAGCAACTCAAAACATGTGACACGCTGCAGCTGTGGCAAATGCACGTGTCAAAAAAGATGAACAACAGAGCAGATATCAGATATTATACAGATGAGAAACGGAGTAAAGACAAAGAAGAGCATGTAAGTTTTAACTATAGTTCAACTGCAGGACTGCGGACTGCAGGGAATGGGGGTGGGGGGTGGTGGCAGAGGCTAAACAGGAGATGATCAGAAACACCAGTGGGGGGAAACCCCTGTTGAGAATGTTTAGCAGACTTCTTTCAGGAAAGCGGAGAGAGGGGTGAGGTGAAGCGATGCTCAGGGAGTGAGAGACTTAAACTTCCTTTGTCGTCAGTGACGTGACTGGAATGCCCCCGTTCATGGAAGGTTTCTGTTTTAATTTCTGGAAAACTGAACTGTGCTTTTACTATTACAATTTTCGTAATACGGTTTAAGCTCCGCCTGCCCAGTGAAGTGGTTTTAAAAGGTCTCTCTAGTTAGGTCCCTGCCCAACCTCGCTGGCAAAACCAGAGCATGTAATTATGTAAATCATTGTTTGTGTAGCAACCCACTGAAGTAACAGACGCCTCGAAAAAACAATGTCAACAACAGAGAGCTCATTCCTCTCATGAGGAAAGTAGCACGGAGCGAGCCGGGTCATATCCCAGAGTCGAGTGCGCCAGCGGTGGCAAGCACACATCTTGGCGCACACATACATACACACGCAAGATCTTCATTCACTTGGGATAGTGTTTTTCATCCTCATCCTAATGAGAGAAAGGCTGCTTTACCATTCGGCTCTCTTTGAACTTTTTCAAGCCACTGCAATTTTCATCTCTGTTTTCTCCGTGTGTATTTAAATACAATAAGTGTTGACATCATACAGCCAAACAAGCTGCTCTCTCAGACAACCAGAAGGCGCCGATATGTGCGGTGATCCATCAGTCAGATACATGGAAGGGAAAGGGAAGTCGAGGCCTGGGTATCAGATGGTAACACGCACTGTAAAAGCCTCAAAATGAAAACAAGTGATGTTTCAAAAGGAGAGAGCAAATCTTTATGTGTCAACTAAGTGCACTCTCGTTCGGCGTCGAAATGGCCTGTTATAGTTGTTTTTCCAATACCACCCTCGGACGTGTGTGTGCAAGTAATTACTCTGGTAGATTTTCTAAAAGATACAGTCTTGAGTTCTTTCTGGACAAAATCAATGTTGAGCTGAGATCTGCTTCACTGTGCAACAGGATCCCCTAAAAGTCTACCTGCACACACTCAAACCAGACAGGCTCATTCAAGGTAATACACGAGGTAGTGGAAGTGTAGTGGGCAATTGTGAGTGTGTGTGTGTGTCGGGAGGGGTTAAGGTGGGGGTGATATAATGTTGCCAATTGAAAGCAGATGTCATGTTTCCTGATTGTGGTCCCCTGAAATAGGCATCGTGCTTTCGATAAGGCGCTGCAGTGGCCTCGGGGTTGGGCCGGCAGCTGGGCAGCGTCGGGTGAAGTAAGTGCTGCTTCCACGGGCCTGATTGAAACCATGAGATCCAGTTACTTTTCTGCCAAGAGAGAAGAATGGGTTGGGTTCTGCTATTAATCGCTGTGACAGGAACGTCAGCGGAGGGGGCGCAGTTGGGGAGGGGTAGGTGTGTGTGTGGGGGGTCAAGATAGTGGGGTCAGCGGTCTGTTGTTTCAAAGAGGGTAGAGTTGCAGAGCGTGTTTAACCCTAAGGGACTCGGCTCCGATGTCGCATTCCTCTGCACGCACTTAACTCTCAAATTCAGATTCTTTGAGAGCTGCAGGATATTAAATCATGAAAACAGTCTTTATTAAACAAAAACACCCTGAATGAATGATGCTTTCATTAATACTGAATATTAGAAAAAGCAGAAAATGGGGCTGAGCAAGATGAAGAAATAATAACATTAAATTGTGTTTATTTTTGTAATACGCTTACATAATTCACAATAAAAACTCCTGATTAACATCTGGAGCTTCACTTGAAAGAAAGTAACCTAACCCATCATTATTTTTTTCCCGCACTTTCTTAAAGAACACCCAGATTAAATTTTAAAAATGACATAATTATAGCATAATTACAAGATCCAGATTGAGTGACTGAAAATTAAAAGCTATTACACTCTTTGTTTTGTCTCCACCTTAGATTGTTCTTTCAAAATCCATGTTGGGGTATGTGTGGGAGAGATAGGGGTGGGGTGGAGGACATGCGCGCATGGATCAAATTTCTATCCAATTGACGCCAGAGTGATGTCACTGAAACTCTAAAGAGGTAGTCCAACATTACAAATTCGAGGCAGGGCCAGAGGCAGCAGAAGGAAAATTCCACTTGACAGCAGTTCATTTGGGCATTTTTGCATTTTCTTTTCAGCATTACATTGCTCGGGAAAGCTGAAATAATTGTGTGTATCGTCTTACACTACAATACATCCAATAACATTTACAGCTAAAGAACACCTGCATTTAAATGACCACATCAAAATCCTACTTGAATACTGCCCTGGAAACATGCTGGTTTTGTGTGTGGCGATCAACCGCCATGCAAGTCCCGGAGTGAGTTAAAGGGGAGTCACGTCGCCCCTTCCCACAGACCCCACCCGATCAACAGTGTGTGAGGCATTCATATGTGTCCTGCAGACGGATACCATAAGGGATATTTCCAGGACATGTGAACCAGACCCAGACAGAGTAGAGGAGGAGGTGGTATGTCTTGAGAGTGTTTATAAAAGCTGTCTTGACTGCACAGACTCTCACACACTCCGTCAAAACAATTCAGACATCTCCGTTCGGTCTCAAAAAACAGCAGAAAATTGGTTTTGGCACTGGTCAAAGTTGAAAACGTCCCTTGGGAATAGACAGATCAGAGAGATATGATATGGCTTCACTGTTGGACCGGTCTTAATTTCCAGTGAAATGACTCCATCACTGGGAATTGTGGTCCGATAACGTGCACAGACCATTATCACCTCACCACGTTCGGTTACACAACTTCTGGTGTCACGTATAAAGACACATAAGCATTTTGAAGCGCGTGCGGAGTTGTGCAACATCTGAAATTTGAAACAACAAAAGATTACATTAAAATCCTTCGGTCCATTAGAAGAACACATCTGGCCAGTGAAGTAGGAAGAGATTTCAGGCTTTAAGACATTACAAGAGGCACAAGAATCATAAATGGAAACATATGCAAAGTAGACATGTGCCTCCGTGTGGAATTTTTGCATGTTTAGCCATCACATACACCCCAAAGCGAGCTTAAGAGACAGAAAGTTGGCAAAGACTTGTAGAGCCAAGGCAGAGAAAGTAGCTGTTACAGTAAGGCTCTTGGCATGTTGCTTTACACTACACTATATGGTGCTAGGAGGTGTGAGGGCTGCATCTCACCTCGATAAATGCCTGAGATTAGCTGTGCGTGACTGGGAGAGGGCAAGCCGACGGGGAGGGCAGGGAGGGAGAAGGGCGTTGAGCTGCAGGCTTGTCTTCTTCCAAAGCCTGCTACATTCCTCCATCCGGAGTCCCAAGAGATGTTGGGGGGGGGGGATCCCAGACCGCAGCCGTCACTCAGAGCAATATGGTGGGAAAAATCTTCAAGAGAGCAACGAAGTTGGGGCCCGGGCCGCGTAACATGTGGAATCAGTGCCGATTAGGTTTGTCGTGTTTGTGCAGCGATAGCGAGACACACAACCGCTGACTGATATCTTAGCTGCTTTTTAACATTACACAAAAAGAAGGAATGAAAGACGAGTTTGTTTGGGTGTTAGGGGTTGATGGTGAGGCCCCGGGGCCGTGAACGTCTTCGACTCGTAGTTTATGCTTCGGTGGAATGGTTCAGTGAAATCAGCATACAATCACCTTTATCTGTGGCCCTTGTTGAGTGAGCGAGTGTGGGGCAAAGGGCAGCGATGGGTTCAGAGGTCACGCCGTCAGGAAGTGTGCTGTCCTCTGCGGCAGACACCGGAGACACCGATGTATCAATTACAGCACAAAAGGGACAGGTCAAGGCTGCAGTCGCATTTTAAAAAGGAACAAGAAAGCTTGCAGTTTCTCTTGATATGCAGTAATTAAATATTAAAGTAACCAAGACTTCATGGTTGTTGTATAACAGGCCCTTAAAAAAGTTTTTAAAAAATCAAGCATTTGCCTGAAATTAATAATAGCCAGCTTTTAGGTCCACAATCAAAACAAAGCAATAAAAATTCACCCAGATTCTGCAGTTTCTGTAAATGTTGGTCATAAGAGGTAATTATACGCAGAGGATTCATTCCATCTGGTCCGTCGGGAAACTTTGTTTGTGTGTAATGAGTGATGGCTGGTCAGTGAGCTGGACAGGGTTTACTGGCAGTGCTGCAAAAAAAGACTGTGTGTTATTGTGTCTGAAGCTAAAGCAGCATGTTTTGCTTTATGAAAATGTAGCAGCCAGTTTTTACTAGTGTGCTTGAGGTGCCGTGACATCATTAGCACACAACTAGTAAAACGCAGTTGCTTTTTACAGTATGGTTTAAACATCCTCCTTAATCCTTCAGCCCTTTCAAACATGTGCTTTATAAACAGGGAAACTGTGTTAAAATAATGACACTCTCCATTTTAAAAGGGAAATGTGAATTCATTTCCAGTCACCCACCACAATATCTCCCCCAGTATGTCTTAAACAAAGCCCAAAACCTCAACTGTGACTGAAACAAAACATACCCATCAGCCGCAGCATCAATCTTTAGACATTTTTATTTTACAAAACCACTGACAGAGTTTTACCCTCCAGTTCACTGCAAATCACCCAACGACAGAAAGAGATCACAGAGCTGAAACAACACATCTCATCTCTCGCACTCCTGTCCGTCACGGAGGAGGAAAAAACCTGAGTTATGGCCAACCATCTCACCCATTCTGTACCTCATCCTTTCTGGTAAAATAAACAGACAGACCACCCAGAGATGGGTGACGGACGGCAGCTGTAGGCTACAGTCTGCAGGTCAGGGGGTCTAATAGACAGACTTAACAAGATTAGGGAGCCCTTGACCTGTCGCTGGTGCACACCCACGCTAATGGTAAATTAGAGACGGGGACGATGGTGAGACGAGGCACTAAATCCTCCATCTACAGTGAAACTTGAGCATGTCTAAAAGAGAGCTTCCTCATCTTTTAAATAGGTCTTACATGGGTAAGAATAGTACAAAACTGCCATGAGATCAGCAATTCTTTTTCTCCATTCATTTTAACAATTTACAACTAGTAGGGTTATTTTCCCAGTGCAGATGCTGTGTGACAGACAGCTGCAACGGACAGTTGCTAACACTGAGCATACCAGAAGACCTCCTCGGAGATTACTGCCCCACCTGCCGGCACTCGCACACACAGGGTTTACTCTGTACTCGTGGCACCTGTCTGTCCTGATGATTTATCAAAGGAAGTCAGCGGACATGTGTCACAGCGCCACCTCTGTGAGAGTAAACGGCAGGCCTCATGTGCGAAAACCTCAAGAGGTGACGGGAGACGACCATGAAGTGACAACAGAGGAGAAAAACAACCAGTGTTGTTCAAGGAAGGCAAAAAGATGCATAAAAACACTCAAACAAACAATAAAAGAGGTTATTGCTTAGTTTATTAAAAAATGTTTAAACAAAAGTGAGTTTAAAAAGTTTTGCCAAGAGTGTCGGAAACACCTCAGCGGTCTGTAGTTGCATGAAGTCGGCTCTTTCTGATCTGCTCTGTCTGTTTCGACTGGGCCGGGTTGTCTAATGGTTGTGTGATATGCAGAGTGGAGTATGCAGTATTAAAATGGCCGACAGAAATTTAATTCTGTGTATCATTACTTTGTTTTTTTCGTTTGACTTGCATATATAAAATCTCTATTAAATTGAGAAAATACAATAATCTATCGCCTGAAACTCATAATTAAAGGTCAGGTCATTAATTACTAGATTTTTGAGCATTAACCAAATAAGTTATAAGTGTTAAGCTGTAAAATGCTTGCTCATATTGTAGCTTTAAAAACAATTAAGCAAGAAAATACCACATTCAAAACACACAAAATACCAAGACATGTCAAACTATCAACTTAAATGTTTAATAATAACATTAGTTTACGTGTAGTTTACATTTATATGGTAAATATTTCAATGTCCCCAAATATAACATATATGTCCATCTGACTTTTCAACTACTCTTCATATCAATACTATTTTGCATCCCCTGCACCTTGTTGTTGTTTTTAAGGACCCTGAGACTTAAAAGTTTCATTGCCAGCGACTGCCCGATATAACTTGTTGTGCACGAGACAATAAATTCTTGAATCTTAAGCTAATCTTTTACAGCCACATGTGCAAACTAAAAGCAAAAACAGCAATGGAATCTTAATGTAAACAGAGGAACAGTGAAATGTAGTTCAACGGGGGGCAGCACTTTGCAATTACAAACCTGAAATCAATCACAAAGTCGATCTGGTAACCGGCGAGGAATGACAGAGTGAGAAGTAATGAGATCTTCAGATGTAAGGCATTATGGGAATGCTTTGAGGGTGAGGTAATTCTGTTGTTGTTAGACAGAGAGAGGGAAATCTGGGTGAGAAGAATGCATGCTGGGTACTCTGGTTTGACTCCTGGATCCTGCCTTTGCAATTTGACCTGAGCAAATCAGAACAATAAAAGCCGGAGAGTCATTAGCTCAGTGACTGCGGGGTGCGGTAGCATATTTTTCAGATTGGCACAGAGAATAAAGCGTGCCCTGAAAGTAATCCAGGTTATTACAACTTTGCAGATGAAATAATTTGCAGTGGGGAAAAAAAAACCTAGAAATATCCTATCAAGACTTTGATTTAGTGTTGCAATTTATCAAGGACTCTCACCCTAAAGTCATACGACTCTCTTAAAATGGAAAATGGTATAATGGCCTATTACATTATTCAGACGTTTGGAAAAAGTGATGTTTGCAATGGCATCATTACCTGGAACCTTTTAGCAGCACATTTAATCAGGGCATTCGAGTGTTTAACTGGGCTGATGGAAAATCATTCCCCTCACATTAATATATTTCAGAAACTTATTTTGTGCACCTCGTTCATGCCTAACCTGATGTGAGTCAGTGTAACTACAGGATCTTTTGAAAAACATCAGTGAGGAAGATTGCATCTCAAAGTGAATGACTTCATGGTGTGATCCATGGATCTGAGAGCATCAGTTATCTACCACAATACGATCTATTACCTAATCCTCCATCACTGCACAGAGGCCTCTTGGGACACAAACGAATCTTATTGAGAGCACATCAAAGAGCTTTCACACCTCACATGACTTCATGCATGAAAACGATAACTGATGCCGAGATAGCACGCGTGTGAATGCCGCAGACTGTCTGAGCTGCTACATCACATTACAACTTTATTAAATCATGCCTGCAGATTGATAATAAACTGATGTGAGATACTTTTAGGGAAGAAAAAAGAAAAAATAATCATCTCTTATGAGCCTAAAACAAAAAGCTCTTTGCTGCGATTGACAGTTCATATAAAGCAAGTGCGAACTGCACACAGCTTGTCTTTATGCTGAAAATGAGAAACTTTTTGGCAGAGGCACATAATACATCTGACAGCACGCTTAGTTTGAGCTGACACCTTTCCCCTCATAGCATTGGTCCCAGTGCGAGTGAGCAGGAGGTCAGTTTGCTTGGGTAGGACCAGTCCAGGTCTTGTACTGAGAGACGGTTTATTTGCTCAGGCTGAGCGGAGGAATTAGTCCACCGGTGGGTTGTTAATTACTGACGGCTCCTCAGTGCCGACACTCATCGATTTGAGGCCACACTGTGAGAACTAACGTTTTACTGCAGAGCACATCCACAAATTCAGACTGTGCCAAACTTGATGAGAGTAGCTTAAATAGAAAAAAAAAATCATGTAACAGTGCTTGTCACTAAGCTTTGTAACACACAATTGTTTCTCAGATGTATTTCAGAGTGTGGTGGAGCTCTCTCGCTGATTAAATTTTAATGCCATTGCATCCACTGACATGAAGCGATTTGACAAAGACACATATATTCTCCAAACAAAGTCTCAAAAAGCAATATTCTAATTTTACAGCAGGAGTCATGGCGCAGGAGGGGGAGGAAGTCGTCACCGGGACGCCGACGCCTGTGAGAGCAGAGGAATACATACGAGGAGACATGATCCCACAGATGACTAAAACTCCGGGTAAGAAACGCTGACCAGCACCACCATTCATTTACTCAGATATATGGTCGGTGTACTCTGTAGATTGATTTATCCGCACAAAGGAAGGGCTCACTGATGGGAAAAACAAACACCCTATTTTTCTCATATCCTAGAGGAAAAAAAGTCAATACAAATATCAACTTGTACTATGTGTGTATTTGGGATGACTGAATTAAGTTAAATAACAAAATGAAAGTCTTAAAACTTGACATAATTCCTCTGTAAACACCCAACCTCATGTCCTTACCAATACAAACATGCAAACCACCACTACAGTTCATGTTTTAAATCAATACAATCCACATTCATACATACACACATAAATGACTGAACTGTAAAGTCTATGAACTGCTTCTGTTGTTATCCCCTAAAAGTCCATATCCTCTGTTTCAGTATCCAACAAATTAACAATTTAAGTTGGCTCAAGTTGGCTTTTTTTTTTTTTTTTGCTTTTACAGTGCCAGAGGATCCACAGGAACAAATCTTGGTTTTCCCTACGACGGAACCTGAAGAAGGGGCTGAACTGACTACAGCAGCAACGACTACAGAAGAGGCAGGAGACGATGACGACAGCAGCCCCGCAGCTCCAGAGAGCAGTTCTGAGTTTAAGATTGAAGTATTCACTGATATAATGAAAATCCTGCAACCAGAGACCCCAGCACCTATACCTCCCAGAGGTGACGGCCCCAACAACGTACCAAAGGTGAGACATAGAAGACTCTGCAGCTCACACAGTACCTCATAAAGTAATATAGATATAAGGCTACTCAATATTATTTATGACTAGTCTTACTTTGGCAATCAAATTTTCAAATGTTTCAAATGGCACTTGACATGACATTTTTGTAGTTGAGAGGGATAAGTGGCTGTAATTTACTTTGACTAAGAAAATAAGTTTAGATTTTAAAACTTCTGCTTTTGTATCTGTGGGCCACAATTGTTTGGTGTTGTTTAAACTTGTTGCACTTCCAGTCAAAATTTAACACAAATTTGAAGTGTATGAATGATCGATTCCTATCCTGCAGCCAGTGGGACTCTTTGATTTTCCATTACATGGTTGTTAAGCTCTTGATGCTCTGCTGTAGACATTTATCAAAACACTAAATAAAATAATATGCTTATAATAGAGGGATCATTTCAGAGGTATTCAGCTGTAAGTATCCACCATATGTGTGCTTTAACACGTTAAAAAGGCCACAAACATGATAACGCTGTGCAGTTAGGTCGATGACACGCAGCAGTCATGAGCAGTGTGGTATGCATTGAAGAGTAATAAAAGATAATTAAGAAGTTTTGGTTTTCCCCTGCAGCCGGTGCCACAGGATGATGTTGTTTGTGTCAGCAAGGAGGCGGTCCAGGACAAAAACGCAGTCAACCTAAAACTCAAGACCTCCTCCAACTGTGTAAGTTCAGAAAACACCTCCATCTGTCTGTTTCTGTATCTACATTTTATATATGAAGAATGAAGAATAAGAATCTGTATGTGTGGCCGAAACAGAAAGAAAAAAAAAAGAGTTGAAATAACACTGTCTGCTTAAAGATAAAATTTCAGTGGCATTTCAGTGACAGCAATGAATCCTAAAGGGGCCATATGAACCTGTGGGAGGGCAAAATACTCATGCGCATATACACCACCACACAAACCAACAATCTTCACAAGGAGGAAAATAGTCTGTAGCTTGGTTTTGATGCCATTCCCAGTTGGCCATCAGATTGCTAAACATAAGCTCAGCGGGAAATTCTGCCTTATTTAAGGGGCTGTGACTGTTACATCTTCAGTGCCCATAAATCAGCGGCTCTCAAAGAAAACAGTGCGCATCCTTTTTTTAACCTCTCCTTCTTTAGGTGGAGAGGAAAGTCCAAGAGATTTCTTTTGCATGTGAGCTGGGGCGTAGATTGAGCTGTGAGGGCAGAGGGAGGGGGTCACAACGGGTGGGCTCACTGCAGCTGTAGAGTTTGTAATGTATAGAGGCCTGAAGCAGCAGTGTGGGTGTGTGTGGGTGTGTTTATGTTTGCAAACACAAATTATTCAGTGTCTCGGGATAACAGCTTTGAGGATCTACAGGAATCACAGCGCCTATGTGGAGATCTGAAACCCACTAGATATGATTTCACCGCTCATATAGCCTGAGAAGTAAATGCATTATTTAACATTTAAACGTTGCATAAACAGCTGTAAGCAGCAAAATTACAACAAAAGGGTCCTAGTGTGCTCAGACAAAGACGTCAACTACACTCAACAAAGAATTTCTATAAAATACGGCTGGTTTGTCTTTCTATTATTTTTTCTGGAGAATTTGATTGTTTTTGCTGAAACACTGAGGAGGTCCTGAAGGCTCTGGTACCTATGTTGTTAGTTCACAGAGGGCATTTGGTATTCCTTGTATGAAATAACATATGAAAGGATGATGGAGCTGTAAATAAAATAGCTTTTGGTGATATCTCATGCATATCCCACAGTCAAGTAATGAGGAGGCTCATCTAGTATCTCTAGTCTATGAAATGTTGGTGCAGCAGCAGATGAAATGTTAAGACCAAAGGAGGTCACTGTGTCCTGCCCATAGCTACGCAGTCTTGTAAGAAAGCCATCTGTCCACTCCTGAGCTGGGATCAAGGGCTCCCTGCAGTGTGCCAGATTTTGATGTTGGGATCAGATTGGATTACATCAGGGAAAGGCTTGTGCAAAGGGTTGTCATAGTCTTTATTGGATTAAAGACAGAGACAGATAAAGAAACATAGGTTGAAGGGATTAGAGGTGGACTGGAAGATCCAAGTTAATATTCAAGGTAGGTGTTTTTGTATAGAGATAATCGTGTGGGATTTGCTTTGAATGCCACATTTTGCACTCTAGAACGTGATCCATTAAACCACACTTAAAGGACAGACAGATTTTTCAACAATAATTATCTTCTATTTTGGTCTCCTTGCAGGAAGACACCAAAGTAAAGATCGAAAGTGTTCTGCAGGAGCTGTGCGGTGAAGACTGTAAGTTAAAGATCTACCAGGAGGACAACTCGGACGAAATCCTTGTATCCGGAAAATATGTTGAAGGTCAGTAACGTTCTTGTGGCATTTAATATGCTAGAAAAAAAGTTGAACATGACACACTGTGACGTCTAATGGCCTTCAAAAGTCTGTATTTTTACCCTTAACATTGGTCCCGTTGCTCCAAACTTTAAAAACTCCAATTGACTTTACTTGCAGTTATGATGGATGATCCTTTTTGTATCTATGAGCATACCTTTAACTTAAGTACCATCTCTACTTTCACTTTAATGTGAATAAAAATGTACTGTAATCAGAAAAAAACTCAAACCAAAACCCTTTTCTTTATTTGCAGCTGATGTTGCTGGCATGGCTAACAAGTTCAACAACGACAACATCAAAGATAAGGTACAGTACCACTTATATTTTTATATAGAAATACCCTACACTTGAATGTTTGGTTTGCCCTTCTAATAGCACTACATATTAGTATTATAGTAGTGGTCTAGTAGTATATTTATCAGAACATAATTGGTTTATTTGGGAGGTACATATTAGGGTTTACATCTTTTCTAAGGGGATGACCAAGGCTTGAACCAAGCTGCTAGTCAACGTCACGTCCTGCCAACATCACCCCATGCACCATGAAGGGCCTGGACAGTACACATCCAACAGTAAAAAGCTACATCCGCTGAACTCAGCCGCCATAAATCTGCTGGTTGACTCATAATCAAACTAGACAGGAAAATACACTAGGGAGAAGAAAAACACTCCCTGAGTTTGTAGACTTTTTAAAAATCCAGGCTGACAGTTTGCGTGACAAACAAAAAGCCCACAAACAATCTGCTTGTCAGCTGCAAAACATTTTTGCTGGTACCTTGGGAACAATCTGGGGTTATGGGTGTGCCTGTCACACCCCACTGTCTCTTTGCATCTGACATACACTACATTTCCCTGTTCACTCCACCATATACCGAATGACCATATTAGTGATTTACCGGTGTTTCAGCCAGACAGTCAGTCTTCATTATATCCTCTACAGTCTGCTCACTGGCACCTTTTTGTTTTGACACTGCCTCGGAGCCACAGGAAATAATGCCAGTTCTGCAGGTACATCTTCATAAATGAAGACTTGGGCGGTTCTGAGTTGGTTTTTTTTCTTGCTTTTGGTCACAACAGATGAGACAACAGCAACTGGATAATAAAGTTCTTCTACTGCTGGTATAAAAATTATACATAATGTACACCTGAACAGCATTGTATCTGGTGTTTATAGGATTCGTTTAGTTTGCTAAAGCCACTGTAATTTTGACAAACAACAAGAACACATAAGTTATTTGAGTTATTTTGTTCTCTTTTTTTTATTATTAGACTGGCGTGGAGGAGGCCGTTCCTCATTGGGGGAAGAACTCTAAGCTGGTGTTGGTTTCCTTGCTGCTGGCTGGCCTGTTGCTGGCTGCACTGCTGGTAGCTGGTTATTACCTCAAGACCCACCGTAAGAACTCCAAAGGAGTCAGACTGGTGAGTGGATCATAGGCGGTGTGTCACACTGTTAGTGTCTACACAAATATGTTGTTGTTTATAACTCCAGAAACATAAAAGTTGTTTTTTTTCCTCATACAGATATGATTCATATCATCGTCTTTAAGCCACATTTAATCAATGCAGACAAAGAGTAGTGACAGAGATGCTGGCTACCTTAAAAAACATCCCACTAGCACCAATTTTTTCTTTCTAGCCTGTAAAAGCATCATGGGCTGGCAATGGGGCAACCACCTTTATTGACCTATCCAAAGATAATTTGGCCCCACAAGACTTCACTGAGGAAATTGTACCCGGTGACTGTTTATTTGAAAAAAGTACAATTGGATTTGAGGTCAAATGTATGGTTATCCTCCAGTCAGTTACTCACTCAAGGCAGAACATGCTTGACTCACATGTCCCCTAACTCAGAGCAGCATTAAGTGTGTTCTGCTTTTTCTACTTCAACCCCTTGCCAGGGGGCAACAGATGGTTTTAGTTGTTTTTTTTTCCCTCTCAAGTTCGTGACATCATTCCCTAAAGCGACTACATATGGGGGCACACCCAAAATTCACGACTTGGATGAAACATATTGCTGAATTGCCTTTGATTTGGCGTCTTATTTGTTGATTAAGTTTCTGTCACAGCCATCAAATCCTCAAAGTTCGGGTTAAACAGACAAAGCATGAAAAAAAAAAGGAAACTTAAACAAAGTCACTCACAAAGGGTTCATATTTTCAGCTAGAAGTAGTGAAACAACAAGCATGCATGCATATTGTTCACCTCCCAACAGTAAAACAATTACCGAAACCCTTCGAAGTGCACACACAGCTGAAACCCATAAACCTCATTAACAAAGAATGCATTTGTTTATTTTTGAACAACGCCCTCAAAGACAAATCCATTTTCAATCACACACTCTCTTGTCATATTTGAACAGTAAAATGAAACTCGTTGGTGTTAAACGTGCATCGTAAACCCGTATGAGCTCTGACATCAGTGCTGTCTGTGTGCTTTTCTCAGGCCGAGTCTTTCCAGGTGGATGAGGAGAACCAGGCCAATACCCTGGTGTCTGTGGCCCCCCTTCCCCAGGAGCCCGTTGACAAGCCCACCATTAATGGCGACTCTCCACCAGAAAACGGGACCAACCCCACCCCCACCACTAACGGACACTCTGCCACCCAGACCCCCGTGGTTGACACGGAGATGTGAATCGCGACACCCCTGACCTCCTGATCTACCCATCACCCACTGGGACACACTACACACTCTTAGACAAATCCTACATGAATCCACCAGAAACCCTCGCCTCCCCCCTCTTCCTTTCCTTAACCTGCACCTCGCGGGACAACGACGGCAACGACGACGATAATGACAATGCCTGTAATGTGAAAAGTTTGGGATCACCGGCCTTTGCTGGTGTCGAAAGGAGCCTACATACGCTGTGTTTGGGACTGAGGATGCTCTGCGGGGCACTGGCTGGGGTTTGTTAGCCGCCCTGACTTCAGTCTAGTCGTAACAATCATTGTAGAATCACTAAATAATGCCAAATACGTATGCGCTGTTGATCCCTGATGAATACGCTGATATTGATCTATCATTGCGATCCACCACTGTGGTGCAGTGAAACCAATGAAGTCAGGCAGGTGAAAGGAGACCAGTTTTTGTAGTTGTAAAAAAAAAAAAAAAAAAAAGAGGACTGACACTCACTGCTTAATAGTTTTTTTTCTATGTGATTCAGGAAATTTTGGTTTTTGTAGCCTCTCTGGTTGCCTTGGCCTGAAAAAAAAAAGTGAATGAAAAAAGATCTGTCAAACCACGATAAAAAAAACTAATTGCTTGTTATCATTGTTAACATTCTTGATAGAAACCAAAGAGCAGCTGACACAGAATTAAAGTACAAAACAGTTACGATAGCAACGAGCATCTTTTTACAGAGGAATGAACTAACGCTACCAAGCTGTTCATAACATGGAGATGTGAGCTGAAAACTATCGGTATTTGCCTCACTGCTTGAAAGGCACAGTGAACAACTAAATCTTGATAACTACTGACCTTAGGTCAAAGTTTAACTGAGATCGGTTGCCAAGTACATTTATATTTTTGTGATTGTGTGATGATTTTCATGACATTAATGTACAGTTTTTTTTTGTTTTGTTTATTAAACAAATGTCATTTTTTCCACTCTCACTACAGGGAATGGTGAAGCGCAGCAGCATTTTTAACATTTTTTGAATTCATAGAAAAAGGAAAAACACGAAACAGACTAGGAGATTTTAAAAAGTTGGGTCGATATCTCTTTGTTGATATAAAAACTTTTTACATTAGTGAGACACATTTCTTAGCTTCTCTTTTGAACAACTGGCTGCTTTCGTAATGTACTGCATGTGTAAATAAGCCTGCTCTCTCTGTTTGTAGTACCTGTGCCTGACTCATAAACTGTGATTGTTGCCAGTATCTTTGTGGGTCGTCTTCAGCTTACTTGTGTTGCTTGATTTATGAACAGACACGTTTAAATGTTCTCTCCCTCACACACACAAACACACACATTTCTATGATAAACTGACAAGTAGCTTAAACATTTGCATGTAAATGAAACTGTATGTAGCATAAATAAAGTAAACAAGTAAGGGTTCAACAGTCACCCAGCCACTTCATATCTGTCCATCATCTACACAGCTAGCTGTGAAATGCTTATTATCCCAAATGTCCAGTAACACAGAACATATAGCTGCTTTAAAGTGTTAACCAAAAACAATGGACTCATCTCATCATGAACAGCAGCAGTTTCTCGAGCCTTGAAAATCAAATTTAACCCTAACCCTAACGAGAAATTAAATGAGCTTGTTTTTTTAACGATAAATGCTTGAACTTGACTGTTGCTCGATAAATTATCTTGTTATATTGAGGAAACATCAAGGAAGATTTAAGGGAGCAATACACGTTAACATATAAGAAAAAGTACTATTTTTATTATTTATTTCATTATTAAATTATTAGATTATGCATTAGTCATGGTTTCTACCGACATTGAAATGAGTGTTTTGACTAATGTAGAGCATAGGTCATAGTTTGAATGCTGATGATGGAAAAGCAAATCTGGCATTCAAAACATCCTATTAGTAAGTGGAAAGAAGTCAGTGGAGTAATGGTGATTCTTAAATTGTATGTAATTGTATTGTATGTAATGTACAGGAGAGCAAGGAGGCACTCCCAACAAAACACACATTTTTTTAAACATCTGTCAATATAGAGAGCACCTTGTTCATACAAGTTTAATTTTTTTCTTACATTGCCCAAGACATTTATGGTTTTGCACTGATGCAGTTTTATAACTGTAACGTAACGGTCCATTATCAGATACATTAAGTAAGGCCAGTACAAAGAAATTATGCCTCAATTTTAAATGAAGAGCAGCAGAAAAATGCACAATTTTAGTAATAGCTGGTGTCTCCACCTTTATTAAGTCTACATGGGTAAGACAGGCATTTAGGAATGGTATGGATATTTGCCAAGAAATTCAAGACGATCATCAGTTGATACTTTCCATTCATTCTTATTTGTGAACATTTGAATGCCCTCGGCCTGTATCAGTACACCTGTGTATTTTCATAATAGGCTTGGATGCGCTGTGATTGGAGGCTTGCTGCTCCGTCAAGTGTAATAAAGACTCTTGGCGGGATGAGATAATTTCATAGAAGGGAACCTCAACAGCAGCTCAATATGAAGAAAAGTGTTTCTCTCCTGTTTCTCATTCTCACAGGTCTCTTCAAGGACGCTCTCTGTGTCCTCCATGGGTACCATGTTTTTATCACCGCAACACAGACATGGGCAGAGGCCAAAGAATACTGCAGAAAGTACTACACTGATCTTTCTTCAATCAACAGCATGGAGGAAGACGAAGAACTCTCTAAGTATTTGGGAGAAGGAAGGAGTGCCAGCGCCTGGATTGGTCTCTACAAAGATGCCGACGATATCTGGAAATGGTCGGGAGGGGAAAACGCAGAGTTCTTCAACTGGCCGAAACAGAGGAACTCAAGTGAAGACAACAGATGTGTGGTAAAAGACAAAAGAGGCTGGCTCGAAACGCACTGTGAGACGGTAAAGTACTACTCCTACTGTTTTAAGAGCAACCTCGTTTTGGTGAAAGAAAACAAGACATGGGAAGAGGCACTGAGCCACTGTCGTGACCAGTTCACTGATCTGGTCAGCATGCCCTCTCATTCCGTTCTGCATCAAACCCTGCGGACTAGCAAGGAAGCCCAGACAGACTACGTGTGGACCGGCCTGCGCTACCTGGCTGACGTCTGGCTGTGGGTGGACGGGCAGAGTTTGGACAACCAGGCCTGGAACAAAGGCGAGACGCCATGGTGCCCTGCACAGAGGCACCGCTGTGGGGCCCTCTCACTGGAAGGACGGCACTGGCACAGCTGGGACTGTGTAGAAAAACTCAACTTTGTCTGCTATTACAATGAATAAGTACGTCTTGATTTGCTTGACACATGTCTATGTCTGTATGACGTGTCAAACAAAGCACACACATTTTCTTTTCAAGATCTTCTTGTGCTGTGAGGGTGTGCCTATATTTATCGTTTGATTGTATTACAATATAAATGTTAAGAAACGATGGGATTCTAATAATATACTAATTACTTCCATAAGAAAATTATCTGTACATAATCCATGCTTGGTTTGTTATTGATATATTCTGATGTCTTTACAAACACATGTAGAAACTGTGACATTATTTTGAATCAATTATAACCCTCTGTTATGCATGTTACTGGTAAATAATTAAAATGAATTGATATGATATAGCTGGGCGGCACAGTGGTGTAGTGGTTAGCACTCACAACAAGAGGGCTCTGGGTTCAATCCCACTGGCTGACAGGGGCCCCTCTGTGTGTACTCCAGCTTCCTCCCACAATTCAAAGACATGCAGGTTAATTGGCAACTCCAAATTGCCCCTAGGTGTGAATATGTGAATATGAATGTGAGTGGTTTGTCTATCCAGTCCAGGGTGCACCCTGCCTCTCTCCCAATGACAGTGACCCTGTGTGTCAGGATAATGCAGGTATAGATAATGGATGGATGTAATATAGCTTTATTCTAAGTCATCACTCTATCTGCTTATCACTATTGTTATGTACATATCTTTAAAAAGCTATATTTAATTGTATCAATTTACTAAATCCATAGTGCAAATAGGAATTAAATATTCACCAACATGTATTTTACTTAAGACATAATCAGTAAGTAAAAGATGATCGATCTGCTCACTAGTTAACTGACTGACTGATACAACACCTCATTATTTCATCTGGTATACTATCCCTATCAATATATCTAAATAAATGTGTATCTTAACAAAAAAACAGTTGTTGTGTGTTGTGTTGAGTTGTTGTTATTGGAGTGTTACTGGTCCAGTTAATGTCAGTAAGTGTTTTGGGACTAAAAGGAGAAGACCTCTGGGTGCCAGAGGGCTGAGAAAATTCAGTCACACAACACATGGCCACAAGGTCACCTGTCATTCTGTTTGTGGATACTCTAGAGAGAGAGTATGTGTGTGTGAAAAGCCTGTGTGTGTGTGTGAAAAGCCTGTGTGTGTGTGTGATGTGGCCACAGCAAATTATCCACTGCTGTCATTCTCGCTGATGTGACCTTTCTCAACCCTTGTTGTTACACTCTGACAGCCAATACATGTCCGCTGTAATGGTTCACTTACCGGGCCCACCGGGCTGGAGGCTGCCACTGCCTGTGCAGCTGCTGTAAAAGCTGAGCGGGTGCAAAGGTCAGCGTGGTGCTTGCTGATAGTGGCTCGCCTATCGCTCTGAACAAGGCTGTATCACTCCATCGCTGAAGATTACTCCTACAACAACAATCCCAACATGTGCGTTCACACACAGTCTCTGGTTTACACCTAATCTCTCATGTGTCACACAATCAGGGCCTCAGTTTTTAGTCTGTGTGTTACTATACTTCCCGTTCAATGATTTTTCCATTCATTTGGCTTACATATTATCCTGCACATACACACATTTTGGGAGCCGTTTGGGGTTTAGTGTCTTGCTTATAAAAACTTTGCCATGTGGGCAGAGGGAGCCAACAATAAACCACCAATCCTATGATTAATGGCTGACCCAGTTTACCACCTGAGCTGCTACCCCAAACTTGTCAGGACATGGAAATGATCAGATGCATCTCTCATGCAAAAATAAACCAAGCAGCCTAATTTTTACATAGTGGTGGAACAAGTATTCAAATTCTTTACATGAATAAAAGTGGCAATACCACCATGTAAAATAAATGTAAATGTAAAGGCAATAGTATGAGCACTCATTATCCAGTGCAGCCCCTTTCAGACTGATCATTTTTAATACTGGTAGACTTTAATATTGAATTATTAAAACAGATTAGTGTTGTAGCTGGTCAGACTGAAGCTAACCACTTTATAGACTAGTGCTCTAACCTATGCTAATATATATATATATATATATATATATATATATATATATACACACACACACGTGTGTAGCTACTGGTCATATATTTTGTAAGTAGTGATTCGGCAAAGTAGTATTATAGCTTATAGTTTAGCTAATAGCATAGCTGTCAAAATATGCATGTAAAATAATTGTAAAAAGCACAATATTTCCTGAGTACAAAGTCCAACTCAATATTTATATTCCAGGTAAACAAAAATTCATAGACTCCAAATGGAAATATTTACAAGTAAAACAAGTATGTCAGGTACATTTACTGAGTTAAGTTACTCCGCCGCTGCACATCGACTTATGCATTCATTATTATTATTATTATTATTATTATTATTATTATTATCATTATTAGTCACAAACAGTTTGACTACATGGAAAAACAACATATGTCTGGCAAAGCTCAACCAATAGTAAATACTGCATCTCCACCTACTGGGAGCTATCTGACATTTCATTTAGCTGTTCAACAACAATAAGAAGCAACACTCTCCTGATTAGTCCCAGAGAGAGTATGTTGAATAAGGTAGAGCTTGTAAATGGTGTGGTGCTGTTTGACTTAAGAAAGCTGAATGTTTAATGTTTTTCACCAGGCCAACACTCAGAGGACACTGACTAAGAACTTCCCCAAGACTATTTTAACTCACACTTACTACTACAGGTAACATTATTATTTATGATTTATCTATTTTACACTTCATTTTTGTTGCACAGTTGAAAGTGCTGACAGCCACATAATTGATTTTACCCTGAATGATTACATGTGACAAATAAACTTCAACATGATTGGTTAATGTAATAAGATGTTGCTAGGCAACTAATGAAACAGGTGTAGACCTGCTGTCTTTTTAAAAACTCTCCATGGTTTTGTGTTTTTTTTTACATTATCGCTGTATTAAAACAGGTGAGGCCCACCGGGGTAAACTCACGCGCACGTACTTACCTGAGCGGCTGTGAGCGTTTGCGCGTCGTGGCACGAGCTCAAAACGCTTTGCGGCGAGTTCAATCAGAGGACAGGTGAAGTCCCGCCAAAACGTGGGTGACGTCACGCACCGATTATAGGTGAAATTAAATGACTCGATTTATGGCTTATCTCGGTTTTTATTGTCTACACCGGAATTACAAACGGGAAAAAGGGAAATAGGGAAAGAAAAAATAGCATCATTTAGTTATAATAACCTTGTCATGCTCGGTGTAAGTTCTCTTTGATGCGTGTTTCTTCTCGGAAATTGCATCTTTAAGTGTTTAAGTGAGTCACAAAATAAGTTAACAAATCTTAATGTCTCCTCAGGACTCATGTACCCCTGCAAAGGAGCTGGCCTTTGTCCTGGTAATAGGATAAAATATACTTATAAATACACTGTATGTACATTTGAATATATATTATATAGGACATATGGGTTTCATGTGTAACCCACATAAAAACTATATTAAAGGCCTATAATTGCAGCGCAGACACATTATTTTGGACCCAGTTAGGTGAACAGTGCACTGAAAAAGCCACCACACTCTTTTTGTGTGTTGCACTGCCATCTGTTGGCACAAAAACAGCATTGCAACACAGGCGATATACGTATATACTTTTTGTCTCGTCACCTCACAAATTGCTGCCTGATGTTAACTATGGATTGCAGAGCACTAGTGGACAAAATAAGCAGGAAAAAGCCATCATTTAGACTTATTTTTTAATATATTGTGCGGTTATTATGACACCTACAAATGAGCAGAGTCTGAGTGAGTCAGGATTATGAAACAACTGAAGACGTCTCTGTTGTCATCAGATAAAAAAAGGGGATTTTCCATGTTAAATTGAAGGATATCTAAAGGATTTGTAAAGGGTGAAAGTGTCAAGTATTTTAAGGGGGGAAAAAACATATAAACACGATTTTCTTTTTTTACATGAATCATTTTACCTCAGTTTGGCACGTACAGGTTTATAAATTATCTGCAGTCATTTCTCTCTATATAAATATACATATCTCTATATAATACCCCTTATGTACCCTATAGATATCTTACATATGGCTGACATGTTTTTGTACTCGCTGTCCGTGTGCTCGTAAAATAGAAATGTTGCTTACATTTTTTCACAGTCATTAAAAAAAAAAAAAAAACACAATAATAGGCTCTCGGCACGACATCTGGTAGCTGCGTCAGGATGAGGTAGTTTACGGTAAAAGCTGGGCGCCCATCACCATGTGACTTCACCGATGTTTGTAAACATGCGTCAGCCACATGTGATTCCGCCGATGAGGAAAGACTCTCCGGCGGCTCGGCCAATCAGCGGCCGGGGGAGTGTCAGGGGCGGGGCTGCGGTGTTGCGCTATGGAAAATCGTTAAGGTGGAGGGGGAGGTAGGGCAACGGGGGGGTGGAGGGGGGGGATACACTGTGGCAAACGTGCGCTCCCAGTTTGTTAACACCCCCCCGACAATGAGGCTGAAACGAGGAGCACCGGACCCCGCTCAGCGCCAGCACCGGGGCCGAGCGGCGCCGGTACCGGTACCGGGGAGGGGACTACATGGAGGAGGGAGACGGACGGACGGAGGAACAGGAGGAGGCGAGCGGACTTGGGATAAACACGTAAGTTATTGATGTTATAAGAAGGCGCACGGCGGCTATAATGCTGCGCATGTGGCGTGGAGAATACGGCTGCGTAATTCAGGAGCGCTCCGGGCGCTGCTGGGTGGAAATGTGAGAATTAAAAGAAAAATAAAATAAAATAAAAAAAAGCCTCGGAGGCAAAGCTGGGAAAGTGTGTGTGTGGGTGGGGGGGGGGGGGAGGGGGGGGGGAAAAAGAATAACTAAAGAGAGGAGATTTAAAAAAAAAAAGTTCACAGACAAACAGAGGAGAGGTGGTGTTCGTTAAGAATAAATGGTTATTAACACTTTTTATTTGTGGTGTTTCGCCGCCGACATGACAACAGGTAAATGAAACTGCGTCAGCGCGGAGGAGCGACGAGCCACATGAGATCCAGTGGGAATTTCCGCTGCGACGGCGTGACAGCGTGGCCGCGCTCGCCTCAGAAAGAAGAAGAAAAAAACTTGACTCTTGCCCTCCCTCCTTCCCTAGATTTTAATGTCAAAACGAATATGTAAACAAAAGCGGCGGCGGAGGTGGCGTGCGAAGTGTGTGTGTGTGTTGGAGAAGGAGGGGGGGGCTCGGAATAGGATGCTGCGCAAGAGATGGACAGTGCGTAATCCTGTTGTGGGAGAGGGCGATATTACGCAGTTCACATTGGCACGCTGGCTTTAACGCCTCATGGTCCTTGTGTGCGTTTTATTCTCTTATTCTTACAAAACATTTTAGACTTTTGTTATGAAACGCGGGATGGAGATACACACACACACACACCAAAAAAAGAAACGCGGTGACAGATTGAAGCGCGCTGGGTCGGTTCCATTGTTCGCGTAATTTCGCTCGGATCTCCAAAGTGAGCCACACAACAGTGACGCAGCTTGTTTTTTAAGACCTCTCAGGTGTCAAACAACACTTGCTGCGTCACAGAGATCCCGGGAGGTCCTTAATAGTAATCTGGCTTTTTAGTGCGCACTTGATATGATGAAAACAAGCTCTGTTGGCCGAGCACAGGGGGCGCTGTTGAGGGACGCTCTCCTCAGGCTGAATCATTGTTGTGGAAGGGGGGGATGTTGAAACTCAGGTATTCCTCATCCCCTCCTGAACTCTCACAGCTTGTAGTTTTATTCATCTCCCGGAGCGTATTTTACCCCCATTTAATACTGAAGACGTGGACTGACATGATGTGATGATGTAAAAGTAAACACATCGCAGCTTTGAGCTCTCCAGGACTGATTTGTCGTCCATGAAGCTGTTGCTGCTGTGCTGAGCCTTTCAGCAGATTTGTCTCCCTTTGCCAGACCTCGTAACGCACACCTGCCAGAGCACAATGGGACGCTGACACCCCTGATGCGACGACACCGTTGCCGTCAACGCCTCCGGCCTCTCGTACCTCTCTAATGACCCCCCGGCGAAGGAGGGTGTGGTGATGGTGGCCTCCCCCCCTCAGCTGCTCGCCGAGGAGATGGAGCGCTCCCTCGCCTCTCAGAGCCTCTGAGGTGAAAATGAGACACGCACAGGAGGAGAGAGCTCCTTCACGTCAAGCGGATTTGTTCGGTCAGTGGGTGAATCAGCAGCAGCCCTCATGAGTTGCTAAACTGCTGGCAAGGAAATGGAAAGAGAGACAGAGAGAGAGAGAGCAGGGGAGGGGAGCTTTAGAAGTTTAATTATGTGTTCTGAATAGAAACTTGACTCCTGAGGGAATGTCACTATGGTAGTTTTGAAACAAACAGGTAAAGGTCACAGGAGGAAGTACGAGCCGATCGCTGACAGAGTGTCAGGTGGCCGTACAGCAGAGAGTCCTCGGGCTCATTTGCATGATTCTGAAAATATGAAAAACCAAAAGCCGCCTCATCAGAATGTTTTTTTTTGTTTTGTTTTCCACGTCCTGTGCTGTCGTCATGTTTACCACATCTTCTGAGGCTGACCGGCGGAACAAGTGACCCACTTTCACAGACAAGGAAACGTGACCTCAATAGTTATTTTGCTATTCTTTCAGGGAGGGGCGCTGCCTCTCAAGTCAAAAACAAACAGGAGAGGAGAGCCTGGTACAAGTGGGCTAAATGCGATTCGCTCAGCCTAGTTTCATTCACAGTTCTTGGAGAAATCTCAGAGTAATGCTTTTAATGAGAACTGGAAAAAAAAAACAGAAAACAAAACAATCCCTGCTTTTTCAGCTGGTGCAGACGCAGTTCAGCAGATGCTTTCGGGCCTAAACTAGATGCGACAAACAAGCACTCCTGAGGAGAGGCAGTGTGAGTCTGCTTGGCGGATGTGTTTACAGCCGGGGTGGGGGGGGGGGCACATCACCTGTAGCCCACATGAAACGTCAGAGGAAGAGGCGAGCGACCCACTGCCTTTTAAAACAGATCCCTCCTACACACAGATTATAGAATAAGGTGGCGCCGAGCCAAGAGATGACAGTGCTAAAATTAAACTCGGAGCGCTGCCTGGCCTCGCTGGATGATGATGTATTAATAGACAAGTGTGAGGCAGCATTCATTCGCAGGTATCGTCAGCGGAGAGACACCCAATGTGCTGCAAAGGGGGCAAAAAAACAACCCACTGTAAGCTACTGTACTGAAGCCCAGAGGGTAACCTCCACTTACTGACAATATTAATGGACTTGTTTTTTCTCTGTGCAGAAGTGCGTATTAACTTCTGTAAATATTTCCTTAAGATACACAGCACATAAGAGGGTGAAACGGTGAGATAGCTCATTGTTTCTTCAGTGTTTTCGTTCAGCGTGACCGCCAATCAATGGGGAAGACGAGCCAGGTATTCCTCTCCCTTCCTTGAAACCTGAGCTGCTTCACAAAGACACCCTGCAGGCACATTTTAAATCTTTACGCACACTTTCATCTCTTGCTGTTTAACCCATAAAGCCACCCTTGTTATCGGCAAGACATCTGTTATTTCCCAACAGGCGGAGCGGGTGCCAGAAGAGGGTGACAAAGTGTAAATCAACTCTTCCATCTGCGACCTTCCTATCTATTTCCACCCATCGTGCAAACAAAGCGTCAGGCCCATATAAATGTGTTAAGGCTCTCACATCGCCAAACGTTTCGCAATTTGTTGCTCTGCGAAGACGATGATGCAACGTAGAGGTATCAGAGCTATTACACGACACAAACAACAGTTGGTCCTTATAGGAGGTGAAATCAGTGTGAAATTTAGTTTGTGGCTTTAATCATCGGCCTTTATAATCCCACTTTAACTTTAAAAGCACAGTAGTTCAGTGTTGGTGCTGTGGATTGTTATTGGTGATTTTTTTGTTATTGGTTCTTTATCTGAACATATACAGATATATAGTGTTAGCAATATTCTGTGAATTGTGCGACAACGTACTCCGTAGTTTTCCCTGATTGCGTGTTTTAAAAACACATTAGCTCAATGAGTTTGCCCCTCTCACTCCTGATAAATTAGGATCTCTAATCTTTAAGAGGATTAACCACCTACCCTATTTGCACGTGCACACAACCCCAACCCCTGCTGTTGCACACACACTGTCATACACGCACACCCACACACTGTCTCACACACACACACACACATAGGCCTTCAGTGTTCATTTTCCGTCACCTACTCTAATATGACCCAGCCCAGTGGCTCTTGCTGTGACATTAAGGTTACAGTTTCGGCCCCCGTCTGATGCTCAGACGGATGTCTTGATCTTGTTAAGCCAAGTGGACGTGTTATTTTAGGACTCTTTTGAATCTGAAACATTTGATCAGTTTGTTGCTGATTGAACAATCAATTGCATCGTTGATTTTCACTTAAGCAGTTTTGCAGCATCTGTTCCTGTGATTTTGTTGCCAGAGGCGGACGGAGCGCACCGTCAGATTGCGTGCCTCTGAATGAACCCGGTAGCTGCTTCGTTCATCTTTGTTTATGTTTCAAAATGGGCCGATGCGCCTTTAACAAGCAGCAGCTGGTCAGGTGACTTGGCATAAAAAAAAAAAGAAATGCTGCGATGCAGAAAGCAGCCTGTGCGCACACAATAGGCTAGCCGGCGAAAAAGAACTTGTACTAAAAAGAACAAGACGGCGAGAGAGGGGTAGATGCAGAGTTCATAAAAACATGTAGGAGGAGTCAGAATGGCAAAAACAAGGAGAAGACGGGGGAAAGCAGCGTTTCTGCGGCCTTCACACCACACTGTCTGCCTGAGTTGGTCTCGAAGCTGACACTGTATCCATGTAAATACTGAGTGCTCGTGGAAAATCAAGGATGTTTTAATCTTCTTGGTGGGTCAAAGCACACATCCGTAATAATCACGGCCAATCGTGCGTGCCCCGGTTTGATTACCAGTGGCCAAAATGTGACCAATCAGTGACTGCTTGTTGTTTTGGAAGACACCAAACTAGCAGCGAAGAGGATTAGGCAGTGACAGACAGGGAAATTGTCCCCGAAAGACACATGAAGGTTTTGGATTAGTTGCTACGTCACCTTCCCTCTCCCATCAACAGCGTCTGAGACACTGACAAGGCAGATAATTCCAGTCTTTTAATGCCAGACCTACAAATAGAGTCTTGTCTGAGTTTTCCCACATTAATTGTCTCGATACTGTGCTGTCACTTCAAAAGAAAACAGGCACGGTAACAGTGACAGAGAAAGTCTAAAATGAGCTCTCTGTAGACGTCCTGTACCGCGCGCCTCATAGGGATGGACAACACGGTGTACTAATGATACCTATTTCAGGATCTCTTGCGTTTTCATGTTTAGTGTTTGTTTTTTTTTATTCTGTTTTTGCACCACAGTCAGCCCCATTTGGACCAGAAGCGGGACTGGATGCCTGAAGCAGACCCAGGAGAGGACACAGTATCCTATTGTGCATCACAAAGAAGTCCACAGGGAGCTGCAGGGATCTGTTTTTCCACAGTATGATTCATAGACAGTTTTTGTGGGGGGGTTCATCACTGGTGCCAGTCTGCTGCCATGTCCTGTCTTGCGCTGAGATCTCGGTCATCTGATGCACGTCTTATGCGAGGAACTGAGCTGCTGTGTCATTCTGAGGGGAACTGGCCGTGACTCAGTGGTTCTTCTTAATGGTCACTGTGCCAGCATAGAGTCTGCATCCCCCCGAGTTTCTGGCTCCATCTCAGTCTGTCTTGTCTCCTTTTGGAAAGAGCTATAAAAGGATAATAGTATCAACTCAGATTCGTCTTTAAAATGTAGTTTGTGCAAATATTTCGCTCCGTTTTGCGTGTGGCGAAACAGGTGGGTATTCTGTTTCCCATTAAATAATCAAAAGTTGAGACGATGGCCATCAAAGACTCTTATGCAATTTCAACAACACGCCTAAGCTTGAGGGTGGTTTTTTCAAACAAAAGTGTGGAGGTTTACTTAAGCAAAACAAGGTTTGAGAAATCTAATCAGAGTTTCCCTATCAACTAGCCACGGAAAGAACAGATCTTTGCCCTAAAGAGCTGGAATTTGCTTTCCTCCATAATCGCAGCCAGAACAAAAACAAACGAGTTATTCAACTAACTGCCTACGTGGCATTATTTTCTCCATTCACCCAGGCCAACACGCTATTACCATACATTATATTTATTTAGCTGATGCATACCTTGTCTCGTGTCCATGTATCTGTTGAAACTGTAATGATGGATATGTATGTCACCTGCATGAGCCATATTTCATAGGAAAGCAGTGAGTATGTTTAGCAGTTGGACAAGACACTGGAAAAAAAAGCCCATCTAATGGAAAATTTAGTTAGTATACATTAAATTATAATCCTCACAAATCAAATGTACCCACTGATAGGACAAGCTACTTTTATTGATAGTATTAGAATAATTACGTTGGTAAAATGCACTCAGTTTGTTGATTCGTTTCACTCTCATCATCTGATAGTGAAACAATCGCGTCTTTACCTACAGATCAATTTAACATATGTTCAAAAGTGTTGACAGTAAAAATTTTTTTCTTATTGCAGAAGGAAAATGGCTTCCTGATGTTATTTTTCTTAAAGGCATCCTCCCCAGGGAACTGGTTTCAGATGGTGTCTTAGAGTATAAAATCCCATCTAGCACCATTTGAAATCGGTGTTCTTGAGCAGGAACAGACTTCAGGAACGACAACAGCGACAACCTCCGTCACTAAGTTCCCAGAAAGTAGCAAAGTATTCCAGATATATGATCCATTCACATTAATCAGTTTAGGATCATTCCAAAACAAGATATCCACTGATGATGGCAATTATGTGTCCGTTGGTTCTCTGGATCCGTTCTGTCTTACGCTCCAGTGATCAGAGAGTCCAGTCCAGTATCTTGACAGGCTGACCCCCCTCTCACCAAGGCTGACCGTTTTCCTCTGGTGTTCAGAGTTTCCATCATGTCTAGCACCATTTGAAATCGGTTACAATGTGGAGGGACTATCAACAAAGCTTCAGCCTCAGCTGTCGCACGACAAGTTTCCTGAAAACACCAGAAGATGGCAGCATTGAGCTGCTCTCCATGCAATCATCCAAAGCTATCACATTTTTCTGGAGTCACTGAACCAGGTGAAGGTTCGACAGAGTGGCTCAGATCAGGTAAATCACATATTTCATTGAGCTCCCTTTTCTTTGTCTGTTTGCTTCTTTGAAGAATTCAGTTATTTCTTTAAGGATGATCTTCTCCTGTGCTCTTTTCTTCCAGGAAGAGATAATAAAGAAAGAGATTATCTGGGCAAATGCTTCAGTAGTTCAGAGCTTATGTCCCAGCACAGAATGTAGATTTTACTCATATTTGAATATAAAAATAGTGAAATCTTCTTGTTAACATGTCATCTATAGCCCCATACTGTTCATAAATAAAGCACTTTCACTTAGTTGAAAGTTGTACGGTGTTTCATTATCAAGTTACTTTGTCTAAATAAAGCAGTTTACTCTCAACGCTAATTATGTAAGTAGTTTTTTTAATAGAAATGTAACAAATAGGTATTTTGTGTTTAATATAGTTAATGTTCAAGTTAAATTAAATTTTAATTAAAGCGTGTTATCCTTTAATTCACGCCTGCCTGGTTCTCTCATGCTCCTTTACAAGGAGACTAGATGTGGGATATTAGCCAAAAAAATAAAGCTGTTAACTATCAACCCTGCTACCCTCCATGTGTCACATGGCTGACATACACATTAATGATATCATCCTTTTGTGTAAATGAGTGAAAATTCATAATTGGGGTTTAATGAATGATTAATCCACATTGTCAGGGTTAACAGAAAAGACTTATTATGAATCTACCCTCACCATTTCATCAGGTACAAGCAAGTAATTGAAAACCGTGGTGCTTTATTAAATCTTACCTTTACGAAGGTTACAACAGTATCTGCTGATACAGTTTTAGAGGCATGTTCATGCAAAAGTACAGTCACTCTGGGGCCTGCTGTTTGTGGTGCTGCTGGATTGTGGTTTCTATTTTTTTGTGCATCACATTTATATATACCTCATTGGTGGTTTGAACATTAACATATGTGTCAACAACAGTATAGTCAGCGTTGTCACTGTCACAGCCAAGTCCTATTTCAGTCGACATTTAGAGCATCTTGCTGTTCTACTGTTTGAGTGATTAATTACAGATCTGCCAACACTTTTAGCATCATTTGACACCACCAGAAACTGAAAACGCTCAGCTTCTCAAATCCTCGTCTGACATTTGCTCCCATGAGAGAGTAACGTTTAACTGCTAAATAGTGCCGTCAACCGCCGCTTTCTAATGTCTCCCCCCCTTCTACCTGCTGACCTTCTCAGTGTCTGTCAAAGCTAAATTGAAAAGGCTTAAAATACTGAATGGCTTGCCTTGAAAGGGGTAGAAATCTCCACCCCTAGCGTGACCTTATTTTTATCTCTGCTGTCTGCAAGAAGCCAAGCAAGTGATGCGGTAAGGACGGCAGAGCGTGTTGCTATATCAACAGCAAACAAAGAGCATGCCCATTTGTCAACCTGTTCGCCGTCCTTTCGTTTTGGAAAGCAAATGTGAGTCATGAGGAGTGTCTGCTTAAAGATGACATCAGCACTAACGTAGTCAATTTTTTTTTTTGGTTTGTTTCCACCCAGTTCTGCTTTAACTTCCTGCACCAGCCTCACTGTGATGTGGGTCATCATGACTAGTATCTCTGGTTGCTCTCAGATCTTTCCACTGACCTCAGCAAAATTACGGATTGGAAAATCTTTTTTTTTTTTTTTACCTTAAAGCAGGACTATATGACTTCTGAGAGGAAAAACAGCGCTCTTAGTCCCATTCAAGTTGAATTCATAAGCTCTTTCTCCACTCAGTTCTCTCAGAGGTTTTGCTCCTACAGGCTAAATCGGTCTGGTATGAGCAGCGGCTCATGATGGTTAATATTAGCAAACTTTAGCTGGATCTTACTGAGTTACAGTTTGGCAGCATCTTCACCTGCACGTCTATTATTCAGGTATACTCAAGCACTAGTCAGTATCTTCCAGAAAGTTGCAGAAATAGTCGTATCCCCCTCAACTCCAATGTCGGGAAAGTGTGGGGGAGGTCGGATTTCAGATGACCCTCCGTCAAGCACTTCTGTTGAAGTATACCTGCTCCTTTATATTGTGTTTGCCATTATTCTGTACTTGTTTGTTAAGTGGCTGGTGTTAAAAAATAAAGTTAGACAAGTAAGCTTTAAAAGCCACCCAGCTCAACTCTGAAACTTTGTTCATGCTTTATTCTAAGCGATACGTCAACATTGTGCGACATAAAGGCCCGCGTAATGTAATGTTTTACTCCAGCTGATGTTCACGGCCTTAACTTCACCGCAAAAGTGGTGACAGGCTCCTCAAGAAAGACTAATAGCCCATATATCTTAAGATGCTTACATGAGAAGCAGCTCTATTAAAAGCATGTAAACATTTACTCTGAGATCACTGCCACACTGATGGCGGGGTATTCACGCTTAACATCTGTTTCTGGTCTACCGCTGAGGCTTCATCGGGAACCATTTATGTCTTGTTTGTCTTAAGATTAAAGATTTCCATCCGCCCTAATTGTGAGAGGAGCTTTAAAGAGGAGCTTCGAGTCTTTAAACATTAAGTTGGGTGTTGTTTGTTTTGGTTTGTTTTTTTTTCAGTTTTTCATTCTTGAATTCGTTTTGCCCCACAGCGAAATCTGTTGTGCCATGACCAGCCTCGCCATGACTGCCACATTATGTGTAATCATGTCCGCAATTGAGTAAAGAGACATGAATCATAAACTAAGCTACGTAGGCCGCCGTCAGGAGTTTACAGAAACCTGAGTGTGTGTCTGGTGGAGCGATCCCTTCTCTCTTAACCTCCTCTGACAGATCCCTTCCTCTGCGGTGAGAACCCCCCCCCGCCTTCCTTCACCCCACGTGGATGGAAGAAGATAAACTACTGTGCAGGGTCTCACGCAGGGCTGAGGGCCGGACTTCCTCCTCTTTGACACGATATGAAGGCTAATCAAGGGATCGTGATCTTGCAAAAATGAATGTAACCGGAGCCAGCTAAAAGTCCAGCTGGGACATGTTGCATTTTATTTAAAACTTCCTGAGAGAGAGTGATTGATTTCGCATTTATTCAGCCTACAATGACACTTCAAGAAAACCCGCCATAACTATCTTTAAATGTTTATATATGTCAATAACAGTTTGAAACACATATACATGTAGTTGTTAGCACATCGAAGTACATATTTTATCTGATTATTAAAGATGTACTGCGATGATAGGACTGTACTGTGCTGTTACGAAACACACAAATGCTTTTGGTAATACTGACAATTCTTACCAAATTTAGCTAAGCCATGAAGAATGTTAACAATCTCTAATCAGAGGATGTCAGGGATGCCACTGAGCAACTCCTGCCTCAAACATCTGCACGAGTTACTGATAATTTGGGTGGTTTTGCCTCCTAAACGTTTAACATCAATATGTCATCATCTTTAGCGATTTCTCATGGAAGTGCGAAGTGAATTCCCGCAACAGAGATTTCCAGAAAGAGGGTGGACAGGGCGGATGGACAGACATGTGACTACCATGTTCCTGTTCATCACAAACAGGATTGGGACTCACAGAAGTGCCGTGGAAAACCAGCAGGTGCTGAGTGACCTCCGGCTGTAGTCATGTGAAAGCCTTATAACTTCAGGTTTGAATTTAGAATGAACTATGGTATTAAATAAAATTCTCCTGGATTACTAAACCCTTCTCAAAGACAACTGGAAAACATATTTGAAATGCCTGAATGGCGTTCGGTGTCAGACAGGCATGAAAACACGATATGTGAGACGTAGGAGATACATGTTTTTTCATGTTTTCTGACGGATTGAGCCATGCCGGGTGTGGCATTGCATTAGCGAATGACTGGAAAACTCGCAGAGGCAGGAAGGACATCCTACATATTTCCTGCTATCACTCAGACAGTTTTGAATCTTCCCTTCATGCGGTGTGGCCACATTTAAAACAAAGGACTGCCCAAGCTACTAAGAGGACCAGTAAAGCTGGTTATTCATGAACTATTAGATAAAAACAATCCACTACCTAGGTGATACATACATTGTTAATTACTGAACAACAACATTGCTGTGGTTTCTATGCTGGACTGGAAAGCCACTGTGTTGACTGTAGGGTGGTACTTCCCAGTGTGAGTTTCACATGCTCAATCTCTAAACTGTCACTGCACATATCCTTGTGTATTGTTCACCTGGTTTGGTTAGGATGTTTTCTTTAAAGATATCCAGTATTTTTAGTGATGATAGCGGCATGGCACCACAGATGGTAATGTCCACCATTTTGGTCTAGAGTGAAATATCCTTCAGAAATGACCTAAGATTAAGATTAAATCCAGTGCAGACACTCCCCAGAGGTTGAATCCAACTGACTTTGGTGATCATCTGAAGTTTTCCTCTAACTTTGACATGAGGTTGAGTTTAGTAGTTTTGAGTAAAATGTCACGACAAGATGGGTTGCTCTGAAATTTGCTGACATTTACCATTCAGGATGAACTGTAAAAACACTGGTCATTTCTTCACTTTTCATCTAACGCCATCATGAGGCGTCAAATTACCTGCAAAACTAATGACATTCACGTCGGCCTCAGCTGCACTTTGTGTTTAGATGTTTAGATGTGTGTTAAAATTCTCAGAAACACACACCAACATAAACAAACAAAAACTAATTTCCCAAAACAGCTGCACTACTGTACTCTTTTTAACCTATTGGTCAATCCAGTGGTTTTGTGGAGAAGTTTCAGCTCTGTATTTGTCATGATATTGAGTATGTGTGCTTCACTCGTAAAAAATGAATAAATAAATAACAGTGTGGCTTGTGTTTTTGGGCGACAATATCTTCACATAAAACACAGAAAATACTTGTTAGTGAGTCTACAAGAAAGAAAAATAAAGAATATCACCAGACTTGTCTTATAAATCAAAAGAATAGTTTAAAGTCCACGGGCCAATTGATGTGGCTCCAACATAAAACAGTGAGAAACACCATAAAAGCCTTTTTTCTTTCTTGTTCTGGGGGTTGGGTTTGAAGGATGGTTGATGACTTTGATAAATACCACCACTGTTGAACAACGGACGAACCCCTCCCCTCTGGAAATACCACACAACTAGGATGAATAACTGCGATGGTGAAGGCGTATCCTGTTTTTTTCTCTCCGAGAGGACCTGAGTTAATCAAAGCATCTTTTCAATCCAGCTAAAGCCCGAGTTTTTTTTTTTTTGTTTTTTTCAAGAGTCATAGTAGGCTGTAGTAAATCTGACTGAAAATGATTCACTCGAACGTGCTTTTGAAGTAGACACAAGAAAGCCTCTGTTTTGATGCAGAAAGGAGCAGCTTAAGCCTCTGGCATGACAGCAGACCAGGGGACAATGAAACAATAGAATTATATTTTATTAAGGGGCTTTTCTCTGTGCAAGTCCACACCCCTGCCAGGATAACAGCTTGGCCCTTCACTACTGTGAATGCAACCACTGAACTTCCCCCTTTAGGAAGGACTAAGGAAAAAACAACAGTTATTTTCTAAGATAACAAATGTCTCCACATGTGCTTCAAGGTAACAACGGTAAAGTCTTTTCATCTGTTTGACTTTTTTTTTTTTCCCACAATGGCATCTTCCACATTTTAAGTTAAAGATTAACAAGCCCTTACAGGTTTCTTGGCTCAGTGGGCTCATTCACTTGCACATTCTGTTTTTTTTATGTTTTTCCTGAGAAGTTACGGTCACTGCTGATATGGTAGCCTGTGTTACGTGGTTCACTGTTGGCAGGTGCTTTGTTGGATTCTTTTCTCATGAAAGGGTTCCCATTTCTTTGTGCAGCTCACGAAAAAAACCCCAGAACAATAGACAATGACAAAAAGAAAGTCAGGGGGTGAAGAATGTAGCTGATTGTATCTTTATCAGTCGCCATTTCAGCTTGCAAACTGAATTAACCACATTGTGCGCCTCTTGAGTCACCTTTTTCACCAGACTGTGTGAACAAACAGCACATTAATAACATGGTAACTTGTGGCTTTAAGATTTCCAAAACACTCCAACCTGAAATGATTTTGAACTTAATTGTGGCATTGTTAAAGAGTTTATTCCTGTTTATAACATAAATAATGTACAAAATAGTTATAATATAGTGGCAGGAATATATACACAGTATAATGTGGCAATTAAAAAAAACATTATTACAAAAAATGCTTTAAATTAAAATACTTTTTCTGAGCAGATGTGATTTTCTGTCTGTGAAGTGCAATAAGATTAAAGGGAGCTTTCTTGTATGTCTTGTATTCCCCAAAAGAAAGGCACCAATAAGCTGCTTCCTCCTGGTTCGCAGATGCTTTTTAGGCATAGATAGGCGCGGTTCCGTTCGTAGAGCTGCTGTTGAAGAGAGATGACAAGAAAACGTCTTAGGTTGAGCTTCATTCACAGTGTTGAAAAAAAGAAAAAAAAAATTCATTCTTTTTTTTTGCTTCATTTGTATGTATATGTTAGCGTTTTCCTGAAAAATAAACTGAACTATTTTTATGGCTCTTAGAGGTATTTTGGTTGTTTCATGGCAATAATTCTTTATAACATTTAAAAACACAGGAATTGACATGTACCTTCAGGTCAAGCAGGAAATTTAAAGATTTTGGAACTGTAATAACTCCGGCTTCAGGTCTTCTCTGGTGTCATATGAGCTATAGTGTCATCAAATAAGGGATTTGTGTCAGAATCGTTGAGTTGTGTTATTTTGATGTTAAAATTGTATTAGTTCACCAAATTGTGTTTTTTTTTATTGCATACTTAATTGTCATTCTGCAATGTTAGTGTTAGTTACTGGAACTTTGAGAGAACAAGGATTTCTTTTGTGAAGTAAGATTTATCCTTAGTTGATTGCAACGTGTGAAGCTTGCAGATGATTATATGGTTAAAGTTGTAATCTCAAAGATTTTCATCAAAATAAATGTTAAAGCGACAGTTGGCAAGATTAGGAGAGAGAGGTCTTATTTTGAAAATCAGCACAACTTCCAGGTCCCCCCTCCACCCCCCCAAAAGAGTCGCTCAATCTAATTCTTTCTTTTTTAGCTTCTTTTCTTAAATGCACTTCTCCTTTTAACTTATCTTTTGTGTAATATAGGAATTGACGCTCTGTTAGATACTCTGTTCTGATTGGTCGTTTTGATTCAGGTACAGTGGATTCTTGTCAAATGGCCTTCGAGGCAACAGGTGGAAACAGAGGAGGGAGATTGTTTTTTTAAGATTATCTGTCTCATGTACTAATATCAGGACAAAGTGACAGTTTTAGCAGATATGACTGAAAGTTATTTTTAAATAAGTTACTTACTACTTCTGCTTTGAGTCCCTATCTATGGTCTATCTATATCTAATGGCGATTGAGCCGACGGCCCACTGATGAAAGCCTGCAGCATCTGCAGTACTATGGCCCAGGTGTTGGTGGTGATCTTTGTCAGAAAAGTTTGGACTTTTAACAAAACTTTTAAAACAACAGACCTGCCCACCAACTCAACTCTGTGTGACGTGGCTGTTTTTTCTCTCTGTCATTATTATATATATTACAGCTGAATAAAGGGAAAACTGTCTATCACCATGGGTGCCATGACAGGCAACAAAATGGTAATCTTTGATATGAAAACTGTAATGTGGGATTCATGTTTGAGGAAAGTTTCACTGAATCTGGTTGATCGGGATTACAGGTGAATTTGACTAGATGAATAACAAGTTGTATTTTTGCATTTAAACCCTTCGCTGCCCTAGTCTCTGGGCATTTTTTCGTAGAATTCAGATCACAAAAGTCATAATCACAGCGCACAGCTGTTTATAAAAAGGATTTCCTGTTGACCTCCCTCATTCCTCAACACAAGTCCTGGAAACACAGAGATCCAGATTTCCTTAAACAGTTCAAACACTAGAAAGCGGCAAAGAGTTAGCAACAAACAAATCAGTGCATATCACTTGCAAAACTGATCTGCTGTTCCTGCACATTTACAGTAAGAGCAGAATGCGCAAAGAGAAGAAGCCACCGAATGCATTAAAAACGCATAACCAAGAATGAATCATGCATTCAAGAGTTAGGATTTAAATATCTCACCCTTTTCTCCTCAGAAGAAACTTGTATAAACAGACAATGAATATACAAAAAACTGCAAAAAAAGAAAAAAAAATGTATTTCATCCACAAAGTAAAATCAAAGTGTGAAGTCAAAGTAGGAGAGGAGCTGTACATTACCCAATAAAACGCAAATCACGGCGATAATAACAGGTGTATATCCTGCAAGACAAACGCAAAGATAGATGATCAAAGATGGATCATAATGAACACCCATCTTAACCTCTGGATGGGATTAATGCCTAATAACTCACCAGTATGCTCTGTAGTATCTGTGTCCATGCCATGGTTGTCTGCAAATAGAAAACAGATTTATTAGTACGCAAAGTATTTAAACTGCCGTGGACAACAGGATTTACCCTGCTAACGTGGCTACATCAGAAACATTATCAACACACACCAGAAGCTCTGTTATATCTCATTTGCTGATTTAAAGCAACTATGTGTAAAAGTTTTAGATGATTATAGAATCTTTCACGTGATTTTTGCTGGTACATTTTGGTTTAGTGCTTGGTATGCATTGAGCCCATTCATCTCAGTGTTTCCGAGCCGGATCAGTTAGAGGGTAAAGAGGAACATTAATTTATTATCTTGGACGGGGTACTGAGTGCGGGAGGAATGTGCGTGGCAAACAATAAAGATTATTTTATTGGCACACTTAGAGCCATAAATAAGAGGGTTATGGAAACGGTCTGACATTTTGATATATACGCCTTGTCTCATTCCAGTGGAGAGTTAAAAGAGAAGATTGATACCACTCTCATATCTGTCTGTTAAATATGAATCTACAGCCGCCAGCAAGTTAGCTTATTGTAGTGTGAGCTCTGTAAACAGATGGAAACAGCAAGCCTGACAAAACATAACCCTCCCAGCACCTCTAAAACTCAATAATTAACTTGTTGTTTGTTTAATACGAGCAAAAACCAAACTGCGACAGCACAAATTCTCAATTTACAGGAGACGATGTACTGGATTACATCTCTTGGCTGTGAGCGGCGGCGGCCTCCTGGAGACTCTGCTCGTTGCCTGGCAACTGCTCATCTGCACACCGCACAACACTCAAAACGGCAAATTGTTGTTTTAACACTTCGGCCCGTCCAACTCTCCGCCATAAAGCGCAGCCCATTTCCCAAAATGTCAGACTGAGTTCAGCTTGTTAGCTCAGGTCTAGCAGGAAGTGTGTGGAAAGGCAACAAAGACAACAAATTAACTAAGGATGAGTGAACTACGAGCGCACATGAGTTCTCGCTGACCTGTCTCAGTGTTTAGGGTCCGCTGTCCACACTGATGATGCTTTTGCTCTCTGTGTACACAGTTTCATTCTATTTTTACTCCTCTGCTATCTATCATTTGCAGCACTATTCATTACCTCCCCTTTTCCAAGTATTACATCCAGTGTTTGATTTGCATTTTAGCTGCTTAAAAAAGAAAATCCAGGTGTGATAATTTGACTTAAATAACCAAACCCCAGACACAAATCACATAACGTTTACTGTTGTCTAAAGTTTGGAGGTGCATTACAGGCTCAGAAGATTGCTCGGAAAGAATTTCATGGGACGTACAACTAAAAAACAGAGCAGATGTTATTAAACTTAAGCTTGTGATCATGCAACTTTCAAATGCAAGGGGGGATCCAAGCTCGACTGACTTTTTCACTAAATTGTTCATTACCTCGAAATGAAGACGAAGTCATTGATGCTACACTGGCCGTGGTAGCTCTATCGTCAGCCATCATAATGCCTCTGCCACCTTTGAACAGAACGATCAGAGTGACTCTTAAATCTTCCCCGGACGGGATTAAAGTCACTCGTCAAGCTGAGAAGCCATTTCTGAGAAGCGTGCTGCATGCGCATAATCTATTAATGCTGCAGAGCGCCGTGCCTAAAAGATTTCCAACTTAATTACATGCTGTTCAGCTTGTTTTGAGACTTTTTTTTTCTGTACCTGGTGTTGTTGTTTTGCTGGTTGTGAAAGTTTTATCTCTGTGAGCTGTAGGTGTGCCAGGTGAGCCTGTAGAAGTGGATGCATCTGTGACATGGAAAACAATGAAAATTGTCAAAATATTTTGGTCACCTCTTAAGGGAAGTCTACATATACTGGCTTGCTTGTAGTCAGAGTAAAAACTAGTTGAATATATAAAGTATTAATGAATGATTCATGTTTGTAAAATGTTTCTATACCTTGTGCTGGAGGTGTAGATGTGATCATTTCTGTTGTAACTCTGTCCTCTATTGTCACACCTATGAATAAGAACACTAATGAATTTATCTGGAATGAAAATAAATGCAGATCCACGAGTCATTTAGGAGAACGGTGATGAAGCATGCACATGCAGAAAATCTATATATAAATGTTATTTTTCACAAGAGCTGCATGCCTTGAGATGTTTACGCATCCTCTTGTGGAAAACAACACCCAGCGCTGTGTTAGGTGATGGGCAGTTGCGATCAATGACCAACTCTTGAATTACAGGCTGTTCTTTAGTCAGCGCACTCTTAAGCTGTTAAAGTGAGTAGGAGTGTGGCAGTCAGCAAACTTGGAGTGAGCACAGACTTAATGGTGAGTAGAAAAATGTCATAAAGTTTGAATACTGCTCCGTGAAAGGTCAAGGAGAGGAGTTTGTAAAGAGGGGTTTAAGTGGTGTAATGTTCAAACTGAATACAGTATATCACAGACAAACACTACAAACTCGCGACTGATCTTGCAGGATCAGAAACTTATTACAGGACCACGCCTGTGGTTTTAGCCAATCTAACTACAAATTATGCACACATCACAGGACGGCTTTTCAAAGCATAACAGGGGTTTTCTGACTGATTTATTACATCCCAGGGCTGCGTAGGGGCGTTCCTGACGCTCTGACATTTGAGACTTGACAGTGAGCTGGACATCATTCACATTCTCCCCTTCATTGCACCCATATGAGCGAGATGATCTTGGTCATGGTCTAATGTAACCGGCGAATACAATGATTTTCACCATCTGACTCTCACAGGTGAGTGTCCTTGAACACACCAAACTGGACAGGTAAACGCTTTATCATACAGTGTTAGCATAAATGACCAAAGAAACATAATAAAATAGGAAACAAAACGTTCACTGTGGTCGTTTATGACATCAGTTCCTGCAAGTTGATTTTCTTATTGCGGCAAAATGAATGGAAACCAGTGGATGCATGAAAAGCTGGAAAACTCTCTGCAAGTTTAATGGGTGGTTTGGAAATGGTTCGCAATAATGTAAAGAGCATTTGTGAATAATGGGTCTATAAGTAACAATAACACAACTATAAACAACACTTGATCTGCATGAAGCTTTGAAAACACACAGAGGGAGCTTACTTTTGCATTCAGGAGGGTGAGAATCGTATTCGCCGGTTTCGCTGCACGTAATGGTGTCCTTGCCAATGAGGACGTATCCTTCCTCGCAGGTGTACCGTATCGTTTCTCCATATGGTGGATAATCTGAAGAATTCCACGAGTTTCTGCCATTGGTCACTTCGTGAGGCTTATTGCAAGTTACCACTGAGGAGTCAGACAGGCAGGTGTTTTTTTTCAGACATTCTTCATTCAAACTGTTGTTTTATCACTTCTGGCTGTTGTGGCTCCAAGAAAGACAAAAATAAGAGACGCTTACGTTCACACCTGGATCTCCCGCTCCACCCTGTCACATAGCACTGTTTGTAGCTCACTCCACTGAGCTGGTAGCTGTTGGAAGAAGAAGGACAATAAAGCAGGACCGATTATTTAAAGCGGATTTTCAGCCTTGAAACTGAATTCTTACAGAGTTTGCTCACGAACTTTGTATCAACAACTCTCTCGGTGTTGGGAGAAGGAGTGCCAAGTTTCTAATCAGCGAAACTATGACGTAACACATTCTGGCCACGGCTCTATTTGTCTTCTAAGACAAAAGTATTTTGTTTTCCTTAGGGATCCTTTCCATTCGCAAATCCACCTTGACTTCACTGCCATCTAGGTCTGTTTGCCAGGAGCTGTCTGGTGGTGGACAAATGAGCGTGGCTGCGACCGAGGGCTCCTCCTTTGTTGTCGCGGGAGCTACTCCGCGCCGACACTTGATGCTCTTTTCGATTCAAGCAGATAAAGATTACATGGGAGGTTTTCACACCTTTTACAATCATACTCACCCTGTTTCACAAAGCACTTCTATCACAGCACCAAACAGGGTACCGCTGCTGGTATTGAAGATCATATTCGGCTGAGCTTTAGGGGGACCGCAGTCTTTCTCTGTGACATAAAAACAAACAACAGAACATTTCTGCTTTATTCCACAATGTCAGGATATTAAATGACAGTACACTGACTGTCAGTAGAGCTACAATGAAAGTGATAAGGACTCACTTTTGCAGGTGAGATCTGGCATAGTCCATGCCCCGTCGATGCAGGTCATACGCCCAGAGCCACTTTCTTCTAAATATCCATTGGCACACTCTAAAGAGGCAACAGAACCTTCTGGAAAATCATTCAGTAGAAGTGCCTCGTTGGTCAAGACCGTATTTTCCCCTCCATGAGGTTTTGGGCAGTCGGCTGGGGGAAAAAAAACAAAAGAGACAAACGGGTGACATTAACAGCAACATTTCTAAATCAGGCCTGACGATCCACCTGCAGTCAACGAAACAGAAAACCTGAAAGACTCTCACGTGACGAAAGTAAGTCATGAAGTCTGCAGTTATTAATGTTGTAACTTAAATTGTTGCTGAAAGTCCAAGTAAGTGATTCAACCTGTCGAAAAGGGTTTGCATACTCTATTTTAAGACTGTAATTAATCTATGAAGCATATTTCTCAAAAGATAATAAAGCCATTAGTAACAACTTATAAAGCCTCTGTGAGTTTTTACTAAACTTTGCGAGTTTCTCATCCAAAAAAAAGTTATTGTAATATGGTAGTCCACTTTCTGTACTCCCTAAAGTTTATATTGGCGCTTTCAAACTCAGTGGAATCCAAAGCACAGCAATATTTTTCCCACAAATATTCAGGGGAGTGTCCTTCACTGAGCTCTTGCTTTCGCATCATCTCACAAAAAAATCTCCTGAATACAGAGAGACTAATGTCGTGGACATCCACAGTGAACCTCCAGCAAAAGTGGCCACTTTACTAAATACACCTGTACAATATAATGTACAAAATCACTGATGTCATATTTTTATATGCTGAAAAGTCTATTTTTTTTTGTCCTTCCAACAAAAACTGATCTTTACAGACACCATAAAAGTAGATTAAATGCCAGAAAAATTGGATTACATTAAACTGCACAGGGGAACAAAATAAGATGGACATTGAGTGCATATTTATGTTGTCTATTTGTTGATATCTACTGTTATTTTAATCGAGGATCTCTACATTTTTTCCCTCCAGTTAAGCATAATTACTCTTATTGCAGGAAAAAAAGTTTTCATTTTGTGCATCACTTTAAATTACAGTGAGCTTCTTACTTTTTTTTTTTTTTACCCTCTCTCTCCTCTTGACATAAAAACACACTCTGTCCATGCTGACACCCTCATGTGACTCTGATAAATATTATCTCATTAAAGCAGACTGCAGGGCTGATATGACACTGACCTGATGCCTTCAACACAAAGAGGCACACTAACAGCAGAGGTCTCACTCCTCGCCGTCCACAGGTGTCCGGTGAAAAAACGTCCATGCCGGGCTGCAGAGAGAGAGTAGAGAGAGAGAGAGAGAGAGAGAGAGAGAGAGAGAGAGAGAGAGCTGGTCTGACTTGCTCAGAGAGGAGACGGAGAGACGCGCCTCGCTCGGCTGCAGGTCGACAGTGAGCGTCCCATGAACGCAGCACCACTAATCCATGTTAGAGTCAACTTATTACACTGTGACAGGAAGAGGAAAACTGACTTCAGAATAAAGTAGAGTGATTTCCCCAGAGTCAGCACAGGCTGTTCATATTTAATGGTGCTGTGTGTAAGATTTAGGGGGCTCTACTCGCAAAAATTGAATACAACATTTATAATATTAGTGTTAATAAATAAATATATTTTAGGTTATAATCACATGAAATCCTTCATGTCTACAGAGGGAGTAAGTTTTAAAATTAGATATTTAATATTAAAAAAAAGCTAATTAATAGTATGTCTCCTGTATTCAATTAAACTATCATAAGTCTGTTTCTGTGCTTGTTGACAATATGACAGCATCATGTTCTGTTTATCTTCAATATCACAAAGCAAATTATATCTATAAAGTTAACTATACTTGTGCAGTGTGGAGCAAAGTTTCGGTGAGCAGGTGTATGGAGAACGGGGATGCAGGGTGTCAGATCTGTGGAAAAGAGACGCCAAACTGGATTTAAAATTCACTCGTCACCCGTGCTGATTAAAGGAGCTCAGCTGGGGGACATGCAGAGGATGCAGGGCTAGTTTTTTTATAACTTCGTAGCTCTAAAGTTAAGTTAATTAATATTGGCATGAGAAAAATCAATCATTGCTCATCTTTTCAATTGCTGAGATAATATCCGATATGACCAATCGGCCAATCAGGTGAGGGGAGGAATATTCAGCTGTTTGCAATCTGCAACCTCACCACTAGATGCAACTAAATCCTCCACATTAGTCCTTTAATTCACACACTGCTGCTTAAAAGTAAAAATAAATCATGGTGTTGATTTCTGTAATTCATTTTACATACTTTTAAAAGCAGTCCTCTGTATTACGTAAGAGCACTAAAGAGTATCATTAACAAGCGTCTTATTTTGAAAGGCTGCACAGGAGGTTTCGCTTTTATTTTAACACAGTCTGACTTCACAGTCATGTTCATGTTCTCAGACAGACAACAGGCACAGGCGAGAGTTTGAGAGTGGACAAAGACCGGTGATTTAAATGGATGACTCTAGAGCATCTGAATTCATTTAATAATTCATGTTTTAATGTGGATAATGTGGATGTGAAGGAACATAAACTCAGTCTGTCCTCCAGTCTGAGCTCCTGTGGTTCCTCGTCCTGTGAGAAGAGGAGACTTCATCCGAAGAAAAAAAAAACAGAACTGGAAATATTGTGGGTGTGTCGTGGAAAAAAGGGCATATTCCCCCTGCGAAACCACAAAGTGGGAAGCCTTTTTTTTATTTTACTGTTTTCAGATACACACCCACAAATGTGTGGAGAGTGTCACTAAGACAACGACAGATAAATAATAATGAAATTTGAATGTAAGTAAATAATACGTTAACAATAACAATAGCAACAACAATAACACTACTACTATTACTACTACTTATAATCTACTACTAATAATTAAAATGATAACAACAATAAAAACAATAACAACAATAATATAATGACGACCACAACTACAACAACAACAACAATCATAAGATAATAACGATAACCATGACAACAAGAACAGCAACGACAATAATAATAATAATAATGATAACAACAACAATAATAATGATATCAACGATAACAACTACAATACTAATGCCGACCACAACTACAACAACAATAAGACAATGATAATGATAACAACAACAATAATAATAATGATAATGATATCAACGATAACAACAGCAACAATACTAACAACGACAACAACAACTATAACAACAACAAAGATAAGACAATAATTATTATGATGATAACAACAGCACCTATAATAATAATGATAATTTATAGTAATAATAATGATAACAACAACAACAACAATAATGATGATGATGATGATATCAACCATAACAACAAGAACAACAATAATATGCAAATAATGATGAATATAACAACACTGAATAATGAACTATAACAACAATAACAATAAAGAAACAAACAGACACAGGAGGAATAAGTCACGGTTGTGTTGGTGATAGAGTGGGTTTGGATGTTTTACGCTACACTACCGAGCCTGAGTCACTGGGCTTTGGTTTATTGTCATGGATACGATCCACAGTTTTCCTTCAACAAGGGGGCTGTGCCTCATTGCCTCACGCACTTTGGGGCAAATTCCAAGGAGCTCACTGCACCACATATTTTCAACCACTCAAGTTTGTGTGGGCCGCCCCCCTCCTCCAGACACAGTTGCCTGAGAAACCCCGCAGATCACATAGAAACCTGTCAACAAAGGCTCACAAAGGTTAGTGGTCCGTGTCTGCACTCTTAGGAGAAAGTGAGGAAACACAGAGATATTTTTGGTGATGCACATTACATCACCAAAAAATTAGGATACTGGAAGAAGAAGTTTTAGGTCTCGCCAGTCTGGGCGTGGAGAAACACAGCAGCCCAATCAACCTGATGTAAAACCAATAAAATGTGACCTGTAAAAACTTTGCGGTGCACCTCGTTTCCTTTTAAGGCGCTTTAAAAGACCTTATGCTGGTTCGCCTGGCAACTTCTCAGGTTCAAAGAGCTGAGACATTGCCTGCTTTCCTTATCTCCTCAAACACCCTGTCCGAGTGAACTATGAAGACGTCTCCCCTTCTCAGCAACCACTGGAAAAATGCATCTGCCTCTCCTCACATCTGATAATGGAGAAAAGAGGGTGCCACCCAGATATCTGTCCGCCGCCTTTCACACGATCAGGCATACCAAGGATGTGATGTAAAGAGTACTACATACTCTCTATGTTTACACACATGTCATAACAAATGACATGGGCTTCATTTTGGATAATTTTTCCTCTCCTCACATGACTCATAAGTACTTGTTTTCTCCTGCCAGACACTTCTATTTTTCTCAATAAATATGCTCCAAAGTTGGATTCTCTTTAGTGTTTGCATTTTTGTGATAATGGCCTCTATGGAAAACAACTTTAAGCATGAACTCTGGAAAAATGTTGAGCTGAGATATTTGTTTTTCACATTTGATCTGGTGCGTGAGGCCTTCTCCGACCTGGCTCAACTTTTCACTGTAAATTGGTGACATCTGGTGGCGCAAGGGAGGAACCGAATTAAAAGTGCAAAAGCTCTGACTAATGAAGGCAGTAATAGGATAATCATGATGTAACAAAATGAAAATCGTGTGGTGTGGTTTTCTTTCCAGCGTGAAACATGATTTAGTGCAGCGGTTTCCTCATTTATCCTCATTTATGCAGAGACCAGTGGGGAAAAAAAAATCACTGCTACGTATCACATGAATTCTGCTCTCTGATATGACGGCAGAAACACACACAAGGGTAGTTGAAGTGTTTAACAAAGTGGTATTACAGATGCAGAAGTAATGCATCAGTATGAAATGTAATGTATGATGAGCTTTGTATGTGTGTTGCGTAGCCGGTAAACATCGGATGAGGGGGTGCTGGTTACGGCACAAATCTGAAGAAGAGAAAATATTTATGTATGCCTGTCACAACTCAAAATCCATATCTCTGAGCTGTACATATCAGCAACCTTATCTTATCTTTTTAGTTTATGATTGTACAAACCAGAACAAAGAAAATTAGAAAGTTTTCTCATTAGATTTGACCCATATCTGATCTTCTGTTCCACAGAAAATGCAATAAAATTGCAACAGCTGCGTAAGAAAAGTCCTAAATTCAAATTTTCTTCTGAAAGCTTATTTTCACAGAACAGAATATACCATTTCCTGAGGAGTGGTGGTGGTGGGGGAATTATAGTGCAAGTTATGAAGAAAGGTCAAAGACAATAGCTCTTTGCAGAACATTTACCTCCAAGATGAATCTGTCAGTAGAATCCAGTTCCACACATCATTTCATGCCCGAGTGTGAAAAAGAACACAGGATGTCATAATCCAGTCATTTGTATGCAATTTAGTCAATTATGACACCACATGGAATTACCAGCCGTTCTGCAGCCATCAAGTTCTGAATGACTGAGCAGATCTCATCCAAATCAGGGTCAAAGTCACGAACATAATGAAAGTACAGAGGCTCTTAGCAGTAATTCACAGAAAAAAAAAATGCACTCGTACAACAATAAAGCATTCAGAATCACTGTTAAGATGTCCTTCGCTGCTCTGCTGGAGCCGGTTACTGATCAGCTGCTTCTTGCTGGGGCATTGGGTGAGAATTTCTAACTGTGGACGGTGGATATTATCACACAAGCATAGTAAAAACCTTCCTAAATAGAATAGAAAGGTTGAAATATGAACATTGGGTGTATTCCCAGTCAGATGTTCATCATTTCAGAGTAAAACTATATCAGTCAGGGGCCTTAATTCAACTTTGACATGTATAAACATGTACAGTAGAGCCTTTGACAAACCGCTTTTAATTCATGTTTTGTAGTTACGCCAGCGTGAGTTATTTCTAATTCAGTCTGGGACGTTCATTCAGCTTTACGTCAAACAGATGGCGGGGTACTTGATCAGATAATCCTTGTATCTCTGATGGCGCCTTGATTCAGTCCTGCTATTGAAATATGGATATGTAATGGACACACACATAGGTGCCATAAGACGCCTCTGAGCTCTCTCTTGTAATTGCAAAAAGCATCTACTTCGTGTAGTCGGGCTTCCTCCAAGCTCCGTCAAGGAAAGCAGTCGGCTACCATGACAACTGGAAATCTGCCATAGAAACAGTGACTTATGCTGCTTTGTCATGTAACAAGGATGGTATTGTTGGAGTGTACTGTAAAAGAAATTAACAGAAATATGTCATTATTTTGTGAACAATAGTGGCTGTTGGTGATATAATTGCACGCAGTTCAGACATAGAATAGCATTATTTTGATTGGTTTTCATTTCTGAGGCTTTTATTTTCAGTACAAGAGATCCAGAAGGTGTTTTCAGTAAAACTTTATTTTTCAGTGCATGAACGGAACACCATGTCAAGGTCATAGTCTATCCTTTTAAATCCATTTTTAAATATGTTCTCTCTTTTTTTTTTTTTACATAAAAAAATAATGGAGCGATTTAATATACCTCTATTTTTTCCCCCAGAAAGAGCACTCAGCGAGTATTTATAAAGGTGCTGTACAATGTACAAACATTTACATCTACTGTTCCTACAGAATGTAGAAGATACCACAAGGATTGTTTTTCTAATGAAGCGATGCAAGGCCACAGTATGACACAGAGATGAGATACAAAATGGTCGAAAGAAAAGCATTAAAGGAGTACAACAATGAGGGGACATACAATAAAAAGGGCATTATCTGATTCACCAGAGTGAATTGCCTGTACCTGACACTCAGGGTTGGATTTACCCATTCAACCAACCAAACTATTGCACAAAAACCACCCACTGATTGGCTCATAGTGTATCCTCTTGTAAGTTTTGACCTGAAAACTTCCTTATACAATCACATGCTCTTATCACAGTCAATCGCAGACCTTAACCACCATCTGACGGTCACCGATATCGACTTTATCACTCGTTTGCTACTATACTGTGTTCCCTGAGCTCATCTGAATATGTCTCATAAGTTGTATTTTCAGGTATGTTGAGTATATTTCCTTTTCTCTGATTTTACAGCAGAAGCTAAAAACATCTACCAAAGTAACAGTGAAACTGGGCTCATTTTCACCGACCCCAAGTTTGGTAACAGTTGTTTTTCTTCATCAGCTCAACTACCTTTAAAATATGTAAGAAGCATTACATCAGCAGCACACTAAATTACTCACTAAACCACCACATCACTCTCTAGACTCCATTATCCTTCAAGCCACCCTAACATACAATCACACAGCAGGATTGATAAATACATCAAAACCCTCATTTTTTTCTTTTCTCAGTAGGCAAAGGTAAAACCACCAGGGACATAAATCAGAACTTGCACAGTATTATATAAATAGCCATTTTGGCCTGAAACAGTAATTCTTTTTAGAAAAAAAAAAAAAAAAATCAAACAGCTTTATAAAATAATAATAATTATAATGTCAATGCATTGGTAGCAAGTCAACATCACGAATTAAATACAACTCATGGTCATTCTGTTATGCTACAAGGGCAGATGCAGTGCAATGGAATTCAGTATATATTTAAAAGTTAGAATCTGCAAAACATGACACATTCAAATATATATATATATGTATTGTCATTTCACAATGAGACACGTTTTGAGCAATTGCAAACATTTGGTACAGCGGTTTGCACGTTACCTATACAGTTCATGAACTACAAGATCCATGGTAACTCCTACCACTGAAGTACATTGGAAGGATGGTGAAAGCTCAAATAACATGGGGCAAATCTTTAAAGTCTATATCAAAATATGGAATGGCTTGGTACAGCTACATATACACATAATAATCTATTATCTCAATAAATTACACACTAGTTGGTTATCATACACATGGTAAACAAGATCTCAAACCACAAGTTTCTGGTCTTTTCAATGATACTGTTGGTATGGAGGAGAGTCATATCTATAACCATAGAACAGTCTAGAGTCCCCGGTAAAGTGAACGCTGGCTGGATCGTATTAGAAATCTGCCTGGTGTTGAGAATTAGAATTATAAACAAGAAACAGGATCATCCCCAGTGATGTGCAGAACACGTGCAGTAAAACAAACAGAGGGACCGACTGCATGCAGTTGAGGAAATGTTTGAGAAAACGACAGTCAAATTATCCCACGATGAAACCAAGAGCAAAATTAAACCCTAGATGACAGTCACACGTGGTGTCTACTACAGGCGAGAGGCGAGGGCCTATCTCCTTTCTTTGCATATGGGTCATTGCATTGTAATGGGTGAAGCGCTGTTGGTAGTCGTTGTTCCACAGGAGGCTCCCAGGATTGGCACATATTCACATTTCAAAATGTCTCGCGTGGCAAGGCCAAGGGGCATGCCGCACATGCTTGAGTCCCACATCAAAGATGCCAAAGCAGCGGACAAGGCAAAGGGGAGCTGCTACATGCCACACGTGATGTCACAGGCCTCCCAAAAAAGACCTTGTCAAAAGACAAATCTGGACATGGTCCAAAGGTTATAAAAGTGGCACCACGTTGCACTTCTCTATTTTATGGAAGAACTCAGAAAAAAAAAACAATCCACTGAGGATCCTGTTAAATATTCCATGGCACAGCTCGAGTCTGGGTGATTCAATATTCTATCACAAAGGGCCACGGAGGACCTCTGCTTGAGAGAGGATTTTGGCTGAGCTGGGCACTTTCCAAGGGCCGGGGTTAAGAGGTCCCTTTGGGCTCTGCACGGTCAATGGGATACTGTTTATAGAGGCCGCAAAGTGTTCATTACTACTGACTTCTTTGGAGGAAGAAAACGTGTCCTCTCTTCCTTTCCCCTCTCTTGGCGAAACTACAGAACCTTTTCTATTCCCTTTATCTTTAAAAGACGCCGGTGATTCTCTTCTGCCGATAGCCTCCTTGCTTCTGTCTTCTGTAGGTTTGCACTTCCCATTAGCATCGCTCTGCTTTGAGTCTTTCCCTGCACCTTTCTCACTCTCTCTGACCGTACGAGGAGATGTCCTGTGGTGGTGAGACTCTCCCACTACCCTTTTAAAACTTAAAAAAGAACCAAGCCTGGTTCTTTCTCCTCTCCCTTCCACTTCCCTTTCTTGTGTGTATCGTCTGATCTCGAGAGTCCCCCCTTTGCCGTTTTTCTTTTCATGATCCGTGCTCTCTCTGCTGGAGGGGTCTTTTAATCTCCTCTGAGGGCCTTGTTGATGCTCCGCGCGCTGCAGGGTCGAGGCCATTTGCTGTCCGGCTTGGGGAGACTTCCTCGGGCTCGTGGATCGTGTTTTTGTCTGCTTCTGAGATGTCCTCTTCCTGCTCAGCGTCTCTTCCTGTGCTCGGCCCTCTGTCTTTTTGGGACTGTGATGTTGCTCTTTGGCTTTAGGAAATGTCTCCCCTGTTTTCTTTGGGCTGCTTAGCTCTCTGGAGTCCTTTGTGGGCCTGGTCCTCTTGTAGAAGTTCATATGATCAGGGGAGGCGGGAGAAAGCCTGTCTGCCTCCTTGTCTGCCCACTCACCACTCTCCTCCACTGAGCTTAAACCCCTGCTACGGGGCTTGAGGCCTTGTGGGGATCTGGCGCTCCAGCTGCGGGAATGTTTCAGTCTGCTGGAGGAGGGAGCGGGAACAAAGATGGAAGCCCCAGTGGGATATGGAGAGGACAGGGGTGTTGTGTCAGAGTAAAACACCTCTCCGGAATAGCTTGTGGGTGAAATGACTTTTTGATCACGCTGACCTGCAAGAGAAGCACACGTTTTACATGGAGGCGCCGCGTGGACACATGAATCATAATACATTTGCACAAAACAATGCAGAAATTTAGAGAGAGAAAGAGAGAGAGAGACGGAGGAAAAATTATTATACTGAGGGGAGACATGAGAGAAAAAGACAAATTACCAAGGTAAAAGAGAAGAGGCCACTAAAAGCAGTGAAGATGTTAGTGTTGGTGCTCAGTGTAGTAGCACACAGTAGAAGAAGCTGTACTACCTGCATCAGGGGCAAGAGAAAAAAACAGCCAAAAGGAAGCAGATGGTTAGTTATTTCATGAATAAATTAAAAAGAAAAAAAAAACTCATTACAGTAGGTACATCCAAATCAATACGGGCGTCTTTCTTCCCCATTAACAAACGGATGGAGTCATTATTATCAGCTAAACATTAAGTGAATTTATGAATCCAGCATGTATTTAACTACAACTAGAGTGCCCTCCTGATAAACTAGTAAACACATTGAGGAAATAAATCCAATTCATTTGTTCACTAAAGTGCTATTGTTCACTCTAATCAAACACGTCACGGTTAAAACCTGATTAGATCTTGATTATTGGTTAGATTAGAAGATTGATACCCCCCTCACATCTCTGCTGTTCTAAATATGAAGCCTCAGCCAGGAGATGGTGG